>JARWLC010000003.1:14520000-15772500 GCA_033318265.1 Phyllotis vaccarum
CTCGATCCTCTCTTTTTCTGGTTTTCGGAGGTAGGGAGCAGCTTCTCCAAAAATGGCCATCTCAGCGTCTGAACTCATGACTGCTGGGGGCTGAGAAGATAGGGGACTGGTGAGGCTTGGGCTTGGGTAAGTACTCTACCCCCAACCCCATTATTGCTCTTGGGAGGGGGCAGATTCAGCTGCTCCAGCAAACACCTCCTAAATGACTCATCCTACTTGAGCCCTGTGACCCGAGTGCCATTCCCTTACGCAAATGTGGGAACAGTGTTCGGAATGCTACTAATTCCTAAAAGAGTATTTGTACAGCTCAGTGCTAACAGCCTGATTTGAATGTAAAGATTCATTTCACTTGCTTAGGCAACAAGGTAATTAACGGAAGGAATGCTGGCCCAGTGCCAGCACTCCAGACCTTAACATGTGTAGAACCTGCTAGGATCCAGGTAAAGTAGAGAGCTGGGCCCTAGCTATCTCCTGTAGGATTTAGTGAGCTGAAAATAGACATTTCTAGCAGGTTTCTAGGCGATGTGGCTGCTGTTAGTTCAGAATGCTTTCTCTGAGATGTGCTGGTCACTTGCCTTCAAGCTATCACACCAGGTGTTTGTCAGAAAATATAGAATCTCGGACCCGATTGAGAAAACTCAGGCAGAACCTGCATTATGTCAGGATTCTCGGGGTATTTTTATGCTTACAGCGAGAATAATACAGAGCCTCGAACAATTGTTTGGAGTCTGCTTGTGTATCGCAATATCAGGTTGGGGCAATGTTTAATTAACATTTACTCATCTTAGAACCCACTGCACAATATGGGAGGGCACACATAAGGTCAGGCTTATTTATAGGCCTTTTTTCTCGGTGTATTTATTTTCTCTGTTTTCAAGCTAGAGAACACATCTTAACATCCAGCAGCGACCTTGTTCAAGCCACTTAAGTTCTCTGGGTTCCTGTCTCATCCTATTTAAAATAAAAAAGCGACTCTGGTCTACCACATCCAAGCGTGGCATGGACCCATGACCCCCTTTCCTCCTGTCCACTTTATTTCATCAGCATCTTTTTCACATCTCCTCCTCATTTCCCCATACCTTCCTTTTCTTTCTCCACCTCTTTACCTTCCCATCCCATTCTTCTGTGACTGAAATAAAATACAATCAAAATAAAACGGAATTAAGTCACACACACGCTGCACCCATACACACATTTCTGTATATCTCTTAAACAGCTAATGTTTTAATATCTTTTCAACTCTCTGTTGAAAATGAGGACAAGCCCATTCCAGTTCTCCCTCCCCGTCTGGCCTTTTGGGAACTACTCTTTACTTGTCACTGTTGAAATATACTTTCTGTGACTTTACAGATGCTGCCTTCTGTGTATGAGGTGAAGGATTTGCTTAGCTCTGGGCCGTATTCTGATGACATTTCCGCTTAGTTTCATTTTAGCTGGTGGCTCCATTAAGCTATTGTGGCTCATGGTTAAGATTTAATGGAAAAAAACTGGGATTTAATATAGTATCCACAAAGACGGCTCCCAGGCTCCTAGCCATCCTGCTGCTTTAAAACGACTTGGTTATTTCCTGCAGAATAAAAAGAATCATAATTTTTCTCTCCATCTCCCCGAAGGAAGCCTCCAATGTTGTGGCTTTAGTGGGTTGCAATTACGGCAGCAGTTTTTCAACTTAGTGGTCTTAGGACCCCCACATACTCTTCAAATGAAATATGCAAGGAGGTGGTATTTCTAATGTGTACCAGATGAAAAATTAAAATTGTGAAAATTATGAATTTTTAAGAGATACTATCAAATCTCTCATAAATAACATATTTTTGAAAATGGTCTTTTTCAAAACCAAGAAACTACAGAAAAGAACAGTATTTTCTTTCACTTCTGAAATCTCTTCAGTGTCTGCCTAATTGCCAGACCTGTTGTCAGACTGGTTAAAGTAAATATAATTTTTAAAAACCAGTAGTATAATTTAGAGAAGGAAAGAAATGACAATATGTGGGCCTTTTAAACTATCTTTTAATTGTTTTTTCAAATAATGTAGTTATTCTTCTTAGCTACTTACTGTTGTAAACTGGGCAAGTAGTGGAGTCTCAAAGGCTTCTCACAATGTAGAACCTGAAAACATCAATATTTTTGTCTGATTACATTTTGATTCACTACTCTAGCTAGCACTTAAATTTAATTTTACTTTATTTTGGAGTCTCCCAGGCTAGCTTCCTTGTGTGGCAAGTGCTTTGCCACCAACCTATCTCTTCTGCCCTTAATTTCTACTTAAGAGACTTCCCAGGTTTCCTGTTTCTGTCACGCGGGTGGTGATGCATGGATAGAATCTACAGGTGGGAAAAGGAACAATACCTGATGGTTCGATTATATTTAGTCTTTCTAGAAAAGCTAGGCTTTTGCTTCTAGGCCTCAGATTGTTACTAGTTTTCAGATAGATTCTGTCCCCCATCCCTTCTACTTGCTGTAGTCTAACTGTAGCCGGAGTCCAGTGTCCCCTCGTTGGATCACCTGGGTGAGATGAGCTGTCATTTTCTAGGTGTTGCGTACTTTCATGTATAATATCCCCTATTTCAGACAGGTTTGACAGGCCAAAGGTACTTGTAGCTTTAATCTAAAGAACGTCTATAACCGTAGGATGATCCATTGGCACTCCAGTTCTTGATACAGAAAAGACAAATCCAGGTTCTTCTGTCCCTGGCTTTCCTGTGTTCTTAGTGGCTTTACTGTCTCTGTGCTATGTGACCCCAGTGACATCTTCATCTGTTTCTTCCACAGTGTACTTCTGTATCTCCTTTACTGTCCCAGCCACTGTACCCAAGTGGACTCCTGTTAATCTCACCAACTGTGAGATCCAAACCATGTGTCCTCCTCCACTTCCTCCTCCTGAATGCCCTCACCTCTCTTGACCTAGGTGTAACGGCTGGGGTGGTGACTGTTTGCTGGCAGCCACGCCACTCCACTGACTCACCATTCACTGTCCAGTAAAGTCTCTCAATCCTCTCTGGACATGCGGTTGCTAAGTCAAACATTCTCCCCATATTTATGCAGCTGAGAGCTGAGACCCAAGTGTAAAACCATCATTCTTGCCCAGTGAGCATCACCTCCTTAGATCTGATCAAATTCTCTTAGCACAGGACTCACAGTGGCCCCTGAGCTCTTCCCTCGCAGGGCCCCCTAATTAGCCTTTCTCTGTTCTTCCAGCACGCCCAGCTCCCACACTGCATAGCTGTGCCCTTCCAGCTACCCACTCTGATCCTGCCTCTACGGGCGTTCTAATTGAGATGTTTGCCCACCCACCTAATCTCCATCACCACCCCTGAGTGCTCCTCTGTTGGTGTTGGATGTATCCTGTCATTGCCCTTGACTTGTCCCCTCTTCTAGAAATTTCTCAGCCAGTTTCTTGTCAGTAAGAGAGTAGTCACAACTCAGTGACCCTTGGCTGTTTTGCTCTTAATGCACTGAGAATTTTCACTAATAAACACAAAGTTTGGAATGGGAAGGGTTTTGTTACTGCCTTTAAGTGGGTTTGAATGATCTCCTTTGTTCTTATTGCTTGTGACAGAGGCATGACTGTGTAGATCAAAGGGTTAAGACTCTGCCCAAGGATCAACCACAATAAGCCAGGCATGTAAAGAGTGAGTCTTGGGTGTTATGTTCTGGGCTGATGAAGTATATGGACCTAGAACTTGCACAGTGAAATTCTGTTCCTACGTTCAAGGCATTTCTGAGCACAGTACAAATATGGGTAGCTCTTCTCTCTTCAAAGTCGTGATTTTGTAATGTCACCGTTAATACTCTCGTGATCCATCTCAGCCGACCAATTTCAACTTCTTACGTATGTGGTAATGTTGGAAATGTGTAAACAGTGCTTGCTAACCTCAATGACTGTCATTATGATCAAACTGAACGTAGACCTTACCTTCTTGGTTCCCACAGTGACTCTCAGTGTCCTGCTGAAATGGGATGGTCTTCCGAGGCTGATTCCATAGAGCAAAAACAAGCAAACAGAAATATCATTACAAGGATTTTTTTAAAAATATAGAGAACATGTTTATTCTGATTTGTGTTCATATATATGGACATAAAGTAGAGATTGTAGGATGAAAAGAAATTTTCTAGTTTGTATATTTTTACTTTGGGTTAACTCATCATTCCCCATAACTGTTTAGTAACAACTTCAATTTCTTTTTCTTTTTCTTTTTTCAGAAAGAAACTTGTGGATGTATAAGTTTTTTTGGGAAATTTAACAAAGATAGACTCTCTCTGACATAGAAGAAAATGCTCAAATAAATCTTGAACAAGAAAGAGTGAGAGAAAATTTCATGGGAAACGTGCATCTGGCTGGGGGGCTACGCCATCTGAGGAGCGATCAAATATTGTAAACTTGACGGTTGGAATTGTCTCCGCAGGGAACTTGTGTACAGTCTCAAATCTCCTGAGAAAAGTAAAGATGGGGCATCCAAAAATCATCTAAGGCCCTGGAATCCCGAGTTCATGGAACACATTACCATCTCAAGGAGTTCTTGCAAAATTTTAAATACCAAACTTGATTTCAACAAACTTCCCAGGTTCGGCATACTTCTTTAATGGAGCCAGAGAAGTCATGAAATGCCTCACGGCAGAGCAGTAAAGCAGGTTTTGATATGATGGTTGCTTTCTTTACTTTTAAGTCTTTAGTAAGCCTCAGCTTTATCCTGAAGTTCACAGAATATTTTTCAGAAACATTGACTCCTATGTTGAGTCCTTGGCTCAAGAGATGCTAAGATTCAGAGGCAAAGCAGGTTCTGTTAAGTAGCTACTAAAAATACTTTGGATTTTCACTCCTTTCTATAAAATGATACAGATGTACCAGAAAAGCCTCAAGATTCCTTTCAGCCCTTTGAGGCCATGACAGAAAGTTCTCAGGTACAGATGATAACTTGAAATCAAAGCATCATGAGGATCCAGAAGCTACAGTCGCCATGACGGTTTCTGTCAGATGAGATTCAGTGAAAAAGCCACAAGATTCCTCATGCAAGACCAACATACAAACCAGTCAGTGATAACCAGGTTAGGATGCATCTCAATATGGATTACAGTTCAAACAGTGCTGTGGGGCTTTTTTTGTCCTGCGATCTGAGATTTAAATAATCATAAAATCTCCACATTGCTTAAGGTAATCACAAAAGAGTTACCATACACCGACATGTTGTTAATATATTGATTGAATGATATAGCATCTACCTAGAGAATCACTTTTATTCTGCAGGGAAGTTTTCTTTGTAGTCTCCTAATTGTATACATTTTTGTTTCTTTTCCCCTTCTAAGAAAGATCTTGAAGTTCAAGGACTTTGGCTATGTCACTGATCTCATTAGTAAGGGTTACTGCATTGCCCTTGACTGGTAACCCAACCAGGTTAATCACTGCTATGTGGGAAAAAAGTGGGCACTTCTGAATGCTTACCTTAGATGCTGCGGCCGGAGCAACTTCAGGAGTGTGGCCCCCCAGCTTTCTTTATACTCCCAAATCTGCCAGGCCAGCATTCTAACTTGGCTCAATTTGGGGGATCACCATTTACTCATTAGATGTAAATGAGTCGGAGTCCTGATCTCTCACTCTTGTTGAATTACTTGGATAAATGACCAGTGGACGCTTTATTATGCCAAGTCAGCTGCATAGGGATTTTGACGTTGGACACAGATCTTTGAGACTTAGAGAGTCCTAGGGGCTGAGTGGAACTGGGGCAGAGTGTGCTAAGAAGGTCGGGGAAGGGCAGAAAGCTTCTCCTGGTCATTTGTTATGCAATAGATGATCAATAGTGTAGGCAACAACTGTATCTCATTTAGCTAGCATGATACGGGCTGACCTTCATGACCAGCCCCTCGGGTATAATTTTAAGTTTGCCTCTTTTATCTTTGCTTTGCTCTTTAAAAATCTGCTATGGATGGAGAAATGGATTACAAAAGTAGCACCGAGTTAAAAGAGAAACAAAAGAGTAATATTGTAGGTTCTAATGAAATTATGAGTCCTATGACCACTCTGGAATTTTTGGAGGGTGGTGGTGGAGAAACACAGGGTGATTTTTGAATATGTGTAGAAGTTAGAGTCCTTTACAGCAATATGGGCTGGTTACAGCCAGTGTTTACTGAATGCATGGAAGATTCAGTGTCATGGCCTCCAGATGCTTAGGTAAGTTTCTTCCAGAGGACAGAGTACAGGGTGAGTTACACTCTAAAACACATTTGTGAGCAAAGGAGGAGTAGGAAGTAGTGGTGAAACCTCACAACATCTCCTGAAGTAGATCTAACAGAATGAGCATTAGAGAAATAAACCCTTCCACAGGCAAATGACTACTCACTCACATTAGAGAGCCACACATTCCAGTCTGTTAAGGATCCTAGAAGGATTCAGTAAAGAAATCTGAACAGTTTTGTGTTATATTTTGGTTTTCTGAGTTTAGAACCCAGGGTCTTGTGCACACTAGGTAAACACTCTACCACTAAACCACAAAACCAGCTGTGGTGATATATTGTATATTCAATAAAAATAGCCTAAAATATCAGAGGCCAGAGCCAAACCATGAAGGTCAGACGGTGGTAGCACACAGCTTTAATCCCAGCATCTGGGATGCAGAGCCAGGCGAATCTCTCTGAGTTCAAGGCCAACTTGGTCTGAGGATGGAGTTCTAGTACAACAAGAAAGGAAGGAGAGAAGGGGAAGGGAAGGGGAAGGGAAGGGAAGACATCAGTTTTGGCTAGAGATGACAGAGTGCTTGATTGCTAAGGCCACAAGCACCAAACTGTGGAATTGCGAAGGTGAGTCAGGCTCCATGGAGAACAACACTAGGCAACACTTCTTGTCTAGCTTCTGGGCAATCAGCATTTTATTAAACCAATATTTACAGTGACAAATATTTACAGTGTACAAGAGCATAGTCCCGTAGCAGCCAGCCCTGAATAGCTTTCTGAGGGACATGGCATTTTTTACAGTTGGGACAGCACCTTACTTGTTCCCTGTTTTATAAAACAAGAGAAGAACACTGAGGGATGCAACCCTATAGAAATACTGGCCCAGCACCAAGCAGTAGAAAACTCGTGGGTCTTTGCAGCTGAGTTAGCAGATGCTCAGTGAATGCTCTGTGACTAAACAAACCAAGGTGATTGATAAGAGACTGTAAGCTGAAAGAGACCTTAAGTGATAAGGCAGAAAAAGAAAAGGATTAGATGCCTGACTTATTTACTTAATAGTTAAGGACTTACTCCATTCCAGGTTTTCACCACTTTGGCTCTTTGAAATTTTATAACTGTTCTACTAGGTATATGCTGTATCTTCCCTATTTTAGAATGAAGCAAACCTAGTATCCAAGAGTTGAAGTTGCTCCTCCAAGGCCATAGAACTAGAATGGATCTAGAACCCATGCTGCTATACTCTGGATGTAATAGCAAGACACTGCTCTGTGCTGGGAGAGGAAAGAGGGATATGAACTAGGATCACCATCCTAAAATATTGTACAGTGGAAAGGTGAACAGGATACATAGCCGTAGACAGGTTAAGTCATTATCCATAGAGTAAGCACCCAATGAGGAGGGTGCAGAACAGATCAGACTTATTTGTTAGCATCTAAAACACATGATGTCTCTCAAATATATATATATATATATATATATATATATATATATATATGAGGCTTACATATATATTATAAATACATACACTCATATATACATGTATATTCTACCAGACTATCAGAATTCTTATTAATAGGACTAGAGAAGTGACTCAGTTATTAAAGTGCTTGGCATGCAAACATGAGGACTTAAGTTTAATCTCTAGCACCCTTGTTAAAAAATAAAAAAGAGGGGGAGGTACAGTGTTGCATACCCGATATCCGAGTGCTGGGGGGCAGAGATAGAAGAATCTCAGGATACTGTTGGCTTGACAGCCTGGCTGAATCAGCAAGCATCAGGTTCAGTGAGAGAGCCTGTCTCAAACAGCAGTAACAACACAATCAACACAATGGAGAAATATGCACATGCACGCACACACACACACACCCTCACACATGCATGTACACACATGCACACACACAAACACACATAAAAACACATATACAAACATACACTTACACACACACATACACACACAAACACACACACATACACACACACACATACACGCACACATGCATACACACACATACACATGCACACACATACATACTCACATACATGCATGTGTGCACACACAAACACACATACAAACACACACACAAAAACATATAAATACATACAAACACACACATACACACCCAAGCACACACAATTATACACACATGCACACACATACACACTCACACACACACACAAACACACACTTGTACACATACACACGCATTACTAATTATAATTAGAGTGAAGTGATGGTGACTACCGATGGATAATGATCTTTTTGCCATTCACATAAAATGTCTGTTTTGGTATGTTTTGCTCTTATGACAGAATTATACTGTTTACATACTTATTTATATTCTTATTGGCATCCTTGTTCAAAGGGGAAAATGAGGCCTAAGGGGGTAGGTAATTGTTCATAGACCATGGAGATAACAGAGTTTCTGATTCCAAAGTGACACTTTCAATTTGTCCTCTATCTTGCCCTCCAAAGGAGGTGAACTTTATTGTCCTACAGGGTCATGGACTCAGGTCCTCCTGTACTCAGGAGAAGTGCTCTGTCATTACGTTACATTCCAGTCCCGAGGAGGGAGACTTCATGCAGGTTAGAGGAACCTCCTGTACTCAGGGCAAGTGCTCTGTCATTACGTTACATTCCAGTCCCGAGGAGGGAGACTTCATGCAGGTTAGAGGAACCTCCTGTACTCAGGGCAAGTGCTCTGTCATTACGTTACATTCCAGTCCCAAGGAGGTAGACTTCATGCAGGTTAGAGGAACAGAAATGAGGTCAGGTGTGGGAGAACTGAATAATCACAGCTTAGAGTCAGATTTCCCAGGATGTATCTTATAGGCCCAACCCGGTGAGGCTGGATGAAATGCAGGATGGAGTGGACAGGGTTAACATGCACGTGAGGATGGAGATAAAGGCCAGGTTGGCTTACAATGGGCTTCTAGAGCCCAGCAATGGAACAAGGGTGTTGTTATGAGATTATAGGGGAATATTTTGAGCAGAATACATGTATGATATGCACAGAAGATGTTATATATCTTTTTTGAAAATGAATATAGAACTGGAAATCGAATATAATGGCCAAAAAAAGATCCCAAGAGCCCTAGATTCTCTAAGGAGTTCAGATCTGTGTCAAACATTTCCAGAGCAGTAGGGGGACTCCATAGCCTTTGTGCCCTTAATGGCTCTAAGTCCAGTTTCAGATTCAGAGAAGAGCACTGTGTGTCATCATAAGTTGTGGTTGCCATGGTATTCTACTTAGAAATAATAAGAAAAGAGAACTAATTTCCCACAGGCAGTCATGCAATGAATGAAGTATGTTTGGGAATAATTAAAATCCTCAGGAGCTTTAGGCTTGTGTTTTGAAGTCTTGCCTTCATTATGTCAATATACTAAAATCTGTGTCGTATATGTTACTTGCACTGAGTATAAAAATGAGGGTGTAAAATGAAGAGGGACTTAATTAAGAGGTTTAAAAGGAAAGAGAAGACCAGAGGGCTACCCGGAAGGCAGGGGTATAGGACTTTGATAACTGCAGGGTTGGAGGCAGGAGGGAGAATCAAAAGATGTTGTTTTTCATACAGCCCTCACTTCAGCCTAGTAATCTAGGTCTCTGACACCAGCCTAGAGGAGAAACTGTAGGCAGGAAAACGAGTTTAGATGTAAAACACAGCTGGCAGGTAAAGGGGGGGGGGGGTGTCATACATTTAAATAAGCGAAGGCTGAAGATGCAGGGTCCGTGTTAGGCAGCATCATTAGCATAGCGGTGATGGCTGAAGCTACTGAAGATGTGCATTCATGGGGAGACTGTGTTGAAGGTGTGGGAAGAAGAAATAAAACACGGGAGACAAAGAAATGTAAATAAAGATCACTCTACAAGGAAGCAAATACCAAGATGAAAAGCCGTATCTCTTTATTGGAGTCAGAAGACCAAGTCAGTGTTCATCTGCTATCGTACGGGCCACAGAGTTTCATGTGTTGGAGGCATGGGGAGGCGGTGGGCCTTTAACAGGTGAGCCTCCTGGGCAGTAGTTGGATCTCGGCCACCTTTGTGAAAGGGTTAATATTGGTCTATCAGAGCGAGTTAGGTCTCATGGGCGTGGATTAGATCACAAGGGTGTTTCCCTACTGTCTGGTCTTCCTCTCTGCATCTCTCCTTCCTCATTCTATTCTTTCCTTCCTCAGTTGTATTAGAATTTCATCAATATCTAAAAACCTACACGTTTAATGTCTACGATCAGATGAGTTGTACCTATAGATGTAGCTACTGTCCTATGGCCACAATCGAAACAATGGAAGCTGTCACCTCCAGGAGTCTCGCTGGGTTTGAAGTCCTACCTGGAGCTCACCACTGTGCTGTACAGTTTATAGCTCCCATATCACGCCGCTCCCCTCTCATGACTCAGGGGGCCTCTGGGAATGAAGATTTTGTCTAGTCTCCTTACAAAATCTCTTCTCACTCTATGGTGTACGGAACTTTATTACTGGAGCCAACCAAGTTGTCAGGGGCAATAGCCTATTCAAGAAGGAGTATATAAAAAAGACTATTTAAAGAAGCTGAAAAAGAGGGTCGGGGCAAGGCATTGTGTCTGTGAGAAAGGTAACCCAACAGTGAGTGACATTAGCAGGAGGCTGAGGGTGGCAGCTTAGGCTAAGGACTAAGGAGTGAACAGGTACTGAGGAAGAAGGCATTTCCTTGATTTTCCTAGGAGAGGCGGGATGCCAATTACAGTGGAAGATGCAGTTGGAGGAAATGCAGATTCGGATAGTGAGAAAGGAGGACAGTGGTAATGACAGAGGACAGGACCAGGGGACAGCATGATCAGGTCATCCCTTACCAGGACACTTGAGAAGAAAGGGCAATTAGCTGTGCTGATAGTGGGATTATGCCTCACTCCTCACAACTTGGCCTATCTAAGAGCTTATGTGCCAGATGAAATTTCAAAGAGCAGCACAGCGCTTTCTCAAATGGGAATAGAAGTTTCTGGATGAATATCTTTGGACAGGTGAGTTATTAAAGCATTAAATGACACTCTTTGATAGTAAAGGAAGCCTGGAATATTATCTAATCTATCTTTCACCTTACAGAATCAGAAATTGAGGTTCTGCATAGGTCACCCAATTGTGCTAAAGGTAAGATCTCATCTCTCCCCACCCTATTGAAATTCAAGAACACAAAGGTCAGAGCTTTCTAACCTAACGTAATCTTCCTCACTGTAGCCATTTACTTACTGAAATTCTGCAAGACAAGAATTTTTTCTTTTTTTCCCTGATTTTTTTTTTCTGAGCCAAGACCTCACATTGCAGTCCATAATAGCTTTATACCCATGGTGATGCTGCTGCTCAGCCTCCCAAATGCTGAGAGTAGAGTCAGTAAGCACCAACCCAGCTAGATACATAGACGTCATAGCTTTCTGAGTGGGAAACAGGATAGGAGGATAGGAGTCACTTAATAGGTAGTAAATGGTAGAGTAAGAACAGAAACAACCAGCCTTTGACTCCAAGTTTGTTTCGCCTTTTTTCCCCCTTACTATGAGGTAACTACTTCTGGCTTTGCAAGATCTTCTAATAGAATTATACACACTTTTCAGAATCATATGCAAACCAGGTAGGTAACTTTCTCTGAATTTAGAAGGGAGATGGTGTGGTTTGAAACATTCTGTTCAGAGAAGAAAACTAGCCAGCCAGGTCTGTTTTGTAAGCTGGAGACTTTCACGGTGACTTCAAGCCTGTGATGTGTCCCAGTTAGTTTTAGGGTCTCCTCCCATCTGCCTTTATTTTGTTAATCAGCTATGATTTGGTACTTGAGCTGTTTAAAACCTGATCAGAACTAAGTTCAACATAATAAATTGATATTAGTTGCCACCACCGGGATGTAATGTTTCCTTTTTTAAAAGCTGTGTCCTTGGTGAACACAGTCAAAATATGCATTTACAGCATTGAAGTCTGCATGATTATGTTTTAACCAAGAGTTAAATCTTAAGAGGTAGAATTCAAGTCCATCGAGTTCTTACTGTTTAAGCCATGGGGGTTAGATAGCAACAGCCTTTCTTAGTCTTCATTGAGTCCTCACTGAAATGGGGAGGACAGCAATGCCTAACTCATGAAGTTCTCACAGCAATTAAGTGAGTTAATGAATACATAGTAGGTACTGCTTGGAAGTAATGTGATAGTCTAGGAAACGGAGAGGGATTGGTGCCATGGCAACAGAAGAACCTAGGGTTTAGTAATGATGAGCTTCAAGAGAATGCACCAACCACTGCCAGTGACAGAGGCCTCAGGAAGCCATGTCAGCATCATCTGTGTTCACGCTGCTGTCTAGTGACATCAACCAGATGACCCAGCCTATCCACGGTGTATCAGTTATCTGGTCCTACTCACTGCATGTAGCTAACATTCTGTTCCCACCCACAACCCGGGACATTTAAATCTGGTAACTGTAAACAACAATAAAGGACAGAGGAAGATTGCACATTGATGCCATGGGAAGGGTGATCTCTCATCTTGGTTTGCTTAAGATTGAGGAAGTCCTTGAGATTTTTCAATAAAAGGATGGTCAGGGCTAGGAAGATGGCTCAGTGGTTAAGAATACTTGCTTTTCTTCTAGATGACTTGGGTTCTGTTTCCACAGCCAAGTCAGATTGCTTACAACCACCTGTGACTCCAGCTACAGGGGACCTAACTCCCTCTTCTGGCCTCCTCAGACACCTACAGGTAGCTAACACACCCACCCATACACAGACACACAGACACAGACATAGACACAGACACACACACACACCCATACACAGACACACAGACACACAGACACACAGACACACACACACACACACACACACACACACACGTTTTAAAATCAGGACAAACTCAACACTGTACCTGAAAGGTGGATAGAGTATAATGGAAAAGTTCTTGAACTTGACCTCAGAGTAGGCACTAATGGCTCAGTTTAAGATATTCCCTCCACCTCTACTAGGATGCTTTTCATAAACTGCATCTGAAACTGTTGATCCAAACATTCAACACAGTAATATCAAAGCTGGGTACACTGTTCAGTTAGAAAGCCAATAACATAATGGCAACATTCACTCATTCCATTATTTATTCATCCAACATTTATTGAGGAACTACGATGTGACAGAGAATTTTTATGTTCAGGGCTCTGTCCTCATGGCAATGACTATCGAAAATATATGTCACGGGGCAGCCTACAAACTGATATATAATATCACTTAGAGGAACGAGGAAACCGTAGGTATATAGTGTTTAAACATACTGAACAGTGAAAAATCTTTAAGAGATAATACTTGTGCAGACACCTAGTGACATGACCGTTAGAAGGGGACAGGATTCCAGGCAGAGGAGGCAAGAGCAGGAGTGGAGGGGGCAACGTGTCTGCCCAGGAATACAGGGTAGAGGGGGCAGTGTGCTGCACAGGAGCACAGGGAGGAGGGGGCAGTGTGCTGCACAGGAGCACAGGGTGGAGGGGGCAGTGTACTACACAGGAGCACAGGGTGGAGGGGGCAGTGTGTCTGCCCAGGAGCACAGGGTGGAGGGGGCAGTGTACTACACAGGAGTACAGGGTGGAGGGGGCAGTGTGTCTGCCCAGGAGTACAGGGTGGAGGGGGCAGTGTGGCACAGTTTCAGAGTGGCACAGAGAGCCATTGGTGGCTGTGAAGGCAGAAGACAAACAGCCTACAGCCTTATAAATGAAGATGAGAACTTTGAACAGATTAATTATCACTTAATTATTTTATTTATTTATTTTTTTTGTGATGTTAGGGACCAACCTAGGGCTCTGTACGTGCTGAGCACACACCATTACTGACTGAACCACTAATGACAAGACTTGGCTTTACAAGTCAGTTACTATCATAAAGCCAATTTTATTCTTCTTGGCAACTGGTTCTAGTACCTGCCTTCTTTTTATTTATCTGTTTTATTGAGCCCTTGGACTTGTATATATTTGCAGAGTACAGCTTGGTGTTTTGGTGCGTGTATATATGGATATTGGAGAAGTCAGAGCAGTCAGCATATTCATCACCACATGCATTTACTATTTATTTGTGATGAGACAGTTTGAAATCTTCTAGCAGATTTGAAATATGTACTGACTTATCATTAACTCCAGTCTGTTGTGAAATAAAACATCAGAATTTACTTCTTACAACTTTGCACCTGTCCGGCCCACTTTCCATCTCTCCTCCCCTCCCCTCCTCTTCCCTCCCCTCCCCTCTTCCCCTCCCCTCTTCCCCTCCCCTCCCCTCTTCCCCTCCCCTCTTCCCCTCCCCTCTTCCCTTCCCCTCCCTTCCTCCCCTCCTCTTCTTTCCATTTCTACCCCCCTTCTCCTCTCCCTTCCTCTCTCCCTTCCCTCCCCTCCCCTTCCCCATCCCCTCCCCTTTCCTTTTCCCCTCCCCTCCTCTCCTCCCCTCTCCATTTCTCCATCAGGCTTTGTGCCGGCTAGGAAAGGGTTGAGCCACAAACTCAGACCTTAAAAATCCCATGCGGGATCAGTATCTTGGGTTATGTTTATTTTGTGTTCACTGTGTAATGTGGAAAGGCTCTATTGGATATTCTCGTTTTATTCAACAAATGATTAAAAACGGTCTTCTGAGCATTGAGTATCAAAACTTGTGCTTTGAAACCTCTCATGATCTAATTGGCCAATGCAGGGTCTCAAAACCCTTGAGAATAGTAATGGGGCTTGAGGAAGAGCCACCCAAAGCCTCCAGAGAGAAACCATATCTCAGTGGCCCAACGGCGATTGGTGGAAGTCACTTCCTATGCATCTGGGAAGGAAGGACAGGAAGGCCTAGCCCAAATGTGAGACCAGTGAGTAGGCCAGGGTGGGCCTCATCCACCTCATGACAGAGAAGTCGAGGACAGGTTAGGTGATTTGACTGGCCAGAAGGAATATTTTGGAAATTCTGGTCTTGTGTTTTGTTTTCAGATGAGTTTCCATTGGGTTGTCCAGGCTGCACTCATGCCATCCTCCTGCCTCACCCTCCTAAGTTCTGGGATTACAGCCATACCATTGAGTGGTGCTTGGAAACGATTGCCAGACCCATTTGAAGTTTTTTAGGCACCTTATGTTACTCACTTACACAAAGACCCATATTTAATGTAGTATCAAGTTAGACCTGGGTACTGAAATCTGTGAATTATTTCAATTATTAAAATAGTGGGGGTGGGGATGCGAAACCCTTGCCCAGAGTACTATCATTCTTATCCACCCTTTGACCAGAATGTCTCATAATTTGAACCGCACTCTACTCTGGGTCCCACTTTCCCCAAGAGAGCCCTAAGGCATGAGTCATAGCTTCTGTGACAGCCTAGAGAACACAGCCTGCCCTCTGTGTGTGAAGGTCAGCCTGGAAGAATCTTAGAAAAGCCCTGTTTTGGGTGTGATCCCTAAGGTGGGATGCTTTTCTCCTTCATCATGCAGCAGGGGTGTTCATCTTTCCTTGGGGCCCAGGAAGCTGCATCTTGGGAACTCTGGCAGCCAGGAGGGAGGGATCAAGCCGGTAAATTCCACCCTTAAGCAGGGCTTAAGGCTCTGCCCACGGCTGATTCTTCAGCTTCCCACTTAGGAAAAAGTGACTGATGAGTCTGTAGGGAGGGTGGCTAAGGACACTGATACTGGTAACATGCGCCCAAACCTCTACCTCAGCCAGGAGTCAGAATGTTAAATTCTGCCCGGGACAGCTGCTGGGTTTTAGCTCTGGAATCTTAATCCCTGCTGAAAAGCTTGCATGAAAGGCAGCAGCTTTTAGCAGCTGTGCTAATGGTCTCATCCATCAAGTGGCCCTCTTCTCAGTGTTTCTGCTGTCATTTATGTCCCTCTCTTTGATGAGAAGTGGATATAAAATCTTAAGAGGCGGGTTATTTTTATTTATTTTTAATAATATGAGCCTTGAAAAAAATTCCAAAGTAATACATACTTGTAAAAGTAGGATCAAGCATGCTGAAGGAAAATTTTATTAAATGAAAAGAATTGGGTTGGGGAGATGGCTCAATAAAGTGCTTGCTGTGGAAGCATGAGGACCTGAGTTCTGTTTTCCGCAGAACCCATGGGAGAAGCTGGGACTGGGCGTGGGCACTACTTTAAATTACGGTGCTGGGGAGATGTAGAAAAGAGGATCCCCTGGGCATGGAGAGATCCTTTCTCCAAATAAGATGGACGGCTCCCCACACTCACCTGTATCATGTGAAACTTCACTTATTCAAAACTAAAAGTTTTAATTAAGTTGGCCAAGATGTGTGTTTGTTAAGAACAATGTTTTTTGAAGTATATGCGTGTCTATTTATATACGTATATTATCTTAGGGTTATTATAGCTGTGAAGAATCGCCATGACCAAAAGAGAGAAAAGGGTATATTTGGCTCTTATATCCTGAGGGAAACCAAGACAGGAACTCAAACCCGCAGGAATCCAAAGGCAGGAGCTCATGCAGAGGCCCACGGAGAGACGCTGCTTACCAGTTTGCCCCTCATGGTTTGTTCAACCTGCTTATATAGAACCCAAGACCACCAGGCTAGGGGTAACAACCACCACAATGAACTATGTCCCCCCTCATCAATCAGTAATTAAGAAAACACCCAAAGTCTTGACTACAACCATCTTATAAGAGTCATTTTCTCAACCGAGGCTCCCTTCTCTCTGATGACTGCCCTGTGTCAAGTTGACATAAAAACCAACCAGCACACACACTCACATACACACACACACACACACACACACACGCACACGCACACGTACACGTACACGCACACACACATGCACATACACGTAAATGTATAAGTGTGTATATGAATTTATGTATTTTAATAGTATATATATACACATAAGTATACATTTATGGATATATGAGCATGTAGAGTATTTAAACCTACCTAAATAGCAACTGCATCAACTTTCAAGTTATTTTGTGGTGAGAACACTTGCTGCCCACTCAGCATTTTTTCAAAAATACTAGGTATTGTCATCAGCCACACTTACCATGGTATGTGTTCTATTTTGCTTTCTGTTGCTGTGTAAACATCTTTGCCTAAAGCAACCTGAACAGGAAAGGACTTACTAGTTTTCCATGTCCCTACTACAGTCCATCACTGAGGGAGGCCAAGACAGAATCTGAAGCAGAGCAGGAACAGAAGCAGGGAGCCCAGAGGAATATTGCTTAAGGGTGGCATGTGCTCTCCATGCTTAGCTCCACTTGCTTTTATATACACTTAACCACCTGCCCAGGGGTGGGGACCTCCCATGCCAATCATTAATCAAGAAAATGCTCCAACAGACTTGCCTACAGGTCAGTTTATGGAGGCATTTCTCAGCTGAGATTGCTTTTCCCAGATGAGGAACTTTTGTGAAGTTGACCAAAATCCAACCTGCACACTGAAGGTTAAGTCTGTTGAGTTTACTTCTCCTGTTTAGCTCTAATTTTGTATCCATTGACCAAAAATTGCTCAGAAATCTCCTAAAATTTTAGAATAGTAGTCTTAATCTTGGTTTTAATTTTGTTACAGTTTCTTCCCATGTGTACATGCATCCTAAACACGTAAATCCAGATGTGGATCTATATGTATGGTTTTAGATTTTGCTTTTAGGAGTATTTGAAAAGTTCTCATGGTAGCCATCACAAATGTCTCACAGACACGTGTCTTGTTATATTTCATTCTTTTTCATTACCTAGTATTCCCCTTTCTTGGGGGTAACTTCTCATTTATTTCTAATTTGGCACACATACGTCTCAGGCATGAGTGTGGCATTCAGAGGATCCCTTACAGTATTCCATACTCTCCTTCTATCATGTGGATCCGGGGAATTGAACTCAGGCCTTCAAGTTTAGTAGTAAGCACCTTTACTCTTACAGATCCCCAAACCTTGCACATTTACATGTAACTTAAAGTGTTTACAACTGAAACCATCATCTCCATCAAGATAATGAGCATGCTTATGAATCCCTAAGTTTTCCTTCTGTTCTTTTGCAATCTGCACTGTCTGTCTGTGAACTCCATAAGCCCTCCTTCTGCATCAATAGATAACCATTGGAATCTACCTCTGTGGTTTACATTTTCTGGGAAACTATATGTATTTGGGATGTGAATGTATGCGTACGAATGAAACCATGTTTTGGGCGCTAACGCTGAGTCAGCACAGGCGTCTTGAGATTCATCCTTTTGTGCTTCCTTCTCTACCCTTTACTGTGGGGTACAACTCACTGTGTGGATACGCCACAGCTTTGTTTGCCCATTTACCTGGGGATGGATATCTTCATTCTCTCCTGCTCTGAACTTTTACTTCGTATGCTGTGAGCATGTCTATACAAGTCTTTGTGTGGCTGATACTTGCGTCTCTCTGGAGTAAGCAACTAGAAGTAGAATGGCGGCGCTATGGAGGTTTTTCCCTAATTCAAAAACAAACAAACAAACCTACCCAACTGCTGTGTCATTTTCCACTGACTGACAGGCGTGATGGGTCCAGCTCCTACCTTGGACCACACTTCCAGTTCTTTAACAGCTGTGCAGTGAGGAGCCCCTGTGTGCTGTGCTTTTCCTGGGTCCATGATGCCAAACTGTTTTCCAGGGCCTATCTGAATGTTGGGGTAAAATCCTCTTAGTGTGCGTGACTGCTCCTTCTCTTCAACAGTGACTTTTAAAGACGGGGGCACTACACTGGACGTCCAGTCTCTCTCTCTCCTTTTGGCTCATGCTGCTTGGCCTTAGGTCTGGAAAATCTTCACCTAAGTCAAGATCTTGATGGTTTTCTCTCCTTCGCTGTTGGTCATTCATTTTTATGATTGTGATTTTTACTTTCTCTCGTGATCCAAATTTGTACGTTAGAAAACGTTTGGCTTTTTTTTTTTCTCCTTTTCTTTTAAGCCTTTGCTGTCACTGTAGACATACCTGAGACGTTGGCTTGTGGCGTTTGTATTGTAAATAACTGATGCTGATGGGGTGAGGGGCTAGTGAAGAACAGATCCTAGGAGGCGGAAGGAGGGCTGCACTTAAGGCAAGCTTCGTCTAAACCGCTCTTATTCTCGCTCTACTGCCTCCACACTGTCTGGATGCTAAACCCATGCTACCCTCTGCCAGGCCTTTCCCAGCTGTATCCCCCTTCATAGTTCATGCTCTTGTCTTTTCAGCTCCCCCCCCCTTCTCCTTCCTACCGGCCCCCCCCCCCATCTAGGGCATCTGAAAGTCCCCTGTGCTCTCTTCAACAAACAGAGAATAGACTTGTTAATTGTAGCCCAATGCTCTTTCTCTGGTTCAGTCCATTACTATTTTAAAATCTTAGGTTTCACAGAGGTTCATCTCTGGTCTGTCTTCTATCTGTGTTCCCTCCGTGTTGTTTTTCAACACACCAGTCAAAGAGAGTCTTTTTAAAAGCGTGTGAACGTCTCTCTCCACTGCTTCCGACCTCTTAGGTTTTCCCACTGGCCTCTGAGCAAAGCAAATGAGTAAGACCTTAAGTGCCTCCAGGGCCACTGAATGATGAGCCCCTGGACCTCTCCTATCTGTCCCTCTCAATCTCCTGCAGCCACAGCCAGACCGACTTTCTCACATCTGGAGCAGCTAGAGTCCCTGTGCTATAGGATCTTGGCATTGTCTGTTCTTTCTGCCTTGAACGTCTTGGTCCTCTAATACTCACTAGGGCTTCCTTTCTGGCTTCCCTCAGGTGTTTGCTTGAATATATTCAAAATAGAGAAGCCTTCTACAACTAGTCTCCGTAAAATGTACCTTTCCCTCTCAATGTCTAGATTTTCCACTTACACTAACTTGATACATTTTATAGTTATTCACTGACTGCCTTTCTTTCCTTGTGGAGTATAAATTCCCTGAGGGCTGTTTGTTCCCTGTGACACCCACAGAATTTAGTACAGTGCCTGGCACAGGGTAGATAGATGCACGGTAGCTATAGAGTGAATAATTGAATGAGCCCTCCTGGAAAGACACCCTCAGAGAGGCACCCTCAGAGTGTGATTTCCTCAATACTTTGTAGTAATCCAGAGATATTTATTAAAATTGATCTGGCCAAGCATCCTGTACTCCTGTAGTCCTAGCAGCAGGAAGACTCAGGCCAAGAGAGCCTAAGTTCGAATCTAGCCTAGGCAGCATAGCATTGTGGAGTGATCCTCTTGTATATTGTAAAGATTTGTTAAAACTTAAATTGATTTAATAAAATGCCAGTTGACTAGTAGCCGGGCAGGAAGTATAGGCAGGGTGACCCAACTAAGGATGATGGAAGGGAAGAGTCAAGAGTTGCCAGACAGATGTAGAGGAAACAGGAAATGAACATACCATGCTAATAAAGGTACCACCACATAGCAAAACATAAATAGTAACATGTGCTAACTTAAAATATAAGAGCTAATTAATAGTAAGCCTGAGCTATCGTCCAAGCATTTATACTTCATATTCAACCTCTGAGTTGGTCGTTTAGGATCAGGAGGTTGGGATGTAAAACCATCCATTTACAGCATAGGGAGACCCTATCTCAAACAAAAAGCTTTACATGACTAATGTGTTGGAGGAGCTTCCAGAGTTGGAGTCAGGAAAAGGCTTCTGGGTGGCAGAGAGCTTCTTATGCTCATTAGAACTGGTCAACTTGACACAAACCAGAGTCAATTGGGATGAGGGACCCTCAGTTGAGGCATTGCTTCCATCCAATTGGCTTGAGGGAATGTCTATGGGTGGTTCTGGGTTGTTTAAGAAAATAGAGTAAACCATGGGGAACAAACCAGTAAGCAGGGGTCTTCCATGGTTCAGTTCTTGCCTTCCGGCTCTGACCTCCTGCCTGGCTTCTCTCACAGATGGACTGTGACCCAGAAGCCAAACTCTTCTCCAAGTTGTTTGGGTCAGTGTTTTATCATGGCAACAGGAAGTGAATGAAGTTCCATACAGTCTATATATATATATATATATATATATATATATATATATCAACAGCTAGGTGAGAACTACCTTTGCCAGTGAACGCTTTTGCAAATAAAAAGGAAGTCTGGTTTAATATCCAAACGTGTGATAGTTTTAATTTAGTCAATAGTAGATGTAAAGTAAACACAGTGGAGCAAGTGACTGGAAGCAGCACATTCTGCACATGCTTCAGCCACTTGACGGTCTTGGGAAGATGCGCTTACTCTGCACTGACTTTGGTGTGAACCTCACGGCTCTTCACCCGCAGCTTGTTGACCTGGGACTCGGCAATGTCTGCCCGCTCCTCAGCTTCCTCCAGCTCATGTTGGAGCTTGCGGAACTTAGCCAGGTTGACATTGGATTGTTCCTCCTGAGAACAGACACATTTTCAGGCAGTTAGATGCCGTGGGCCTCACTATATTTGTCACCAGGCCAGATCATCTACCATCACATTCCCTTCTCATGAGCTGTTGGTTGTATCCGACCTCCAAACTCAACCCAATCTGTAATTCTAGTGACAATTTTGACTTGAAGGAAGGAGGGGAGAAAATATTTTAAGGTGGAAGAGATCAGCCTTTTGTCAAACCTGCTTATTACCATCTCCCTGTTTCTTTTTAAAGATTCGTGTTTTTTTTTTTTTTTATTTATTTTTTGTGTGTAGGTGTTTGGCTTGCATGCATATCTGTACAACATATTCATGCAGTGCCCAAGGAGACTGGAAGAGAACACTGGATCCCTGGGAATGTAGTTACGTGTGGCTACGAGTCACCATGGTGCTGGGAATTAAACCTGGATTCTCTGAAGAGTTGCCAGTAATCCTAAGAACTCAGTCATCTCTCCAGCCCCTTGCTTGCTTGGGTGTATGTGCTGTGCATGTGTGCGTGTGCATGTGCATGTGCGTGGTCTTGGGTGTAAAGAGAGAAGAGACCCAGGTACTCTCAGAGACATCCGTAAGCAAATGTTAACAGTCAGCTTTGGAAATCCCACTAGACATTGTTCTCCCTGTACTTTAAGACTAACCGAAGAAGGAAAATGGGACAAAGGTACCTGTTACCATTGTGTCTTTTCTTCCTTTTTATCACATATATTTAGGAGAGCAGAGGCTGGGGTGCAGAACCCTCCAGCATCACATTGTCATTTGGTGCTGCAGAACCCAGGGCCCCACACCCCTAGCTGTACCTAAGTTCCTCCATCACATTCTTTCAGTTGCTGGGATAGAGACGGGGAGGAAACCTTCCCTATATAGTGAGTGAGTCAACAAGTCAGCTAGGTGGGGGACGTCAGTATTTTACTTTTGGGAACACTTGAGTTTGTGGATGCTGAGAGACAGGAATTGTTCATCCTGGTGCTAGTGATTTTGCTGTGTTGCTATCGGTTAAGGCTAGGTATTTGGAGCTTTTTCATTCTCCAGTCTTCATGCCGAACAATAAACCTATTCAACAATTAGCATGAGAGTGTGTATATTTATATTTGTGAGATTGAAGCCCCCAGAAAACACATGAATGGTAGATTACCACTCAATACAAATACAAAATGTCTTTTGTTCCTTCCTTCCCTCCCTCTTTTCTTCCTTCCTTCCTTCCCTTCTTCCTTCCCTCCCTATTTCCTTCCTTCCTTCCCTCTCTCCCTCTCTCCTTCCCTCCCTTCCTTCCTTCCCTCTCTCCCTCCCTCCTTCTTTCCTTCTTTCCTTCCCTCCTTCCTTCCTTCCTTCCTTCCTTCCCTCCTTCCTTCTTTCCCTTTCTTCTTTCTTTTCTTCCTTCCTCTCTCTCTCTCTCTTTCTTTCTTTTTTTTTTAACAGAAGTCTGCTTTTTTCCCACAAAACCTCAAAGACACTTACAGCCTCCTCAGCTTGTCTCTTGTAGGATTTCACCTTTGCCTGTAATTTGTCCACCAAGTCCTGCAGCCTGAGCACATTCTTGCGGTCCTCCTCGGTCTGAAGGTTTGATTTTTTTTTTTAAAAAAAAAAAAAAATGTGCATTTAGTCCAAAGAAATATGTCTTCTTCTACCGGTGCCAAAATAAGTCACTGATATGCCAGAAGGGGGACCTGAGGGTAAACTTGACCAACTATTTTATGAGTGGTAGCTGCGTTTGTGCAGTTGTGCTGTGCCTGGTTTGCTTCTAAAGAATTCCATACATCTTCTGTAACCTTACCCTGCTATTCTGGGAGAAGCCTCCCTGTGACTGACATCTAGTTTACTTTGCTTTAGTGGCTGTATTCTTTTCTCTCTTGTGCTACATTCCCCGTTTCTTCCACCCCTCCTCTTACTGGAGGTCAAGCCCCTGTGAAACATGTCTAGTCTACCACTGAGCTGCATGCCCTGTTCTGTATTGGTTTGTAAAGGGCTCCCTCACGGCCCTGGCTTGGTGAATGCCTGTGATGAGCAACTCTGCCTTTCTCCTTTACATACATGGAGTTAACATGAGAGAGCCACGGAAGTAGTCACCAGAGTTTTCCCTCCCCTTTGGGCGCGTTACCTGTACATTCTAAAAAAACTTTTCCTCTTACCTGGTAGGTAAGTTCCTTCACTCTTCTCTCATGTTTTCGTAACCCTTTAACAGCCTCAGCATTTCGTTTCTGCTCATTTTCAACCTCTCCTTCAAGTTCACGTACCTGTAACCAAGAAAGAAAGATGTATCTCCATCTCTCCAGTCAGGGCTGGCAAATGAATGTTAATTAGCTGAGTGTCCACTGCAAGAATGGCCAGGATCATCCTGACCCCGTGACGAGAAGAGTGTGGCCCTTTGCCCTTCACAGGTTTAGGGGTGAAGACACCCACCCTGGCCTCCAGTTTCTGGATCTGCTTCTTGCCGCCCTTCAGCGCCAGCTGCTCAGCCTCGTCTAGACGGTGCTGCAGGTCCTTCACCGTCTGCTCCATGTTCTTCTTCATTCTCTCCAGGTGGGCACTGGTGTCCTGCTCCTTCTTCAGCTCCTCCGCCATCATGGCAGCCTTATTAGGAAATCAAGAAAATAATGAGTCCTGCTGGTGGCAGGCCACGTAGGTGTGAGGAGAATATATGCGTGGCACTCACATCGGTAATGGCTTTCTTAGCCTTCTCTTCTGCATTCCGGGACTCCTGAATCACTTCTTCTACCTCACTCTGGAGTTGTGAGACATCATTTTCCAACTTCTTTTTGGTGTTGATGAGGCTCGTGTTCTGTTAAAAACATTGGAAATTTATAAGATTTTCAGGTTTCCCAGTTGGGATTTACAAATGTTCTATTTTTGTTTAACCCAAAAGACCTGGTGCCAACATTTGCTAATGTAAAGTATTGTGTTTGGCGCAAACTTGTAATCTTTTGCATGGTTGGAACCTGTTTCCCTGTACTCAGTCCTTTACTGTCTCTCTGACTTAAGAAGACCTCTAAAGTTTTGGAAGTGCCTGTATTGGCAGGGTATGATGGTACATGATTATAATGACAGCAGTCTGGAGGCTAAGGCATGTGGATCATAAATTTAGGGCCAGCCTGTGTTATATAGGAAGATCCTATTTTATGGCAACAACAATGGCTGCCCACGTTTGTAGTCACATGTCATTTGTTCTTTTGCTTATTTATAGTATTCTATGTTTAAAAGGCTTGAATAATAGTTTGTGTGTATGTGTATGAGTGCATGGCTCTATAAGTCTCTCAAAAGAAGTGTGTGTGTGTGTGTGTGTGTGTGTGTGTGTGTGTGTGTGTGTGTGTGTGTGTGTGTGTGTGGTGTGTACAGGGGGTAGGGAGAGCTTGTCCTTTGTGGAGATTTGGAATTTGTATTATGAAAACATTTTCTTAAACTTTGAACCCAGTATTCTTGAAGGGGAGTATTTGGAAATGCTGGAGCATGGTTATTTGGTGACAGAAAGATCTTATGAGGGGCTGTTACTACATTTAATGCCTGAGCAAGCAGGGGTGCTAAGTGCTCTGTGAGGCATGACAACAGTAAACAGAGAAGCTGAACTCTGATAAGCACTTCATGAAATGTCTTTCAGTTTGGATTCAAAGCCATGTTTGCTCAGCATTACTCTTCACGGTTTTACATAACCCCCAAACCCTAATCTTATTTTTAAATTTATAAACCCTTTGTGGTAGAAAATCTAGAAAGGAAATCAGAGTGCACAATGAAGTCACCTATCACCCTGTCTAACTGCAGGGGTGATTTGATGCAGCCCCATCCTTACTTCTGGGTACATACTCACACTCCAGACTCCTCATTTAGCAGTGCACCAGCATTTGGCTCACCTGGGTGTGGAGGAGCTGCACGCGCTCACTGGCATCCAGCAGCTCCTGCTCAGCAATCTTCCTGCTCCTCTCTGTCTGCTCCAGCGTGGCCCGCAGCTCCTCGATCTCAGCCTGCAGCAGGTTGGCTCTGCGCTCAACCATGGCCAGCTGTTCCTTCAGGTCCTCCTGGCCCCGGAGAGCATCATCCAGGTGCAGCTGGGTGTCCTATAAATTAAAAAATATCTCAACTATTCTGAAGAGACGAAGAGCTAGGAAATGAGCTACAGCAGTGTGTTGGTGTTTGGAGCAGGAGGTGACTTGCCTGTCATTTGCATGAACTTAAGAATGATGGTGGCATTCGTTTAGTGTGTGAGCAAATTAATAAGAGACAGTCTCCCTCTGTCTCTGCCTGTATCTTGTCTGTCACATGTATATCTCCTATACTGTGTCACTTAAAGAGCATTGTCTACATAGTCCACACAGTGACATCTACTATCTCAGTGGGTCCTCACCGCCATCCTTGAAATGGGAAACTGGCTCTTATGATGTAGAAGTAACAGGTTCAAGAGGTTAAATAATTTGCCTGAAGTCAGAGAGTAGCAAAATGAAGACTCACCCTCAGGCCTGTTTTGTGGAAAGCCTGCGTATTTTCTATCATTTCTCCATCTTTTGGCTTCTGTCGGTTCTTCTACATATACTTTCTGGAAACATTTTTAATTGGCTTCCTTGGTGCATTTATCTGCATAATTTGGTAAGTGGGAAGGGCTGGCTACGGTAGTCAGTGCTAATTGTCAACTTGACAGAATCTAGAGTTACCTGAGAGAGGACAATGGGCATGCCACAGGGGGATTATCATGACTATGTTAATTCATATAGGAAGAGCCTCTGTAACTGTGGGCAGAACCATTTCTTGGGCAGGGTTCTTGGCCTGTGTACAATGGAGAAAGCCAGCTGAGCAGCAGTTTGAGTTCATGTCTCTCTGTTCTTGATGGTGGGTGCAATGTGACTAGCTGTTTCCTCTGCCTTGACTCCCCTGCCATGACGGACTGGACCACTGACGTGTGAATTGGGATAAATACTTTCTCCTTTTAGCAGCTTTTTGCCAGGGTGTCTTATCACAGCAGTCAGGGAAGTAGCTAAAACAGATGGCTTAAGAAGTCGATCGTGACTTATCTGTGAGGAAAAGGTTGCCTACCTTGAGGATGCCCTGGGTGTTCCTATAGTTCCTCAAGCTCTCAGCAGCCAAGCGGTTGGCATGGTTCAGCTGGATTTCCATCTCATTGAGATCGCCCTCCATCTTCTTCTTGACTCTCAGAGCATCATTCCTGCTCCTGATCTCAGCGTCCAGTGTGCTCTGCATTGTCTCCACAACTCGAATGTGGTTTCTCTTGAGCTGGTCGATCTCCTCATCCTTCTCGGCAATCTTCCTGTCGATCTCAGACTTGACCTGGTTCAGCTCCAGCTGGATGCGCAGGATCTTTCCCTCCTCATGCTCCAGGGATGCCTTAAGGATACAGTGATCAGTCAGCACTGAGTGGAAGAGAACTGGAGTGGGCGGCTGCTCTTCTAGGGATGCAGTTACAGGCGGTTGTGAGGCACAGGTGTGGACCCTGGGCACTGTACTCAGGTCCTCTGAAGGAGCAGTATGCGCTCTTACTAGCTCAGACATTTCTCCAGCTCCAGTACTGGTATTACCAACCCCCTAGTTACCCTCTGCACAAAGGTCCCATATTTAAATGGTCTCCGCTCTATAGTAATGCACTAAATTCATGGTTCCATTACTCAGCTTGATATTTTGCTAGTGTTTTTCTTTTATTTGCTCCACATAACATGGTAACATGTACCTCTGCTTCCTCTAAGGCAGCCTGGATTTCACATTTCTCTTGTTCCACTTGCTTCTTTATTTTCTCCAGCTCATGGATATGCTTCCCTCCCTCTGCGATCTGCTCAGTGAGATCAGAAATCTCCTCTGTGGAAGAACAGATCAGAGGAAGTGGTTGGAATGGTCGCAAGATGGGAGGGTCCAGCCAGGGCTGACTAAGATTGGTAAGGTCGGGTGGGGTGACATATTGTCTATTTAATAAAAATAGTTTGGAATATCAGAGGCTAGAGCCATCTACAGAGCCAAGCCGTGATGGTTCCGGGAATGGTGACCCTTGCCTTTAGTCCCATCACTTGGGAGACAGAGATCTCTGTGAGTTCAACCAAACAGAACCAGGTGGGCACACACCTTTAGGAAAGTTGATCCAGGAATTGAAATAGCTGGGAGGGGAAAGAAAGATAAAGGAGGAGGAGCAGAAGTCTCCCCCCCCTTTGCCTACAAGCCTGGTGAGTCTGAGGACTTGTGGAAAGAGAGCTACCTCATTGATACAGTGAGAATTGGCTGAGGTTTGGGGTTTGGTCCCCATCTCTCTGATACTTCACCTGTTTCTCAATACCTGGCTCCAGGTTTTATAACACCAAATAGAATTTGTGCAATAGTTGGGACTCACGCTGCAGATTCTTGTTTTCTCTCTTCAGAGTCTCGAGATGATCCAGAGACTCCTCATAGGCGTTCTTCACCTTGAACAGCTCGGTGCTGAGAGAGCGGGACTCTTTCTGGGAGGTTTCCAGCTCAGCCTGAGTTTCCTCATACTTCTGTCTCCATTCCGATAGAACCTAAAAAGCCACAGATTGTCAACTGGGACAGGAAGAAGGAAAATCAGGTACAGTTTTTGTAAATTTAGGCAGTCGGGATTACCTTGTCGAAGTTTCTCTGCTTCTTGTCCAGGGCGGCGCAGGCCGCGTTGGTTCTCTCCACATCCAGCATGAGGTCCTCCACCTCATTCTGCAGCCGCTGCTTCGTCTTCTCCAGGGAAGCACACTTGGCATTCACGGCTTCCACGTGCTCCTCAGCCGCCTGCAGACGCTGGGCCAGCTTCTTCCTGAGAAATTAGCCAGACTGTCAAGACCTAGCCGAAGTCAGGAGCAACGCTATAACTGTGTGGTTCTTTCTCACTGTCTACCCTACGTTGGCTTTTTCAAAGCAGCAACCAACCAGGCTAGTATTCTAGGTAACAAACTGAGAAGTTCCAGAATGATAGATATTTGGATTCCGTGAAGTTCTTGCAATGTTACTGGATTCCCACAGACTGCTGTCAGTGCTGGGTACCTTAATACATTCAATACTTACAGGAGTTCTGATTAGGAATGACTGTGAAAATGATTAGCTAGGACAATAATATAGATTGGTTTACATAGCCTGTCTTAAGTCAAAAAAAAAAAAAAGTTGAAGCTAACTAAATACCTTTATTGGGCAAAAGTATACAAAACATATTTGCTTTCCCAGACCTCCTGATTCCTTTTATGACCTCTGTCACCAGAGAAGAGCTAATTTGCTTAAATAACGTATGTTTGGACAACCTATTTAGAGAACACAGTTGACATAATATGGACAATTCATGCAGCAGAAGCAGAGGCGAGTTTGACTGTCATTTGAATGGTCTATATTCTTGTTGCATTCCTGGTGGTGTTGCCAAGGCCGCACCCTTAAGACACAGAAAACTCCTTTAAACTTGACACCTGAGAAGATGCATTTGAAGGTGCTCTTTTTCTACCAAGATGATGGCTGTATCTTATCTAAACCAATCCTAGATGCGTTGTACAGTTTAGGAAGCTTGCTTTTACGTTTTAAGAGGAATATCTGTCTGGTTGGAACTTAAGAAGATGACCTCTGGAAGTCTATTTAGAAAACCAGTAACAGCGACGTAACATAAAAGCTAAGTGAGCACATGGATGTAAAGCACTTGACAACCAGGAAAGGCAAAACTTGCCTTCGCTTCGGCTCCTAAACTGAGACATACATGATTAAAAGAAACTGCATTCAATAAATTTTAGCTACTGATATTTTCATCTTATCATCAAGATGACCATAGCTCTGCGTGGGGGTTGCTAAGTTACATACTTGGCTTCTTCCAGCTCCTCCGTGCGCTGGATGGCATCCGTCTCATATTTGGTCCTCCACTGGGCCACCTCGCTGTTGGCCTTCGACAGCGCCCTCTGCAGCTCGGCTTTGCCTTCCTGTTCCTCCTCATACTGTTCCCGAAGCAGGTCACAGTCATGGCGGGAGGACTGTAGGGCGTGGGCCAGTGCACTCTTGGCCTGCAGAAGTGATGGTCCAGTGATTTCAACTCCTATATCCTGTAATACCTACACACCTCACATAGAGTATAATTGGGTATTCTCAGGTTTGGTTTGTCAAGGAGATCTCTGGTAAAACTTACCTTGGTTTCTTCCTCAAGCTGACGCTTCAGCTCCTCGATCTGCTGGGTAAATGCCTGCTTGCTTCTTGACAGCTGAGAGACTAAGGCATCTTTCTCATCTAACTGTCGGGAATACTCACCTAAAAACAGAGGGAGGGAAAACTCATGCTCTGCCAATGAGCCGTGTGCGTGTGTTTAGATTTTTTTATTCGTTTCTAAACATTGTTAAGGAAATAGAAATCAAAAAAAAAAAAGTCAAAAGGATTGCCATGGGGGTGTAATAAACTTGTCTACTTATTTTTGCTTCCCTGCACCTTTGTGGTCTGCCACCCTTTTTGTGCGGTGCAAGATTCGGGGACCAGAGGAAGTATCTCTACCTGCTTCTGTCTGCAGGCGTGCTCTCTGGGCCGTCAGCTCGTTGATCAGCCTCTGCTGCTCCTCTTCCTTGCTCTTCAGCTCACTCACCTGGTCCTCCAAGGTGCGGCACATCTTCTCAAGGTTTCCCTAAGGAAAGAGTGACAAGGAATAATCAGACACTGAATATAGACAGAAAAAAAAAGAGATAAAGCCCAATTCTGAAAGTATTTAAGATGTCTTAATATTAAAAGAATAAAATGTATTTTTAAAATATGTGAGATATGAGTAGAAAGTTACAGCCTTGGTGTTTTGGCATAGGCCAGAATTCAACATACATGTTACATTCATTGTTGGAAGCCACCCATACATCCCAATGATGTTGATACGTAACTGGATTTTGAATTCATCTTAGTAGGTTATAGTTAGTACTTTTAAAAAATGAAGCTACAGAAATATATTAGAATAGGAAACATTTGCACAAGAGCTATAAAATGCCTGTGAGCCATATTTGATGCCAAGAACAATGGGTGATGTTTTCCTGGCTCATTGTCCTCATCTAGACACGGTGTGGGGTACCTTGGCTTTAGCGATTGCCTCCGCGTTACTGCTAAGGTCGTCGATCTCCATCTTCAGCTCGCTCTTCTCCTTCTCCAGCTTCTGCTTGACCCGCTGCAAGTTGTCAATCTGCTCCCCAAGCTCCGCCATGCTATCTGCGTGCTTCTTCCTCAGGGTGGCCGCCGTGGCTTCATGCTGCAGGGTGGCCTCCTCCAGGTCTCTGCGCATCTTCTGGAACTCAGCCTCCCGCTTCTTGTTCATCTCGATCTGGGCTGAAGTGGCCCCTCCGGCTTCTTCCAGCCTCTCGCTGATCTCCTCCAGTTCCCGGGAGAGGTCAGAGCGCTGCTTCTCTGCTTTGGCCCTGGAGGCCCGCTCTGCCTCGATTTCCTCCTCCAGCTCCTCGATGCGGGCCTGAAAAATCAAACAATAACACTTAACACATCTCAAATTCGTTCCAATTTTAGTGGGTTTATTTTATGTATGGAAAAAGAAAAATGAGGGGCCGGACATGGTATTCCATGCCTCCTATCCCAGAACTCAGGATGCGGAAGCAGGAGGATCGTTAGTTTGAGGTCATCCTGGATTACACAGTGTAGACCTGTCACAAAACACTAAAAATGAAAAAAAAAAAAAAAAAGTGAGACGATTCACCTGTAATTCTTTGATCTTCTTCTGCAGCTGAATTTCTACGGCTTGCTCATCTTCAATTTTGCTTATCAAATTGCTGATTTCAAACTCTTTCCTTTAGACAGAATAGCAGACATATTAATAGGTAAATTATTTGAAAGATGGCATCACCTAGAATTCTTTCTGGAGCTCCTACTTTTTGAGTTTCTCATCAAGCTGCTGTCTGTCATTTTCAATGTCCATTGTGGATTCTTGGGCCAGTTTGAGGTCTCCCTCCAGCTTCCTCTTGGCTCTTTCTAGGTCCATCCGAAGCTTCTTTTCTTGCTCCAGAGATCCTTCAAGCTTATAGGGAAGAGAAATCCATTAAGATTGAAATGCATTTTTCCAGAAAATAGTTCCAAAAGACATTTAAAATGTGCTTACATCATCTACTTGCTGCTCAAGCTTGGTTTTGGCTTTGGTCAGGGTGTTGACTTTGTCCTCCTCTGCCTGAAGGTCATCCAGGGTCTGCTGGTGGGCCTCTTGGAGGGCCTTCTTCTCCTTGGTCAGCTTGGCGATGGTTTCGTCCAGGCCTGCCATCTCCTCTGTGAGGTTTTTCACCTTAGGAAGTTAAAAAGAGGTGGTCTCAACAATAAAGAACCTCAATTGCGTGGTAGAACCTCCATGTGGTAGCAGAACATGCTCATACCTTGTTCTCTGTGGCATGCTTCTCCTTCTCGACCTTGGCCAATGTCAGCTCAAGGTCGTCGATGTCTTTCTTCAGCTCCGAGCACTCATCCTCCAGCTTCCTCTTCTTGGCCGTCAGCTCAGCATTGATCTCCTCCTCATCTTCGGCTCTCTCTGTCACCTCTTTGATTTTGGCCTCCAGCTGGATTTTGTTTTTGATCAGCTGGTCACACCTTTCCTCGGCATCAGCCAAGCTGTCTGCTTCCTGTCGATTCATTGGGACACTTAGTCTGTTTCCTATTTTGAAACTTACTTTTTTTTGGGGGGGGGGGGTACAAAGTATTTAGTCTTCATTCGGATTCTATTGACTTTCTCAGCGTGAGTATGAGAGCACCTTTAACTGAGTATTTTGTCTGACTTAGAGATGAACAACAAATTAAAAGGCGAGACGGAATGTTTAGGAGCAAAAGAGTATTCACAGTGATTGGGTTTCACAAGGTAGGACTGTAGACTTGTGTATAGAAGGGGAAAAATTGCTGCAGACAGGCCAGTAAGAAGCCTGGGTTCTTATCTCCAAAAAACATAGGTGCTGTCTTAGTTAAGTTGCTTCTCCTCAGCTTTTCATATATAAATAAGGGGCTGTAATAAATCATTTCTGAATGCTATTTAGTCGTTATAGGTAACAAGGTTAATTTGATTTCAATCATTTTTTCCCCAAGTATCCGTTGTCAAATAGAGTTAAAAACAACAAAGCTAAAAAACAAATTAAGCACATTTCATGAAGCACTTTTAATCCATTCAAACATTTATGATAGTCTGTAACAACGCCTTAGTGGCTTAAAGTTTCCATTTCTACTTGAAGAATTACCTAGTAGCCTCAAAATGAATTTCAGAATATATGAGAACAAGTAATTCTGAGAAATTATGCTGCTCCATAAAACTTTATAAGTAACTAATTAAAGGACTCAAAATTTTAGCCAGGAATTTAATGGCTTCCTCTGCCCTGGGGCTTTTCTACCTCCTTCGGTGTTTATAACTAAGTGGTTAAAGCAGCTGAGCCGGAGGATGTCTCAGGTTCTTGTTTTTATCTTTAATAGTGACATAATCTGTGCATATTTACTCTTACTGACTCACCATGAAAAATGACAGAAGGGTCTAGTCCTAAGCATTTATAAAGCTATCCTTCTCACATGCCTTCCTAACAATGACAGGCTTGTTGACCAAGGAAATGGAAGGTTATGTCTCACTGACGTGCTGTTGTCAAATTAACTCCCGACCTTGACTATAGCTTCTTTCTGGACTCATCAACACTAACATTAAGAGATTTATTCTTACTAGTGGAAGAGCTGGGGAGGATGCTCTGCACTGCTTTCCAGGGTAGCAGTTCAGTTCCAGCAAATGTAAGTATGTATACTTATTAAGTTAAATCTCAAAGGTTGAGGGAAGGAGGCATGATTATATTGTCTTCTTCCTTTTGGCTTTTTGAGTCAACATCTTTCTACACAGCCCTGGCTTTCCTGGAACTCACTATGTAGGCCCACTGGCCTTGAACTCAGAGATCCACCTGCCACTGCTTCCCAAGTGCTGATTATCCTTACTTATGAGACAGTCCTAAGCACTTGGATTTTTAAAAACAGAACTATCCTGGCAGATTTTATTGTTTTTTGTTTGTTTGTTTTGCTTTCTTGTGTCTGGGAACTAAATCCCGAATTTTGAGCATAAGGGGAAGTGTTGTACCTATGAGTTTTATCTCTAATCCCCCGTTTACTTTTTATTAAGATAAGATCTCACTCCATTCCTGAGCTGGCTTTGAATTTATTTTATAGCCCAGGCAGGCCCTGAAATTCAGATCCCCCCCCCCCCCCAGCTTGGTTTCTGGAGTAGCTGGCATTAAAGGCCTGTACTAGTGGGCTCAGCTCAGAATTATATTTTTAAATCTGTGATAATGCAACTAAGTCAAAAGGTAAAATATTTGAGTAAGATTCAGGGATTTAGCTTTAAACTACTTGTTTCAAAGTTGTTAAAATTTGGGATGTTAATTGTATCTTCCCTTGCCCCTTGGTAATGGGGACATAATTGTAGCTTTCCTTCTCAATACAGTATTGATAGGTAAGTAAGCTCCTAGCAAAATAAAGCCACCAGAATCCTACAAAGATTTTTTTTTTTTCCTCAAGAAAAGTCCCATTTTGTAAGTGACAGTCTCTGGAAGGCCAGGTAGAGCCAGTGTAGCACAGTAATGAGATTCATTTACATGAGAACACTCACAGATTGAACCTGGAGTTGTAGGTCATTTTTCTCCTTGAGGAGAGTGACCATCTTCTCCTCCAGCTCCTTCCTCTTTGCCTCTGACTTGGCCAGCTCATCTTTGGTTTTCTGGAACTCTTCCTTCATGGTGGCCATCTCCTTCTCCGTCTCTGCACTCTTCAGCAAGGGCTTGATCTTGAAGAAGAGCTTCATCCAGGGCCAGTGCTTCACATTCATGAAGGCGCGGACATTGTACTGGATGCAGAAGATAGATTCTCTGGAATGTGGAGAAAGACGGTGTAATTGTTCCATTAGCGGCAATACAACTGACATTTATCGCAGACAACAGGCTTTTACCGTCCTGACACATGTTCATTCTCACTATCAGAGTTATATGGTCTGTAGTTCTCAGTATGGCTACTTTGCTAATATGGGTGCTATATAGGGAGCAACTGAGTGTTCTCAATTCCTTGGTGATCTGGCAAAGACAGGCTGAGTCTGACCGGTGCAGACTGTGCTGTCAGAGTGACCCAAACAACAGTAAGAACACACCCTTACTAGAGTAGTGTCTGGAAGAGCATGGCCATTGAGATTGGATTGTGCCCTCCTGCTGTTACCACATAGCTGTGAGCAGCCAGGTGAGGGGTTCTGTGTTGAATGTTTTGCCTCAGCTCAGCCACTCTTTCCTTTAAGCCTTCCTTCTTTTGTTCCCCATGGAATTAGCCATTCTTTTCTTGTTGGCATCTCCAGATAATATACTGGCTTTTCTAAATTCTCTGAGCGACTCAATTCTGTCAGCTCAGTAAGTTCATTAACACTGGAAGGCATTTGTTTTAAATCTATGATTAAGCTCTAAAATGGTTTTGCTTAAATAAAAAAAAATTGAAATGGTGATATTGGTAGAGTTCTTCAAATGGTAGCAATGGGCTGGCAAGGTTTGGGCGGCTTATAGCAACATGTAAGTCTTTAAGTTTATTAGCATGCAGGTTTTATTTCTATTGGTTCAGTTGCTAGGAATTCTGACTCTGAGAAGGCAGATACCATGACACAAGGTGTGATACAAATGAACAGAGAAACAAAAGGCAAAACTCTTGTAATACCAACCTAAGAAATACACATGAACAAAATGAGCAGGGTGTGTGTGTGTGTGTGTGTGTGTGTGTGTGTGTGTGTGTGTGTGTGGCTAGAGCAATGTGAAGAAACATTGTGTAAATAAGCCGTGTGAAGCTAGTTTTGGACAGAAGCAAAGGGACTTGTGACTAGGTAGATATGAATGAGGGGGCACGGTCTTCACAGACATGTGAAATGGAGGTAAGTAAGTTGTTTAGCATGGCTGGGAAAAGTGGTGTGGTTAGACAGGAAAGGTATCATGGGGAATAGAGGGCCTTGACAGCCAAGCAAAGAGGCTTGGTTTTGTCGTAGGACACCATGGCGAGCTGGGACAGAGATGTGAGGTGATGAAGCCACTTGCTGCAGTTTGCTTCTGTATGTGAGGTGGAACGAAAGTGAGGCAGGAGAGACATTCTGGGAAGCCTAGCCTGAAGGGTGACGTGTTATTGGGGTGAAAGGGTGACATGGTATAGGGGTGAAAGCTCATGCCAATGGGAAGGATCAGTGCATGAGGAAGGCTGATGGGGAGTCCCTAGAGACCCTGGTGATTCCGTTGGTGGGCCCAGCCTTTACCTCCTCTGCAGCATCTTCTGATATTCCACTCTCATGAGGTAGCCCCTACAGACTGCTTGTGTTCTTGTTATTATCTGAGCCAACTTTTCATCTCTCATTTCTTCCAGGAGACCCAAGAGGCCAGCTTTGAAGAAAACCTAGAGGAACAGAAAATTACAAGCCATTCCTGCACTTTCACAGACACAGAAATGGCTGTGGGTACATGCGCCGTGTGTACAGGTGTCACAGCTGTACCTTGGTATGCCCAAATTTATACTGAGTATGGTCAATATCAATAGAGCCCAGGAGCTTCTCAGAGGCCTTCTTGCTGTCGATGAACTGTCCCTCTGGGATGGCACTTGCATTTAAAACTTTGTACCTATTCAGTCAAACACAGAAGGAATGGTCAGAAATGTGTCGTCACTTACCCAGCTGTCACCAAAAAGAAGTACCTGTTTAAATCCCAGAACAAAAGTGGACGAAAAGGTCTAATGATTTCCTAAGATCAGATTGGGACCTAACCTATCATTCTATCCTTTATCATGAGCCTGAATTATTTGACTTCTTACGTGTATAATTATGTGTATACACATAATCTTATGTGTATAATGCTAAATAGGAGACATGAAATATAATGAGCAAAGCTTAACTAGGGTAACAAATACTCACAGCCTTCATTGTCATAGCCAAAGAGAACTGACCTCTGTTTAAAGTCCCCATACAAGATCCTGCTGGGGAAGCCCTTCCGGCAGATGCGGATGCCTTCCAGCACACCGTTACACCTCAGCTGGTGAAGGACCAGTTCATGCTCCATGGCACCTGCAAACAGAAAAGCAGTTCAGTTGAAGGCACTGAATTTTTAGATTGGGCCTGTTTTGTTACTAATGCCCTGGGCCTTACCAGGAGTTTTAGTTTCATTGGGAATGATACACCGTACGAAGTGAGGGTGTGTGCTCCTTAGGTTGGTCATCAGCTTGTTCAAGTTTTCCTAGAACGTGAGATAGAAGCCTCTTGAGAAAGTTGTGTTTTGAGTTTCTTTTTTTTTTTTTTTTTTGGTGGGAAGGAGCGGTAAAAATTATACAGCATACTCAGCTACTGCATATAAACGTAGGAGGATTTAACTGCTGTGTATTTTAAAGGCTTCAGTATTCAACCAGCTCAACAGCCAGAAGGCCAAAGTACTGGAAATAAATGCAGATACAGTGCATCCATTGTCACACCTAGGTCCAGACAGCAGTGTCAGTAGCCTCCAGACACAGGCAGATCTCTCAACCAGCACCAGAAAGCAAAGCTGGCACTAGGGAGTCAGCTGACTCTCTGCTAATCCATGTCTCTCTGGCCTTCATCTGAAAACAGTAGAGACAATCTCTGAAGTCTCTCTTGTTTTCAGCATTTATAATGTTCACAGTAACTAGCAATTCTCAGTGAAAACCTCGGTTAGCAATCATGCCAAACTTTGATGTTCTTTTTTTAAAAAACCATTCACAGCATCTTCTATTTTCTTATTTTGTTTTTCGAAGAGTGAAAAAATGTGAGATGATATAATTTTGTGTGGGTAGGTCCTCAGTGCCTGAAAAAATTTTCCATCTAAAGTATGCGTGGGAGTTATTCTAAAATAAAGTAATTAATTATGACAGAGTGTTTCACTCAGCCATAGAGAACACACATGCAAATATCTCTTACATATGCTTTTTTTTTTCACATTTTAGCCACTAGAAAATCAAAACAAATAACATGAATACCTAAGACTGAAAATACCTTTACAGGAAAGTTTACAAAGCAACCACCTGTTTTGTTAGATAACGCGGATTATAGTGAGATGGGAAAAGAGTAAGAACAGATTTCCTGGGTAGGTCAAAGGTCAGAGGTCACACCTGCATTTTAGTTTTGAAAGCTTTGAGGCATAAAAATCCTCATAATCAGTCCTCAGTGTAGACATCTTCCAGGCTCCTATCAAGTAGAGCCTTGCCGTGGAGGAATTATAATTGCGTTATGGAAATGTGCAAGTATGTCATGGAAAAGCTATACTGTTTTGTAAATAAAAGTATTATTCCTTTGTAGTTAATCATCTATTCAGATCACGAGGCTTGGTTTAAGATGGCTTTCATTCTTTTCTAAAAATGTCAAATCCTTCTAAGGTGGGGGGACATGTTTTGGTGGGAGAATGTCCTAAAGAATGCATCTCATGTTCATTTTCAAAGAAAACTTAAATCCAGGTGGCACACTTCTGGAATCCTGTATTCAAGAACCTGAGGTACTAAGTTCACAAGTTCCAGCTCAGCCTGGCCTAATAGGAAGAGCCTGTCCCAAAGAAAACAAAGGGGAACTCAAGAATATTCCCAAATGATTCTCTCTCTCTCTCTCTCTCTCTCTCTCTCTCTCTCTCTCTCTCTCTCTCTCTCTGTGTGTGTGTGTGTGTGTGTGTGTGTGTGTGTGTTGTGCCAAGAAGCTTTTAAGAACATGCTGGCACTCTTGAAGGCTTCAGGCAATCATAATAAGGAATAACAAATAGAGCATCTCCCCCCACCCAAGTATTGCTCTAGATTTATTCTGATGAGAGTGGATATGCAAAGTAATTTCTAGCACCGTCCCATTCCCCCATGTCCCCCTGATTTATTCTAAATCTTATCCTTACAATCCATAGACACTGAATATATTTTTCCAATTTAAGTTTATACTGTACCCTGAACAAGGCTGACACCGTCTGGAAAGATGAGCCCTTCTTCTTAGCTCCTTTCTTTGCACCGCCATCTGAGAAAGAAGAAAACCCATCAACAGAGTAGACTCCCAGAGGCCAGAGTGGTGTCGGAAAATTTGAGTGAATAGTTTGATTTGGATAAAGGATGTAGAAAGTACCTGCTTCCGCACTGGCATATGTGGAAAAGAGGCTGGCCAGAGTTTTCATTGCTGATTTCTGGTACAGCCCCACCACAGTGTCATTCAAAGGGTCCTTGTTCTTGTCCAGCCAGCCAGCGATGTTGTAGTCCACGGTGCCCGCGTAGTGCACCAGCGAGAAGTGGGCTTCAGCCTTGCCTTTGGCAGGCTTGGGTTTCTGGAAGTTGTTGGACTTTCCAAGATGCTGGTCATACAGCTTGTTCTTGAAGGAGGTGTCTGTCGCCTTGGGGAACATGCACTCCTCTTCCAGGATGGAGAAGATGCCCAGTGGCTGAATTTTAAAAAGTTTACTTTAAAAAGTTTGCCTATGTTAACCTCACTTTTCTCAATGAATGCAGACATGGTGGCTGTCACTTGAATTATGAGTACTCTCAATGAAATATAAACACAGAATAAGTCAGGCTCCCTGCTCAAAAAGTCCTTTTGTCACCCCTAGAAGGTCTTTCCTACCAATATTTCTCATTCAATCTGTAGCATTAGGCTCAGTTAAAAGAATAGTTCGACATGAATCCCAAGGAATTTGCAAGTAATTTGTTAAATATTTTTATTATCATGCGCCCCTCCCCTATCAAATGAATCAATTTGTTGTCAAAGTTTTATTTTACTTTAAAAAGGATGGTACTGGAACTGGAAACTAGCTCAGTAGGTAAAAGTACTGGCTGTACAGGAACCCACACAAAAGCTTGGCATGGTCACACGCCTACCAGTAACTCTATTGCAATGGGACAGGTAGGAGGTCTCCAGCCTCATAGAGGCCCTATCTTACAGGAAAATATGATAGAGGAAGACATTTAGCATCCTTCTCTGATATCCACATGTGCACAGGAGATGTTCCTGCACATACTTGAGTGTATACAAATATATATACACACACACCCTTTTGTCTGAGAATAATATTTAACTCCGTGCACAGTAAGAAAAACTAACATGAAGAACCCAAACATTACTTATATTTTAGATGTTTAGTCTCCTTAAAATAGGTTATTAAATAATACAAGCAATTTGACTTCTTGATTTCTAATATACTGGCTGTATTGTCTGTGCATCAGTGTTTATTCAGAAAAGCAATTATTTCTGGTAACTGCATCCTGGAGTATAATAGAGGCAGATTAGAACTAGGGAGAGTGGTTCCAGTGAAGCTGACTCATAGATGGCATATTCACAACTACCTCTAACTGGATGTGAATCAGTATTAGGACAAAACAGGGGATGAGCTAAACGAGGCTAACCCCTTCCAAACCCTTCTCCTGTAGACGTTGTACAGGGAAGTGATTTCTAAATAGTGTTCTTCTAATTTATTCATACCTCAAGCAATGGGAAGGGCAGCAATGCTTTGTGGAATTCTTTATGACGTCTGAGAGTCAACCTCAAAGATAGACCCATCTATGAATGTCAGACAGACCTTCTCGATAAGCTCGATGCAGGCGGCCAGGTCCATCCCGAAGTCGATGAACGTCCACTCGATGCCTTCCTTCTTGTACTCCTCCTGCTCCAGCACGAACATGTGGTGGTTGAAGAACTGTTGCAGTTTCTCGTTGGTGAAGTTGATGCACAGCTGCTCCAGGCTGTTGAACTACACGGAGAGGAGAGATTTCCCAAGTTAAGTGGATGTTTATAGGAGCAAAATCTGTTAATGGAAATATTCTTTATGGGAAATAATCTGAATAGAGTGATGAAGTTAAACTTAAGTATTTATGATAATTGCTATCCAGCATTCCCAGGGTTAAATACCTTTCTCGTGAATGTTGGACATTCTTTAGGTACTTAATTACACTGGGATTTTCCTTCTTCTCTCTCTCTCCCCTTTCTTTCCTTCTTTCTCTCTTTCTTCTCTTTTTCTTTCCTTATTTCCATTCTTCTTTCCTTCCTTTTCCTTCCCCTCCCTCTGACCTCCCTCCCCCTCTCTTCCCTGTCTCCCTTTCTCCTTCCTTTCTTTCTTGAGACAGAGTCTCGCTAAGTAACTCAGGCTGTCCTTCAACTCATTCTATAAACCAGGATGGTCTGGGACTTACAGCGATCTCTCTGCCTGTTTCTGCCTCTCGGGTACTGGGATTGCAGGTATGTACCGCTATGCCTGGAAAAGCCACCTTCTACATTTTATTTTCTCATCTGCTTATCTCTCTCTCTCTCTCTCTCTCTCTCTCTCTCTCTCTCTCACACACACACACACACACACACACACACACACACACACACACACACACACACACACACTACAGTTCTAAGAGAATCCACATTTTTTTCACCCGTGAGAATGCAAAGGCAAGAGTGTACATCAAGGTACAATCATGGTCTTGTGCTTTATGAACTCCTCTATTCTCTCACCCTTACCTTTAGCTGTCAGTGTTAAGGAAAACTCATGTTAAGACACTTGGTTCATGTATGAAGTGACATGAAGAGTTTAGTTTCTCTTTTATTGGCATCAAATACCCCCTCCCTTATCTGATCTATGGAAGTCGAGATCTGGTGCAGTTCACTAGTTGAAGGTCTGAGTCTTTGCAATCACCTACTCTCTCACTTTACCCAGGACGAAGCTGAAGCCTGCGATGAAGTTATTTATATAAGGTAAACCTGGAAGACAAGAAGCCAGCACCTGTGGCTGCTCTTCTACCTCTGGGCTTTCTCCCTGATATGCCCAGGTATCAATGCAAGGTATCAATATACACCAATTGCTGCAGATAGATCGTGTCCTGGCTTTGTGTTACATGCCCATGAAATCTTTAGCATATGTTTGATTTGCATTACATTTTCAATTTTTGCTATGATAATAATGGTAGTATTAACTTCTCAATATTGAAGGATATATGAGGCAACATTTTAAAATCCCTGGAATAGTAAAAAAAAATATACTGACTGTTCAATACATTTAGCTATTATTGTAATTATTTTCTAATATCTCAGATATTTTGGGGCTAACTCTTGCAGTAGGTGTAATGTTGGAACAAATAATATGAACAATATAAATTATCATCACTTAGTAATCGAAGTTTAAAATTGTGTCCCCCACTTTTATTAATGTGAAGATAACTCACATCAAAGATTTCAAAGCCAGCAATGTCCAATACTCCAATGAAGTACTGCCTGGGCTGCTTGGTGTCCAGTTGCTGGTTGATGCGGGTGACCATCCACAGGAACATCTTTTCATAGACAGCTTTGGCCAGAGCACCCACTGCGTTGTACACCTTTTCAGAGATAGTAATATTTGTTATTAAGCCATGCCATGTAGGCTGTGATGTGTGTGATTCACAGACGACATGCACTTACCTGCTGCACAGTCTGGCCTTTGGTGACATACTCATTGCCGACCTTGACCCTGGGGTAGCACAAGGCTTTGAGCAGGTCAGCAGAGTTCAGACACTGGAGATAGGCAGCCTTGTCAGCCACTGTAGTAACACAAATCAGGAAATGTTTAACTCTTCTCATCCTCCTGCCTTTCTTCTATCTGATTATTCTGTTTTTTAGGGGAAAAAAAACTTTAAATAATTTCAGAGAAAGTCAAATAAGATTCTTTGTACGTATATTAAGGCATCTGGTTGCCACTAAATGGTTGATCATTTATACTGGGTTTTAGTGACTTGTTGCAAGTGGAATTTGAGAAAACTTTCATTAACCATTAACATGTAAACAGTGTTTATTGTGACATTCTGTTCAAGGTTTGAGACAGTCTCGCCCTTTAAGACGTCAGGTATTGCTGAGACGGTGAGATAAATATGCCCTGTAACACTGCCAGGGAGGGTAAGAGGATGAGTATATGGACCCTGTGCTGTTTTTACCTCTCTAGATTTAACCTGACTGGATCAAAGGCACTTACTTCTACTTATGAAAAAGTGGGGTTAATTAAACAGGTGATCCTCTCTAAAAGTATGCTTAATGCTGTGTGTCCGTCTCAGAGGTAATGTCTGGAGAAGACTGAAGGAGTGGGAAAAACAGAAAGGGAGAGAAATGTCAAAGTAGGTTGGTGGGGAAGTGTTTGGGGCAGGGGAATAACTAACTGGGTGGTGGCTCCTATGTGCTAAATGCCTTTTCATATGTAGAGCATGTAATCTACTTGCTTGCTGCCTTTGAAGTATATATATATATAGACAGCATATACATACATACAGATGTGTCTTGGAGCATCCTTCACCTCTCAACCTGTGCAAAGATCCTCTAGTGTTGGCTCCTAGGCTTTCTTACCTAATGCTAAAACAATATACACACCTATCGTGTATACCTACCTACATTTGCCAAGTCAAAGCAGGAATATTATTCCACCTTATTCTGTCTCCAGCTCTCTGGTCCTCAGTTAAGGTTTTGTGTGGCTGTTGTGGTTTGTTATAGATTATTTAGATTGGCAGTGGTGATGAGGTGATTGGCAGTGGTGATGAGGTGATGGAAAAGAGGGTGGTGAGGAAGGCGTATGTGTATACAATTGTGCTCTAGTCTTCAGAAGTGCAGTCACAAGGAGATGTGAGGATGGAATTCAAAGTGTTTCAGTTTGAAAATTATGTGATTTAAATCTAGCTAGAGGGTCTTTGGTACCTTCAGTGCCATCTGGCTCAGCTTGTTCCTCACGCTGCTTCTGCTTGAACTTCATGTTCCCATAATGCATCACAGCCCCCGTGAGCTTATAAATGGACACTTTCTCTTCAGGTGAAAAGCCCAGGATATCAATGGCACTCTACCGGGAAAGATGAAAAGGCAGAGGTTAGGGAAGAAAACACCATGAGAATTTGCAGTATACACCAAGGTGATCACACCCTTGTGGGGTTTGCTACTGACATTCCCATACTTGGTGGGCTTTAAAGAAAGTGTGTATATGTATTACAACTTACATCTGTGGCCATCAGCTCTTCTTGGTCATCAATGCTGGGCACTGTGATCTCCCCCTGACTGACAAAGGCGTAGTCATATGGGTTGGTGGTGATCAGGAGCATTTCTGGGCACATAGAATGAAGGGCATATGTTTTTGCATGAGGGGTTGTTAATATAAATTTTAACCTGCGCTCACGAATTTAAGTTCTGTCTTACCAATCAGCTCTGGCTTCTTATTGGAAGTGATTTGATAAAAAATGTGGTAGCTTCTCTCAGCTTTTAGCTGGAAGGTGACCCGGGACTTCTCCAGAAGATCTGGAAAGAAAGAGATTGAACTAGAAGAACGATCCATTCTTTGGACATATTGTAAACCTTAGTGCCTTTGACCAAAGCTGGGGACACTACGTTGGCTTCACTGAGGAGGTCTCGTCATGATTCTCGTCCGCTGGTTACATATTAGAACCGAAATACACATGGTACATGCCGTGCACCTTTCCATGTAGGTGCAGCCACTGAAGTCGACCCCCCTGAGACAAGTTTCACATGGGGAATCCATGATTTCTGTGTGTTAGCCGACTTCTAGTGTCCTTGGGTCACCTGACATTATCTGTGGTGATAGACTGTCTTTCCAAATCAGAGGTAACCCTCGGTAACGATGGGGGTGGAAATTAGAGTTGCTTCTGAGGTTTGGAAGTCCTCTGAAATGTGAGAGGGGACATCAGCTTTCAATTAAGATATAGGGTACAGAGAGTGAGCTATAGGCGATTCTGGTGTTAGCTCAGAGACAATTCTAATGCTAGAATGCTTCTCTGCAGGCTCCTCGCATAGAAAGTGTTACAGTAGTCCCCTGCAACTGAGCTGGCTTCCTTCTACATTTAGATTTTTCAGCAGGTCAGACTCACATGTTTCAATATCAGCTGATGCCAGTTTTCCCGTGGTACCAAAGTGGATTCTAATGAATTTGCCCTGGAAAAGATAACAATGTATTTAGCACTAAACATTCAACCACACAAAGATAAGCACCTGAAATATTAATTCAGATCTGATGACTCCAGCAAGTAAGGACAGAAAGAGTCCCTTTGTGACCAAGATACTCACAAAGCGAGAGGAGTTGTCGTTCCTCACGGTCTTGGCGTTCCCAAAGGCCTCCAGCAGGGGGTTGGCACTGATGATTTGATCTTCCAGGGTCCCCTGCATGGGGAAGAGTCATCTTGGCACCTGGGGATCCAGACTCCTAGGTACCGTAGCTGAGTCTGGATCCTTTTTCTGGCTACCAGGCCTACCTGCATTTTGCCAGACTCCTCCTTCTTCTTGTCCCCAGTGACTGCAATTGTTGCAAAGTACTGGATGACACGCTTCGTGTTCACAGTCTTCCCGGCCCCGGATTCTCCACTGCAAAATACAAGGGCAAGGGTATCAAAACTGTGACACGCACTGGCAGTAGTTAAGACAGTCACTGCCTAACAGAAAGAAAAAGAAAGTTACATACGTGATCAGGATGGACTGGTTCTCACGGTCTGTGAAAGGAATAAAGACCAGCAGTCAAAATGAAACAAAGCGATGTATATTCAACATAAAGCAGTGACGTCAGGTAAACTCAGACTCGGCTTCTTCAAAGATGGCACCTGTCATTTTAACTTGGGATTTAGTGGAGTAAAATTTATAAAAACGAGAGGCAAGGAATCATCTATTTCCTGTTTTCACTTTATTTTATTTTTTTTTTTTTTTGTAAAATAAATACACTGTACCACCTTTCAATTCTTGTATGTGTCTCTGGTGTGATGTATGTAAATGCATGTGGACGTGCGTGTGTGTGTGTGTGTGTGTGTGTGTGTGTGTGTGTGTGTGTGTGTGTGTGTGTGTACACGCAAAATCCTGAGACTGATGTAGACTTGATCAAAGACACCTAAATGTAGACTTGATCACTCAATGCTGTATTCATCAAGGCATGATCTCTTAGTTAAACCTGGAGCTCACAGATTCAGCTAGTCTAGCTAGCCAGCTTGTTTGGGGACTCCCCACACATGACTCCCTACCACCGTGATTACAAGCAGGCCCCGGGCTGAGGATGCATTTGCTTGGGTGCTAGGGATCCATATTCTGTTCCTCATGCTTATGTGGCAAGCACTTCATTCATGGAGCTGTCTCCCCGCTTAGATTCACACATTTTTAGTGTGTAGTTCTGCAGTATTTTGTTCCCTTGTGTGCAGCCATCAGCAAATTCTGCTTCAGGACTCTCTTTATGCATTACATGGCGATTCCCTTGTTCATCCTATTCATCAGGATCTGGCGACCTCTCTTCAGCTCTCTACTGACAAGTCTGACTACTATCAAGCCCTCATACCAACAGAATCACACAGTGTTTGTCTTTGAGACTTTTTTTTTAACTTAATGTGTCCTTGCGTTCACCTTTGTTGCAGCACTGTCAGAACTAGCTCTTTTTGAAAGAAGAGTAATATTCCATTGTATGACGTACCACCCTTGGCTTACTACTGATGGGTATGCAGGGACCATGCATACTTTTGCTGTTAAAAATGATGCTGTTATGACCATAGCCTACAAAGAGCTCCTCAGTTCTTTTGGCTATCTTCCCAGAAGAAGGGACCATGGATCAGACCCTAATTATATTCCAATTGCTTAAGAAACCACTCCGCTGTTTTCTGTAGCAATTGTGGCATTTTGCATCCCCATAACAGGGTATGGCCTCCTCATTTTCCCACATGCTTTTTTTTTTAAAAAAAAATTTAATCAAAGGCATCTAAATGTGTGGGGCACATTTTATTATTATTTTTTAAGTTATGTTATTAGAAAATGTCAACACACAAAAGAACAGAGACTATGGTAATTGGACCCTAGATACCCATCGTATAGAGGAATAGCCATTAGTATTTATGGCCAGTTCCATGTCACTTCCGTGCTATTCCAACCTTACTGGATTAGTCTAAAGAAACCCCTGGCTTTTTGTTGTGCGGGTTACAAGTCACAGGACTGTGAGGTCATTAGAGACCTGAGATGTTGCTTAGGTGAAGTCTTTTCCTTACCAGAGAGGGAAGGAAGCTGAATCTGAGAAAGGAGGAAATGGCTTTTTAAATATGAATTACAGACCTCGATAAGGCTGCAGATAATCAGGTCTTTTGGCTTCCAGTTTACATATCGTTCAACCTCTGTTCTCTGGCCAGCTTTTGCTGTCAATCATTTGAGTGCTGGTGATGTCCAAATAAAACATGGTCTTCAGGTAGATGTGGTTGTTTTTATCTATTTTTTTTATTTTCCTTTTAATATAGTAGATGCTTATTTATATATTAGTAATATATTTGTATCAATTTTCTAGTTTATTAACTCTGTAATTCTGTATTGATAGAGTGTGGATTTTTGAAAATTCTAAGTTTAAAAGTGTTTCCAGAGAAAATCAATACAAGTCTAAATGTTATTTAGATGTATATACAAACTTAGACTGTAAAAAAAATCTTAGGTTTCTGTTTAAGGAAGTGGGTATGGAATTTGATTAATATGATTATTTTTTTCCTAATATGAATAAAATCATGGACAACCATATTGCATTTAGTGGGAGAGCAGACAAGGAAACAACCCCCTTGGTCTTTCTGGTGATGTTCAAATAACCCTAAGCAGGCCAATTCCATGGTTCTTCGTAGTTTTGTATGGTAAGCATGTTGGGGTGCCTATGTGACCTTAGATTAAGTGTAGCCCCAAAGCCTGGAGAATCATTTGGGGGTGGTGGCATACACCACAGTGCAGAGTACTGAAGCCTCTGATGGAGCCAGCCCTGGGTAACTCGAGGGTAGGGGGAGGTGGCTAATTTCTGTGGACAGCCAGAATACTGCTCCCGGACACAGAATCCTTATGACTGTCGGGCCAATTTGTCCTAGGAGGTCCATATTGAATCACTTTCTCCTCCTTCCCATTTTAAACGACAATTTATAAACAAATGAAGCAAAACTAACCAGAAAAAAAAATGTCCCCCAGCCACCAGAACTCCATAGAAGAGCAGAGAATGAGGGAGTTAAGCCTATATCCGGAGACAGCACATTTGGTGTGCAAAGATAAAAGCTTTAAGTATTCTACCGGGACCTATCATGAGTCCACTTTGATAAGGTGGGACTAACAGACTTTGATAGCAGAACATTTAAACATCTGTGGGAGAATTTTATGGGTCTCTCTTTACCAACACTCCACCTCAAAATTACTCATGCTCAGCCCCCAAAACTGGCAACATCCACAGAAGAATTCGGAGTTCTCAGGATCCGGTTGAGAACTCTTTCCTTGGAGTGCTGAGGAGGTAAATGTTTTTGTTTTGTTTTGTTTTCCTTAAAAAGATCTATTTGAACTTTTGAATCTAAATCAGTAAAAAAAAAAAAAAAAAAAAAAAAAAAGGGAAGTAACTAATCTGTTTTTGGAGACCTGTTCTTTGCTTCATCTGAACATGTGTTTGCTAGCCTGTTGGTTTGGGAAGGCCAGTGAATTTCCAAGTGTCACTGTTCACAATCCTAAAGTGGAGATGACGGAAAGAGTAAATGTCATGGCTGTAGTTGTTGTTTGGAAATGTCAAGTCCCATGAGGCAGTGGTGTCTTATAATAAGACTGGGATGAGCTCTGTTTGTCCATCCCAATTGTGTGTGCACATTCCTATAAACAGATGCCTCACTCACCCGTCAGCATGAACTGGTAGGCGTTGTCAGAGATGGAGAAGATGTGGGGCGGGGCCTCCTGGCGCTTTTTGCCTCGGTAGGCTGCCACCACCTCAGGGTTGTACACCGGCAGCCACTTGTAGGGGTTGACGGTGACACAGAAGAGGCCCGAGTAGGTCTAGGAAAGAAATCAGAAAATTCAATATAATGCCTCTTGCCTCTTTGTTTTTAAGAGAAATTAATGGCCTACAAAGTGCTCTCACATAGATCATCCAGGCTGCATAACGCTCTTTGAGGTTGTACAGCACTCCGGGCTCATGGAGATGGGTCATCATGGCCATATCTTCGATCTTGTCATATTTGGGTGGGTTCATTGGGAAGATTTGATCCTCCTTGACGGTGAGAGTCTGTCAAGAAAGCAGGCCAGTCTGAGACAAAGTTTATGTCTGCTTGTTTAATTTAAACACACTTTCTATTGTATAATTATTCGGTGCCTTTAAAGACATGGATATATTTGTTTTTCGGGTATGATGCCAAGAGTGACTGTTCCTTTTGATAATGCGGGGGTTAATTCTTTGTGTGAGCATATTTTAGTTGTACAAATTCAGAAGGTTTAGCAGGATTGTTTTTCATATACTCGTTCACACAGCATGGGCTGATCAAATCCACTCATTTCTCCATGATTCAGCTACCATTACTTTCTCAGCTGTACAGCCAGAGGAAATGAAGTCAGCATGCAGAAGAGAGGCCCAAAGATCCCTGGTTCTTACAACACTACTATGTTTTAAACAAGATTTTTTCCTTCCCCTTTATACTCATTTTGCTAGGCCAAGCAATTCTACTCATTATAAGAAACTTCTTTAAATATACCAATACTTGATGGAACTAAGTAAGTAAGCCAGGAATTTTTGTGAGAGAAGGGGGTGGGGGATTTTATTTTTTTCAGGTTTGGAGATTTAGACATGGAAGTAGAAAAGTGAGGAGAGATGGTGGAGATGTAATGGGCTGAATCCTGAGGGAACCTGGGAAGGGGAGATTCTGTAGTCTGCATTCCTTTAGCTCCCAAATCTTAGGAACATACCAGAGGAGGAGAATACTAAATTGGCTGTAGGCTGAGGCAGCCATAGCCGGAAGGGAGCCCGCAGTATTCTCACTTACTGCTCCGCTTTCTGTCTTCACGGTCACTTTCCCTCCATCCCTGCTTTGTATGATGCTTTTAACATAGGACTCTTTGGGCTCCGCCACAAAGACAGATGTTTTCGCATCAAACGGCTTGTTTTGGGCCTCAATCCGCTCCTTCTCCGATTTTCGAAGGTAGGGAGCAGCTTCGCCAAAAATAGCCATCTCAGCATCTGAACCCGTACTCATGGCTGCTACTTATTCAGCCACAGTGCCTGCCTCGGGGAACAGAGTAGAGAGAGAAATGGAAAGCAGAAGTCAGCCATGTAGATGAGGGTCTGAAGTGTCGTCTTCAGCACAAGCTGAGACCCTCCCTTCAATCTGGTATCTTGGCCACATGCTAACACCATATGAAGGGCTAGTTAGGTACGAAAATGTAACATGAGGGCCCAGTTTTAGGGCTTGGCCAATGTCCTTTCTAGAATCTTTACTCCCATCTTCAATTGCCATGACAACCTTTTCACCCTGCTTTCCCCTCTGAACTATAGTGATCTCTGCAGTTAAAGCTCTTGAAGGATTGTTTTACAGCAACTGTCACTTCTTAATCCCCTTGTCTCCTGCAGAATGTCTGCATCTGCCACAAGCTCGGACAGCCACCTAGTTAGGAAGGAAGCATTGCCTTGGGCAAATGGAAGTTGGTATTTTCAAAGCTATCAGAGACACTCTCTGCTCTCCTAGATGGTCAATTGTTCCCCAAAACCAAATGGCTGACTTAATTCCATTGGCATTTGGTGTTACATCTCTCTTGGTGGGCTCTCAGCACGTCCTAACCCATTCTTGCTCTGGATTTTCATCCTTTGGCTTGGGAGCAGGAAACTTAGCACTACCCTGTCCCCCAGATCTCTTTTGACATGAGAGATTCCAGTTTCTGTTGAACTGATTTAATCACAGACCAATGAGTGCTTCTCTACTGAGGCTTTTCTTCCCTCGAACATTCCATGGGGTTCTTTCCCTTCAACGCAGGCAAAGAAAAGCATTAAGAGTTTGGTACATGCACACAGGTTATTGACTTATGACTGGTCAGTAAGCCTCTGCTCTGGAGGCATGTTTAACTAGCAGACTTTTTGCTTTGGTTTTGGGTGGTAATGTACTTAGGGCACGACAGAATGGCTCCTAAATTATTCATGGTGTTTAGCACTCCAAAGCTGGAATACCTACTAAAATTAAGTGAATCCTTAAGAATAACTCAAATATGGTTTTTAATAAGATGTTTGTTTCCAGTTTTAAGTAAGACTCCCTGGAGTGTGCTAAGGCACTGTTTGCAAAGTGTGTGTGTACGTGTGTGTGTATGTGTTCGATGCTTTGCAGTAGAGGCCTTGGCACACAATGCTTTATTGCCACTGGACAGTTATAGCTGCTAACTCACTGTCAAAACTCATCCTGTCCCAAATTTTCTTCTAATTTTGGGTTTCAATAAGGCTAAGCAATTTCTGAGAATAAGGCCTTGTGAAAAAATTATTTTCAACACATATAAGCAGTCACCCCAAAACATTTTCTGCTCTAAAAACAGGAATGGTGGATAATTAAGAACTATTCACAGTTTCCTTAGGTTAAACCCCCTCTGTCGTCAACAAAGGAAGAAATCCAAGTCTTACCTCGAAGGTTTTAGATGAAAATGCAGAATCACAACTGTCCCACACTGTAAAACATGAAGTTTCCCGTTAATGATGTTCAGCAATCTTAGCCATACAGCATAGAATGAAACGTTCCCCTGCTCTAAAACATCAAGTTTAAGAGGAATTGGTTCATGCTCAAACAGCCCGAGTCCTTGATGTTTGCCCCCAAGGTTCTCGGTGTCCCAAATCTCCCATCACTTACCTCTGGGTTCTTGGCGGAGATAGGGCTTGAAGAGCAGCCCGGTTTATATAGGAACTGAAGTGCTGATGTGGCAGCTACCTCCCCTTTGTCAGGACAAGGCATTTGGCAACAGGAACCCTCGGCGGAGTTTGTAGTGACATTTGGCATGTTTGGATATAATTAGAAGTATTCATATCATTCAGAGTATGTGCACCAATCTCCTATAAATAATTCGACAAGGACCACTCTGCCCGTTGAGAATGCTTTCTAGTGTGCTAGGAAGGGAATCTTTGAGTGTGCCTGGTGGGTCTTCTCATAAGTTAGTTCTTAAGGGTTATATTCAATTTGGCAAACTGTCATGCACGCCTGTCCTGTGCTGCCAAACGATTAGATGCCCAGCAAGGCTCTTTCCTTATTTGTTCCTGAAGGAGCCCCCACACTGCATTCCCTTGGGTCATCGCCAGGGCTCATCCTTGGAGTCTGACTGGGGCAGCAGAGCCAAATGGAGAAGAGCCTTTATGCTGAGTCTCCACCATTGGGCCAATGCCCACCCAGCCAACATGCAAAGAAATTATTATTAGAAGTTAACACATCCATCACAGGGGAAAATATAGGAAAGAAAAAAATGCTCCTAGACTCAGTTCTACAAAGATATGATGGGGAAATGTAAGTAGGGCCATACTTTATAAATACTTATGTCTTACAACCTGCCTTAAAATTAGTGTAGCTGATTTTCATACTATTAATATAATTTACCCTTATTTTTTAAAGAAATTATTCTTATGGCTGTGCTTTGAAAGTTAAAATCTTTCTTTTTAAAGTCACTTATATTGGGATATAGTTTACATATGGCCTAGCCTACCCTTTTTAGGTGATAATTATGATTTTTTAAAAAAATTTTACACTAGAGTTCACTTCCTTTGTTGTGGTTAGGCATGCGCATATTCACCTAAGCACCATGAAGAACAGGATGCAGTACAGCTAAAGTTCCAGGAGCTTTGCTAAGTGTATGCAATTCTGTAGCCTCATATATTTTAATGGTGTAAAAATTAATATTTTATAGACTAGGTTAAATTTCCCTTTTGATAATTCCCTCTCTCAGTTCTAGTTTGGTCTATAATAGCCCAGACTTTGAGGGGTATGTTTTCTTATGTGTTTCCTGGGGAAAATAAATTCGTAAAATTGACCTCAGAAAATAGGCTCAGAAACAGAACACTATAAATGTTTTGAATGAACTTTAGGTAACATCATAGCTTATATATTTGCCAACTTACTTTCTTTATGATCTTCGTTCATTTCTCTCATTAATACATAAACAATATGGAAGCAATTCATAATACACAAAACTCTGCTAATTTAATGAACCCATTATATTTCTGATTGGTAGTTCATGGTCTACCTTACTCCATTTGTATCATCATCCACCCTCTGATTACTAGGTTATTTTGATGTTACTTACTATAAAGTCTGTGTAGGATTCTATATGTGTGAGACACAGTTTTCTTTTTCAACATATGGACAATTTCTTGTGGTCTAGTGTGCTGGAGTATCTCCAACTTCTGGACTTCAGATCTTTCTACAAAACTTAAATTTTTAGGTGAAGTCATGAAAAGATTTATTTTATGTCTTTGTGTGCATTGTAAAATAATTTTTAAAACTCAGGGGCTCAGGGTCATACACATATTATTTTATATTTTCAAATTTGTGTTGTTAAGATAATCTTAATTTGTAGCCTGAGCATGTGTGTGTGTGTGTGTGTGGTAGGGGTTCCATACTTTCTCCTATATTCCCATGCAAATAGCACATTCTTTGATGTCTACTGGGACAATATTTTCTGTTTCTTTATTTCAATGTCATTTTGTGACATATAAAGTCTATATATGAGGTTTAGATTCAGTTTTTCAGATGTGAAAACATCCTGTTGGATTAAGTTGATTTAGTAGGTTCATTGGGCATGAATTGATAAAGTACTGAGCTGCTCCTTCCCTGAGTATGATGTATTTTCTGTTTGCTCCAAGTTTTTACATTTCTCATCTAGTTTTTTTCGGGGTCTTTGATATTTTTGCTAAATTTTCTTCTTATTGTTGTTGTTAAATAGGTCTATTTTTCCTAGAATACTTTTAGTTTGTTGATTACTAACATCTGTCAGACATGTTTACATTCTCAGAACTAGTGTATGTGCTTCAGAATCCTTTTGCACACAGGGCAGGCAGGTGACACTATTGAGGGTAGCAAGATGCCAACGGACCTTGCTGTGTGAGGCTTCAGAATGGCTTCCTAAAAAAGAGGGTGGACTCTGTGTCGCACCTTTTCCTGTCCCGCCCTCCTATTTCCTGCGTAGAGCATGAGTGAACGACTAGAGACCATACTGAAAGAAAGATCAAAAAAATTTCAGAGAGCTTAGCCTTGGTGTTCCTGAGCTGGACTGTTTCAGAAAGTCATTAACTTCTGTGATGCTTTTGTATTGTTTACACTCTTGCCGAATTCCCGTATGGCTTCTTGGTTGGTTTGTTGGTTGGCTTTTGGACAAGATTGCTTGTAGACCAGGCTGTGCTCAGACTTGACTGTAGCCACGGCTAGCCTTGAACTCCTAATCCTCCTGCCTCCACCTCCTGAGTGCCAAGACAATGGGCATGTACCTGGCTTTGCTTCTTAATCACTTGTAACATTTTTAAAAATTATCCTTTTGGGCTTTCAGTACATCCTGTACAAAGAATCACAATTTTTGCTTTCTTCCTCTCTTAATTTATGTGTTATTTCTCCATTCTCTTATTGCACTGTTTGTGACATTAAGAAAAATGTTGAATGTTATTAATGCGTATTATTGTATCAATATGATACTATTATATTGTCTGTCTCTTCTTCAGACTTGTGACTGAGTCAGTAAAGATACAGAATAAGAGTATCTTTACCTTGCTTTTGTCTTCATTTTTATAAAATATTTCATTTTACAAGTTTTACTTTTGACCAACAAAATAATAGTTGTAATTCTTATGTGAAATAATATATCTTGATGTATATTTTACTTATTGTATCTTTGATATTATCCAGTATCATATTTGCTGTTTATTTTATGTTTAGTTTGATAGGAATTTTAATAACAAAATGTATGAAATAATTCAACTTCTAGGTATTCACCCAAGAAAATTGGATCCATGTTTTTAAATATTTATTTTATTTTAAATGATACTTGTGTTTGTGTGTCTGTATCTATATGTGAATGTGAGTACAGGGTACCCAAGGAAGCCAGAAGAGGATGTTGTCTGTTCTGGGCTTAGAAATAACAGACAATTATGAATTGCCCAAAGTTGGTTTTGGGAGCCAAACTCAGGTCCTGTTCAAAAGAAGCACATGCTCTTAACTTCTGAGACATCTCTCCTGCATTTGATACAAATTTATACAGAAGTTTGTGATTGAAAAATCAATCACAAAAACATCATGTATCATGGCCACAGTGAAATTGACCAAATGCCCATCACCTAGCAGGTGCATCAGCAAACTCTGGTATGTGTGGTTGATGGGATACTAGTTCTATAGAACAGAATGGAGTAACTGTAGGTGCTGCAGTGTAGACAAACATCGAGATTCTACAATAAGTGAACAGAGCTAGACACAAAAGTCTCATGTTTAATGATTCTATTTACATAAATAGCACCATCTTTATACTTTTAAAAAAGGTATCTTTATTTTTATGTACCAGAGTGGTCTGTGTGAATGTGTACTATGGAAGTGCAATGCCTGTGGATACTAGAAGGTGTTGATCCCCTGGTCACAGGCAGTGGTGAGCTTGCCAGTGTGAGTTCTAGGAACTTAACCCAGGTCCTCTGGAAAGGCATGAAGTGCCCTTAGCTGCTGATGCATCTCTCCAGCTCCTCTGTATTATTTTGTCTCAAATACTTGTAAGATTTTCCCATAAAGTTAAATGTAACTATATTTTGCTTTTATTGCTCTACAGTATTATATGATAAATATTATTATTCATTTAATTGTGGATGAACTTTTAGATATTAAGGGTTTTTTTTTCTAAAACTTTAACTTTAATTTATTTGCTTTTATTTTTAAGTGATAAATAGTGATTGCCATTTGTGTGATGTTTAGCAGTTGAGATCCACCCCCTTAATATCTTTGGTGATCTTTTGCATGTACTGAACATGATCCATTGTGCACAGAATTCGGTAGACTTACACAATTGTAACCCCTTTCTGCAACAGTCTTAAAGCACCGTTCTGTAGTAGTGGGGGTTCTTGGTCTTTGTTTTCTTTTTGTTTAAAATAAACAGAAATCTAAAATCAATCATATGCTATTGAGTCTTCTGTGAGATTTTAGGAACCCACCTGACTGCAGCTTACACTGCCTGCTGTCAGTCTGCCGGCGCCATTTTGTGTAGTAGGAGGTTTCTGGCCCGGACTCTCGGGCCTAACCTCAAGGTTTAGGACCCATAGACCTGCAGTCCTGCAGTCCCACAGTCCCACAATCCCACAGAGACACACAGATGTTTACAAATGTTTTAGGCTGATTGGCCTCAGGCCCAGGCATATATCACTTGCTAGGTCTCTACCCTTCATCTAACCCATGATTCTTGCTGTTCAGCCATGTGGTTCAGTACCTTTCTTTAGAGCAGCATAGTTGTCCTCTGCTTCTTCTGGCTTCTTTCTGGCATTCTGCTCTGTGCTTCCTGTTCTCAGAGTTTTTAGTCTGGTAGCCCCGCCCACACTTCCTGCCTGCCTTTGGCCAATTAGTGCTTTTTATTAAACCAGTGGGTGGTTATTTACCATGAAACAACACAATCCCCTACAATTTTGAATGTGACCGGATGCTACGCTTTCTTTGTACAATGACCCATTTCGTATATACAATTTGGAAGTTGCCTTGGCTCAGTTTCTGTGATCTAGAACCCTTTCTAATCTTTTTCAGGCTTTAAGTAGATAATTGCCCCACGTTGGGCGCTATCTGTAGTAGTGGGGGTTCTTGGTCCTGGGTGGTCAGAGGCCTACAGACCCACAGACCTGCTGCACCAGACCCATAGCCACCTGCCTCTGTTGCTCAGGCCCCCAGAAATGACTCAGACGCTTATATTAACTTCATGCTGTTTGGCCTATGGCTTAGGCACATTGCTAGCTTGCTCTTACATCTTAACTCAATCCATTTTCATTAATCTGTCTGCCACGTGGCCCGTGGCTCACCTGTGTTCCTTACATGTTGCTCCTTGGGCGGCTTACTCAATCTCTCTGACTCCACCCTGCTTCTCCTACCTATGCTCTGATTTCTCCTCCTACTTCTTCTATGGTGCCTGTCATGGCCCAAAATAGCTCCTTTATTTAAAGATCGATATTCATAGCATACAGAAAGGCATTCTCACATCACCATTCTTTAGAAGTTCTTAATGATATTTGAGATCTCAACACTTAATCAATTCTTCTTCTGTATTGTTTTACCCTTTCTGGAAATTTCACAGAAATACAGGCTCTGCAATGGAGCTATTTGTGTCTGGCTCTTCTGTGCCTTCTCTTCCACACACTCAGGGCATCTCTCTTTGTTTCTGGGTTGGAGGTCATCATGTAGGAGATCCACATCCTGTCATGTGTGGCTTCTTCCCATCACTCTGAACTCACTACAAGTTGCTGTGTGGACACTTGTTTCCATTTCTCTTGGAAATTAGCTACTGAGGAGCTGAATTTCTGTGTGTTTAATGTTTGAGGAAAATGTCCAATTCTCTCCCACAGTGGCTGTGCATTTGTCACCTCCACCAGTAGAGGATTCTCATCTCATCTCCTGTCTCTTGTTCTTGTGCTATGCTTCCTTTGAGTCCAACCTAGTGGATACAAAGTGGCCTCTCATTGAGGCTCAGATCTACATTTCCTTAATAGTTGATAAATCATGTGTCCATTTGCCTATTATACATATCTATGCATTTGAAATCTTTAAATATTTAGCCTGTCTGTCATTTTCTTATTATATCAGCTGCTAGTTCTTTATGTGTGTTTTGTCTATGAGTCATTTATCACACAGATGACTAGTGGATATTCTCTTCCTATCCATGGGAATCTTTTAATTTCTCAATTGATAATAACAGTTTTTCAATAAAGCTTGATGTGTCAATATTTTCTTTAATATACCATATTTTTTAGAGTCAGACCTTCAGAATTTATGTAATGCAAAGTCCTAAAGGTCTTTCCTCTAGCTATTTTGTACCTAAAGTTTTATTTTAATTTTTAGCCCCATTCTCTTTGGAGTTAAACTCTGCTTATGGGCTGACAGCTTAGTTTATTTCCCGAGTAATTTTTAATGTTTGGTGCTGTTTGTTGAAATGGTCATCCTCCCTCAGTTGATGTGCTTTGATGACTGTTTGACATATGTTTCCTTATTTCAAGATAAAATGATCTGCTTCTTTAATTTAATTTTTTACATTATTTATTTTATTTTATGTATTAGATTTGCCTGCATGTATGTCTGTGCACCGTGTGTGTGCTTGGTACCCTGGAACTGGAGTTTCACGTGGTTACACTGAGCCAACTCCACAGTCCTAACCATCTGTTTTGTAAGAGAATACATGTATATGTTTTAAGATTCCAGAATACACACTGGACACTAGTCTGTGCTTTCCCAGCACCCAGTCCTCATAAGCATGGGATTTTGTGTCTTTTAAGAAGTGTTGTATGTAAATAAATAATGTACATATTCTCCCCACACACTGCATGCATATAAACAATATTTTGTGAGAAATTTAGATAGTGCTTCAATTTTTTCGTTATTATCCATCGAGGAGGAAAGAACCTAATTAAATTAACAAAAATAATTAAGATCTAATTAGCTTTAGTTAACTTTAATTTCTGTCTACAAAAAGAAATGAAATACCAAGGGTTAAGATTTAATTATATTCATTTAAATTTAAATTATCTTCGTAGAGAGAAATTAAATGTTAACTAATAAAATTTTCCAGGTGGATAGGCTTTAGGAGTAGGGCAGAAGATATTATAATATCTGAGATGATTTTTATTCTTTCAAGAACTAATTTTCACATCTTTTCATAGGGTCAGCATTATTCCCAGTGAAATCATGTATATTAGATATGTGGAGAGTATTTAATTTCCCTTATTAGTACTTTGAAGCTTTATATTTACCCTTAAAGGATTTATTATATGTGTGTGAGTGTTTGCACACATGTGTGAGGGTGCCTGTGAGGGTCAGTAGAGGGGATTGATGCCCCCAAAGCTACAGTTACAGGTGGTTGAAAACCAGCTTCCTAACATGAGTTCTGGGGATCTGAATTCTAGTTCTCTGGAAGAGCAACAGGTATAGCTGAGCTACTTCCCAAAGCCCCGCCTCCCAACATTTACTTTTAAAATTGTTGCTTGAATTACCAAAAATATACATATCTTAATTTGGGGGTAGCCAGTCTGTCATTTTCTAATGGGCATGTTTAAAATCCTCCATATGTTATTGACAGATGTAATTAGATTGGTTTGTTTAGTGCAAAGATGTGTTAACCCTGTAGAAATGTCTGCTTATTATCTCGGCATGTAGATGGAATCGTTTAAAACTCAGGTGTAGACTCTCCTTGTTTTGTACTGTTTTGCCTTGAACTCTATTTCCTCTGATGTCAATAGAGCTCTTTTTGCCTTTACACTTTGGAAGCACATATGCAAACTATTGTTTCTCCTACCTGTGTTTTCAACCTTCCTGAGTTACTTTATCAAGCACCTTCTTTTAAGAATCCGACTAGCTAATATGGTTAGATCATGATAAAATGCCTAACTCTGCATAATTAATATGTGATAATAAAAATAAAAACTGCTAGTTATGGTTGGTGACACCCCCACCCCCCCTCCCCCCTCCGCTTTAGTCCTAGCACTTGGGAGGTAGAGCCAGGTGGATGTCTGTGAGTTTGAGGCCCAGCCTAATCTACATGGACAGTTCCAAGTCACCCAGGGCTACACAGTGAGACCTTGGCTCAAAAATATATAAATAAGATAACCAAGCAGTGATTTGGGAAACCCATTATGAGATCCCAGTAGGCAGTTAAGCTTTCAAAATCAAGCTGACTTGGGTGCCTTTTATGATGTGTACACTGGGTGGTTAAAATCAATGTAACTAAACAGGTGTTATTTTCTATGTTTTTAATGAGGCCACCCCACCTCTCTAAACCTGAGCCTGTTTATCTTTTAAAGAAGAAATTGTTTTGTTTTTCCTATTTTAATATTAATTTATTCAGTAATAGATTGAAGTATTTTAAATGGTACTTGGTAGTGTTGAATGTACCTACTAAGCAGTGTGCTTAGAATTATGTAAAGGAGGGACTGTATCCTGTGGGTTATGAACTGTTACTGCCATGTTTTAAATAAGGAACTGACTTACGATTTGTTTTAGCCATAGTGCTAGCAGCAAGGAAAATGGTTTAGGGGGCTGAAACAGAGATGGCAGAGCCACCTAAGCAGCTATACTACCTCAGAAAAAGAGATGAGGATCCTAACTAAGCCAACAGACTTCTGAGTAAAAAGAGAGAGATGCAATATTTGAGTTGTAGACTTGGTTGACCTCTCTACTGGCGAAATAAGAATAATTCTAAGTGTTCAGAAACCACTTGAATTGGTTCTGCCTGAAGAGAAGTAAAAATAAATGGAATTTCCTTGGGTTAAAAGAAATATTTCCCATGGAAAGAGAATAGATCTGGAAGTAACAGACAAAAAGTAGAGATTTTTCTGAATGTTAAGTTGCAATAGTAAGCTTCCCCAAAAGAAAGCAAGCTTCCAAGAACAAGATTTTGCCATGACAAAGTAGATTTTTTTTTTTAACGTGGGGTTTAAACAGTATAAAGTTACTCTGAAGGCAGGTTTCTTGTATGTATGATAAGTTAGTATGTGGCAAAACCAGCAATTTGGGTCACTAGGGGACAGAAGGGACAGTTTAGTAAGCCAGGCTGAGATTTACCACTTAAAAGAAAATTGTTTTTTCTTGCTTGTTACTGTTTCTAGAAGCCAGTTATAAAGAGTTTGAACTCTTCGACCTGAAAACAAAGAGAAAAATGGTAGGAGCAGATGAGAAGATGTAGCTTATGCCCTGAGAGGAAAGATACCCTTTCTTTCAGGGCTAAGATAGAAGCAGCTCTTGTAGGCAAGCTGTCACTGCTGCTCTGTGTCATACTCAGCTCAGAAAGGTCTTTCATAGGACAAAAGCATCTTCTATTTATGAAATTGATGCTCTCAAAAACTAAAACTTTTTACTGAGAAAAAAAAGATAAATAACATCCTGGGGTAAAGTAGTAAATTAAACATACTCAGCCTCAAGAGATGCAAGATCAAATGCCAGAGCATGTGTCTTTTAGCAATCAGGTTGACAAAAACCAACCAAAGGTAGCAAATGATGGCATGTGCAGGGGTGCAAGTTCTCGTCTGTGGGAAATGAAGTGTAATAAGACTTCCAGGGCAATTGGGCACATCTTTGAAATCTAAAGTTATGTAATTTTACTTCTCATTTTCTCCCATGGAAGGACATCATCATTAAGGCTATGTACTTAGCATTTCTTCTAAATGACAAACTTTGAGAGACAAATATCTCTTCAGTGACTTTGTAAGTTTAATTAGGTGACCACCTGTTAAGGGATGGCGCTGATGATGTGGTCAGTGGTTGGAACTTGACACTCATTTTAATCTGAGATTTGGACTGGCACAGCACATTTTCCATGGGTTCTCTGAGCTACAGAACCCAAAACTAAAGCCTTGTAAATAGTCATAAACCATGACGACGGGGCTCCCATAGATCTCTATAAGAAAATAATATGCAGAAACATGTTTTGTTCCCGAATAACTGTTGTATTTCTAGCTCTTCTTCAATACACAAATAACTTCTACATGGGCCCTGCGTGGCAGCTCTTTTATTTTAAGTTAGAAACTCTTCCAAGGTCTGGCACACATCCCCTTCCTTGCTATTCTTGCTAGTATCCACTTACAATTAAGCCCAGGGTAAGCATCAAGTTACTGTCTCTAATGATCCTAATGCTCTGAGAAGCAACTACCAGACATCGGCTTGCAATTCCTAAGATTCTCTCTGCCCCAAGAGTTCCTCTGTTTTTCTCCACCCAGTGAGTAAAAGTAGAGGGATTACAACTAGTTTAGACATCTGTACGTGCTCCGAGGTGGAAATGGGAAACTATCTTGTCTTCAGCTAAAGTTTTCAAATACCGCTTTGGCACAGATACTTAGCTTCATCTGTGTTCTTGAATATGCCATTGGTTTTTTTGGTGGTGGTGAGTAGTACTCCATTGTGAGGGTATATGATACCTTGTCATCTCTTTGGTCTCACTTTAAGTTTCTTTGCTTATTTTGTTTTAGTTGTGAGACAGTCTTACTGTGTTGCCCAGGATAGACCTGAATTCAAAACTTGTGGTCTTAAGTGGTCTTAATCTCTCCAGCAGCTGGGACCATATGCATGTACCATCATGATCATCACAAATCCCCTTGCTGATAAATATTTTTATTACCTTTAAGTGAATATATCTTTCATTTATGTTGCTCAAATAAAAAAGTAGAATTTATAGATAAAAAGAGCTAAACTTATATTTGTAATAAATAAGCAAACTTTCTTTTTTAATGAAATAAAGATTTTTACCCTCCTTGCAAGCAGTGTCTGCAGGATGTAGAAGCTCAGAAGCCACTCCAGCATCTGTCAAGGTTAGTCTTAGTAAATTGGTCCTTCCTCCAGGTTTGTGATGGCATCTCCTTAAGATTTTGTTTTCCTGGACTGATGATATTGAATGTTGGATGGTGTTAGTTATTTCCTATGGATTCTTTATCTTCGAGTCATTTACTGAATATATGTATAGAGTATATTTTCCCCCAAGCCTGAGGCCTGCCATTTTGTTTTCCCAACAGTGCCTGGATAAGCCATTAAGTGAGCTTTATTTTTTTTTTTAATGTGATGGGGTCCAATGCAGGACCTTTCACACACTGGGAAAGTGTTGCACCACTGAGCTCCATTTCAGAGAGAGCTTTAATTAGCCACATTTTTATTATTTATATTTGTGGGTGGCGTGTTATTTTGGAGCTTTTGTTTGTCATCACAGAGATGTACATTTGTGTTTCTTCAAGGAGGCTTGTCTTTTTAAGATTTGCATGAAACCTATTATCAGTCTTTAAAGAGTTAATTACATTTATTTTCATATACATATATTATTAATTCAGCATTATTTTTGCAAAGATTTTTACCTTCTAAAGTGAGCTGAATTAGCAATTAAGTAAAATGTCATTCAACTATATTGGTATCAGATATATTTCCACAGTCTTTATTTTACTGCATCTATTTTTTTAATTTTAGTATTTATTTCTGTCAGTAGGTGCCTTGATGTACAATGACAAATTTATCATGTTATTAGTACTAAAGGTCCATCTTTATTTCTTATAGTAGATAATTTTTGAAGGCTATTTTGTCATCTATCCAGAGCTACTTTTCATTTATTTTGTGCTCATTGTTTATAATATGCATATTTCCCCACTTTTTAATGTTCAACTTATTTGTATTTTGGCTAATACAAAAAAAAAAACCCTTTATTTGGTTGTGATTTTTAAATCCAGCCAGACAACCTCTGTCTTTTAATTTATTGTTTAATCCGTTCACATGTAATGTGTTATTAAATGCTCTTCTAATGTTTCATGACTTTTTATTCCTTTCATTTACTTTCTCTTGCACTGGTTTCTGATATAATTTTTTGTGTATTGTTATGGACTAAACAAAGATCCTGTGCATGGAGAAAAATACTCTGTCACCGAGTTACAACTATAGTTCATAATATAATGTTTTAACTTACTTGATGCCTTTTTGTTCTTTGAGTTATAGGTCAATGATTGCTTTATGGTTTACCGTGTGCACCTTAACTTATTGGCTTTACATTTTTATTGGATTAGTTCTCATAATAATATTTAAGAATATTGCTCATACTGCTTCAGCCCCTCCCCTCTATTTTGTCTTCTTATTCTATATGTAACATATCTTTTTAATGTTACAACTCAAAAATGCATTGTTCGAATTATTATTTTACTATGTACATTCATTTCCTTGCTCAACACAGCTTTGCTCCCTGAAGTCTCTTTTTCGCTATATTGCCAAGTAAATTACATTTATTTATGTTGCATGTATTTATGATATCCATTTATGATTGCAGGCCTAATAATACATTACATGTGTATTCTATTATAGTTTTTTTTTTTTAATTAGGTAAGAAAGAGGAAATAAGTATCTATTTAGTCTTTTGGTATGTATGTAGGACGGAATGTGGGGGTGGGGATATTCATGCTCGTGGAGGCCAAAGGAAAAATGATTGATGTCCTGCTTTGTCAGTCTCTGACTTGTTCTTTGGAAACAGAATATCTCACTGAATCTGGAGCTAGATTAGGGGCTAAGAAGCCCCTGTGATCTTTCTGTCCCCCACACACTGAGGACACAGGTACACACAACTAGGCTTTTTATATGGTTTCTGGGGATTTGAACTCAGCTCCCCATGCTTACACAGCAAGGACTTTCCCCACCCTGGAGCCATCTCCCTTAACCCTTATGTAGTCTTTTTATTTTGCAAGTGTGAGTTGCCTTTTCTCTATTTAGTGTGAGATTTTCCTGATATGGTGACTGATTCCCATTAGAGATGGGGAGTTTTCCGTTATGCTCTTGGGCTCTGGATCTTATTTAAACCATAAGCTCCATCTTTGCAACATCGCTATGGAGAGAGAAGGAAGGGACACGGCTGGCTGTGTAAGTCCTCATCCCGGCCTGTTGACTCTGATTCTGTTGACTTCCTTTGGACATGGCTAGTTTTCTACTGCAGGGGAGAGGCTAAAATGATAGTCCTGATCTTTCTCTAGTAGGAGATAAGAAGCTTGTTGCTCTCAGGTGGTGGACAGGAAGGGTTACAGTGCTGTTACTGTTGGTGCCAAGCAACCTGTTACTAACCAGCGGGGATGAATCCATGGTATAGAGCACCTTATTCCAACTCCATAAATGTGAAATAACGGCTTTGCATTGAGCTTTTGCTGGGAATGGGTGGGGCCGTGCTTTTTTTTTTTTTTTTCCATTTGGTTCGTGTAGAACAGTTCTTGGCTAAAAAGTTTTCTTTCCTTTGCTAGGCTTCCCATTTCTTTGTCCTTTACCTAGAGAAATGGCATCTGTTGGGGATTTATTTCCCTTTTACTTCCTTTCCCCTCCCTTTGCAGGACAAAGGTTGCTTCTTTAACCTCAAGTCTAGGCATATGATGAAATGCAGAAAAGCCACAGACCCCGCCACTGTGTCAACCCTGGAGCCTAAGGACCTTCGTGCTCCAGCTTGGCTCGATCTGCCAGAGTCTCGTATGTTAGTGTGAAGTGAAATATCCAGGGTTTAAGTTGTATTTATTGGGAAAAACAGTAAAGAAACCAACTATCCCATCTCCTCAAAGGGAAAGTTTTCCTTACTAAATGTAAGAGAGAGAGAGAGTTAAATCCTCTGCTTTTAGGTTCCTTTTAAGGTGTGATACATGTATAATATAGCACTGCACATGGTGCTGAGAAGGTGTTTACTAAACTTTCTAATTCATTCTGCAAACATTTCTCCATCATTCGCGATGTGCCAGTTCACGCCTGACTGATTCAACAATAAACCACATGCAGTCTTTCACTGTAGAACTTACATTTTCACAGGAGACAGGTTAGTAACCAATCTTGGAGGAAGGCAGAAATAAAGCAAATTAAGGAGGCAAGTACGGAAGTCAAGGTAGATTCTCCTGACGTTGCAGGCCCCTGTGAGCATCCCCACATGAGTGTATGGAACCAAACTCAGTCCTCTGCAAGAGCAGTGCATGTTCTGAGCATCTCTCCAGCCCCAGGATCTTCTCAGTTAGTTAGGAGGCCACTTCAGGTGAAGTGCTAATTGCAATGAGAGCATTTTTATGCAATGAAATGTTAATCCACCCTGCTGTTTGTATGTATCCTGTCTTGCTTCAGGAAGGTGTAGATACTAAGAGCAATGAAAAAAAAAAAAAAAAGGTAAAGAATATCGTATGAGCAGCATCAGATGATAGAGTGTGGCTTTATTCTAGTAGATACAGAGTGTAGGCTGAAACCCACCTAATCTGTGAGGGAAATGAGGGAAAATGTTAGCCAGAACAGCTGTGATCTCTAAGCTTCCTGCTTTAAGGCAAGGCAGAAAAATTGCCCTGCATATCCCAGAACCCAATCTTAACTCAACTTAAGCAGAGTTACTTACTTAGCTGGGGGACAATAATATGGCTCTTTCCTAATGCTTTGGAAGTCAGTAGGTTAACTCCACAAAGCTTAATTCAATTTTGATAATAAGTGCATACTCTATGCAAGATATTTCATTTGTCTTCATTATGGCTGAAGTGAAATATTCTTCATAATTATTTTCTAGGCTTTGAAAATTCTCTTCTGCTGAAGCAAGTTCCTCGTTACTAATTAGGTTTCCTTGGGAAGGGAAGCTAATTTCTCAAAGTGGTCCCCTTGTTAGAAATGGATATCTGTTACAGGAAAAAAGAAAATGAGAAATGAGCCTTTTACTATCTTATTTTTTTTCAACATCCACTCAATAAAATCAAAATTTGAAGTTTAAAGACAGCATTCAAGAAAAAAAAATTGCTCAAACAATGGCTATGATCAAATGCTCTCTCCTCTTTTGATAGTATGAAATGAATTCCCGTTCTCTTTCCTCCTCACAATGTGTAAGCTATTAGGTAAAGTCAAGTTCTGCAGAAAGGTCAGCATGAGAATTCATCTAACTCTCTATGCCTTCTTCCTGGAAGGGGTAAGGGTCCCAAGAAAAGGGGTTTCTCCCACAATGAAATGAAATGGAGAAGCACGAAGTGATCTGGTGTGCACATCAGGAAACTGACTCCCCGCCTTGTCTATGCAGCATGAGAGCTCTGCATTCACCTTGCTTTCTCATTTATCCCATCACCACTTCCTTGAATGAGGACCTGTGAGCAGCCTTCACAGGCTCCCGTCTCCCTGGCCTATTCCTTCCTCCCCCTGCACCACTGCACAGGATCTTCCTTTTGAAATCAGCAGTTTGACGCACGCACGCCCTAACTCTTCAGTGCTGTATGAGGAACCATACCCTTCACTGCCAGGCCTTCCCTTTCCCTGTCTGCTTTCATCTGTGCCTTTTGCTCATGATTTTGATGCTAAAATGACTGTGGAATCTCACAGTTGCTTTCTCTTACAGTGATCATCTCCTTTCCCCTATTACCTGACAACTGGCTGCTCATCTTTGAGGAAGAAACTCACAGTTTTCTTTGAGCAGTCTCTCTGGAATCCTAGGTGTCACTTTATAGCTGTGCCATGTATTATCTTTAGTCTTCTGTCAGAGTATGGATACCTGTCCACATCTGTCTGAAGTATTTGTCCCCCACCCTCTCAATAGAGTTCCACAAAGACAGGGATAAATCATTTCCTTGGTGACCATTTTTTGTACCAGACATGTACTCAGTGCTCAGTAAAGTTGTTTGAATGCTATTTATGTTTCTGTGCAGAGTAGGCATTCAACAAATGCCTAAGAAACAAATTGCTCCCCAAAGCTTACAATTAAAAGACGAATGAGCTTTTAGATTGCAAAATTATCTGCAGATTTTATTTAGTTGATATACAGGAAAGTGACAAAGAACGTCACATTTTGTGATTTCTTCTGTCACCTTTCAACAGAAGAATGAATTACTCTTCACTTATGACTTTGGTGTGAACCTCCCGGCTCTTCACCCTCAGCTTGTTGACCTGGGACTCGGCAATGTCTGCCCGCTCCTCAGCTTCCTCCAGCTCATGCTGGATCTTGCGGAACTTGGCCAGGTTGACATTGGATTGTTCCTCCTGTGAACAGGAATACATTGTAGAGAAACAAGATTGGACATGTTCTGCTTGCTAATTGCCTTTGTTGCGAAAAGAAGCTGCAGAATTTGTGTTGTGAATGAAAAAGTGAAAGGTCCTGTCAACTGATGATTTCTTATTTGGAGGCAGAACATCCCAAGGATTTGACTACATGAATGAATGAGCTTACAACCCCCCCCCCCTTTAGTCTCTTTCACTTGATTCTCTTCCTGGAAAACTGAGGATGCTGTAATGACTACACAGAAGCCTGAAATGCAGGCACCTGTCTAATTTAATCTTGTTTCTGCAAACAAACAAACAAAAAACTTTAAAGAGAAGACACAGTAACGATATTGGGTACAGAGACTTCTAAAAAGAGGTGAGAAGTTACAGAACGAGAAAGGTTAATTTTTCAAACTTCAGAGCTGGATTTAATCATAATGTTAAGAAGGCTTAGAATAAGTCAAACCCTCATTTGCATAGTCCCTTTGAATACTGGGAATCTGGAATGTTCTAGATAGTAAGAATAGGGCAGTGGAGAAGCATTTCTGTGTTAACTTGTTTGAAACATCACTTGGTGTAACCTCAGAGAAATGAGCTAGAATATCCAAAGATCTAAGAATTGTTAGCAAAATTTAGATTTTCCAAGTAAATACCCATTCTCCCACCTAAGCTTAGACTCCTTATTTGTTCATTGCCTTAGAAGAAAAGGCCCTTGAATACGAGGGAGTTTGGTGCTTCACAGAACCAGACATGGTCCTGGAGCATTCTGTAGAGATGGATACTCACAGCCTCCTCAGCTTGTCTCTTATAGGCTTTCACTTTAGTCTGCAGCTTGTCCACAAGGTCCTGCAGCCTCAGCACATTCTTGCGGTCCTCCTCGGTCTGAAAGATGCAGCAAACAGGGTGTCACCAGCTGACACGAGCCTACTGTCTATTTTCTCAAAAGCTGTAAGCCTGGCAGAGAAGGGAAGGCCTGTCACCTGGTAAGTGAGCTCCTTCACTCTCCTCTCGTGCTTGCGAAGACCCTTGACAGCTTCAATGTTGCGCTTCTGTTCATTTTCAACCTCATTCTCAAGCTCCCTCACCTGGAAGAAAGTACGGTTAACAGTTTGCCAGCAACTGTACACGCACGCACGCACGCACGCACGCACGCACGCACAGAGGCTGGGAGCTGAAAGAACACACAGACACCCACCCTGGCCTCCAGTTTCTGGATCTGCTTCTTGCCGCCCTTCAGCGCCAGCTGCTCAGCCTCGTCTAGGCGGTGCTGCAGGTCCTTCACCGTCTGCTCCATGTTCTTCTTCATCCTCTCCAGGTGGGCGCTGGTGTCCTGCTCCTTCTTCAGCTCCTCCGCCATCATGGCGGCCTAATGAGTGATAGAACGGAGTTGGTTAAGGGCTGGCAGGCCCCACAGGATTCAGATTTGCCACACGCATCTTGTCTTCTGCTCACATCAGTGATGGCTTTCTTAGCCTTCTCCTCGGCATTGCGGGCTTCCTGGACGATGTCCTCCATCTCTCCCTGGATCTGGGAAATGTCTGTCTCCAGCTTCTTCTTGGTGTTGATGAGGCTGGTGTTCTGTTGTAAATTTAATAAAAAAATAAGAAAATTATATTTAATTACATTTATAACTACTAAATTAAGCCCTGAATTGTTGATAATTTAAAATCAACTTGTGGCTTCTCCTATCTATATTAAAGGTCATAAAACATTCAATGTAAAATTTAATCCCTAGTGCCAAAGATATCTACTTGTTATCCATGGATACTTGTAAACGCAAAGTAAAATCATCCAGCTTTAGACTGCTGTGTATCACACATCTGATGAAAATGGCTTATTAACTTTAGCTGTTCATCTATATTGGTTGGCTCTATATTTTAAGTTCATAAACAGTTTCTTTATTGGTACAAAGATAGACCAAGAATGAATACCTATGTCTTTGGAAAGTTAACAGTATTTGAAATGGTCAATCAATTCTAAATACTCATAATTAGTAAGAAATATGCTACATGTTAATTAATTTGATCTTTAAATTACAATACTGATTTAAACATTTCCATAATTGCTGATTTTAAATATTACAGTGTTCAAAATATTCTGTTACATAAGTGTATTACTTAAAAAGCAGAGGTCATGGAAATTAGTATAAAACAAAAAAATACATACTCAGTAAGCGAGACAACCATTAAAAACACTTTTGCTTATCCTTTTGAATATTTCTTTTATACTTTTTTTTTTTAAAGATAGGGGATCCCTCACCTAATTTGCTTTATTCTTTTACTGTGTTGTGACCATCTTTCTGAGGCAGTGAACATTTCATATGGTCACTGCATGGATATAGCACCATTTACTTAACAAATGCACCATAGAACCCAAGTGCTAACTAGCGCTAATGATGGCTTCATGGATTTGAACCCAAGAACCCTTTATATATCCTGTGAGGGTAATTCTCAGTATGCACATGAGGATAAATATCGTGATGACTTACTATTACTACATTTTTGCCTAAAAGACAAGATGGCCACCAGTGTTATATGGATAGTCTTCTGTGCTTCTTCATATAAGTTTTAAACTCCAGATCCTTTCAAATCCAGAACTACACCAGCCCATAAGTGGACTTGTAAACTGTCCATGTCCCAGTATATATTTAGATTGTTCTATGCAATTCTAAAAACCCTGGGAAGGTATCTCTGCCAACATTACTTATACATCCCTCAGACTGCCTTTAGCTTTAGGGAGTGCATTTGATAAGCCTGGTGATCCAGAGCCTCACCTGAGTGTGAAGGAGCTGCACGCGCTCACTGGCATCCAGAAGCTCCTGCTCAGCCACTCTCCTGCTTCTCTCTGTCTGTTCCAGAGATGCCCTCAGCTCTTCGATCTCAGCCTGCATCAGATTCGCTCTGCGCTCAACCATGGCCAGCTGTTCTTTAAGGTCATCCTGACCTCTGAGAGCATCGTCCAAATGCAGCTGAGTGTCCTGCACAGAAATAAGAGAGCCTCTTGATTATGTTCCAGGTAAAGTGGATTCAAGTTTAACATCAGGCTCGCAACTGGAACTTACTAACTCAGAGTCTGATTAAATAGGAACAATTACAAATAAAATTAATGGCTTTGTCCTAGAACCCTGGTGCAATACTTCAACACAAAAGCACACAAAGTTTTATTTAAGATCCCAAATCATAAAAACAATCATAGATAAATCTATGAAATTTTGATCAGAAAATTATCCTTAAAAATCAGCTAACCTGATTTTGTTATTTTACATGTTTAAAAAGGGAAGTCCAGAAGCTGAATTTGGAAGTCCAAAGCCTAATCTTTGCATTTGGAAGGGTGAATACTTCATTCCCCTGTCTCCACATATTTACCACTCATTTCATTTCAGATGACAAAGAAAGTTCTGTCTTGGATCTTTCAGACAGGAGGGTCCTTTCCAATATACATTTTTTTTAAATCTTGCTGCCACATTCCTTTGATCATTTATAACCTGTAATTTTTCTAAAATTGTAAAACTTGAGCTCTGCAGTAACACCGAACCTGCCAACACAGCACGTGTTCACCCCAAGTACCTTCAGCATTCCTTGTGTGTTCCTGAGGTTTCTGATTGCCTCTGCAGCCTGGCGGTTGGCATGGTTCAGCTGGATTTCCATCTCATTGAGGTCGCCCTCCATCTTCTTCTTAATCCTCAGGGCATCGTTCCTGCTCCTGATCTCAGCGTCCAGTGTGCTCTGCATGGACTCCACGACTCTGAGGTGGTTTCTTTTCAGCTGATCTATCTCTTCGTCCTTTTCAGCGATTTTGCGGTCAATCTCAGATTTCACCTGATTCAACTCGAGCTGGATGCGTAGAATTTTTCCCTCTTCATGTTCAAGAGATGCCTTCATAAGAATGACATTTTGGTGACCTCACTATGGTGATTTCGCAAGGAGGCACTTAGCCCCCCTCCACCAAACCTTCACACATCTCAGCTTAGATCATTGATTCTGCATTTGCAAGATATGTGTGTCATGTTTTTCCCTTCATGGCATGCATTGTTCCCCGAAAGCCCTCAGTTGCCATTTACTTCTCAGCTTGTGTGTGTAATGGATAGCCGAGCAAACCGTTTGTGTACCTCTGCTTCCTCCAGAGAAGCCTGTAATTCACTCTTTTCCTGGTCAATCTGCTTCTTTATTTTCTCCAGCTCGTGGATATGCTTCCCTCCCTCTGCGATCTGCTCAGTGAGATCAGAAATCTCCTCTGTGGAAGAACAGATCAGAGGAAGTGGTTGGAATGGTCGCAAGATGGGAGGGTCCAGCCAGGGCTGACTAGGATCAGGAAGGTGGGGACTCACGCTGCAGATTCTTGTTTTCTCTCTTCAGAGTCTCGAGTTGATCCAGAGACTCCTCATAGGCGTTCTTCACCTTGAACAGCTCGGTGCTGAGAGAGCGGGACTCTTTCTGGGAGGCTTCAAGCTCAGCCTGAGTTTCCTCATACTTCTGTTTCCATTCTGCTAGAACCTGGAAGCACATCATTAGTTAAACTCTAAACCCAGGCATAAGGTCCTTTCCCCCATGAGGGGCGCTTTGCAGATCAGGTGGTGCACCTTGTCAAAGTTCCTTTGCTTCTTATCAAGTGCGGCGCAGGCCGCGTTAGACCTCTCCACATCAATCATGAGGTCCTCCACTTCATTCTGGAGCCGCTGCTTCGTCTTCTCCAGGGAAGCACACTTGGAGTTCACAGCTTCTACATGCTCCTCAGCATCCTGCAGACGCTGAGCCAGCTTCTTCCTGAGGAGACGGTCAGTGTGAGTGACCAGGAAAAGAATCAGTTACCACAATGAACTCTTCCTAGCTGCTGATTAGGAAAGTGTATCTTCTGCTAAGATCTTTTATTTCTGCATGCCCACAGGCTTTCCCAGAGCTACTTCTTCGAGCCAGTTTTATCTCATTCGTAATTCTGATTGCCCGGGTGAGTTCTTCTCCATCTCAAGTGTTACCACACATCTCTACAAAACCAGAGAGAAGGAGCAAGGGGGAGGTCTCTGAGGCTGAGTTAACCATAGTGAGATCACCAAAATGTCAACTCAGTAGAGGACATATTTCCTCAATAACGTTACAAGTGAATGGGATTCTAGACATTGTGCAGATGGTCTTTTTAACAACAGATCTGAAAGTTGTGAAATTATTCGATGATTCTTTGTGGCACACATGTTTTTCCCCATTTTTCCTTCACCTTGATTTATTTCTGTCAAACTCATTCAAACTCATACTTGGCCTCCTCCAGTTCTTCCGTGCGCTGGATGGCATCCGTCTCATATTTGGTCCTCCACTGGGCCACCTCACTGTTGGCCTTGGACATGGCCCTCTGCAGCTCGGCCTTGGCTTCCTGCTCTTCCTCATACTGCTCCCTCAGCAGGTCACAGTCATGACGGGCTGACTGCAGGGCATGGGCCAGCGCGTTCTTGGCCTAAATAATCCAAAATTATATGATGTGAGTTTATGCTGTGATCACTGATAGCCTCTTTGTGAAGTTGCCCGGTCCATGAACGAACGTATCAGCTGAGGGAGGGTTCTCACCTTTGACTCCTCTTCAAGCTGCCTCTTCAGTTCCTCAATCTGTTGTGTAAATGCTTGTTTGCCTCGGGAGAGCTGAGAAACCATAGCGTCTTTCTCATCCAGCTGTCGGGAAAACTCACCTGAGAGAGAAAACATGAATGACTGAATTCTTTTGTCTCAGCAAAGGGTGAGATGGAATAGCATGGGACCCTCTTTTCATATAATGCAGACAGTGTCTCCAGAGCCTTATTTGGTTCCTCAGACTTGAGGTTAAAAAAAAAACAAAACACAAAACACAAAAAACAAAAACCTCTTCTAAGTCCAAGAGATTAACTTCCCCCCTTCGTTATAGCTTAGAGTCGCTGCTTTGTAACTATCTTACACCCTAAAGGCGAATGAGTAAGACGTCATAAATGTGCACGTGCTGTCCAAATGTGACTGATGCTTCACAGATTTCCTTTCACACTTCCGTTGCAAAGCTGCTTGCTGACTGACCTGACTCTGTGTGTAAGCGTGCCTTCTGGGTTGACAGCTCGTTGATCAGCCTCTGCTGTTCCTCTTCCTTCGTCTTCACTTCGCTCAGCTGGTCCTCCAGCGTGCGGCACATCTTCTCAAGGTTCCCCTGTGGGGGGAGGTAGAGAACAGGACAAGATGACACATCTCTACTCCGAAGGCCCAGATTTAGAGATCTATCACTATTTATGACAGGCACAGAATATTATTTATGTTGCTGTCAAAGCCTCCCACAGTGCTTGGGAAGCAGTACAGCGATATAGGTGACTGAATGAGTAAATATGGGGTCATCAAAACAGGATTCCTCTCTTTGGGGAAACATGAACATCATTTATGGCGGCCTACATCCTGTAGAGGGGACTTTTCCTTGTCATTGTATTACTACTGCTGTGGCCATAGCAACAAAATTTAAGGTGATTTTGAAAAATAAGTTGTGTAAACTTGAGGGATTCCATTCAATACAGTAATGTCAATCAGAAAATGTTAGATGACATGCAGTGTGGCTGCCAGGAGTCACATGCACTAAAGAGCCACTTTCAAGTATTTTAGATAAAGATCTGAAGTTACCTTGGCTTTGGAGACAGTCTCCATGTTGCTGGCAAGGTCATCAATCTCCATCTTCAGCTCGCTCTTCTCCTTCTCCAGCTTCTGCTTGACCCGCTGCAAGTTGTCAATCTGCTCCCCAAGCTCCGCCACGCTATCTGCGTGCTTCTTCCTCAGGGCGGCTGCCGTGGCTTCATGCTGCAGGGTGGCCTCCTCCAAGTCTCTGCGCATCTTCTGGAACTCAGCCTCCCGCTTCTTGTTCATCTCGATCTGGGCTGAAGTGGCCCCTCCGGCTTCTTCCAGCCTCTCGCTGATCTCCTCCAGTTCCCGGGACAGGTCAGAGCGCTGCTTCTCTGCTTTGGCCCTGGAGGCCCGCTCTGCCTCGATTTCCTCCTCCAGCTCCTCGATGCGGGCCTGGGGGTGGTGGGAAGGTACAGACTCAGCCTCTTGGGTCAGTCTTTTCTTTCCTGATGAGTTAGACTGATGGAAACCATCTACTTACTTGCAGCTCCTTGATTTTCTTCTGCAGCTGCATGCCCAGGGCCTGCTCATCTTCAATCTTGCTTTGCAGATTGCTCATTTCAAACTCTTTCCTAGTTTAATAGCAACACATCATCAGCTTGTGGTCAACTCTTCCCACAGTCCTATCTTTTGCAAACCCCTGACTCAAAAGAGAGGGAAGGATGTGTTTGAAAGGTCTACAAAGCACCATTTTAATTCAACAATTGGGAAGTATTTAAACATGTGTTTCATCTGTGCTGACACAGTACGAAGCCAGAGCTGAATTCTATCACACTTACTTTTTGAGTTTCTCATCAAGCTGCTGTTTGTCATTTTCAATGTCCATTGTGGATTCTTGGGCCAATTTAAGGTCCCCCTCTAGCTTCCTCTTGGCTCTTTCTAGGTCCATCCGAAGCTTCTTTTCCTGTTCCAGTGATCCTTCAAGCTAAAATAGAATGAATTTTGTTTAGGTTTTCAAGCACTGAACCATATGTCGTTAGCCAGACACTCAAGACAGCACTCGAAAGAGGACAAATAGTAAGAAGTCCCCAAGCCTGAATGTCAAAGCTCCAGATGGCTGTATTTCTCATTGTTTGTGTCATTCATTTTCAGGAAAAAAAGATTATTATTCATACTCACATCATCCACTTGCTGCTCAAGCTTGGTTTTGGCTTTGGTCAGGGTGTTGACTTTGTCTTCCTCTGCCTGAAGGTCATCCAGGGTCTGCTGGTGGGCCTCTTGGAGGGCCTTCTTCTCCTTGGTCAGCTTGGCGATATTTTCATCCAGGCCTGCCATCTCCTCTGTGAGGTTTTTCACCTTTAGATTTGAACAGATGGCAGGAATGCAGATGAAATACACGATATTTGACAAAATACACGATAATGGACAACATTAGCCTGACATGGCAAACAGCAGCCAATGTAGGCCACGTGGGTGAATATAGTGGGAGATAAAGGTGAAAGCAAATGATGGCATGGCTATAACTTTTCTGTCACTTTCAGTAACTGTAAGATCTAATGTTTAGTACTAAGTGAATACTTGTGAATACTGTAAGTGAATAGTAATTGTACCTTGTTCTCTGTGGCATGCTTCTCCTTCTCGACCTTGGCCAATGTCAGCTCAAGGTCGTCGATGTCTTTCTTCAGCTCCGAGCACTCATCCTCCAGCTTCCTCTTCTTGGCCGTCAGCTCAGCATTGATCTCCTCCTCATCTTCGGCTCTCTCTGTCACCTCTTTGATTTTGGCCTCCAGCTGGATTTTGGTTTTGATCAGCTGGTCACACCGCTCCTCGGCATCAGCCAAGCCGTCTGCTTCCTATGGGTAGGAATAGTACATTTTTATTTGAATGAGCTCTATCTGCAAACATACACTTGTGTAAAAAGTTGGGAATGGGTGCCTACTAGTTGGTCAATGAGTAGGCCCATTAAATTTCCAATTTTTAAGAAATTAGATAACCAGGATATCAATTTTTTTATCCTTGATCAAATAAAGTAGCACATTCCCTCTAAATATCCATGTGTGGAAAGCAAAGTTAGAAAAGGGTAGCTTTGTTGCAAAAACATATGATCTACTAGTCCTTGGTCCTTTTAGAAAAGTTATTTACTAATTTTTGGATTCACTTAGCCTTTTTCTGCTCTGATAAAAAGCAATGTATTTTTAAGTTAATATTCAACAATATTTATGAAAGAGAATATTCTAATACAAGAGGATGCTTCTTACATAAAGGAAAATGCCTAGAGATATTTTCATGATTTTATTCACTAGTGACCAGACTGTGTAGGGAGCACAGATGAGCATAAGCATCATAAATGTGAGTATAGGATATACATATGATATAATCATCATTGATGCATGCATGTAGCATGCACATAGGAACGTAAGCATCATGGATGTGTGTGTAGGATGCACATAATGAACATAAGCATCATGGATGTGTGTGTAGGATGCATAAATGAACATAAGCATTATGGGTGAGGCTTTGCATCTGTCATTTCTTTGGGTCTGAATCTTGGTGTTTTTGAAAGGCATAAAATCACAGCAGACTCTTGGATAGAAATTGTTTACCCTGAAGCCTGAAATTGCTTATCGAGTCACATCCTGATTAGGCAAGATGAAAGGGTTCTGTGCAGCGAGTGGTACTTACAGCTTGAACCTGGAGCTGCAGGTCATTTTTCTCTTGCATCAGAGCCACCATCTTTTCTTCTAGTTCCTTCCTTTTGGCCTCTGACTTAGCCAGGTCCTCTTTGGCCTTCTCAAAATCTTCCTTCATGTTGGCCATCTCCTTCTCTGTCTCTGCACTCTTCAGAAGAGGCTTGATCTTGAAATAGAGCTTCATCCAGGGCCAGTGCTTCACATTCATGAAGGCACGGACATTGTATTGGATGCAGAAGATGGACTCTCTGTGGAAGGAGAAAAATAGAAATGAGCAGAAATGTGTAAAGTGAACATCACAACCGCACTGAATTCAGTGATGGAAAAGTGGTGGAAAAGGCAACCATGCTTTGTTCCTTACCTCCTCTCCATCATCTTTTTGAACTCCACCCTCATCAAATACCCTCTGCACATGGCCTGAGTGCGGGTGATGAGCTGAGCCAACTTATCGTCTCGCATCTCCTCTAGAGTTCCCAACAGGCCAGCTTTAAAGAAAACCTTGGCAGAGAACAGTTGGATTTGTTATTTCCACACAAGCAGAAACTCTAAAGTGTTAAATTTATGTCATCAAATTGGACTGGTGGTACCTTAGTGTGACCGAATTTGTACTGGGTGTGGTCAATATCAATAGAACCTAGAAGCTTCTCAGAGGCCTTCTTGCTGTCAATGAATTGACCTTCAGGGATAGCACTTGCATTCAGAACTTTGTATCTGTTGAAATGAAAAACATATTTGAAACATGATTTTTCTTCACTGGGAAGTAAGGTAGAGTAGTAGTAGCTACTAATAAAAAGATGGATCGACCAAACAATGGCAAACCAAATAGCATTTAACATTTAACATTGGTCTATATAAAACCTTGGAATATGTGAGACAAACCTCTGCTTGAAGTCTGCATAGAGGATCCTGCTGGGGAAACCCTTCCGGCAGATGCGGATGCCTTCCAGCACACCGTTACACCTCAGCTGGTGAAGGACCAATTCATGCTCCATGGCACCTAGAAAGGGGAATACATCTTACAGCCATCTAACAAGAAGCCACATTAGGGTGGCTCTGTGCATGAGGAGTGTCTTACCAGGAGTCTTAGTTTCATTGGGAATGAGGCAGCGGACAAAATGGGGGTGGGTGCTCTTCAAGTTGGTCATCAGTTTATTTAAATTCTCCTATAAAACCATATGGAGAGATTTAGAATAACTTGTAGATGTGTCCTTTTTCTGTCACTTTCTAATGAGCTGTCTCAAATCATGATGACCACGAGGAATTCCATGTCTGGAAGACGGGTTTCTAGAACAGTCCTGATTATACAAAAATAGTCCCCTTCAGTTTGTTTTTCTCAAACCCTGCCAATCAGAAAGGTCTTGAATTGAGATTTTGATCTTAGGGTGTAAATATAACCAAACACAGTGTGTGCTTCCAAAAGAGGGATGACTTCATATAAAATCTCCTTACTACAAGATCTCTTATTTTTGAAAAATTTGGGGGGAATCTCATTTATAATAATAGGATTTGCTGTGAAAGATATGTGGGGTTCCTCCTTTTGTTAAAAATTTCCTGAAGTATTTTTCAGATTTTAAAAAATACAACACTGCTTTTTTTTCATGCTTACCATAAGAACCCATTAGAATCTCTTATAAAAACAATATAATTATCATCTAAGTATAAGATTATACTGTACCCTGAACAGGGCTGACACTGTCTGGAAAGATGAGCCCTTCTTCTTGCCACCTTTCTTTCCTCCACCGCCACCCTCTGAAAAACAGAAAGGAAAGATGGGGGTTACTCGCTGCAGCCTTTGGGTCCCTTTGTGCGCGCCAGCATCAGGATGGCCATGTTTCCTCAAAAGTCCGTGGCACTCTTTCCTTTTCTTCCTTCGGTGGCTCATCTACCTCAGCTGTAGAGGAAGATACAGTAATCACTGCATACCCAGGGAAGAACAAAGAATTGTTCAGAAGTTGGGAGATCTGGGAGTGGATGGGACTCTGACTCCATCTGCATCAGCAATGTCTGCTTCCTGCAGGATCCACCCAGAAGACAGAGGGGTAAGGTCTTGTAAGTGCATATATTTCCTATAACATGTAGGGTTCTGTGCTTGTTTCTAGATAGTTGAGCTTGGCTCATCAGCAAGGACTTACAATTTCTATTTTCCTATGTCCCTATGTTGTTATTTGAATATCTGGACTTCAAATATTTAAGAGAAGAAATATAACCTCATTTAGTTCTTCTAGAGCATTTCCCTGATGAAGGGTTTCCTTATCTCTGACTTAACTAGGCCCTTGATGGAAGCAGTGTTATTGATCTGAAAAATTATCTGGTACAATCTTCACCAAATCACTGGACCTTCTAAATCTGTTTTTTCACTGATAAACAAGGCTGTGGATGAATAACTCCTAATGTCTGTGTACCATTGTTGTTAACAACTTCATTACCTTCACATTGGCCTGAATTATCATAGTAGATTCTGCAAACACTTATATCAGTGATTCTCAACCTTTCTAATGCTGCGGCCCTTTAATACAGTTCCTCATGTTTTGGTGACTCTGAACTATAAAATTATTTTTGTTGCTAATTCGTAACTAAAAATTGCTACTGATATAAATTATAATGCAAATATCTGTGTTCTGTGATGATCTTAAGTGACCCCTATAAAATGTTCATTAGACCCTCCCAAAGGGGTCACAACCCACATGGCGAAAACCACTGACATATATTGTCTTTGACAGACAGTGTATTTCTGTCATGTGATTCTTATAATAAATTGATACTAAAAAAAGGTTACCTGCTTCAGCAGCTTGTCCCCCAGAAAATAGGAAAGCCAGAGTCTTCAAGCCGGATTTCTGGTACAGCCCCACCACGGTCTCATTCAAAGGGTCCTTGTTCTTGTCCAGCCAGCCAATGATGTTGTAGTCCACGGTGCCCGCGTAGTGCACCAGCGAGAAGTGGGCTTCAGCCTTGCCTTTGGCAGGCTTGGGCTTCTGGAAGTTGTTGGATTTTCCAAGATGCTGTTCATACAGCTTGTTCTTGAAGGAGGTGTCTGTCGCCTTGGGGAACATGCACTCCTCTTCCAGGATGGAGAAGATGCCCATCGGCTAAGTATTACAAAGGGAGAAGACAGGGATGAGTCCTTTAGAAAAGTGTGCTCCAGGGGTTTGTGTGATTGGTACAAACCTGACAAGAAGGCATTCCAAAGGAAGAACGTGGAAATAATTAAACAGATGAGATCCTATCTTATTATTATTCCCCTCCTCTAACAAATATGACAGGCATCATCCGACGAATGCATAGAATACATATTGCTGGCAGACTTAGTTTAAAAGCTCATCTGTACTGTCTGGCAAATGTGTCCAGTGAGTAAAATCAAATTCCAAAAGTACCATCTCAAAGCTCTGTTTTTATCCTATGACTGTATACACTCATATATGCTCTGAATACTTTCTCACAGTGTGACATCCATCATGACAACTCTAGCTAGACATGGCATGGATGTGAAAAGGAGAGACCATGTTCTGATGACCAAAATTGCAACTTCACCAAGAAGTGCATCCCCCGCTGTCTCATGTGGGAAGCCTTTGTATTTTCAGCCTGCCCCCATCTCTACTGATAATCATAAGTTTTTCTGAGACAAATTTGATGTGGGAGACTGAAAGCAAATTTGGCTTTGATTATTAGATTAATTCACAATTTCATTTTCAAAAATCATTTTGATAATCCAGAAGTTAAATACTAATGAAGGAAATAAGTAATTTTTCAAGGGACTATCTAGTTTTGATAAGCAGCGAAATTACTACGTCACTAAATGAACATATTTTCTTACATTGTGCATTCTAGGTTTTTTCTATTTTAAAAATATTTTGTAAGTTTTGGTCTGAGCACTTGAAATTCTTTCTAGCTCGCAATTGAATTCCATTTCTACTATATCATGGCTTCACATCGGTTCTTTCTTGGTACCATGACAAGATCCCAGTGTGTGTGTGTGGGGGGGAGAGATGGGAAGTGGAGAATATGCACATGCTTGTACATGCTTGGAGGCTCATGGATGCCAAAAAAGGATGTAAAATTCCTTGATGCTGGAGCTACAGATGTATATGAGCCATTTGATGTGGAATCAAGTGTTGGAGTCAAAACTCTAGACTTCATGATAAAGCAACAAGCACTTTTAACTACTGAGCCATCTCTCCAGTCCCAAGATTCCAACGGTTTTGAACACTGAAATTGCCTAATGACTTCTATTTAAATATTATACATGATGTTGCTCTAATCTAATTGGTTAATTATTAATGGGGAATTCAGAGCTCATTCCCAGGGTAGGGTCAAATAGAAGTTTAGAGTATTTGCTTGGTAGTAATCATGAGTAAGGAATGAATTGATGAATTCAACAATTAACTGTCCAACTTTAGACATCTTACTATGCACTGCTTTGCTACATAGTACACAAGAGAGAATATATATACAATGTACCATCATAGCCACATTGGGACTAACTGACTTTTCAAAGGACTAGCTATAATTTCATCCCTTTTTTGCATACCAGCAAAATCACATAACAATAAAAATGAGGAGGAAAGAAACCCATAGTATGTTCCTTTAATCTTAGCACTAAGAGGACAGATGGAAGGGACAATCTGTCACTTCAAGGCTGACCTAATTTTACAAAGTGAGTTCTGGGCCAGCATGGGTTTACACAGTGAGACTTTGTGTCATTAAAATACTCAGAAAACATGAAATTATAAGAATTGAAAATGTGAATCAGTTGTGCAGGGGTGGTGCATGCCTTTAATTCCAGCATTCAGGAGGCAGAGACAGGCGGGTCTCTGTGAGTACAGGGCCAATGTGGTCTATAGACCGAATTCTAGGACAGCCAGGCAGCACAGAGAAACACTGTCTTCAAAAAAACTAAGAGGGAGAGAGAGGGGGAGGAGGGGGGAATAGGAAAGGAACAAGAGAGAGAATGTGAATCTGTGTATTTTGTATCTCTCTCTGTGTGTATGTGTGTTATATTTTCTAGAAACTACTTTATTCATTAGGAACAGATCACCTATGACATACCTGAGAACTAATAAGAACACACAGGCATGTCATGAGATATTGCTGATTATTCTTTGAGAACTGAGATTTTAAGTAAACATAGGAAGAGGCACAGTGTGTTGTTCCTGTTTTAAAGTTTGAAAAGTCACACAAACCTTCTCAATGAGCTCGATGCAGGCGGCCAGGTCCATCCCAAAGTCAATGAACTCCCAGTCAATGCCTTCCTTCTTGTACTCCTCCTGCTCCAGCACGAACATGTGGTGGTTGAAGAACTGTTGCAGTTTCTCGTTGGTGAAGTTGATGCACAGCTGCTCCAAGGTGTTGAACTATGGGAAGAGATTAATGCAGGAAATCAGTCATAAATGCCCTGTTTGTATCTATAAGGCAGCTAATACATTTTGTTCGTATTTTGAGAATTTGGGGTTATTCTACTGAAGGTTTAAATCTTTGTATTGTCTCTTAGAGCATGTTATAATTCTAAATCAAGGGTTAAATCCTCAAGTGCTTTCCAAGGAACTATTGGAAATCTTACATATTGAGCAAAATTCTGTTAACTAGATCTTCAAAATATTCATTGAGGGTGACCTAAGCAAGTGTTTCTATGCTCATGTGCTTGAATCCAGTATCAGCTTTGAACAATCTTTCCTGGCTATTCTTTGAGACTTTAGACCCCAAAACATAGCACTCTTTTTTCCTATCCATACTCATTTACTTGTGTTCAGTTCCCTCCAGTGACCTACTTCAGCAGGAATTTGTACTTTTATAGATTGTATTTTGTATTTTGTGAAGAATATTTCCAGTGTTCCAGCAAGATCAGTCAAGTGACAGCCAATGTGCATTTGCCAATCCGTTCATTACTCACATCAAAGATCTCAAAGCCAGCAATGTCCAAGACCCCAATGAAGTACTGCCTGGGCTGCTTGGTGTCCAGCTGCTGGTTGATGCGGGTGACCATCCACAAGAACATCTTCTCGTATATGGCCTTGGCCAGGGCACCCACTGAGTTGTACACCTTCAGGAAAAATGTTGGCTTACTTATTTCAGTTGGATACAGCGGTTCAAGTGACTCAGGGGACTTAAATCACACCTACCTGCTGCACTGTCTGGCCTTTGGTGACGTACTCATTGCCGACCTTGACCCTGGGGTAGCAGAGGGCTTTGAGCAAATCAGCAGAGTTCAGACTTGTCAGATAGGCAGCCTTGTCGGCCACTGCGGAAAGAAACAAGAACAGTGAAGCCAGCTGTGACTTCCACAACGTTGTTACAAATGACCATGGTGGCAGCAATGGCTTCCCACAGACAGTAAGACACAAATGTGAATTTTGTCTATTTGTTTATCTTTGAAAAGCACATTCTTCAAACTAACTTTAGTTATCTTATAATGATAAGGTGGAGCTTGGGGAGCCCGTGCTATGTAAAATACAGCAAACGTACAGCACAGATAGTAATTTGAGAAACCCTAACCCAGTGGTAGGAAGGAAATTCTGAATTATTTGCTGGAATGAATTGTGCTTTCATCAAGAAACAAGTATTTTTTTATTTAAAAAAATGAATGAAGAATAAAGAGAGGGCAAAGATATAGTTCAGGACAAAGCCCTGGGTTCAGTCCCAGTGACATCACACACACACACACACACACACGCACACGCACACGCACACGCACACACACACACGCACACGCACACGCGCACACACACACACACACACATACACGCACACGCACGCACGCAAGTGCATAGGAAAAATAGAAAAGTGAAATGGGCAGAAATAATAACGCTCCTGTAAATTTGTTCAATTATGTAAAATATCAGTATATCAATGTGTTATCTCTTCTCTCTACAGTTTTTGCCTTTCATTAGAAAGACATTACAAACAGGTCTCTATGGGAAAAGGCTCAAGTTAACAATTTTATGAGGTGGAAGGTGGCAATAGGGGTGTTACCTTCAGTGCCATCTGGCTCAGCTTGCTCTTCCCTTTGCTTTTGCTTGAATTTCATGTTCCCATAGTGCATCACAGCACCTGTGAGCTTGTAAATGGCCACCTTTTCATCGGCACTGAATCCCAGGATGTCCACAGCAGTCTGTTGACAGAATTGAATTAGCAACAATTATCACAGTGGACAACTTTCTCGAGGCACTGGGGGCCAAGTTCCCTGCTTCCCCACCACACTCTGCCTTATATCTGACTAATGCTTTGATGGCTTAGAAGTCTAATTTTCCCACTCTGATTCACATAGAAACATCACTTGAGTAGTGTAGGTGCTAAGGACAGTATGGGAGTTATCCATACTTTCTTGTCTCTAGCCTCCCAGATCATTTCTTCTTTTCCTGTAGAGCTCTAACTTAATGCACAGCCTGCCTACTCTCTCGCCTCAGCTGGGATGGGCAGTCCACCGAAAAGGGTTTGAAAACAGTAGAGGCTATTTCCCTTGTGGGCTTCTGTGATAGCAGCTTACAGCTTGGCTGACCTTGAGTGCCTGGGCATGAACTTTATTGACCATTTACTAGTCATTCAGGAAAGAAATATTATAAACATCCCTTGATCAGTTTTGTTGAAATGCTTTCTGTCTCCCCCCTCCCCCAATTGGATTTTGGGTGCCTTCTTATTCAGCCATGCTAAGCACTGATGTGTTTTATATCAGTGTAGGTACGCAAAAGTGTGACTCTCCTGAGATTACCTCTTTTCTCTAGTTGCAGCACACTGGATCTACCAAGTCCTGGAACCACATATTATTAACAGCCCTCCAGTGAGGTTGCTACATTTTTAAAACCTTTCAGACTAGATAATGGGGGTGTGTCTCAATTCCACGTTGTTTTTGGAAACATGAGCATAACAATATGTTATAGTGAATAAAATCTGTATCTGTACGGTAAAGGTTATTAATTTTTTCTTTAAGAAAAAGTATTTTTTTAAACACTCGTGAACTCTATCTTGGTGGAATTGGGTTATCAATGCTGAAAATAGTAGAGAGAAGAATAAATATTATGCAGAAATTCAAAAAACGTGTATGACATATCAAATTTGTGTATAAGGAAACTAAGCTCAAGACATGATCATCTTTAACGAGAAGAGCCTGAGAAGAAAAGCCTACAGTTTCAGAAATAAACGTGAAAGTTTATGGAATACCCCAGAGATATTTCTCCTAATGATGAATTAGGAGAGGGCTATCCTGCTGGTCTGTAGGATTTTATTCAAAACAAAGTCTGCCTCTATATCTAACTATAAAGAACTTGAGAATTTCATGTTCTCTTATTTTTAAAAGTGGGAAAATATTACAGTTCTTCCAAGATTTCTGGGTGCAGGGACTGACATAAAGTAAAAAAAAAAAAGTCACTATAATAGGGGTGCAAATATTGAACAAAAAGTGACCAACATCATAAAGAGTAAAGGGAGGGATGACAGGTAGGTACCTAACACTTATTGCAGATATTTGAAACGTAAACTGGTGTGTGGGGTGGCATTTAAATATTCTGTGATTTCTTCTTGTTGTTCACGTGTAAGAAAGCCTGAAAGACAGCATTGTCCGACTGCTCCCTGGGCTAGTCCATTCCACTGTGATGGAAGAAGAACGTTTTGTGTCTAAAGGGGCTTGCTCCCTCATGCCTCTTTCCTGTTACTTACATCTGTGGCCATCAGCTCTTCCTGGTCATCGATGCTGGGCACTGTGATTTCACCTTGACTGACATAAGTGAAGTCATAGGGATTGGTGGTGATCAGAAGCATCTCTGGATGAATGAGAAAGGAGAGCATGCAGAGTTACCTTGGTCATCACACTTCAGAGAGATGCCATAGGCAGGATATTATCTTGCTTGGTGAATATGAATCAAGATGCTCCTTACCAATAAGCTCTGGCTTCTTATTGGACATGATTTGATAGAATATGTGGTAGCTTCTCTCAGCCTTGAGCTGGAAGGTGACGCGGGATTTCTCTAGCAGATCTGGAAAGGCATATTAAGCACAATTTTTAAATGAAAAAGCCAAAAGTCGAAAATTAAGTTTTGAAATTCACACAAATTAGCAAGGTTATTCTAATGTATGTGCCCCCCCCAAAGAAATGATTATCAGTCATCAGTTTATTAACTCACAAGTTTCTATATCTGCAGAAGCCAGTTTGCCTGTGGCACCAAAATGGATCCTGATGAATTTACCCTTAAAAAGGCAAAAAATGATTGATTAAAAGCTGGAAACAATTTCATTAACAATGGACCAAATAGGTGAAAAATACATTAACACGGTGTATATAGAAGTGTGGAGGTGATTGTCACATGGATGACCAAGAGACTCACAAAGCGAGAGGAGTTGTCGTTCCTCACAGTCTTGGCGTTCCCAAAGGCCTCCAGCAGGGGGTTGGCGCTGATGATTTGATCTTCAAGGGTCCCCTTAAGACATATGGCAAATGAAGATGAGCTTAGATCATCTGAGTTGTACATACCAAAACAATTTTCTATCTGTCCTCCTTCTTCCCTAGGTCATATCCTATTGCTAGGCAAGGATTTATAAAGAGGAGAAGAACCCACACTGACAAGTAGGACATGCCTTTGACATGGCTTGATTTCTTTGCTCCTGAGAAATGGCTGAGGGAACTCAAGCCTGTAACCTGTTCACATATCACCTTGCTCATTTCCCCCTCACAAAGCCCTTCCGAGATTTATTTTCTAAACTCTGGCACCATGGGCATCTGCTTGCTATGATTTCGACACACTACAGTCACACTCGGAAAAAGCCTAGTTACCTCCATATCCTCCCTCAGGTGGCCAGGCCTACCTGCATTTTGCCAGAAGGTGCCTCCTCCTTCTTCTTGTCCCCGGTGACTGCAATTGTTGCAAAGTACTGGATGACACGCTTCGTGTTCACAGTCTTCCCGGCCCCGGATTCTCCACTGCAAAATACAAGGGCAAGGGTATCAAAACTGTGACACGCACTGGCAGTAGTTAAGACAGTCACTGCCTAACAGAAAGAAAGTCACATACGTGATCAGGATGGACTGGTTTTCACGGTCTGTGAAGGGAAACGGTAGACAGTGTCAAACAAAAATGCCAACACTATTACATTTGTTCTATCCTTTCCACAAGTCTTAAGAACTAAGTGTAAAAGGTGTGCTAATTATCACACTGATGTGTCACTAATGTGAAGGATTATGGGTAATGGAATGCACCAGCTCAATCTTTTACCAATGAGAATCAGGCAAGAAGCAGATGGCATCACAGCTTCATGTTCCCTTCATTCACCTGGCTCGTAGTTTAAAATCCTATCGTGTTTTAAATGCCCAGGCCGCATTTCCTATAGTGCTTGTGAAATTTCAAGGTTTGCTTTTTAAATGAGATGATACAGCAGGTGTAATTAAGACACAGACTTGATACCTAGCTTTGACTAACATTGAACTAGAATTCACATCAACAAATTTAGATTTCTAGCACAGAAGTGTAAGCAGACCTCCTTGTGCTTTTGGAATTGCTGCATCATATTCTGAATCAAATTTTCTGCTTTTTTCATTGCTATTATCACATGTATGCAAATCATTTCATTCTCAAAGTGCTGGCCGTACACTGCCTCTGTTATGACTCTATGGGTGTTTTCTAGGTCTTGTAGAAGTTGTGATTATGGATACACTCACCTGTTAGCATGAACTGATAGGCATTATCAGAGATGGAGAAGATGTGGGGCGGGGCCTCCTGTCGCTTTTTGCCTCGGTAGGCTGCCACCACCTCGGGGTTGTACACCGGCAGCCACTTGTAGGGGTTGACGGTGACACAGAAAAGGCCAGAGTAAGTCTGTGGACAAAGACAAAGTCGCTCAATTAGCAATCACGTCATCATTACTCCAGCTTGGAAATAATAGAATGTGAGCAAGGGTGAGGAAGTCGGGAAGTGCCATTCATTCGCTATTTCCCTCTGCCATCTGATGCTGTCCCAGCACTCCAGAGAGCTATCAGAGAGTTCTCTGTACATGCATTTTCAAAAATACCATAATTTACAACACTGATGTAATGAGGTATTCTGACAATAGAAAGAACACGAATTTGATGAACTATGACAGGGACACTCACGTAGATCATCCAGGCTGCATAACGCTCTTTGAGGTTGTACAGCACGGCAGGCTCGTGCAGGTGGGTCATCATGGCCATGTCCTCGATTTTGTCATATTTGGGAGGGTTCATGGAGAAGACTTGATCTTCCTTGACTGTGACAGTCTGTTAAGAATGGAAGGATCCAGTTAATGCCAGCCAAATAGCAGGAAAAAGATCTTGCCCGATTCCCAACCTTTTACCCGCTTGGTTTAACTCACAGCGCCAGCTTCGGTCTTGGCTGTCACCTTCCCCCCTTCCCTGCTCTGCACCGTTGCTTTGACATAAGACTCCTTGGGGTCCACCACAAACACGGATGACTTGGCATCAAAAGGCTTGTTCTGAGCCTCGATTCGCTCCTTTTCAGACTTCCGGAGGTAAGGAGCAGCCTCCCCGAAAACGGCCATCTCGGCGTCGGAACTCATGGCTGCGGGCTATGGGTGGCAGCTCAAGGCCAGGTGCACCTAGGGGAAGAAGTGGACATGAGTGACCATCCTGGCCCATGGGTTTCACTTTAACAAGCTTTGCTTGCTCGCTCTCTTCATCCCGTAGACTGTGCCCGGAGCTAAGAGAAAACCTAACAGTCCTGCGTTGCTCATATTATTTTAAGCCTTTGTTCTTCCTTCTCTGTGCTAAGCCATTGCTGAGAGATGTGCAGGAATGGGTACCCATCCAACCGCCTTTGTAAGGCTACAAGTATGTTCAGAATCTTTGCTTGTTCGTTTGTTTTTAACTTCATTTCCTCTCCCTACCCATCTGGTCCATTTGCTTGTTTTACACTGTGGTGATATAAAGAAATGGAAAATATTTTTTTCTAATCTTATCATCTTAATAAATTTATTTTTAAGAACTTGAATATTGCTGAGTGTGGTGACAGCTATTAGGTAAGTAAAGGAAAAGAAACATGATGGATATTAATAAAATATTAGCACAAGGAAAGCTGTAAATAACAATGAATTATCTATCTTGTTCCAGGTTAGAATCAAGTCCCTTCTGTCTGTTTTTAAACTCTGCACGAAGTTGTCATCATTATTCAAGCAAAAAATAACTCCAAAGAATTACTTGAGGAAAAAAAAAAAAGCAGATAACTTTTAATAACATTAGTCTGCACTTCCCTGAATGTTCACTGACTTCAGCATCCTGCTTGTTTCTGCCTGGTCCTTACTGTGTTGGATTTATGCATTCTCTCTCACACACACCTTCTCTCTTTGAAAATGTAACATTTCTAATTTCTCTCTTGAGACGGATAGCTGTCATGACGTTTCTAGCCAAAACCCAAGTCACATTTTTTTTTTTTAATTTTTACTCAACTGACAATTTCTGGTCAAATGAAACAACTCCCTTTCTGGCCAGAGTAAAAGCCTCTTGGGAATGGAGGAGAGAGAGGGTGGTACAGGGAGCAGCATGCTGGTTGCTAGGGTAAATGATGACAACAATAAACTCAGCCTTTTGTAGAGTTTCCAGGAAGAGTCTTGGTCTTTGGTTATATACAGTGAACTTCCTATCATTTTAGAGTTAGATATTAGATTTCTCACTTACTGTAACTTAGAATCAGTAAAAGGCTTATGGTGAGACATGGAAGCTGAGATGTAGTTTCAAAGGACAGACATTGAAGCATTGAATGTTAGCATTTGTCTTTTATGCTATTTTATGACATTGGTCTTGGGTTTTTACATGAAGCACTTTTGAGTCAATTACATACTGTGTCCCAATGATTGCTGCTAAGCAGTAGATCCTGGAACACAGAAAGGACATCATCCCTCTACTTATGCATGTCTCAGCAGTTCTTTGTCATCTCTGCCTCACAAGCCTTCAAGGAGCTTCTGACTTGATGTGTGGTATCGGGATCTGTCCACACAGTAATAATTGCTTCCAGTGTCAACAAGTAACATGTATTTCCTTGCAAGAAATAGTACCTTTTTTTCTAACCTACTGTGTTAAATATAAACTCACTTAAACCAATCATTTAATACATAGGAAGTTCTCTTTATTCTATATGTCCTTCACAGGATTCTAATTATACACCTGCACTTACATACAAAGGGAGACCCACTGAGTGCTTTGATTTGGTGAAAGAGTTCTTGACAACCACTGGCTTAGATTTTAGACACTAAGAGTCAGAGAAACCTTAGAGGATGAGGCCAACTTGATTCTGCTCTCCTGATTTTACTGCTGAGGAAACTTGGGTTCAGTGAGGTAAAGGGTCACCCAGGATCACTGAGGTGGTAAGTGGCAGTGGAGAGCTATGAGCCAGACTATCTAAATCCAGGTCTAGTGTTAATTCCCTTGCAGCACATGTGTTTGAAGACACGTAAAAGCTAGCAGGCTTGACCCAGCAAGCTGGAATTGGTGAAAAGCCCGAATTGGCACCCAGAAAATTTGACTTCTGGAGTAACATTTAAAAAAAAAATTTTTTTTTTAATTTTTACCATGGAGCCACTTTTATTGGCTTAATTGAGGAGCAGTTCACATTAAATATTCCTGAGGGTTGTCTTCTTAATAAAGTTCCAACAAAATGTAAAAGAAAAATGGTATAAAAATGCTATTGGAGTAAAGGCTTGGAAAGCCAAAGCTCTATAAGAAGCCATTTTTAAAGACCAGTTGCTCCTATACCCAACAAGGAACTAAACAATAAGATAGTCACTCATTAAATGTAACAGTCAAGAGAGCCCTTTGTTCTCTGGAGGGTAATAACAAATTTCTCTTACCTCTATGTTACCAGATGAAGGAGGAGGCAAGCTTGAGGCAGACAAGTACTGTGGAAGAAAAAAAACAGAGATGCTGGGCATTTTTTTTTCTCCATTTAATAACAAGACTATATGCAATGTCTTTCTTGGGGATGTTGACAGTAAAGCTTGGGGAAAACACATATCGGGAGTCCATAGCTAACCCTGTGTTCCGTCACACATACATACCTTTAAGGATTTGAGGAAGGACAGGACAGAAGCATCCCAGCTCCACTTTTATAGAGACCTTTCTGCAAACACAGCAGCCACCTCAGCTGTCCTAGCTAGGGACCTACTTGGCAAAACCATTTTTGGCAATCTCTTTGCACAATATTCACTGACTGTGGCTGGGAATGGATATAATTAGAAATATTTCTTGTCACCTATAAATAATTTGACAGAGGATGATCTAGGGTTCTTTATAGGCACTTGATAGGGGATGGGGATATAGGGCTTCGGAGGCTGTTGCTCCAGCTTGGGTGTTGTATCATTCATCACAGAATTCAAAGCCAGGTTTCTACTTACTCTCGTGCCTATAAAGCTGTTTTGACAAGATGAGCCTGATGTGAGGAGAGGAGGGCTAATTGATCTCTGCTTAGAGCCACAGAGGAGTCTGAACTGAACTTTAGGTCTGATGCTGTAACTAGAAGCACCGAGTGATGGAAGTCTGAACATGAAGGAAAAAGTGAAGTCTTAGGTTAGGCAGTGAGGCAAGGCGGGTTATCATGGATAAAATCTCTGCTCCCTTTCTGGAGGATTTGCCACGGATGCCTCCCACTCATGGCTTCACGGCAGGGGCAACAGGCTACTGTGTGATTCTCCACAAATACCTCTACTGCATTCACGAAAGGAGATACAAACACGGGTTCCCAGGGCATGGGCAAATGCTCCAAGATAGCTGTAGCTCCAATGAGGTGGGTACTACATACTTTTACTTACAGTGGGAGGAAAGGCATGCTGTCCACAAAACTCCCTCCGTGGACAGAGAAGGTGGGTGGGTGGCCCCCACATGTGCCTTTGAAAGGCAGAAAATGGATTTGGCTAACTTGATACAGGCACAGCTGTTGCCGAATATGAAAGGAAATCTACTCACTCTGACTGCCCCTGTGATCTGGTTTGGCATTTTCAACTGCTGTCTCCTAACTTAAACTGCTAACTCAGGAGGTGGCTGTTCTATAATTCTGTTATCTAGAACTTGTCTTTCACATGCCGGCAGGCTAAATCTTTTATACTGATAAATTGCCTTTGGATATAATGCTATGAAGTAGGTGATCAAGTTTTTTTGTTTTTTTTTTTCCCAACCTTCATGGCAGTGCCCCATACAAGTGAGCAGCTTACCTGAAGTGCTAGGCTCTATGCAACCAAGACAATTGTTCCAATCCTGGAAGATTTTCACAACTCACTTTTTTCCAATTCTAACAGTTTTCATCACTGTTATAGACATAATAACCATTTATTAAATCTATTTGGAGCAGGGAGGTGAAAGAAGAAAGTTTGAATGAGTCCAAGGCAGAGAGTACATGAGTAGCTGAAAGAGACTGACTGTGAGCCTCAGCATGAGGCCTTTAATCAGTTATGAGCTTGAACACTCAGAAATATGCCAATGACAGAACAGTTGGCCAGTAGGGACCACAGTAGTAGACAACAGAGAACACCATGGAGCATGGGCAGGGAGAGAAAGGAAGAGATGCTGGAGGAGGCTGGAGACACCTTCTTTGGGGTTGCTTGTCTAAATAGAGAACACGGGAGAGAGACCTGAGCTCCTTCGTGCTTGTGTGGTTCTTTATGATTACATATCCGTGGGAAGGACCACCTTATTCCCCAACAGAGCATATTTTAGATGCACTGTTCAACAGCCGGATAAATGCTTTGCTGGCATTTTTTTTTCTGTTATCCTCACAGATAAAGAAATAAATATTTATGAAGCTTTATAATTTTTTTATCTGTTGGAAACAAACCTAAGAGAAACTTAACACCGTTTTAGCCTTGCATGGTCATAAAAGTTATTTGCATATTATATATTATTGTGCTAAATTATATCATTATGTGTGAATTGTTATATGGTCTCAATTTCTGCACGTACTTCTGTAATCAAATGCTCAGAACAGTGTCACTAGGGGGCGCTGTGGCACACATTCCTCCATTAGGGATTGAGGTCACAGTTGCACCAGAACTCCTGTATCTCCAAAGGACTTTAGGTACTTTAGAAATGCCCAATAAACAGATTATTCTCTGTTTTTGATATAAATTTTGTAAGAGCTGAAGCCTGGACTGGAGATATTCATAGCCTACTTTCTATGATGTCCAGCCATGACAGAGCATCAATAAAGCTGCTTTAAAATCCAGAAATCCAATTGGTATTTATTTTCTTTTAAACTACTCTGAGACTCCTACCCACTATTACTACTGGGGAAAGTTATAGATTAATTCTTAGGTCCGTCGTCAATTGCAATCTATGTTCTTCTTCCAACATGTGGTACCTAGCCTCTTTTCACTTTGCTTCCTTTCCTGTTCTTCCGTGGTAGGTGTTTTCTGCTATCCTTATGTTTCCTACTAAGTTGTAAGATCATCAGCTCTCATAATTCTTCTTCACACCCTTCCCCCACCTGTCTTTCCTTTCCCCTCCAATCACTCAACTTGATATATTGCTGTAGTGTCCTCTTGCACATATCAGAAGTTGACATTTCCCAAACCAGGAAGCACTAAATAAACTAAAATCAGAACTTGGGGGGGGAAAATGCACGAGTCTGAAAGAGAGAAATATGACAAGATTTGCTCTCCTGTATCCCTGGCTATAAATGGAGAAATTCTAGCTCGGTGACATGACATCATTTGGCCTCAACATGTGCAGGAGTTTTACTCATTCATCACTTTCTTGCTTTTCTACATCTTTCTTCTTCCACTGGGAAGCAGGAGCAGCATCTGCTAGGTGTTATAATTAACTCCAAGGCACAGAGCTTAGGAAAAGAAGTCTCAGAAGGGGAAGATGAGATTCTTCTGTAACAGCTCTTTCCAACAACTCATTCTTTAGGGCACACTGACTCCTGGGGGCATGGTAGTTAGAGACTTATCTTATATCCTTCCTCATTTTTCATATGCTGTCCCATATTCGGGTAACACCAATAACTAGTGTTTGAGAATGTAATATCCATTGTATTTATGGACTATAATGAAAATAAATCCGCAGATAATTTTAATTATGTCCCCTTAAATCATCACCTGCTTTTTTCTAGTTAGACAGCAAGGCTCTCTTTGTTTTTTGGCCCTAGAAGGAAGCCTTGGAAGTTAAAAAGCCACAGTAACTTTTAGAATGTGTTTTTCTCGTTGAGTTTTGGGTATGACACTACAATACCTTTAATGCAAGCAAAAAGTTGCATGGTGCCCACTGCCACACTGTTGCCAGCAGCTGCTTCCACCACAGAATTGAAAGGAGAGCACACTCTAGCCCCAGTGGCAGGGTATCCACAAGAAATGGCTGTAAAGAGATAGGATATACTGTGTGGAGAAAGAGTAAATATTTTAGTTTTCATGTACTAGTTGTTCATGGATATGTTAGGATTCTATAATTTTACAGTGTAAACAGTTGTCAATTCATTAAAAGTGTTGAAACTAAGAAAATGTATTTTTCTCAAATATATGTTTCAGTTGAAAAAAAATTCAGAAATAAAATGTAACTAATACAGATACTTTTATTTAAACAAGTAAAACAGACTTCAGTCTAAAATTTGGACTCGCCTGGAGCAACAGGGCAGAGACAGCAGGTGTAACAGCTGAATAGGAGAAGTTAGGATGGAACAGGAGAGAAAAGATGTGAGATTATCACTGAATGTGGTAAGTTAGGGAAGGGGGTGGGGAGGGAGGGAGAGAGAGAGAGAGAGCAATAAGTGGGGTTAGAGATGAAACATTACAGAAAGTGAGTAGGAGAGGAGACCCGGTGGATTGACTGACTACAGAGGTAAACCAATACATTAACTCAGAAGGTGAGATAAAATGGAAGTGAACAGGAAGGTGAGACAGGGAGGGAGAGCAGAGGCCAAGGATAAGGCAGCAAGCATGGATGAGGAAGTGAGGAATAAGCCAGAAGCAGTCGCTGGCCTGGTGTGGTAAGCTGGCTTGTGCAAGCTATTGGGAGTGACAAGATAGAAGAAAATAGCTGAAGAGCAAAGCTGAGATGGCTGAGGGCATCTGGACAGTAGAGACAGGACAACATTCAACACATCCAACCAAGAGACGAGGAAGGATCCAATAATGGAACTGGAAAGACAAGAAAGTGATGCGGGAATGCCTTTCTGTATGCTGTGAAACTCAATCTTTAAATAAAGGAGCTGTTTTGGGCCATGACAGGCACCATAGAAGAAGTAGGAGGAGAAATCAGAGCATAGGTAGGAGAAGCAGGGCGGAGTCAGAGGCAGATGGAGCCAGCCGCCCAAGAAGAAACATATAAGGATCACAGGTGAGCCACGGGCCACGTGGCAGACAGATTAATAGAAATGGGTTGATTTAAGATGTAAAAGCTAGCTAGCAATGTGCCTGAGCCATAGGCTAAACAGCATAAAGTTATTATAAGCATCTGAGTCATGTCTGGGGGTCTGAGCGGCGAGCGGCTGGGCCGTCCAGGACCTAGAAACCCCTACTACTACAAGAAAGGATCTGTGGTTTGGGGTGGAAAATAAAGGTAGGATGGAAGACATGATCAGATCGGGGTGGAGACTAGAATCAAGATCTGAACAGAAGAAAAGCATCTAAGCACCCGCTAGTTGCTCTACACATTGAGGATAGAACAAGAAAGATCCCAAGCCTGCACACATGAAGCTTACATTTTAATGTGGCAGAAATATATCATCTATAGTTATAATGAGCAATAGATAAAGAAGTACATGACCAGGAGATAGAAACTCTTCTTTAAATTTTTTAAATTTTAATCTGTATGGGTGTTTTGCCTGTGTGTGTCTCTGTGTACTATGTGTGTGCTTAGTGACCACAGAAATCATAAGATGATATCAGATCTCCTGAAACTGAAGTTAGAGATGATTGTGGGCTGCCATGTGGGTGTTTGGAAATGAAATAAGGTTCTCTGAAAGAGAAGCCAGCCAACCCATCATCTCCATAGCCTGAGTTATGAACTATTTTTCAGAGTATACTAAGATTTGCTTAAAGAAATGTAATGCAAGCTGAGACTTTGAAGATGCTTAAGCCTTAACTTCTGTCTTAGATGCTTTTCTGCTGCTATAATAAAACCTTGACAGTCAAAGTAAATTATAAAATGTATTTAATTCAGCTAATGGTTTTTGATAATTTTCATAATTTTGGTTTTATTTTTCCCAGATGTTCTCGGAGACCCTGACAATTATACACCAGCAAATCTACTCAACACTCCAGCACATATAATGGTTTTTGAGGGTAGAGCGAAGGACCAGCTGACATTTCGCATCTTCATCCACAACCATGAGGCAAAGAGAGCTATCTGGGAATGGCATTGACTTTTGAAACCTCAAAGCCCACCCCCAGTGACACACCTCGTCCAACAAGGCCACACCTTCTAATCCTTCCCAAACATGTCCACCAACTGGTGATCAAGAATTCAAACATATCAGCCTATTCAATCCGTTCTTATTCAAACAATCACTGCTTGTCAAAACCTGGAGGTAAGAGGCAATAAAGGGTTTTTGAAACTGAAGAAACATGATGTGCTAAATCCCTAATCCATGGGCCTGAAATGTCAGTGCACCTGAGCCATAAAGAGGGAAGAGGAGAGTATCACCAGTGAAGCTTATAAAGCAGTCAATGACTGCCTTTGGGACTGGGCCTTTTTGTGAAGAGCAAAGGGGTGGTTATCAACTAGAAAGTGATGTCATCAGATCTCTGGCTGCAACTGTGAATGAATCTTGGGATGGAAGAGCAGGACAGTGACAGGTGGATAGTAAAGTGATGATAGTTTAAAGAAGACGGCAGTGAAGATAGATGCTGAGGAAGTTCAGCACTGGAGTTGGGCTTTGTGAGTATATGGTCTAGCTCCACTTCCAACTCACGCTGTTTCCTGGTGTACTGACAAATGTGATCAACCAGCTTCCTACTCCAGCTGCCTATTGTCACGTGGTCCCCACTATTATGGACTCTTAACTATCTAGAACCATAAGCCAAAATAAACTTTCTCATTTAAGTTAGTGCCGATCATGTTAGTTTGTCACAGCAATAGAAAACTAATATAGAACATACTTCATTAGGTGTGAAAAAATGAAAGGAAATATATACAGATGTCAGGGCTGATCGCCAGATTTTGAGCCTGAGAAACTTTTGTCATCCATTGTGGTAGAATATGGTAATAGATGGAATCATGCTTTGAAGAAACGGAGGAAGGGCATGGATTCATTCTGTCTATTTTGGGTTTGGAGTGACTATGAGCAGAGACTGAGCATGGATCTCAGAGGAAGAAAGAATTATATTTGAAATCCCTAAGGATCATAGGGATATCAGAGAGAGAGAGAGAGAGAGCAGCCGTAGCAAAAGCTACAACAGCAGGGCTGACGAGGAAGGAAGGGCAGAAATGAAGGCGCTATATTGTACACGGACACTCAGAAGGGGAAGCAGAGAACACAGAACAGTTGGAGGAAGGTAAGAACAAAGGAGAACTGAAAAGAAGTCAGGAAATTAGAAATCTGGGAAGAAATGAAAAAGAAAGATTCTCTATTGCATATAATTCCCAGGAAGGCTGGAGGGGTAAGTTTAGTGCCAAGCAGAGGAGGCTGCTCTAATTTGGAGGAGAGACTTCCTTATATGAAGGAAGAACATAGTGGTAGAAATGGGGGATAATTCCCAATTGCTGGCATTCATTTTCATCTTTTTTATTTTAAAATATTTTATCAATAGCGGTTATTGACATACGTGTGTGTGCGGTATTATATATAACGCATGCCCTCAGATATTACCAAAATCTAATCAATATGTTTACCATCATGCATACTACACATTAAATCTTGACAACACAGTCATCTCTTGAGAGCTGTGTGCCTTCTCACTAACATTTGCCCACTTCCCCTAACTTTCAGCCCCAGGAAATTGCCACCATATTCTCTGCTTCTGTGAGTCTGGCCTTTTAGGTTCTACATAGATTGAGAGTGTGTAATGTGTGTCTGGCCTAGTTGACTTAGTATGATCTGTGTTCAACCACTGGAGCTGCAAATGGCAAGGTCTACTTCTTAATGACTAAGTAATATTACATTGTATATTCTAGAGCAGTGTTTCTTGAATTTTTCTCCTTTTCACCAGTGTCTCAATAACACTCAATATCCAGGTAAATAAAACAGCTATACAATTCAAATATATACTGTTAAAACATTTTATGCCATTGGTACCACATAATACTGGTTTGTTTGTTTGTTTTTTTTTACATTTTGTGTCTGTTAATAAGTTACTGCACTGTAGCTATTTTAATTCTTTTATATTTTAGTTCATTCTACAATTAAAATTTATTCAATCATTACACTATTAGAGTATTCAAGTGAAGGTTAGCTGCTCACACCTCTAATCCCATGACTATAGAGGCTGATGCAGGATAGCTACAAGCTTGGCAGGGCCAGCCTGGGCAACAGTGTGAGACTCTGTCTCAAGAAATAAACACAAACACATGCAAGCGGTATTGGGGTGTTCTGGGTTGGCTGTGTATTTACCTTAAGCCACAAGTTTACAGTTTCATGTCTCCATGTTGTGACTTAGAGTTCCTTAATTTTAATATGAAGGACTCTTTCCATTGTGAGATAGCTCTTACAGTGAATTCTTTTAACACTTGTCTGTCTAAAAAAGTTGAAGAAGAAGAGAAAGAAAGAGAGAGAGAAAGAAAGAAAGAGAGAGAAGGAAGGAAGGAAGGAAGGAAGGAAGGAAGGAAGGAAGGAAGGAAGGAAGGAAGGAAGGAAAGGTCTTTTTTCTGCTCAGTTCTGAAGGATACATTCTTGCCTGGTGGTTCTTTTAGAACTATAAGTAGATGATTCCCCAGCTTCTGGTTTGTGAAGAAGTTCTCTGTGAGCCTCCTATGGCTTTCCTCCAACAGGTCCCCAAGAGAAAAGTCACTTCTGCTGCTTTGAAAATTGTTGGCAATTTGATCATTATGTGTCTTCGGGTCTCCTTTGGGTTACCCCTCCTTGGAATCCTTCAACTTTCATGGTTCTGAATCTACATCTCACTAAAGATTTAGGGAACTTTATCCAGTATTTCTTTAGATTAGGTTTTCATTCCCCTTTCTCACCCCTCTCTTTACGACATTCCTATGACTCACATATTCACATGCTTGATGGTGTTCAGTAATTCCTATGCTTTCTTGACTTTTTTCCCCTCTGTGACCAGATACTTTCAAATGCTGTGCCTTGGAATTTACCAGCTTTTCTTTAGTATGGCTGCGTTGGATGTGAGGATTGAGTCTTTCAGTTCTGACCTTTCATTTTGAGGTAAGTCCACCGGAGAACACTCAGGAAAATAAAGTCTTTATTGTTGGCTTGTGCTGCATGGTGAACTTGCCCAAATCCTGCAGCTCCTGTCCTCACAGCTCCTCTGTTTCATGGACAAAACTCATCCGGGTTGACACACTTTGGCTGCAAATACTTAGAGAGAATCGAAGCTACAGAGGCCAAAAAGCAAGGTTAGTACATTTAGAGACTTCCCTGGATCAGTCTTCATTGGATTAGGTCTTTGTTCCCATTTTGGCCCATGTTGAGGCCTACGTGCTGAGTTTTAAGGACACCATGGTACTTCAAGCATGGCATAAGTTGTGCTAAGCTCTGGAATTGGTTACACTCGTATGCTCAGCTTCTGATTTTTGTTTTTGGTTTTTGGTTTTTTTTCTTTGCCCTTGTTTTATTTAATTGTTCCTTTTTCTTTATTAAGCTTCTTATTTTGTTTCTAAATTGTTGTCCCGGTTTTATTTAGTTGCCCATCTCTGTATTTTAAAAATGTTCTGTTTTATTGTTTCTTTAAGGTTATGATTTGAATTCTTTTCCAGGGTGTTTATTGATCTCCATTTTTTTTGGTTGCTTATTGGAGCTTTATTTATTTATTTCCTTTCCTAGGGATGACCTTGCCTGCTTATTATCTGTGTAAACCTTACATTCATGTCTGCACACATACAAAAACAAAAGGTTTCAGTCTTCACACATGGGCAAGACCTTACCTTGTTGCATATCCAGGTCTCATAGGATTGCCTCTGGGTTTGAATGAGGTTGGAGCTGGATTCCATGACTTTTAGGGGGTCTGTAATGTGATCTGCAGTTGAAATTTCTATTAACAAGAATTCAAGAAGATGTGAGAGCTGTCTCTGGGTATAGTAGGAAGTTTCTGGCCTGTCTGGCCTGTGGTCCAGAGCCTCAGACCAGCAGTCCCACAGAAACATACAGATGCTTATATTAATTTTATGCTGATCACCCTATGGCTCTGGCATATATCTAGCTAACTCTTGCTATTAAGCTAACCTATGATTCTTATCCTATTCAGCCCTGTGGCTTAGTACCTTTTTCTCAGAGCAGCATAGTTATCCTCTGCATCTTCTGGCTTCTCTGGCATCTCTGTGGCATGTCTCCTCTGCTCTTCATGTTCCCAGAGTTTTCTTAGTCTGGTAACCCGCCCACACTTCCTGTCTGCCTTCAGCCAATCAACATTTTTGTTAAACCAATAGGTAGGACAATTATTTACAATGGAACACAACACAATCACACTACATCTGGGTAGACTGACTGGACTCTGGGACCCTTGATCTATAGGACTGATGCTTCAGAGCTCACAGATAAGAGACTTGTTACTAACAGATATGGTTTTGAGGTCCCTATAAAAGATCCTTTGGGCCACTGATTAGTTAGTTCCTTGAGAATGGAGTACTAGCACTGAATGCAGCATAGAAGGGCAGGAATTGAATCAAGGCTACTTTGGGGTTCATAGCAGAAAATGGGATATACAATCCAGTTTCTGCAGGCAAAGGCAGGCATGTCTCTCTGTAGATTACTGGATGCTTAGGCTGTAGCTCAGAGCTACTGGTGCTGAACTTCAGTGTTATTCCAGCATCCACAGTAAGATCTTTTGTTACTGAGTCCATCCTGCCTGCATCCCCAGTATATGGTTCTGGTAACACAACCAAAGCCAAATGAAGCTACCAGTTCAGAGGGGACATAAATGCTTCTTGATTCATGGTACTATTAGTGATTCTGCCACTTAGTGTATCTATCCTTTTGAAGCAGCCCTCCTAGGTTTAGACTCTATCAGGGTTTCACTTCCTACCAGTATCCCAGACCTTCTCTGTATCACATTAATTGCTGTGGGGAGACAAGGCTGGAGTGCTTCTATTTTCTGGTGCTCTGATCTATTTTTCCCTTTTACACAGACTATAAGTCATTTGTTGATGTCAAAGAGAAAAACAGAATTTTAAGGAGAATAGAGATTTTTAAATAAGAAGCAATTTTTAAAAAGGATATAAGAAGCTTACCTTATAACTCTAGCATTAAGAGGTTAGTATGTGTGAATATTTATTATGGTACTATTATCTCTCAAATAACCACAGGAGTTATCACAATAACTGTCTTTTTACTTGGGTATAAGATAGAGTTGGGTAGAGAATGACAAAGGAGTTTAGAGTTATACCAACAAAATGATCATAAAGCTGAGTCATGATATTTTGCTTATTTGAAAAGAGAAATAAAGAAAAATATGGTATTTGATGGATACAGGAGATACTGAAAAGCGTAAATACAAGAGAGACCAGTGGAGGTGAAGAACTGTTCTGCTTGGAACTGTCCAAAAGCAGGCTGTGAGTCAGGGAGATGATGCTTGATTTAGTGACTTTGGAGACTGAGAAGTTTTGATGGTATGTTTTAGAGTGAGACTATGGAGGGCAGAGACCAGAAGAGCTGGTAACAGAAGTGGGGTCTGGGTGTTGGGTGACTTACCCATCAGACACTGTAGTCTCATAGGGATATGATAATAATTGAATAGGAAGGGGAAACAGGTGCCAACATGTTCACTAAGGGAAGAGCCAGTGGATGGCAGCGGTAGGTTTGTGGGAAAGATAAACAGCATGAGCTTCAAAAAAAGAACAGACTAGAGGGCACGCAGCACTGGGAAGATGCAATTTATGTTTATGTAATGATACCAATTTAAAAGGCAGGGGCCATGAATTAAATTGTTAAAAATAATACAGGATGCATTACTCCAGACAGTAGTCATTCGACACTAAATGTAGCATTAGCAATTGATAGAGGTATTGTTTCTAGCAAAAGACAGAGGAGAAGACTGGGAGAAAGGGAGGGGGAAGAGAGAGGGAGAGAAAAGAAAAGAGAGAAATGGAGAGAAGCAGAGAGATTGGGGAGAGAGAGAGAGAAAGAGGGAGAGAGAGCTCATGCTGATTTCAACTTGGGTGGAGTAGTGTCAACAGTATGTAGATATCTCATGTTTTCCAGCACTGTCGGGATTAAGGTTCTGCTAATAGTTGCCAGCACAGCCAAATACTTTTCTCCCTCCCTGACTCTTTCCTAATATCTGTCTACGTATCTATCCATTTGCCCCCCCCCCCCCAGTAAGTCAAGAGCTATGTGGAGTGGCAATGTGATTATGGCATTCAGTATTAACCTTTGGCAGAGAATTGGATGGTAAGATCTGCTAAAAACTGCTTTGTTGCTTATTTTAAAGTCTAGCTCAAGATTTAGCACTACAATTACCCATTGGTTCCAAATGAAGGTTCACATCAATCTAGAGAGAATCTTCTAGGAGCAAGGTCTAGAGGTGTTGCACAATTTACCTTACTGGGTAATAAGGTTAAAATGCTTATTTGCACATTGTTTCTTTTTAACTGATTATATATTGTTCTCAAAAGACCTTAGTTATATTTATAATAAAGACATCTACTATTTTATTTATTCACTATCTAAAGTTCACTGCTAAAACTGACCTACATAGAAATCCTGGGCTTACTTCAGCACGGGCAGAGTTATGGTGGTTTAAGTACTGATAATCGCAACTGTCATAGCACTATAGAAAACACTTCTTTTACCTGAAATATTTAGGCATTCAATATTTTCAACTAAAATTTAAATGATATATTATGATTTTATTTGTTGCAATACATTAAATGCCAGCAGTACTTTGGGATTCAAAACCTGTAACTTCTAAGTCAGTATGTACATTTCACATAATGAGCTGTTAATGGAGAGCGAAGTTCTATGTTCCAACTCAACTTGTGGTATTGGGCTTCTAGGAAGTTTTGTGTCCAATATGCATTTAAGGTATATTTTTAAACAAATTTATGACAAAATATTTTGAGTCAATGGTATCATATTTCAATTAGTACTCTTTTGACTATCATCAAGATGCTTTGTATAGTGCCAAACCATGCCTGGAGAAGCTAGTAAACATCAGATATATTTTATATTAAGGAAATGTGTATATTAGTAAGAACATTGGCATGTGGTACATATGTAACTGATATAAAAATGCAACATATTGACTTAGATCAAAGACTGGAGGAGGCCTAAGATATGGAAGTTTCCAAAGGATGGAAGAAAATACAACTGTCTGAACATCTGCAGATCACAAAGGCCGCACTTCTCTACATAAAGATGACTGCAAAATGGAGAGCCTGCTATTTCAAGGATTCCTAACCCCAGCTTACTGATCCATGTTATTATAGTGAAGGATTTGCATTTTAAGTATTTTTGACAGTAATTAAAGACTTATTTTTTTAACTTTTGCTCTGATTGTATGTCGGTAATTACCATTTTAATTTATTTTATTTCATCTTTCGTGAAGGGGATCAATAATCTCATTAACAGAAGCCGACTGATAGACAAAGTGGAACTCCTGTGTCTGCCACAACGCACCTTTAGGCTTCACCTTCTTCCCACAGGCATGTGTGGTACTTACAGGGCTTGGCCTGGAGCCCTCTATCATGTTTAACTCAGTGACTAAGTACTTTGACATAAGTGTAAGCAAAATGTTTCCCTTTTTCTCTTCTTCAAGGTGCAAAAAATAAATAAATAAATAAGTTAGTTAAATAAACTGACATGGAGAAGGGAAGCAAAGAGACGCACTAGTTTTTGGCAGATAAATTTTTTATCTCCAAAAGTCATAAGTAGAAAACAGAGTGACAAAGATCTTCACATTTTGCTCATCTCTTTGGTCACTTTCCTGCATTTGGATGAATTATTCTTCACTTATAATCTTGGTGTGAACCTCCCGGCTCTTCACCCGCAGCTTGTTGACCTGGGACTCGGCAATGTCTGCCCGCTCCTCAGCTTCCTCCAGCTCATGCTGGATCTTGCGGAACTTAGCCAGGTTGACATTGGATTGTTCCTCCTATAAATGGGAATGCATTTATGAGAAAGAGCTTCCACTTCTAGACTCTTGGATCAGTGTGTCTTGAGTATCTTTTGCTTAAATTTTCAAAGAAGCCGAGAGAAGTGTATAAAAAGTTTTTCTGCAATTAATTCCCCCTGTGCTTCTTGAACTCATTGACAAAAGCAGGTAACACTGTCTCTGAACTTTTGGAAAAGCTGGAGCTACTGTAACTATGTCAAGCTGCCAGGCTTTGTTGCTCTTGCTGTTGACACTCCTGAGGACAGACCAGGCTCAAACAAGCAATCTCTATGACACTAAACTGAATATAAATTATTGCCATTTGGGTCTTAAATTATCCCCACTTAATAAAGTTCAGAAATTAAACATGTTTATTATTCTCTAAAATAGGCTGAGTGGTCTTTGATTATGCTTGTAGATACAGCAATGAATTTGGAAAGGCAGTTTTAATTTGGTCTCCAGTAATCTTTTTTTTTTTCTAACATCTCATTAAGAATCCTTGCAAAATGTGACGTTTAGATTTAGAACATTTATGGGGTTTAGAATCACTTTAAATAGGTAGCTCAGAAAAGCCCTTGCATCTCCCTCTCACAGAAGGGAAAAGTAAGAGCAAGAGTGATAGAAAGCTAAGTGGCTTGCTGGAGTGTGGGTTCGAGATCCACATCTGTTCCCTCGTCTTCCTTTGCTGTTCCCCTCCTCCTTTTCTTCCTCTCAGAGCTAAGAGGTCAGGGGTAAACAAAAGCCACCAATTGACAGAGGACCTCATGTGCAATGTGTGGATACATATATCCACAAAGAAGCAAATGACACTAAACTCCTCATCAGAGAAGGGTAAACGCCATGACATAAAGCTGCCCTCACCTACTAGTTGAAACATTACCGAGCCTCTGGCTTCCATTGCTGTGAGACTTTGGCTGCTCACTGGATCTCTTCACTGTGTATACAGCAATGTCTTACATTTAATGTACCTAAAGGAGAATCCCTACCCTTCCTACCCTGATCATCCAATTTGCTTAAGCTTCCGTTCTAATAAAACTTACATCACCCACCTAACTACTCACACCACAACTTGATGGATTCGTTTCCTGTTACTTCCAAGGGCGGCCTACTGGCAAATCCTACTCTATTCCCCAGGACCAGTTTGGAATCTCATCAATTCTTTATTTTATTCCTGCTGTAATGCAAGCCCCAGACCCACATGAAAACTTTCCTAACATGTCTTCCCACACTTACTTGGGTTATCCAACAGTATTTTCTCTACATTGTAGCAAGGACACCCTTTTATAAAGCAGGCCACATCTGATCGGGATGGGAATACCCCCTTGCTTCTGTGGCCTGATTGTATTTATTTTAAGAAGCAGGCGCCTTACCAGGGCTCAGTAGACCTTGTGACTTGCCTTCTGCCTGGTTCCCCACCCCGGGTACCCTACTCTCTTTCTCCATCTTTCTGTTTCTTTAACTAGACTCCTTACACTGCCCCTCCTCCTCTCTCGAATCCTTTGGGGACAACGTATTGATTGGTTGAGTCTGATGCTTTACAACTGGACGTAGGGCCTCAGAGATGCCAGGCCGACATTTTACCACTGAGCTACACCCCATCCTGTTGTCCCGAGGACATTTTTCTCTGGCTTATGAAGTGACAGCTGCCTCGTATCCTTAGACCCCCGCTGTCATTTCCATCTGATTCTTTCTTGTTTTCTCAGATATTCATCTCAGTTCTTTAACGACTTTGGCCTCCTGATGTCTGTGAGCTGGAGGCCCCCGGTCAGGTCAGGGGTTCGGAACTCACCGCTTCCTCAGCTTGTCTCTTGTATGCCTTCACCTTTGATTGTAGTTTGTCCACAAGGTCCTGGAGCCTGAGAATGTTCTTACGATCTTCCTCAGTCTGAAAGATTTTAAAGTGTCAGCTTCTCGAAAGTTTCACCTCGCTTTCTGTCCATGTGATTTTTAATGTTTTGAAGATAGGGGCAGGGACCCAGAGAAGCCCTGCCCTGTCCTTACTTGGTAAGTGAGCTCCTTCACTCTTCTCTCATGTTTGCGCAGACCCTTGACAGCTTCAACATTGCGCTTCTGTTCATTTTCAACTTCTCCTTCAAGTTCACGGACCTACACAAAAAGGTAGATTTAAAAAAGTCTTTAGATTTATTATTTTTATGAGCATTTGTCTGTATGTGAGTATGTACACCACAGAGGTCAGAAGTGGGCATCAGATAGCCTGGAATTGGAGTTACAGACAGAGTGAGCCGCCAACCATGTGAATGTGGGAACTGAACCTGGGCCCTAGGCATGACCAGCAGGTTTTCTTCACCACTGAGCTGTCTTTCCAACCCACAAAAGCAGATTTTAAAAAACATTTTCCATCTCCTAATCAGTCAGTGAGTTTCTACTTCTTCAAGTGGCCTACTGGTTTATTTGTAGTTGCTGATACCTTCGTCAAATGTCCCAACCTAAACTGTCAGACAACAGGGATTAGCTGTCCTTCACCTCAGGATGCCCTACAATGACTAGCAGTCTTAGATGTTCAATGTCACACGCTAGAGTAGAAAGAGAAGATACATGTTGACCAGGAAACTCACCCTGGCCTCCAGTTTCTGGATCTGCTTCTTGCCGCCCTTCAGCGCCAGCTGCTCAGCCTCGTCTAGACGGTGCTGCAGGTCCTTCACCGTCTGCTCCAGGTTCTTCTTCATCCTCTCCAGGTGGGCGCTGGTGTCCTGCTCCTTCTTCAGCTCCTCCGCCATCATGGCGGCCTAATGAGTGATAGAACGGAGTTGGTTAAGGGCTGGCAGGCCCACAGGATTCAGATTTGCCACACGCATCTTGTCTTCTGCTCACATCAGTGATGGCCTTCTTAGCCTTCTCCTCGGCATTGCGGGCTTCCTGGACGATGTCCTCCATCTCTCCCTGGATCTGGGAAATGTCTGTCTCCAGCTTCTTCTTGGTGTTGATGAGGCTGGTGTTCTGGTTAAAATACCAAATACATAAATATTAAATACGGAAGGACAAAGTCAGAATACCTGATATCCAAGTGATCTTGTAAACTAGTTATTGACTAGCATCTCTCTGAGGTTCCATAAATCAACTGCGTTAACAACATATTTTTTTAAAAGGCAGTCAATTTTGGATGTCATAGATCATATAAATGAAAATTTTAGTCCTTCCCAGTTAAACATGTTGATAGTTCCTCATAAAACATCATGAATAAATTTCTGAATAGTTCAAAGATATGAGTAAGAGTTTTCCCTTCATACTTGTATACCCACCTGGGTGTGGAGGAGCTGCACGCGCTCACTGGCATCCAGCAGCTCCTGCTCAGCAATCTTCCTGCTCCTCTCTGTCTGCTCCAGCGTGGCCCGCAGCTCCTCGATCTCAGCCTGCAGCAGGTTGGCTCTGCGCTCAACCATGGCCAGCTGTTCCTTCAGGTCCTCCTGGCCCCGGAGAGCATCATCCAGGTGCAGCTGGGTGTCCTGTGTGCAATAAGCAATCATTGAGACACCTTGTCCTCAGGCCGAGTCACCCCGCTCATCTGGAACCCTGTCTTGGTGCCGCCTACCTTAAGGATGCCTTGCGTGTTCCTGTAATTTCTCAGGGCCTCTGCAGCCATGCGGTTGGAGTGGTTCAGCTGGATTTCCATCTCATTGAGGTCGCCCTCCATCTTCTTCTTAATCCTGATGGCATCGTTCCTGCTCCTGATCTCAGCGTCCAGTGTGCTCTGCATGGACTCCACGACTCGAATGTGGTTTCTCTTGAGCTGGTCGATCTCCTCATCCTTCTCGGCAATCTTCCTGTCGATCTCAGACTTGACCTGGTTCAGCTCCAGCTGGATGCGCAGGATCTTTCCCTCCTCATGCTCCAGGGATGCCTTAAGGACAGCAAGAGGAGACATTCTCAGGAGCCTGGAAGTGCGCAGTGTCCTAGGAATGTTAAAATTTGCCATCCTCACTAGTTCCTGTCTGTGTGCTACCATCACGCACTTTACTCCGTTGCTATGGAAATGTCTGATTGTGTAATTGTTTTTGTAGACTTCTATTTCCCCAGCCAGATCATTCCCCTTAAGGGAGGACCCTCTTCCTATTCATCATCGTTTGCTTTCTGTTTCTGCCACAGTTTTTAATATGTACTTATGGCACTTGTATTCATGTTCATTCTTTATTTTTATCCTCAGTGGAGACAATAAGAAATAATTTTTACCAATCCTTGTACCCCATAGAGCCTAATTCCTCTTGTAATTGTTGCAAAATGTACAATAGAACATCTATCTACCTCCGCTTCCTCCAACGCAGCCTGGAGCTCAGACTTTTCCTGCTCAATTTGTTTCTTTATTTTTTCCAGCTCATGGATACGTTTCCCTCCTTCTGCGATCTGTTCAGTGAGATCAGAAATCTCCTCTGTTAGGGGAAAAATATGTAGAAATGTGTATAGAGATGGGAAGCATTCTTTCAAATCTCTTGCTGAAGAAAATGTGAGATGTACTCACGTTGCAAATTCTTATTTTCCCGTTTCAAGGTTTCAAGATGGTCTAAGGACTCCTCATAAGCATTCTTAATCTTGAATAGCTCTGTGCTGAGAGAGCGGGTTTCCTTCTGGGAGGCTTCAAGCTCAGCATGTGTTTCCTCATACTTCTGCTTCCATTCTGCCAGGATCTGAATAGCAAGGGATGAGAAAAAAAGAATGAAGCAGACAAGGTTTGATGAAGTAGACAATAGAAGCCACATGTTCTAGAAACACTGAGTGATCTGGATTGAAAAATTATTGAAAAATAATTCTGAAAAAGCACTAATAAAGCTCAGTGGTATCCCCCTTACATAGTCCCTGCCAAAGGACAAAAGCAGCAGAGCTGAAGACAGTGCTCAGGTGGTCTGGAAAGCTGATCACATTAAAGTCTATAGAAGGATCTGGAAACGGACCTTGTCAAAGTTTCTCTGCTTCTTGTCCAGGGCAGCGCAGGCCGCGTTGGTCCTCTCCACATCAATCATGAGGTCCTCCACCTCATTCTGCAGCCGCTGCTTCGTCTTCTCCAGGGAAGCACACTTGGCGTTCACAGCTTCTACATGCTCCTCAGCATCCTGCAGACGCTGAGCCAGCTTCTTCCTGAGAAGTAAAAATGGGTAATAGGTGGGATGGGAATGGTTATCCGTAGAACTGACTATTTCAAGACAGTTACGAGTGAGTGTTTCGACAGTCAGTGAAGCCTGTTTTGTCCAGCAGGTTCTCTGGGAACTCACTATTGTTCTCTTACCACCCACTGCTAAGAGCAGCCAAGGTTCATCATCGTTATACTTTATGGAGCTTGAGCTTAGACTTCACACATCTTCCTTTCTTTGTAAAACTTAGACTCTACCTCGAATTACTGTCAGTTGTCAGTTATATCTGTGCCTCCACTCGGTTTCAGTGCTCAGAGGGCAGAGTCCACTTCTTGCTAGTCTTTGTGTTTGTTGTTTGTGGCACATGTACTAAGTCCTCAACCATCGACTATGCTGAATTCAAATGAATCGCCCTTGATTTGGTCTGCATAATTGTATCTCTTCTTTTTTGCTAGCTTTTCCTTAATCCATCAATTAAAAATCTTTTCCGAAGTCAATAGAAATGTAGCTGTGATAGTTTATTTCAAAATCACCTTTAAGCAACTACTAACACATTAATTTCATCAGTATATAGGCTGTGTATTACTCAGAGAATGGATGCCTAACCATATCTTAAACTGACTGTTGAATAAGGTTCTTTTCTACCTAGGTTCTTTCTCACAAAAATTCAGCCTTGAACTTCTGAATTGCCATGACTGTTAATTCCTTTATCAAACAGTGTGCTTTCTCCCTCACTAGAACATCTCTGTCTGCACCCCATATTTGGTCTTAGCCACATGTTTTCATTTCTCCCTACATCATATTTTTGCATGTGAAAAGAAAGAGCAACTATCAATCCAGATTACTTTTCTCTTTGAACCCATACCCATAGGCAATTATTCTATTAGTGGTTGAGAGAAAGGAGAAACACCGAGGGAATATAATTAGTGGAATAAGTTATCATAATAATTCTATCTACACCTGTATAGACAGAATGAGGTCAAAAGTTCCTCCTTTGAAAAATCACTAGTCAGATTCCTCTTGCCTTGCACTTTTTCTGCTTCTGACATTCTTTCCATAAACTACCTAGGTCCTGTTTGGATTGATGTTCACAGGTATATATTTTAACCAAGTCAGGCACATACTTGGCCTCCTCCAGTTCTTCCGTGCGCTGGATGGCATCCGTCTCATATTTGGTCCTCCACTGGGCCACCTCACTGTTGGCCTTGGACATGGCCCTCTGCAGCTCGGCCTTGGCTTCCTGCTCTTCCTCATACTGCTCCCTCAGCAGGTCACAGTCATGGCGGGAGGACTGCAGGGCATGGGCCAGGGCACTCTTGGCCTGAAAAGTGAAAGTTCGGTGATATCATTTTATGTGTCCAAACTGGTATTTATTCTCTAGGCTCTCAGAGGCCACCAGTTTATAAAAAGAAAAACGTACAGACATTGCAAAAGTCCGCCTAAAATCACAACTACAAGAACAATGACCATGAGACTTAGAATCCGTCTGCCTCACCTTTATCTCCTCTTCAAGCTGCCTCTTCAGCTCCTCAATCTGTTGTGTGAACGCCTGTTTGCCCCTGGAGAGCTGGGACACTAGTGAATCCTTTTCATCTAGCTGGCGTGAATATTCACCTGGAAAGACCAAGGTCCAGAAAACTCAGCCTGACTTTTGACATTAGAACTCTAAAATAAAAACTGGATCAGAGAAAGGGCATTGAGTCTAAAATGAGGTGAGAGGTGAAGGTTTTATCAAACCTCCAACATCCACTTCACTGCTGATGAGCAAATCTGTGTCAAATGAGAATATGGGGAACTTTGAGCCAAATTCTCTGTTTATGATAAGAATGTTTGGGGAGTTGTTAAACATGATCTGATCACAGATAAAAGAGATGAAGGAACACCTGGAGAGAACTGTACAGGGGACAGACACAGCACCCATATGCCATCTAGCTAAGGAGACACTGTGTTAGAAAGTCACCAGAAACAATAATTTTGTGTGTGGAAGTGGGGAGAGAGTGAGGAATGGGAATCTTAAAATAATTGACCCTGTAAGCAGAACTGAAGCTCAGAAGAAACTCTGAGCATCTTCATATTGGGAAACAAGCAAACGGTCTTTCTGTTCCCAGAACAAGTTGGTTCTGAAAAACAGTCCCCAAACCGAATGGCGAGGGTAGCCTTTCAGTTCCCTATGTGAAAATTAGTTACTTGCAAATCTTAACCTGTTGTGAAATTTATTAAGAAGCATTCACTCTTTAAGAACACACTGCTTGTAGGAGTAAAAACTGTGCTGAAGAGGAGAGACCGCAGGGAACATCCTAACCTGAGAACAGCTTTTGTTTTACATTGAATGCTGTCTCCACCTTAACAACAATACAGTCTTTGAGTATCACATGACAAGCAACCTTAGGATGAAGTTGCAAGAGCAGTTCCCTGACACTGTCACTTGCCTATTACTTTGATAGTCCATGTGATCTACAAAACAACTCCCATCTTGCTAGCTTTTATTGAGGGAGATAAAACATCAATAGATAGCTGGTCAAGTCTTAAGAGGTGTTTATGCAGAGACTTCTTGATTTGGCTGCTCAAGAATGTAATAACTTCACTTGTGCTCCTGACTGTTTCCTTACTGAACTATGTTCATCCCTAGAAATTTGTGCTTGGACAAAGTACTCCACCATTCCATGATGTGTTGTCTTCAAATGGAGATAACATTATGGGGGCTAATGAGAAAAACTAATAACAGCTTGTGACAAGACTTTTGAAAAGTGAAGAGTTACTGTGGGGATATATTCTTTACATTTGATTAATTCTATTTGTTTTATTTTGAGATCATGCATTGATATGTAGCCTAAACCTGCCTGGAGCTCACACAGTATGTCAGGTTGACCTTAAACTTAGATTCTTTCTACTTCAATTCCCTGGGCCTACAACCATAGGTATGTTCCTAAATGCTCAACCCACATTTGATAACTTTTTGATTCTAGCCAAACCTGCTGTAAGATGTCCAGAAACAAAAGCAACCATATCAACTAATCTACCTACCTGCCTATTTGCTGAACTACCTATCTTCTGTAAAAAAAGCAACCTTATGCCACCAATCAGTAATAAAATGCCTCCAAGGAAAGTAACATACGATCTCAAGTAATTCAGTACAGCTTCCAACAAATTGGAAATGCAAGGTAAGCTTGGCGTTTCAGAGAAACAGCCTACCTGACTCTGTCTGCAGACGCCCTCTCTGTGCCGTTAGCTCATTGATCAGCCGCTGCTGCTCCTCCTCCTTGGTTTTCAGCTCACTCACTTGGTCTTCCAGGGTGCGGCACATCTTTTCAAGATTCCCCTGTATTCAAAGAGTCGGAGACAGCATTCTAGCAAATCCTCGTGCCAAAGAAAAGGTTGAGTGATCTAGACATGGCAGTTGGTTTGAGAATAAACTATCTCTACAGGCAGAGTAATAATAAGCCTCAGATGCCATGGGAAGGATGGCAAGATTCAGTCTGAGCACACTGCTTCTGTGCTGTTCTGTTAGCCCAGTGCTTCTAGACTTTCTAAGATAATGATGTCTGATCAAGCTCATCACATATTCGGGAGAACAAATTTTGTTTGAGCCTAAAGGAAAAACAAGAAGTCCCATGATGGACATAGAGTATTTTAAAACCTCAGAATGTATAGCTGGATAGCATTTTTTTATTTTCTGAAAGGGTTCAGGTTTAACTTTATTATTTGGGTACGGCAATTCTCACTTGGGGTGAGTACACCAGGTTTATTTCCCGTTTCTCTAGTCCCAACTCAGGATTCTCCCCCTTCTGTCAGTTCCTACTGATTTGCCATGGTTCACACCTGTCTTATAAAAATCTCTTTGATGTTTATAGCATGTTTATACCTTGGACTTGGAAATAACCTCCATGTTGCTGGCGAGGTCATCAATCTCCATCTTCATCTCGCTCTTCTCCTTCTCCAGCTTCTGCTTGACCCGCTGCAGGTTGTCAATCTGCTCCCCAAGCTCCGCCACGCTGTCTGCGTGCTTCTTCCTCAGGGTGGCTGCCGTGGCTTCATGCTGCAGGGTGGCCTCCTCCAGGTCTCTGCGCATCTTCTGGAACTCAGCCTCCCGCTTCTTGTTCATCTCGATCTGGGCTGAAGTGGCCCCTCCGGCTTCTTCCAGCCTCTCGCTGATCTCCTCCAGTTCCCGGGACAGGTCAGAGCGCTGCTTCTCTGCTTTGGCCCTGGAGGCCCGCTCTGCCTCGATTTCCTCCTCCAGCTCCTCGATGCGGGCCTGGGGGTGGCGGGAAGGTACAGATTCAGCCTCTTGGGTCAGTCTTTTCTTTCCTGATGAGTTAGACTGATGGAAACCATCTACTTACTTGCAGCTCCTTGATTTTCTTCTGCAGCTGCATGCCCAGGGCCTGCTCATCTTCAATCTTGCTTTGCAGATTGCTCATTTCAAACTCTTTCCTGTAAGGAAAGCTCTTGTATTGGTCACAGAATCACTAACAGCCGTTTCCCCCTGAGACCTCTATCTTCCATGCTTACTTTTTAAGCTTTTCGTCAAGCTGCTGTTTGTCATTTTCTACATCCATTGTGGATTCTTGGGCCAATTTGAGGTCTCCCTCCAGCTTCCGCTTTGCCCTTTCAAGATCCATCCGGATTTTCTTTTCTTGTTCCAGAGAGCCTTCAAGCTAAAAGGAAACCATTTGTGAATGTGGAACCTAGCATAGTGCGACATTTGCGCCCAGTTAAACTTGGTGACATTAATTCATAGTGTACCAGGAGATCTCTGGCAGTTTTGTGAATTAGAAATATCTTCCCCCAACACTACTGACTTCGTACTGTTTGCTTAGACTAAAGAGTCAGTATTTGAAATGTGAAATATGCTAAAGTGTGTCATGATTACCAGTGAGACATCATGGTTTCTGTATGTCCGTCCCTCTGAATCAATTATGAGCAGTATTTCCCACACATGATGGGCAGCACAGAGATATTTCACACCATGACCTTGGCTAATGAATCCTATATTCACACATTTCCAATAGGTTCTCTGTTAGATATCAGATCGATATGTCTTGCCAGCTTATCATCTACACCCTTATCCAGTGTCCACTCCTCCCTCTGAGCATGAGGCTTATTGGCATGTTGCTGTGCTCTACTTATGGGCCGTCTCCCTGGTGTTCTTGAAGCCACCAGTGATTCTGGGTCAGCTAAAGACCGTTCCATTCACAGATGTCTTGCTGAACAAACCCTCATTACTTTTAATTGTTTTCACTCATGTCTTCTGTCACAGCTACTGGCTGGTCTTTATTATCTTATATGTGCATCTTGGTCTTCATGCCAGCAATTACATTCAAAAGTTCTTGTGTGGGGAAGAGCTTTTTTAGTGCTCAGTGCGTCAGAAGGAGACAAGCTCATGTTTGCTTAATTATAAAATTTTTAGAAAAGCATTTCTTAGACTTACATCATCTACTTGCTGCTCAAGCTTGATTTTGGCTTTGGTCAGGGTGTTGACTTTGTCCTCCTCTGCCTGAAGGTCATCCAGGGTCTGCTGGTGGGCCTCTTGGAGGGCCTTCTTCTCCTTGGTCAGCTTGGCGATGGTTTCGTCCAGGCCTGCCATCTCCTCTGTGAGGTTTTTCACCTTAGGAAGTTAAAAAGAGGTGGTCTCAACAATAAAGAACCTCAATTGCGTGGTAGAACCTCCATGTGGTAGCAGAACATGCTCATACCTTATTCTCTGTGGCATGCTTCTCCTTCTCGACCTTGGCCAATGTCAGCTCAAGGTCGTCGATGTCTTTCTTCAGCTCCGAGCACTCATCCTCCAGCTTCCTCTTCTTGGCCGTCAGCTCAGCATTGATCTCCTCCTCATCTTCGGCTCTCTCTGTCACCTCTTTGATTTTGGCCTCCAGCTGGATTTTGGTTTTGATCAGCTGGTCACACCGCTCCTCGGCATCAGCCAAGCTGTCTGCTTCCTGTGGAGAGATATAGGCATTTTTAGATTTTAGTTCCCTGAACCTTTAAGGGTTTATTAATGTTTTGAAAGCAAGCAAGCAAGTTATTGTTTGAAGGCATCAAGCTTCTTTTAACTAGCTTTCTTCCACTGAACAGAATTGACAGAGCACGACTATGACCTGGACTATTAACAAAGAAATGTAAGACATGGTCCCTGGCCTTGGTGAAACTATGGTACCAATATTTTGTAAAAACATGTTTAATAAGTCAGCATATAATTTCAAATTATCTTTCTTTGTTTCATGTTTATTTTTATTTTTAAGGTTTAATATACAAAAGAAGACATTAAAATAAAAAAAACTGAATAACATCTTGTTAAGAGGACAGTGAACAGTAAAAAATGACTTTTAAGAAGACTTTCTCTGATGGCAATGTAGCTTGTATTTTAAAAAATGGATGCAAGAACCAAGGAGAATGGGCCATAGAAACAGGTGGTACTTGGAGAAGTATTAACCTTGTTTCTCATAAGAAGAAGGATTTTGAATATAAACTCTGACAGCATAGCTGTATCTCTAGGATCTGGAACTCATGAAATAGTTAAGTGGGTAATGGATGGAATACTGCTAATGCAAATACATACATTCACATGTGTTACGTACAGTATAGTTGGACCAAGCTTAGGGCTCTTCACTAATCTCTTTATTCTTGGTGGTATGATGAACTTCTCATTTGGAAAACTTCAGTCTATACAAACTACAGTAAAGATACAAGCCAACCTTGATGTTTGCAATTCATTTTGTTATGTATTCAGAATACGGAGACCCAGTGGGACTTATTGCTCCCTCTTTTGAATTCAGAAAACTATAAAGTATACTTTTCATGTTTCTGTGCCTGATTATGACAGTAGTTTTGGAGGAAGCAAAAATAGATTAGATCGCAGCCCCTAGTCACATATTATTTTTCAAGTCTCTGGATATTTTTTGGGTCATCAGAGTGAGCCTATCAGCCTAATATCTTATATTATACATGAAAATGAACACTAGCTATAGAAAACATCACCAAGTTTCAGGGTTTTTTTTCAGGTAGTCTAAAATTTCTAAAAAGAAATTGAGTAGAAAATGTTTTAGAAGACTGTGGGTTAAAAAGTTGGGAATATTAGTATGGGGTCCATACATTACTATTACAAGATCTTCTCCCTATTCACTGATAATATAGTTCTTTTGCCATTTGTCAACAGAACTGCAAGCAAGTAAATATCCCCTTACTTCCCATCCTTAGTCTGACAGGAAAAGCAACTGAAAAAAGGATAAAATGTTTGTTTTTCTTCTGAGCAACTGAGAACCGTACTGCACTGATTTCCAGTAGGATGGGATGCTACAGAACACTCCAAAAAAAAAAAAAAGTCAATTTAAAAGATCATTTTGTGGAATTCTGGGCATTTTCTTGGTCCTCACTGAGCAGGAATTTTAGCATCAGCATGGGCTTGGAGACTCACAGACTGAACTTGGAGCTGCAGGTCATTTTTCTCTTGCATCAGAGCCACCATCTTCTCTTCCAGCTCTTTCCTTTTGGCCTCCGCCTTTGCAAGGTTTTCTTTAGCTTTTTCAAATTCTTCCTTCATATTGGCCATCTCCTTCTCCGTCTCTGCACTCTTCAGCAGGGGCTTGATCTTGAAATACAGCTTCATCCAGGGCCAGTGCTTCACATTCATGAAGGCACGGACATTGTACTGGATACAAAAGATGGACTCTCTGTGATAGGAACAGAAACATTCAAAGTCAGATTCTAATGGGAATCAGGATGAAAGGGACCAGAACAATGACCTTAATATGTTGTTCTTATCGTACCTTCTCTCCACCATCTTCTGGTACTCCACCCTTGCCAAGTACCCTCTGCACATGGCCTGGGTCCGGGTAATCAGCTGGGCCAACTTGTCATCTCTCATCTCCTCTAGGAGCCCCAGAAGACCAGCTTTGAAGAAGACCTGTGTGAGGGTAACACTGAAGATCAGAAACTTCCAAGTTCAAAGGGGCAGGAAGACAGGAGGCTGGATTTTGAGATGACACACACCTTGGTGTGACCAAACTTATACTGAGTATGGTCAATGTCGATGGAGCCAAGGAGCTTCTCAGAAGCCTTCTTGCTATCGATGAATTGTCCCTCGGGGATGGCACTTGCATTTAACACTTTGTATCTGTTTAAATCAACCAAATAAACGACATAGTTGTCACCAAGCAAATCTCTCTACCGTAGAAACACCACTGCTGTACGGTAGTCTAACAGAAAAGAAACCATACCCTTTATCTATTCTTTGTATAGACAAAGGACATCACAATGTGTCTCCAAGTCACTTGAATGTGTTACTTTCTTATTTGTTAAAAAAAAATAGTAGTAGCAAAAACCTTAAAATAATTTACAATGGAAAACATCCAACCTCTGCTTGAAATCTGCATAGAGGATCCTGCTGGGGAAGCCCTTCCTGCAGATGCGGATGCCTTCCAGCACACCGTTACACCTGAGCTGGTGAAGGACCAGTTCATGCTCCATGGCACCTGCAAAAACACACGTGTATTTCATGGTCTAGGCTCTAAAGCTAATATACTGGGACTTGTCTGGGTAGATACCAGAGATGTCTTACCAGGAGTCTTAGTTTCATTGGGGATGATGCACCGCACAAAGTGGGGGTGGGTGCTCCTCAGATTGGTCATCAGCTTATTCAAATTCTCCTATAGAGTCATGGAATATCTTGTTTAATATGTACTGTTTCAAGCACTTGTATTTACAGACTGAATGTCCACTTTGGTTCAGTTCGACTGAATATTATCAAGGTTTGAATTTTTCAGTCACGTCTGAAATTTCTAAGTCCTTGACATGCCCTCCTGGTTTATGTTTTGCACCCCAGGTCCATATTTCCTAGTGGCTACTCACTGCTGATGAATTTCCTGGCATATGTTATTTATGTATCATGGCACTGTAAGCATAAAGGTGCTTATACGTGGACCGTGTATACAGATACGAGGTCTGATTTTGCTCCAAACCTTCCATTTTTTACTTTACTTTTGTAAGTTCTTATCTTGTTCTGCCTCACAGCTGTGTTATCCTCTTAGCTCCACAGAAAGTGTCTGTTCAATGCCTCCTTCTTGGAATTAACAAAAACTAACAGTCATATTGCCGAGTATCCAAAATTTACCACCTTTCAGAGAGAGTCTTTCAGAATAACAAAAACGACCATTTTTCAAGATGTAATTAAAGGCTGAGATTGCCAAGAGAAAAATAAATTTTCCTTGAAGACCCTTTAAAATCATATCTGTTTCTTTACATCCCCTTCCTCTGACACATTCTTCTATTTCCTTCCACTGTCCATCTGTCCTCCACTTTCAAATCTACTCATTTCAGGCCTCTACTTGTATAGACGTGGAAACATAAATCACTTGGAAGCTCCCAGAAGTTCAAGAAAATTCATGAGATCTAGGGTCCTCTACCATTAGAGATTTTCAAATATCAAATAGCCTCATTGCCGACTTCCCAAATTGAATGTTTCTATCTGTTGCTTCTGTAATTCATTCCTGACACTTATCTTTTCTTATTGAGGTATTTCTTCAAAGCTATTCTGACCCTGCCTAAAATTCAGGTATACCACTATCAGCTGACCTACCTCACGCCATCTACATCACATCCAGTTCCCGAGCTTGTGAGAAAATATTTACCCCCCTTATACAAGAGTATAAAATCTAACATCCTAGGCCCATTTAGAGAGAAAATGAAGTTTGTACCCTGAACAGGGCTGACACTGTCTGGAAAGAAGAGCCCTTCTTCTTAGCTGCTTTCTTTCCACCACCGCCACCGCCAGACTCTGAGGGGGCAAGCAAAGAGCAAGCAATCAGATGCCAGCCGGCTTTCTCTGCTTAGAATTTTCACATTAAGTCAAGATTTGATTGACAATCACCTGCTTCAGCAGCTGCTGCTGCCCCAGAGAAGAGGTAAGCCAGAGTTTTCATTGAAGACTTCTGGTACAGCCCCACCACGGTCTCATTCAAAGGGTCCTTGTTCTTGTCCAGCCAACCAGCGATGTTGTAGTCCACGGTGCCCGCGTAGTGCACCAGCGAGAAGTGGGCTTCAGCCTTGCCTTTGGCAGGCTTGGGCTTCTGGAAGTTGTTGGATTTTCCAAGATGCTGTTCATACAGCTTGTTCTTGAAGGAGGTGTCTGTTGCCTTGGGGAACATGCACTCCTCTTCCAGGATGGAGAAGATGCCCATCGGCTAGAAAAATAAATACAGAAACAAGTACCACATGAACTCTGTCTACTTGCAGAAGTGATAGACTTTGTGAATGGCTAGTCTTCAGTTCCACGAGCTAATGAAAATCCATTCACTGGTCCAAGGTCACTGACTTAATGAGACTCTTAACTATGACAAAGAAAGAAAGATAAGGGTATTGCTTTTCTAGACTTTGTGCCTTTACCCCAACAGTCTTGGAGCAGTTCTTCTCAAAGTGTGGCTTCCTAACTTGCTAACAATGAAGACTCCATGGTTTATTCAGCATTACTGTAACATACTCATGAAGGGGACACTGTGTTAAGTGCCAGGAGTGAGTTTGACACCGCTGGAGTTTGAACACCTCCTTTCAAAGCAGCTCAGAGTGCTGACTGCTATTCCAGAGGTTCTGAGTTCAATTCCCAGTAACTGCATGATGGCTCATAAGCATCTATAATGAAATCTGGTGTCCTAGCATGCAAGCAGAAGATTGTATACATAGTAAATAAATAAATCTTTTAAAAAAAAAAACAAGCAAACTAGAAATTTATATTTCAAAGGTCAAAAGTAGTGAATCTAAGGATGTCAGAGAAGTAAGTTAAATATTCTAATAAGTGCTAAATTTGTATGTGGCTATAGCATTCCATGTTAAGGCTTTGATTGTAAACTCTGGGTAGACATAGAAATCTGGACTCTGTAGAACATATTTTGTCTCAAAAGAAGGGGACATAAAGAATGGAGGAACTGGAAGATGGGGGATGGGAATTGTGAAACACTCTCTTCTTGATGTGACATAGCTGGCCATAAAACTCGAGAGCTCAGTAATTATAGTTACCTACCCAACACCTGCAAGAGATGGGGACTGTTAACCTTTCACCTTGGATGGGAGGTCTCATAGGCCCCACCCTTCCCTGAGGAGTGACAGCTGAGGAAGAGATGTTCTCTTCTGTGAGTCGCCACTGGTAAGTTGCCCATGGTGTTGTAGCAATCCCCTCCCCCATGCTTATGCATGCTCATGGAAACTCAATGGGTCAAAAAAAAAAGTAGGAGAGAGATGTGTTAAAGAGAAGGAGTCCAGAGTTGGGGGGGGGGAGCACAAAAGATGGTAATGTGGGGCTTGAATAACCAAAATATGTTATATACAATATATATTATACATGTGTCTACAAAATTGTCAGAGAATGAACATTTTTCAAAAGAACAAATTTTGTCTCATTTTACTGGCATACTTGTTTCGTTTTGTTTATAGATAGCAATCTTCTGCCATCCCACACCACCACGGTGTTATTGTTTTGTTTACACACCATTTAACTGTGATCTGAACAGGGTGTGCTAACCTTCTCGATGAGCTCAATGCAGGCGGCCAGGTCCATCCCGAAGTCAATGAACTCCCACTCGATGCCTTCCTTCTTGTACTCCTCCTGCTCCAGCACGAACATGTGGTGGTTGAAGAACTGTTGCAGTTTCTCGTTGGTGAAGTTGATGCACAGCTGCTCCAGGCTGTTGAACTGAGTAAGTGGAGAAGCAAATTAGCTTTCAACTTCTAACGAAAGCATCTCTGGCCTTTCCTCAGCTGGGCAGGCTAACTGCTCTCAGGTTGGTGGGATTTTTGTTCCACCTGCAGCGAACTCCCTTATTCAAATTTCATCTAGCTATCAATATGCTCATAGAGAAAAGGTTCTCATATATGATTAGAATGAGACTAATTAGAAATATGACTGATAGAGAGTCGCATTCTTTCTTAGGCAGATATACTTGAGTTTATTCAGTTGCTATTTCCATCCACTGTACCTGGATATTACAGAAGTTGCCTTAGTGCTAAAATATCCTTCATCTCCCTTATTAAGTAGACAGGAATCTCAAAGTCTGTGCTCATTTGGCATCATGTTTTCCGGTGTCATTTTGATGCTATTGTTAATTAATTATCTTCTTTATCATTTACTGGTTGCTGATTGTGAATTGGGGACTATACTAAGTGCTATAAGTGCAATAGTCTTATAACTGACAAAAAAGATGTGCAAGAGGGTGTGACATAGATTGATAGGTCCCCACTGAAACTGTGCAATGGCGTATGCCATTCCTGCAATGACACAATGAGGAAATGTCAGAGCTGGAGTTTAACTCCAAAGTCCACATCCTTCCCCAAATTTCTGGTCCTCTTGCCTGAATCAGTTTATAGTGCAGTTATTCTTCATAGGCATTCCCTAGGTGACTGCAGGAACAAGACTTGCAAAATTTTCTGTTACAACAAAGCTTCTGTCAACTTACGTCAAAGATCTCAAAGCCAGCGATGTCCAAGACACCGATGAAGTACTGCCTTGGCTGCTTAGTATCCAGCTGCTGGTTGATGCGGGTGACCATCCACAGGAACATTTTCTCATAGACGGCTTTGGCCAGGGCACCCACTGAGTTGTACACCTTCAGAGACAGGATAGTTCTTGTTGGCATTGTTCATGATGTCAAGAAGGTCTCAGGTGTGTGTGCTTCACAAAGGGCATGCATTTACCTGCTGCACAGTCTGGCCCTTGGTGACATACTCATTGCCGACCTTGACCCTGGGATAACACAGGGCTTTGAGCAGGTCAGCAGAGTTCAGATTCTGGAGATAGGCAGCCTTGTCAGCAACTGCAGAAACATAATTCAGGGTCCCAACATTACCTTCTCTGGGCCCCATAATCCACAGAGATGGAGTGTTGAATAAATTGCTTTGTACACTCTATGTGAGGATAAATTTGTGTCTGTCACTAGAAGCCTAGTGACCAAAGACAATATTTTCTCTGTAAACTCATAGAGAGTTTAGACTGGTTTTGACTGTTTGCGTTTGATACCTTCGGTGCCATCTGGCTCAGCTTGCTCCTCACGCTGCTTCTGCTTGAACTTCATGTTCCCATAATGCATCACAGCTCCTGTGAGCTTATAGATGGAGACTCTTTCATCAGAAGTGAAGCCCAGAATATCAATGGCACTCTATGTGGAGCCAAGAGAGGATAATCGTAAGGGCAGGAGACACTACTTACTTGGCGGAATTTCTTATTTACCCTACATAGGCTACTGCTATCATGATCATACATGATGTGTGACTTACATCTGTGGCCATCAGCTCTTCTTGGTCATCAATGCTGGGCACTGTGATCTCCCCCTGACTGACAAAGGCGTAGTCATATGGGTTGGTAGTGATCAGGAGCATTTCTGGGTACATAGGATTCAGGGTATATATTTAGTATTAGAAAATGTTAATAAAAACATTAACTTCCATTTATAAATTTAAGGTTCTTACCAATTAGATCTGGTTTCTTGTTAGACATGATCTGATAGAAAATGTGATAGCTTCTTTCAGCTTTTAGCTGGAAGGTGACTCTGGACTTCTCCAGAAGATCTGTTGTGGAGAATTAACATCAGATGAGAAGGGGGGCTATCAAGTATCTTAGAGTGGTTTTAGAACTTGAGGTCATCAGCTAAGTCTTATGACCCCTGGAAATCGTAGCTCAGTGAGGTACCACATGCTGCATCTCTACAGACACAGAGTTTCCTCTTCCCATGTCTAAAATGAAGATAAGATGTACTTGCCTAAAGGAATGTTCATTTCTCATAGATAAGAACCATGACATATAGAATATAATCTATCCCTGAAACTGCTGCTTCCAGGAGTCTCCTGGCATTCTAATAAAAAGGCTACTAAGGAAACAGTTACCAAGGCTCAGAAATGGGAGAATCACATACTTTGAACCCATAGGCAACTCAAGTACCCCCGCTTTGTTCTTTGAGTATCCAAGTCAGGATATTTCAAGAGTCCAAAAATGCTTGGCAGTTCCTACAGAATCATTAGCTCATGCCTGGGTGGGTAAAAGCACACCATGGGCTTTGCTGAAGGCTGGCACTCACTGCAAGCCTGTTTGGCAGTAGAGGTGTTTTCTGAGCTCCATGCTGAGCAGGAGCTGCAGAGTGTTCCAAACCCTCGTTTGTTATTCTTGGATTCTAGTTAGAAAGTCCAGTTACTCACATGTTTCAATATCAGCAGAAGCCAGTTTCCCTGTGGTACCAAAGTGGATCCTGATGAATTTACCCTTGGAAGGGAAAAAGATGTTAGCTTCAAAGTTTGAAGCACACATAGAGGAGTGAATGAAGGGCTTCTGATACAGTTTCAACTGAAGGCAGAGAAGACTAAGAGACTCACAAAGCGAGAGGAGTTGTCGTTCCTCACAGTCTTGGCGTTCCCAAAGGCCTCCAGCAGGGGGTTGGCACTGATGATTTGATCTTCCAGGGTCCCCTGCATGGGGAAGATCAGTCTTCACATCAGGCTCAGGGTTTTCTTGCCTGAGAGCTCCAACAGAGCCTGTGACAATCAGACTCACCTGCATTTTGCCAGAAGGTGCCTCCTCCTTCTTCTTCTCCCCAGTGACTGCAATTGTTGCAAAGTACTGGATGACACGCTTCGTGTTCACAGTCTTCCCGGCCCCGGATTCTCCACTGTACAACAAAGACCAACATGTGGAAAATTAAGTTTTGTGGTGGATGAAACTGTTTCTGCCAACAATACTTATTCTCTTGTGCATCTGTCTTTATATCTATAATAGTTGTCTAGGTTAGGTCTTTTCACCCTGCAAATAACTCATGTTACTTCTCTTAGGTGACACCGACAAGTAGGGGAGTTTATTTGTTATTCATTTATTAAGTCATTCACTTGGTTTGGGTGCTTAAAATGTTCCAGAATCTTTTTGAGGAGCTGAGACCTATTCTTGAAGAGTCCACCAAGCAGCCACTCAACATCTGTGTAGGGGATGCAAAGATGAATAAGAAACCCCAAGTGATGTGTGCATTCCTTGGCTGCCTTAGACTAGAGCTAAGGTTCCAGATAGACCTCACAGGGGTTAGAAGTTCCCTGGTAGGCCTCAGATAGCGTGACTGATGCTAACCCCCAAAAGTTTTATCTTCCTTAGGCCGTGTGCTTCTCTCTGCACCGGACTGAGCTCTGGTTAAGCTCCAAGAGGCAATTTGTATCCCTTACTTCTTGGTATACTACATGACACTCTCGGGGCTATACTGACCATCAAAATAAATTACATCATTGTTGTTTTACATCTGGACTCAGTCTACTTTCTTCAGTGAGGAAACAGTTCCTAGTTCCTCGCTGACTGTCTTTTTTTTTTTTTTTTGTATTAGCTAATTCTCTCATTGTTTTTCTCATTTTCCCAGTGGGAGTAAAACAGCAGTAAGTTTCAGAATAGAAATACATACGTGATCAAAATAGACTGGTTCTCCCGATCTAGAAGACAAAAGCAGTGTGTTGTCATCACATACATTAGTTACACAGGTTTTATTTTTCTTGAGTCTCTAAGTGTCACATTCTTCATAAAAGTTTTTTTTTACTATATTATTGTAAAGTTATAGATGGAATTTATTCTCCTGTCTTTAAAGTCAAGAAAGAAATCCATAAAATGCTGTCATAATGACATCACCGCAAGAAGAATTTCCTATTGGTTTCATACAAAAGACAGCATACTCTAAAGTCAGACACACGTCCATCCCAGTCTCCACGTGTAGATTTTAATGACACACTTCCCACTGGCAAACAGCTATACTAGAAATGCACAATGTGCTCTGGCTTTACAAGATACAATGGTGGTGCTCAAGCCAAGGTTAAGATTTCATTTCTATATGGGTGAATTAACCTCACACACACACAAAAATATTCTTGTCTTATGGACCCAGACTACAACCCTATGATTGGCCTTCCTCAAATTGTTAAAGAATGATCATGTAGACATCTCAAAATGAAATCCTTTGTGAGGTGGAAAGTCTATTTACAAAACTTTTAGAGACCTCAGACACCATCTTTACTAAGAAAAATCCACCATCAAGAATGCATTCTGATGACTTTAAAAATAATGGTACTTCCAAAAGTATCCAGGGCAAGCAGCATTAAACTGAGTTAGTGAGGGAGCTGATGACATGATATCCACTTCCATTCAAGAAATGGGTCCTCCATTAAGCACAGGTTTTCAAGCAAGGAGACTATAAGACACTGAGTGGCTTGAAGAAGTTGCAAGCTCTGCTGAGACAGCTGTGGGGGGAGGGTCAGAAGCTACTTGTTTAGCTCCTGGCCTGGTCATGTCTACCCTTCTCTGCTTCTGAGCAAACCTTTCACAAACAATTAGAACATCAAGAACAATCAGGAGCAACGGATTCCTTCAAAAGGTCTTCTGGATTCTAACATGGTTGGATTATAGATGATAAAAAACAATTCATACGAAAACGATTTGAGCCACTCACCTGTCAGCATGAACTGATAGGCATTGTCAGAGATGGAGAAGATGTGGGGCGGGGCCTCCTGGCGCTTTTTGCCTCGGTAGGCTGCCACCACCTCTGCATTGTACACTGGCAGCCACTTGTAGGGGTTGACAGTGACACAGAAGAGGCCCGAGTAGGTCTGCATCAAAGGGGAGGACATAATTGTTGGAAGGGACATTCATTATCTACTACTTTTTAAAATATATATATTAATTACTTGTTTGCGCGAAAGGCCATGAGAGAGAACTCACATAGATCATCCAGGCTGCATAACGCTCTTTGAGGTTGTACAGCACGGCAGGCTCGTGCAGGTGAGTCATCATGGCCATGTCCTCTATCTTGTCATATTTGGGAGGGTTCATGGGGAAGACCTGGTCATCTTTTACTGTTACAGTCTGTCCATAAACAAGAAATTTTAGATTAGGAACTAAGTGTCAATCAAACTAGCCTAGAGGTATTCTGTCACCAGCTCCAGATGTTTATACTCACAGCTCCAGCTTCGGTCTTGGCTGTCACCTTCCCCCCTTCCCTGCTCTGAACTGTTGCTTTCACAAAAGACTCCTTGGGGTCCACCACAAACACGGATGACTTGGCATCAAAAGGCTTGTTCTGAGCCTCAATTCGCTCCTTTTCAGACTTTCGGAGGTAAGGAGCAGCCTCCCCGAAAACGGCCATCTCGGCGTCGGAACTCATGGCTGCGGGCTATGGGTGGCAGCCCAGTGAGAGAGCCTGCTTGGCAGAGGGAGAAATGGTAGAAATTTTAAAACTGGGCTATGAGAATCACATACATTTTTTTTTCATTCCCTGACAGTCGGATGAATGCATCGCATCAGGTCTAACTACCTCCCTGGCTTCTGTGTGGTTGAAATGTCAGGCTTCCATGTTCCTTGCCAGTGCTGACAAGTACTTAATCATGCACTTGGATGTAGCTGTTTGCAGCTTGCCTACTGTGAGAGATGTCAAGGCTGCTTGCTCCCTGAGCCTTGTTTGTTATGTATATTAACCTTTAGAGGCTGCCTACCATCTGCTCATCCAAAACACAAAATGAGGAAGATGTAAGATGTTCTCTGGATCTTTGTACTCTATTTTTTCTTTCCTATTGGAAATTTCAGCACCTTGCAGCAGGGATCCTCCTCTATCTGGCATCCTTCACACCTCTGAGAACACATGCCGGATACTGAGAAGGGCTCAGAGTTGGCTGCCTTGGTAAAAGAACAATCAGAATAGATGACTAAAGTTTTAGGAACTCTCTTGTCTGTAGAGAGTTTGGGGGTTTTATTTCCTTTATAGACTCAGCAATTACAAAGATAACACACTAGAAGAGAAAGTAGAAACGTGAAGAACTTGGTCTGGCATTGTCTTATTAAACCAACATTCTATTGCAGGCCATTTATCCCATCCCTGTATCAGAATTTTGACAAACTTCATTATTTTTTGCTCTTTTCTTCATAGTCTTTTAAATGTTTTTTTCCCAACTTTTTCCTTTAAAATCTACTTCTTTCCATTCATGAACCTTGCCAATAGTCTTCATATACAATCAATATTGTAATTTTGAAGTATACCTATCCTGGGAAATCTCCATTGGGTAAACTTTTATCCATTTCCCCATTCAAACTACCCTAACTGGTACCAAAATTAAAATGCTGTGTCTTGCTAAAACCATTTTTCCAATCACTTCAATTTTTACTTGACAGTTTATGAGGTAATATGCAGATTTATACTTTGGTGAGGCAAGAGTTGATACAATCTATCTATCCATCTAGACATCATCACACAGTTCTTATTAATTAGTGCAAAAGCTGTGGAATAGAATGCTTATGTTCTTCCTTTTAGATGAGTAAATCATGTTACACTGCATGCTGAAATCTGAAATCACTTAAAAGACAAACTTCAAAAGTAGATATAGTCAGCCTCATGCACAAAACTCCCAAGACTCTGAGAACACCTTTAGTATACTGGAAAGAAGATCTGGTTAGTGAGCCCTAGTTTGCTAAGCCCCCATGGAGTTTTCAAGAAAAGCACTGTCAGCCATGACATTAAAATACATTTCATTTTTTAACCCCAGCAGACACTTTCCAAATGATAGACTCCTTGCAATCAGAATGGGGAAAAAAAAAAAAGACCTTACCTTTAGTGATGCAACCTTTACGATGGCTCAGAACTCTGTAATTTAAAAAAGCAAATGCCTTCTGATTAAATGCTAGGGACTCCAAAACAGAGCACAGTTCTTATCTGAGCAAACCAGGAAATGACTTGGAAGACCATAACATCTAATTACAATTGCTACAGGGTAAGTTGGTGCTTCACTGAAAGGGCCTGCCAGGGGCAGTGGGAGCCAGGATGTGTGGCATGCACAGTAGCAGCCAGGCATCCCTTCCCGTCCACACAGAGCCCTGTCCTCACACACTCTTACCTTGAAGCTTTATGAGGAAAGACAAGTCATTCTCATTCCAAGGGTACTTTTATAGGATCAAATATGGAAAACACGTAACCTCCTCCTCTTTCTTAAAACATATTTGGCAAAACGTGGTTTTGGCAATGAAGGTCTCCAAGCCTAATTCCCTTCATATTAAAGATGTTTGGATATAATTAGAAATATTCCCTCTCACATTGAGTTAAGTATATGAACCAATCTCCTATAAATAATTTGAGTTGTTGGTGATAGGAAAATGATCTGCCCTTGGAATAATGTAAGGTGTTGTTTCAAAGACTGCTGAGTTCTGGAATCCCTGGACTTTGTTGCCTGGAGCTCTTCTGTTTCACTGAGTGCCCTGTGCGAAGGCTCTCAGCTGCCCGCACAATTGCAATATTATACCATGGTGGAAACTTTCTGAGGCTTACTGAGTGCCGCTAAAACACTGCTGCTTTCCCTCAAGAAGAGAGGACTTTTTTTCTGCAATTCATTGTTCTTTTTGAAGGATGCTTCAAGGCTTAATTTTAAAATCTGGTTGATGAAGAACAGCCAAAGACAGACAGCTGCTTTTGTTTCCTTCAGTAAGTCCCTCTGACTCACTATCAAATCATTCCCTTGCCACTTCAGACCTATCCCCTAACTGTTGCCTAGCCACACACACATTCTCTCATTAAGAAAAAAAGAGCAAGTTGCCTGTGAAAGTGGATGTAAGGAAATATTAAAAATTGAGGATTTTTCCTTGGTATATATCTAAATTTTCACTTGCAAACAACACCTGAACATTGCTTCCTATTTGAATGTCTGTTTGCCTTGCTGCCTGCAGAGCCTTGCATCTCTATCATAGCTAACATTGCATAACTGAGACTGAGCCCCCAGGTTCTTGTTTTGCACCCAACTCTATTCCACCGATGAGGTAAAACAATGTAAAAGTAGATATCTAGAAATGCGGATTAAGATGGTCATATGATTTTATTACTGCAAGGGACTATGTGATTCACATTTCTCATTTTTCTAAGGCAGCTAGCAAGCTCAAAAAATAGAGGAGAGGTCCCCAAGTCACACAGCAGTTTGGACTGTGGGTGATTGATCTGAGCTCAGATCACTGGCTGATGGCATTTCTCTATCTAGAGTGGATTAAAGGCACCAGGAAGGGCCTTGAAGGGCTGTGCATCAATCAAGAGCTTTCCTAACCAATTATTAGCTGTGTTGCTCTATCGGTATAGAGCTTCTTATGTTTCTTTATTGGGTACCTGTAAAATGTGGCTAACAGTTCTCAAAGCGAACATTGTCACAATTCTCTGAATAGGATTTGTCGGAAATTTTAAGACGGACTTTGACTCTACTCTGAGGAAACTTGGCAGGTAAAAGAAAGCAAAACTTTTTTCCTTCTTCTTTTTTTTTTTTAAAAGACGTTGTTACTACCAAGTTTTAAGACACTTAAGCACTGATGGGTGAGTGCAGGAAAACGGAAGGCAGGCCAACACAATGAGTAGAGCAATCCTGTGCTCTTCTGAAAATCAGAACACTGGCTGATGGCAAACTGGCTAACCTGCTAAGTTGCTTCCATGTGTCTGATTGAAACCAGTCTCAGACTTGCCACATAAGCCAAGGCACTTTTGCTTTGGGCTCGAATGGAAAGTTAGCATTTAGCTTTTTCCAGGTGCTGTCTAGGAAGACTGTTCTGGCTGTGCATCAATGCTGTCTTCAATTTTAAAACGTTAATCTTCTAGGAAAATAATCTAGATAGCTACCGTGTCTGTTTTTATATGCATTTGAGTAAACTGCTTTTAGATTTTTGGTCTGGTATCTTAGACATTGATTTTAGACTCTTTATATGATTATAGAGGAGGCTATAAAGAATGTGAAAAATCAGCACATAGCTCATCAATAACAAATTATAACATATAGAATAGTGTGTGTCCAGATTTAATAGGCACCCTACAGCTTTCATAACAAAGAGTTATTTTCAACTGATGATACAGAAGACCCAATGCATATATGTTGGGCATATTCATGGTATTAATATTAATTTTGGAAAGAGTTTTCATAAGCTAATGAAGAATACTTGGTATTTGTTTTCTTTATGAAGTTATCAAACAAGGAGAATCAATCACATGATTAGTATGAATTATCTCTGTAGAAATATACTCAGCAAAATTCTTTGACTAGACCTGGAAAATCAGGTTTGTGTTATGAAATGTGGACGTGACCAGGAATTAGACAATACCAAGATACCAGGGTCAACTAAGAAGAAATAGAAATGACTTTGAGAGTTCTGTTCATTGGAACGGACTTTATCCATAAGAGATAACTTTATCAACTTAAAGCATCTCAATAAACCAAAGATATGTGTGAATATATGCCTACTTCTCAGTAGCAGGCTGGATGTGATTGTTAAATAGCCTGAGAGTTTTCAAACTTTGATACTGCTTTAGGAAGGTGACAAAAGACAGGAACAGCCTAAGGATATTGCTTGTACAGACACATGGGTTCTTTATTTCCTTGCAATAGGATGGAATTGAATCCTACAGTGACATATGACCAAAGACTTCCCATTTTGTGCCTCTCTTCGGCCATCCCACAGCATCAGGACTTGCTCACTCTTCACTTATGATTTTCGTGTGAACTTCACGGCTCTTCACCCGAAGCTTGTTGACCTGGGACTCTGCAATGTCAGCCCGCTCCTCAGCTTCCTCCAACTCATGCTGGATCTTTCGGAATTTGGATAGATTTGTGTTGGACTGTTCCTCCTAAGAATAAAAACAGAATTGTAATAAACCCAGATTGTAATCTTTCTAAGGTCTGTAGACCAGCATAAACAGGACTTGGCATCAACAGAAAAGTAAAATCTTACCCTTTCTGAGATCTTCCTTACCATTGGATTTAATTTTATGATTTGAGATTGGTATCCCAAAATTATCTCATTCTAATTTTGTAACCAAAATATTTTTGTTATGATCTTGTGTGTGTGTGTCTTTTCGTGTGTATATGCTGACACTCTTGATGTCCAGAAGAGGGTATTGGATCTCTGGAGCTGGAGTTACAGGTTGTTGTTAGCTGCCTTGGAACCAAGCTCAGATCCCCAGAGAGAACAACAGTGGTCTAAATGACTAAACCATCTCTCCAGCCTCGACAACCAAAATATCTAAATGGACATATGCCATGAATAAAGCAAGGGGGGAAAAAAAACAGAAAAGTTAAGAACATAAAAATGGTCGGTTGGATAATGCTAGATGTTTGGTGATAATTGTTAACTGAAATTTTGTTATTCCTTATCATAGTAAGGATGATTTGATAGGCATTTAAAATATTTAAATGTCCATTCAAGTTTACTACAGATTAATTTGGAACAAAGTGATCGTTTCTTCCTGCTTTTGATATAATGGTTTATTACCATCATAACATTGTAAGACTTAGAAACCTATTTATTCACTGAGAAACAACTCCTGCAGTTAAATGTCAGTTTTAGTGTTGAGTGGGTTTTAGCACTTAGTAATGCATCCCTGCTTAGACTGGAGTCAGGAGTAAGGATGCTTTCATCTTTCCCCTCCCCCCATCCTCCCTTGGACGAGTTTTGGTATGAAGGTTATACGAGCTTTGTAATGTGAATTGGAAAGCTTTGCATCTTTTTTTCATGCTCTTTGAAAAGCTTACATAGCTGAGGATTATCTGTTCCTTGAAATTTTGAAAGACCTATCCAGACCTGGGTCCATTTCAACAGTAATTCTGAAAGTAACTTCTTTGCCCAACTTCGTAACTCATGTTCTCCAGAAAATAAAAAGGTCAGTTTCTTTGTGATCTGAGCTCTTTGAATGGGTATAAATCACTAAGTCACTAAATATTACACTAAATCACTCCTCTATGTACAAGGCACGTTTCCCTTTTTATTAGTAATGTGCTATTTACATCTCCTCTAATTTTGTTCATTAAGCTAGCTATAATTTTATCTATTTTATTAATTCTTCAGAAGTTATCAGATATTATTAAAATGTCAAATTAGAAAATAACAAACTCAAATCAGTTAATCGCTACCTTTATTTTAACAGAATTTCTTGCTTCATTTGTGTTATTAGTATTAATTTCTAGATTGGATATGAATTTATTCATTCATTTTTATCTTTGATTAATGTTAAAGCTTATAAAGCAATGAATTAACCCTCTAAGCAAATTCAGCTGTGTTCTACGTATTTGGAAAAGTCACATCTTCTTGTAATTTTATTTATAATAAACAATTATCCGGTAATCATGCTTATCTAATGTCTATGTTAGCAAAACAGCTATATTTAACTTTTATTTTGTATTTTATGTCTGAAGATATTTTTGCCTGCTTATATGTCTGTGAACTGCTTGGTGTCTATGGAAGTCAGAAGAGGGCGTCAGATCCCCTGGAACTGGAGTTACGGACGCTTATGAGCGCTAGGAATTAGACCCAGTTGTCCCGAAGAGTAACCAGTCCTCTCTACTGCTGAGCAGTCTCTCCAGCCCCCCAAATTATCTTTGTTTGCTTCTTAATGGTTAGGTGTCTGGGGATTTCTGCTTTTATTTCTTACCTCTGTCTCACTTCATCCAACCACAGCCCTCGAGAGCAGCCTGTATTATTTCTGTTTTTAATTATTTTGGAATTTCTTAGGAAGTTGGGATTTCCCCTTAGAATGAGGCTACTGCTGGTATAAACAGTAAGCAAAAGTACGAAGATGTATAAAATTCTAAAGTACAGCATCTGTACACCGCGAATGGCTTATTTACTAAATGACGTCATAGTCAAATTACTTAGTAGCTTTTCTCAATCCAAGGACTTCGCTATTCTGTCTTTAAGGGTACTTACAGCCTCCTCAGCTTGTCTCTTGTAAGATTTCACTTTTGCCTGGAGTTTATCCACCAAATCCTGAAGCCTGAGAATATTTTTTCGGTCTTCTTCTGTCTGCAGGGTTGTTAAGAACCACAGGGCATTACTCCCAAAGCATGTGTTGTTACCATGTCTCACACACATCTGGAGGAGGCTTGGCTGCTAAGGCCCACTGCCTACCTGGTAAGTGAGTTCCTTCACTCTCCTCTCGTGTTTGCGCAGACCTTTGACGGCCTCCACATTCCGTTTCTGCTCACTCTCAACCTCACCCTCCAGTTCCCGCACCTGCGAAAGAGAAGGCTCTAAAGAATTTGGATCCAATGAGGCATTGGAAATGCACAGAAATGGACAAACACGGGGACCCACCCTGGCCTCCAGTTTCTGGATCTGCTTCTTGCCGCCCTTCAGCGCCAGCTGCTCAGCCTCGTCTAGACGCAGCTGCAGGTCCTTCACCGTCTGCTCCATGTTCTTCTTCATCCTCTCCAGGTGGGCGCTGGTGTCCTGCTCCTTCTTCAGCTCCTCCGCCATCATGGCGGCCTAATGAGTGATAGAACGGAGTTGGTTAAGGGCTGGCAGGCCCCACAGGATTCAGATTTGCCACACACATCTTGTCTTCTGCTCACATCAGTGATGGCCTTCTTAGCCTTCTCCTCGGCATTGCGGGCTTCCTGGACGATGTCCTCCATCTCTCCCTGGATCTGGGAAATGTCTGTCTCCAGCTTCTTCTTGGTGTTGATGAGGCTGGTGTTCTGGTTAAAAATCAGTGTTATATTTTCTTATGTTATCAAATCTTGAAAAACACAAGTTAAAATTTTTATGTAAAAGAAACGTTCTTCAGCATTCAAGAATTCTGTTAACCACAGTTATAAATAGAAAAGGTTAGAAATTTTACAGAATAGTCAGAATCTTCATGTGCATTAGTAATAGATGAAACAGCTTTATGACTTTATGATTGCCATTTACCAGCCAGACTATCCATGCACATAAATAACATTACAACAGATGTTTGTAACGTGTCATTTCTTCACAATAAAAATGTCAATATTGATAGTAAGGGTGAATAGATATACATAGGCACCTTTAAAATGTTCTAGGTAGAGAATCAATAACAATTGCTATCATAAAAGAGTGAGATTCCTCAGTAACAGTGAAATTTGGCAGAATTTAAAATCTGGCTGTTATATAAAAAGTTTAGACTTTTATGTTCTGAGATGCCTAAGTGTTTACTGCTGGGAGGTCTTTATACAAAACCTCACCTGGGTGTGGAGGAGCTGCACGCGCTCACTGGCATCCAGCAGCTCCTGCTCAGCAATCTTCCTGCTCCTCTCTGTCTGCTCCAGCGTGGCCCGCAGCTCCTCGATCTCAGCCTGCAGCAGGTTGGCTCTGCGCTCAACCATGGCCAGCTGTTCCTTCAGGTCCTCCTGGCCCCGGAGAGCATCATCCAGGTGCAGCTGGGTGTCCTGTGTGCAATAAGCAATCATTGAGACACCTTGTCCTCAGGCCGAGTCACCCCACTCATCTGGAACCCTGTCTTGGTGCCGCCTACCTTAAGGATGCCTTGCGTGTTCCTATAATTTCTCAGGGCCTCTGCAGCCATGCGGTTGGAGTGGTTCAGCTGGATTTCCATCTCATTGAGGTCGCCCTCCATCTTCTTCTTAATCCTGATGGCATCGTTCCTGCTCCTGATCTCAGCGTCCAGTGTGCTCTGCATGGACTCCACGACTCGAATGTGGTTTCTCTTGAGCTGGTCGATCTCCTCATCCTTCTCGGCAATCTTCCTGTCGATCTCAGACTTGACCTGGTTCAGCTCCAGCTGGATGCGCAGGATCTTTCCCTCCTCATGCTCCAGGGATGCCTTAAGGACAGCAAAGGGAGACATCAGCAAACAACTAAGAAGCATACCGAGCATTGCCACCCACAGATAATTGTGCATCGCACGCATCTGTTTACTCGCCCTGTGTATGGATTCAAGTTTTCCTGAGTGTATTCATTAATCAAGCATGCAACCTGTACCTCTGCTTCTTCTAGGGCAGCCTGAAGTTCACATTTCTCTTGTTCCACTTGTTTCTTTATCTTCTCCAGTTCGTGAATGCGCTTTCCTCCTTCTGCGATCTGCTCAGTGAGGTCGGAAATCTCCTCTGTTAAAGGGGTGGAAAACGGATAAGGATGTGGTCAAAGCAGGACAGAGGAGATCCCTCCCAGTTATGGGGACTGTTGAGAGAGAAAGGGCCTCACGCTGTAAGTTCTTATTCTCCCGCTTCAGAGTTTCTAGTTGATCCAGAGACTCCTCGTAAGCATTCTTCATCTTGAAGAGCTCAGTGCCAAGGGAGCGGGCCTCTTTCTGGGATGCCTCCAGTTCGGCATGCGTTTCCTCGTATTTCTGCTTCCATTCTGCCAGGATCTGAAAAACCAAAAAGCAGTGAGTGGCTGTGAAGCAGAGGGAAAGGTATGCAGAGCAGAAGGAGGATGCTTTGGGGATTACCTTGTCGAAGTTTCTCTGCTTCTTGTCCAGGGCGGCGCAGGCCGCGTTGGTCCTCTCCACATCCAGCATGAGGTCCTCCACCTCATTCTGCAGCCGCTGCTTCGTCTTCTCCAGGGAAGCACACTTGGCATTCACAGCTTCCACATGCTCCTCAGCTGCCTGCAGACGCTGGGCCAGCTTCTTCCTTGAAGTTTACATAAAGTTTTAGGGAAAGAATCCATATTAAAAATATGAAATATCGCCACATTGAAGAATATTGAAAGCCTCATATTAATGCTGTTCATTTATTCAACAAAGTCACTGGGTGCCTTTGAAGAGCCTGGCTATAGGGCAGTGGACAAGATAAACGAACGTCACCTGCTTTGTGAAGCTCACAGACAAGTGAGAAAAATCAACAGAAGTCAAATCTCAGTTTCTTAATAACACCTTAGGATGTAAGTGCAGTGAAGAGAAATGAAACATGGTGACTGGTGGGTGGGCAAGAACTCTATTTAGAGACAGTCTTGCTAAGAGAGTGGGAGACATACAAGAACTGTTGCCTACAGAGGGACTGGCTAGTACAGACGCATCAGTGAATTTGGAAAAAGTGGCAAAGAATAGCAAGCCCTGTAGTTAGCAATTATTCGTTATTCTTTGCTGCCTTAACTGGATTTTAAATCAATAGGACAGGGTATGTTCGTTCTACTCAGGGATCATTATGATAGTATGGCAAACAGAAGCTGGTCTGCAGTGCTGTGGCATGGATGTGTAAAGCTTCCTGTACCATTCTATTCCTAAGGTGTACATACTTGGCTTCTTCCAGCTCCTCCGTGCGCTGGATGGCATCCGTCTCATATTTGGTCCTCCACTGGGCCACCTCGCTGTTGGCCTTGGACAGCGCCCTCTGCAGCTCGGCCTTGGATTCCTGTTCCTCCTCATACTGCTCCCGAAGCAGGTCACAGTCGTGGCGGGAGGACTGTAGGGCATGGGCCAGCGCATTCTTGGCCTATGGAGATGGGCACACCGTCATTGTACTAGGTAGGTAAGTACTCGGTCCCCTTAAAGCTTATGGAAATGGCTCCATTTAGAGTCAACACTTGGAACAGAATGCAGCCACCAGCCTTAGACCAATAATGACCTTTACTTCCTCTTCAAGCTGCCTCTTTAACTCCTCAATCTGTTGGGTAAATGCTTGCTTCCCCCTTGATAACTGAGACACCAGTGCTTCCTTCTCATCCAACTGCCGTGAAAATTCACCTAGGAAATGAAAGAAACAGCAGAGTTGTTCTCTAAGTGAAGAACAAATTCTCAGCACCAAATGGGATGATTACATTATCTGTTGACATTTTTTTGGTTCTATACAAAATCTCTAGGTTTTCTAATAAAACTTTTGTAACAACTCACATGAATACAGTCAAAATTCCTTTTCTCTTTCTATAGTAAAATCTATCTTATACAATGTTATGCAAAATTTGGTACTGTCAGAACAAGTATCTAATATATCTACTTCTACAGGTATGCATGTGCTCGTGCGTGTGTGTGTGTGTGTGTGTGTGTGTGTGTGTGTGTGTGTGTGTGTGTGTGTTTGGTATAGTATACATGTCAAAGTCAGGGGACAGCTGTGTGGAGTTGGTTCTCTCCTCCTACCTTTATATGGAATTAGGAGATTGAACTCAGCACTCCAGGTTTGTGAAGCATTACCCACTGAGCTATCTTGAGGACCATTCAGAGATGATTGAGAGATGACCAAGTGCATTTCCCCATTCTGAGATTTGGTTCATGCTAACATAAACCCAAAGGACATGTAGAACTGGAAACATAACTTCATAGCATACTACTTGCTTAGCATGTGTGGGGTTCTGGATTTAATCCCCTAAACTACAAAATAGGAATTAACTACGTAAGAAATATGGGCTGAGACAGAATCCCAGGGCTCCTGTTGGAGTGACTTCTGATTCCAGCAAGTGCTCTGTAGACAAATCCTCATGACCTTTTGGATCAGAGCTTGAACTAGTCATGACCCTGGATGCAGGCAGAGCCTGAGCCTTCCGGTGAATCACCCACATTCTCACTTGCTTATATTAGTTACTCACATCACCAGGTCATTTATTCTTAACGGTCTCATCTCTATGCTCAGACACCATTGAAGATGGAGAATTACCAGATTCTGTCTGCAGGCGTCCCCTCTGGGTCGTCAGGTCGTTGATCAGCCTCTGCTGCTCCTCTTCCTTACTCTTCAGCTCACTCACCTGGTCCTCCAAGGTGCGGCACATCTTCTCAAGGTTTCCCTACAAAAAAAGAAGAGATGGGAATGAAGATGCCTTGGGAGAATAGCCATTGCTGTATCTAACTTTTCTGCCAAGGGGGGAGAAATATTGGTTTGAACAAATAAATCATTTTATCTGATAAATTATGTAATCTAGACAATGTTTCTTCTTTTATTGAAGTAAGATTACAAAGCTACGTGAAATGGCAATATAAAAATTTGAAGATTAAGATCTAATTTTATGATTCTATAAGATATTAAAAATACTTCACTGCTTTTACATATACTAGAACATTATCTAAACGTATAGTAAAACACTATATACATGTAGTAAACATAGGAAAAATATGAGAAACCTATCGTATCTAGCTAGAAACCTGGAGAATACAGGTAACCTGTGCTTGAATCACCTATTAACAGTGTGATGTGTTTACCTTCTTTGAAGCCTGTCTTCACGTGTAAATTTGTATCATTTCTCACCTTTCTTTATTACTGGAAATAACAAATGACTTATTGTATCTGAAGTGCCCTATGCAAATGGATCTATCCATATGGATTAGCATCATTAATATAATTTTCCAGCCATGTACCTTGGCCTTAGACACTGTCTCTACATTACTGGCGAGGTCGTCGATCTCCATCTTCATCTCGCTCTTCTCCTTCTCCAGCTTCTGCTTGACCCGCTGCAGGTTGTCAATCTGCTCCCCAAGCTCCGCCACGCTGTCTGCATGCTTCTTCCTCAGGGTGGCTGCCGTGGCTTCATGCTGCAGGGTGGCCTCCTCCAGGTCCCTGCGCATCTTCTGGAACTCAGCCTCCCGCTTCTTGTTCATCTCGATCTGGGCTGAAGTGGCCCCTCCGGCTTCTTCCAGCCTCTCGCTGATCTCCTCCAGTTCCCGGGACAGGTCAGAGCGCTGCTTCTCTGCTTTGGCCCTGGAGGCCCGCTCTGCCTCGATTTCCTCCTCCAGCTCCTCGATGCGGGCCTGGGGGTGGCGGGAAGGTACAGACTCAGCCTCTTGGGTCAGTCTTTTCTTTCCTGATGAGTTAGACTGATGGAAACCATCTACTTACTTGCAGCTCCTTGATTTTCTTCTGAAGCTGAATGCCAACGGCCTGCTCATCTTCAATCTTGCTCTGCAGATTGCTCATTTCAAACTCTTTCCTTAAAGAAGAAACACGAGATAGGAACTCCGTCCGTTGCCAACACTGGAAACAAAGCCCTGGGCAGCTCTTGCATGCTTACTTTTTGAGCCTTTCATCAAGCTGCTGTTTCTCATTTTCAATGTCCATGATGGACTCCTGGGCTAACTTCAAGTCACCCTCGAGTTTCCTCTTGGCTCTTTCTAGGTCCATGCGAAGTTTCTTTTCTTGCTCCAAGGACCCTTCAAGCTAAATGAACATAGTGTTGTATCAGAAACAATGCATAGATTCCTTTAGAAGGAAATCATTGCCTTGATAATACACAACTTACATCATCTACTTGCTGTTCAAGCTTGATTTTGGCTTTGGTCAGGGTGTTGACTTTGTCCTCCTCTGCCTGAAGGTCATCCAGGGTCTGCTGGTGGGCCTCTTGGAGGGCCTTCTTCTCCTTGGTCAGCTTGGCGATGGTTTCGTCCAGGCCTGCCATCTCCTCTGTGAGGTTTTTCACCTTAGGAAGCAAACATGCTTTGCATTACATGTTATGTTGTAATAGATTTGCTCTAATGTTTTACTTCAAAACTTACAAGAGTCATAAGCTTTCCGTGTATGTATCTCATACCTTGTTCTCTGTGGCATGCTTCTCCTTCTCGACCTTGGCCAATGTCAGCTCAAGGTCGTCGATGTCTTTCTTCAGCTCCGAGCACTCATCCTCCAGCTTCCTCTTCTTGGCCGTCAGCTCAGCATTGATCTCCTCCTCATCTTCGGCTCTCTCTGTCACCTCTTTGATTTTGGCCTCCAGCTGGATTTTGGTTTTGATCAGCTGGTCACACCGCTCCTCGGCATCAGCCAAACCTTCAGCTTCCTGGAATCGGCAATACAATCAAAATTAGGAGGAAGGAATCAAAGATATTTCTATGATAAGACTTTAACTTCCTTGGTCTATTGAGTTTATTTATTTATGTTCCTAAGAACTTTTGTTCCATAAATCACTTACTGTGTGCAATGCATTTTTCATGTGTGGGGAAACCAAACTATGTTGTTTTCTTTTCCTTTATGACAATATGTTTTATAATAGATGAGTGCACATTTTTCTCAAAGGCTGACATTAATTAAAAACATAATTTATAATATTAGACATCGAACACATTAGCTTGATAATGCTTTCATGAAATTAGTATTCAAGTTGAACCTTGAGAGATAGGTAGGTGGGAAAGTATGTGGGAATCAGCTTATAGTGGAAACATCAAGAGGCAGGTGGGGAAATATTTGTACAGAGAAAGTGCAAGATACCACAGGTGCTGATATATTTTTCTTTGTGATATTGGAGAATTGTCCTACTTAAGATGCCCTGAATCCAAACTGAAGTATAAAGTTTTAAAATAAATTTCTTACAACCTGTTTTTTTTTCTAATTAAGGAAAATTTGGAGGAGAGAAAATAAGAAACATGTGTGTGTGTGTGTGTGTGTGTGTGTGTGTGTGTGTGCTTATAATTCTCAGCTATAACCTTTTGACTGCCTAAGAGACTGTGATGTGCTCCTTGTCATGAACCCATGACAGCTGTGTGTGACAGGACCTGAGTAACTAACTATCCAGGGAGCTTAGGAACGAATTAGATACAAATTTGAAGGAAGCAGGCTACCTCAGAAAGCACAGAGGAGTCATACTTCCCCAATGTGACAGAAGATGCCAGTCTTAAGAAAAAACATATATGCCCTATCCTGAGTAAAGTGTAAACCAAATAGTCTCATAAATTACAGCTATCTTAGTATCTAAGCTGGTGTGCTTTCTCCCAACTTTTATCCACCAAATTTACTAACTGTTCACTTTTGGGTCAGCCATCTTTCATTGGACTGAGGTATGAAACAATAGGTCTCTGCTCATCATCTGTGGCCCATCTTCTGTTCATATAGTAATATGAGGCCAATGGATGTGAAGATGTTGTTCAAGGAAGTTTTAAAGGAAAAAAATCTCCTCCATGTCATCTTTCTTTTAATATATTATTTGGAAATGGATTGTGTTCATCGCTTTTGAGAACCGTTTTCAAGCTGAAACGAAGCCATAGTTCCTGTAGATTAGTGAAATTGTGTAGACTGGAAGAAGATGCACATGATTCTACCTCCTTGTCACAGGCTGGTTAGAGTGTGTTTATTGGGCAGTGAGAAAAATGGGGCCCTTTGGAGTCTTTAACCATCTTTCTACAATGAATGTCTCCCTGTCAATTATACATCTGATTTATCATGTTCAAAGCATCAACAGTTCATCCTGATTAGTGATACCCAGGATAGAGCCCCAACTTACAGCCTGAACCTGGAGTTGCAGGTCATTTTTCTCCTTGAGGAGAGTGACCATCTTCTCCTCCAGCTCCTTCCTCTTTGCCTCTGACTTGGACAGCTCATCTTTGGTTTTCTGGAACTCTTCCTTCATGGTGGCCATCTCCTTCTCCGTCTCTGCACTCTTCAGCAAGGGCTTGATCTTGAAGAAGAGCTTCATCCAGGGCCAGTGCTTGACATTCATGAAGGCGCGGATGTTGTATTGGATGCAGAAAATAGACTCCCTGAAAATGCAGTGGTTACTGATTAGACACTGTGTAGATGATGAGGTGAGAGTAAATCTCTGGAGTGATGGTTGGAGGTCCATTTCCTCTCCCCATCCCACCCCATTCTTCACTTGTATTCAACCTTGCAGATTAGATAAGTTATATTTCATGGTGATGTTTCAAGAACTTGGGCATGGTTCAAAATCACTTGAATAGAGTATTTAAAAAAAAATACTGACTCTCAAATTTCACTTCCAGAAATTCAGACTTGGGGTGTGTAGATGGACATTCAATTTCACATTTTTAATAAGATGACAAAAGACACCAATGACAAAAATTGAGAACTTCCCTTTGAGGGGTATTGCTGTTTGCCAGTGTTTCAAACACTTGTTCATACGTGTGTATGTATGTGTGGCCATGTGAAATGCTTCTCATTACTGCTCCTGAGACATCAGGCTCGGTCATCTTTTAGTTCTTCCCCACTCAGTTAGACTACCAAGAAATCAACACTTTTAATAACATTGTAGTAACTTTCTGTGGAAAGTTTTTCCCAAATACCCCTATTTTAAATTATGATAGTTCAATAATAGAAATGATCCAACTGGAGAAATAGTTTCAATATGCTATATAAAACCATTTTCTTAAACCACTATACTTTTCAAAAATACCTTTATTATCTGTCAAATAAAACCTTGTCATAACTAAATGGGGGCAAAAATTCATCCCTGCCTACTCATTCGTGTATTTTCTCTTGTTAGATAAAGAACCATCTCTGCTTGATACTATTCAGCGCCTCACTCAAACACTCAGGATATGTGCAGTGCTGACAGACCTTAAGTTCTTTCCACTTTCTCACAGAAATTTTATTTATTCCTTCTTGCTTTGATTGTCTATCATGGTTAAGTCCAAACTGTCAGCCACCTTGAATGTATTTTTGAAGACACAAGATCTGACTCAACTATACATTTTTGTACCTTCTCTCCACCATCTTCTGGTACTCCACCCTTGCCAAGTACCCTCTGCACATGGCCTGGGTCCGGGTAATCAGCTGGGCCAACTTGTCATCTCTCATCTCCTCTAGGAGCCCCAGAAGACCAGCTTTGAAGAAGACCTGTGTGAGGGTCACACTGAAGATCAGAAACTTCCAAGTTCAAAGGGGCAGGAAGACAGGAGGCTGGATTTTGAGAGGACACACACCTTGGTGTGACCAAACTTATACTGAGTATGGTCAATGTCGATGGAGCCAAGGAGCTTCTCAGAAGCCTTCTTGCTATCGATGTATTGTCCCTCGGGGATGGCACTTGCGTTTAACACCTTGTATCTATTAAAGTAAGTGTAGTTTGTAAATATTTGTTTTGCAAACAACAGCCAAATTCTAAATGATTTATTTAAAATCCAAAGCTTTTTATAATTATTGTTCTTTGTTCACAGACATATATTTACATATTTACATGGTTTTTCAACCTATTGCTGTATATTTTTAATTCATTGTGCCTTCCTTTATAGTTGCAATCTCTCTCTCTCTCTCTCTCTCTCTCTCTCTCTCTCTCTCTCTCTGTGTGTGTGTGTGTGTGTGTGTGTGTGTGTGTGTGTGTGTGTGTTTCTCTTATTTTAGTCAGAGTCCCTCTACATATTGCCATGGATGACCTAGAAGTCACTGTGTAGACTAAATTGGCTTCAAAATCACAGAGATGCACCTGTTTCTGCCTCCTGGGAGCTGGAATTAAGGGTGTACACCACCATTTTCATCCAGTTCTTTAAAAAAAAATCATACTCTGTCTTCATGGATTATATATTTTTCAGATTTAAGAGTAGGTGGCGTGTGTAATATAATGTGTCCTCTTTGGTTGGTACATTTGCTTTAATAGAATATTGTAAGTCCAGAAAATCTAATTTTTAAAATTAGTGAATATAATAACACTATTAATCAAAAAAAGAATCCATGAGTTTAAGCAGGAAAAGAGAAGAGGGAACATGGAGGGGGAAATTATGTAATTATATTTTAATAATAAAAAATTAAAAATATAGTAGATGATGTCTGGAGTGTGAGAAATGCTCTTATTGGCCTAAGAGCAAACTTCAGGTGCTTTTTGGTCTTGAGCACCGCTATTCTGTGCCAACCTAACTATCTCTAGACTTAGAGGAGGCCAGCTGCCATCCAGAACTCCTTCTTGTTTCTCAAGGTCAGCTTATTAGGAAAGAGAGAAGAGATCTAACTAGGGAGTTCTCCCCATGCATGCCCCCTCTTATTCTGGGGACTGCTGGGAAACTTGGCTGTGAGAGAGCTGAAGTCAGAAAATGAAGGTGACCTAGCTAGCTATCCCTGTAACACCCCAACACAGGGACTTGTAAGCTTTGACTTTAAGGAAGTAATTTGAATTCTCTGATCCCTATTTCATTTTTCATAGTAGTTCTTACCTCGACTGTGATTGGCAAAGGTTAAGAGAGAAGTGGCTGTCTTAACTACTGAGGCCAGGCAACATATCTATGAACCTTAAGAATCTAGTGACCACTTTGTACAGTGCTTAACATATAGGGCTTTTTTTAGGGGGGGTTATTTTGTTTTTTGTTTTTGTTGGTTTTTTTTTATGAGACAGGGTTTCCTTGTGTAGCCCTGGCCATTCTGGTCCTTGCTCTTTAGGCTAACCTGGCTACAAACTCATAGAGATCTGCCTGCTTCTGCCTCCCAAGTGGGAGGATTAAAGGCATGGGCCAATACCGCTCAGCTCCCATAGTAACTTTTTAAAGTGTTGTAAGACTCAGATTCTTTAGTTCTTTTGTGACGAATTAAAAACCCTGAATTGAAGCATACTTTTCATTAAGTTGCTTTGCTTACTTGTTTACACAAAACCTCAAAGACACAATAATCATGAGAGCCTGACCTCTGCTTGAAGTCTGCATAGAGGATCCTGCTGGGGAAGCCCTTCCTGCAGATGCGGATGCCTTCCAGCACACCGTTACACCTGAGCTGGTGAAGGACCAGTTCATGCTCCATGGCACCTGGAAATGCACGTTTATTTCACAACAGAATGCAACAAATGGAATGTGGCAACGTGCTTTGTGCTTCCACTCTTCAGATTCTTACCGGGAGTCTTGGTCTCATTGGGGATGATACACCTCACAAAATGGGGGTGGGTGCTCCTGAGGTTGGTCATTAGCTTATTCAGATTCTCCTGTAAGATCAGGAAACCATTGTCAGACTATCGGCAGAAGGATGAACAGTCGATGGTGTCTGTAAAATCGACCTGTAGTTTGGGTTGACTGGCTACAAGATCAGTTTCTTTCTTTTCCACTCTCTCTCTCTATTTCTTGCTTTTTTTTTTTTTAGTGCGTGTGTGTTTGTGTTGTGTGTGTGTGTTGTGTGTGTGTGTGTGTGTGTGTGTGTGTGTGTGTGTGTGTGTGCATGCGCTATATGTGTACACATACATCACTCTTAGGCAGCTTTAGGCCAACCTTGGGTGTCAGCCTTCTAACTTGTGGCTGAAACAAGGTCCCTTGTTGGACTAGAACTTTGCCACATTGGCCAGAGTTTACTGGCTTAGGCTCTTCTAAGGATCCATCTATCTCTGTCTCTTGCCATTGCTAGGATTGTAATTGCACACACCACCATCCCATGCAAATGCTGATTTTGAGAATCTGAAATCAGACTTCCACACCTACAAGGCAAGTACTTTATTCACTAAGCTGCCTGCCATTGGCACTGGAGGACCCGCTTTTAATCAAAGAAGACCTTTGTTACTCTGCTGAGATGCTCCTCCTCAGCCCACCTTCTTACGTTCTTGTTGACAGGGCAGGTGTATGCGAAGAAGCCTGGCAGATGCTTTTTTTCACATTACACCAACACTGTCTTGCTTTCTTCCCTGACCTTTGGCCACCCAAACACACTTACCTATTAGATGGTACCTCTATCTTTTACTAAATTCTGTGGTTCTTCAATAAGGAAATGTAATCCTGTACTGTATTTGGACCATGGATTTTTTTTTCAGCTCCATTGATAAGGTCATAAGTTTATAACTCGGTGTTAACAACTGATTGGATCAGTAGCAACAATATCGTATTAGCTTCCTTGTAGGTCAGCTGCTAGGTTGCACTGATTTTTATTTTGATGTTGGTTTGCTTTGGTTTAGTTTTAGGCTTACTGACATTATTATATTCTCACAGTGTATCCCAGACTGTTTTCAAAATTTCAGTCCTCCTGATTCTGCCTCCCAAGTCCAGGGTGACAGAAGTACAACGCCACACTGACAGCTCCCTTAGCCTTACTCTTTCTGTACATGGCTTTGATCCTTGTCACCCAGCTAGATCCTGAATGGTGGGTCATTTCATTTTGTAAAATTCCCTAAGAGGTACCCTTCATTTTGTGATGGCTTAGCATGAAAGGTGAGATAGGGTGGTGATGTCTGAGTGATTTAAATCTCTCCCTTTCGGAGTAAGAGAAGTCGTATATGTCATCAGCCCTTTCCTACCATTTCCTGGAAAATGTGATCTCATACTTCTGAAGCCAAATCCCTAAGGCAGTTGAAGGTGTTACAGTTTGTTCTTACCCTGAACAGGGCAGACACCGTCTGGAAGGAAGAACCCTTCTTCTTAGCTCCTTTTTTGGCAGCTCCACCACTGCTGGCCTCTGCAGAAGAAGATAGCATCATTCAAATACAGTCTTGAGTCAGAGAGCTCCGTCCTGCTCATTTCAGTAGCTTCCTCCTACCACACTGACCCTTTTGAAACCTTGGTTTATCAACTAAGCTCACATCCACTTTTCTGTGATTTGTTATCTATATGGAGGTGACATGCGCAGTAGCCAGCTAACTATGAAGAGGTGAACCTCCTGATACTGATCCTTGGCACAGAGGGCACACAGTGACTTTAGAAAATATTAGTAGAAGTTGGCATTGAAAAGCAAAGTGTGGTCACCATTTTGTCTTTAATATCCCCCAGATACTTCACACTCGTTAACATGGGAGAGGAGGAAAGAATTACAGAAGCCCAGCCTTTTCATTGGTTGAGAGCCAATTGTGATAAGGTCCCTGTCAGTAGGGAGATAAACCACAAATATATAAATTTCCAGGGTAGCCTCCTACTCAAAGAAGGAGGGCTTTGGCATGTCACTGAGACTATCTCACCAACCTCCAACTAATAACTCAGTTGTAATATTTACAGAAATGTAAGGCTTGGAGGCCTCACCTGCTTCAGCGGTTTGAGCCCCAGAGAAGAGGTAAGCTAGCGTTTTCATTGAAGACTTCTGGTACAGCCCCACTACAGTCTCATTCAAAGGGTCCTTGTTCTTGTCCAGCCAACCAGTAATGTTGTAGTCTACGGTGCCCGCGTAGTGGATCAGCGAGAAGTGGGCTTCAGCCTTGCCTTTGACCACCTTAGGTTTCTGGAAGTTGGCAGACTTTCCAAGATGCTGTTCATACAGCTTGTTCTTGAAGGAGGTGTCTGTCGCCTTGGGGAACATGCACTCCTCTTCCAGGATGGAGAAGATGCCCATCGGCTGGGATGAAGGTGAGGCAAAGGCATCTGAGTAAACATGAGCAGCAGAGGACAAGGGAAGGGGGGCTCAGAGCAGATAGAGTAGGATACCTTCTCGATAAGCTCGATGCAGGCAGCCAGGTCCATCCCGAAGTCGATGAACGTCCACTCGATGCCTTCCTTCTTGTACTCCTCCTGCTCCAGCACGAACATGTGGTGGTTGAAGAACTGTTGCAGTTTCTCGTTGGTGAAGTTGATGCACAGCTGCTCCAGGCTGTTGAACTAAATAAACAGATATGCTTATTGCTCTCTGAAATTTACTGGGCACTGTATTTGCAACAAGTTTTAGATGATAGTGTCAATGTCATTGGTCAAGAGAGTCCCTTTGGCAATACAAAACGACAGCTTACAGAATGGGAAAAGATCTTCACTAATCCTACATCTGACAGAGGACTGACCTCTAAAATGTATAGAGAACTCAAGAAACTAGAGGTCAAAAATCCAAATAATCCAATTAAAAATGAGGTACAGATCTGAATAGAGAATTCTCAACAGAAGACTCTCAAACGGCCAAAAGGCACTTAAGGAATTGCTCAGCGTCCTTAGCCATCTGGGAAATGCAAAGCAAAACAACTCTGAGATACCATCTTACACCTGTCAGAATGCCTAAGATCAAAAACACGGATGACAGCCTATGCTGGAGGGGATGTGGAGCAAGGGGAACACTCCTCCATTGCTGGTGAGAACGTAAACTTGTACAGCCACTTTGGAAATCAGTATGGTGGTTCCTCAGAAAACTGGGAATCTACCTAATGATCCAACAACACCACTCTTGGACAAATACCTAAAGGATGTATATTCTTACCACAAGGACATTTGCTCAACTATGTTCTTTTACAATACAAAAAAAAAAAAAAAAAAAAAAAAGAGGAAGGTTTGACGCATGTGGAAGTTACCTTTTATTGCTGTTTTATAAAGTGTCTTAAGTCAACATTAATACTCTTTTCTTACATTTGCTTAAATTTATGCATTTTTTCTGGGTTGCTACTTAATCTCCCTATGTTTATTACAGCTGTTCCCTATGTCTTCCAGAGAACTCATCTAAGAGCAAATTCTCAGTCCATAAAAAGCTGGCTCGGAGCCTGTATTGCAGGAATATCAACTGCTATGATCAGAATTTCAGGTGATTAACAATTGTTATGTAGTGTGAAATGAAAACAATTGGCAAGACACAGAAGATCATGTATACGACACACATGTATATCTTTAAGAACTCTACCAGATGCCAAATGCATTAGAAGTACTTCGGAGAATTATGTACTTTTCCTTGCTTTTCTATATTTCCTGTTAAAGTCAAGTTTTATTGTAATAGTCAAAAAGAAGATAAACTTTTAAAGAGCTGTGAGCGAGAAATGAATTTATGATCAAATAGAAATTTTTATTTCATGATATTACGTTAACAAGCATTAAATTTTAATTGCATTTAATTAATGATGGTTCTGAATTATTAAGCCTTTCTCAGCCTTTATTGTCTTCCTGAGTATTTCTCAGGGATTTCTGCACTGTATACTCAGAGAATATTATGTACTACAAAGTTTCACTGTGCTTTTTAGTGTCAGTTTTCTTTATATCTTGGGATTCTTAGGGCCCCTCCCCTTCCACAATCAAATTTTTCCATTCTGCCATGAATTGAAGGGTCCTCGTTACTTGTATTGTTTGCCATTTGCTACAGGAAATGACTAGTTGATGACAAGCAAATTTTCTTTAAGTCTTTCTATAAAAGACAGTGACAAGAAAAGGTCCTAATACTCAGAAATTCATAGCAATATATTCATTGCTATAAAGGTGTTCCATCGATCAAGCAACTCACATCAAAGATCTCAAAGCCAGCGATGTCCAAGACCCCAATGAAGTACTGCCTAGGCTGCTTGGTGTCCAGCTGCTGATTGATGCGGGTGACCATCCACAGGAACATCTTCTCATACATAGCCTTGGCCAGGGCACCCACTGCGTTGGTCACCTTGAAAGGTGAAGATAGAATTCTTGAAGTTACATGAGGAATGTAGAATGCTTTCATCCCTTGTGGCAGTTTTTAATTACACGCTTACCTGCTCTACAGTCTGGCCCTTGGTGACATACTCATTGCCGACCTTGACCCTGGGGTAACACAGGGCTTTAAGCAGGTCAGCAGAGTTCAGACCCTGAAGATAGGCAGCCTTATCAGCAACTAAAAGTAAGGGTAGAACAATGGTATTAGGGCCCAAAGAAGCCTGTTTTGTTCAAAGAAAATTAATCTTCATGCATGTTGTACAATGTTTTTGGTATATTTTTAAGTCTCACCTGTGCTGTCATTGAATTCAAGACCTTGACTTTAAAAATCATGTTCACGCTTTACATAGTGCATTGTTTAAGTGCTCTGTAAAGCTCAAATCTAAAATGCAAGTTTGCCTTCCAAGGAAAACTCAGAGTAACACATTAAAGACGTGAGTTTCAGATGAAGCATGAAATCAAATGGAAGATACAGCTCTACCTTCAGTGCCATCTGGCTCAGCTTGCTCCTCACGCTGCTTCTGCTTGAACTTCATGTTCCCATAATGCATCACAGCTCCCGTGAGCTTATAGATGGAGACCTTTTCTTCATTAGTAAAGCCCAAAATATCAATAGCACTCTGCCAACAAAATCAAGATGATAACCGTTAGGTTGCAATATGCTATTTACAGCTCATGTTCCCCTTCCTCACTAGCTGGTCAAACTGGGGAAACCACTGGAGGGAAGGGCATGGAAAGGATGCTCACTGGAGCAATGAAGTTATTGGTGTGTATCACCTCAAGAGTTAAAAGGAAGCTTAGGAGAAAACATGGTAAGCCTCAGACACTTCTTCATTTTGAGACATCTCACCTCGAAGTCAGCAAGGACTTTGGCAAACTCTGAGGTAATAAATCATAAAAAGCCTGTTGAAGGACAGTATCTAACCTCATCCTCAACTCTTTCTTTGCCATTTCTTCTGGAGCCTCTGAATAGTAATCAGAGTGAACCACATCTCTGACCCTGCACAGTAATCGCAAGCATTGCTCTGTGTTCTACTTACATCTGTGGCCATCAGTTCTTCCTGGTCATCAATGCTGGCCACACTGATCTCCCCTTGGCTGACAAATGGGTAATCATATGGGTTTGTGGTGATCAGTAGCATTTCTAAGTACATGGAAGAAGGCAAAAAGGAGCAGAGTTACTGTCTTCATCAAAGCAAGAGATTTCCAGACAACTTCTAAGGCCATTACATGATAAGAGGGTAAAAGATGATTAACATGCAAAGTGCCTTGAAGATGATGTCATGGTGTTCCCTGTCACTAATTTTTAAATATTGCTACAATATAACAAGTGGTATCCATGAAGGAGATTTTCAAAAAATAAAGATTATCTCATAGTCTTCCTGTTGGTGAGTATTTAAAAATCAGAAATGAAAGCAAAGTAAAGCCTTATATGGAAAGGAATATTGTTAGGTAAATTTTGCCTATCTCTAGGGTAGAGTACTATGCAACCATCCACAATACTGTGGAGCAATATTAATATGTAAAAAACCATGTAAATATAGTAAATTATATATAAATATATTAGTAAATATATGTAAATTAGAGAAGTGTAATCATATCTTCAACTGTATAAATTGTATGCATTTATCTATACATAATGATGTAAGTATAGAAGGTGAATAGAAAGGTGTTTATCTAGGTGTTCATATGGTTGCTTCATGGTAGAAATTGGAATTTTTTTCTTACTTTCCTTTGCTTTTTAAAACATGTATGTGATAAACAAGTACAAATTTTAACAAACTTACAAAGCTTCTCTTTTTTGACACTGGAGGACTGAACTTAAGCTCGGCTGTGAGCCATATAATCCACCCTGTAAAACTATTTTTAAAAAACTCAACAAAATTCAGACATGGAGTATCCGGGTGAGCACTGATGTGTGTGGTGTGGTGGCTTTGGAGAGGAATTGACTGACATCCCTTACCAATCAGTTCTGGCTTCTTGTTGGATGTGATCTGATAAAAAATATGGTAGCTTCTTTCTGCCTTAAGCTGGAAAGTGACCCGGGACTTCTCTAGCAGATCTAGAAGAAAGCAGATCAAAAGCAGAAGCTCTGTAAAAGGTGACATGGAGAGAGGCTTTGATTTTCAGCAACTCCAGCTGCCCTGAAAACAGAACGGAGCTACAGATGAGCACTCACATGTCTCGATGTCAGCAGAAGCCAGTTTCCCCGTAGTGCCAAAGTGGATTCTGATGAATTTACCCTTGGAAGGAAAACTAACATGTCTACTTTGTTTTCAATAAAATCAAATCATTAAAAACGTTCAAAACCCTTAGAACAATACTGCTTTAATTTTAAACCATGCCAGATACTATTTATTGCAGGAATAAAATGTCTTATTTTCTATTTTACAAGTTAAAAGGATTTTATCTTTGACTTAAGAATTTATAAATATGAATATAGAAAGTGATGCTGTATTAATTAGCTTGGATTAATTAACCATCTGCATATAAATATACTAAAATATCCCATTGTTTCCCACAAATATATGCAGTTATTTTTAAATAAAATTAAAAATAAAATATTTTGTACTATAAATAATAATAATAACAATAAGAAAAATTCTAGGAGAGAGTGATATCCTTTAGGCCAGAGTTTTTGATCTACGAAATAAGCCAAAGAAAACCAAAGTATAATAAACATACTATGAATATAAGAATCAAAGACTGTATCACAGACATCCCTCAGATTTCAGCCAATGGACAGTCACAGTGCACCAGAGACTCACAAAGCGAGAGGAGTTGTCGTTCCTCACAGTCTTGGCGTTCCCAAAGGCCTCCAGCAGGGGGTTGGCACTGATGATTTGATCTTCCAGGGTCCCCTGCATGGGGAAGATCAGTCTTCACATCAGGCTCAGGGTTTTCTTGCCTGAGAGCTCCAACAGAGCCTGTGACAATCAGACTCACCTGCATTTTGCCAGAAGGTGCCTCCTCCTTCTTCTTCTCCCCAGTGACTGCAATTGTTGCAAAGTACTGGATGACACGCTTCGTGTTCACAGTCTTCCCGGCCCCGGATTCTCCACTGTCAAGTCAAAACAATCAGAGGAGGCTCCATATCTAGCAACTTCCACAGCCATAGAAAGAAGCATGAAAACCTACTTACGTGATCAGGATTGACTGGTTCTCCCGGTCTACAAAAAAAATTGCAGGCGCTTAATGCTACTTTGAATTCAATTGTAAATGGCTAGAACAGTCTAAGGGTATGAAGTTTATATTTCTCAGTTTAGCAGCCTTAGGGCCTGGTGCACACTGGCCTAACATCTTCCCTGTTTCCCTCTCTTCTGCTCCCCTAATTAGCACACATGTACCCATCTACATCAAAGGCGACCACTCTTACATCTCCTCAGAACATCTCATTCAAGGGGAGGAAGTTCTCTGATGAAGGAAAATGCTTAGAAGCCTCGGTTTAAAGGGTGGCTACATGGCTTCAATTTCCTGAGGCATAAGGCTTTCTCTCTAATACTCTACCACTAAGTCAATATCCAAACTAGACCTAGATTTTTCCATCCCATTTTGATGACAACTTAAGTTACTGACTCATTCATGGCCAAAGGATTGATGAGATGGAAGCACTAGAAATGTTTTGGTGTGTGAGGAATGATTAGGGGAGAAAGGTGTACGTTTTGACAGTATCAGGGTTTCTTCATATTTTTAAGGGGAAGCAAGAATTTGTTTTAACACTTTGCTTTGCCTAATGAATTCTTCAAGCCATTTGCAATGGAACAGCAAGTATGTAAGATCAACCTAGCTGAAAGAAAAATCAGAGAGGTAGACTCAAAATATAATGTCCTAACACCCCGTACTCTTTAAAATCTGACTGGTTGGTTCTGGCAAAGGCAGCACCCTATGATGGTCACAATCTATGACATTAAGGAGAAAATCACAAGAGCAAAGTTTGTTCTGCTGCTTCTTGCCTTATGATAATAGAGAACCAGTCTGTATGTGTGGCTATGTCTATGTGTGCATGTGTGTGTCTGCACATGGATGCTTGTATTTTTGTGTTGATAAATCTCACCACAGGTAACCTCTATTGACCTTGAAACATTAAAAAGCTCATAAGCCATGCTATGTTATCTCAAACAAGCCTCTGTCTCTGCGAGAAGGGATCATCCCTCTAGATGATGGATGATCCACTAGAGACATTCTTTAAGGGTCTGTGGGAAAAAGCTTAGGCACAATACAAAATACTCAAGCCACTCACCCGTCAGCATGAACTGATAGGCGTTGTCAGAGATGGAGAAGATGTGGGGCGGGGCCTCCTGGCGCTTTTTGCCTCGGTAGGCTGCCACCACCTCAGGGTTGTACACCGGCAGCCACTTGTAGGGGTTGACGGTGACACAGAAGAGGCCCGAGTAGGTCTGTGTAAGGAAAGAGAGGATGGCTACCCAAAGGGCCCTCTTCTCTGAGCAACTCACTTAGTTGGATTTAATAAAAAGATGCACTTTCCATGAGTACATTTCTTCCTGGAATCAGCATGGAAACCGATGGTTGCCAGATAGCAAGATCTTTGAGGGATGTGACCAATTCAGAGTTCTTGCTGTTTCCCTTAGGACTTAAGGTTTTCACACAGCGGAAGCACGAAAGTTACATCCATCCATTTGATTTAAAGTGTGAACTTTTAAAATTGAGACTTTTGTTGTTTTAAAGAAATGGGAATATATTTCCTTTTCAGAATAGAGACAATTTGAATGTATAAGAGCATAAACTTGAACATAAATATATTCAACAATAAGGGGTGATTGGGGCTTTTGGAACATTTTAAGACAACATGATAAAAGCCTTTCAAAAATAAATGGGACAGAATGTAGATGTCGCAGCATTGGGAAGCACTGTAAAAATATTTTTGAATGCACCATGACTGCAATGCAGGAATCTAAAAGATGTCTGTCAACTAAGGACTGGCACTACCCAGGAGCATAAACGTCTAGCCTGTATGGATGTTGCCCAGCTGAATATCAGTACCAACTAAACTGTATAAAAATACGAATATATAATATATGACATTCAAAATGTTTATTGGATATATATTCTGTGGAGGGGCCCAGCAAGGCAGTCAGACTAAAACATAAATAAGATAGTACTCCTTGAGAAATTTCTGGCCAGCACAGGAGAAGGGGAAGTTAGTGAATGACCAGGAAAAATGCAGTCAGTGTAAATACAAGAATAACAGGAAGATGGAGTATGCAAGACTGCCTGGAGACATCGGAAGGAGCAAAGGACCAGAACGAAATTATTGTTATGTGGGGGGAGAAAGTGAAGAGGAATGAAAATTGATCCCTAAAAACTCATCTTTATATATTATCGTGTTTTTATATTTTCCTTCATTGAGATGATTTGGCAGCAGTAATAAAGAGGAAGTCAAAGCCTGAGCATGTTTCATCAACAGATCTATGATCAAGCCAGACAGCCAAGACTGTGGCTTTCTCTTGGAAGAGAAGATAGTGATGCTTTCAGAAAGTGCCTTACATTTGCAATAATAACTAGTAATTCTCCTAGGGACTTCAAGTGACTAGTAGGTTCTTAAGACACATTTGTGCATCAATGTGAGTGACAGGCTTTTAGGGCACATGGTGATGACTGTAAAGATCGCTGTGGAGGGACACTCACGTAGATCATCCAGGCTGCATAACGCTCTTTGAGGTTGTACAGCACGGCAGGCTCGTGCAGATGAGTCATCATGGCCATGTCCTCGATTTTGTCATATTTGGGAGGGTTCATGGGGAAGACCTGGTCTTCCTTCACAGTCAGGGTCTGGTATAGGAAATATAACGATTGGTGTCTTGTGAGCCATCAAACCTTCAAAATGTGGCTCAATGTGACAGGTCAACATGGCAGACTCTACTTACCGCTCCCGCTTCCGTTTTCACGGTCACTTTCCCTGCGTCTTTGCTCTGGATGGTTCCTTTGACGAAAGATTCCTTGGGCTCAGCCACAAAGACAGATGTTTTGGCGTCAAAAGGCCTATTCTGGGCCTCGATTCGCTCCTTTTCAGACTTTCGGAGGTAAGGAGCAGCCTCCCCGAAAACAGCCATCTCGGCGTCGGAACTCATGGCTGCTGAACTCACAGACCCTAAAGGAGATTGGGAAAAAAAAATTCATACAGTCTGCACTGCCTGGTATACCAGAAAATTTTTTAAAATTATTATTATTTGATCTGTATGACTATTTTCCCTGTATGTATGTATGTATGTAGGCATCCATGCATGTATACAATTGTAATGTGCACCATGTGCATGCCTGGTACCTGCAGGAGCCAGAAGAGTGCCAGATCCCCTGGAACTGGAGTTACAAATTGTTGTGATGCATCATATGGGTGCTGGTAACTGAACTCAGGTCCTCAACAAGAGTCACAAATGCTCTTAACCACTGAGCCTTGCTCTAGTCCTTAGTGCCTGTTTCCAGAACCCAGCTGTAAACTACACCAGGCAGCTCTACTACTACCAGGCTGTAAGGTACTGAAGCAAACCTCTCAAGAACAAAAATACATCCTGTGTGCTCAAGGGCTTCACATCCAGCCTCTCCCATCCTCTGAGACAGGCATCCTATTTGGGAAGCTACGTTATAGGTAGAGTGAGTTACCAAGCACTGTATGACTTGGATAAGACTCGATCATTTTGGGCCTCAGTTGCTCCCTCTTTGGGGCAGGGATTATGATACTAACTTCTCATTTTGAAAACCTGATAATAAATGATGATAAATTTGGGAAAGCAATGTTTAAATGACTACTAAGTAATTGGAAAAGGTTCAGGCTATTATTTGCATATAAAATATCATTTGCTGTAATGCCACACATCTTTCTGGCCATATAAGGTAAAATAACTCTATTTTTTCTTAGAGATATTCAGCCAAATTAACCCAAAGTAGTTTTGGAAGAATTTTAAATTTGTTTTTTTGTTGGATGCTGGGTAGAGCTATTCTAACATGATGCCTTTGCACACTAAACCACGCTAAACTCCTGAGGAAGGCACCCCACCCCCATCCCATCTTTGTGCTTCCACGTGACAGAGCTCCCAGCTCTCTATGTTTCCTTGTACAGAACATGAGACCTGGCAGCTGGTCCTTCACTACTTCTAGGTACAGGTAGCAGAGCAATGCAAGGTGGGAACAAGGGAATCAGTCCTGATACAGACACTACAGGATCAAATGCTTGCCAAATCTACTCCCTCAGTGTCCCTCTTCAGAGATGCACCATGTAGTAGTAATAGGGCTACTGAACACCTGTGTCCATATTCAATGATTTCACTGAGGTGGCTTTTTAAGGGCCTACAAAAAAGTGTAGCAGAACCATTGTTCTAAGCACGTCCTTTCTTATTTGTTAGAGATCATGTTTACTAAATGACTTTTGATAGAAGAATATATTTTTACAAAAATCTGACCTTTTTTTACTAAGGGAATTTTAGTATTTTTTTTTTCTTGCAGAGACTAAAAAAAAAAAAAACTATTAGAATTGATTTTTGCTCACATGTCCCGAGTCACTTTGCTACAAGGGATGACAGTCCTCCCTCCCTCCTCAGTGCCCGTCCTTAAATGCAGCCTTTAGTATTTCCTGCAACAAGCACTTTCTCAAAGGATGCTAAGCGACATGAAGCCAAAGGCTCTCCACCACACCTCCAGGAACTGCTTAGTCCAAACCTTACCTTATTGGTAAATGAGAAGATGTGCCTGGGAAATAAGAGGGTCCTGTATTAGGAAAGAGGAAGGCAGCCGATTAGTTGAGAAATAAAATCCCACTGGCTATGGAAAGCTGAAGGCACCAGGATTCACAGATGTGGAAACAGCGGGAGCTGCAGCCCAGACAGTGGCCAGTGTCCTGCCACCAGTGTCCCACCTACCTTGGAGCTTTTTAAAGCAGGACGAGTCAGCCCTGTGCAGGACTCTTTTATATGGATAGCTATGGAAACAATGCAGCTGCCTCTTCTTTCTTAAGTCAAAAGGAATTGTCTGGCAAAAACCCTCCTGGCAATCCAGCGTCTCTGCATAATTCTCATTCATATTAAGAATGGTTGGATATAATTAGAAAATATTTTTCTTATTGAGTATGTGGATAAATCTCCTATGGATAATTTGAGAAGATTCGGGCTGGTGAATAAAGACAGTGCCTGGCCAGCAGGATACCTGGCTGCCCTCACAACTTCTTTTTGGCCCCGTCAAGCATACCATTTGTAGCCTTGCACCACGTTCACGTATTTCACGTATTAAATGATATAAATAAATACATTCATTTTAATTTTACGAGGCTTAATTTTCACCTGTTAATCCTTTCTCTTCAGCCCAGCAAAAATTAAATTGCATGCCTTCAACAATTGAAACAGAGAAAAAAAAAATCTTCTCTTTGTTTTCCTAACATTTGGGAAATTTCCTGACTCTTGTTTAAAAAAAAAAAAAGTAAATAAATGATAATTTTTTTAGCCAAGCTGTTTTTCTATATAGCAGCATGCCATTCCCTGTCCTGCCCCCTTCCTCATTGCATGCATGCAAGAAAGAAAGTTGAGTATTTTCTAGTAGTAAAGGGTGGTTTTTGAGAGTACTTAGGAAAAATGTCAATATGAATGCAATACCCTAGAGAAGCATGGGAGAAAGTTAGCCATATCTATATAAATGATTTACAAAGGCTATTTCTTCATATCTTCTTACTTTATTTTGTTAATAAAATATCACAAATATTGAGGAAAATATTAAATACTGAGTGCGTATCTTTTTAAAACTTTTAAAGAGAAATGTGAGTTAGATCTCTCTCTCCCTCATTCTCTCTTTCTCTCTAACACGCACACATGCATATGTTCATATCTTACTTTGTGCTCAAAATATGATACTTTCTAATCGAAAGTTTCTAAATGGGAGCAGTGGTGGCATATACCTTTAATCCCAGCACTCGGGAGGCAGAGGCAGGCAGATCTCTGAGTCTGAGGCTAGCCTAGTCTACAGAGTGAGTTCAGGACAGCCAGGGATACACAGAGAAACCCTGTCACAGAAAGAAAGTAAGTGGGAAAAAGTTTTTAAGTGATGTAGTTTCTATATCCTTGACGATTAGCATCATGGAGATCTTTGCAAAAGAAAAGAAAGAAGACCTGACCACATTTTTTCCTAACTATTAAAATGATGTGTGAAGACTTTGTTCAAATGTTTTTTCTTCTTCACTAACAAAAATATAATGTTGAATTTTCCGGAATAATAGAAGTAGAATGTTAATGCACTTGAACTATTTTACATATCACATACTTCAAAAGTTGATGAAGCCATAATCTTTAAAATATCTACATGCTAAAATAGTTCTTAGTTGCTAAGTTGGTCAAAGGGTGCATTAGTCACAGACACAGAGAAGTGCCTGCTTCAGTCTGAGTTCAAGTTTTGACTCTATCACTCTGAGCTATCACCCAGGATCCCAGTCTGCCTTCCAGCACCTTTCCTTCAGATGGCCGCTTTCTGGGCAGGGTGCCTTGCCCCAGGCATCCTGGAACATCAGCTTTCCAGCAATTACAGGGGTCTCTTGACAACCGCAGGGCCCAACACACTTTCAGCTGGCCACTGAAGTCCTTCCTGGTTTCCTTGAACACTTGGACGAAACACCATTGTGTTTGCCTCCTGTGGGGATAGAGGAAACATAGCCCAACTGTAGCACAGTCCAGGCTACTCTCAAGGGACCCTTGTCCAGTTATCGCACAACTAACATCGGTCCCAAGGTCATGTCCCAACTGCTACTCTAATACCTAATGGATCAACATTCCATGGTACATCTGTAACATTTTTGAGGCTGGGACACAGTGGCTGGGCAATTCTCAATGGTGAGCTATGCTGCCAGTTTCCGTTAAAAAGACATCATTAGTGTCCGACCTGATATTTTGATATTCTCTTATTCCATTTCTGCTCCTCATGAATGTCTTCCTTGAGCATCAAGTGTTTCTTATTCTGTGTTGTTTCAGAACTGATTTTCATTTTCAAATAATTTCAGAATGACTCGGTCATCTCGATATGCGTATATTGTTTCTTCCATTTGTGAACACTCCTCCTTCAAATGTTAGGCAATGCTGTCTTGTACAGGTAGAAACTACCTGACGTAGCACTTTTTAGTATAAGAAAGAAAATGCAAAGCCTCATTTCCCAGCGTCTGAGAGACAAGCCTTAGCTGTTCCCTATGCCTTTTGGTTCATGACTTGTGACAGGCAAATATTCTCCAAGATTCTCTGTCCCACACTTTGGATATTGGTCTATCAACGGGGTTAGTGTACTTTCCTGCTCTGAAAGCAAGTCAAGATACACACCCTCTCTGTGCTTCCTGGGTTTCAGCACCGCTCAAATGAGTCACGGTCTTAAGCTTTCCATTGGTCACCCCTCCCCTGCCTTGGGTTATGTGACATACTCAAGTCTCGTGGCAACTTCAGAAATATGGGAAATTCAAAAGTGAGCATTGGTCCATGCTGTTCAGGGAGATTCCAAGCTAACAACAGCCACTGGCTTTGTCTAGAGGAGGGCTGAGTTTAAAGAATCGAAAAGAACCTGACAAAGTGTCTCAAGTCACCTCAAAACAACATGACAGCAAGATTTGAAAGTATAGGGTCCAAGTTATTTGCAGTGAAGAAGTTGTGTTTTGTGCTTGTTAAAAACAAGGGTGGAGATAACATTTAAAAAGCACCCCAGAACCCTAATGATCACATTCAGGATGTTCTATATGTCTTTGTCTTAATATTCTTGTCCTTAACAACTGATCTAGAGCTACTTTTTGACTACACGGAAGCTGTATGCCCTTGAAAACTTAGAATGCCTTCCCAAGACTCTATTTCCTTCTCTCTAGAATGAGAAGGAAGCACTACCACATGGCAGTATTGGAGGGCTAAGTAATAAAATGTCTAGAAACTTAGAACAGCATATGGCATCCCCTGCTCACTCAGCTGATATCAAAATTGTGATTGCAATGGCCCCAGTATTTTTTTTTCTTTTAGTGTTCATGTTGAACTTTCTGCTACAGTAAGACTTGTTTCCTTGCCATCTCAGTTACCCAGCATGCACCGGACCTCATAAAAGCCCCCACTCCTCTCTTCCTTATAAATCCTCGTGTTCATCACAGTCCAGCTCAGATCTCACCCACATACTCTTCTTGGTCATTCCATCTAATGAAGGAAGGGCAGTTTGACTCAGAAAGAGACAACAAAACTGCCACATTACGATAAGTGTGAAGAAATGACAGCTCAGGCTAGATGCTTGGTGGGTGGAGAAATGGGCTAACGATGGCCTCTGGGGAGGAACTGGATGCTTGGTCACAATGAAAAGTTATGCCTTTCTGTACCCTTTTGAGTTGTGTACTTGGTGGAACCAGAAAGAAAGGCTTCAAGTCCCATAGGAAGAAGAACCACCATCCATTATTGTTTTTAAAATAAAAGCTGACAATTTCTCAGATTATCTCACTTATAAATTGAAAAGAACCAATTGCAACTGAAAGATGTAAGAACTCAGAATTAGAGAGTGTAGACAAGGCCTGGAGGAGTCAGGACTGAAGATGTGGGTTTTCACGTCCTCTCTCTCTTCTCTCTTCTCTCTTTCTCTTCCCTCTCTCTTTCTCTTCTCTCTCTTGCTTTCTCTTCTCTCTCTCTTCTCTCTCTTTCCTCTCTCTCCCTCTCTCTTCTCTCTCTTTTTCTTCTCTCTTTCTCCTCTCTCTTTCCTCTCTCTCTCCCTCTCTCTTTCTCTTCTTTCTCTCTTTCTTCTCTCTCTCTCTCTCTCTCTCTCTCTCTCTCTCTCTCTCTCTCTCTCTCTCTCTCTCTCTCTCTCTCTCAGACCAGACTCCTGGTCCATGGCTCTGTAAGAAGAAAGCAATGGCTGCTTTCTAGGAGTTTTCTATTTGGCTGGTCCAAACTTGGTAACTGCACCCGCAATCCATCTGCACAAGATAGGTCTGAATACCCAGACATAGCATTACCAAGGCATTAACTTCATAAAGAAAAATAAAATGGAGCCACTGAGATGGTTCTACATGAAAGGCTCTTGCCTTCAGGCACGATGACCTGAGTCCAATCCCCAGTACCCACATGATAGAAGGAGAGAACGGATTCCCACAAATGTCAGAGACAGAGAGAAAGAGAGAGACAGAGTACAAATAAATAAATATAACATCAACAAGAAGAAACGTCAGTCATAAAAAGGCTTGAGGACTTTCATGACTTAAAATTTTGACACAGACAATGTGATCATTCAAAAGCCATTTTAAATTTGATTTTCTGTATATGAGGTGACTCTGCAGTTGTTCCAGATTTGGCCTTAAAACGTTGCAACGTGCTATATAGAAATAGGTATAGAAGACAGAAGTTTGTGGGTCTGTGTTCACTCATAGCTAGAATTGTCCAGGAAATCACTGAAAGTGTGTTATATTAAAATCCAATCGAATTCAGGTTTGAGTGTAAAGAATTCTGTGAGGTGCTTAGGACAGAACATGGTGGGCCCCACCCTGCCTCCCTCACCCCAAAGTCCAAAGTAAAAAGCACAGAATCTGAATGTGAGGGAACTTTCTGTCTGGAAAACTCTGGGAGAAGAGACAAACTCTCTTGAGACTAAAACATTACTTTGCTTTTTATAATTAAAAAAAGTATGTAACCATATGAACATACCAGAAATGTGAGGAACAAAAAAAAAAAGAATAAAAAAGAGAAAATATTTTGTTGGCTTGTTTTGAGAAAGGATCTCATATACCTAGCCCAGGCTAGTTCCAAACTCAGAATTCTCCTTCCCAAGTGTTCAGATGATACGCATGTGTCACTATACCCCTCTTGAGAAATGGTTTGGTGAACATAAGAAAAAATGCATTCACTTGTGCACATATCAGCATTTAGCCATTTGCATCAAGTTAATATCATTATGCAACTGAGAATCATGATCATTGTGCATGCACGGCCTCTATTGTCCCCACCCTATAATGACAGACACCAATGCACACTGCGTGAGTGGCTAAGGAATAAGAACCCATTATTTTAGTAATTACACATTTTACATGTTATTCTTAACCTGTAAATATCTTCTGAAAAATCACTTTTTTTCTTTAACAGCTCCAACGTGTGGGTGGGACAGTCAATCTCTCCTTACTCTTTTTCTGAGAAACCATGATCCAGAAGGGAGTGAAGTGTCTTGTGTGATCACACTGGAATCCAAATAGGGATGTCCTGCCCTCCACTACTGCTTCTGATGTCTAATGCATACGCCTCTAAGCAGTGATCCCTCCAGGCTAGTCTAACTCCCTTGGGCTGCTGATAGACATGTAAGTTACTAAACGTCTTGACTAGCTGTATTTTGGCATTGGAGCATTTTGAGAAAGATGATGTATAACTGTGAGAAAGATGAAGTAATAAATACAACAATAGTTATTTGGAAATGCAGAAAATTTAAATATAGAGCTCAGAGGAGATGGGATCGAAGCGTCAGCCACACCCTGTCTTTGCTCTCCTGTGCCTTCCATGTCTTCAATGCAGTGGGCTGACAGAACAACTGGCATTCTTTTATCATGGTTTTATGCAAGCTTGTTAGCATATATTACTATTTATTATTATTCTGTGTTTCATTATGGCATTTCCATACATGTATGTAATGTATTTTGATCATATCCCTCTGAAAGTCCATGAAGGAACGTATAAAATTAGACAGGTCCAGGGAAGAAAATTCTTGATGCAAAAATGGAAGCAGAAAGAATGGAGTTAGGAGGAGGGGCAATCTGAAGTCTATCTGGGGAAGTCTTGTGTGAGGGAGGAGGCTAGAGGAGCAGGCTGGGATGAGATGAGTCAGAAGCCGCTGACTCCTGAGGAACGATTGTCCTGTTCCAGAATTCCACAAGGCTGACTTGAACATTTCCTTTTTGCCTTTGTCTTGACCATTGACCTCCTGCCACACCCCACAAACCTTCTGCTTGCTTCGCGCTTGGTTGTTTCCCTTGCTGTTTTGAGACTGAGTCTTGCTATGAGCCTGGCTTTGAGCTCATGGTTCCTTTTCCTCAGACTGCACTACACCTGCCGCCCTCTAACCATATTTTCGTCTTCCTCGTTTTTTCACACTGTGCTACGCTCTCAACTTGGTTTTCCATCCTCTACATATGTACCAGCTACACTGACCTCCCCCGCCTTATTCCTCCTCTGGTTCTCTCTCTACCCCCAGAACATGTCAGGCATTCTCTCAAGGCTCCTAATCTACTGTCCTTTTTAACCAATGTCTTCACCCATGTGGATGCTTCTTGAAATTAAAACCAATTATGCTTTGCTTCTGTCCAGTTCCTATGCTATCCCATCAGCCCTACTACAGCCTGTGACAACATAGAGTTTTATTGGGCTGTTAAGCAAACAACAATGTCAAAAGTGTAAAGAGCGAGCGCGCGCACGCGCTCGCGCGCGCGCACACACACACACACACACACACACACACACACACACACACACACAGAGGCAGCATTGGTATGAATCCAGAAGAGTCCACCAGTGAGCTCTTGAATGGTCTCATATAGGACTAACATAAAGTCTACCCAACACTTCTTCGAGAAATTTTATTTTGTTTGACTCCAGTGAGATTCTAAAGTTAACTTCTGGAGGGAAAAAGTCACTGAGTAACATAATTCTGTTTTCTTTATTTCAGTTGCCACAAGGAAAAGTCAAGATGTTTTTCATCTTGTGTTTGCCAAATTATCTCTTTACCACCACCCAAAAAATTACAACAAAAAGAAAAGAAGAAGAAAAAAAAAACCTAAAATTCCTTTACCCTTCCCACCTCCCTCAAGAGAAAAGAATAGAAGGTATGTGAGCTGGGCTGAGCTGGATGGAATCTCATGGCTGAAGAAGGAAAGATTTTTGTTCTTTTTGTAAACTGGACATTTTCAAGGAGACCCTCATGTGGGCTGGCTTCCACAAACTTGCTTCTTTGCTTCCTGCTTTGGGCTTGCTTCAGGTCAAGCAACTGCTCTGAAGAGGAGCTACTGAAAAGAGGCTGTGTTCCAAGGCCAAGGGATATTTTTAGGGCTTGAGGAGGAAGGGTTTTTCTTTTTTTTTTTATGTGAAGGGAAGGATGGGTATGTCATCCAAAGCTCTGGTCTTGTGAAGAAGCTGAAACTTGGCACAATGTAAAGAAGCTGACAGTGAGGGCCAAAGCCAGAGGCCTTGCTTTCAAAAGCCAAGTGCTGGAGACCACTTGTTCTGGTTCAGCTGAAAATATGAACACAGAAGTTTTCCTGGATTTTCTTGTATGTTTTGTCCCCTCTTATTATAAATCATCAGCAAAACAAACAAAACCAAAAAGCAAAAACCCCACATTTTTTGTTTTGACTGATTTGTTGGAAGGTACAACTTTATATCCAGTATTGTTTCTCCCTTGAGCAAATAAGAAAAACAACTGAAACACTCAGAGTATAGGATATCTTGTGGGAAAGCATTTGTTAGCTAGTTCTGAAGAGTCCTCAAAGTAGACAGCCTGTGAAAAGCTGATGGACCAAACTCCAGCAGCCTGTGTTAATGTGGGTAAGGGGAATGCTTCTTAGTCTCACTACTGCAGCTTACATCTGAAATGTCCCCCAACCACAAAGGCCTGGGTCCCAGTCTTGTGGTGGATCTTTAGTTAGAAGCCTTTGGAACTAGTAGCACTCTCTGACTTTTCCTATTCTTTCTTTTGTTCCCTTCCCATGATGCAAATGGCTTGATGTCCAAAACAGTGTCTCTATATGTCCAAAAAAAATGGGGCCAATCAGCCATAGAACATCCCAAACTGGCTGAAGTAAACCTTTCTCTTTGCAAGTTGACTCTCTTGGGTATTTGTTACAGTTACAGGGAGCTGACTCACAAATATGCTCATCACTCATGCACATACTTAACAAAAATTACAAGTTGGAGGATGAGAATAGCAGAGTTTCATCTTTCCTGGATGATTCAGACTCATTATGGGGTGCCTAGCTGTTAGATAAACAGTACCTACTGGTATCATATTAAAGCAAATGATTCTAAGTTAGCATCAAGAAAAGCCAACAGATGGCTCAGAGGTTAAGAGCACTGGCTGCTCTTCCAGAGGTCCTGAGTTCAATCCCCAACAATCACATGGTGGCTTGCAACCATCTGTAATGAGATCTGCATACATTCAGGCAGAACCCTGTGTATATAATAAATGAATAAATCTTTTTTAAAAAAAAAAGAAAGAAAAGACAATATTATGAATCTCATACACACCCTGAGATTCAGCATCGAGGAGGCAGAGACAGGCAGATCTCTATGAGTTCAAGGTGAGCCTGCTCTATATAATGAACTTCATGCCATCTAGGGATACACAGTGAGATGTTGTCTCCCAAAAGGGGGAGGGGGTGTTGTGCCCTGGTGGCAAGATTCCCAAAGAGAACACCAGACACAAACTCTCCTAAATGCAAAAACAAGATTTATTGAAAAGAACAAGCCTCAGCAGGTACCCTGTCACTAGCACACCATCATAGTGGTGACCTGAGAAGTGTTGGCCTGTCTGCAAGCTGGGTTTTAAAGGCAAAAACCACACAATTCTGATTAGCATGTTTTTAGGGACTTTCCAGAATTCCTCTGTTATCTTAGCCTTCAGGTTGTCCCTGTTGCTTGTCAAACCCTTTTTCTATAGACTGTCTCCTGTACTGGGACTTTCTGTAGCTATCCGATGGCCCTAGGCTATCTCCTGTGTTGGGACATTCCATGGTTAATTAGTTGCTATTAGATGGCCCTAGACTATCTCCTTTTTTGTACTTTGTATTCAGCAGAACACAGGCCTGTTTCAAGGTGAGGTTAAGGTCTTGCTTAAAATGGAGGCGCTTCCCTGTTTCTTCTGGTGGTTGTTTAATAATTAATGATTGAGGGAAAATACAGGAACTTCTGGGAATTGTCCTATTCAGCCTTGTGGTCCCAGTTTTACAATTTAAAAGGTCTTATCTCTCCAAAGACTGTGTTATCCATCCATTCATCCATCCATCTATTCATCAATCTGTCATATAACCTCTCTTCCCTGGAGACCCCCAACTGATGTGCTGACAATCACTGTCACTAATGCTTGAATTCGCTTGCCTGCAACGTATTGGAAGGGAGTGGATCTCAAGTTAGTTTTCCTTGGATAATTTCCTGGTTTTGTTTCCTTTGAGTCCAAAGATTACTCATTTCCAAAATGTTCAGGTTTCTCTAGCCATTACCATCCACACTGAGGCCCTAATTAAATAACACCAACTTAGCAAGGTAACAGAAGTGTCTATAAAAACTTAAGCTATATTATGCCTCTTCTGTCACAATGTAGGTTTCTTGAACAAAGGAGTATCACTTGTGTTTATTTAAATATTCCCTACACCCACTGCAATCTTTACACTGATGAGCAGACAGATTTTAATGAGGTTTAACCCTAGGAACACATAAGAACTGCCTGCAGATTCTTGAATTCTACGTCTCAGATACCAGCTCCCAAAGTGTTCCTACACCAACAGCTTCAGCCTCACTTGGTAATTTGATAACTATACATAATATCAAACCCCCTTCTTGACCTATTGCATTAGAAATGCAGGGTTGAGGCCCAGACTCTATAATTTTGGGGTGAACTAAAATTTGAGTCAGAAGATATAGAGAATTCAGTAAATCTTGGGGAAAATACTACTATTTAATAAATATCACAAGGTCAAAGGTGAGGTCCATCACACTAGCTCACCATTACATTCCCATCTCTAGGGTCTGTCTTGGTTCCCAACACATGGTCTTGACACTCCCAAATGTGTTGAATTAAAAAAAATAATAAAACAGTGTTTTGAGGCTCATGGATTGAGTAATAAGCAACCAAATTTCTTGTGTCTGTTGGCTTTTATAAGAAGTAACTGGAGCAGACCGTTGGAAGATGACTATTCCCTCTGAGGGTGCCATTTATTGCAAAGCATCAATTATTTCACTAATTGCACACTGTGGCTTATCAGGGAGTTCCAGCAAGACATCTAGTTACAAAGGATTCTGAAAAAACACAAGCCAAACAGTCACACTTTAAAAATTCAAATGTCTTCAAGAAACTATTTTTTTTTTATTTTTATTCTACGAAAGTTGCTCTGTTGAGATTCCTATGCTCTTCTGAACTTCTGAGCTATAGTAAGAACAGAGCTTTCCATATTGCAGAATAAAGGACGGGTATCCTTCTGTGTAGAGGGTAGATCAGAGGTAGAAGCTACTAAAGCTGCAAGGGACCACCGTCATCAAAAGGCATGCTCTTTACACAGTTAAATGCAAATCATTCAAGACAAAAGAAAGAATAATACATCATGGGACTTAAGACCCAGAAGAGAAATTAGATCCTTGAAACAGACAGCTGCAACCCCTCCTCATCCTCCTCAGCACTGCAATGTGTGGAGTTATGTTTCAAATTTAATAAAAACCAGATGAGATATCAAAGAGAGTAAACACCACAGTCAGATCTCACCCAGCTGTCTTCCAGCTTCCTCAGCCTCACTCCTCATGGCTTATGCTGCCTGCTCTGTCTTTCTATGCCTGCCTTAAATACCCTCTTCATCCAGTTGTTTCACATCCAGGTTAAGATTAAAGGCGTGGCACCACCACTACCTGCCTGGGAGCCTGAAACTCCCTCTATAAACTAAGCTGGCCTCAAACTCATGGAGAACCACCTGCCTCTGCCTCCCAAGTGCTGGGATTGAAGGCCTGCACCACTAGCTCCCAGATCTATCCACAGTAAATCTAGGAGGATCAGAGAGTGGTAACTCACACCTTTAATCCCAGCACAGGGAATATCCGGGAGTGGTGACCTACACCCACTTAATCCCAGTAAATCTGAGATTGAGGCCAACTTAGTTTACAAAGGGAGTTCAGGGCTCCCAGGCAGGCAGTGGTAGTGCAATGCCTTTAATCTTAACCAGCATTTGAAACAACTGTGTGAAGAGAGTATTTAAGGCAGATGTAGAAAGACAGAGCAAGCAATAGAAGTCACGAGGAACAAGGATGAGGAAGCTGGAAGACAGCTGTGTGAGATTTGACTGTGGTGTTTCCTCTCTTTGATATCTCAGCCTGGTTTTTATTAAATTTGAAACATGTCCCCACAGCAACGTTTTTGTGGGTTTTTTAAATCTATTTGCTCACATACAAGTTACTGTCTTCAGTTCTCCTAGAACCCAAGTGAGAATTCTCATTCACACATGAATCCAACCACAAAATCATCTCCCATGCACAATGAAGACAGTCATCATACCTTGAGTGAGATACTGATGAAGAAAATGCAAATTTAACATGCATGTTATTATTCAAAAGGTGAAGCCCCATTTCCTGTTCTCTGATGATGAGACAGGTCCTAGGATCCTGTGGATGGACACAGTTCACATTATGATGATGAAATTTACCATTAGGTGGCCTGGATCCTATTGCTTCTTTTAAAAACTCTTTTCTTTAAGTAAATTTATTCTTTGACTGTCTTATAAATAGATGCATAGGAAGGCAGACAGACAGACAGGTAGATCAGTAGATAATCAACTTCTCTCTCTCTTTGTATGTGTGTAATACAAAGAGGAAGTACTCTGGTCACGCTCATGCCTCAGCCTCTCTTCTTCCTCCTCTTACTCCCACCCCTCCTCCCTTTAAGTTCCCACCCCATTATCATATATTTTTGTTTTGCTTCTCTTCATGACCCATTGTGTTTAGCTTCCCCTGCTCAGACAGGGCCCCATAAGCCCTCCCAGAAGCAAGTCTGAGTGTTTACTAATTCACTATTGGGTAGGCCCTGTTGTGGAGCATTCCTTTACACTGTGTGAAAATGTGTCACTCTGATTAGTTCAATAAAGAGCTGAATGGCATTAGCTAGGCTGGAAGAGGAGAGGCAATAGGCAAGACTTCTGGAGACAGAGAAAACTCTGGGAAGAAAAAAGTAGGAGTCACTAGCCAGATGCAGAATACCCAGATGGGCAAAATGGAGATGAAGCAGAATGTAGATTTTAAAATATGGGTTAACTCACATTATAAAAGCTAGTTAGAAACAAGCCTAAGCTAAGGCCAAGCCTTCATAATTAATAAGTCTCTGTGTCATTATTTGTGAGCTGGAGGCCCAAAGAAAAAGCCTTCTACAAGGCCCTACATAGGCAACCCTGGCTGTTGTGAGTTCATGAGAGTCACAGGATTTACCAGCGTTCCTTCCTATGGTGTGGCTCCTATATTCACCTCTTCTTCAAAGCTTGTCCCATTAAATCACTTGTGCTCAGTATCTCAACCAGTCATGAGTCCCTGCCTTAACCACTTTCTGCTGCAAATAAAAACCTCGGACAGCCTCTGCTTCCTCCTGATTGTCATAGTGTGGTGACCAGAAGACAGAGTGGACAAGTTGTGCTAGTATTAGCTGTTGTGAAGATAGAACATTTTAACCTCATCTTCAATCCCCCCAACTCACTCCAGCTAGAAATAATCATTCAAGATTGTAACCTCAGGCTGTCCTTGAAGTTTGGAAAGAAGTCACAAAGAACTCAGGGTACTTTCGGTAGGTGTTAGATTTTTCTCAGATGCTCTTGAGAAGGTTGTGGGAGATTATGTTGTTTCATTGTAAATAATCATCCCACCCACTGGTTTAATAAAAAGTGCTGATTGGACAAAGGCAGACAGGAAGTGTAGGCGGGGCTACCAGACTAAGAAAACTGAAAATGGGAAGCACAGAGCAGAATGCCAGAGAGAAGCCGGAAGAAGCAGAGGACAACCATGCTGCTCTAAGGAAAGGTACTGAGCCACATGGCTGAACAGGATAAGAGTAATGGGTTAGATTAAGGGTAAAGAGTTAGCAAGTTACATGCCTGGGCCTTGGGCCGATCAGCCTAAAACTATAGTAAGCATCTGTGTATCTCTGCGGGTCTGTGGGTCTGTGGGCCAAAACCTAGAAGCCATGCCTGAAAGTGTGGGCCAGAAACCTCCTACTACAGAAGGTGAGAGGTCTTCATCTGACCCTCATATTTTCTTGAAAGACTAACAATATTGGTCTAAGCTAGAATAGTGAGCACCATCTCAGGTGATACTCTTAGCAGGGGTTCTCAACCATCCTAATGCTGAGACCCTTTAATACAGTTCCTCATGTTGTGGTGACTCTCCCCCCATCATAAAATTATTTCGTTTTGTAAGACTCAAAAGTTAACCTGTAAGCTTCACTTGCCCAAGGACCAGGTAACTTCCTGGAATGCTGGGACATGTAGTTCTTGGAAAGTAATAGCCAACCCACATGGGAAACTGCATGAGTTTCTCCATAAAAGCCCCTCCAGCACGTGTCTCATTGCCACTCAGCTAGGAGTTCCAGGGAGTGGTCCTGACCAAAGTCCATCCTGGTCAATATTTAATTAAAACTTGCTTCAAATTTAGCTCAATTGTGGAACTCATTTTTCTTCCACAAATCATGGTATTAGCAGTTGCTGCTTCATGACCGTAATTAACAGTTGCTGCTTTATGGCTGTAATTTTGCTACTGCTATTAATTGTAATGTAAATATCTTATATGCAATATGTGATCTCCAAAGGGGTTTGCAACCCATAGATTGAGAACCTCTGTCTTGGAGTCTTGGTTACACATGCAAGTCAATTTCCTGCAATATTGAAAAATGGCTTTTAATAGTTCAAAGATCTGTTGACTCACAACCTTAAAGCTATAAATGTCTTTATGAACAATGTTATGTATGCTACATTTTAAAACACTTTGACTTGTTATTTGTGGGAAGTTGTGTCTACCTAAAGTAGTAAGGCCATATTTGCTCTAAGGACAATTTTAGAAGCAACCTGTGGTAATTAACTCAGCAGGACTCCCCAGTATAGCTCCAATTAACCCAAATGGTATAAAAGGACTTTTATAATTAGGAGCACAACTTGAAGAATTTCTTCCCTATGGCACTATATTTCACAAATTAAATTATAAACACAGAAAGTAATTTTAAAACATGACACAGGACTTGATTTATCCTGACAAAATTGTCATTTACTCTGTTAAGGTTGTTTTAGATTCCATTCCTGTTACCAGAGGCATCAGTAATTTGAACAAAAGGAGGTTTTGTGTGGAGATAACTACATCTAATATATTCATAGAATCACTAAACATTTTCCAGAACTGTGTTTCAAACTCTTCCTCTACTGAGAAGAGATAGCCTTTTCTATTTATCTTGTCTTTTATGTCTTCCAGGAGGACCACCTTCTGGTGGGGAGAGGCTTGGGCAATTATGAAACCCCGTAAAAGAGCAGTGGTAAGGTCATGTGACTACCCAAGCCTCTAGCATCCTAGGGCCAGGAGGAGAATACTTGGTCCTGGTTTTTGTGTAGCTGTCTTAAAACAAAGGAAGAAGAAAAATATATAAAGAAAATAAGGAAAAAAGGAAAAGGAAAGGAAAGAAGGAGGGAAGGAAGGAAAGAAGGAAAGAAAACAGAAATGCAGAAAGAAAGAAATAAGTTGTGTTCTACATTAAAAATGATCTTTTCATGTGGGCAAATCTATTAATATAGCTATTGTGTAATGTGAATATATTGTTTAATTTCTGATAGGCTTCCAATCTTTCTCTCTCTCCATTAGAAACTCTACTGTTGTGAACACTCTCATCCTTTCTGAAGGACGTTTTTATAATTTTGCTTTATACAATAAGTTCTTTTGATTGAAGTTAAAATTTGATTTTGTATAATGTGAAAATTTAAAGTTTACTTTAAAATTATTATATATATATTCAGCAGTATGGAGGGAAGCATGGGCATCACATATGTGCATAGCAGGTAAAGGAGAACTCATAAGAAACAGTTCTCTTGCTCTACAGGGTAACTTGGGGACCGAATTTGGGTGGACAGGCTTGACTGCTCTCCAGCCCTTAAACTTAACTTTTAAAAGAGCTATAAACTAATTTCCAATTATTTAATGAACCCAGTTGTTCCTTGGTATCCAAGGGGGGCTGGGTCTAAAACCCCCACTTAGTGTTAGAACCCACCAATGGTCAAGTCTCCTGCATGATCAGGTGTCTTCCTGGTTTCTTCTCACATTCTCTCATGTATTTTAAACCATCTCTATCCTATTTATAAAACTTAATGCAGTATAAAGGCAGTAAAATGCCCGCTAAAGTCTACTTGGGGAATAACAAAGGGGAAAGTGTCTATATATAACCAGCACAGACACAATACAAATATTTTCCCCACTCCAACTGGCTGAATCTACCTCTAAGGAACTTTCTAGATAGGGTGAGTTGACTGAAGCCCACCTGGGTGTGGTTGAAAGTACTAAGTTTATAATGAACTAAGTTTACCAAAGCTGTCTACGTGGACTTCAGCTTCTCCCATCCATTTGTGTTCTCGGCCCACAGCTCTGGCTTTGTACCCATCCCACACTCCAGCCATGATAAAAGGCTGCAGCTGGGAGAACAGGGCTCCAGACATACTTACCTACTGGTTTGTTTAAACGCCTTTATTCTTCCATGCTTCTTCTTCTGGCTGAATTTCAGTATTTCCTTCCCATCTCAGTTTCAACTCAAAGCTCTATTAGCAATTTTAAGGAACATAGAACTAACTTTGGATGAAGATGCTCAGGTCTGTGAGATTGGGAATACACATAAATTAGTGTGAACACAAACACAGTCAAGACACAAATAACTTCATCAATCAAAAACAAAACAAAATAAAACAAACGAACCGACCAACAAAAAAGCCAACTCCCTGTTCTCCACCTCTTCACCATCATCCTTTCCTCCTGCAGTAAAACTTGACCCTGATGATGTCATGTGTTTCATCTTAAGAATAGTAGATAAATGGAAGCATATGGTTACATAACTCCCTGAGGCTGCCTCTAAGTCAGCATCCTTGAGAATCTCCAAGTTCCTTACCATGTCAGCAATCTAGCTGATGGATCATTCTTCAATGCTGAGATGCACCTTTGTAGAGATGTATCACAGTTTATCCATCCTCCTCTACCAAGGAGGATTCACAGTGTTTGCAGTTTGGAATTTTTATGATTAGCACTGTAACTGGAGGGAGGTGGTGCTGATGCTCGGCTTTAATCCCAGAGACAGGTGGATCTCTATGAGTTCCAACCTGGTCTACAGAGTGAGTTCCAGGACAGGCTCCAAAGCTACAGAGAAACCCTGTCTCAAAAAGAAAAACAAAACAAAACAAAAAACAAAACAAAACAAAAAAAAAAACCTCTGTAGTTTTTTGTGTGCAGCATATATGTGTTGGGGGGCAGGGCATGTTCCTGGAGTTAAAATCAAGGGTTGACAAGCAAGTGTAGATTTAAGCAGCAGTATAAGTCTTAGTGTCTCGATATTATTTTTGGTAGTTGATATTGTAATTTTTGGTTTTATGTGTTTATTCAAGGCAGGGTTTCTCTTTGTAGTTCTGCATAGTTGTGGCAGTTTGAATAAGAATGGTTTTCATAGGCTTGAATGCTTGGTCACCAAGCATCTATTAAGAGATGTGACCTTATTGGAATAGGTGTGACTTTGCTCTCTCTCTCTCTCTCTCTCTCTCTCTCTCTCTCTCTCTCTCTCTCTCTCTCTCTCTCTCTCTCTCTCTCTCTCTCTCTCTCTCCCTCCCTCCCTCCCTCCCTCCCTCCCTCCCTCCCTCCCTGCAGATCTGGATGCAGAGCTCTCAGCTCCTCCAGCACCATGTCTGCCTGCACACTGCCATGCTTCCTGCCATACTGATAATGGACTGAACCTCTGAAACTGTAAGCAAGCTTCAATGAAATGCTTCCATTTATAAGAGTTGCTGTGGTCATAGTGTCCCTTCACAGCAATAGAACACTGATTAAAACAATAGTCAAGGCTGGCCTGAAACTCACAGAGATCCACCTGCCTCTGTCTCCTGAGTGCTGGGATTAAAGATGTGTGCCACCTGGTCTTGCTGGTATTGTATATAGGGCTGCTGCTGCTGCTGCTGCTGCTGCTACTTCTCCTCCTTCTCCTCCTCCTCTTCCCCTTCCTCCTTCTAGATATTTTTATTTAATATACATTGGGGTTTTGCCTGCATGTATTTCTGAATGAGGGGGTCAAATCCTCCGGAACTGGAGTTGCAGATAGTTGTGAACTGCCTTGTGGATGCTGAGAATTGAACCTGAATCTTTCAGAACAGCAGCCAATGCTCTTAACTGAGTAAGCCATCTTTCCATCCCCTCGTATGCAGTTTTTAATTGAAATCATTCTTTTGTGAAATGGCGTCTCATTAGGATTTAATGGCATCTCTCTGATGGCTAACAATGTTGAACATTTCTCTGTGTTTATAAACCTTTCTTATATTTTCACTCATGAAGCATCTGTTCAAATCATTTGTTTATTTTTAAGTCATTACTTTTCTTTCTAGTGAATTCTAAAATTCTTTATATAGTCTGGATGCAGATTTCTTGTTTGGCTGGGCCATCCTCATGAAAGTATGTCCCATGTGGTCACATAAGACCCTTTAGTACTAAAGTATTTCAGTGCTAAAGCCCTTAGGCTGTTCAATGTTTGGCTGGTGCATCCTTGAAGTACTTTTTCTGTGTGTGTGGGCGGGGGGCAGTATGTGTACTGTGAATATGCACGTATGTGTGTTCACATGTGTGCACCCAGATGTGAACTGGCGTACATGCATGTGTATGCCTGTGCATATGTAGAGGCATGAAGCTGATGTTAGGAAGCATCTTCCTCAATGGTTCTTCCACTTTGGTTTTTTTTTTTTTGAGTCTGAATCTCTCAATAAAATTCAGAATAGGTTCCCATGCCCAACTGGCATTTATGTGGGCTCTTGGGTCACAATCAACAGTCTCTCAAATATGCAACAAGGACTTTAACCTCTGGTCCATCTTCCTACATCTTGCCATCCTTAACGATGTCACAATGAGGGTCTCATGTTTTCATTTTCTGCTTGGCCCCAGAACCAGGTAGCTGCTTACATGTGATATGGAATTGCTTTTGGCCCTACTCACTGCTTTAATTTTTATTCTTTTAACATAGTCTTTCCCAGAGCAAAGTCTTAAGCTTTGACGAAGCCTAATTTATCAATTTTCTCTTGGTACCTTGGGGGGCATTTCCAGAAACTTTTTGATCATGAAAAGTTTCTCATCTGTTATTTTGTGAGTGTGTTACAGCTGTGTTTTTCATTGAGATATATGAACCATTTTATTTCATCTTCTACAATTTATGAGACTTGGTTTTTACACCAACTTTTGATGGGCAATATTTTGGCTTGCAGATTAACTTAGGACAAAACCGCTTTATAGCACAGCATCTTTCCATCAGAGAACACGATGACATTGTTCCCATCCAGGTTCTTTTTCATCTCCTATAAAGTTTCATGCTTTTATTCACATGTGTGTCATACAATTTTACTAGTTTACTGGGAGAATATTGCGTATTTTTATTGCTATTGCATGAGATCTGTTCTCTGTTGCAACCTCCTAATTCAATGCCCCTAAAGAACTGGAGCAGCAGAGCATTGACAATAAAAAATTGAAGTGAAAAATAAAGTTTTGTTTCCCTCTTGACTTACAACACAGGGCCTGCTAAGCAAACTTCAGGCAGGCTCTTAGAGAGGCAGTCAGCCCTTCCTCTTCTTATCCTGGTTCCCTTATGAGCACTAGGGATGGGGGTGGGGTGAGGTTGGCATGCAAGTCCTGCTGGAATGATGCCTCTGGCTGGCACCGAAGGTAGGGAACTGGCTCCTTTGAGAACTGCCTCTAAGTTGCTGCAAGGTACTAAGGGCTCTTGTTTTTAGCTATAGGTTTTAAAAGCTCAATGCACCAGGCAAGTATGAACATTTCATCAATTCATATTTAGTCAACTACAAGTAACGCACTAGCTAACTTTGCTATTGAGATTTTTTTTTCCTTACATGAGGGCTCTGAGGGCCAGCCCTTGCTGATGTTAGCTCAGCATTCAGTAATGCCATTGGAAAGGCAAACTCTTCTTTCTGTTTTTTTTTTTTTAATAATCATTTTTGGTTTGGAATGATTTTAACTAAAGTCACATGCAAGCATAAAGAAGATACAAAGGTTTTGTGTGCATTTTACCCCATTTCTGTCACTTTAAAACATTAGTCAAAAGTGAGGAATATGTATTGATACTGTTAATTAAACACAGGTTTCATTGACATTTTCTCAGCTTGTTCATGAGTGTGTTTGTGTAATTCAGAATCCAACTGGTGTGTCATTACCTCTACTCCCCAGGTCTCCTTAGGCATCTCTCAGCTGACAGTGTCTTCGGTCGTCACTTATTTTTCACAGTTTTGGCATTTCTGGAAGAATGCTGGTTGGATAGTTTATAGAATATCCCTCAATTTGATTGGTCTAATTATTTCTTTTATACTAAGATGTCTTGGGGAGGATCACCATAGACATGGAATGCTCTTCTCACTGCATCCAAGGCATGCACAATTTCAACATGAGGAACAATAGTGATGTTAGACTCAATAGGTAACTTCTGTGGTGGTTTGTCTTCAGCGTCAATTGACTGAATTTGGAGTCACCTGGGAGACACACCATAAACGTGTCTGTGGGATTGTTTTTAGAGAGTTTAACTGAGGAAGAAGAACCCGCCAAGCCAGGTAAACTGTGTAGGATTCAGGCACTTTCAAGGCGAAGAAAAAAGATCCATTATGAAGCAGTTGGTACCATTCTGTGGGCTGGAGCCAGGACTGAATCAAAGAGAGGAGGACCCTAGCTGAGTACCAGCATTCCTTATTTTCTGCTTCCTGGATTGCTCACATGTGAGGGGGTCCATCATCCATTCATGCTTTCATAAATTCCCAGGCCTTACCAGCCCTCTTATACTGGAAGCCAAAACAAATCTTTCTTCCTTTAAATTGCTTCTTGTTAGAAATTTGGCCACACTAAAGAGAAAGTACCTGATGTAACTGGTGATATTAAACTTGATTTCTGAGGTAATCTCAGCTAGAGCTCTTAGTCATTTTATTCTGGAGAATTTAACACATGCATGAAAACAGAATTGGCCTGGGTGTATGTCTATTCAGTTTCCACAACTGTTAGGTGTTACATCATTTACTTACACATTTATTCTTTCTGCCAGCTTCCACTGGGCAACTCGAAAGCAAGTTCTAGACACCATATTTAACCTATAAATACTTTAGTGTGAGTCACTAATAGCTAAGAGTTTCTGAAAAATAGCCACTAGCAGTGTTATTAAAACTGTAACCATGGTTTGTTTCAAGGCTGTTTGTTTTTCCTCTCCACCCATAGCATGGAGTTCTTCATCCTTGCTCCTTAACAACTGGCCAGAGAACATTTGTGCATTCAGCCATCATATCTAAGTTCAAGGTAAGACAAGGGGAGGGGAGGTAACAAGAGATCACAAGCTTCCCTCATCCCTTTTCCCACTGAAGTATGTTCATTGGCTAAGGCAGGTCACATGACGGCCACAATTATCCAGGGAAGCTAGTACATGGCTTTTCAGCCTCCCTAACTGAGGATTCCTGGGATGATGAGATTAAGTAAGCCAAGATATCTTTCACACCAATTTGAGGGAGTGGAAACGACTTGGCTGACACTTCTCACCATTCTGTGAAGCTAGTCATCAGGACTAGACAGAGATTGAGCAGAATTGGCAGCCGGAGCCATGACAGTGCCCAAATTTAACCTGCCTTTGGCTTAGCAAGGCCTTAAGGCTGTGGCCTAGCTGCGCCTATCTATGAAAGCTGAAGCTCCAATTGTGGAGCTGTAGAGAGAGGGTCTGAAGTCTGGAAGCCAGCTTAACCTGTCTTCAAGGACCCCAAGGCATAGCTGTTAGAAAGTTATTTTGTGGGGCATGAAATCAGAGTGACTCTAGATGGCCAGTACCTGTTATTAGTAGATATTGATTTGAAGCACCATCAAAGCAGCAACTACAGAAGTGTTCGATTGAAATGACTATAGTAAGAATTTTGTGAAATTAAAAAAAAAAATGCTTAGAAGTCACCAACCTTTCAGTGTTCTGTATTTTAACAGACTTCTAAGAATATATATATATATATATATATGTGTGTGTGTGTGTGTGTGTGTGTGTGTCACACACACACACACACACACACACATACTTTGAAATGCCTTTGATCCTAAGGCACATCTTGACTTCAGAAACCTTAAAAACGCTGGGGGCATATTTTAATATTGATGGGTTGGATTTTCCTGATTAGGCTACATGAGAATCTTTTGGATTCTATATCACGATCTTTTAAAAAAGTTACTTCATTGAACTCTAATCTAATTGATATTGTTGCATTTTATGTGGATGCCACTATAGCACCAGCAGCAGCCAGTGCTCACCAAGAAAGACCACACTCAATTTTTTTCCACCATAAATTGCTTTGTTTGTTAAGACTTTTATGTGACAAGATCATTTGTTTTTGTCCTTCTTTAAGTCCACATGATGTTTTCAAATCTACCCATTTTATGGTACCTTAGTACTTTAACCCTTTTTGAAAATTCTCTAGTAGCAGCTAGTTATAAAAATGTCCATCGTGGGACCTAACTAGGACCTCTGAATGGAGACGACAGCTGTGTGGTGGGTGCAGTTTGGGAGGGCTAGGGCAGTGGGATCAGAACTTACCCCTAATGCGTGAACTGTCTTTTTGGAGATTGTTTCGTATACAGGGATACCTTGCTCAGCCTTGATGCTAAGGGCAGAGGCTTGGTCCTGCTTCAACTTGATACGCCAGACTGTATTGACCACCACCACCACCACCCCCCCCCCCCTGGGACTCCTTACCCTCTCTGAGGAGTGGATGGGGAAGTGAGGCGGGGAAAAGCTGGGGAGGGGTGACTGGGAAGAGGGGAGAGGGCAAGAGCAGCAGTTGGTATGTTAAAAAAAAAAACTTTTAAATAAACAAAAGTGTCCATTTGCTCAACTGTCAATGGGCTTTTGAGTCATTTCTGGTTATAGTAAAGGCTCTAGGAACATTTGTGTATGGATATTTTTTAACAGACTTACATGTCATTTCTTTGGGTAAGTATCTGGACTAGAGTTGCTGTATTGTAAAGCAATCTTATATTTATCTTTATAGTAAACTGCTAGGTCGCTTTTCAAACTGGTTTTTATCATTTTACAATCCTACCTGCAAAGTATGAGACTCCAATTTCTCTGTGTCCTTACTTTACAACACCGAGTACCATTCAGCTATGAATTTTAGCTTTTGCTTCATCTGCTAGACTTAAACATCTTGCTATGATTTTAATTTGCTTTTTCTTGATGACATTATATTGAGTATTATTTAGTGTGTTGTTGGCCACTCATATAGCCTCTCTTGAAAAGTTCTCACTTAAGATTTTTCTTGGAGTTTAAAAATTAGGCTACTTAGGCCTGAGAGTGTGGATTGGCGATAGTACATGCATTTGCAAAGCCCTGGCTTCAGTTCATAGGAAGAAGGGGGAGTGGGGGGGAGAAGAAACAGGAGCAGCAAGCGGGGCTCTTGCCCTTTCTTATTGAATGGTAGGCGCTTTGCACACTCTCAGTGATAATCTTTGTGCCAGCCCTGTGTTTTGCAAGAAACAAACACTTATATGAAGAACTATCACCAGCACCAATGCAACTTGGACCTCAAGTCAAACCACCAAATAAGGTTCAGCGGGCTCCAAATTTCCCCTAGCTCTCCTTCAGCAGAACTTTGTGTTCTTTGATGTTTTTCTCTAGAATGCTCAAGTCCAGAGAAGGTTCAATATTTACTTAGTGCCACTCAGTTTGTAAGAGGCAGGACCAAAAGGATAAGAAGTGAGTCTGAGTAAGGAGGGCAGAGACAGAAGTCAGGGCAGAAGAATAAGTCAAAGCCATAGCAGAAGCCAGGGGTCTTCCCAAGCTGGCAGTCAAGGTAGACCAGCTGTTCCTGGGGTGGGGAACAGGTCCTTCAAAACACTTGGTTTACCTTTAAAGAAATTCCCAGTCATTTTCTCTCTGACTTGCTTTGGCAGTTAAAATAAATAAGGAGGCACCACCTCCGTTCACTTCCCTTTGAGGACTTAGATCTATGTTTAGGTTAGGTAAAATAAAGGAATTTGAAGCTTCATATTGGTTTATAAGTATATGCTTTGAGAGAAAAAAAATCAAAGCAAACACACTCATGATGAAACAGAATATAAAATAGGCCAACCTCAAGTTCTGAGCTCAGGGAACAAGGCCCTTGTCTGTGCTCCAGGAATAAGAATAAATGACATATTTCAAATCTGAACTAATCCTTTCCTTTTAGCTAAATTGCTCGTGATTGAACACTCCTTTTATGTGTCAAGGAAATGTTCTTTTCTCTCCCTGATCTTCCGTTAAAAGCAGTGGGACAATTAATTCTTCCTACTGATTAATCTGATAATACAAATTCTTAAATGTGTGGAGCCCAAATTTAGAGCTTCCTCTAAAGATCACATATTCCAAAGAAACGCAACTCATCAAGGACTTGCTTTGGAAAGCCATGTTTGAAAGCTCAGACAGCTCTGATGAGAAAAATAGAATGATGATGTAAGGAGAGTTTGATTTGGACAAAAAAAATTTTTAAAGGGGTGGAACTTTTGAGAGGAGCTAAAAACAGATTAATGAATAAGAAATGGATGACATACTAATGGCAAAAATAACTCAAGAAAAATATTTCAAATCAGTCAACTTTAAATGACAGGTCCCTTTTGCAAGTATTGGCTGAGGTGTTTTTATTTAGTAGAAGGTCCTGTAGAGGAGAATGTTCTAGAGGCTTGCATAGGTAAAAGAGACCCTCTCAGTAAGACCACAGTTTCCCAAGAAAAATCCTTCACCTTGAATCAGAAAGCAAAGAAATGGAATAGTCTAGAAGGAAAGAGAAAGACCATGAACTCAGTGTGATAGAGAAGTCATTGTGGAGATGTGGTATAGACCAGCATGGGCAAGCAAGAGGTTAGGGACAAGGGAGGTTCCTGACTCAAGGGAGGCAGGCGGAAGTGAGCTGAATCCACTCTAAAACAGTCTTGCTGAGAGAGCGTAGACCGGCTGAATGCTGACTTTTGAGTTTATTTGTGCCCACCTATCAAACACAATCTACCTAAATTTAACGTGCACATTTTGGAAGGGCTCTTATTCTACTCGGGCTCACCGGTTCCTCCAGCTTCCATCTAGGAAGAGCAGCGCTCTCTCAACCAGGGGATTGTTCCTTTACTTTTCTTTCCATCTCTTTCTTCCAAACAGCTCTTTGGCAGCATCATGGGTCTCCCTGCCAGCTTCTCCCTGGGCCACCACTTCCACTTAAAACTCGGAACTATGAATCCCTCACTAGTCAACAGTCTTCTGCTCAATACAGGACAGAGCCAGGGAGCACAGTTTTTCACTCTGCTGTTGGACACTGTGTTCCTCCCACTCTCTTAAAAACCAATGCACTGATCTTGAGCTACTAAAACTCTTTTTTGAAGAGTTACCCGAGAGCGTTCTGATAGTCCATACAAGGCTAATGGTGTCTAACTTTATCTGAGTGTTATACTCTTACCATGATACTGAGTACTTGACTTGGATTATTTTGTTTAATTGTTAACCTATGGGGCAAGTTTTACCATGACCTCTAGGAGTGCAAGCCTGGAGAGATCCCATAACTTCCCCAACCTCATACATCCTCCAACTAGTGAACGGGTTAAATATCTGCGTCCCCAACCACCATGCTATCTTAGACTCTCAAGGAAGAGTTCACTTTCCCCATTACCTGAGGCATCTGTCTTTTCTTCCCAAGCCCCTTCATGTACAATGTCCACCCATTTTCCTTTGAAAAATTATACCCTCCTTCAGTACAAGAGCCTTCTCTCCACACACCTGTATTTATTTTCTTATGCTGCCCCTGAGTGAGTCTTGAGAGCTTGATGATTATCCAGATCTCCAGGCAAAGACATTTGGGGGAGGGGAACTTTAGCTACATGCATCTCCACTCCATTCCTTCAAATACATTTCCTGTTAAACAGAGGACCTGCCAGCAGTCAGAACTAAGCCAGTTTTCCCAGTATATATTCGTTTCTTTATCAAATTAAAAAATGTACATTGACTTATTAAAAAAAACTAGAAAAAGGTAATTAATTGTGCAAACAATAAGATTTATTATAGGATTTCTCATGCATGTACACATGTAACATATTCCGGTCATACTCAGCCCCTCTTTGTTCTATTTGAACTTCTTTTTTGAGATAGGTTCTTGCTATGTAGCCTAGGATGGCCTTGAACTTGAGTTTCTCATGCCTCAGGTAATGTGCAGGATCATGGCAAGCTTCTATCAGTAAACATGTAAAGGAAGCTTATGTCTATAGAGTTTGAGCAGACAGTTCTGGATCAGTGTAAGCTCCCTCTTTGCCTGTCCCAGTTTTCCTCCTGCTAACATCTCACTTTAGTGAGGTCCACGTATTACAACTGATGCGTCAACATCACTACGTCATCACTAGCTGAAGGCCTAAGTTTACATCAGGTACCACTCACTGTATGGTGTGGTAAGGAAAGTCATATAGCCATCATTACACCAGCTCCTACATGCAAGTTGGCCGATCCACTGATCCACTGGTAGACTGAAGAGCTAGTGTTCTCAAATGGGAAATGGTTTCAAAAAAAAAAAAAAGGCTGTATAACATTCATAGCAAAGCAATTTATATTGTGTATAACCCAAATCATAAAAATACTGAATTCCTGACATTGCTGGCACAAAGATTATGAGCCTGAGGTTGTAGACTTATATCACCTAACATCCCTTTAAGTTTTATGACAACATCTCAAAGTCAGACACCTTCATACTCCTGCAGTGAGATAATCAAATAAATACTCGCAAGAAATACCTCTACCTCATTTTAAAATTAAAATTGTCACCCAAATGCAAAATTTCTAAAAAGGAAAAAGAGATTTTTATCTTTTCGATGTGTCTTGAACTTTAGAATTGCTGACAAGGGATGTTGGACCCAGACAGTATATGATAAAACAGAATAAATGTTCTTGTCAAAAGGACAGTAGGGCACAGAGGGGCAATTGGTTCATGCCTGGCATGTCAGGAGGAATGGATAAGGGAACAGAGCTAGTGAGTACTGACAGCTTGTATAAGAAATTTCTTCAAGGGCTGAGGCTTCTGTAGCTCAGTGGTAGAGCACTTGCTTAGCATGCACAAGACCTTGTCTTCAAGGTCCAGCACCATCAGGAAAAAAAAAAATCAAGTATATCAGATTGTTAATGGCAATTCCAACTGGGAGGTGAAACAATAAACCTGTCTATTACTCTACTGAAAAGGCAGAGAGCTCAGCATGAGGCAAAGTCCCACCTGGAGACTGGGTCATAACCCTCAGATGCTCATAGCTTTCAGTGTTTCTGCTATGCCTTGTATGCTATATAGTCTGTATTGTAGATGTATGTGAGGAAAATAATGGATAAAGGCTGTGTCCCAGGAACCAGGAAGAGGAAAGTTACCACCTTCTTGTAGCCTGTGTGGGTGCCCAAACAGAAATCCCAAGTTACTGGAAAGTGCAAGAGTGGCTGGGTAACGCAGAGGCAAGAATCCATGAGCTCAAAGGAAACACCACCAACAGAAGACAACGTTGGGTTTGTTTTCAATAGCATATCTATCTGGGGGCAGTTGAGAAGGGTCCAGGGTGAAATGGGGTGTAGACCCCAAACTGAGATGTACTGGTAGGGATACGGAGAAGAGAAAATAATGTTAAGTGGCTATTTGGCTTTGTTAGTAGGTTGTGGTAAGTGGCTCTAACATCCCAAACTGAAGTGCCTGAGAGACAGGCACAGCTGGTGACCTCAGCAGTCTCCTGGGACTGCTGTGGTCACAGAGCAGTTTGGTTTGGTTTTTTTTTTTTTTTTTTTTTTTCTTCTATCAGGCCTAGCCACAGCCCAACCCCCATTACCACCTAAATCTAAACCCATCTGAAATCATTTCTACAAAGATTCTGTTGTTGACTGTGCTCAGACATGCATCCACAAGTACAATGTACTTCTAAGGCACAAGACTGAGTTCCTGAACTTACCTTCTTGGGGGTGGTTCAAGCAGCAAACATTCCACAGCTTTAACCACTTGATAAAGTATATTCACAGACATGCCCAAGTCTTCTATATCTATATGTGAAGACAGCTCATGCATTTAAAACCCTTTATTGAAACATTCATGAATACCCAAAAGTAAAACATCGTAAAATAATAAGGGTAAATCTTCACCCAACTGAAAATATTCAGGTTACCAGCAAACAGAACACCACTCACTCTCCAGCAGCCCCTTAATCATATTTAAGCTAAATACATTTTAGGAATAAGGCTACCAAAACAAAATTATAATCTTTCTCTGATATAACATGATGGTACTTTTTGAGTGAGCTCCTACTCTGGCCCTGTATTCCACCATTGGCAGGCATTTTTTCCCCCTTTTGCTTTTAAAAACCAAATCCTAAGCAAAAATCTGAACTACGCTCTTGATTATTTAAATCTTTCAGTCCATCAGCAGATTCTGTTAAATGAACTGGCAAATTGGTGAGAAGCAGAGGCTAAGAATCTTTATTAAGCAGCAGTGAGTGGGCAGAGGAGCTGAATATCATGTAGCAAGTAAGTGGGGCCGTCCCTCAGTAATTTGATTCAGGATCCTAAGCACACACCCTGGGTAGTGCTTGTTTGTTAACAACTTCCTGGGGGTGGGGGTTGCTTTGTAAAGATGATTATCATAGGAGAAATTGGTATTTTTTAAACTTCATTTAGACCAATAGTGCCAGATTCTCTATATTTTATAGCCCATTGATATATTTGGTCATTATCCTAATTATATTTACATAGCAATTCAGATCCAGTATCTACCTATATACATATACGTACATAAATTCAAGTAGTGTGTGCATTTTATATAAATGGACTTTGAACAGAGAGTGAGGCATGTGACCATGGAAGTAGTGAGTGTACTTTGAAACATGAATGGAGAACTGTGGTTTCCCTGTTTTCTTTTCTTCTGGAATAGGAATGAAGCAGCTGGAGATGGGAGTAGTCAGCACAGTGTTGGGAAGGGGTACCAGGACAAAAGGATGAAAGATTAAAAGATGGGGATGGTATTTGCTCCTGCTTGTGTTGCTTACTAAATAAGAGGCAGGGCGTCCAGTCTGAGGTAATGGGGGCATTCTTGCAGCACCCCTTGGCTCGCTCCTTACTTATTCCCAACCCCTGCTGGGAGAAATGACTAGAAAAGAGATTAACAATGGCTTGCCTGCTTCGAGGTGATTCAGCAATTCTGTTCCATTTCTTGCCACTTGTGGCTGCGCATTGTATCCTGGGGTCAGGTGTGTCCCCCGTCCCCCCCCCCCAGGGACCATGTAGCTTCAAGATGTGTCTGTAAAAATAGCAAACACTGGTGTTTCTCTTTTTGGGTGTCACCAGCAGCTAAGAAAGTCTGCTGAAAATCAATCTTTATTTGACTTCTATTGACTGCACAGCACATCATTATGAACTGTAGATATAATGAGATAGGGCATAGGTCTAGAGTTTATTTGTTATGTAACTCCAACTTTATTATCTGTATCACTGTGGCTTTGACATATAAATAAGTCTGCACACCATGTGTCCTTTTGCAACCAGCTTACTTCACCCTTCACATATGGCAGGCTACACCTTCTTGCTAGTGCTGAAGAGTATGTGTGTGTGTGTGTGTGTGTGTGCATGCGTGTCCATGTGTGTGCATGTGTATCCCATTTTCTTTTCCTTTATTCACTTACTGAACAGTGGACCTGTTGTTTCCACATCTCAGTTCTTGTGAGCTGTACCACAGTGAACTCTGTGAATGCCAGTATCTCTTGAAGGTCTTGATTTCAATTCTCTTGAATAAACACTCCAAAATGAGGCCGTGATAGTTCAGACAGTAGTCCTGTAGGGCTTATTGCTTGTTTTGTTGTTGAGACTAGGTTTCATGTAGCCTAGGTACATTCTCTATGTATCTGAAGATAGCCTTGAACTTCTGATTCTCCTGCTTCCTACCACCAAATGCTGGGCTTACAGGTTTGTACCACCACATCCAGTTTACGTGATGCTGGGAATTGAATCTAGGGCTTTCTACAAGCGAAATGATCACTCTACTGACTAAGCTATTGCTCCAGCCTCAGGTAGTTCTGCTTTGAGTTGCTGGAGAAACCTCCTCTATTTTTCTGAACTGGGTGGTACAGTTTGCAAATAAGTAACTTTCTCATTACAACCTCATCATCATCATGAGTGGTGTCTACATTCCCCCAAGAAATGACTGTGCCAGCAGCGATGACAGCTTGAGCTTTTAAATTTTGATAGGAAAAAAAAATTTTTTTACACAAGGAAAGGAGTTTAAATACAGAGATAGTCTTGCTTTTGATTCTGAAAATTTGTGTTTCTGGTTTTTTTCTTGTCATACTGAGAATCAATCCTGGGGTCTTGTACCTGCTAGGTAAGCATTCTCCCACTAAGCTACATTCCAAGCCTTCGAATGAAGGGGTTTTTTTCTATTAAAAATGGTTTAGATATGGCCCTATTCCCTAACCATGTAAGATATAAACTCAATATTTTAAATGTATTGCCTTTTTTCCTGTAGCATTGAAACCTAAATCCAAGACCTTGCACCTGTTAGGCAAGTGCTTTATATTCCTACCTCAGATCTATTTTGTCTTCGTTTAAATTTTATTCTTGATAGCCAAAGTGTTACAGATGGCCTTTGACCCTTTGTTTCTCTCTGCCCAAAGGGACTGTTGGAAATGAAACCTTTCAATGGGGAAATCCTGTGGCTACAGCAATGGTCAAATTACATTATTAGTCTGCACTTGAGAAACACAGAGATCTGGAAGCGCCCCGTTGGAGATTACTGACAGGTGGAAGCCAAGGAAAGTTGTAAATGTGCTTCTCTTAGTGGAAAAGTGTGAGGCTGACTGGTGATCGGAGTAAATGATGGAGGAGGGGTTAAGGCTGAAGGAGTTAGAGGGAGGAAGCTAATGGGCAGGGAGAACAGTACAGGCTTTAGGAGAGAGGATACCGGTGGCTGGCCTGAGAAGTCAGCACAGAGAGGGAATCTGATGAGATGTAGTCTTTGAGATGTGACAGGAAAGAACTTGGGATACTGTGAAATGGATTAAAAAGGAAAAAAAAAATACTAAGGTCAAAAGCAGGATGGACAGAAAGTGGGGAAGAGAGCAGAGAAACTAATTTGCAGTGGACCCACCTACCTTCTTCTTGCTGTAGAGTTTTGGCCATCAGATAACTACCATGGGAACGGAAAGAGATGGCTGGATACTGAACACCTTCTGTCAGTTTCCTGAGCCTCAGAGCAGCCAAGAGCTTGGTTCCTGACTTGTGAATAGGTCATTCTGCCAAGAAAAGTTAAGGCACTTATCTCGTCCACTCAAGTATGAGCCTGAGAACTGAGTGGGGAGCCTGCCTCACACCAAAGTGAGTCCACACGTTTGGTCAATTTCAAGAAATATTCTGTGTCAAGTGTCCTAGAAATAGCACATAAGAATGTTGGTATTGTATTTTTGCTATTAACTAGTGATGATTCTATTAAATGATTGTTTTGATAGAAATAAACATATTTCTTCTTTATCAATAAATTCATTCAAACACAGGTCTTAGCCAAGGACTTAAAATAGTCCAGCTAAAATAGCACTGCCCCAGTGTTACCCTGGTTCATAAGAGAGAGAACTGGGTCAACATAAGAAATGAAGGTATCTGCTACTACCAAAAGGAAACTGTTTTTACTGTCTACTCCTGAGCATTCAGGCATCTTTATCCCTGACTTGGTGGGCACATCTTAAACACAAGGTGCTAAGGAGAGTATTGTCCCAAGAAGCTTGAGGTCAGCTTGATGAAAGATGGTTTGTGTTGAAAGACAAACCACCTTCATCTGGGACTTGTAAACTTGAGCTGGGGACATATTTGTTACATAGCGACCTTGAAGTAAACAGAGTGGCTGTTTGCTTAGAAGTCAGATTTTCATCTGCTAAGGGGGTTGGGGTAAATCTGTCCATACTTCTGGCTTTTAAAAACACAGATGGTAGGGGACTCTCACGTGGTGTGGGTGGAGATATAAACTGAGGCCACATCTGTAGGAGGGCTATTTCAGAGTGTCTACCAACATGGAAAATGCATGAGTCAGTTGGGCGAGCAGATCTACTGTTAGAAGTTTAACTCAGTAACTTTGCACAGGTATGCCAAATAGTTACCTAGTGTCACAGATGTACAATACAACACACACCGGTCATTGTGACACAGTTTAAAATGAAAAAAACAATGTTATCTTTCATCACTGAGAGATTCAGATGCATTGTGAATACCCCAATATTTTTAAAAGAATTAAAGACACCTGTTCTAAATCCCCCAAGGACACTTTGTCTGTCCCAAGACTTTTCATAACTGGATCTTTGGACTTTCCCAGTTACAATTGCAAGAAATGTAAATATCTCGATGGCTCCATGTCCTTCAAGAGCAGATGATATGCATTATGAGAAACAAGACTTAACTTGAAATGCTAGCATCGCCCATGGATGATGGTGAGTGAAGGGGGGTAGGGTAGCCCACAGCCTCCTGCAAGTGTCTTCACTGTCAAAGCTTTTTACAAACAGCATTCAGAGACGCAGGCCCCTGTGCCCACACTTAAGAAGTGAATATGGGAGAATTGCCAGCTGTCTCCTTTGAAAAGTCTTTACTTTGACTCTTTACTAGTTTGAGCCTAAACTCTTTAGCTCAGCAAAGTTTACTCCTTAAATGAGATGAAGCCATTCTGAAGAGTGTATGTTTTCAATATGGATAGAATTACACTTTTCATTTCGTGAGTGGGAGTAGATACTTTGAAAAGAGTCATTTAGAAATGTTTCTCTCCCAAGCTACACTCTGAGACAGAAAAGGTTGAACACCAGTGTTTCCATGTGTTTGAAGGAACTCTTCCATTCCCTTGGGCTACTTTATTTCTTTAATCTCATATTTATTTCATTTTCCACTCTGTACATTTATGTAGAACAACTGGGCAGATTACACTCTGATACTCTTACATTCCTGAGTCCTTTATGGAAGAAATTATAAAGCTTAATAAATATAGCTGTATCTGTCAGTTAAAGAGAGAAAGCAAGCTCATTTTCCTTTGCCTTCACCCAAGAGCATTTAAGGATGTTTCCAAAAAGGCTGCTGAAAATAGGGAACTTGACATCATCAGCAAACTTGCTGATATGTAGGAGTTGGGCTTCCCAAAACACTCCCTCAGCACCTCTATCCCTGTCCATATGCCAAGTCTTGGCAGGTCGGTCACAGCAGCCAAATGACAAGCAACTCTGGCATAGTCTGACTTAAAAATTTATGGGAGTGCATCTTCTGAGTGGCAGACAGAGGCCTGTAGGGATCATGGTACTAATGCTCTCTACTGACCTCTGAGAGAGAAGGATTGAAGACAATTAGTTTGTCATTGCCTGATGTCATCATTGCATCTCCTTGACAGACCAAAAGAAAAAAGTCATTATTTGTAAATCTGGACTCCTCTATACAGGTAGAGCTCAAAGCACCATAGGTCAGTCTCTTACATAGCACCATTTTGTTTGGATTCTTAAAACTTTCAAATTTAACGGCATTCTTTTTATTATTATTAGAGGCTATATTCTTCAGAAGTGTTCATTCACGTAAAAGCAGAGAAGCCAGTAATCATTAACACCGTGTTATTATGGTACATTTTTATACTTTATCTTTGTCAAAAGGCTGATCAGCAATTAGGATTATACCTTTTTATTATTAGAAATGCCATTGGTTCATATTTGTTAGTGAAGTCCATAGTGTAGGCCTGCCTGTTAGTCTTTGAGTTTAAAGTTCATTAACTGTTGTCTAATTCTCTCTTTCTGTTCTGGGATACGATGCTGTATTCAGTTATTAGGTGTCTTCAGGCTGCTCTTGGCTTTGGCAGTCTCAAGGACGTCTCTTGCTTTGATGGACTTTCTGCTTGTTGTAGTTCACAGGGCAACCCCCATCAGCTGGGGCTCCTCATGTCTAACACTATGGTTTGCGGGGGATGAAGTTTTCAAGGTATCGCCGTTCCATCATATCCCCTAACATCTGAGGACTCGCGACTGTTAACATGGACTTCAATCTTCTAGCCACTGGAATGTTCGTTGGGTTGGTCCAGTCCACTACAAGGACTCTTCTCTTGCCCTTCCATGCTTGACTGTCAGTGGGAAGTCAGATGGGCATCCCACAGCTGAAGAAGTGTGAGCTATACTCCTCATCTATCCTCAAGGCTGAACATCTGCATTGATTGAATGGAATCCTTCTAGATGGAAATTTTCCTCTTATTACTTAGTTATTTGCTCATATCAGAGAATATTTATGTGTTCAATTAATACTTCAGATGTGTTTATTTTGTTATTCAGGTTGGCCCAACCTTGGCCTTTGGGGGGACTTTCAATTGGCTTCTGTGCCCCCTCATTATTTTCACTAAAGGTCATTTATTTCTTTGTTAGTTCCTTCTGACATTCTAAGATTGTGAGATGCTCCAAGCTCATCTTGCATACTGCCCTTCTCAGCTGGATCTGAGTATTGTTTCAAGGGTCCCTGGTTGTCTTTATTAGGCCTGACTTCAGAAACTACTATCTGGACACTAGATGTGCTCGTGGCTACTAGGCCAATATTTGGGTGAACTTCTTAGCTGACAAAGCAAAGAACATATGTGTGCATACTGACCTGAGTGCTTGTACTGTGCACACTGACCCATGATTCTTCTAAGTTAAATGTGGGAAAATTTACTGTTTGTGTTGTAAACACTACGGGTTTTGACAAACTTGAAATATCATTTATTTACCATTAGAGTATCATACAAAATAGCTTTCCTGATCTGACCTCCACACACAAATACTTCTCACTTCATCTAACAACCCCGCACCAGCTCCTTGAACTCCTGGTAACCACTGATAAATTTCATATTATCTCTACAGTTTTGTTTCCTATAAAAAAGTCGCAAAATCTAAATCAGTGTACAGCTTTTTCAAACTGATTTTGCTCATTTACAATGTGCATTTAATCTTCATGTTTTGGTACCTCTTTTCTTGCTTAAAATAAGGTTCTGCTTAATGAGTACAGAATGGATTTTTTATTCAGTTATTGAAGGAAATCCAAGTAGTGTCCATATTTGAGGTGATTTTAATGGGGAGAAAGAGTTGAAATTTTTACATTAGTTGGACTGTGGTTGATATGTTCTGGAAAGGCGAGACCTATTGTCACCAGGTTCGTTAAGACATGCCCCATGCCAACAGGCAGTAGGTGCAAGCTCTGAACTACCAAGAATCTGAGATCAGAGTCACCATGTAAGAATCTAAGGACAAGTGTTTCCAACCAAAATGTTGATTGTATTGACTAGCTCATGGGCACTTTTCTCTCTAATGTTTCTACTGTTTGTTAGTGCTGACAGATTCTTAGAGTGAGAGGAAATAGTGCAACTGGGGTAGGCTTATATGATAAAGAACTAGCTTGTGGCCTACGTAAGCTTCTGTCAGTGTATACTACCTCAGTGTGAACCTGGGTAACATCTATTTCTGTTTCTGTCATGTTGAAAGATGCTATATTGTTAGAAGAGACCTCCAAAATTCTGTGTGTCAGACTTGCCCAAGTCATTTCTGGATCCCTTAGGAGTCTGCAGAGGTCACAATGGCTGAGAACAGGCTGGTGTTCTTACAGTTCTACTATGACCCTATCAGGTCATGGTTTAATACTCTACATCTATAGGCACATCATTTGCCAAATATCTTATTTTAAACATACATACATTTATTTATTTATTTATTTATTTATTTATTTATTTATTTATTTATCTATTTATTTATTTATTTGTAATATTTAGAGATGGGATCTATGCATGAGGTCTAGCTGTCCTGCAACTTGCTTTATAAACAAGGCTGGCCTCAAACTCACAGAAATCTGCCGGTCTCTGCCTCCTGAATCTAGAAATCAAAGGCATACACCACCATTTTGGAAGAGGAAACTCTAGTTGAAGAAATGCCCCCATCAGATTGGTCTATGGGCAAGACTTTGGTACATTTTCTGGATTAATGATTGATGTTGGAAGACCCAGGGCATTGTGGATGGTGTCATCCCTGAGGAAGTGATCCTGGATCCTTTAAGAAAGCAAGCTGAGAAATCCATGAGGACCAAGCCAGCAAGCATGGCCTCTGCATCAGTTTCTGCCTCCAGTTCCTGCCTTAAGTTCCTGCCCTGACTTCCCTAGATGACAAAATACAAGCTGAAAACTAAAATAAACCCCTCTATCCCTGGGATGCTTTTGGTCATGGTGTTTTATCATAGCAATAGAAATCCGAACTAAGACAATCTACAACCATCCTTTATTTCTTTCCCACTGATCTAAATGTTTTCTTTTTCTATATCCTCAAAACAAGACAAAGAAACCCCAAACTAACAAACAAAAGGCCTGATATTTCCATCCCATTGCATTCAAGGAGTAGAAGTGATTTCTAACCTCTAAATGCTGGATATTATGACCCTATAGATTTTAAATAGCAGCAAGTTCTCTCCAGATACAACTTAGAGCCTTCTAAAGTCTACTACGCTCAAAGATGGTCCATAAGTGGGTAGCATCAGCTTCACAGGGAACATGGTCGTCCTTCCAGCCACTGCATCAGAATCTATATGTAACAAGAAGCCTGGGTGGTCTGCATGCACAGTCAAACCTGCTCCCCAGCCTGGTGATTTTAAGGCACACTTAGTGTAGAAAAGGTCAGGTGCAAAATTCTTTAGTCTTCTGGAGAAATTGAAGAAAATCTATTTTCTGGAATTGTTTTTGTCTCAATATGTAATTATTCTTTTTTTTCTTATTTCCTCGTCTTCCCCTCCCCTTCCTTTGTTCTTTTCCTTTGTAAATATAATCTTACTCTGTGGTCAAGGCTGGCCTTCCACTTATGATCCTCCTGCCTCAACCTCTCAAGCTCCGGCATGACAGGCGTCATCACCATCACAGCTGGCCCATTTCTTGCATCTGTCAATGGGAGTGATCAGCTCTGGTGTCTTTACTCCTTCTGTTCATGCTTGAAACTATTTGAGTAAATACCTGTGTGTGCAGACCAGTCTTACCTCACTTTTTGCAGGGACAGCAGAGACCAACAGCCTGTGAGCTTATGGAATATATTAAAGGAGTTCGTGTCAGCTCCATTCAGTGTTAATGACAGCTTTGAAGACACAGTTATAAAATAAGAAAATATATTGAGTCAGCAGCGTAAGCCTGGGAGATGAAATGCTACACAGTGGAACAGGAAGCATGAATCTCTAAAATTAACTCCATGTATGGATATCTGATTACTGTCCATGTCAAGTCCTGAACTGTAAATCATGAGTTCCCAAGGATAGTGAGCTCTCAGCAGATTGACAGGAGGCAACAATTGAGATGTATTCCAGCATCTTTTTAACTGCATTTTAAGCAAGATTCTACAGGAGAGACACCAAGTTCCGTGATCTCCCACCTCCCGGCCGCCTTGTCCTCTGAACAGTGCAAACTCTGCTGTGGGGTAAACCTGCCTTGTAGAATATCATATGGTGGCTCTGGCCTTTCTCTTCAGTATTAGCCTTCTCCCCTGAGAAGTGACAAACACAAATATCTCCAGATACTGTCAATGTCAAATGAGGAATGGAACTGTCTCCTGGTTAAGAATCACTGTGTTATAAGAAGACAGATAATATCAGAAGTTTAACCTCTGTTTTTCAACATCACAGCTAAGGTCATGGCCACATGCTCTGCAGTATATTGAAATTTGGGCAATAGGTCATTTAGCACACAGACTTGGCATTTGCTATATTATAGATGTTTGTGAGTGTTCAATTCTCTCTCTGACATTTATATACACTTCATCCACAAGAATCTTATAGCACCATCAGTCCCTTTACATGAGACAGCCTAGAAAGCACAGTCACAAAGCCAGTTCTCTAAGAAGAAATGATTTCAGAGCTTTGCAGGCCCAGAAACACTTGGTCTCATTTTTGAACACAGCCCTAGACTCTTTGTGACCTTATTGGGAGACAGAGTCAAAGAGCCAGTTCCCAGCTTTGGTTTAGCAAAGTGCCTGCCACCTCCACCTTGGGCTGGGGTTGGGGGGCAAGGTGATGCATTGCATAGTGAAACAGTGATGGGAAACAAATGAACCCAATAATTTCCCAGAAATCCTTACAGCTCAGATTTTACTTCCAAATCAAATATCCTCCATGATGGGTCAGAGTACAAGAGGTGCCTGATTGGAGGCATCACAGTGAGACTTCCTGTAATAAATAGACAGGAGACTCTTCAAATATTAGCTCCTAAAATGGCCCCTTGGAATGTTGCCCTTTTGAAAAACAGGGGCCATGACCCTGGAAATCCTGAACATTCCAGTTCCGACAATTCTACTGTCTAGGTATCACCTTACTGTGAGAAACTGAGGATATCTAAGATTGAAAACTTTTCAGGTGTTCCTGATTGCTCGTTGCCATCCTTCTCCATCCCTTTGCTTTCCCATGGACCTGTTTGTCTCATTGGCATTGTTTCCCTACCTGATAATGCTGTGTGCTCTCTCTCTCCCCTCTGTCTCTCTCTCTCTCCTCTCTCTCTCTCCTATCTCTCTCTCTTTCTCATGTGCTCTCTCTTCTCTGCCATCAGCCTAAGACCCACCTAGATTTAACAACACCCACTGTTTGTCACATGACACCAACATCCCTCCTTCCTCCCCAAGTTACGTGAGAGGAAAGAGACAATATCCCCATCGATACCCGGGTCCTGCCTTGGTCAGCAGAACCGCCACAACCAGAAGCTTGTGGTGATCAGACCATACACGTTCCCAGAGCCGTGGTTCAGTGCTTGCTAACTCGGCACTCAAAGTGACTCACGTGTCACTTTGTCGCATGCCCTCTGTCACTTGCTCTTACTGACCACATGTTTCTCATCAGAAGCATTGGCCTCCCCTTTACCTAGCAACATTCTGTTTTGTCTTTAAATTCTTAAGATTTCCCTGATTTTCTAACTCAGAGAACTCTATTTTTGGACTCCGTAGTGCCCCCCCCATCACTCACCTTTAGACCACCTGCTTTTGTTGGTTGTATCTAAATTTCCTGTCTCTTCTCACTCATTTTGGAGAAAGGAATTGGAATCTGTCTTTGAACTCTGGCACTCTCGTGAGTGATATTGGTAATATTGATAGGTTATTGGTTGACTAGCTTTTATCTCTCCCTACCAAAGATTTTTCTAAGCAAATTCCTGTGCCCTGGTGTAAAAATGAAGCAGTGTGGGAGATTTCAGTTTTAAAACATGAAGATTTGGTTGGCAGGTCTGGGAAGGACTTTGCTGCCCTACAGGGCGACTGAAAGTAGAGACGGTTTATCAGCAGAGGCAGGAGGAGGCTCCAACAGTCACAGAGCAGAGGGAGCTGAGGCCTGAGGGCAAAGTCACTAGTCCTACTGGGTGTGTATTAAAAAGGGGGGAGGGAGGGAAGGAGGGAGGGAAGGGGGAGGGAAGAGGGAAGGGGGAGGGAGGGAAGGAGGGAGGGAAGGAGGGAGGGAGGGAAGGAGGGAGGGAAGGGGGAGGGGAGAGGGAAGGGGGAGGGAGGGAAGGAGGGAGGGAAGGAGGGAGGGAAGGAGGGAGGGAGAGGAGGGGAGGGAAGGAGGGAGGGAGGGAGGGAGGGAAGGGAGGGAAGGAGGAGGGAAGGGGGAGGGAGGAGGGAGGGAGGGAAGGGGGAAGGAAGGGGGAGGGGAGGGGGAGAGGAGGGGGAGAGGAGGGGGAGGGAGGGCATGCATGCACACCTGTCAGGCGGTGATAGTAAAGTTTATTTCACAGAAGAACAAGCAGAAGCTTAGTCTCTGATGCTGAGCGTTCTGAGGCTGGGAAACTGCTGAATCAAGCTCAGAACCCAAGTCAGGATGCCTACCACAGATAGAACACAAACATTTTGGACACATCTTGCTTTCTTCTTTCTTTTCTTCTTCCTCCCTCCCGCTCTGTCTTTTCTTCTTGGATGTAAGCTCATGCATATGACTGTGTTTCTAGGTAAAATGCAGAGGGAGAGTTCTGAGAGCACTTCTACAGAGTGCTTTTAATTACAGAAGTTAGGTAGCCAGTAAGGGGTCATGGGGAGGACAGGATCTCCCAAGGAATGGGAAAGAGAATGTAGTATTTTGGAAAGAGAAGATGGAGAGCCGAGAAGCGAATTAAATGGGGGATTGGAGAGAGGGGTAAAGGAGAGAGTATGGGGAAGGACAGCTACACTAAATCCATTCAAAAAACTATATTGAAAGCAACTATAGAAGCTTCCTAAAATATATAGAAATATAAAATCTAAATGGAGTACCAGAAGGTAGGAGAGACAATGTAAAACTCCCAGTGCCAGGAATGGGTTACATCTTGTTATTAGCCAAAGGCACCCCATTGAATCGCCCATACACCACAGGTTATTTCCAAGGCTTTTCTCCACAACCTGATGATAAGGCCCTAGGGCTGAAGACAACACTTACTTATGCCATAGGACATGGAGAAATCAAGCTTGTACCTAATTAGAAACTCCCTCCTTACAGACATTTATGGTGCTAGAAGGTTCTTTGCATACTACTGGAAGAGAAAGATAATAATCATTGTTACCACCTACAAATGCTGCAACCTACCACAGTCACCTAATGCAAGATATGCAGTGCAATGGTGGCACAGATGTTATGGGAATAACCAACCACTCTCTGATTGGGTTTAAGGCACATTCTTCAAGATAGAACCACTAAAGAAACTAGCTAGCTCATGGGCCTAAGGGAAAACCTACTATTATTATGCTAAAGGAACATGGCAATAAAATAAATCCGAATGGCATATTTCTAAATCCGTAGATCTGATTAGGACTGATGGAGAATGAAATCATAAAAAAAAAACAAAAAAAACTGTGGCAGTACCCAGGGGACATGTACAGGTTCAAGCCAGATGTGGCCTCAGCCCTGAGGGGAAGAAGTGGACACAAGACCCTTAACCAAGAAGCTACTTACAATGGATACCCTCTAGCAAAAGGAAAATCAGCTTTCTCCAATAAGATGTCTCTGAATATATTAACCACACTCCAAGGCAGGCTCCATGCCCAGGAGTAGTTGGTTAGCATAAAACAAACTCTGTGTTTTTTCTCTAAGCATTTTTTTGCTTTGCCATTTTTTGTCTTTTTTGTTTGTTTTGATTTTTAGCCTTGTGTGTTTTTTTTCTTTTTCGAAAGAAAGAGAAAGAATGTAAAGTTATATGGGTATGAGGGGAGGGAGGAGCTCGAATGAATTTAGGGAGGGAAAGACTTGAACAAAATATATTACATGAAAAACATGTCATTCAAATAAAAATAATAATATGTGATATATGTTAATTAAAGAGGCCAGAGACCATGAATTTAAGAGAAAGAGAGAGAGAGAAAGAGAGAGAAAGGATATATATAAGGGGGTTGGCAGGAAGAAAAAAGGGAAAGAGAAAAATGGTACAACTATATTTTAATTTCAAATTGTAAAAAAATGTAATGTGTATCATGTGACCAAGCAAACCCTCTCAGTTAGGGAAACACACACAGAGACCTGTGCAATTAAGCACGGGTGGAGGAAAACTGGAAACCTCCAAGTGTTCATTGGTAGAGGTGTGGCTGTGTAATCTGCGCACAGCCTGCCTAGGGTTACCACGCAGCTGCAGCAGCTGAAAACAGAGGAGTGGGCTGGGCTCTTGTGTGCGTTTGTAGAACTGGCCACTAAGGCCAGTTGCAGACACACGCACAGCACCACTGAAATCTAATAGCATAGACCAAAATGCTCCTTAGTTTCTGTGTGTGTGTGCAGTTATTAAAATGTACATAATGATAAGAGCCATACCAACTCTAACGCAGAGGGATGGGCAAACAGCCTTATCTCTGCATAATTTTGAGTTCTTCCTTGAAACTATGTATTTAAGATCCAGAAGTGGAGGTACATGCCTTTAATCTCAGAACTTGGGAGGCAGGGGCAGGCAGATAGATCTCTGTGAGTTCAAAGCCAGTGGGGCCTGTCTATTGAGCTCCAGGTCAACTAGGGCTGCCTCATGAGAGAGAGAGAATGTGTGTGCATGGGGGGGGGGGGGGGTATTAAAGTATTTTTAACCAGTGAAAAATCATTTTTAAGAGTTAAAAAAAATGTCTGGGGACATTATACACCAAAGCAATGGTTCTTATTTGGGGAGGGGGAATGAACATCTGAAATTCTGATGAAAGATTTGCCTTAAAAATTCTATAAAGGCCTGACATTTTGTTGTTCTTGTTCAATTTCTGGAAATTTCAAGAGTCGCTGAAGCCCAGCTGTAGGCCCCTCTGACTTCCTGACCCCAGACCGGGTACATCTGAACACATGGTCCTGAGGGTCACACACGGCTCTGCTCTTTCACCCCGGTTCCACCAGAGGAATCCTAATGCCTGAGAGCTATTTTTACAAATGTCAGCAGCTCTTCCCCCAGATCGAATTTCCTCTGAAGGTAGATTTTCGCTGACATCTTAATACTTGGAAGGGAGCAGCTGATCCTTGAGGAGTGAGTAGATGTAGCAAATGGCCTGTGGAGCCACAAACAGAAGCTGACCTGAGTTAGGGAAGCTTCCAGTGCTTTTAGACATCATCAGATCCTTTTAAAAGTTCCACACTGTCACTCTGTCTCACACAGAGCTGCCATGGTTTTCCACCTTGCCGTTAACACAGATGCTTTGTTAGTGACTCCACTTATACATTTTTAAAGAAGCAAGAGACATAAAAGAGCCTGCTTTCACACCTAAAATGCTGATCAATATTTTGTGCACTTTTCCAAAATGCTTTCAGGATGAAGGCTTCTATCTGCTCCCTTTGGGTCTGCTTTAAAGTGTTTTAATGGCAAAGCCGGTCTTCCTGAGAGTGGATCTCCTCTGGAACACATTTTTTTTTTTTTGAGTCCCAGTACTACCCCACAGATTTACAGCCTCTACCAAGATTGATTAAATGTGCTATGCCTTCCTATGCCACGAGCACCCAGCACACAAGGTCCACAGGGAAGAGCCGTTCTGCCTTCCCAATCCCCCATACACGTAATTAAAATACTTTTTTAAAACTTTAACTCCGAAAAGAGAAGTCTGAGTATTATATAATATTATCTAAGAATTTCAGAGGTTTGTTTGTTTTAGAATAAAATGATTTTTTTTTTAACTACTGGGGTTCTAACCTCAAACATTTGAACCTCTTGTGCCCACCAGACAAGCCCTTTACCACTGAACTCATACCCCAAGCCTGGAACATGATGAATTGTATCAGCGAAGATGGAGCTGGCTGAGTTTTTAATCTTTTGCATCTTTGAGAATACTTTTTGTGGCCAGGATTGCGATCCTACCCTGGGCTGATCTCGCCTGCCTCTGCAAGTTCAACTCTCACTGCTTGCCTTTGTAAACTCTTGCTTCGGCCCACACTGGTGTCCATTCCCTTGTGCAAACCATTTTCTGCTTCTGCATCTTTGTTCTTGACCCTCTGGGCTGACTTGGCATGGTCATCGTCTTGGATCACCTGTGTTCCACATCGATTTTTCACAGCTTCTTTTATGAAGCAGATACTGTTGTGCCCATTATTGTCTCTCAGTCCCTTTGAACTGCTTTTGTAATTTGGAGAAACAAACCCAGGGCCCCATGCCTGGTCACATTCCAAACCCCCTTCAGTCCCCTTTTAGTGTCTGCAGAATCTTGTCTCTCTAACTCATATGAAACTTGAACTGCACCTTCCCTCCACACATCTGTGGGAACATTTGCCATAATCCAGGCATTACAAATTCTGAAAATTAAAAGCAAAAGTGTTTTCCCATGGGTTTATGCTTGTGTGAGGTGGGATGACCAAGTGTACAAATAAAGGCAGTAGCTCCCGAAAGAGAAGAGAATGAAGCAAAGCCATGTGCTGAGTGACTAAGGAGAGGGATGACACTGGGATGCTGATGAAAGTCTCTGATGAAAAAGGAACTGACTTGCAATCCATAGCGGAGAAGATACCAGTCGAGAAAATGTCAGGGGAAAGATCATTCCAGGCAGAAGGGAGAGCAAATGCAAGGATCTTGGGTAGGAACTTAGCATGTGGGTGACCATGAGTTTCCCATCCAGCAAAAGATTGTCTAAACAATGTCCCTCTGTCCTGCAGCACCTAACCCAATAATTAGGAAATCAGCTGCTTAGTCAGCAGACCCACCAGGTGTCCCTGGACTTCCTGTGACTATCATGGGGGGTGGGAGCACATATTAGATGCTAATACTGAGGAAGCAGTGAGTGGATCCTCATGAGTCCTGCCCATTCACCAACCTAAAAGCTTAACTATACTTGATCTCTGTGTGGCAGTATTTACCAGCACAATCTTCTTATTTTGACCATTCAACCCAAAGCACAATGGCTTGATGTAGCTGAGGAGAACTGGTTTACAACTAACCGGAAAGGCCCCTTTAGCCACATGAGGAGCACCCAGAAGGGCGATTATCTGCCATTTAGTACAGTGACATGAGTGTCTGCTTGGTTTCTACTTCTTTATTAGAGAATCAGCCCTTCCCCCTTTTCAGGTAGAGAGTTGAGTTTGACTCTTGGAAGTCAATGGGACCGAGAAGGTTCCATTGCATCTCTTTCCATAAAAGTTTTGCCCTGATAATCTGATGTGTCACCAAACCCAGTATTCTGACATACGTTCCTTGAGCCACTTTCCATGAAAACAGAATTCACAATTTTGAGGTTACACTTAAGGCTTCCCAACGAATCTACCCTGGGTCTAATGAGCCCACCTTGGATCTGACCTCTATTTGGCTTTTAATTTTGACTTTGGTAGTGTGTTTTCTGTTCAATAACCATGAGCCATGGAGTTGTCTGTGAGAACTAAATGTATGTTGTTCATCTCCAAAATCCTAATTATATGTTTCAACTTGAACTCAATCTACACAACAGATATTTTGAGCACCTACTGTGTGCTTAAAACTATGAAGCAAGTACCTACTATGAAGGGGAGGAGACCCAGGCAAAGGTGAACATCCATGCTTCCACATAAGGCCAATGAAGAATACCAATATAGAAGGGGCAAGGTTTGAGGCACTCACAGGGTAACACTGTCATAGTGCTGAGGTGAAGGAAAAGTCACTTTCTAGAGGTTTGAAAAGGCTTCCCTTGGATGAGACAGACACAAATTTTTTGTTTTCTTTTTTAAATATTCATTTTTATTTGTGTGTGTGAAGACAAGTGTATTCACACCTATATGCAGGTGTCCACAGAAACTGGAAGAAGATATGGGATCCCTTGAAGCTAGCATAACTGTTGGTTACAAGCCACCTGATAGAGGTACTGGATAAAGAATTCTGGTCCTCTGCAAGAGCAGCAAGTGCCCTTAACTGCCAAGCCATCTACCCTGCCTCTGCAATTTACTCCTAAAAGATAGGTCTTTCTGAGAGAATAAAAGGGGGAGTCATCCCGGCAGGTAGAACTCAAAAGCCATGTTTACCATGTGATCTAAGAAAGCTTGGTGAGTCTGGAGAAAATTCAGCTACCCACCGTCACCATTAGATAGGGCAAGGAAGGAATGAGCACAGAATGTTCTAGAGAGACGGGGAGAGATGGGGGACAAAGGGTCTTTGACTAGCCCAACTTGGAATGCTACAAAGCAGACGCAGTCCTGAGGAAACCTCAGTGCCCTCCTCCTCAGCCTACCATGAGACATAGCCTGAGCTCTGAAGAGGAGCATGTAGGAGACAGACATGGGCTTTGTGAATGCTGGATGGAGGGTTTCTCTGAGCCCCCAATCCTAAGGTATTTATCACTTTCACAAATTGCCCCCCCCCAAGGCTCTTTATTTGTAACTAGCATCTACTTCCTAATTGTGAAGAGGGGAACAGGCGAATGTGTGTGAGAGACTCGGTGTGTGGGGTACACGGGGGTATTCAGATTGAAAAAGAGTTTGTAACAAGAAGCAATGGAGAATGGTGTCTGCTGAACAGCGTAGCTTGTAATACAATTTCCTTGATTGGGTCAAAATAGAGAAACCCGGGGTCAGGCAGATCAACTCAGGTCACTTGTCCTGACAGAGTTTCTGAGAACATCTGTAGCTCCAGCCCCATCTCTCAGCCAGATTCAGAGTCAAGAGGCTATGCCTGGCAGGCCCATTCTGTCCTCAGATTTCTTACCCCACAGGAACAAGGAAGGGGAGCCCAGGCCTTGGATTATAAGGACATTCCTGCTTCTCCCTGTGTAAGATGATAATGCCAAAGGACCCTGGCACCAGGCACAGGAATGTGGTCTGTCCAAGGCTCCTTGTCCCCACACAAGATCACTAGGTGCTTGCTGGTATTAGACCCTGGGGACTATTTTTAAAGTCCTCATTTCTTTCTACTGGTGGTTTTTGTTAAACAGCAGTATTGTACAAGTGCATGCAGTACGTAACTTTGCCCCTTGGGAGTGTTTGATATGGTTTTGTATTTTAAAAAAGAGTTTAATTCACTTTTTCAGAGCATTTCTGGACTCATAGTAAAACTGCTATGCCATCCTGTACCTATTCTCACTCGTGTGCATTTGTCCTCAGTATCAGTGTCAGATGGTAACAGTTGTCACAGCCAGCCTGCACCTCTGCTTTATATCAGGGTTCATTATCTCTTATGTGTAATCCATGAGCATCTCTGACATCTTCCACTAGTCATTGTCCCCAGGGAGCACAGGCCCAGCCTAGGCAAAGATTATGTTGCTAATTTGCTTCCAAATAACCTATTTTGTAAAAGGGTGTCTAAGATTGGAGAGAAGCACAAACAGGAAACATGGAGAGAAGGGAGAGAGAGCAGAGAAAAGCCCAATTATTTGCCCCATCAAGCCCCATTCATGTCTCTGAAGACCTGTGGAAACTAATGGCAATTCTTAACTAAAATGTCTCATCTCCCTGGATTGTCACTTCCCATCCTGCTTCTGGCTCTGGGCTTTGCTCATCCCAGAAAGGTACTATTGCCTCCGGGTCTTTCTCCTGTGGCTTCTCCCCCTGTACGTCTTCCAGGACCACATGGTGAACAAGTTTGATTCTGAAGTAGGAATCTCAGAAGAGACCTACATTGCTCTGCTGAGCTTTTCTCTGCACTTATGATGATTCATTTTATTTTGAGTTCTCATAAGGAAATATAAGTCAGCCCCCAGCTTTGACAGGTGAAGGCCTCTGGAAGGCTGGCTGTTGTAGGAGCCAGGACAACACTGACTTGTCCTTCCAAATCAGGACCCAAACAGCTGAGGAGCTCCAGTTACCCAAGAACTGAGTGACATGGGCACTTCCTCTGCCAGTTGGAGGCAGAGACGGTGATGTAGGCAAGGACAGAGGAGAAAGGGCAGATGGGAGGTGGGAGTGATGAGCTGTGACCATCCAGAAGTCTGTAAGAAGGCAGTGGAATGCTCTGGTCTCTGACTAAGCACCTGCTATGCCTTGGGGAACAAGGGTAGTTCCCACTGTGAGTCTCAGGGGATCCTTGATGATTTAGTGACTGAAGTTATTGAAGACCCTGGGCTCATCAAGATACCCCCACAGAAAGTGACTATTTGAAGACACATGCACATATGCTAACAAGTAGAGTCTAGCCTAAATCTTTGATGGGGATTTAAAAGGTATATAGTCTGTTCAAGCTGAATTAGAAATGCATGCCCACTTAACTGGTCTTATTTTATATTGTTTTTGTTCCCAGATGCATTTTTCCATAATAAATATGGTACTTTTTTAATTCTTAATCACGACATTTAAATTGACTTGAAAATTTGCAAGAACAAGGTTTAAAAATTTTTTTAGAGAGAGACAGAAAGATAAACCTAAGGGGCTACCCTTGGCTAACTTGTGGAGTGGAGGCAGGATTGAAATGAGAGATGGGAGACTGTCAACTTCTTTAATACTGCTTGACATGCCCAATTAATATAGATGATTATGTGTGTCATTACATTTGTAAGTAAATTCAAGAAATAAAAGGTTTTATCAAAGCATCATGTTTTGGAAAAACCAAGGATGTTTTATTAAATTAAACACTTTTAACTCAACATAGTTTACTTGTGCAAATATTTTAACTGAACATTATTTCTTTAACTATTTAAAAGTTTTATATTTATTATATGTGTGTGTGTAAGAGAGAGAGAGAGAGATCTAATGTGTATTTGTGGGCTGTGTATATGATGTGTATGTGCAGGCATGTTTACCACAGCTGGTGTGTGGAAGGAGGTCAAAGCATTCTTCCACCTCTATATGTGTTTCAAGGTTTGAACTCAGGTTATCAGGCTCAAGAACCTGAGGTTATACCCAATGTGCCATCTCAACAGCCCTTGCTCTCTGAGCTCTTTAACAAATCCTTCCTGCAAATGTACATGTCATTTTATGCAACAAAAGCTTAGTTATGCACCTGTCACCCCATATAAACAATTCAAGCCTTTGCATCACAATGGATATGCATATGTAATGAATTTATATCCACACATCGGACATTGAAATTAGAGCTGCAATCCCTTAAAACAATTTTTACTTTCCTCTATAAAGACAAGTTGACAGGAAAGTTAGATAAACAATTTAATAAGTATTCATGACCTGCCACTTGAATTTAATAAATATCTTTATTTACATTGAATTTTTAAGATTAATCACAACAATAAATACTACAGTTCTCTTTTGCTTTCCTGGCAGCAGCTTTAACTTCAAGTTGGTGAGTACACTCCCCCACCCCATGTTTTATACCTTTATTCTATGTGTAAAGAAAGAAACGCATGGTCTTGAGTTTTGTCCAAAAGGGCTGGTTTGAAGGATTCCAGGTCCTCACATTTCATCAAAGGATTCTCCAATCCTTCCTGTTTTAAGTTTAATGTGCATTGTTCTTAGATGTGAGTTGTGTGTGTATGTGTGTGTGTGTGTGTGTGTGTGAGAGAGAGAGAGATAGAGAGAGAGAGAGAGAGAGAGAGAGAGAGAGAGAGAGAGACAGTCCATAGCACTGAGAGTGTATGTGTGTGAAGGTCAAAAGTCAGCTTTCAGGAATCTACTCTCTTCCTTCACCATGGCCCCTGAGGATTGCACAGAGGTAGCCAGGCCTGTGTATCCAGTGCTTCTTCCCACCAAGCCATCTCATTCCTGCAATTTCTTCCATATCTCATCTCCCAAATTTGAAAACCAGGAAACCTCTTATCAAAATCCTAATTAAGGATAATTTATTAGTCAAATCTCAAAGACATTTCTCATCCTGAGGCTGAACTGGGAAGACAAGGGACATCTTCCCCCCTCTCATTTCAGAAGATTACATGTCAGTTTAGATGGTATTTATAAAGAGAGCAAGATTAATTATCTTATACAAAAAGGGAAGTTAGTCTTAGTAAGTGGGGAGATGGACTGAAAATTCCCAGTCCCTAAGAACCTAAAGAACTAAAGGTGGCATTTAATTTAAACTGTGCCCTCTGGTGTCACTTTCTGAGCACTCTGTGGTCATTTTCTTCTTCCTCCTCTACATCAATTCCAGTGTTTCCTTAGCAGCTTCCAGGGGACAGATTGGCAGCCTCATTTAACAATCTTGTGGTTAGGCTGAGCTGTGACCTTTCCAGAAGAGGTGGACTAAATCACCTGATCCTTCGTCCACTCTTCTTCCTCACTCCCTTGTTGGGTTCCACCAAGGACTGACAGACCCTGTCCTCCTTAGGGTTTCTACGGCTGCCATGAAACTGTGACCAAAAAGCAAGTTGAGGAGGAACGTGTTTATTTGTCTTACATTTCCACATTGCTGTTCATCAGCAAAGGAAGGAAGTCAGGGTAGGAACTCAAACAGGGCAGGATCCTGGAGACAGGAGCTGATGCAGAGGCCCTGAGGGGTGCTGCTTATTGACCTGCTCCTCATGGCTTGTTCAGCCTGCTTTCTTACAGACCCCAGGTGTTGTGGAATATTTGTTTACACTTGAAGATGTGTCTCTGCCTCAGGTGCCTTCTGATTGGTTTAATAAAGAGATAAATGGCCAATAACTAAGCAGAAAAGAATAGGCGGGACTTCCGGGCAGATACTGAGAAGCCGGAAGGAGTAATCTAGGTATGTGATTTTGCCAGGAGACTCAGAGCAAGCTAGATGTGACATACTAAGAGGAGTTAACTGAGGCACATAGCAAAAATTTTTATTTAAAAATATGGGTTAATAAAGTTATAAGAGCTAGCTGAGAAAAAGCCTAAACTAAGACCAACCTTTCATAATTAATAATAAGCCCCCCTGGGTCATTATTTGTGGGCTGGCAGTTAATTCAAAGATAGTCCTACAAGAAAGCTTGCTACACCCAGCACCACCCACAATGAGCCGGGCCCTATCCCATCAGTCACTGATTGAGAAAATGCCTTACAGCTGGATTTTATGGCGGCATCTTCTCAAGTTTGTGCTAAGATGACATAAGATAAGCCAGCACAGACCCCATAAGTGTCAGTCCCTGCCCAGTTCCTACAGCCACTGCAGTTTCTGCAGGTGCTCCTGCCCACCCGAGGTCTACAGCACCTCCCCCAGACCTTCCCAAGGGCCCTCAGGCCTGGGTGTCTCCAGATGTGGTGCAAGCCTGCCAGCAATGTGGCAGGAAGCTAAAGGAACTAGTCTGCTACAAAATCCATTGTGGTTCCATTTGAACCTCACAGGTTTTATTGCTGAGGACACGGCTGGAATGATATGGTGGAGAGTCATTTTTAAAAACATGTTGAAGATGTAGAGTAGTACATGTGAGTATGGAAATATTACAAAGAGTACATGAAACAGGAGGGACTTAGGAGACAGTTGTTGCCCAAATCAAAGCATAGCTTGGCTTAGATTGCTGGAAGTCACTGAATTATGTGAGCGCTAACTTTAGGCTTGTCTCTTTAATCTGGGGTCTTACTTTACCTTCCTAGAAAGTAGAACTATTGAGCCGAGTCAGCACTGTGAGCTCTGCCTTTGCCTTTGAATCACCTGCGTAGATTTGCAAAATACTGGTGCATACAGTCTTCTTTCAACTCATTGAGTGAACAGCCCAAGGGGACGATGGGTCTATGCTCCAGGTCTTGGCACCTTTCCAAAGTTCCTTCACTGATTGTAGTGTGCATGTGGGGCTAAAAGCCACTGGCCCAGATGGAATCTGAGGTAGTGGGTTGACTGACCTGGTCACATAGGCTCTAAGCAAGAGGTGAAGACAGTGGGTGAGGTGACTGGTGACCAGAACAAGACTGACATTTACCTGCTGATTAGGTCTGCCCCGTGAGTGGTCTAGAAGCTTCCTGGGAGTAGAGACTATGTTTTGCCAGTTCCTCCCATACCATTTGGTATCAAGTAAATTACTCAATGCAAAGACTTCCACATTGCTATTTAGAATGTGTTTCACCAGAGCACATAGGATTAATCAAGTCAAAATTTCATCCTTGATGGACACCAAATTCACAAACAATTTTTGTTACCAAAATTTGTTATTCATCTATAAAGGGAACATCTCTGGGTTCAAAGAACAGACCCCATATCTCAGTTCAAAAGCATTCTTTTCCTGACAGATGAGGTGATAATGTCACTGGGTGCATTCACCAGCTTCCTGAAGCACAGACCCACAGCAGCCAACCTGAAGTTTTCATTTGTTGCTTGTTATTTTTAAAAGGCAGCTTATTTGGGTTAGAGATTTTAGCCCAGAAATGGGGAAACCCATTGCTTTAGGGCCTCTGATGGGAACAGGGGACAGCACATCATGACATGAGCATATGGCACAGCAAAACAATTCGCCAATGTGTTTGGGATGTAAAAAAATAATAATAATTAAAAAAAAAGAGTTGGGGGAGAAAGGACCTGGCATGCCCCCGGTGACAGGAAATCTTCCACTGGGTTCCTCCTTTTCAAGATTCTCCTATCTCCTTGTGACTACTGTGCTGGATAGCACGCCTTGGGGGCCATTCTAAACTGTATCCCTGAGGAAGCAGACTGTAAGTTAGATAAGATAGTCTTAGCGACCATTTTTATCAAGATCTGAAGTTCTGTTGGTCATTTCCACACAGAGGGTCCTGGTCATTCATCAAGAGAAGGAACAGCATGTTGGAACTCCAGAGATACATTGATGTGTTTCATTTTCCAATTTCTTCTTCCCAGTGTTCACTCAAGTGACCGCCATACCTTTGCGTTTACTCTCCCCGTTACCACAACACATAGTATCCCAAGTGTCAGATATTTTGCTGCTTGCTAATGGCACAAGGGGAGAAACACTTTAATCTCCTGAGGAAGGTCACCCCAGATCACTCTGCAAGACAGCCTCTTCTGGAAAGCTGTCCGGGGCAGCTAATCCTTTCCTTCTTGCAGGCTTGCTTACGGAGGTGGCACCTGCTGACCTTGCGTGTTTGAGAGCCACCTATTTTGAGGGCTGTGGTGCTCCGCTCACCACCTACAATTACCACGACTAAAAATACTTCTGGGCGAGAAGAATCTTCAAGGGGACTTGGTGCCTACACTTCTCTTCTCCCAGAACCATTGCTGTGGCAGAGTAGCCCGTCACCAGTGAGATGGGGCACTCCACAGTGGATGGGGGTTACATCTCCTTTCCCTGGAAAGGTACCCATTAATGATTTTCCAGGTAGCTCCATCACTACTTAACCACCATGTGCAGAAACAGCATCTTCCTAGACATTAGCCAGCATGCCTCTTTCCCATGGTGATACATTCTTCCATCCCCCACAGCTAATGTGATCCTTCTACCTCTGGTGGTTTGAATAAACCTAGGCTGAGAAAATTTGTGAAGAGAAATAGACTGGACCCAGGGAAACAGTTTTCACAATATCTTCCTCCTATGTGGAATCTACTATTAAGATCTACAAGACGTTGGAAGTACCACTGGGTGATGGTGGCACACTCCTTTAATCCCAGCACTCCGGGGACAGAGGCAGGTGGATCTCTGTGAGTTCGAGGCCAGCCTGGTACACAGAGCTAGTTACAAGGCAGCTGAGGCTGCACAGAGAAAGCCTGTCATGAAATAAACAACAAAATCTGGACACAGCACTTAAGTCAGGGAGTAAGGTTGATGAACTAGAGTACAAAAGAGACTATTTTCATTTCAAGCCCTTGGATGCTTTCTTCATCTGTGAAGTAAGAGACCATCCCTGCATGGTCACATGATCTTCTGAGTCCCTTCTCGAAAAGTTAGTGTTTCTACTGACTTGTGGGTGTGTCTTAGTTTTTCTCTCTAATTCCTTCGCTTTCGTTCACTCCTGTTGGTGGATTAGAAACATCCCCTTTGCAACATTGCCTCAAATAAAACTTCCCACGCTGTGAAGACTCCAGGTAGATGAGTGTAATCCTTGTGTGTTGTGGAGTCATTTCGAGTGAAATATTTCTAAGTTTTATCGCACGCCTTCCTACTTTCTTTCTATGCATTTACTATAGTAATTTCATACATTTTAATGTGTACCTAATAAAAGTTCAGTAACTTTGGAGTAGTCACGGAAATGTGCAACCATCAATTGCTATTTAATTTTAGAACATTTCAACCCACTCAAACAAATCCACCCCTATTAGGCAGCACTTACCCTCACCTTCTGGCATCCACTCCTCACACTTTTATTTGTATAGATTTGCCTGGTCTGGATATTTTACATGGGTGGGATCATATGCTATGTGGTCTTTTGTTCCTAAATAGTGCAATCAGTAGTATTTACCTTTCCTGGATACTTTAACTCCCTGGCTCTGCTCACCATAACCTCAAGAAGTATTTAGACAGGGCTTCCAGACTGCATTGTCAGGGATCTGTTGCTAGGCCTTCAAGTGACCTCTTGAATATGATCCTGTGATCCTAAACTCTTGTTTGAACCACAGTTTCCTCCCTCGCCCCTCCCACAGATTCCTTCCTTCCTTCCTTTCCTTCTTCCCTTCCTTCCTTTATGTCTTTCTCTCTTTCTTTCTCTTTTTCATGTTTATCCCGTTAGAGAATAAACTAGATCAGGCCCGGGGCTCACAGTGTAATTCCACCATGGATTTCTTAGGTGTTTCTCTCTTTCTTCTAGGGCGATGAAACAGACTGAGATACCCTCTCCTCTCCAGCTGTCTTGAGTACCTTGTGTCATCCAGTATCTCAATTTCATCTTTGCAATGCGTCTCCTACAAGGATGTTGTGATCTCTCTGATTTAATCGGCACTAAATCCTTTGATTCTTCATATCCTTCCTTTGCCATTTCTTAAAATAGTCAGTAGCACTCAAGTCAAGGATCCTATCAACCTCCCTGTCTCTAACGCTGCCTAATCCTACAAGAACACTTCCCCCTGTTCTCCTTAAGGAGCCCATGTAATCACAATGCCCTTAAATGAGAACCTGTAGGTAGATAGAGTGGCTCAGGCAGCCCTGAAGTCGATGGGGAACATTGTTGCCAAGTCCAGGATCATATGTGTGCCTGCTAGGGGGAGGGGATTTTGAGATCTTGACTGTCTTGGAAAGTAAGTTCCGGTAATTGCTTCATTTATCTCTTGGGATGGGTTGAAGACAGAAGAGGTAGGGGCCATCACCACAGTCTTGAGTTCTTGAAGCAGTTCTTACAAGAAGCTTTGAGGCTCTTGAAGCAGCTTGGCAGGGAGGCGGTTTTAAGAAGGGAGCAGACACTGTACAATAAGGATTTGAGATTTGGGAACTGTTCTCAAGAGAGGCATGGGCTTGTGCTTCCTCTTGCTAAACACTTTGGTTATTCTGAATATGGAGATGTCACAGTAGTTCAGTCTCTGTCAGAGAAAGCAAGTCTTCTGTAGGACCTGCCTTGGGCTATCCAACAGATGGTGTGTAAAACAGTGCACAGGAGAAATCTACGAACATCTCCCAAGAGACAAGATCTCTCATACTGAGAGTGAGCCACTGGCAGAGACATGCAGATGTATTCTCAGGCCAGACTCAGCACCGGTGCTGTGCTTCATGACCCATCTGCCATGCCTGCAGGTTAGAAGAGAACAGTAACACAGAAGACAAGTTACCGGACGAGAGAACAGAACCCACCTTGGAGACGTCACGGTGATCCCAAGTTGTAGATGGGAATCAGAAAAGCGTTTAACAGAAAAGCATTTAGACTCAGACCTGAGCAAATTAGCAGACAGAATGCTCCAGGTTAAAACTAAGGCAGCTTCCTTAGCCACCGTGTTGGTCCAGGACCTAATCTATTTATTTGTGGCCCTGCACTGCCCCCCACTGGCCCTGTCCAAATGTGCAATTGCAATTTGGATTTAAAGGTTGGAATTGGCACCTCTGACAATCTTTTTTTTTTTTTTTTTTTTTTTTTTTTTTTTTTTTTTTTTTTTTTTTTTTTTGCCAATACCTTTAGTATTTGGCTTTCAGGACCAGTTTTACTCATCTGTGTGAACCAAGTCATGCTATGTTGAAATTAAAATTAACAGAAGTCAGTGTATTGCATGCTTCTGTCTCATCCAATGACCGGACCAGACAGTTCCGTTAGCCCTTGGGAACTCTTGTTTCTATCAGACAGTATTATGTGGGACCTTTTTTGGGTGTTTGTTTTTAATCAACACTGTGTCATTGATTCTCTAGCGTGGCCACCATCATTCTTCACCCTACAAATGAAGAAATAGAGAGAGGCACATAGAAAATGGCTCACTCTTAATAAATAAATAGTACATTCAGTTCCCATCAGCTGTTAAGATGCATCTCTGTAACCCCCTCCCACCTTGAGCAGAATGGACAGAGAAATGTGGTTTTTAAATTATGTGCTTAAATAAGCCTAGTATTCCTTTTTAAAAGAAAATGAGACTAAATTTCAGATGAGCTATTTGCCTGGCATGCAAAGAAGACAACAGATAGAGAGGGTAAGGACATGGGCATGGGAATGCCTCACCTTGAAAAGATAGTTTCTGAGCATGAAGAGGCTGTCTGGTGGTCCTGGACGAACCGGGAAGGCCTATTCGTGCCTAGTGTACATTTGAGCTCTCATGGCCTGGTGAATACAGCCGGCCTACAGAAGTGGAACATTGAGGTGAGGCGTGGCCTGGGGTTCGCTGCAGGATTATACAAGAAAGCTGGTGGGGGATAGAACCCCAGATTCCAGTGCCCCAATGCTTCAGTGTCAGCCTGCCCTCCTCTTCCTGCTGCTGAAGGCAGCACCCGGTCTGGCCTGTAGGTGGCAGCTGAGACTCAATATAAGCTAAACCTGGTTTGGGTACCTACCAGCTAGGAATTGTTTTCAGCTGGAGTTTAGGGACTGTTATAAACTACTAACGTATGGGGACTGTGTTCCAGAGACTCTGGTTTAGTTGATCTCGTGTGTGGCCTGAGAAGTTTGTTGATGTTTTTGTTGGGTATTTGTTGGGTATTTGTTGGCTTGCTTGTTTGCTGAAGCAGGCACTTACTATGTTGCTTCTGCTGGTCTCTAAATCCTGGGTGCAGGTAATCCTCCTGCCTCAGCCTCCCAGGTAGCTAGATGTAAGAGTGGATGGTATGGTGCCTGACCATAAACCTCAGTGTTTTTACAGAGCTCCCCAGCTGGCTCTCTAGCAAGATAGAGAGTAGCAGCTTGCACTCTGGGCCCTGGTTCCTGTGGCTTTGGTGGCCATCTTGTTTGACAACCTTTCCCTTTTACCTCCGCAGTGGAGCCTGGATCCACAGGAAGAAAAGAGAGTCGTGAGCAGAGGTGTCCTATGGAGGATAGAGAATACGCTTGAGACAGGACAGAGAGCAGGAGAGAGTCGTCTCAGACACAGAGAGGAGGGCATCCTGAGGGAGCCTGTGCAGTGGTGAAAGGCATTTCATTCCCTGTGGAAAAGAATTAAGCAGTGTGGAGGGCAACAGAATGTTCCAGAAAGCAAGAAAACTTGCCTCTTCCACTAATCAGAGCTTCAACATGTATCCTGGTGGGGCTGCTGTGGGTTTCAAGGCTTTGGGGGAACCTGGCTAGGCAGGGAGCCGCAGAGGGGGTATGGGGACAGCAGAAATGGTCGCCCAGGGAGAGTAGGGTCTTCCTAGGTGGACATCCTGAAAGACATTAGATTTTTCCAGTGGTCAACTTTTTCCAGTGACTCCATGCACCAAAATGGTGACTGCCCTGAAATCCTGGCCCAGTGCCCTCACAAAGAAAAAAGAACCATGTACAACAACAAGAGCATCTGTTGCCATAGCAACGCAAGATATCAGACACGGGCCCACTGTCATGGCCCCAAGCTTTCTCCTTGGGCATAGCCTCCAGGGGAGAAAAAAAAAAATCCATAATGAACAAAATTTTAAATTAAGACAGGATCCATATTGCCAGCTTTTCCTTTTACTTCAATTCTAATTCCCAACAGCACCACTCTGGCATTTTCTTATAAATGCAGACTGAGGTGGTGGGGATCCTTCCTCTGTGCGCCTACATCTCACAGGAGCCGCCTACAGGCCTTAGCATTTGAGGAGAATTATCACTTCTGATGTGGCTCCATGGAACTGTGCTCATGGCAGAGCAGTGGTGCCACCTAGTGGGAGAATCTGGTACCACACAGACAATGATGCTACCAAGCACAGCAGATGTCCAAGAGCCTCTGGCTTCAGAGTATGCCTTAGGTATGGGAGGCAATGCTTAAGAACTTGCAAGGTGGTAGCTGAGATGGAAAGAATGGACAGCTCTATGGACAGACAAGTCAGGAAGCCGGCAGAGTGTCCCCAAAGTAAAAAAAAAAATGTCAAGTCTTGTAACACAGTCTTAGAATTGCCACACACAAGTAGGGCGACCCTGAGGCAGACTCTTCTCCCCTACTTTCCAATCAGTGAAGCAAGAGAGAGAATGGAGACTATGTCTCTAACTTCCATAACCTTTGCTTCACCTAGTTAGGACAAATTTGAGAAAATTGAGTCCCAAGAGTCTTTGAAAACACATGGTATCTGGGTAGGCACTGGAAATAAAGGAATCAGTAAGACAAAAAGTAGAGTATTAAACAATACCCTAGGAATTGGGCATTGTGTTGCAGGCCTAAAATCCCAGCTCCTGGGGTGGCTGAGGAAGGAGGATGGAAGAATCAAGGCCTGGTAAACTATAGAATGAACTCAAGGCCAACCTGGGCACACCATCACAATATAAAAGTAAAACAGGGGTGCAGACACCTGCAAAGTACCTATCTAGCATATGTGAGGCCCCAAATTTGATCTTCCTTATAAAGGCAAAGTCTGCTCCTAGAAACATACTGGAATGTCCACGAGTGTCTGGGCAGGTGTGAGGAGACAGCCTGAGCAGCAAATGGAAAGTGACTCAATTTGTGGGGAAGCAAATGTGGGCGCTGGTTTCAGTCGCAGGTGAACCCAGGTTGGGGCTCATTCTGAGGGTACTTGACCAGCAATGAGAGAGGCCACCGACTGTTTGGGCAGAACTGTAGCAGGTGATACAGGTTTCATACAGGCCCAAGGAGGCCTCTGTTGATCTACACAGACACAGCTGTGATATCATTTGCACTGTACTTTGTGGTGGAATTTAGGTGTGGTGGAATTCAGGAGTTAGCTGACAAGGTTGGAAGGCGTGTCTCTAGAGTTCTAAGAGCTTCAACAGGGTGTGGCCAGCCCGATCAAAAAGGGCTGCTAAGATCTTGAGGCCTGTTTTGTTCTTGTATTCTTAGAGATCCAATCAGCATCCTCTCAAGACAATCCTACCTTCAAGAATCGCCCTAAGGTTTAACTTGTATCCATGAATGTTAAAAAAATACCCTCTAATAAATATTAATCCTATATATAACATATTACAAGTGATAATTGCTGCATTAGTACATGGTTTCCAGTTTACTGTGCCTCAATTTATTCTAGTGGGAAACCAAATGCATTAAGTACTTGGACATAGAGATTTCTATTCTCTCCCAGGCTGGCCACGGGATCCTTTCCATGCAGAGTGGCAGCAGTAAGCCATAGTTCCCAGTGAGCCACAAGGCCATGAGGAAAATAGCTGGCTCTACAGTGTTCAAAGCGACAGAGCTAGAATATTTGTTAGACTTGGTTAGTAAAAACATGCTCCACGTCTGCTGTTTTCAATTTTCCATGGGTGTGATCCATGTGCTCTTGAACCAGACGGCTAGTGAGCAGTGTGCATCTCAGAGCACGGGAATTTTGTTTTAAATATTTTATCTATCTGTCTATCTATCATCTACCTACTTTTCTAGACAGGATTTTTCTCTGTGTAGCCCTGGCTGTCCTGGGACTTGCTCTATAGGCCCCAAACTCACAGAAATCCCACTGCCTCTGCCTCCCTGTGTGCTGGGATTAATGATGCATACCTCCACCACCACACTTTTATTTACTTATTGACAATTTTATACATATTTACAATGTATCGTATTTACCAAACCTGAGGCAGAAGGATGGAGAAGTCAAGGCGTAGGTCAGCAACAGAGTTCAAGGCCAACCTGGGCAAGTCAGTGAGACCTTGTTACAAAATGATTAGGCTGGGGGAGAAGCTTGTCTCCTTCCCACCTTCCTGCTCTTTCCTTGTCTTTCTTTTTGTAACACACTGAGTTGGCGGAAATACTAACTGATCCTGTTGGTGTGAGTAACTCTAGTGGAAGTGAGTTAAGTACAACAGCCATGCCATGTTCAGAAGCCAAAACGTCACATCACGCCTCTCCATTCTCTAGCTCTTTAACATTCTTCTCACAGTCTTCTTCCATGATGTTCCCTGAGAGCTGGGGAACTGACTTTTATCTGTTTGTGATATGTTGTTTGTGTTCTGGCAAACAGAGCTTACCTGGAGACCAGAGGGCGGAGTTAGCCACTAGTTAACCATAGAGGCCAGACAGTAGTAGCTCACACCTTTAGTCCCAGCACAACTGGGAGGTGGAGACAGGATCGGATCGAGGCCCCCATTTGGTGTGAGGATTCCTAGAGGTAAGACGTTTGTAGTGGCTGCTGCTCTGCCTCTCTGATCTTCAGACAAGCTTTACAGGTCAGAGCCCAAACAAAACGTCACACCACAATGACCATGCCTCCATTTAGAACTGAGCACTCGAAAGTCATCCATTGTCAGCGCTTGGATCAGCTGTGAGTCCCTGCATTAACCCATGATAGGTGAATTTTCTCTGGCCAAGGTTGAGACTAACACTAACATAAGCATTTAGAAAGCGGTTTGACAATGTATCCAGTCAACAAAACACCAGCAGGGGGGTTTCCCCTAGAGCCTATCGCCTCCTGAGCTATGGGCTTTTGGCCCAGGTTGCAGGGCCTAGCCTCAAATCCAGTCAGAAACTGGTTGATTAACCCCATAACCTTCATGCCTCTGGCACCAGTGTTCACGCCTCTTGCCTAAGATTCAGTACTACAGCATTCAGGGTTCGCTGCTAATAACTTTTCTCCCCCAACTCCCAGGGGCCTGTATAACACTTGGCACTATAGAAACCATCTAGCAGGGGGAAGTTTTCAGGTCAGGCCCAGCTTGAGTTCTTTATGTCTCTCAACCCAAGTGTATTTTTTCTTTAGCATAACATCTTACTATACAATTGTGGTGGAAATTAAAAGCTTATGTTGTTTTGGAGGTGCCTATAGCCTTCTTGACCAATAACTCCTAAAGAAGTACTCCAAGCCTGGCACAGATTTAATAATAATCCATATTTTCTTGGGAAAGCAGGGTACTTGTGTTCAAACTCCTTTATACTTTTATGACTTTTTGACACCAGGTATAGTGTTTCCATAAGAATTTTACACACACCCTTAGTTATTTGGATTTTTCTTTTAAGTTTTCACTTCATGTGAACTGATATTTTTCCTGCAGGTACGTCTGTGTGAGGGTGTCAGATCCCCAAGAAGTGGAGTTACAGACAGTTGTGAGCCGCCATGTAGGTGCTGGGAATTGAACCTGGGTCCTCCGGAAGAACAGCCAGTGTCTTAACTGCAGAGCCATCTCTCCATCCCACCCTTAAGTTTCTATTGACCCATACCCTTTCCTCCTGTCTCCCAGGTCCATTCTTACTTGAAATTTTAATTCCCAATAATCTTCTCTCCTGTTTACATATTACAAGAAATCATGGGTTCCTTATTTCACCAGCCTTTAAAAACCAAAGATTGAGTTCAATGAAGTCATGAAATGCAGCCAAAAAAAAAAAAAAAAAAATCTTGTCAAAATTGTTCTTTTCATGTAAAGTAATGATTCGTATTCACACTGTCATTTTATCCCCAGAGCTAGCTCTGGACGGCTTAAGCTTCAGAACCACTATTAATATTTTCTTACAGAGATGTCAAAAGCCACAAAAAAAGCCTGTGTGAATTTCTTATCTTTGTTTCATACAATGGAGCAAAGGCAATAGATTAGTCAGGATTATAAAACAGACCCTGAAGGGGGAAGCAAGGATGTTGATGCCATGCTCAGCACCAAGCACTCAGGCCTGAGTCAAGGTTTAGAGTCTCAGTTTAGAGAACTATTCAGATAAGAGGCTAGAAGAGACCTTTGGGAGCCGAAGTCTCCTGTTGCTAGTACCCATCCCAGTTTCTGGGTAGCTGGGCTGGGACTGCCCTCTGACCCCTCTCCAAGATGAGCACAAGGGAGGTAGCTAGCTGGAAAGCACCCTAACAAAGGCCCCCTCAGATCGCAGGGATGAGATCACAAGCGAAGTGCTGATTTTCCCTAAAGGATTGGTCTTCCTTCTACAGTATCTTGGAGACATGGGGCCGTGTGCTTTTGCTCATGCAGACCAATAATAATAGCGTTCGGTCCAACCAGTGTGAACTTACGGCCACATATACAGCATGGAAGATCCTGTTAGTACAGGGATGCTACACCTGGGAATAGATGGCAAGGCAGCTGAGTTCACCTCGGTTTGTCTACGCTGTTACTGGACTCTCTCCTGTGGGTTTCTGGGCACGAACTGTGGTTGGCACGTACCTCACTGCTCAGAGGAGGGTGAGTGTGTGCGAGTCCCGGAAATCACCAGTCACTACCTGGGCAATGAGGTCTGTCTGGATCACCATGGCTGGTGGGCCCTTGGAAAATAGAAAAGGAAGACCTTTATCTTTCTAGCTTAAAAGGAGTCATTGAAAGGCTGAATTGTGCCATTGGAAACGTGCCAGGAAATCTTAGGTCTTCATACCTGTTGCCGAAGACAGAGACCCCAGGCCCAAAGTAGGTTCAGCTGCTTTACATGCTCATCTCGCCCAGGGCAGAGGCTGAACCACATTTGGAGATGTACGTGTCTCTGCCCACACCCCCGTCCCTCTCCAAGGATTTAAGACATGGGTTCTTCCCCTCCTTCTCACTTCCCAAGGGATTTCCGCTCCTATTTTTCCGGTTCTGGGCAACAGTAGGCATTTGGTAAATGACACGTGTGTGGAAACACAGGCCTGAAAGGCCTAGTAGGTTGTTGGGCTGGCCCCATCTGGGGTTCTCACAGGGCAGCACCTCACACACACCCCGGGCCACCCCTCTGATACTTGAGCCTGGCTTCAAGGGTCTGTAGTTTGAGATGCCAACAGAGTGGAGTTCACGGCTAAGACTGCCTCAGAAATTGTAAAGAATCACTTCTGAATGGTGTTGTCTCTCGCTTAGTGATAGGGGAGTCAAGAGAGAGGTAGCAAGTGGAGTGGAGAGAAATGTTTTTTTTTTTTGTTTTACCCCACCCTCCCCTTTTGGATTGTCCTCCTAAGAACTGGATTTTGCAGAAGCATACAGTGCCTGCTGGGTGTGTACAAAGCACCTTGCTTGTGCTTAAAGCCTTTCTTTTGGTCTTTGTAAAACTCTGTCACCTGTCATTTTCCTCAGCTGTCCACTGTACTAAGGGCCGTCAGTTTTTTGGGGGGTGGGGTCATCTTTTATCTTTATTTGGATACTTATTTTCTGTCTGTCCTTGGAGTTCTCAGTTCTGACCTGTTTGTACCATGGGCCACATGCTCGCTGGGAAGCCCTAAGAAACAGTCGTGCTCCTTTTCCTTCATGTAAGTTGACTCTTAGCAAGTCCAGCGTCAGGATCCTCTGTGAAGGGAGCCCTAGGGGGTCCATCACTTGCTCACCTAAACCTCCATCAAGCTTCCCCAAAGAGGACCTTGTCTCAGTTATTAGAATGTGCCCTTAAGTGGGGGCTTCTTGCTCCTCTGTGTCATAGATAGCATGACCGTCTTGAATAAAAATAGTCAGTGCCATCCTGGGCTTCGGGCCCCGGTGGCCTGCAGCAAAGGACACAAGAGCCTCTGGAATGTCTCGGCATAGCTGGGGTAACCAGATCTCTGCTCCGGTCCAACAAGCACTCTGGGGCATCTTGGCTGCAGCTGTTTTTAGCAGTGGGATTAGAAGGAGGGGTGTAAATAGGAGTCAGTGTTCTGGGAGGCTTGCTCCCTCCCCCCTAGTCTGAGGTACAGTTGCTTTATTAAAAATTCAGCTGTTGGAATGACCCAGGCATGGAGAAATGAAAAGCTACCCTCCCCAGCTGCCCCATCTCCCCACATAAGGACATGTTCCTCCTATTAGAGACTAGTCCCTTGGTTCCTTAAGAGGGGGCCATCTGCCCATCGTAAATCAAGCTTGTGGCCACTCCAAATAAAGAAGTCTGTCATTCCTAACTGGCAATCCCTTTATGCTTGACACACCTCTTAAAAATCCTATTCTTGAACATATATTTCTTTTATAATTAAAAAAAATACAAAAGTTAATAAAAATAGAAGAAATCTGCTGCTTGGAGATTTGAGACCCAATAAGGAACTCAGCAAGTCAGAAGTTTCTGGATCATATGAGGATTATGGGGAGAAAATTAAATCAATTCTTTACCCAGTTACCAGGGAAAAATAATAATACAAGAGAAAAATGGAGTTGTTCAAGATGGAAAGTAATTAAAAATAGTCCTGAAAATTTGGAGGCAATGAGATTCCACCCAAGAAATCACCCAAGGGCTCATGCAGAACAGCAGCAGATGTCCCAAATGGGCTGATGGCCACCATGTCCCAATGAATGACCTAATGGTCTGTGTGAGGGAAAGTCCCAAGGATGAGGTACAGCCCACTGCTGGGCTACAGAAGGCTTACAGTGCAGGGCCTCGAGGCGTGAACATAAAGAGTAATCAGAAAGAAACAAGAACATTTCTGGTTTAGTCAGACCTCTCTCTCCTCCTTGGGGCGTTTCCTCTGAGGATATGGCTGCTGCTCCTCTAGACAGGCTTTGCAGGGTGAACGTGGCCTTGAAATCTAAAGACAGCTCCAGCTCTGCTATTTAGACCTTGGTCACCATGTGTCTCCCTATTCTTATTCTGAAGTAAGCAAGTATAACAAGGCCCATCTCATCACTGTTGAATCTTTACACAATGATGTGAGAAAGCGCCTGTGGTACACACTGTAAGAGTTCAGTAATAGTGGCTGAGTTCATCTTGGTCTCCCTTGCCAGGGCGAGTCACCCATCTCAGGCTTGGCGCTCCTAATTGGGGCTTTCATTTTTCTCTGTTCACTAACAGACTGGTGTCTTCTATAACTGGGAAATCCCTTGCTTTGTGGGATAAGGAAACTGATTAAATTCATAATAATTGTAACTCTCAGAAAATGGGGTTTTTTTTCTACCTATATCCTTCACAAAATCACTGCCTAGAACTAGGGTCTAGTTTCCAGAAGCAAATTGTGCTTTTGTGTGAAACGCCACATTCCACTGGCGAGTGGACAAGACAGAACTAACAACAGTCTGTGTGTGTGTGTGTGTGTGTGTGTGTGTGTGTGTGTGTGTGTGTGTGTGCATATGTGTGTGTGTGCTTATGTATGTGTGTGTCTCCATCCTACATCTGATACATCAGGAGCTTCAAGCAAGAGAAGCTCATTGACTTCAAGCAAAGCACAGACTTGTAAAAAAAAAAAAAAAAAAAAAGAAAAGAAAAATGATTTGTTCCAAAACAGAATCACAGAATCACAGTGGCAGACTGTCCCCCACAGATGAAGAGGAATAATTAATATTCAAGGGTGCATCTCTACGTTTTAACATACTTTTCTACAAATCCAGTCATAGCAGCTTCTTGGACCAGCACCGTAGGTAAAGGCACTTGCCACCAAGCTTGGTGGCCCGAGTTCAATCCCCACATAGTGGAAGAGAACTGATTCCCACAAGTTGTCATCTGACCCCACATACATGTTCTGGGTACACATATGTGTGTGTGCAAGTGCATGCACACTATCAAGCATACACACAATAATTTTTAAAAGAGCATAATATAATTTTTTTTTACAATACAATTGGTTTAATTGTACTGGTCCCCTTAGTATTCTGTATTTCTATATGCATTCTATTTATTTTGTTAATCCTGCTCTCTGTTTGGATGAGCTCCCCATGTTGTGGATTTACTAGCTACATCTTCTACCCCTAAATTCTCTGAACTGGTAGTAATTCTATCAAGGGGCCCAATCAGACCTAGTGTAGACTGTTGGCTGGGAATCTTTGCAAGCAACAGTGTATATGCCCTTGTTTGGGGAGGCAGAGAATGTCTGGCAGCCTTATCTTTCCCTGCATCTGGTAGCAGCTCATTAAGGACTCCTACTTTGTATAAAAACTGTGGCGACACACGCCTCTCAATTCTTCTGCCCTCACTACCTGGAACAAGGGAACAAAGCTTCCTTTGCCTCCACCATTGCTGCTTCCCCTGGAAGGCAGTGTGCACCGCCCTCCCTAACTTCTGAGAGGCACAGAATGACCATTGTTCTTCTGGCCCTACCTCAGCTCAAGCCAGAGAAGAGGCCTTTTCTCAGTACAGTTTCCTCAGTACCGATTTCCTTATAACATCCACTTCAGAAGGTATGACACTTTTCAACCTCAGTGTTGTCATCAAGTATTGAAGACAAATCATAGCTACATGTTTCTAGAGACAAAATGGAAATCACCATGAAGACAAACGGGAACAGAATAGCGGCCTTCTGCCTTCTGTAGCTGCAAACCCCACGAGACGTTGAATTGGTCCGAGCACTGTCAAAATCTCTTTGCGTTTACTTCCCATCTGAGTCAAACCAGGCCATCCTAGAATCTCCTAGTTCTCCGTAAGGAGAGGGACGTGGCAACCCTTCCTGATGAGTACGCTCACAACGCTCTACTAGTTGAGTTGATCTCTAGTTAGAGCATCCTGCTGATCAGCATGATGGCGATTTTGAAGTTCCCAGCATTTGCCCTCTTTGGGTAAAAGTCAGGTTCACCTGGGTTGTGTGTGAGCAAATTGTTTATTCAGCTCTGAGATAAGGCAGACTGTGCCCAAGATAAGGAAATGTAGTGAGAGATACAGACTGAATTCTCTTCCTTTTCTTAATTTTTTCTTTTAAATGTATTTCTAAAGTGACTGAGGATTGAACCCAGAGTATGTAAGAAAATCTCTAACATTGGGCTACATCCCTAGCCTCTGAGCTCTTCAAAGGACCAAACACCATGACATTCATTCATATTCATATCATGTATGAAGCCCAACCATTATTTACTAGATTCAACTTGTATTTCCCTAGTAAAACGCGTAGAAGATGAATCCTAATCAGTTTGAAACAAGGTGTCCCTGAACCCAGCCTTTGGGTTTCTTTTATGTGATATTAATAGATGAGTTTCATAAAGTGCTCTCTCCCGACCACACTGAAGCAACACTTAACCTAGAAATATTTTTAAATTTTTAATCTCAAATTTAAACCAAAATCCAATCCTCCCCACATACACACAAACTTACCAACTTAATCTACCAAGCCATCTGCTTACTGATATTTTAGTATTCAGCATTAAAAAAAAAATCACTAAAAGAAGAATCATTTCCATATGGGGAAGAGAGAAACACACAAGACAAAACACTCCAGCTTGAAAACAAGGCAAACTTTATTGCGTGTGGAATAGAGTCACATGGAAATTAAGTATGGTTTTCAGGAGCCATGAAAATACACATTCTGCATATCTTCTGCCCTGTGCCAGGAGGACTCCATTACTCCTCACTCTCATGGACCACCATCTAGAGAGAATGTGGATGTTCTCAGTCAAGTCAAGCAGCAGAGACATTTCCTGAACCCCTCTTCCAGGAAGCATTAAAGAGTTGTTTGTATATTTCAGTGGGATGTAGAGAATTTGGGGGTCCTTGGAAGGACGGTGGTCCACATGAAATTGCCCCATAGCCTGAGAAACTTATCCACAGAGAGAGCAAGTTCCCACTGCAAGGAGCAATGGACCTGAGGTTACAGCAATTGCCAACAACACCTTCAGCCACCTCTAGAGGGTGCTTCTTTCTCATACCAGCAGAGGACGCTGAAAACTCAGTGAATTTAAGATTTGTCTCTTTTTCTGGAAGGTGTTTTCTTATTGCAAGCTACTGCCCAGGATTCTAGTGGAACTTCACCCAGGTCAGTGACTAAAAACAAAGTTCTCTCCCTGAGTTTGAGATTATATGGCTCAAAAGTAGAGGATTCCCCACAGCAACTTCTAACTTCTGCATCTTTGAAAGCAAGTCCCAGGTCAGCTTACCCTGCTGGAGGTGAAGTCCCGGGTCTTAGCCCGTAGTTTATTGACTTGCGATTCCGCAATATCTGCACGTTCTTCAGCCTCCTCCAGCTCATGCTGGGCTTTCCGGAATTTGGTGAGATGAACATTGGCTTGTTCATCCTAAAGGCAAAGAGTTCAGCAGGTGAACTGAGAGCACGCCCCTCTCTCAGGGCTCCCTGTGGAAAACAGGCCAGGTCACATGACATCTGACTTACAGCCTCCTCAGCTTGCCTCTTGTAGGACTTGACCTTCACTTGAAGTTTATCCACCAGATCCTGCAATCTCAGCACATTCTTCCTGTCCTCCTCACTCTGGGAATGAGAATATGGGGGTGTCACTAGAGAAAGGCTGTGTTGTACCACAACCTAGTCGGGGGTATGGGGGGGACGACTTTGGGTGCCATCTGCACCTTGGAGAAGAAACTCACGTTAGGCTTCTTTCCACCAACCTGATATGTGAGCTCCTTAACCCGACGCTCATACTTCCTCAGACCCTTCACAGACTCTGTGTTCCTTTTCTGTTCCCCTTCCAGTTCAAACTCCAGCTCTCTGATCTGAGGAGATGTTTGGGGCATTATTTTAGAGCTGTTCCCTGAGTGGAGAAGGCTGGGAAGCTGGGCTTGGCCAGGGTCCCCCTGTAAGTACCCTCGTCTCCAGTTTCTGGATCTGCTTCTTCCCGCCCTTCAGCGCCAGCTGCTCAGCCTCGTCTAGGCGGTGCTGCAGGTCCTTCACCGTCTGCTCCAGGTTCTTCTTCATCCTCTCCAGGTGGGCACTGGTGTCCTGCTCCTTCTTCAGCTCCTCTGCCATCATGGCAGCCTGAAAAGCAAAGTGTGCCCCGAAGACTCTAAGATCTCGCAGCTGTGGAAACCAGTGTTCTGGGCTGCAGAAAGTGAGCTTGCCAAAAGAACAATGGGTAAAACCAGGATGAGCGAGCACACCTCCCACTTTGGAACACGACAAAAGCTACACCTGGGATATAATATATATAAGAGAGACCCTACAAGGACTGGATGAGAAGCAGTGTCCTGAAACTGGTCTCCTTGGGGCCTGTCCACACCCCAAGGAGACTTTATTTTGTCCTCACCCAGTTTCAAAAAATCCTGAGGCTTGAAAGAGATTTGCTACCCAGAATTGCAAGAGGAACAGACTCAAGCAGTAAGGAATCTGTGTTCCTTCCTTGCTTTCCTTTGAAAACAAAATACTATTGAGATGGTGTTCCCTCAGAAGGCAGCAAGTAGCCCCATTGGAGCTATAGAACCAAAAAGCAAGCCTGGAGACCCAGGAAGGTTAATGTGAAGGGATGGTGCTCTCAGAGGGTCTCATTTCCAGAGGCCAAATGAAAGAACACACCCTTCTAGAGGCAGAACAGTATACTCCCACACTACTTCTTCCCTCTGCCATCCTCTTTTAACAGTACAAGAGGAAACGGGTGAGTTTGATAGGAGATAGGAATGATCTGGGGGCAGTATGTACACCATGTACGTCCTAAGAGGGTAGAGACTTCTAGTGCGCATGTCTTCGGTTAAGGGAAAAAGGGGCTTTAATGAGGCCACATGGGAGGGGAGGAAGCAAGAGCCTCACATCAGTGATGGCCTTTTTGGCCTTCTCTTCTGCGTTCCTTGCATCCCTGCTGGCATCCTCCACCTCACTCTGGAGCTGTGTGAGGTCTGTCTCCAACTTCTTCTTGGTGTGGATGAGGCTGGTGTTCTGGGGAGAAGGAATGAAGAGTGTTAGACGGGTGTGTCTGGGTGTATCCTCTACCCCATGCTCCTGACCTCACCTGAGTGTGGAGGAGCTGCACCCTCTCATTGGAATCCAGCAGCTCCTGCTCTGCCAGCTTCCGGGCCCTCTCTGTCTGCTCCAACGTGGCCCGCAGCTCCTCCACCTCGGCCTGCAGCAGGTTGGCTCTGCGCTCCACGATGGCCATCTGTTCCTTCAGGTCCTCCTGGCCCCGGAGAGCATCATCCAGATGCAGCTGGGTGTCCTAGCCAGAAGACAGAGTGTCTGAAGTGGAGGGCCGAGGACCAGAAGCCTCGCCTAGTCTTTGCATATCTGGACACTGGAAAAGCTCCCCAACCCCAGGGAGTTCCCCCCACCTTCAGCTGTCCCTGGACACTCCGGAGGTGCTTGAGGTTCTCGGCAGCCTGGCGGTTGGCGTGGCTCAGCTGGATCTCAATCTCATTGAGATCACCCTCCATCTTCTTCTTGAGCCGGATTGCCTCGTTCCTGCTGCGCACCTCAGCGTCCAGGGCACCTTGCATGGTCTCCACCGTCCTCTGGTAGTTCCTCTTCAGCTGCTCAATTTCTTCATCCTTCTCTGCAATCTTTCTGTCAATCTCCGATTTCACCTGCGTCAGTTCTAGCTGAATTCGAAGGATCTTGGCCTCTTCGTGCTCAAGAGCTGCCTTTAAAAGACGAAACCCAAGCAAACAGTTTTGCAATGTTGTAGAGCTGACCACACGACCTTGGGTCAGCAAAGCGACAATGAGATATTCCTAAATCAAATGCCATAGTAATCAAAACTACCTTTAACTAAAACCTCTAACTTACCTTCAGTGCAGAAACATTTCCTTATTATTCATCTATGATTATCCACTCAGATGCCAAACGTTTGCATTCTCTTATTTATTAGGAGCAGGAAATTTTTTAGCAACTGCTTTAACTGCCCTTAAGGGTTTGTAAAATTTCAGGTGTAGACCTATTTTGATGTAATGATTTTCTCCAATAAAGTTAAGATAACTCAGAGGCATTATCTCACTCAGCCTCACAGTCATGGGGGAAGGAATGATCTACAAAGGTGAAGTGAAAACATCTCTCCCCCAGGCCCACGTCGGTGGTGCCTGAGTTCTGGTTTTTGCCTCTCTGCTCATGCTTACCTCTGCTTCCTCCAATGCCATCTGGATATCAGCCTTTTCCAGCTCCATCTGCTTTCGGGATTTCTCTAGCTCGTGGATGCTTTTACCATTCTCCGCAATTTGTTCAGTGAGATCCACTATTTCTTCTACAATTACAGTAAGTTCCCATTGCATTTGGACACCCCTGCACAGATTCCCAGGAATGCAAAGCACCCACTCAATACCCTCTGCTAGTTCTCTATAGCTCTAGAGACTTTTGCTTCCCAGACATAAAACACTGTATAGAGAGGCTTGAAACAACAGCTTGTTAACAGTGAACACTTTCCACGGGTGCATCAATGGACCCATGTGAAGGGGCCTGAGTAATGGGGTCTCACCCATTCTACACACACTGGTCATGATGGGTGAGAGGATAGGGTTCTCCCAATCTCAGATCAGTTTGTAATGCTTACGTTCTAAGTTCTTATTCTCCCGTTTCACAGTTTCAAGTTGATCCAAGGCTTCCTCGTAGGCATTTTTCAGTTTGAAGAGCTCGGTGCTCAAGGATCGGGACTCCTTGAGAGCCGCCTCTAGCTCTGCTTGGCTCTCCTCACACTTCGTCTTCCACTCAGCTAGTACCTGCAACATCGTCATGGCAGGGTCTCAAGTGAGTTCTCTGCCAAGCTTCAAACAGTATGTCACCACTGAGGTGACTGTTCTGGAGTCAGGGCTCTCACCTGTCTGCCTGGTCAAATTACTGAACAAGCTAAGGTTTCGTTATGTTAACTTACGCAGGATAATCAACCAATAATTATTGTCATATCCAAAAAGCAAATAAATTCTTAGAGAAGAAACTATGTAGACATAATCATCCATTTCCTAACGTGAAAAAAATGCACCTTAACTTCCGGGAGTATTTCATTAACACATTGGTTCAAATCATGCTTGTCTGTCACAGGGAGGGACCTAAGACTGAGTCTCATATCAGCCACCTAAAGATGTGGGTAATATGAGCAGCTGGAAAAGATCTTGACCTTAAGAGCCCTGTAGAAATTGGCTCACTGCTACTAACAATCACCTGAAGGGGCTTCTGCCCCCATCCCATTCCCGGTCCACATCGCAGATGGAGAAACAACGTCCTAGGTCCTAGTGAAGTGCAAGGATCTTTCTAAGGCCACAGTGCTAGAGTAGGGCAGAGCAGGGAGCCGATCTCTTCCTCTCACAGACCCCATCACCCCCAGACTGTGGAGTTCAGCCAACATGGAGCTGCCCCACACCTTGTCAAAGTTCCTCTGCTTCTTGTCCAGAGCAGCGGCCAGAGAGTTGGCTCTTTCTACATCCACCATCAGATCCTCCACCTCCCCTTGCAGCCTCTGCTTGGTCTTTTCCAAGGAAGCACATTTTGCATTCACAGCCTCAACCTGCTCCTCCGAATCCTGAAGGCGCTGAGCAAGTTTTTTCCTTCAAGAAAATGAGAAGGAAGCAGATGCTGTTAAGTTTCAGCTTTCCTGAGCATCACTGCTCATCAATCTGGAGTCGTTAATCCTAGTGGCCCATGCTTCTGCACAGAAACCCCAAGAGACTCCTCCATCTGCTAAAAGTCTGTGATCTATGGCCTGTCTCAGGTCTAGCCAGGATCAAAGTTGATGTTTTAATGAACTGTGTCAATGCACACGTGATGGGGAGATGTCCAGTAACAAAACAATTTCCTAAGTTCAACCCAAGTCCCTCTAAAGCCAATGTGCTAAGCCATGAGATCACTTAAGAGTTCTAGCTAAAATCGCCTACTTGGCCTCCTCCAGCTCCTCCGTGCGCTGGATGGCATCCGTCTCATATTTGGTCCTCCACTGGGCCACCTCACTGTTGGCCTTGGACAGCGCCCTCTGCAGCTCGGCCTTGCCTTCCTGTTCCTCCTCATACTGCTCCCGAAGCAGGTCACAGTCGTGGCGGGCTGACTGCAAGGCATGGGCCAGCGCGTTCTTAGCCTGGAAAAAAAAAATCAAAAAATATTCCAATGGATTAGGATTGTGTGTGCCACACAGACTGGGTCTGCCTTGCTATCACTACAGCTGCTTTTACTATACAGAGGACATTAGAAAGTGGAACCAAGAAAGCATCCTTTGGAGCAGGTACCTTGTTCTCTTCCTCCAGCTGCCTCTTGAGTTCCTCTATCTGTTGAGTAAAGGCTTGCTTGCTCCTGGAAAGCTGAGATACGATGCTCTCCTTTTCTTCCAGTTGACGACTCAGCTCACCTGTGTTGGGAAGGAAATAGCTCATTCATTCATTCATTCATTCATTCATTCATTCATTCATTCACTCACTCACTCACCAAGTATAAGACATTGTGCTAATTAGGGTAGGGAATAAGTAATGAGATGAGACCTCCTCTTGAGAGAATACGGCATGTCCATGGAAAGGAAATGGCATCCAAATAAAACACAGTTGTAAACTACAAAAAAATTAGAATGACCCTTGCCAGTGAACGTAGGACAACCGTTATGAATTTGAACATCACCAGGGAGACCCCTCCACCTCCCCAGTGGCTGATGATTCCGGGTATGTCATCAAGGAAAACACTTAGGATTTCACCTCTAGAAACTTGGAGTTAGATTCTGGTGAATATGATCAGCTGGGGTGTATAGAGGGAAGGGGCAGTCCCAAGGGTGTCATCGTACTTATCCTTTTCTCCTTTTTTCATCTGGCTGCGACAAAGAACCAATTGACCTGAGGTGAGGTGCGAGTGCTGGATGGGGCTGTACTTCCTGGGGGAGTCCCCAGACTGTCCCCTTAATTGTTACTACACCGTTGAGCCCAATTCTGTCTTTATTCCCTACAATTCCTGAATGCAGCCAGTGGGCAGGAAGTAGAAAGGTCCTCCTCCTGGTCCTACTCAGGTTCCGTCAGATGAAGGTTTAGATTGCTCATGGAAGTTTGCCCATCTGCTTGGTTTTTATTTTCACTAGGCTCAGTGTTTGGAGGAGCCTCTTTTGTGGATTGCTTCCGTTACCTTTCTCTTGAAATGTGTTTTTAGAAATCCTCCCTCAGCAGGTGTGGTGACACCAGGGCTGAGGAGGTAGAGGTAGGCAGATCTCTGTAAGTTCCAGGCCAGCCTAGTGTACACAAGAGTGCCAGGCCAGTCAAGGTTACAGAGTGGGATGCTGTCTCTAAAACAAAAGAAAATAAAGCAAGGCAAAAAAAAAAAAAAAAAAAAAAAAAAAAAAGACAAAACATTGTCTCCCTAAAGGGGCTGCTCCTGCTAAGAGAATCTTCTGGTAGACCCGGTATCCTAGGGCATGGCTCACCCGCCTCGGTCTGCAGCCGGGACTTCTGGGTTGTGAGCTCACTCAGGTTCCTCTGGGTCTCCTCATTATTGCTCCTGGCCTCACTTAACTGGTCCTCCAGAGTTCGGCATATCTTCTCCAGATTGGCCTGAGGGTTGGAAGGGAGGGGGAAGTCTTCAGGGTCTTAGGCTGCACCAGTGCAGATGTCCTCTCTAGATCTGCCCACCCGGGCCCTCACCTTGGATTTGGACACGCTCTCCATGCTGCTGGCAAGGTCGTCGATCTCCAGCTTCAGCTCGCTCTTCTCCTTTTCCAACTTCTGCTTGACCCGCTGCAGGTTGTCGATCTGCTCCGCCAGCTCGGCTGCACTGTCAGCGTGCTTCTTCCGCAGAGTGGCCACGGTGGCCTCATGCTGCAGGGTGGCCTCCTCCAGGTCCCTGCGCAGCTTCAAGAACTCGGCCTCCCGCTTCTTATTCAGTTCAATCTGGGTAGAGGTGACCCCTCCCGCCTCCTCCAGCCTCTCACTCAGCTCCTCGAGCTCACGGGCGTAGTCACTGCGCTGCTTCTCTGTCTTGGCCCGGGTGGCTCTCTCTGCCTCTATCTCTTCCTCGAGCTCCTCGATGCGCGCCTGTAGGGAGCAGCCAGTTTCTCCCCGAGACTCTGGGGTCACTATTCACAACAGCTAACATGGCATCTGAGTAGGTGCCATCAACTCAGGCACAGATGCATGAAGCAAACGTCCTTGGCTTAGATGGTGGCATATTACTCAACTCTGAAGAAAAAAGGAAGCCCTACCATTTGCAGCAAAATGGAAGACACTAGATGCAGAAAAACATGTAGTGCACGTTTTCGTGTGAAGAATTTAAGTGAATCTGAATATGAAATAGTGATTGCTGAGGGTAAGGAAGGTGAGGGAACTGGTTATGAGGGGCTGAGTTAGTGCACTCTGTATAATGAACTAGCACACAGAAGCCCGTTAATATATAAAATCAGTGATATAAAATGATGATACAGCACATGAGGCTTTCTTCAGATGAATCTGCTCGTGGATGTTCCCCCAGAGAAACATAAATACTGCCAATTTTCCTCCAAATGAATCTTTCCTGCACCAATATGGACACTACCCTGGAAATGTCTCCATTCACCTCCACAAATGTTATTGCAAGTTTGGGGAACATGGTCATCTTTGTCACTTCTGCCATGTCAGCCTGGCAGTTAGGTCCCATGACACTGGCAGCCACACAGTCCTACCCACCTGCTCTAAGTGGCTTTGAGCAAATACCACCCGTGTTTCTGAGTGCTCTCCAAGGGCAAGCAAGAGCTGAAAGCCCCCTACCTGTAGCTCTTTGATTCTCTTCTGAAGCTGGAGGCTCAGTGTCTGCTCACCTTCCACCTGGCTTTGCAGCTGGCTGTATTCAAAGTCCTTTCTGTGGCAGGACAGAGAGAGCGTGTGAGGACGGGCTCCCCAGCCTCTCACAGGACAGAAGCCGTGTTTGGGGGACATACTTCTTGAGTCTCTCATCCAGCTGTTGCTTGTCATTCTCCAGATCTAGTATGGATTCTTGGGCGAGCTTCAGGTCTCCCTCCAGCTTTCTTTTGTTCCTTTCCAGGTCCACCCGTAGCTTTTTTTCTTGTTCCAGGGAACTCTCCAGCTGCAAAGGGCATCATCTTTCCTTTAGGAACAGATGATTTCCTAGGGGACAGCCCCAACCCCACCCTAGTTTCAAAATTGAGGTTCAAGACTCCTGAGACTAATGCCCTGTGCTTACATCATCCACTTGCTGCTCCAGCTTGCTTTTGAGCTTGCTTAGAGAATTGACCTTGTCTTCTTCAGCCTGAAGGTCATCCAGGGTCTGCTGGTGGGCCTCTTGGAGGGCCTTCTTCTCCCTTGTTAACTTTGCAATGGTTTCGTCTAACCCAGCTAGTTCCTCAGTAAGGTTTTTTACCTAAAGGAAGCCACAAGCAATTAGAAAAGGAAAGAGAGATGGCTCAACATGAGTGCATCGAGCTGGAGAGAAACATCAGAAAGGTGACAACCTTGTTCTCTGTGGCATGCTTCTCCTTCTCGACCTTGGCCAATGTCAGCTCAAGGTCGTCGATGTCTTTCTTCAGCTCTGAGCACTCATCCTCCAGCTTCCTCTTCTTGGCCGTCAGCTCTGCATTGATCTCCTCCTCATCTTCGGCTCTCTCTGTCACCTCTTTGATTTTGGCCTCCAGCTGGATTTTGGTTTTGATCAGCTGGTCACACCGCTCCTCGGCATCCAACAAATTTTCACTCTCCTTTAAAGAGAAATCACAATTCCCTCTAAGGAATGAAGGCTCCAGATACTGCTGTCTTTCATGGTACAAGAAGTCCTCTATGAAGCCGTCCGAGGAAAACCCAAGCCCCACTCTCAGCAATTCGGTTTTCCCAAAATCATAATCAAATCTGGACTATGAAAAAAAAAATCCCTAAAGACGCACAGCCTGTACTTGGAGTTGCAGGTCATTCTTCTCTTGTACCAGCGTGACCAGCTTCTCCTCCAGCTCCTTCCTCTTTGCCTCTGACTTGGCCAGCTCATCTTTGGTTTTCTGGAACTCTTCCTTCATGGTGGCCATCTCCTTCTCCGTCTCTGCACTCTTCAGCAAGGGCTTGATCTTGAAGAAGAGCTTCATCCAGGGCCAGTGCTTCACATTCATGAAGGCGCGGATGTTGTACTGGATGCAGAAGATGGATTCCCTGAAAACAAAGCATAGACCCGCAAGATGGCTCAGCAGGTTAAGGTGCCTGATGCTAAGCCTGACAACCTGATTTTGATTCCTAGGCCCCCCGCATGATCAGGGCAAGAACTGATCCCTGCAAGTTGTCCAATGACCCCTACAAGTTTGCCTTGGTCTACCTGCCCACACACATAAAAACTATCTATTGCTCATTCCTACAAGGTATTCTCTCTTTCCCCTTCTCCCAAAGAGCTCATACTTAAACAAAGACTCTGCTCTACCTCCTCTGCATCATCTTCTGGAATTCCACACGCATGAGAAACCCTCTGCATACGGCTTGAGTCCGAGTGATCAGTTTGGCCAAGCGGTCATCCCGCATCTCTTCCAGGGTTCCAAGCAAGCCAGCCTTAAAGAACACCTTCAGGTGGACGGGTAAGAAGAATTAACCATCTGGCTCACCGTATTAAGAGAACACCATGAGGCAGGACTAATGCATCACCTTCGTGTGTCCAAATTTGTATTGCGTGTGGTCGATGTCAATGGAGGCCAGGAGCTTCTCACAAGCTTTCTTACTGTCGATGAACTGGCCCTCTGGGATGGCACTGGCATTCAGTACTCGGTATCTGCCATTGTGGACACAGAAATGATCACTGGTTGTTTGCAGAGACAGGTCATTGCAGGCCTCTTTTGTATAGACCAGAGAGCTTAGTTCCCAGGAAGTAAGGGAACCTGATCATAGTCACATCTCTAGGCCTGGAACATAGGCCTTGGGGCTCTTGGGCCAGGGCTTTCTTTCCAAACCTTGCTATGTTTCAGACAAGTTCCAAAGAAATGTGGAAGATATAAAGACGTGAGCCTTGACCAACAGCAACTGTTTTCTTGAAATGGGTCTTTTCTTATGATATTTCTTCCCTTAAAATCCAGCCCTTATCTGTGTCAGAGGACGAACAAAGATTTTGACAGCGTACCTTTGTTTAAAGTCCCCATACAGGATTCTGTTAGGGAAGCCCTTCCTGCAGATGCGGATGCCTTCCAGGACCCCATTACACCTCAGCTGGTGCAGGACCAGGCTGTGTTCCATGGCTCCTGAGAACACAGGCAAGATACCTGAGCTTTACTTGGAAGTCCTTACAGACTAAGCAGCACTAGAGGGCTGGCAGGTGTCTCACCTGGGGTCTTGGTCTCATTGGGGATTATACATCGCACAAAGTGAGGATGTGTGGTTCTTAAATTGGACATCAGCTTGTTAAGGTTTTCCTTTAAAAAATAATAATAAAAAAAACGATTTAATTTGGTTAGCAGCCTACTTCTACAAACTTACATAGAGACAAATACATGCTGATAGTAAAAACTAAGATATATAGCTTCAATTAAGCATCGTGAAATTATATCTGTCCTTGAATTGTCCCAAAGCCAGACAGACATATAGACAACTGGCAAAATTGGACATTTCTAGCTTGAAATCTAAAATGTTCTAAAATCTGGACCTTTTTATAAGTTTAAAATATTTTGAATACCAACATAATGCACATTAAAAAAAATGTTCCACCCTATGGAGGCAAAACAGTATGCTTCAAATATCTTGTAAAATTACATTCACCATACTTGTATATGGCATATATGGAGTACAGATGGATTTTGTATTCAGAGTTGGGTCCCATCCTTGAGAAATCTCATTTTATATATGGATTAGTCAAAAACGATCTGGAGTCTGAACTACTGCCGTTCCTAAGGACAGGGAAGTGGGACCCACCTCACTCATCTTTCTCCCAGGTTGCAGGACGGTCCCCAACCACAAAGTGGTTACCAAAATCAACCCAGGAAATGTGTCTGTCTTTCCCGAGTACCTGGAAGGCTACTTAAGGCATCTTGGAGGAACCAGATAATTAGAACTCACTTCCGTAGCTGGCCACCCCTGCTAGTTATAGTACAAAATGGAGACAGATTTTCGTGTTAGACCTCATCTGTGTATCATCAGGCCGTCAATTGACCTCACTCAGTGACAGCCGTCACGCTCAGACAACATCGTTACCCATGAATGAATCAAGTCTAGGATCGCAGCGTTGCTCATTTCGCCGTGACTTGAGTGGGCGGATTAATTCAAAGTTTTCTTACCCTGAAAAGTGCGGAGACTGTTTGGAAGGAAGAACCTTTCTTCTTAGCTACTTTCTTCTTCCCGCCATCAGCTGTAAAACACAAAGGGTCCAGGCTCTATGAAGGGATACACAGAGTCCTTGGGGGCGCTGTGGGAAAAGGGAGATGATCCTGGGAGGGCGAAGCCCCGCCCCCGTGTCTGGAGTTTGCTAGTTACCATCTGTGGTAGCAAAGGTGGCATAGAGGTGGGCAAGGAGTCTGTTGGAGGATTTCTGGTACAGCCCCACTACGGTCTCATTCAGCGGATCCTTGTTCTTCTCCAGCCAGCCCGAGACACTGTAGTCCACGGTGCCCGCGTAGTGGATCAGCGAGAAGTGGGCTTCAGCCTTGCCTTTGACCACCTTGGGCTTCTGGAAGTTGTTGGACTTTCCCAGGTGCTGGTCATACAGCTTGTTCTTGAAGGAGGTGTCTGTCGCCTTGGGGAACATGCACTCCTCTTCCAGGATGGAGAAGATGCCCATCGGCTGGGATGAAGGTGAGGCAAAGGCATCTGAGTAAACATGAGCAGCAGAGGACAAGGGAAGGGGGGCTCAGAGCAGATAGAGTAGGATACCTTCTCGATGAGCTCGATGCAGGCGGCCAGGTCCATCCCGAAGTCGATGAACGTCCACTCGATGCCTTCCTTCTTGTACTCCTCCTGCTCCAGCACGAACATGTGGTGGTTGAAGAACTGTTGCAGTTTCTCGTTGGTGAAGTTGATGCACAGCTGCTCCAGGCTGTTGAACTGATACCAAAATATAACATTCTCATGAAAAACCAGACCTCTTTGAAAATGAAATTCCATCAGCTTTCCTCCTGGTGGATCAGGTACCACCTGCTCATCTATGTTTTCAGGGCTGGTCCTGATTCTTTAAGCCTGGCCCTGGCCACATCTCCTCTGTAGAACCTTCCACCTAGATGTTTCTCCTGCCTCTGGGTGCCTCTTGTCCACTTATCTTGGGTTTATCCTTCTGTATGCCCTACAGGCATCTGTTTCTTCTCAACTAAACTACAAACTTTTCCCTGCATGTAGGACTACTGCCTGATAAGCCGTGAATACACATTTGCTTCTGACTGTATGTGTGAGTGTATTCACATGTACACAAATATGTGTGGGTGCACATGCATGTGTGTGTGTAAGTATTCACATGTACATAAATACATACGTGTGTGTGTGTGTGTGTGTGTGTGTGTGTGTGTGTGTGTGTGTCTACAAAGGCCAGAAGATAACTTTAAGTGTCATTCCCCAAGCATCATTCACCACTCACTTTTTTAAAGATAAGATCTCTTATTGACCTGGAAATTCCTATTAGGGTAGGCTGAATGACAAGTGAGAACTGGGGTCTGCTTGTCCCTGCATTTCCCCTGCTGAGACACACCACAATGCCTAATTTGTGTTGTTGCTTGTTTGTTTTGTAATGCATGTGTTCTAGGCATCACATTCAGGCTTCCTTACTTTCGAGACAGGCGTTTTACTGACTAAAGCATCTCCCCTACCTCTTCAACTGTCTGAAGAGGTGCAAACTGTCATGATATGCTATTTTTCTCCTACCCAACTCAACTCATCTTTCTACCCTTTCTACAAGAAAACCACCTTGGTGCCCCACCTTAGAGTTATAAAAACTCCATATACAAATATATAAGAAGATGTAAATAACACCTACCTCAAAAATTTCAAAACCCGCAATATCCAAAACCCCAATGAAGTGTTGTCTTGGGAGCTTCGTATCCAGCTGCTGGTTGATGCGAGTGACCATCCACAAGAAGAGCTTTTCATAAACAGACTTGGAAAGAGCATTCACAGCATGATGAACCTGTTGGAGGAAAGGCAAGCAAATTAGTAAGAAGGCAGTGACCATCAGGGCCCCAGGGCCCTCCTGGCCTCCAGGCAGCCCCTTACCTGGTCCACAGTTTGGCCCTTTGTAACATACTCATTCCCGACTTTCACTCTGGGAAAGCATAAGGCTTTGAGGAGATCTGAAGAGTTCAGACCCATCAAGTAGGCTGTCTTGTCGGCCACTGGTCAGAGAAAAGACCAAGTTCAGTGAGGTAGGAGGAAAGCCATCCTTATGGTCCATCTTGGCATTTTCATTTTCTACTCCTTAAATATCTACATGGTACCAGGGACACTGTAGCACTCAGAGTGTGGGAGACTTCATGAGGCAGAGGGATTTGGTTCCAGAAAGCCCTGGCCATTTCACATTGCATCTGGACTAAGACCTTTCTAGGGATTCCACAGAATTGAGTGGAGGGGCCAGAGAGGTGGCTCAGCAGGTAGAGGCACAGGCCACCACTCTTGGCAACTGAGTTGTATATCTTCTTATGGAAGAAAAGGCCTAACTCTTGAAAGTTGTATACTGACCTCCACACATGAGCTATATGCATGAGTGTGAGCACACACACGTAAGTTTTTTAAATTTGTGATTTGTGATTATACTTGTTGCAGGCCCAGAAAAAGCTCATCCATCTTCCAGAGGCAAAAAAAGATTAATCATTTTCAAAAGAAGTTCTGGATGGCCCCAGGGAATGACCCCTCTGCTGGGGCCCTGTAGCCTCCTGTGGTGACAGTATACCTTCAGTGCCATCTGGCTCCGCTTGCTCCTCACGCTGCTTCTGCTTGAACTTCATGTTCCCATAATGCATCACGGCCCCTGTCAGTTTATAAAGTCCAGATTTCTCCTCTGGGGTGAAGCCCAAGATGTCAATGGCACTCTGTAATGGGAAAAACAGCTTGTCTGACCATCACCCTCACTATAGGAAGGCTTCCCCACCGCTCTATGGTCCTTCTTACATCTGTAGCCAATAGTTCCTCAGCGTCGTCAATGCTGGCCACCAGGATTTCACCCTGGCTGATAAACGGATAGTCATAAGGGTTGGTCGTAATCAGCAGCAACTCTAAAAGGATGAATGTTTGAGGATTTCACACAGGTGTAATGAAAAATCCACCAGATGGAATTGTGCTCATGAACCCTGACCTGGGACTTCAGCTCCTGGGATTAAAATTAAATTGTAGAGGTAGAACTCCCTAGAGCCTACACAGTTTCACACTGTTCAGGTCATGAGAGAAAACATAATCCAGGAGAAACTTTGCAGTCCCCACGGCATGTAAGTGGAGAGCCTTAGAAAAAAAACATTTCTGTATTTTTGCTTTACAAGTGAGTGCTGCATGCCAGTGTAGGTTGGGGACAGTGAATAAGGAAAACTTGAGCATGTGCCAGGACAGGAGCCCAGGCTGGGAAAAGCATACGCTGTTTCAGATAGCCTTTCCTAACGTTGGCTGGAAAGCTGTTTGCAGGCTGGAGCCCAGAAGGCTTAGCTGGTACAGACAGAAAGTAAAGAAGATAATGAGCACAGGAGCCTCTAATGGCTACACATTTTGAAGAGGAATGACCCTCTCTAGTCGGGCTGATTTACGCTGCAGGCCTTACATGGCTAAGATGGTTCCTGTGTTGAAACACAAGGGGGCGCTCAAGGACCATTAAGCGCTTATCTATTCAAAGACTACCATGGAACCAATAATGCGCTAAGGAGGCAGAGACGGGGGTCATAGCAGCATGCTGGCTAGCTAGAGTAGCTCCAGCCTTGGTGAGAGACCTTGCCTTAATACTAAGATAACTACATAATTTTAAAAACTGGTACAGTTCTGCCTAAAAAGCCACATCCCATGGCTGATATAAATCTCCATTGGCTCTAGAGTCACCTATAGGTGAAATTAACTCTCCTGGGTCTAATGATCCAAAAGCCCTTCCACACCCACCCCACCCCCACCCTACCCACCCCACCCCCTGTGACCTCACCAATCAGCTCAGGCTTCTTGTTGGAAAGAATCTGGTAGAAGATGTGGTAGCTTCTCTCAGCCTTTAGCTGGAAGGTGACTCTGGATTTTTCCAGCAGATCTGGAATAGAAGCACAGGCCCGTGGTCCTTGCTGCTCCCTGGCACAGCAAGAACTTACTTGTCCCACCGAGCGAACTTACAAGTTTCAATATCTGCGGAGGCAAGCTTCCCAGTGGTACCGAAATGGATGCGGATGAATTTGCCCTGCAGGGAAGAAGCCCAGATCCTTAGATCGTTGAGAACTTCCTGTAGGTGCCTGAGCACTACTCACAGGAGCCTCTGGGATTGCGGGCAATCTAAACTGAAGTGTCTTCTCTCCCTCCCTTCCATCCTTCCATTAGGTGTGTATGCCTCTTCCTCTGCTCCCCATATCTCATTCATGAAAAAACCGGGTGCCAAGCCATGCCACATCCTATGTACAGAATCTTTCCCATGTGCTTAAAGCCTTTCTGGTGGCTAGTTCCCCTGTTTGTGACAGGTCTATCTTCTTCCTCCCTGTCTCCCCACTTGCCACGAGGGTCCTCTGCCGGAGTGTTCCACATACCATTCCTACCTCAGGGAACATGTATCCACTCCTCCCCTCATCCCCATCCTTATTCAGCATCTTTTGGCTCATGTACTCAAACTCCAGAAAGCCGGGAACCAGCCAGCCCTGGCTGTTGGGGACCTGGTCCCCAGTTTCTCAGTTACAGAGTTTTTGAACCTCACATACATGCGACCTGTGTATTTGCTTCTTCTACTGTCTCTTCCCGGGGTCTGTAAGATCCCCAGGCTCAGGCACTTGACTGTCCTGCAGGCCAGAGACTCACAAAGCGAGAGGAGTTGTCATTCCTCACGGTCTTGGCGTTCCCAAAGGCCTCCAGCAGGGGGTTGGCGCTGATGATTTGATCTTCCAGGGTCCCCTAAGCAGAAAAACCAGAGGGGAAGGGAAAATGTGTTTGTAAGCCACAAAATGAAGGCTTTATAAAAGAATCATCATCATCATCATCATCACCTGTTCTGTTTTTCCTGCCTGGCTGGCTTTCTGGCTTTCCCTCCCAGATTAATGATTAAAAGACCAACTGTATGAGCAGCACGCCTGCCTCAAAACATTCACCTTCTCTCTTGTGCTTGTCTGCAGTTAGATCTCTTGAGTGGACATGCTTTAACTTGACGCTCTGGGTAGTTAGACCACGTAAACTTCTCTCACCCCCTTGTGGTACACTGATGGGGAATATGTATTCCTCACAGCGCTCTGTGAGACCACCCTGAAGAAGCAAGCTCTCTGACTTGCCCCCAGATCCACTCTCTTATAAAGTACTGGCATCTCATCTGCTAAGAAAGGACAGGATCTGGACCCATAGTCAACCACATGCTGTCCCTCAGGCTCTTGCACCCCCGCCCTGACCACTCTCTTTTTCTTGCTCCCTTCCCCACCTTCATTTTGGAGTCCTTCTTCTTGGCGAGGTCCCCAGTGGCTGCAATTGTTGCAAAGTACTGGATGACCCGCTTGGTGTTCACAGTCTTCCCGGCCCCGGATTCTCCGCTATTTAGAAGGATGGAAAGACAGAGAAATTAGTCCTGTTCATAAACCAGGACCCTAAGATGTCAGCCAGTGGTCTTCAACACTTCTGACACACAGAGGGGAAGATGACCCGGGCTAGTGCCTTAGTTGATCCAAGGATGAGTAATCAGTTTTCTGAAGCTTTCCCACCCATCCCAAACCTGTCTTTTCACATGGGTTTTGCTCAATCTCTGTCTAAGGAACAGAGCTGAGGAAATGGCATCCTTGGACCCGGCCGCCAAACCTCTCTCTGCAGAGGTACTCACGTGATCAAGATGGACTGGTTTTCACGATCTGTCAAAGGGGGAGAAAACAGAGCTGATGGCTATGTCCAAAGAGGCTGCATCCATCACGCAAGCATTAGAGGCTGCCACTGCTCTGGTCCTTTTCTCTTTATTTATTTATTTATTTATTTATTGTTTGTTTGGTTGCTTGTCTGCTTAGCCATAGGCAAGGATTTAAAGAGTTTCTGACCTCATAATGAGACTCAGAGAAGTTAAGTCCTTGACGAAAACTGAGAGTTCTGATCCTCTAAGGTCCAACCATTTAAGATGGTTTCTGATCCATAAAAATACTCATTTCCTATAGTCTAACCAATACCTACACTGAATGCAAACTCCTAATCCTGGCCCCCAGGACCTAACGCCTCTTCCTCCTGGCTTCCCCTTCCCTAGAGCCTCATACCAGAATGGTCCTAAGTCTGTCTAGTTTCCGTGCCCAGTTCCCATACTTTCTCCTCAAAAACACACCCGTCAGCATAAACTGGTAGGCGTTGTCAGAGATGGAGAAGATGTGGGGCGGGGCCTCCTGGCGTTTTTTGCCTCGGTAGCCATTCACCACCTCAGGGTTGTACACCGGCAGCCACTTGTAGGGGTTGACGGTGACACAGAAGAGGCCTGAGTAGGTCTGTAGGAGTAAAAAAATACATACATACATATATACATACATACATACATACATACACATTATATGCATATACACATTATTGATAACTCATAAAGAAGAGATGATTTCTATTGATGGATGAGGCGACTGAAATTCAAAGAGAAAAAAGTAGCCAGACCTCCCACAGCTGGTACCATTCTGACTCCACCCGGACTTCAGCTATCTTGATCTTTGGGCTCTTCCTCCCTAACGTCCCTCCTCCCTCCCTCCCTTCCTCCAGCCCCGCCCCCATCCCATCCATCTCTCGCTTTCCTGTCTTCCTGGTCTCTCCACCCTACTCCATCTCGTCTTTTGGCCTATCAAACAGGACTCTTTCAAAGGTTCTCCTGTTCCCTCCCCCTTGCCTCTCCCCCCTCCTCTCCCTCTGATGCCACAGAAAAGCCTGTTGGGGAACAGCCACTGACATAGATCATCCAGGACGTGTAGCGGTCCTTGAGGTTGTACAGAACGGCGGGCTCGTTCAGGTGAGTGAGCATGGCCATGTCCTCTATCCTGTCGAACTTGGGGGGGTTCATGGCATACACGTCCTCTGGTTTAACCACCAGGGTCTGAAAGGGAAGAGTCAGGGAGGTTTACCTAACGTTCTGCAGCCATTGGAAACCGTGGGTGTCTGGCACCCTGGGAGAGACTGTAGACCCGATGCCTAATGACACGGTAAAGGGCAAACAAGGTTAACAGGTGGTACAGCGTGTGTTCTGTTCCCACCACTCAGGACTTTTGATTTTCTCTCTCTGAGGGGCCAGGGTTTGGGGGGTAGTAGAGAAGTAAGGAAGGGGGGCTTCTGCGGACTAAAGGGGGGCCGTGATGCAGAATGAGAGCCACAGGAAGCTGTCTGTGGTGTTGGCTCCTACCTGCTCAGAGAAAAGAGCGTGTCTACGGGAGGCCCGATCAGGGACAACAAAAAATGAGAGAAGAGAAGCTGTGTCCTGTAGAGGCAGCTGTCCGGCTTTGAGACACCCCCCCCCCCCCATCCTTGGTCCTTCACCACCTTCCCTGCTGTTGGGGAAGAGCTGCTGGTCCCTGTCCACAGCAATCCCCAGATCTCTGTTTTGAGAGGGAGACTTTCAGCACTAAGCCCTGGGGCTTCCCTCTGTGGGGACCTGCGATGGGTCTGTCAGCATCTGCCCTCCTTTCTAAGTAGAGTGACTCTGGAAATAGCCAATCCCTGAGCGGTATGGGCCAGAAAACTGCCTTCTTCCCTGCCTCCCTTAAGACACCCTGGGCCATGGGCTCTCCTAGACCAGTGGTAATCCTAACAGAGTCAAGCCTTCCGTTGTGGTCTGGAAGCCTATTCTTAGCTTCTTTATCTGGAATATGCAGATGTTCTTTCAGGGAGCTTGCAAGCTTGTACTGCCCCTCTCCTCCCTGCTCCAATGAATGATGCTATTTCCTCCATCTCTTCATCTTCCCTGTCCCTGCCTCCTCTTCTGCCTCCATCACACACACCCCCACACACGTGACCCTGCACGTGCTGGGCCAGTGTTCTATCACTGAGCCCTACCGACCTACAGCTCTTTTATTTTCTTCCTTGTGACATTTCTAGATCCAGGATTTTCTCAAGTCCCAACTTCCTCCTTTCCTCTCATGGAACATAGTGGGCTCAATTGCCCATCCCATTCTCGACGATGTTGTCCTTGTGGTCCTGGAGGGTCTCTACCTCCCTCGGTTAGACGACCCCACTAACAGAAGCTGGGGAACCTACAAACAGTGGGTGTTCCAGAAGCACTCAGCAGCCCTTGAGACAGTGAAGTTGGTTCCCTGATTCGGGACAATGCAAACAGTGATAAAAAGACACCCCAAACTAAATGCTTTGGTCAGCCACGGGTGGGATCCATCCCCCATTTGGCTCCAGAGGCCAGGGCATTCCGCTTTCTCCCAGTGTCTGGATACCTAACGCTGGTTCTGGTTCTGGTGTTGAATTCCAGACCCAGGTTCTGGCTGCAGAAGTGGCTGGAGGAGGGGTGGGTGCTTATGCAAAGCAATGTGAGGAGTTGAGGTCAGAGCTGAGGAAGGAAAAGACCAAACACCTTACCCTGTTATCTTCCGTCTCCACAGTGACCTTCCCATCCTGGCTACTCTTAATTTTCCCCTTGGTATATTCTTCCTTTGAGTCAACCACAAAGCAATAGGTTTTGGCATCAAAGGGCTGGTTCTGGGCTTCGATCCTTTCCTTTTCTGACTTGCGGAGGAAAGGTGCAGCTATACCAAACACTTCCATCTCAGGGTCGCCGCTACTCATGGCGTCAGCTGCAGAACAAACCAGGCAGTCAGACCAGCTGCCCCCCTGGCCAGGCAGCAGGCAGCCTCCCAACCATCCTAGTATATCAACCTGCCCCCTGCCGTCCATGGAAGCCTCTCAGAATGGGTCATTCCATGGACAGCAGGGCTCCACACAAGAGATCAGATCTGGGGAAATGCAATCAGCTCATATTTGCTACTGTATGCTGTGAGCATAGATAGGGCCTATCCAATCCAAGTATCTCGTTTCCTTCAATCTGATGAAGGAGCTTTTACGGACACTCCATTTTCCACCTTCTGAGACATGTATATGGCAGTCAGAATATTCAAAAATAAATACCATGAAAAAATATAAAGGCATTCTGCAGAGAGAGACTACTAAATGGCAGGTGGAGGAGGCTGTTTTGAACTGTTTTGTGTTGAAATGGCTTCTTCCTCCCACGCTAAGAATAGACAGAAGGCCAGGCATGGTGGCACATGCCTTTGACCCCAGCATTCAAAAGGCAGAGGCAGGTGGATCTCTGTGAGTTTGAACTCAGTCTGGTCTACCTAGTGAGTTCTGTGCCATCCAGGGCTACATAGTGAAATCCTGTCTTAAAAACAAACAAACAAACAAACAAACAAACAAACAAACAAAAAACCTCTCGAGGAATAGATAAGGAGCCTCTGGCCATAGCCCTGGGGAAGAAAGACCCTTCCTTCCCTCCCTGAGGTCTAGCTTTTCGTGTTTAAGCTCTCACTGGGACTAGAGAGCACCATGTGATCTGGGTTTATCAGAAGGCTTCCCGAAGCTCAGGGATGGGACCTGATTCTCACCTGAGTCACACCCACAGGACAGCAGAAAATAGCAGCAGCTGGGGTGCTATGGGACCTGCAACAGCAACACACAAAGAGAAGCTTAGACTGCCAAGCCCATTCCGACAGCTTCTTCAAACTGCAAGATCATCCAATGTGGATAGGTCAAGGATTCTAAATGGACTGAGTTCCTCTCTGGTGATAAAAGCTTCCGTTAGCAGGGGGAGGTTAGGCCTCTCGGTTGTCTACGAGATAGTGTTTAAACCGGCTAATTTAAACTTGGTGACCACAGCATATGGTCTTGAGGTAACTAAACACCCAACAGGTAGGGACTGTTGAGTCTTCTGCCCACTCCATGGATCACAGAGGTGACAGGACGTCATCAAGCCATAGTGAGCAGGCCCACGTGTGTCCAAAAGAATCCTTCCCAAGCTGGAGAAAGAAAGTGAGGAATGGAGAGCGTTGAACCCCAGTGTTCGGTGACCTGCTGGAGACAGTGGCCACTGGAACTGAGCCTCACATCTCACTCCACACATGTTCTTTGAGAACATCTTGAGAAAAGAAATGAGAGCCACCTTATGTGACAAAGCCAGGCAGGGCCACAGCCCTGAGCAGTGGTTGAAGCAGATGTGGAAGCAGCAAAGGTCAAAAGAGGTACAAGGAAAGTCCTGCCACTTACCTCTGACTGCAACAATGAGCCACGGAGGAGCAGCCACCCCCTTGGGCTTTTATAGGCCACCACTAAGACCCTGGGCTCATTCTTTCTCTATATTTGGAAAGAGAATGAGTGACATGGCAGGCTGAGAACTGGCCCCTTCCACACGTATTTTTTATCATTGCCAAGGGGAAAGTATATATAGAAATGAGCAGGGTCCGAAACCATTTTTTCCAACTGTAGAAAGCTGGGAATTTGAGATGTCTTGCTCTGAACTCAGGGTTGGTGTCCCTTCACCTGATATAATGGGATAACCTCTGCTTCAGGACCCCTGTCTGACTCCATCCTGCCTGCCCTCCCAACCTGGAAATCAGTGGGAGCTACTACCACCTGGGAACAGGGGATAATTGTGCTATTTGCTTAGAAATGTCATTGCATAAGAAAATGAATTTTTTTTAAAAAAATGAACCTGTTGAAGCTTCTTGTGATTATGAGCCAAGGTTGTGTCAGGGCAATTGGACTGTAAAACTTGTGCCAAGGAATTATAGCGTCTCTCTCTCTCTCTCTCTCTCTCTCTCTCTCTCTCTCTCTCTCTCTCTCTCTTCTACTCTTTTTTTTCTGTCTCATTACAATCATTATTAACTTAATCCATTCTTAAGCACTAGTAGGACCAACAAGCGAGTTAATGTCAGGGAGCTCTGGCACCACCCCATGTTCACAGTGACAGCTGCTCAGAGCCTGTGGTTATCAAGACATATTACCAATTAGGAAAGACCAGCTGCCGGGCAGGATGGGGATCTGGGGATCGAGGGGGACGGTGGTGGCCTGCAGAGAAAGGGAGGGTGGGTATTGTTTAACAGATGCTGTCACTTCTAAATCAGGACTGGAAAACCAAAAAAAAAAAAAAAAAAAAAAAAAGAATTAAAAGGTATATTTGATTTTTTTTCCATTTCTAATCTGCTATTTGTTGCCCAACCTGTTCTTTGGGGCAAATAACCAAAGGAGTACCCCATAGTTTTTTATTTAATAGGGAACTGCATGCCAATATATTCCACTTGAGGATGAAGACCATCCCCTCCCAGTCTACCAACACACAGCTCATAAATGGAAGCAAGGTGAGGAAGGGAGAAAACAGAGCAAATGTTTTCATAAGGAACATTTATTAAACACCCTCTGTATGCTCTGTCCTATCTAGGGTGCTTCAAGATGATACGTGGATTGAAAGTTAAGTCTTCCCCAGCATAACTCACATTATTGGTAATGAATCATATAGACTTCAGAGGTTTATTTCCCAGATTTAGGCAATTTCAGATCAGAGCAGCATGCATTTGGATGTTCAGTGAGGCCAAGCAAGGGAAGTGACTGGAGAATACGCTAAGGCTCTCTGACCCCTAAGCTACCCACCAGCCCACTGTGCGGTCCCATCTTCTCATTGCTCCTCTGGCTCCAGTTTGGACTGAAGTGTCCATCTTCCTTCTACCACCATCTTTCCTGAAGTGTCATCACCTAAAAAAACATGGGTTCCTGGCTTTGAATTCCTACCCAGTGACACATTGTCCCAAGCTTCCATGCTATCTCCTCTCCATATTCTGGAACGAGATGGGCAAGTCAGACATGGTACAGTGTGGCATCACCTAAGGAACAGATGTCAGCAAGCTCCCAAATACAATGCAAGAGGCTGGGGCTATGTCTTAGACATTGGTATAGACAGGCAGAGAGATGGTGCCTCCAGGTTCTCCATCATCTCCAGTCCCTGTTGGGAGGGACTTGTCCTGCAGAGTCATCAATTATCAGCATAACTAGAGCCATTCACATCTCCAGGATTCAGGAGAGAAATACTCTGCTTTTCTAAAATCTTTCCTTCCTGTCCTCAGACTCATTTGTTGCTATTAGAAAGCAGGATGGAGTCATAAAATGCCCCATTGGGAGAGAGAGATTTGCACAGTCATTTGCGAAACACCCTTCCTTACAGGTAAGGAGCTGGAGGCAGGAGAGAGATCCAGGGTCCAGGGGCTGTAAAAAGAACAGCATCGGGCTGCTTCCCCAGAAGTTCTGAGAAATGGGAATGACAACAGTAGCCATGGCCTAGGAGGCAGCATAAAGAGTGTGTGGAAGGAGCCAGGAGGCAGACGTGCTTAGAGCAACAAAGAACATGGAATTAGATACACCCCAGTCACCCACTCCTAAACCATGGAATAGGACATTGTGCTTCCGGGACCTGTCCTCATCTGTGGAATGAGAGTGAATTGTGTATCTCACGAACTAGTGAGGGGCATTCCTTAGGCTATTCAAGTATTTGGCACACCAATGCCTGTCTAATGCAAGCTGTTTTCTCTACTTGAATGCGTTACATATGAGATGACTGCTTTTTAAGTGGCAAACTTGAGTGGATTATTCTGAATATGTGTTTACTGAGTTGCAGAGAAGGAACAAGATTAGATAATATATTTTTAGGTGTCTATCTAAAGAGAAAATCTTAGAGATGAGTTTTTTTTTTTTTTTTTTTTTTTGCCACCAGAAGAGGTAGCATTCTGGGACAAACTGGATGCTCTCTCTTGACATGGAATTCTTCCCCTGATAAACAGGGGACAGATGACATGTAGTATATTATTAGCCATCTCTGGGGAACAGAGAAACCCTTGTTCTTAGAGCCATCACACAGGCAGAGCTAATCCCCACAGCCGGAGCCCGGGGCTTCATTTATCCCTTAGGAGCTGGGAAAAAAATGAACTGTGTCTCAGGAATGCAGGCAGGCTCAGGAGGTCAGGTGCTCACCACCCGCCCTGAGATGCCTCCCTGCTTCCTCCCTGGCGATCCGCCTCCTGTTTGATGTCTGAACCCAGTGTGGATGCTGGGGCTCCCAGCCGTGCAGCAACATTCCCAGGACCACTGTGTGCCAGAACATGAAGTCAGCTTCAGTGAGCCATGCCTCCTGGATCAAGGGCCTTCTCCGTGTCCCACTGTGAGGGGGATTAGGTGTCACTGGAAATGAGGGACTCCATTATTCTGGTCCAAAACCCGGTTCTGGGGTGAAAGGTAGGGTTCCTGAGTCAGGAAGAAATTCAAGCAAAGAGAGGCCCAAGCTGTCCCTTGAGTTCAAGTCAACAGTGTATGCTTTCGCTGTCCTGTTTTGTGGCTATTATCAAAACATTTTTCAATGTACAGGTAAGTTTAAAAGCTTCACACATGATTCTCCATAGACAAGAGCCACACAGTGAGTAGATGCTTGGCTAGTTTGCTCTGTTCTTGTGCACTTCCTCCTCCTCCTCCTCCTCCTCCTCCTCCTCCTCCTCCTTCTCTCTCTTCTTCTTTCAGCTTCTCTTTCTCCCTTTTCCTCATCTTACTGTACATTTGCAAATAAGTAACAGCAAATAAGATGGGAACCTTCACTTGTCACTATGCGTCTCCTAATAAAATGAATGATAATGTCTGTATCATTTCTTTTACTCCATATTTTCTACTCCCATAGCTTATGGAATGAATCTATTTTGGAGTACGTTGTAGTTACATCTCATTTGTTTTGTAGACCATTCTTCCATCTGATTTTTTAATCCATTTTGGAGTGATGGAAATATAAATTGAGGATGTTTTACGCACAAGGCATAGAACCAAAGAGTGCAAGGAGGAAGACCCCTGGGGAGAAATATCTCTGTCTTCAAGGAAGTCTCTGTCCCTTGGGCTGGGAAGAGGATAAGCCATCAACCCCAACTGTACAGGACAAGATGGTAGGTGTGACTATGAGTTCAAAAGAGATAGCAGTCACCTCTAGCTGGACAGAGCAGATGGGGACTCAGAAGGCAGTGAAAGGATGCTTCGTGAAGGGGCGTGGTCAGACCTGGAGTAGGGTAGGTACAGACCCCTTCCCCATCATTCCCCATGCTATGTGTTCTCTAGGTAGACCATGGTCTGACAACATTACTGTGGTGTTTGTCTGAGATCTTTTCCCTTTTAAAACAGGACCTCTCTGTGTAATGAAAGCTGCCTCCCAACTCACTGTTCCCCTGCCTCAGCCTCCTGTAACTAAAGACTGTACCACCATCACACATGATCCTGTTTGAATTTTCAAAAGACAAGAACCACAACCACACAATCCATCATTCCAGTTTATTGTTATAATCTGACTTTATTTGTACTGCTTTTAATGCCTATCTGTGTCTACTTTATAGGTCCAACTGATGACAGTTATATACACATAGTGGAAAGTGTACTTTGTGTGAGATTAGGCCCCATCTGTGGCTTCAGGCATCCCCTGGGGTCTCATAATATATCTCACATGCATAGGGCTAGAATTAGTGAAGAGGCTGTTTGGAAGAAGGCACTCTATTGAGGAATGTAGCAGGATTAAAAAGGACAGAAAGAGGAAATTTTCAGGGAATGAGAATTAAGCAGACCTCAGAAGGCTATGGTTCAGTGAAAATCATCACTGGGCAATAACCAGCTACTGAAGCCTTGGGATTCTCCTTCCTTTGGCTGAAGAGATAGAGGAGGGATATGGTTTGCCTTTTTATAGCTTTTGTAGTGGTCTATTCTAAAAATTAATACATTCAAAACATAGTTTTTAAAAGCCTCCCTATTCTACCAGTGTAATAAAAGTTAATCTGTCTGCTTTCTATTGTGCAACCTGTTATAAGTACTCACTATAAATGCAGAGGTAAAAATGGCTAGCGTTTTCTGTCTCTGTTGGGCACTGCTCTGAGGATTTTGCAAGCACAGTTCATGCACTACATACACAGTTCATGCCGAGGCACTAGCATGCCCTTTGATTACTGCACGGGGAAGCTGGAGCACAGAAAAGGAAAAGAAACCAGCTTGGGGTAAGCAGCCGGCAAACAGCATTTTAGAATTAGAATGGCAAAGCTAGGCTATGAAGCACCTCATTAACTCAGTGGGAAGAGATCGGAGTCAGTTGATTCGGAGATTAAGATACAAGCCAGGACACCTGCAAAATAAATCAGGAGAAGCTTCTGGAAAATATCAACTTTTAATCTGTCAGAGACAGTGCCGGTGCTGAAAAATGACCACATACGGATATGATGTCACAGACTGGTAAAGTAGAGGAGAAAGACTGGAGGGGACGGTGTTTGTCAGGTTTGGGACATTCAGCTGGCTCAGAGGAGATGACAGCTACCGTCACAAGTCTATGCTGGACTGATATGATTGATGAGGCTCATATGGTTGGGAGTGCCCTGATGGCAGTGGATGAGAATGCTCTAACACGACAGGAGGAAAGAAATCCTAAGAAAAGCAGCTTGCAAAGAGGTAAGGCCCTTCCAGGAGAATCAGCAATAACAATGAAAGGTACAGGGCAGTGCCACACAGAAGGAAGAAAAGAACAGCCCATTGGCAATAGGCAGGCAGGGAGGAAAGAGATAGAAGGGATTGTCCAGTTACCATTGCCATAATGGAAAACAATAGCATTGTGACAGCAGAACTCGGGGAGGAAGCTAGTCAGTGGAGAGGGAGGCAGCTAAAATTTAAATACCTTGTGGTATTTTTGAATGAGAATGGCCCCCATGACTCACACATGTGAATGCTCAGTCCCCAGTTAGTGAATCTGTTTGAGAAGGATTAGAGGGTATGGCCTTGTTGGAGGAGGTGTGTCACTGGGGATGGGCTTTGAAGTCTCCAGAGTCCACAAAGGGTACCTAATCTCTTACTCTGCCTCCTGCTTGCATGGGGATGTACATCTCAGCTACTGATCCAGCACCTTGCCTGCCTACCTGCTGCCATGCTTCCCACCGTGGTATCATGGACCTACCCTCTGAAACTATAAGTAAGCCCCAAATTAAGGCTTTTTCTTATAAGTTGCCTTGGTCATGGTACTTCATCACAGCTATAGTAATCTTAACCAAGACAGTCTTTAGTTTGGAGGATAACACAGGTTTCACTCAGAGAAATCTTTCCACCTGCTCAGACTTTAGAAGCACCCAAGAAGTTGTTGAGAGGACAAAGTTTGCATGAGCATTTTGACAACAGGAGACCCAGAGCAACTGGTATCGGGAGGGGAGGGGGAACCTAAGGAAAAACTGAACAGGTGTGTTTAAAAACCTATGTAGGAGTGTGCTTCTGCAAGAGGGAATGACTCCACCCCCTAAAGATACTAGCCATCCTCAGCTAATATGAAAAGATTCACAATGCAAAAAAAACAAAAACCAAACAAAAACAAAAAACCAAAAACAAACAAACAAACAAACAAAAAAACAATTTTTTTCCCCTGGAGCTTGAAAAGCAGTCCCAATTGAGACGTGAATGATAAACAACAAAGTAAAAACAAGCATAACAAAGACAAGACAAGCTACAAGGATCCCACGGCAGTGATCAGAATGCAATTCGCAGCCTGGTGTGGCAGCATGCACCTTTAATCTCAGCACTCAAGAGGCGGAGGTAAGATTCCCGTCTCTGAGTTTGAGGCCAACTACTGAGTAGTGAGGTCCAGGTCATGAGGTCTACAGAGTGAGACCCTGGAAATAATCAATAGATAATAAAAATGAAGCAAACAAAACGTGCCACTGTCTACACACAATAGAGTTACTTTGTGTGTAAAGACAGATAAAGGGACACGAGGAAGTCTAGACAGAACCTCTGGAGACATCTGTGGAAAGCTGATAGTGAAAACAGCATCTATCTCAGGACCAGAATGGACTTTAATGAGTAGTGCATGGACACTCCATGGCCATCTAGAAAAAAGGAAAGGTTTGGAAGCATTCCTTACACCACACATCAGATTAAACAACCTGCCAGGTCCAAATGTAGACAAAGAAACAAGGACTAAGGAAAACATGGGTGAATTATTTTATAATCCCTGCCTGCCATCTTGACATTCAGAGCAGCAAGCTTCAGGATATGTATGATCTGCAGAACTGCTGTCATGTCCTGAGGAGCAGACTCAGGGCCTCTCCTGTCCATCCTGAATCTATCCTGAATCAGAGAGGGGGAAGGGGGCAAAGTCCATCTGTGCTGGGACATCTTTGAGTTCATGGGGTTCGTTCAAACTACTACCTTCTCCCCTCTTTCGCATCTCTCCCCCCTCTTCAGTCATCTGGGGCACGAGCCAAATGTTAAGGTTTAACAACCAGACCTGCATAGAAACTGGAAATGGGATTTCCCTGTATGCCTTTGTCCAGTCTGCGGGGTCACTGGAGCTCAGGAAAGCTCATGATGGCAAAGAGAGAAAGTGGAGCACCCTGATAAACATCTCGGGGAAACCTACTTCTTTTTAAATCATTTGCTCATGCCACCTCCCATGGAAAACCCCCTAGTCCCTTAGATTCTTTGTCTAGTTCAAATCCCTCCCTTCCACACTTTGCTAGGAGTTACCTTGGGTGGTGAAAGCAAGGCCAAGCATGGTGGTGCACATCTTTATTCCCAACACTCAGGAGGCAGAAGCAAGCAGATTTCTGTGAGTTCTAGGCCAGCCTGATCAACATAGTGAGTTCCAGAATAGCCAGCACTGTATAAAGAGACCGTGTCTCAAACCCCCTAAAATTATTAAAAGCACAACCACACATTTTACTTCAAAAGTCCAGATTTAGGGCTGGAACACCCTCCCCCAGTTCTGACCTAGTGTGGGTTGAGGCAGCAAATCCCCAGAGAGGGTTCTTGAAAAAGAAGAGGGAGCAAGTAAAGCTTGGGGATTCCTATGCTCAGGTTTACCTGGGGCTGGCATCTGGTTGGACGGTCTAGGGGCCCTATGACCTCAAGAGCTTCCCCTGCAGAGTGAGGGAAGCCAAAAAGAGTTGTTGAATTTATCATCATGAAAATTTAAAAAGACCTATGACAAACAAAATCAGCACAACGAAAGACCAAATGACAAAATATAATAAAGTATTTGTAGTATACTTCATATTAGAGGATATTAGAGGTCATGGGAAATGGCATTTGATATTACTGAGGGTATGAAGACAGTTGCATAGCAATCAATCATGGTCAAGATGACAGATGATGTAGCAGACACTGTGTCCTTAATATACAAATAGTTTTTAGAAAATAAGAAAAAAAGAGATAAACATTCTTTTAACAAGAAGCAAATGGTTAGCCAAAAAAAAAAAAAAAAGAAGAAGAAAAATGTGTATCTTTTTAAAGAAAGTCATATTGAATCATGCCTAATTAGGTAAAAGAAAATCTGAACATTACCAACTCAATTTGTTGGCAAGCGGAGAATAGACACAGTGTTCTAGCTGGTGAAAAATGGTATGAAGAATAATTTGAGAAAACATTAAACCTGTCAAAAAAAATAAAAGTAGGTATGTGATATCCTTTGGGTCCAGAAAAATCACTTTGGAACCTATTCTAAAGATTTATCTCCATGAATATAAAACAAATCATCAAACAAAAACTATGCATAAGTTTTAGTATATTTGGGGTTGTTTTTATCTGTTTTAAGATTGTTTTTACTTTTATTTATGTCTATGGGTGTTTTGACTGAATATATGCCTCTGGATCACATGTATGCAGTTCCCAGAGGCCAGAAGAGGACTTCAGATCCCCTGGAACTAGAGTTACATGGGGTTAGCTGATGTGTCGGTTCTGGGAACTGAACTTCCTCTGGAAGAGCAGCCAGGGCTCTTGACTGCTGAGCCATCACCCCAAAATCAGCAGGGCTATTTATTGTGACACCATTTCTACAGTAAAAGATAGGAAGTGATAAGTACTCATCAACACACAGCTGATTAGAGATTTGTGCCACCATTTATTATGGTTCCATGATGGAATCAGAAATGTCTCTATGAGCTGCTGTAAATTTTTTCCACAATTTATTGTAAATGAGAAAAGTAAAAGGAGAGAAATCCAGAATAGTGCAGAGAAGTGCAGACTTTGGTGCAAGAAAGGACAAATGAAATATCTATTTCTATTTGCTCATTTTTTACCAAGAAACAAGGTGTTTCATCTACTTTTATATGGCTATAATAAATTGCCATAGCCAATGCAACTTTGAAAAGAAAGCATTTAATTTAAGAGTATGGTTTCAGGGGGGTAGAGTCCACGATTGCCAAACAAAGGCATGGGGCAGGAACAGCTGAGAGCTTACATCTGTTGATTTGAAAGTTGGAGGCAGAAAGAGACATTAAGAATGACCTGTGACTTTTAAAGCCTCAAAGCTCCCCTCCCCCTGATTATTTCCTCCAACAAGGTTGTACCTCTTAATTCTTCTTAAATAGTTCCATTGTCTGGGGACTAAATATTCAAACACATGAGTCTGGTGGGGGGGCATTCTCACTCAAACCACCAACAAAAGCTAACCCAGGAATAATGACAACAGCTATCTACAGAGAGCAACAGCAATGATGTCTTTTTGTGTGCTTTATAAATGTAAATAAGTAGGTGCGTGTGGTAATACATTGTATATTTAATAAAACTGTGAAGATAGAAAAATCTTGTTTGATTCTTTCCCTCTATCCCCTTCCTGAGGTCCCTGAAACTAGCCAAGGTTGACAGAGTTTCGGTTTCATTGTATCAAACACACTAATGGCAGCTTGCTCAGAACAGAGTTTCGGCTCCATTGTATCACTAAATTAGATGGCAGTTTCTCGGAAAAGCTTTGTTCACGGGATTGATGGCTGCCTGGGACACACCCGGTCAGCCTGAGCAGGACCACCAGAGATACTTCCTGAATTCCTGAGACCCACCTGGTCAGCTGCTTGACCTTCTGGACTTCATTGGAGCGAGCAGGACCACCCAAGAACTTTCTGAAGCTTGCACAATGTGCCCATTGTGACCATTGCTCCAGGAAATGAATATCCTCAGGTGGTCTCCTGCTTGCCCAAGACTCTATTGTTTCACAGGAAATACGCCTGCCTGCATTCTTAAGCTCTGTCCTAAGCTGACCTTTGGCCCTGCCCTGCTGTAACTATCCCCTCCCCTACCCAGAGTGCAGTATAAGAATTCTACTCTGAAAGCATTTGGGGCTCTTGGCTTCCACAGTGCCTCCAGCCCGCACATGTGTGTGTACCAGTATATCATTCATATTCATTAAACTCTCTTTTTCTTTAAAGTTAACAGTGGTCATTAGCCGTGGTCTTGGGGTGTCTAGGGGTGTTAAACTTAGGGGCGCCCGCCCGTTACAAAACCAGTCTGAAATATCACGGAAGAGATCTACCCACAGTCAGTCCAGGAGGATCAGAGAGAGTGGTAACTCACACCTTTAATCCCAGTAAGGAAAAAGACTGGAGGCGGTGACTGTAAGGACTGCACATAGCAGCCACAATGCGGTAAACCCAACATGGTGCCTGCAGAACATTCCCTGTATGGAGGGCACAGCCCTAGGCATGGCTACGTAAATCCCTGAGGAAGCTGGAAGATAACTGGGTGAGATCTAACTATGGTGTTTCTTTCTTTAATATTTCAGCCTTTCCCCAATATCTGGCTCTGAGTTTCCTTTAGTAACCCAGAATTTTTGTAATAGGTACTAGGAACTGGACCTAGTTTATACATTCAAATATAAAGTTAAGTAGCTGGGCATGATAGAATGGCCTATAAGCTCAGAACTTGGGAAGCCAAGGATCTTATATTTAAAACCAGTCTTGGCTATTCAGTGAGCTGCTACCTCAACAAAACATAGAACTGTAAAGAAAATTGGGATATTTACGAAGTGGTTCTTTGCCAGGTTGTATTAGAAGCTATTTTATACAAGCCAGGCTTCTCTTTTATAATTTATTGTAATGCAAAGTATTATGGGAACTGATTAGGGACTTGTAAGCACTACATTAATCCCCCAAACCTTTATCTTCGACTAAGCCTCTTCTCTTAATGGTTTCATTATCTCCTGACATAGCTCCACCAGGGACCAAGTTTTTAAAACATGAGTCTCAGGAAAAATGTTTTCAAAATATACCTATTAGAGTATTAGATCATAGGAAATGATAACAGTTGGTATTTGTTGCTATTGGGAATATGAAAATAGGAACCAGTGAGGTTGTAGGCAAGCTGATGTGTGATACGGCAATAAAATGGTCACAGCAAGGGAGAAGTGGCAACCTATGGGCCCCAGTGTCATTTGCTGCCAGAAAAAAAGGCAATGGCCTTTTCGGATCTACCTTAAGTGACAGATTGGATGTGGGGTCAGGGTACTCTGGAATTATGACAATATTTCTGGTTGGGGATGGATCTATGTGAGTCTGTCTTAGAGTTGTCATGTAAGAAAATGCCTTAGATTCAGATCCAGGCCAGGCTAGTTCTATACAACAGAAGGGGATTCGCACTTCCTAGGGTCAGCTAGAGCAGAAAAAGTGGGAAGGTGATGTTTCCTCCTGGGTCCACCAACTTTTTATTATTATTATTATTATTATTATTATTATTATTATTATTATTATTATTTTCATTTATTTTACATACAAACAAGTTTCCCTCCTGTTCCCTCCTCCTACATCCCTTCTGCCCCCACCCTCCATTCATCCTCCTGTCTCCATTCAGAAAGTAGCCGGCCTCCGGTGGGAGTCAGCACCAACAGCAGGGCACATCAAGTTGAAGCAGGACCAAGCTCCTCCCTCTGCATCAAGGTCGCTCCGCCCCCACCTTTAGAGCAGCAACGGTGCACCAAGGTTTCTAACAGAAAGGAGTGATGGACTCCAGTTTTGCATTTGCATCAACAGACACGTAGGCAAAGTGGCACAGATGGGCCGGGGTAGAAAGGCCTCCTGGGACTACACTGAATTCCGTTTTCTCTTTGTACAGATCACATGAATTACATAATTTATAATTAACATCTGTCACATTCACTTCTCTGCGTGGTGTAAGCATGAGTACATGGTGGGATACTTTCTCAGGTAGGGACAGGGATTTACAGAGGTCCCAGAGCATGGACATCAGTAGAAGGTGTCAGTGGATAGAGACTGGCTACCTGGCAGAGGCCGTACATAGGAGACAACTCTAGACAGGTTATTTCTTTCATCCTCCCAAGATGGAACCTAAGGGGGTCTCCCAGTCCGAGTTCAGAGCAGGATTATGGGGTATGAGGAAGAAAAGGCTGTATCCAAGAGTATCTGACCACACTGCGGAAAATCTGGAGGTGACTCAGTCTCCATGAAGTGGCAATTTTTCTTTTTCTTTTTCTTTCTTTTTTTTTTGCATCTTTTCTTATTTTTTATTTTGTGAAGATTTTATTATTTCAAACTTTAAGTTCTAATTAAAATCCAATTACATCGCTCTCCCCACTTCCCTTTCCTCCCATCAACCCCTCCCGTGTCTACCATCACTCTACCTCAAATTGATGGTGTCTTTTTCACTATTGGTGTGTGTGTGTGTGTGTGTGTGTGTGTGTGTGTGTGTGTGTGTGTGAGTACACAAGTGCAACCCACTGAGTCCATGTGGCGTTGCTTTGTGTATGTTTTCAAGGCCAATCACTTTGTACTAAATAACCAATCAGGGGCTCAGCTCTGGGAGACTAACTCTCCAATCTCAAGCAGTCTCAACAGTCATTAGTTGCCTGTAATTCTTTGTCTAGGGCTGGGACACCGATACTTCCTCTTCCGTACCTATACGTTTATTATCATTGTTCTGGTCTCACTTAGGCAACTGTGTTGCTAAGGCATCACGGCTGTGGCTTCCTGTGAAGCTGGATGTCTTTCTGGCTCACAGTTCCCATCTTCATACTCCTTGCCCTTGCTTCTCAATGTTTTTTTTCTATTTTAGGAACTTTCGTATGTCAAAGATTTTAGTGAGCTTGTGTGTGTTGGCAGTGCTTTCCTCATTTGTCCCTGATCTTATTTGAGCCTTGCTACAATCCCAGGGAACAGGCAGAGCAGGTGGCCATATCCCCACATAATTGGTAGGGAAGCTGTGAGTCATCAGGGCATTTGTTGCACAGGGGATGGGGCCATAGGAGGTGCTGGTCCTTGCTCTGAGCACGTCCGCATGTCACTACCTCGGTGCCTCAAAACTGAGACTATTCTTGGATTGTGGAAGAAACAATTTTTCTGTAAGATTTAAACTGGCTAAAGGTCTTGACCCTCATTTCTTTCTACATAAAATAAAAAAGATGAAGAGAAACTAAATAATTATAAATCCTCATCTCTAGTACCTTCTGACTGTCACTTAAGGTACAAGAGAAACCCAAGACTGTATGTGTGTTGAGGCAAACAGCTGTCTGTCATAATATATGACATTCTCTGGGGTTACATGACAGCCTATTACTAAGGACGTTTCTCCCTGGGGTTTGCATGAGGCTGTGCATGCTATGTCTTTGCATGAGAAGCCTTTCTCCAGTCAAAAGCAGCTAAGGACACAGAAAAGAGTAAGCCTAGTACCTCACTTTCATGGCTGGTGGGAATTAGATCAAGATGGCTACTACTGCTTCCTACAACCCCTGCAGACATTACTAGTGGATTACAGCACGTAGTATATGAGCCTGCTCTTAACATCAAAATCCCTCTTAGCACTACAATGTTGGAAGCAACAAAATGCGATTGAAATCAACACAGAGATAAACTATTTGTCTTTCTTAGACTTGACCACTTTTCTAATAACTTTTTTATAAAAAGTTGCACTGGGGCTGAAGACATGGCTTAGTAGATTAAGGGCACCAGCTACTCTCCCAAAAATTCTGAGTTCAATTCTCAGCAACCACATGGTGGTTCACAACCATCCATTGTAGGATCTGATGCCCTCTTCCGGCATGCACCATTCATAAAATATAAATTTTTAAATAAAAAATACATCTTTCCTTTTGTACATGTGTGTAGTGTATGTGTTTGTGTGTGTGTGACACACACACGTGTGTGCAGATGCATATCCTTGTGTACTGATGTAAAGACCAGGGGAAGACACTGGTACCCTGCTCTATTTCTTCCTGCCTCAGGTATCTTTTTGCCTGGCTTTGTTGTTTTATGTGGGTCCTGTGGTTTTGAATTCAGGTCCTAATAACTTACAACATGTGTTCCTACCCATGCAGTCATTTCTTCAGGCCCAGTGACTCATTCCTTATATAATATTATATTCTTATAAACAAAAATGTATATTCACTTGAAAGGCTAAAAAAACAGATCATCAAAAATAAGAAAATGAAAAAATCATGCATGTACTTCATGAATTTGAACAGCTGTTAACATTTTGGTGTGTATTTTTGTGTTTATGCGAAAAGCAAAATCAAACTTTCATGGCTTACTATTCAAATTATGTACTGAATATCTTTTCATACCCTTAATTTATAACCAACAGCTCTGCTTTTAAACCTACTTAAATGTAGGCATTATGTAGTCCTGGGGATCAAAACCAGGGCTTCACATAATTCTATCACTGAGTTACACTCACAACCCTACGGCTCCACTTTAATGAGGCCGTGGTTTTCCATTTATGAATGTACCACTGTTTATCTGCTGTTGCTGAGCACATAATTAGTTCTGCATTTCACACTATTTTGCATTATTTAATACAAAAATGTTGCAGCAAACAAATGTTTGTATCCATGCCAGTTATGTCTGTGGACAAAGTAGAATAGCAGGTTTGATGTGTTCTGTGAAATCACCATCCAGAATAGTTGCCATAGTTTCCCTACAAGTTCTACTCAAGCATCATCGTCAATGGATACCATTCTTTTTAGTGTTTCATGAACCTAAGACAAAATTCCACTGTTTAACTTTCATTATTAATCACCAGTAATGCCATACTCTTCATCTATTACTTACCTGTTATTCCTCTTTGGGGAACTATGTATTTATGTCCTTTTTCCTGGCTTTTTCTGAAGTTATTCATATGCAATTTCTTCACGACCCTTAAGCATTCCTTATCCATTGGGGTTAGTAATCATTTATGTATGTTTTTGCACAGGTCTAGTGAGGATCTATTCTATGCATTCTGCCTTTCCCGTTATGTCACAGCTGCATTTCTGGGCTTTATGGTTGTAAGAGAAAAGGCTTGCCCAGAAGTGCTGGAGAAAAAGCAGGAAGAGAGGAACTGAGAGCATGGTGTAGACTGGACCTAAAACTGATGCTCCAAAGTCAGTCACAGCAACATGCGAGAACAATATTAGGTTGTATGTACATTTAAGTTTTTATAGACAGAAAGAGTGAACACATGTAAGACTATGCAAAAGTATGTACATTTCATTTATAAAACAGTAAACTGATAGCATGCTTTAGTTTGGATTTGCAATGTCACCAAAGTTTTAATAGCTTTTCTAAAAACTCTGAGGGACCCGAGTCCTTCCTTCCTTCCTTCCTACACCACCACAGTGATGCACCTGATACTGTGGTGGCAAATATCAGGCCTTAAAGCCATCATAAGACCTCACTGCCTGGCAGATGCAAGGGGAAGGCTGTATTTCTTGCTCAGCCTGGGCTCTTACCTTTGGATTATCCTGAGATGGAAAATGGATAATGCGCTGCCAACTGCAGACCCACCCAGGAAGTTCAGATGGCTGGACTGCATGGGTAGTGTCTCCATAAAAAGGGACTGGATGGGACACAAGGATCATTGGGTGGGACACTGACCAGCTGCTCTTCTCTTTAGCACCCAACAAAGAATACATCTGCTGTTACCTTCCCCATGGTCTTCCCTGAGGCTCCTCAAAGGCCTCTGAGCAAGCTCTGCCTCTCAGAGCCTTGCCAGCTTTCATTGCTGTCCTGGATTGGGTGGAGTGGGAGAGTTCTGGAGTTCATTTTCTGTCATGAAATGGAATGGGAAGACCCTGCATATGGGCTCTGACTCCCACGTGGCATCCAGCCCTGTCTGACCATTTTCCTCCCTCTGGGTTTGTCACTTTGCTGAGAGTTCTGCCCTCTGTGTAGTTTCTTTGTCCCCTCTCACCTTGGGAAGCCTGCCCTTGCATTAGTTAATGCTACTCTCCTAAGCCAGAGCAAGTTGCTGAGAGCCCAGGCCTTCCTCATGTCCCAGACATGCTTTCTTTCAAGGTCATTCACAGGGATTTTTCTTACCTTATGTTTTGGAGGAAATGATTGTAGAATGGCATGGATAAATCTTAAGGGATACATTCCAGGGATGTAAGCCACCACATAGCTCAAGCCACAGAACACTTCCATCACTCCGGCAGAGGCCTTGTGTCTGCTTCAACCACAACCAACCATTCCAAGTCCTGCTGGAGCTGAGCACCCTCTGGCTTGTACTCCCAGCGTCTGATGTGATGTCATCCTAATGTGATCTTGACTTTACGAACAGAAATCCTAATAAGAATGTTGTTGCTATTGTTCCGGTCCACCCTGCACACTACTATACTTGCATCCTCACCCTTGACCTCAGTGCAATACGGACAATTACAGTATGATATGGGGTATCATGGCTTCTGAATCAAAGGACCTGAGTTATCATTAACTGGATATTTGATGACATTAAGTGGTCACCGAGTCCTATATGTCTTCCAAGGGTCCATGTATTACATGCTTTGTCACCAGCCACGGTGTTACTGGAATATGATACCACCTTTGAAGGATGTATTAGTTTGCTTCTCTATTGCTAGGAAGAAACGCTCTAACCAAAAGTGACTTGGGGAGGGAAGGGTTCATATGCCATACAGGTTACAGTCATCATCATCGAGGGAAAACAAGGTAAGAACCCAGAGCAGCCGTTCTCAACCTATGGGTCATGACACCGTGTGTGTGGGGTGTTGAATGACACTTTTCCAGGGGTGTCTTATCAGATATTTACAATTCCTAACAGTATCAAAATTACAGCTGTGAAATTATTAATTAGCAATGAAAATAGTTTTACGGTTGGGGGAGAGGAGGGTCCCCACAACATGAGGAACTGCACTAAAGGGTTGGGGCATTAGGAAGGCCGAAAACCACTGATCTAGAGGTAGGAACTAAAGCAGAAACCATGGAGGGATGCTACTGATTTACTGGCTTGCTCAGCAGCTTAGGGGTGTATCACCCACAGGGGGCTGGGCCCTTCTACGTCAATTACCAATCAAGAAAATGTCCCACAGATAGGCATGTAAGTCGAACTCATGAAGGAGATTCTCCAGGTGAGGGTCCCTCTTCCCAGGTGTGCCAAACTGATAAGCTAACTATGACAAAGATGATATTGGCACCTTTGTCTCTGCCTCTTAGTTGCCTGGCCATCTTGAGGCGAGCAGCCTGACTGAACCATGCATACCCTGTCATGATATCCAGACTCTCTATTCCCTGAAATAACAGAGTCAAACCACCACGGACTTTAAACCTGTAAATCCTTACATTGACAAAATAAAAATTTCTAACATCCCCCCACTGGATAGTATGTCATGACAAAAACCTATCATAAACAATCTCCCTCTGCCCCTAAACCTCAAAAGGTGTTTTTGGCATGGCAATGAGAATCTGTTCCTGGACTCTGGGATATAAATACTAGGACTGTGCTCTGGTTGAGCAGTAGGAGGTTTATGTAGAACATAATCAGCCCTTCTGCTGCTGAGAACTGAACTTTGGTGATGGATGCATAAAGTTCACTAAATTATTCTATTCTTGGAGTCTGTTGGAAAATTTCCACAATTAGAACGTCCAAGCTTTCTGTCAATCTAATGGAAACTAATGTTCTAATGAAATACAACACAGGGAACAGATTGAGCCACTTTTTATGTACCCTTGACTCCTAGGTCATCAAGACGGTGATTTCCGAGGGTCCTTGAGGGTCAAGTCAGGCTCTCCTTCCAGGGCTCTCCTTCCCCCCTACCCGTGCTCCCTTATGACAGAATTAAGGTCCCTTACTTGAACCCAGGCTATACAGGTTCCGTTCTTCCTGGTCTCATTCCTGTAGGTCTGCACAGCTCACTAATGTCACACTGGTCCCCACATACAGAGTGAGCGAGCGCTGGCTTGCTATGGTTTCTGCTAAGAACATTCTCCTAGATACAAGGCTCACTCCCACTCAGTAGTTACATGAAATAAAGCTCTGTCTTGTGTATTTTTGATAGAAAATAAAAATATCGCATATTAAGTTATTAATAACAAGAGGTTTTTCAGCTAACAGTTTGGGTCCAGGATTTGGGGAGCTGCATCTGATGATGGCCTTCTTACCAGCAATCATGAGGCTGTGCAGGGCACTGCACGGAAAAGCAACATTCATGCCACAGTCCAAACCAAACTGGCCTCTGTCACAGACTCACTATCAAACAGTCCATTAACTACCAATAATTCATTTATCTCATGAACAGGTCGCTCCATTCACGGAGGCAGAGGCCTAGTCTGTTGTCTCATCAAGGTCCCACATTTACTCCAACAAGGGCTTCAGGGGGACCAACTACACTCAAACCATCCCTCCTTCCATTCACATACACTCCTGCCTTCTGAGTTTCTTCAGTCCTAATTATTATGACAGCACTCAGTGTATTAATCTGCTTAGAGGCTATCTGTGAAAATAAGTTCTTAGGGAGTTTGCTTACTCCCAAATCCCTAATGCCAAAGACAGTGACTGCCATGTAATACATGCATGCAGGTATTTATAGAAAGAACATGTCAAATTCTGAGCAAAGCTTATCTCCAGTTAACTCTCCTGCAGTTGGGGAAGGAAACCTGCTCATTAGGACCTCTGCTCTCAAAGCCTTTGAAGAAAGCTATGTGGACAGACCGAGAGAGAATTAAATCAGCTATAGCCAGAAGCTAGGCCCCAGGAAAGCTTGGGAAAAGAGATAGTACATGAACCCTTTCTTATCTCATGGTGGGAGTGACATTTCATACCTAGAGCCAGAAATGCTTGACAGGAAGGGTCGCAATCTGAGGGAGCAGTTGTCAAAGTCAGCAGCTGTTTCAAATATTTATTGTACTGATGAATTACATTTAAAAGGACTGCCAAGTTCAAGGCCAGCCTAGGGCACATAGTAAGACTGCCCCAGAGCCGGACATGCTGGTGCATACACATCTTTAATCCCAACACTCAGAAAACAGAGGCAGGGGGATCTCTGTGAGTTTGAGGCCAGCCTGATTTACACAGAGAGAGTTTCAGGACAGTCAGAGCTAGAGAAACCCTACCTCAAAAACAAAAGCAACCAAACAAAATAAAATAAACCACCCCAACTAAACAAAGCTCAGCAATGCTTACAATCTACATAGGTTTTACTTTTTAAAAACTTCTAAATCCTCATGCTATAGAAATTGGATATGGGGGCTAAGGAGATAGTTGGCAAAATACCTTAGCCTGAGGTCCCGAGTTTAATCTCTAGAATCTGTGCATTTAAAAACAAAACAACAACAAAAAACAAGTTAACCAGGTTTGGCAGGGGAATTCCAGGCCAATGAGAGACCTTCAAAAACATGGTGGAGAGCTGACAGCACCCAAGGTTGACTTCTGGCTTCCAAGTGTACACACACACACACACACACACACATGCACGCACACACGAGGGAATGATGGCTCACCATATAGCTGGATTCACATGGTCAACATGTGTGTGGCACAGCAGTGAACAAGCAGAAACAAGAAAAATCAGGAGCTGAGACTCAGAACCTAATGATCTGGGGCAATCCTCACCCCCTGAAAGGGAGATAATTTCTGAGGTCTCCTTCCCTGCATCTATCCTGCTAAACTCTACGCCTGTAAACATGACACTAGATGAAGAGCACATGAGCACATGAAAGGTTTCTCCAACAGCTGTCCTTTCTGGGGTGCCATAGGAGGGCTAACCTGTAACAGTTGTCCTTTCTGGGGCGCCATAAGAGGGCTAACCTGCAACAGTTATCCTTTCTGGGGTACCAGAGGAGAGCTATCCTGCAACTAATGAGCAAGCATGCCACACCCTGAGCCACAAGTGTACTGGGGTAAAACATTTACCATTTCTAATGCTTAGTATCTTTCTTGTTGGAAGATCAGTCAGTTAGGAAGTTCCCAGGAAATGCATCACAAACCAAGTACTTGGGAGGGGAACTAAATTCTCCTGTTGCTCAAGGAAGGACTGTATCGGTTTGTTTCAGCTGACTGAGTGGTTTAAACAGGAAATACGTTTTCTTAAGTTTCTGGAGACTGGCTGTCCACAATAGAGGTTTTAGGAGTTGGCTTCTTCCCCAGACCCCTGGGTTTCTATCTTATCTCCTGTGTCTTGATCTACACTTTTAAGGGCACCAATAATATTGCTTTAGGGAGGGTCCAACCGAATAGCCTCATTTCAGCTAAATTACCTCCTTAAAGACTTAAATCTCCAAATACAGTCACATTCTGAAGTGACTGCATCTGGACATGGACATAAGAACTGTGAATGACATGATTTGGCCTGTAACACATACAGGGTGTTCTTTCAAGTAACATAATAGGTTTAATGTATGTACTGAGAAGTTAAAAACCAGGAGATAGACCTAAATCATATGCATATAAAAGCTAACTGGTATACTGAAAAAATGCTTCCCAACAAGGCTTATTTGAAGCATTTTTGGATTTATCAGAAAAGTTCAAGTTGAACAGGGGACAGCCAAACCCAGGTATTAGGACGATTTAATTCAGAAACAAAGCCAAGATTCATTATGCAAACAGTATTTTCTTTTTTTGGAGACAAGGTCTCACTAGGTAGCCTGGCTGGCCTCAAATTCAGAGAACCACCTGCATCTCTGAAGTGTTGGGACTAAAGTTGTGCTCAGGCCAACAGCATTTTTTGAAATAGCTGCTGACAAGTTCTTGAAAGGCTAGTTATGCTTAATGTTTCTCCATGAGACACTTTATCTGGTGTGGACTCACATCATTATTATGTCAGTCATGTCCCAGGGAAATCCAGGTCTCTGCATGTCAGCCAGACAAAAGAGGTAAGCTCCAAGCCTGAGAACCCACATTTTAAAAAGCACCTACCTCCCCACCCACTTCAGTCTGTGGCCTTTGCCTCACCATGGTGCACTATGCACCCACTCTTCATGGAAGTAAAGCCATACTTGTTCAAGTTGCTAAACTGATAACATCTTTATTTTATTCAATGTGTAATCTGTACATGAAAAAGACTAGATCAGTCACGATTAATAACCTCATTTCCATTTGGTTGATCACAGAAAACCAGCCAAGTCACTTAGCTATTAAAAATAAAAAGGCAGGAAGAGAACCAACAGTGCTGTTGGAAAAGTAAGTTTCTCCTTGGGTTGTCAAATGAGATGCAAACCTGACAGTGACATTCTGAGACTGACTCTCCTCTCTAGTACAAAGATACCCCAACGCCTATCGTGACTATCAGCAAACAGCGCACAAGTTGAAGAAGCAAGAGCACTGTGGAGAGGCATCCTTAGCAAGGTCTCAGAAGCTGTCAGGCAGCAATGCTGCCTCAAGTGCCATCCTATGGAAGGGTGCTCGTGCGCCTAATGGCTCTGGGAGGGTTGTTCTCCACTGCTTACCCTGGCTCCGAGGACTCATGGTAGCTATGTGGCAGACTGGGCTGGCTGAGCCCAAGGGCAACCTTGGCTCAGAAGAATGATCATCTCAGGGTATGAAGGCCAATGTTATACATTATATTATATAGAGGCTCCTCTGAGAGACAAACCCTCCTTCCCCTTCAGCAAGACAATCCTGTGTCTGATGGCACCAGTCTGGCTACCTCTTCTTCATATGTGACCTCATGTGTACAGCAATTGAACCAGCTATTTCTGCTGCCTTCTTGTTTTGGCCAAAGTAATCGAGAAACTCGCCATCTGGTCCAATCAAGTACATTATAATTGTATGATCAACCTGTAAAGAGAAGGGGGAGAGATGTGTGAAAAAAGATCACCCATTATGTTACTGAAGAGAAACTGCTGCAGGGTAAGAGACATTAACATCAAGGCTTAAATAACCACTGTAGCATCTGCTCAGGGAAGCACTATCTGCCAAATGGACCTGTGCCGATGCATCACACTCACAGCCAGAGACCATCTGAAATCTCATGTCCAGAAATTTGCAATGGCTGCTGCTGTGGGTCAGCTTAGATTCTTTTGAAACAGTTCTTCATATACTCAGTGGTACATTCTCTGAGAGAAGAATTCCCTTTCAATTGGCCTTCATAAATATACTATGCTGTGAACAGTGGTGCTGTTCTGAAACACCTCCCACTTCTAATCTCTTCTCCACTCCTACAGAAATCACATGAGAGCAGGAACAGTGGTCAGAACTATTAGAGTAGTTCAGAACCCAGCAGTTTCTGGGTGTCCATCCTCGTGTTTAAGGAAGAACCAGCTCTCATTACTGCCTATATTCTGCTTAACACACTTAATGAGAAGCCAGAAAACCAACCACTAGCTGAAGCATGTAGTTTACAAATCCTAATAGTGATTTAGTCCAGATATTAGTGATTCAAACAAAAACTGGAAGATGCTTTTCTCCCCTGGGAAATGTACATGTTATTCTAGGCTTTGAACCTGAAACAGACTGCCTGGAAACCCCACGGGCCACAAATGCTGCTCTCTAGGAGGCTCTTCAACCCACCAACTTTCCTGACTATGCTCTTAAATGTCTCAGTTCCAATTTAAGTTTAGACTGGCCATCCCTCTTTCTGGATATTTATTTCCACAACATCTGAAGAGTAGATCTGGCATCCCAAACCCTTGGAATTTGCTGCAGGCTTGTTTGGCAAGCCAAGAAAAGATAGGAATGCCATCACACACACACACCAACTGGAAACCCCTCACAATATATCCCAGCCCACATTATCTGGCCATGAGGCTATTACCTTTTTATACACACACATTCCTAAGGAGATAGCAAATGGAAAGAGCCACTTGCCTGCCCTCAGGAAAGAATGCCACCAAGAGCTCAGACAGCTGGTGACTTCATGTGGAGAATTTACTGGAGGAGACAAGCAGGACCTGGAATTTCTCCTCACATTTGACAGAGGATTCAGTATTAAAACTTTGGCTTTCCCCTCAAGCTTTTCTCTGCAGCTTATATCTCTCTCTCCTTTGTATCCTTTAGTAGGGATTTTTTTTTTTACAATTTCATATAAACATAACATCCACACTTCGACACACTTTTTCTTTTTCTCTATTCACCTTCCTTCTTAAGGAACAGAACTGAAGTATTTTGGACTTATTTTTGAGGGTTCTTAATATAAATTACCAACAAGCTTATAGTAAAAACATATTCTTCTGCCCCTATCAAACTTGTCAGTGGCTACTTTTCAACTATTGTTGGGCAAATCAACACTTCTTCTAATAAAGAATTCATCAAATTTTGGTAGTTTGTAGTAGAGAAAAACAAAACATGAAACCACACACCCTTTCTTTCTTTGTGTGTATATGTGTGTGTGGTGTACGTGTACTTGTGGGTTGAGTATGCATAACACACACACACACTGAGGCCAGAGGATGATGTTGGGTGGGTGCATGACCATGCTTGGCTTTTTATAAGGCTATTGGGATGTGAACTCAGGTCCCTGTGTTTGTGCAACAGGCACTGTTACACACTGAGCCATCTCCCCATCCCATTCCTGTCATTTCAACCTGAGAAACCTGAGATAGGCACCCTCTATAAAGTACAAATGCCTGGACAGGTTAAGTTCTATACACTACTAAATGCCAGCTCTAACCCTAAGATCCAGCACCTGTCCAACTTCAAGGTCCACATCCTTTTATTCACCGCCACCCCTATTTCCAGTTCAACTGCAGAGACGGCAACTCATGTCTTTTAATACCCATTTTTACTGCCTAAAAGAGTAGCACATGCACGCTAATTTTCCATTCTAAACTCTAGCAGGGAACTGTCACTAAGAGATTCTTTTCATTTACTCGTCTGTACCCAACATCACCTACCACTACCACACAGATAAGAAGTAGCTCTTCAAAATGGTTGTTTGGGTTTTAGTACTTTGTCTTTACCAACAAGGCTGTAAGAGTCACCTGTGAGCTAATTCCCAAGTAGCACCCATGTCAGTAAAGGCAGTTTTTGCACACTGCCACACTGCCCTCTGAAGAGGGCCTGCCAGATTCATTCCTATCAACAATTGTTTGAAGTTCACTCCAACAACTCATCTTATTTTTCAAGTTTAACAACAAATTTTTAAACTTTCCAGCCACAGCTAAACTAACAGGTTTTTAAAAAGGTGTACCACTAAATAATCCTCATTTCTTTTGTTACGAATATCTTGGCTTAAATTTAAAAAGCCACTTGTATCCTTCCTGAACTATTTTTAACTAACATTTATATATAATAAATTGGTATTATGTATAATTATGTATATAATAATGTGCATATTTAGCTTTGTGGTGAATAATCCTGTTTGGTATGCTCAATTTATATCCAATTGTCTAAAGATTCTACTTTTATCACCATCGTCTAAGATTATGAAGAGAGAATCCCATTATACCTGAAGGTTAATTTTTTTAAAGCGCTGCCTTTTACTGGTTCTTATATTCTAACATATTGCCATCTATCCACAGCCTCAAGATATCAGGAGTCACACTAATGAAAAACTCTAAGAAGCTGTAAGTGTCTCCCCCTGCTGGTTGATTCAGCAAATGCACAGCAATGAAGTCACTGAGAACTTAAGTCAGACCAGCAGGTCTAGGATGATGCATTCTAGTCAAGAAAGCCTCCATAAAATTCATACTTGTACTTTAACCTTTAAGACAAATGCAAACTATATTTCAGATTATATGAATCACAAATAACAATTCCAAGGCCTAACATGTGTTTCGTTTGCTAATGCACTCACCAGCCCTGGGCTGTGCACTGCTGGACACCCATAAGTAATGAAGAATGGTAATTCTTACTGTGCCAAGAGCAGCCTGTGTAGGTAAACTATACAATCAGGGGTGAAGTTAAAACTGCGAAGGGGTAGTGACAGTACTGTGGGACACATGGGCTAGCATCTTAACCCCATTCCTGCGGTTAAGAGGAGCTTTGGTTTCGGTAAGATACTTGTCATTTGAATGAAATGTTTCCCTTGTTTTCCAGGGTCTCACTTATGTGGCTTCAGTTGGCCTGAAACTTGCTATGTAGACCAGGCTGGCCTCAAACTTATGGAGTGTGCCACCAGGCCTGGCTGAACTCAAATGTTACAAATAAAACCAGCTTTTTGTTTATTTCCTTTTTTTTTTTTTTTTTTTAAACTTCAGGACAGACAGGCCTGTAACAGAATTTAACAAAACTTGTTTATGGCTGGAAGATTAGCCCCTCTGGCCCCTCCTGGTACTCTCGGGTAACCCCAAACCAGGCACTGAAACTGTATTAAAGGGGTGACCCCTGAACAGTCCTCTGCCCCTGTGGGCCCCCTCTTTTCCTCACTGCAGGTACAGCAAGACAAAGACACAGGACAGCCCAAATACTTTCCTCAAACTTGGGGCTTCAGAAAAAACTCCTTTTCTTCTATGAGTCCCAAGTTTCCCCGATGCTATAAAGCATCAGGCCTGGAAAATATGGTGCATGTGGAATTAATGAAGAAATTGTGGTCAAAAGCATTTTATTTTGGCCACAGACTATAAGGGTCCACTACAGGCAACAGGCGACAGATTCAAAAGGGCTAGAGAGGGGCTCAAGGGTCGGCCTAGTGTGCCAATGCTAACTGTGAAAGGTAGAGGGTCCGAGTCACCTGCATCCAGGTAAAGACCAAGTATGGCCACTGTGCAGTACAGGGGAGCAGAGACAGGCAGATTCTGGGTGCTCGTTTATCGGCTATCCTAGACAGCATATACACAGACAGCAGGAGAAAGAGGCACAGTGGGCGGGCAGACAGACACTTTGGATATGGCAGGGACAGTCTCAGGGAGCTGGTAAGTCAGCGATTCAGACTTCCGCACCCCCTCACTTTTGTAGCTAAAAGGGACATTTATGATTAATCACTCTACTCAACTAAGATCATGGAAAACCCAGAGTGTGACAATGTAACAAGTGAAATAAAGTCTACTACAGCATCACGTCAACTCTGAATGTGCTGAGAAACAAGGACCCGGCCAAGGAAAAAAGGCAGCCATTTGCATGTCATCAACACCCAGTCAGAAATGGGCTGACTAACAAGGAAACAGCCTTAACGAAAGAAGCACACAGGTACACTGGGCAGATACCTATCTCTCATCATTGAACCTCAGGTTGAACTGAACTGTGGCAGCCACTAAAACTTATTGCCTGTTATTTGAAGACCCTTACTTTTTCTCTTGCTTTTCAATGAAATAAACGATTCCCCGAAGCTTATAGCTCTTTCTAAAAAAGGAGCACTTTTCTACTTCGTCAGGGACACAGGGAAAATTGATCCGATGCTGATAAACTAAACTGGAGCAACATGGATTCAATGCCATGTTCCTGTGAACCCAACGTGGTGCCTGAGTATTTGTTCTTGGAACTGTATGTAACTAGAGAGCCAGACAAACTCTGAGATGAATATAAATTAAGCAATAAACACCCACCTTTCAAAAATATGTGTCTACTAGATTTTCAAATTGCCTGAAATTCTCAAGGCTAATTACGACAGCTTTACTTTTCTTTTTTAAGAAGATTTTTATTTATGAATTTCAGTACTTGCCTACATGTATGTAATGTGTAACATGTGTGTGGCTAGTGCCATAGAGTCCAGAAGTGGACATTGGATCCCCTGGAACTAGACTTACAGTCAACTGTGAGCCACTATGTGGGTGCTGGGAACTGAAAGCAGGTCCTCTGGAAGAGCAGCAAGTGCTCTTAATCACTGAGCCATGTCTCCAGCCCTTCATGTTTCCTGTATCTCAGAAGCCAGTCAGGCATGTAAAGTGTCAAACCGGGACCAGAGGCAGGGATACAGTCGAGGGTTCACTTACTATGTAGTCCTCATCTTCATCCTTGGGCCCAGGGCTGTAATAGACCCTGTACGCTCTGGCCACTCCATCAATCTCTTCTTTTGTACCAGTCAAACCAACCAATTTGGGGGAAAATTCTAAATACAAAAATGACAAACAGTGAAAATGAAAGCCAAGCAACATAACCATCTTTACTTAAAACCAAAATAACAACAACAAATACATAAAAATCCTAATAAAAAACACTAGAAAGCTGCTTTGTTGCCACTTTGCTCCTGAGTCTCCAAACATTTCTGCATGATTTAAAGAAAACTAAACTCACAGAAGAAATGTAAAGTCTCCGGTGACATGTTGAGTCTTTTAGTGATTACAAAAGAGATCTGGAGAAAATAATATTCTAGTTATTTAAACTATGTTTCAAATTAATGTAGTCACAAACCTATGCAGGTGAGCATTCCTGAAGTACTTCAGGTTTTTCACTGCAGCATATGGGAAGAAACTGGGTTCAAGAGGCTGGGAAGATGGCTTAGTGGGTGTGGGAGCACTGTGTGGTGGTTTGAAAGAAAATGGTCCTCAAAGAAAGTGGCACTATTAGGAGGTGTGGACTTGACAGAGTAGGTGTGGTCTTGGAAGTATGTCATTGTGAAGGTGGGCTTTGAGGTCTCATTTATGCTCAGGACACCACTCAGTGTCTCAGCCTATTTCCTGTTGCCTGTGAGTCAAAATATAAGGACTCTCAACTCCTGTTCCAGCACCAGCTCTGTGTGCACGTCACCATGTAGCACCATGATGATCATAAACTATGTAAGCCACCCAATTAAATGTTTTCCCTAAACATGCTGGGAGAACTGAGTCTGAAATGGGAAGCTTCATCAAACCCACCACTCCCCTCAAGGCTCAGAATCCACATGGAAAAGGACGTAGAAAGGCTTTAGGAGACAAAAGAGATGGATGACTCCAGAAAAAGTGTCTTCCAAGGATAACAGAGCCGGTGCACATAGGAACTCAGAGACTGTGACAGCAGGCACAAAACCTGCACATGTTCAAACTGAGCAAAAGCTGAGCACTGAGAGGAGAAAGACTAAGAGGAGAAAGGAGACACAAGTCCCACTCCAGGCAAGAAGCTGCTGGAAGGCAAATCAGTCTTCTCGGGGAAACATTAACAAGAGAGTAAGCACACTGCAGGGTGCGCCCTGTGCTCAGGAACAGTGGGCAGCCAACACAAAACAGACTCCATGTTCTTTCTGTGAACCTTTGCTTCATTGTCTGAACATTTTTTGTCTTAGCTTTTTGTCTGTTTTGATGTTTGTTGTTTTAAAACTTACCTGTTGTTTCTGAGGTGGGAAGGAAGAAGAACATGAGGTTGAACAGTTAGGGAAGATCTGGGGGAGCTGAGTGGGGAACATGATCAAAACAGACTGCAGGAAAAAACAGTCTTTTTGTTGTTTTTTGAGAACTTTGAGGCAGGGTCTTTCTATGTAGTCCTGGCTATCCTAGGACTCTGTAGACAAGGCTGGCCTCTAACTCATAGCTCCCAAGTGCTGGGATTTATTAACAACAAAAGATCGCTCAGGGTTACCTACAGTCCTAAGACAATTCATACAAAAACAAAACTCAAGGCTAAGGGTAAATCAGTCAGAACATATGTGTATTATGTTTTTTAGAACTTACGTAATCTTAGAGGTCTCTTCAAAAGGTTGAATTAAGCAGGGAAGGGTGGCACACACTTAATCCCAGCACTCCAGAGGCGCGCGCAGGTGTGTGTGTGTGTGTGTGTGTGTGTGTGTGTGTGTGTGTGTGTGTGTGTGTATGTGTGTGTGTGTGTGAGTTCAAGGTGGCCTAGTCTATGGTGATTTCTAGGGCAGACAAATGTACAGTTAAACCCAGTCTAAATAAATACCACCCCCCCCCAACCCCTAAGATAATATAAAGGCTGAGTTCAAATTCATCTTTAATCCCCCAGTGTACATACTCCTAAGGTATGTCTTTCCATTTTAACAAAGGACAGTGAGATAAAAAGTCAGAAGCAATACACCCATTACCCACTTAAATATACAAGAAGCTCAAGTCCCAGGCCTTCCTCTGATAAAAGAGTACAGCACCAAGAATGGGCAAGGTGCTTCTCATGTGTCACTAAACAAAGCTGTAACTGAGCTTCATTGTTGTATTTGCCTATAAACAGTTGATAATACCACTTGTCCATTTTGGTTTGCTATTGCAAACTGTTAAGTATGTATAAATTGTCAGCAAAACACACCTTTCACATAAGCTGAGATGGCTTCTTTTGTGTCCCTTTCTGGGTCAATGGTGATGAAAAGTGGAGTTAAATCTGGCAGGGATGGAATACTGTCTGAAAGAAAGTTCCAATTAGTTAATAGTTCCCATAAAGGAAAAGACACAGAGAAAAAAGTGTTACTATATGAAAATGTCAGGGCACACAGAGGACAGCTTAGACGATATCTGTATTAGAACCAGCCAGACATGCCACCAAACACCTCTGATACATAACTGCTATTGCTCCAGATCACTTCTGGTAGTTACCTTATTTCCCAATGCAATCCAGCTTCAGTCCTTCACATAAAGACTGAATACACCAAAACAATTCAAGGCATACGCTTCCTTCTAATTGCTTTTAACTGAAACTAATAAAATGTCACTTATCACTCCAGATTTCCTAATCTAATTACCGTCACTGTGGAAACACAACGAAAAACACCCCAATAAAAGGAGATAAAGGCAAGATCACATTTTTAAGTGATCTAACACTTGGAACCCAAACAAGACTCCTTAGGTAGAGTAGGGTCCTGGAATCAAAGCATCGAGTTGGATGTGGGAACTTTATGTTCTTATAGACCGAATAATTACAGCACCCTGAGCATACTACGGGATGTAAGAAACAGCACTGTTGCTTTCTTACCTATTTCATCTACAACTTGAATCATTTTTTCAAGTTCTTCTGGACAGATATCAGGGCAGTGTGTGAAGCCGAAATAGATCAATACCCACTTGCCCAGATAGTCCTTGTCAGTTTTGGGTTCTCCGTCGTGAGTTATGAGGGAAAATGGTCCCCCTAATAAAGGCTTTCCAACACTGCGATGTCGTTGCTGCTCCAGCTCTTAAAGAGAGAACAAAACAAGTCACTAAAATATCTGACAGAGTTAGCACAGTAACAGCAACAGTATGTAGGCCAGCGGGAGGTATAAAATACAGAGAAAGTCAGCTTTCAAGACACTAACAAGAGAGCCAGAAAAATAAGCACAAAGTAAGAAAATTAAGTGCTATAACACAAGGCAAGTGTGTAACAAAGTGGTAGAGCGTGTTCTCCTAGAACAACTCAGTGCTAACCTGTTCTGAGCAGGGCTGAGGAGCCTAGAGGCTGAGTGTACTAGGGCAGTGTCATGGGGCCTTGGTTTATATAGAAGGTTAATTAATTAAGCAAATAAAACAGACAGGAGTAAGAGTGTACCTAACGGAAATGAGGCCAGAACCATGGACAGGAGAAAACTGGAGTGAACTCTGTAATATTAACACAGTCAGGCACTGGTATGAGCTTATGGTTTCAAGGTATAGGGATTCTCCAACTAATAGGAAAGAGTTATTTTTGTTGAGAAATGCTCAAATAATCTAAAACAAAGTACAAGGAGAGCTAATAGCAGAAGGAAAACCCCAAAGACTACTGAAAACAGGATCCTGTGTGAACAAGCTCTGTTTCGGTTACATTCCTGATGCTGTGATAAAATATTTTGTCAAAAAGAAATTGAGGACCAGGAGGTAGGTGGTGGTGCTCACCTTTATCCCAGCACCTGGGAAGCAGAGGTAGGTGAATCTCTGTGAGTTTGAGACCAGCCTGGTCTATAAAGCAAGTTCCAGGGCAGCCAGGCTATATAGTGAGACCCTCTCGCAAGAACAAAACAAAACTAACAAAGAGAAAAGAAACTCAGATGAGAAAGGGCTTATTTTATCTAGCAACTCCTGGAAATATCCCATGGGTGAGGAAGTCCTGGTGGGAGAAGCTTGTAGCAACAGTCATATCACTCTCATATCCAGAGAAGAGAGAAATAAACTACACATGCAGAGTACAGGGCCCAAACCAGGAAATAGGTCTGCCCTCCACTTTCAGGCTGGGTTTTCCCAAGTCAATTAGGGCAATCAAGAGAATGCCCAAAGTCACGTAGGTCCACAGGTCAATGCTCTAGATGACCCCTCTCTGGGCCTGTTTTCCCAAGTGATTCTAGGCTGTGTCAAGCTGACAACTAAAACAAGCAAACAAAGCAGCTAAGCATAAGCTCATGAGTTACTCTGAGTATTGAAGGAGGGTAGATCACAATCTGCTGAACATTTAGCAAACAATTAGTCTGTACTGACAAAAATGAATAAATTCAGAGTGATAAGAACAGCACACATAAACATATTGTAAAACACAATTTATACAAGAGAAGGCTGCCATTGTCTTAGATGATCCAAAATCATCGATAATAGGACAAAGAGAAATCATAATGAACTTGAATGGATGCACTGACCAGTGCAGCATCACTTCTGTGACAACCCTGTCAAGGCTGCAAGGCCTGAACTGAACCCTGAGGAAAGATCAGACCAAACTGGCCTGTGATTTTCAAAGTTGCCAAGATCATAAAAGTCAGGTCAAGCCTAAGAAATTTACAATCTATAGAGGCTAAAGTGACAACCAGGAACAAGGGAAGTTCTGTACTGGATGCTTTTATTGCAAAAGCATTACAGTAACAAACCTCAGGTCTGGACCTGAGATTGTTTTAGACCGAATGATGGTATCATAAGTGTTAATTTTCTAAATTATGGGTACTGATTATGTTGAAGAAACAATATCCGAGGCAAGGAACTATGTCAGCAAATAACCAAATAACTTTGGAACACCTTAGGTTTGCTTATAGTAAGTTTCTAACTAAAATTTATTGTTGTAGGTGAAATTTCAAACTAAAGCCCAAAGCAGCTCACATTTAGAATCATTTGTCATCACACGGTTAACTTTCCAACACTGAAAACTCATTTCCTTGGGTACCTGAACAAACTGAATGCCTCTTAAAATATGAAAATTGGGAGCTGGAGAGATGGCTCAGCAGTACAGAGACTTATTGCTCTCCTATAGAACCCAGGTTCAATCCCCAGCACCACTGATGGCAGCTCATAACCATCCGTGACTCCAGTTCCAGGGAATCCAACGCTCTCTTCTGACCTCCATGTGCACAGGCACTCACATGATTCACATACACGAATGCAGGCAAAACACACCCATAAGTAATTCTAAACAAACATGAAAATTCTACCAATTAAAATACTCTGTCTGCCAAAAGGTGATCTATATTCTATCAGTATAGAATCTATATTGCTAAAATTAGAAAGCCCATGCATTCATTCCCACTCTCATACTTAACATTTCTCTTTATATAATGGCACCAAGACTCCAAATAATTGGTTTAAACAATATTTACCTGAATCCTTTGAACCAAATCTTAGAATATCCACTAAAAAACATTTATTTAAACCCTTTCAACACTTCAAGATGGAATTTCATAGCAGCTCTTGGCTTTCCCTCCACCACAGCTATCCTGGTCTGCCAACTACTGCCACCCATCTGGTTTGCAGTAGCTACTCACACTGTTCTCCATGCCTGATCTCTAGAAGTCTTCTCAGATACTAAAGTCCAGTCTTCCCCAGGCCTTACAGAGCCCTGCACTGCCCGCTGGCTGGAAGACCCATCATCTGGTGAAATCCTTGGTTTCAGTGTCTCCTTGTGCACCTCAACAGCTGGACACCTTAGTCATCTTTGTACCCATCCTCTGCACTTCCAACTGCTCACAGTCAACCCATAAAAACTGTTCAGCAGTGTCATTTTGGATTCCATCCCTGAAAAGTTAAAGACTCTGATAGAAAATGTGCAACACCCAATTAAATGCTGTAGTCCAGTTAATCACATCAACTTTAATTTCCTAGTTGTGCCATGACCATATAAGATGTCAACAATGGTGGAGGGGTTGGATGAAAGTCACATGGAGACCTTCCTTTGTCATCTTCACAACTCTTCTAAATTAGTAAATCTAAAATTATTTTTAAATAAAAAATTTAAAAACCGGGCAAGCCAACAGCTCAGCAGATAAAAGTGCTTGATATAAAAGCCTGACAACTTAGGCTCAATTCCAGGAACCCACCACAGAGGGAAAGAATATACAAGAACCAACTACCAAAAATTGTCCTCGGGCCTCCACCATGGCATACATGCACCTGCACTCACACTCACTCACACACACAAAATAAATAAGTAAAATAAATGTTTAAAACCAAAAGATAGTCCAAAAGGATAACCACTTACTTTCCATCTTTTCTTTCTTGAAGTACTTCATTCCAGCCAATAAAGATCCTCCAATGGCAAAAGTCAATGCTAAAGACTTCCAAGAAACGGGCTACTAGGGCAGAGATTTCAACAATAAAACAAGTAAGATGCAAACATTTAACCAGGCTGCGTTTATTACCTAACTTTTCATAGCAAGTATATATACACAAACCATTGCTACATATGCTAAATGTTTCAAGTTATTTTTATAAATCCTGAAAGTTTCTGTTAAATACAGCCGTATCTACTACAAAGCACTTGGGAAAGTTACTCAAGTTAATTTAGCAGAAATTAAGGTTAAGATGGAGCTCAATTAATTGGTAGATTGCTTGCTTGACAGGTACTAAACCTTGGGTTCCATGCCAAGCACTGCATAAAACCGGGTGTGGAGATGCACACCTGTAATCTTAGGACTCTGGGAAAGGAAGGCAGGAGGATCAGGCTCAGAGTCATTCTTGATTACATACGGAGTTCTAGGTCAACCTGAGATATGAGACCTGGTCTCAACAAACAACACAAAACCAGCAACTAGTTACTGGCTGATGCTAATGCTGTACTCTTTAAGATGTAAAATGTTTTCTACCTGTGCCTCTCTCGCTCCTCAAATTCACTTTTCTTACTAACACAAGCAAGGTAGAGGCTCTGAATTAGAAACAGAACTAGAACGAGAGGAAGATAAAAAGGAATAGGAGAGAAAAGAGGGAAAGAAGGAAGGCGGGAGTGGGGGGGCGCGACTCAAACGCAAGAGGTCCACATTTTTGTTTCAAGTTCAATTTAACTACTGAGCCACATAAGGGAGATTGAGATTATAAAAGTGCTCTGACTTTTGGATCATGCTAGAGTTAAGATCCTTAAAACCCATAATTGATTTTTTTTTTTTTTTTCTGGAGCAAGAGCCCAGGTTGTAACCGCGCAGCCGGGGATGGGGGGAGTAGATTCTCAAATTCTATCTAGATTGGAACTACGGAGTGATCAGGTAACAACAGTTGTCAAGGCTAGGACTACCGGCTGACCAGGAAGCAAGGAAGTGATTCCGTGGCCCTTTCAGGACACGCCAGGGATTTCCTGAGGCTGTGACCTAGCGGGATGCGGAGACAGCAGGTTGCAGAGAGCGTCGAGCCCCGAAGGCTTCATGAAGACACTCACTCCGGGTTTCGGGCGGCGCGGCCTGCCTTGGTCGCCCTTGGGCTCGGGTCCGTTGGTCCCCGGCGGTGGCGGCGCGGTACTGAAGGCCCGGATACCCAGGCAGCGGCGCGCCTCTCCCGGCCACGGACTCCAAGGCCCACGGCCGTGAGGAAACAGACGCCAGATCAAGCAACACTGCGGTCGCATTACCGCACAGGGAAGCCGCACAAACGCCGCCATGAGTTTAGGAGACCGCGCCTCCTTTGGCCCGCCCCTCCGTTTCCGCAGGAGCTTCCGCTTCCGCCGGAAGCCGGACGAAGCCGCTCTTTTCCCTGGTCTCTGTGGTGCTGCGGTTTGTCAAGAAATCGCCGGCTAAGTGGCTGCAAGCGGTAGGTGGTTCTCCGGGATGAGAACCGGAGGTGCGAGCTGTAGGCGGCGGGCCCTGGGCGGGGTTGCCTCGGGGTCCTGGCAGCGGCTGGAACGGACCAACATCGCGGGGTCGGATGCTAGGATTGGTGGTTCAGGGTCTTCTAGTGGCGTTCGCTCCTCCCAGTTGCAGGAGACTGGGGATCCCCTCCTCCTGCCCGATCTAAAGACAGGCCAGGTGAGCTGCGAAGTCTCGGACCCCAAGGTCGAAGTCGTCCCGTAAGGTTTGAAATAATCCATGACTTAGAAAAAAATACTAATAAGACTTTGAATGTCTGGGATGATAAGACTTAAGACCAAAGTGCCCGCGCTTCTAACTAACGGTGCAAGCCGCCTAGGGCAAGGCTCTGCAAAAGTGGGCGCTGCGTCATCCCGTCCTTCGTTTAGACTCCAGTGGCTCGTTTCTTAAAAAGGTCTCACCCACCCCTGATTTTAAAGTTGGCTACAGCCACATACTTATTTTTAGTTCCTTGAGAAATTTTAACTCGTATTCTGACCAGTCTCTTATTATTTGCCATGCACCTGCTGAGCAAATGATCCCCAGCTTGTTACCTGCTCCTGTTTATGTCTCAGTATCAGCAGCAGCCTTTGCCCCTTTCTCCGTACCCTGCCATAGTGCTGGTGTGGAGGCTTGTAAAACAACGCCCCAACCTTAAAGTCAAACACTTTTTTTTCTTTTTTGTTTGTTTGCGGCCCCCCCCCCCCCCCCCCATATCAGCATTGCTTCAGTGATTGTTGCGTCGGAGCATGATACTGTTTATCTCCGTGTCTGGACCATCTGACCTATTGTGTTCTCTCTAACACAGTGAGTACTGTTGTAGTTTAATGACATTTGTTTTTTCTCAGGTTGATCCGGAATCTTCTGAAATGTATGTTCAAAGCTAGTGAAAAATTACTTAAAAAAAAATAAATTGTTGAAGTTTATGAAGAGATTTTAAACACAAATTTTAAGAACATAGGTAAATAAATGCTTAGAAGAAAAGTATACATCCAAAAGCATGAATGTGGGCTCCTCAGGAGAATCACACTTAAGGGTCTTTATAACAGGGGTGTTTGTGTGTGTGTGTGTGAGAGAGAGAGAGAGAGATTGAGAGATTGAGATTTGGATGGCTTCTGAAGCTATGCCTCAAAAGATTGTCAAACAATTTTTTATTTTTATTTTTCTGGGAAATGAGATTATAGGCTGGCTCCTGGGATATACTAGACAGGATTTCACAAGGACCTTGGGACATGTTTAGTGCAAATAAAGTTTATAGTCTTGTTTGTAAAATTTCCAGAAACCTGTAGCTTTATATCTGAGAAAGGAACATGACTGTATTCCAAGGTGATAAATGCTTAGCCCTAAGCATAGTTCGTTGCTGTTTTAACATTCTTACTATATAAAGGGAATACTGTTTCTTTGTAGGCAACTTTCATAGCAAACATTATTAGTAGTGGGGAAATCTTACTCTAAGCTGGCAAGGGGCTCCACCCAGATTCCTTTTCATGTCTCCTAACTCACTTCCCCTCTGAGGATTTGATCCATTAATTTTAAGAGTTGATGGTGGTATATGGTATAGATATGTTTCCTATAACTTACCTTCTGAACAGGGCTATATACCTTGCCTACCCAGCCATTAACTGTCTTATCTGTATAGGGTGTGAGAGAATCTGAGCATGGAGATTACAAGATCATCATTCCATGAGAATGTAGGTAGAGCATGTCATTACCCAACACATCAAACCACATAAACAATAAAGCGTACAGAAGATTCTTATACCTGGTCCTAAGATTAGCACAAAAGTAGCTAGGCCTTTTAATAAGGTGGTAACTGAGACCTATGGTGTTAATGAATCATTAAAACTTACCACAGAACTCTACAGTTATTTAATTGTGGTGTGCAAGTCTTGGAGGATTGAGGATGCATATCCTGGTTGTCAGGTGTATATACTTTAATGGTGGCACAGGTTCTCCTGGGTGCTATTGACAGACTATGGGGTGAGGGAGGGGAGGGTGTGCATCAGTGGGACTGTCCTTATCTTAACTTTCAGATTTAGGACTGGAAGAAGTATACACCAGATTATATATTAGAATGGGGGGAAAATACAAAGACCCACTCTAAGAATTGTTTGCTTATTTAAATAAGACTTCAAATTGTATGTGTACACATGAGTGCAGGTTTTCAAGGAGGCCAGAAATGACAGATCCCCTGGAATTGGAGCTACAGGTGGTGGTTAGCCACCTGACATGGGTGCTGGGAACTGAACTCAGATCCTCTGCAAGAACAGTCTTCACTCTTAATTTCGGAGCCATTGCTCCAGTCTATGGATTCTTCTTCTTCTTTTTTTAAGCTTCATTTTACATAGGTGTCCCTGTCTGTATGGTGCTCTCAGATACTAGAAGAGGGCTATGGATTCCTTGGAGATAGAGTTGGAGCCAGTTGTGAGCCACCTGGTATGGGTGCTGGGATCTGAACTCTTGTTTCTCAGGACTGAGCACTAAACACACTTAACTACTGAGCCATCTCTCCAGTTCCCAAGAAAGAGTTTAATGATTAAGTAGGTTAAAAAATGTAAAGTTCTGAAGCCATTGAGTATGTATTATGCCAACAGCAACTAAAAAAAAAGGCAAATCAAAATACGAAGTAAGTAAGGTTCTAGATACTGATAGATCTTGTTTTTAAGAAGGCAAGGATTTGTTTCTCTTGTCTGAAAAGAGCTTCCGGTCTTCTGGTTTGCAGGTACTAAAGCTCTTACCTGAGGTGCTCTTAGCAGCACTGCATTAGAGACCGTCCCTTTGTAGCTGCTAGGAAAGACAGCAGCCCCAGTGGGGCAGGAGCCAGGAGCATAGTCTGCTGCTGCCTGGAGCAGACTCAGGCACCCTCCTCAGAGTCCTCCGCTCCGATGAAGCTAGGATTCTCAACTGCAGGAAGGAGTTTCAGGGTGACTCAGTATGATGCATTTTTGGAGGTTAATTACGAGATTTTATAGTGTTAAGCATGAGAGGAAAAAGATGCATAGGAGAAGAAGAGCCACAAGAATGTAGAGTAGCGAGTAGAATTCTTACTCAGCATGTTGGATGACTCCATCAAAATTCCCCTTTTCCCTCCGCAAGAAGGAGGTTTGTTCCCTTTCTGTAGCTACATGTTTTGCCCAGGGCACAGTCTCAGCTCTGTACCCAGCTATAGGGAACATGATCAGAGTCACAAATTAAAGCTGGGGTTGATGCTGTAGTCCATTAAATTCTATCAGCCAGGAATTGAACTACTAGTTTTGCTCACCATTTTATTTGTTTACCCAAGTGTCTTTATCTATTATTTTAGATACCATATTTTAACTGTAACCAACTGTTTAATGTGTCACTAGTAATACCTCTAAGCCAGGCTCCATAGAGCCCTGGCAAAGGTAGAGTGTTATGTAGCGTAAATCTGGAGCATATTATTACCAGAAACCACCAAGGTATCAGATGGGTTTGCTTACAGTTTAGGAACTTCTCTTGAGAAAGACGGGGAATGCATAGTACTAATCTGATGCTTATTTTATCACGAGTTGACAAAGCTACTTAAATTGTGTGCTGGATGTGACTTTAGACTGGTTTAAGTGGGATGGGCTACACTGGAAGTTTTCTGAACTTCCTGGCACTATAACAATGCTACTTAATCATAGGTCCAGACTCTTTGTGCCTAATCATAAGCATGCCCTGCCTCCCACGTCCTCTTACCGACACACTAACATTGTGAAATGCTTTTCTCTGAGTGTGTGTGTGTGTGGGGGGGTGTTTTGTGGAAAAGTTTCTGTCAGTTGGTTGCTTATTTTCTGTTTCCCCATTGGAGATGGGTTTGAGTTTCTGGTTTCTCTATCTACAAAGGCCAGTCTCTCAAGCCCTCTTGAGTCTATTTCCCTAAACCATAAATAAAGCGCAACCCAGAATTAGCAAAGAATAATTTCTCAGCATGCTTGGTTCTCTTTGCCCACTCTTACTCATTGTGATCCTGACTGTCTGTCCCTGAATGTAGCCTGGTCCTTCCCTCTGGACTCCTGTCTGTTCCGTAATAGGTCATGGTGAGATGGAGCAGAGACCCTCATGGGGATAAGAGACAGGTTCTCAGGCCTTCACTTATTATTAGTCATCCAGCAAAAGTAGTCTTGATCTTTTAAGTGGTGTGTGGGTCATGCCCAGCCCCTATCTCCCTTATCCCCTTCTTCCCACAGTCACAAGTTGAAATAACACCAGCAGGTGTAGGGGGTGAAACGAGGATGTCTCTGGAGATGAACTGGCCGTTGATCTGTGTCTTATACAAGATAAAGATTTCTGAAAACATAAGAGATTTTTGCAAATGCCATCATCATTGTAACTGGAATCTGAAGTTTCTGGTCTACCGGGTAAAACCTGGAGACAGAAATAGGTAGAAGAAAATTGACTATGGGGTGAGAGGGTGGACAGTTGGGTGTTGAGGTTTTTAAAAGATACAAGTAGTTACTCTGAGAAGGTGTGCAATTATCCCCTGTGCTAGGTGATCTTTTCTTTGAAAGCCAGAGCTGACCCAAGACTTGTTGGGAATTGACACTTGTATTTTCTCTTCAGAGGCTCTGTTTTTCTGTCAGTCAGCTCACATAGTTGAGGAAAGAGAGGCTGCTGTTAGAAATGCCCTTAGAACTCAGAGTAGCAGGTGAGAGGAGGTGGATCCGTAGGAGATGACTGGAAATGATCTATTTCTCTGCTTACATTACACATCAAGTCAGATCAAAAGGAGGATGAGCTTTCTGTTCAGGCCTGTTGTGAGTAGGAGGAATTGCCAGACCCAGCACCTCTCAAGCAGCTAATGCAATACTTGTTCTGTCCATTGGCTTGGGCCTCTTTCCTCATCTTTTTTTCCTTTCAGGTAAATCTTTTGCCTGCACCCCCCCCCCCATTTAATTTCTCTTATTATTGAGTTCAAGGATCCCTTGTGTCCAGTATCACCAGTCTGATTTCTGTTTTGTTTATTCAAGATGATTTAGTTAATGACCCTGTATTGCCTCCCTTTCATTGACCTTAAGTTTTGTAATGAGCTCAGGTATATTTTGCTCAAGGCTGACCTTGAAATCACGATCCTCCTGCCTTGGCCTCCAGAACCCAGGGATCACAGGCATGCACCATAGCCCCTAGCCCTTGACTTTAGTTTTCAAAGCCGTACAGTATGTGCTTTTGATTTCTACCCAGAACAGACCGGAAGTGTGCGCCCCTTGTGTGGGTCTCCTTACTTTTCTTTGGAAAGTTGTCAAACCTTGACCTATTCCCTTGTTTCCCTATATGGAAATTGTAAAGTGGAAATTTCATTTGATAGAATTGACTGCTAACTGACAGAAAGTAATTTGCCTTGCCTTTTGGCTTAAGGGGAACCTGTTGAGTGACTAAGGTAGTCCTAGCAGGGACCAGTAGGTTCGGGCATTGAGTAGTTTCCAGGCTCTCTTTCATCATCCAGATTTGCTCCCTTCTATTTTAGGTTTTTTCTTATTAATTTCCCTCTGAGACTCAGGTTATGAAATAGTATAGATGAGAAAGTTACAGACCACCAAATTGGAGTCCTTTACTTTTGGCCTTGACCAAGAGCGGGTTAGCACCTCAGGGAGACTCTTGATAGAGAAGATCCCGAGTACAGCATTTTAAAGACAAAAGACCACGTTGCCCACAAGTATATCATCTTAGATCTGGATCAGGGTAACCTTGCAACATCCACGTTGGCAAAACATAATAGTTATTTCACTCACAGCGTGACAATTAATTTTGATTTTTACCTTATTATTCATTTAAGTTTATCTTTAGTTTGTACAAACATTAATTATTTTGGTCAGTACAACTGGACCATGGTCAGGGTCATGGAAAACCCCAAATGTGTTGCCAAGATAGATGTGTCTGTTGAGGGGGGTTGGGCTGAAGAGTCAGCACAATTGGACCATGGTCAGGGTGATGGAAAACCCCAGATATGTTGCTAAGATAGATGTGTTGAGGGGGGTTGGACTGAAGATTGCCTAAACAGATACAATACGGAATAGGACCAGACAACGTGCCCTGAGACATTTCCATTGTAGCTCTCAGCTCAGTGGAAGTGGTTAAAACAGCTGTGCTCGAACTCCTGGCAGATTTTGCTAAGCTGAAGTTTATTGATCCAGCTTGAGGTGTGCACCTACCTTGCAGTCAGCCCAAATTGGGCGGTCACAAAATATGACATCTGAAAGGAAATGGGGATATAAGTATACAAATAGGAAATGACTGTTAAGTGAGCAAAAAAACACCTGCTTTCTGGAGAGAAGATAAGATCATTGAGTATAGTTGAAATTTTCAGAGACCCAACTCTGTTTTCTCATCTAATGCCCAAATAACCACTAAGAGACGTATTATTAATTATAAATGCTTGGCCAATAGCTTAGGCCTGTTACTGACTAGCTCTTAAAACTTAAATTAGCCCATTCCTATTAATCTGTGTGCTGCCCCAAGGCTCATAGCTTTTGCCTCTCCTCTATGCTCTGCTCCCTTTCTGTCTGTCTGGCAACTCCTCTGACTCTGCCCTTCTTCTTTCCAGCATTCTCTCTGCCTTGAAAATGCTGGTTAGGTCTTGACCAATCAGCTTTTTATTAACAATAAGAGCAATACATGTTTATAGTGTACAATGATTGTTGCACCACAGTAGGGACTAAACTGTGTCTAAGAGATCCACAGAGCTTACTTCACCTTAAGTTCACAAGTTTAAATATCAAAACAACAGCCTGAAGGCATTCTCTGGTCAGTTTTGTCCTGAGCTTTGAGGATGATGCTCATGGGACAGACTTGCTGCTTGGCCTTTACATCAATCCTATTTGGCTGCACTTGGAATAGCAAATATCAGAAACTAATTAGATGAGAGATTTTCAGCTGAGTTAGAGGAAATTCAAGTTTTTTTTTTGTAATCTTGAGTTTTCCACCTTTCCAATAAGAGTGTCTTTAGCTTATAGGAGAGTTAGGAGACTACTGCCCCATCACACATACTTAGACTTGAGGTCTAGTAGGGTTTTCGAGTGGAAGAAAAGAACAGAGTTTAAAAACACTAATAAAACACTCTTTAAAAAATTAAAAAGAAAGAAAATATTTGTGTGAACATATGTGTGTGGTTACATGTGTGTCACAGAGCACGTACGAAGAACAACTTGGGGGCTGGGCTTCACTCTTGTTACCATGTGAATCTTCAGAATTGAACTCAACTCATTAGGCTTGGCCATTAGCAAGTGCCTTTCCCCAGTCTGCCACCCAGTGACAGCAGTCTCAGAGTGAGGCCATCCAGCAACAGCCGCCCATTCCCATGTCTAGCTGAGGTATCTTGCCTGTGCTTGAGAATGGAGGTGGAACCTCTTTGCTAGTTCACTTAAACTGGGACTAAATAGGACTCTGGAGCTGGACAGAGCAGGTGTCTGACGGCCAGGAGTCAGAGGGTTTTAATTAGTTCAGATGGAACTGCAGTGGCTTATTTTTCATAGTAAAAATAGCTGATAGTTTAGCACGGTGGCCTTTTTATGATTGTCATAATCCTTAGTATTCTTGCTTCTTTTAGAGTTACAAATACTGTTTATAAATAACCTAATGAGATTCTTTTTCCAGGTTTAAATAGAGATTATGTGCAGAATGAAAAGATTTGTTCTCTGTTCTAGTTTAGGGAGGGAGGTTGATTCTAAGATTAGGAAATCTGATTCAAATTGGAATTCAGCTGTTTAGTTGGGCCTGCTTCTCATCGAGAGGACAGTGTCTACAGTGATGTCATAGTGTTTATATTTATGTATTTCCATGTTATTATGCACACGTGTAATCTTGAGGCCAGAAGAGGATATCTGATCCCTTGTAGATGGAGTTACAGGTAGTGGGAGCTTTCTGACTTTAGTGTTTGAAATTCTGGTACTCTGGAAGAAGCTCTGTAAACCACTGGGTATTTCGCCAGCCCTTGCACTGACTTGTTTTTAATTTAAAATTTTTCTTCTTAGTATTAGTGGTATTAGTTACTTTTCTGTTGTGATTTTTTTTTTAAATGGTCAAAAAATAACTTAAGAGTTTATTTTGGCTTATAGTTCAGAGGGATAAGGATCTTTTGTATCCAGGCAAGGTGGCACATGCCTTTAGTCTCAGCACTCTGGAAGCAAGCGGATCTGTATGAATTCTTGGTCAGCCTGATCTACACAGATTCTAGGATAGCCAGGGCTACATAGAGACCCTATCTCCAACAACCCCCCACCCCCACCCCGTGGGAATGTGGAAAGGAGGCATGGTGGCACAGCAGAAAACTGAGAGATCACATGTTTGACAGCAGGAAGAACCAGAGAGTGAACTGGAAGTGGGCAAGGCTTCAAATGCTAAAAGCCCACCCTCAGTGGCTTTCTTACTCCCAACAAGGATGCACCTCCCCATAATACTTCCAACTAGGGTCAGAATACCAAATTCCTGAGCCTCTGGGGACATTTCTCATTAAACTCCTTCTTTCTTCATATCACTGGCTTTTCTTAATACTTCGGATACAAAAAAGGGAGAGTCTGATTTGTGCGGGCTTGGCCTCTTGGGTATCCCAGAGTGGAGGTCTGCTATGGAAAGTAGAGTGGACAGCGTGTATGATGGCGCAGTATGACCAGTGAGATTTTGGTGGAACTGTTTGACTTGAGAGAGGATGTACATGACCATATTTTAAATGGGATTTGAAAATGTGGTGGTGGTTGGAATTTCTGGTGGTCAATCCGATAGTGCCCTTTTGTAAATTGTTGGTCTTCTGAGTGACGGAAGTTACCGTCTATTTTATGGATGAGAACAGAAGCATTTTAGAGTTAAGACATTGACCTGTAGAGACTACACACTTGTTTATCTGTCTTGCTGTCTAGTCAGTCAACCTACTTTGTCATTTTGTTCTATCCATTGGAAAGCTGCAATATTTTAACTTGGATATCTTTTCCTTCTTGTTAGCTTATTCAGAAAGCTGCATGGAGGTAATGGCGGATAAGCTGGACCCTGATGTCCTGACGGATGGTTCAGAGCCACTTTTTTCCTTTGGAGTTATAGCAGATATTCAATATGCTGATTTGGAAGATGGATTCAATTATCAAAGAAGCAGGCAGAGATACTACCGACACAGTCTTGTTCACTTACAGGGTGCCATTGAAGACTGGAATAAAGAAAGCATCATACCCCGTTGTGTCCTACAGCTCGGAGACATCATTGATGGCTACAATGCACAGTATAAAGTATCAGAAAAGTCTCTAGAAATTGTCATGAACACATTCAAAATGCTTAAAGCCCCAGTTCATCACACATGGGGGAACCATGAATTCTATAACTTCAGTAGAGACTTCTTAGCAAACTCTGAACTTAACAGCAAGTTTCTAGAAGACCGAATTGTACAGCATCCTGAGACCATGCCATCAGAGAACTATTATGCTTATCACTTTGTACCATTCCCTAAATTCCGGTTTGTGTTACTGGATGCTTATGACCTGAGTGTCTTGGGCATAGATCAGTCTTCTCCAAAATATGAGCACTGTATGAAGATGCTGAGGGAACACAACCCGAACGTGGAGTTAAATAGTCCCCAAGGTGAATTATTGCTTTGAGCTGAGAATCTAATACATTGTCTTTAAATTCTTCAGCTACCTTTTATTCAGCAGGAAGATGGATGATAAAGGTAAAAGTTTATTGTCACTGTTGTTCAGGGTCAGGATTCTTACAAGCTTCATGTCACTCATATAAGTTGGTTATAAGTAATCACACTTCAGACATTTAACAGATATTCAAGTGTCCATACTGGAATAAGCACTACCTACCTGCTTGCCTGCCTGTCTGTCTGTCTATATCTATCTACCTACCTACCTATCTAGAACCATAGCAGTAGGTATGTAAGGCAGACACTAAATGTATTTGTTAGCTTTCCATCACTGATCAATACCTAAAACAATCAACTTAAGAGGAGGAAAGGTCTGCCTTGGCTTATAGTTGACATGGGTGTGTGTGTGGGGGGTGTTGTCCATAGTCCCTTGGCCCGGATACATTTGGGCCTGTGATGAAGCAGCGTGTTATGGCAGGGAATACATGCTAGAGCAAACTGCTTACTCATAGCCAGAAAGCAAAGTAGGAAAAGAGGGCCTGAGCTGTGGCCTCCCTTGTGACTTGACATCCCTCACTAGCGCCTGCCCCTAGAAGATGCTGCCACCTCCTAGGAGCACCTCAGCTGGTGACCAAGTCTTCAACACTTGAGCCTCATTGAACATTTCAAGCTAGCAGTAAGGGAAACAAAAGCTAGACTGTCTCCTCAGTGATAACCGTGCTGAGAAAATAGAGTATGTTACAGCAAAGAGCTAGAGGTGCTGCTTTAGATTAAGTGCGCAGACAAAGGCGTGCTCCATGGACTCAAGGATTGAAGCTGTTGTCTAGAAGACAGGATTTACACTTAGAGTGGGCAGGAAGCTGGCAGGCACAGGGAGGCACAAATGTAGGGGCACTAAGTAGCCTAAGACTGCCATTCCTAATTCACAGGGTCCATTGGGGTGAAGGTGACTGGTGCCTGGAGGACATAGTAAGGGGATTGTGTTCTCAGTATAGTGGAACACCAGTGAAATAAGCAGAGGACACCGAGACTAGAATCCACATCACTATGCTTATATATTGCTCTAGATTCCTAAGATGATCAGTTCTTATGTTAGCCGAACTTGCTTGCCCAAATGAGGGAGAAAATGATGTGTGACGAGTCTAATTTGCTGAATTCATTCAGGACTTTCTGAGCCCCAGTATGTCCAATTTAATGGAGGATTCAGCCAAGAACAGCTGAACTGGTTGAATGAAGTTCTTACATTCTCTGACCAGAACCAGGAAAAGGTGGTGATTGTTAGTAAGTATATAAATTGTTTCTTTGGTTACACTAGCATTTTAGAAATTGGGAAGTTATCCATGAAAGAATAGTGATATTTGTATTTTGATACCTTCTTTCTGTAAAGCAGACACATTAACTACATTTTTTTTGAGATTTTAAAATAATTTTCACTTAGTGTATGAATGTTTGCACATATCCTTTCATATCATGCTTGCAGTACCCAAGAAGGCCAGAAGGGGTGTCAGATCCCCTCTTCTGGAATTAGAGATAGTTGTGAGCTGACTTGAGAGTGCTGGGAATTGAGTCCAGGACCTCTGTAAGAACAGCCAGTGCTCTTAACTCCTGAGCCATCCCTCCAGTCCTACTTATTATTTTCACTGAAATACAACATAAATAACATTTAAGAATGAGTCAGGAAAGAATTGTAAAGTAACAAAAACATCTTGCCATCTATCTCTTAGTGTCTCTGAGTTTTTCTTGTAGGTTTCAAAGTGGACTTTTCCATATAAGATCAAATTGTGTACTAATTTTAACTGAGAAATTCTTTAAAGGCCACACCAGGTCATAGCCTTAGGAGCCCTGGCTGGCAGTGACATTGCCACCATTGGTCACTGTTGCCCAAGTGTCACAAAGCTAGCCTGAGATGGGATAGGCAAGCTCTGCAGTTCTCTGTCAATCCCACAGTTCCACAGGCATCAGTTTCTAGCCAATTTCATTTTGAGCCAGTTTTGAGACACACTGCTAACAGAGATAGGCAATTTGGAAGGTGTGCACGCACATGAGGGCGGGATGCCAGCTGCCTCTTGGTTTTATGAACATTGTGAGTGTTGACAAACCTGTGAACTACAGTTTTCTCAGCTTTGTAATACATGAAATTATGAATGAAATCCTTTGAAAATGGTATGTTGTTCGGGTGATAGTAGAAAATTGTGAAGTCTGTCTGTAAAGTGGATTGAACAGGAGCGTGTCTGCTGCTATTTGTCTGTCCTTTTAGCCTCTCTTGGCCTTATTGTAACAGCTCATGTCAGAGAGAGGAAGAAGGGAAAGACACATGGACTTGGGCTCATACATCTCCCCTCTTTAGGGATCTTTTACCCACTTCCTTTCTCCCTTGCTTATATGCAGGTGGGCATTAAATGGAATGTGTTCAAATGTAAGAATACAAACGAGCAATAGCAGAGCAGAACGAAGTGGGAAAAGCAAGGGTTGGTGAGCTGTGGTGCCTCTCTTCAGAAGGAAACTTGGGCCTGATGCATGGTCACAAACTGACCATTGACTCTGCAGATTGGAAGCTCTGCTTCTGTGCACGTGGGGTTCCTTTGAGCCCAATGTCAGCTTTCCTGCTTTATTCAATTTTCAGCTGCAAATTGGATCTGGCAGCCTTGATCTCCAGAGGCTCTTCAGAGTCTCCTGAACTGTTTCTGTTCAGTGACTTTTTAATATATATATATATATATATATATATATATATTTTAAAGGCAGCTTCTAAGCTGTTTTTTAGCTACATTATTCTTCATATGTAACATTCCTATTTATGGAAATCAAGATTGGTTTCCAGTGCAGAATCTGGCTGACTCCTGGCTGCCTTTACAGATGTCCAACATGGGATGTCCTGGGATTTGGTAGGCTTCAGACATCATTTTCCTATACAAATATGTCTTCCACCTTCTATCTGTACCTGCTACCTATCTGCTCCATGTGCCAGAGAGGAGGCTATAGATTGCCCTCTCAGTAGCTCACTCTGGCTTTGAACTCATGCTTCTCCTCCTGGAGCTTTCCAAATGCTGAAATTACAAAGTACATTGTCACTTTGGTCTTTGTGTGGATGAAGAAGCATTATACCTAGGTTTGGTTTTCCTGAATGATAGCTTTCAGTCTTTTTTCTTGATGGAAAATGATTTAATTGTCTCCTAATTTTTCTTTAACAGGCCATCTTCCCATTTACCCAGAAGCCTCTGACAGTGTGTGCCTGGCTTGGAACTACATGGATGCCCTGTCAATCATATGGTCTCACAAGTGCGTGGTATGTTTCTTTGCTGGTCACACACATGACGGTGGCTACTCTGAGGATCCTTTTGGTGTGCACCATGTCAACCTTGAAGGAGTTATTGAGACGGCTCCAGATAGCCAGGCCTTCGGCACAGTTCATGTCTACCCTGACAAAATGCTACTGAAAGGGAGAGGCAGAGTTCCAGACAGAACAATGAATTACAAAAGGGAAGAAGCTTTGTGTTGTTAATCTCATTACCTTGTCTGTCTTTGGAGAAAGAGAATGAAGTCTTGTGTTTTGTTCCATTGTATAAAAAGTTAAATTTTTACCTGTTGTGGCACATGTCTTTACTCCCAACACTTGGGAGGCAGAGGCAGGTCAATCTCTTGAGTTCAAGGCCAGCCTTGTATATAAAAAGTGAGTTCCAGGACAACCAGGGCTGCTACACAGAGAAACCCTGTCTTGAAAGCAACAACAACAAAATGTTAAATTGTCAGTCCCATTGTTAAATATTCTGTTTGTGTACAAAGTGTGTGTGTGTGTGTGTGTGTGTGTGTGTGTGTGTGTGTGTGTGTGTGTGTGTGTGTGAAGATAAGATTCAAAAGTGTTATTTTGGATAATATATCCAAGTACTAGCAGCTAGAAGGGAAGTAAACCAGGAAGGAGACCCATGGGCATATAGTCTGATAAGGGACTGGATCCAGCCTAATTTGAATTTCTTCTTTTTTGTACAAGAAGATATTGTGCTCTTGTGTTAACGCTAGAGCTTAATCCATGAAAGCCCAGGCAAGTCCTCTGTGCTCGCCTGATGTGTGAGCAGGCTTTGAACCGGTTTAGTTCAGAGCGCCTATACAAATAACAAAGGGTGCCATTTCTGTTCTGTGTAGAAAACCTGAGAAGTTATTTCAGGTGAAAGCATGGTACTTCATCTGAGAAGGGCGTTCAGGGAAGTGCCAAGTGACACCAGGACCACGTGCCGGGTGCTGGCCAACCTGCTCTGTGTGAAATGCCCAGTAATCTGTGGGACCACAGTAAATCTTTTTAGATTTATCTTTTATTTTTTCTCTAGACAAATGGACTCATTGAAGTCCGCTGTTGTTTGTGTCAAGCCTAGCCTTATCTGCAGTAAGTCTCAGCAGCAGAGTAGTTTGATTCAGGGCTGAAAAACAGATACTAGTCAACAGAACTACCTGTGAAGTGCCTACCAAGGAGCAGGTACATTTTCTATGACTGCTTCAGTGAATTTGCACATGTGGCAGCTCACCAAGGATGTTTGCTCTCTGGTTGTTCTCAATGATTCTGAAATCATTTCACCAGGCTGAACACAAAGTGTTGAGGTGGCTACACTCCAGTGCGAAGCTCTGGGTGGAATCCTCTTTCTTGCCTCCTCCAGCATCTCAAGGTGTATGTACTTGGGCATCGCTTGGCCCTCTGTGTGAAGTTCATCTTACAGTGTAAGGCATCAGGGACTGTGACTACCCAGCCGGGCACAGCACAATTGTCATGTTCCTGTGTACACCGATGCCAGCAGGATGGAAAGAGACTCCAGACACAGTACAGATGTGAGAAGTTGCCCACCACATATGAAAGGACCAAGAATGTGGAAGAGAAAGTTGAATCTCAATTTGAAGAAATTAAGATGACATGAAAAAAAAAATGCTTTAGATGAGCAAGGAAGATACATGAGGGAGGGGTAGAGAGTTAAAGCCTAGAGGAACTCTTGGTTTCTGAGCTGTGGATGTGTGTCTAGAGACCAAACTGATGGGCAGGCATAGGAAAAGAGAAGGTTGTGGGTTTGGGGAGACATTCTGAGAACTGGAATGTTAAATCTGCTGTTTATTCTTAAATCCAACAGAAAGAGTTACTCTTCACCCCCTCCAAAGCACTGATGTGCCAGTGGCTGCCATCTCAGTATCATGGCTACCCGTTTGCTTCTGGTAAAGGCCTGCACCATCCAGACCGATAAGTCAAAACTAAGTATAGTGTTAATCCAGAAATATCGAGGTGCAGAGAATCCAGGCCAAAGCCTGTGGCCCAATATTGGTTATGGGAAGGTCAAGAAAATAGCATCACCCGGTGGGTATTAGAGGTCCCTGGTCTGGAAATGCCCCCGATAAACCGCAAGTTTCAGGGCTAGGGAGATGGTTCAGTGGTTAAGAGCACTTAGACTGCTCTTCCAGACGACCCAGGTTCAATTTCCAGCACCCACATGGCAGCTCACAACTGTCTGTAATTCCAGTTCTAGGGGGTTTGACACCAATGCACATAAAGTTAAATTAAAAAAACAAAACAAAACAAAAAAAACAACTGACCATTTTAAAAAAATAAAATGCACATCTCATTGTGCTGAGATCATTCAGTCTTGCCTCCAAGAACCTCAGGACCCTTATGGAGAGATCAGTGTAGCTGGCCAGCAAAGGTACCAAACCCTTCAGGCTGCACAGTAAAGAAAATGAACTGGCATTCACATGCCCACTTACTTATACTGAAATAATGGAGGAAGAGAAAATTAGCCTGGCATATTGGCTATCCTGAACTACAGAGACCCTGCATAAAGAGATTTCATTGGTAAGGGCCAAAGAGAAGTACAGCCAAACGGCAGTTAGGGTCTTCCATGCTTCTCTGAGGTGCGAGAGGTGCTCTGAATATTTACAGCCATACTAGTCTGAGAGAGGGAATTAATATACGTTTTGAACATAAGTCAGAAATCAAGCACAGTGGAGGATCAATAAGTCCTATGTTAAATTTCCAAATGAATTGGGTTCCTTATAACTAGTTCTAAGGAATAAAGGAAATTTGTAAAGAACATGTAGTCTACAGGACACTGGGAAACTCAAATCCTTGACATATTTTAATTGACTCAAACTACACTGTAATTGCATTAACTTTATTTTCTCCTTGATAATCTGACTTTAGTGGCCAGTTTTCAAAAATGAAATCTCTTTAGTATTTACAGAGTACTGTTGCATGATAGGGTATAAAATAAAGTATCAAACTCATTCTCACTCTTTGGCATGACAGGTACTAATTCTCCTTAAAAGAAGTATTTGCTAAGTCTCCTGAAATGACCTTGTCTGTCTTTTCTGAGAAAACACCACATGGTCCAGGCAACTTGTCAAAGGAAGCATTTAATTGGGGTCTTAGGTTGCAGAGCAGCGGTTCTCAGCCTGTTCATGCTGTGATCACCCCAACCATAAAATTTTGCTGCTACTTCACAACTGTAATTTTGCTACTGTTAGGAATCAGTGTAAATATCTGATATTTTAGGCCACCCCTGTGGAAGGGTCTTTGACCCCTAAGAGGGTTGCAACCCACAGGTTAGAATCTGCCCCAGATGGTTGGAGTCCACAAGGGCAGAATGGAGGCATGGTGGCAGTGCCGAGACTGCAGAGGGAGACTGGGAATGGCCTGAGTCTTTTGAAACCTGAAATCTCATCCCCTGTCACTACTCCGTCCAGCAAGGCCACACATTCCAGCCTACCCAAACATTGCCACCACCTGGGGACCATTCAGGCATATAGGGGCCATTGTCCTCCAAGGCATGCATCTGGTTACAGAGTTTCATTCCTGCCTAGATAAACCCCACCCAGATATCTAACGTGCCATGTGAGCTAATTAAATAATCTAACACACTCAAGCAGTTATACTCCAAAAAGCCAATACATTTTATTTAGCCTAATTTATCTCAAAATATTTTTTTCAGCATAAATCAGTATAAAATCAGCATTCTGTGTTTATTCCTCCAAACTCTATTGTGTTTTGTACTGGAGCACATCCACCTGGCACTAAACTTAAAATATTTCATCTGTAGATTTCATGAGCGCGCGCGCGCGCGCACACACACACACACACACACACACACACACACACACACACACACACACACACACACACGTCATTCCAAGCACACTTAACTTTTTCTGGCAATTGAGTATTTGTTTCTAAAAATACAAACTTTGGTCACCCTGCTCACGAGTCAAGCGCTCAGTAATAACATGTGACTTCTGTTGGATGGTGTCACCCCACAGTGCTCTCAGTGTGGTTATATCAATATTCATTAAAAGAATATAGATTTCAATCTTATTGTTTTTACTGAAAATAAAAATATATTATTCCATATTCATTTCTATATTCAAAATTAATAATTTTATACTTTCCTTCATTTCTACTGTTTTTCTGTTTTCACTGCAAGACAAGCCTGTCATTTGGCTCACCTGTTCTAGAGTTTTCCTTAGTTTGTGTCACTGAACCAGTTAAATATACTGGAATTAGTCTGGAATTGCACTCTTAAATTTACCTTTGCTCCCTTCACGTGCAGCCCTTTGTAATCTGTATACACTATCTTCTTGAAGTGCCTTCACATGAGTTCGGTTGTGGTAAATGAGCTCTGACATCTTACTTTATAACAAGGAAATATCCACCTGGAGAGTTGTTCGGGCCCTGTCACATGGTGCAAACGCTGAATTCAAACTCAAATTTCTGCCCAGTGCCTCTTTCTCCGCTGTCAAGAGGCCCCTGGAGAATCAGACCCCACTTATGCATGCTGCAGACAGCCTTGTTAAATTCTCCAGGCTTTAAATTATCACTGGTATTCATTCAGAATTCTTGAAATAAAACAGGGTAACTGTCCTGTTTCCCGGTTTAAACCCTAATGTGTATAAAATACTGAAATACAAACACTGAACTCATCTAAATAACTGTCTTGCAGTGAGTTGGCCAGGAGGACCGCATCTCTTTGTTTATGTATACGTAGACCCATGAAATGAGCGGGACAGCAACCATCAGTACAGCAGTAGTCAAGTGCATTCTTCCAACACCCGGATTCCTAGAAAAATAAAAATTATTAGAAAGTCCAAGAAAACACATTGCTTTGGAAATTTGCATGAATTTTGAAGTGGTAAAAACATTACATTTTAATAGTTTTTCTTTACTGAAACTGATAATTTGTGTAAAATCTATATATACTTAATATATGTTGCAAATGCCTTTTCCCACTCCATGTTTTGAGACTGATTAATCAAATTTATTGATTAATTAGATTATACTAAAATTAATCTTTCTTTATTTTTCCCTTCCCTAAGTCTGTTTGCTTGTTTGAGGCACGGTCTTGCTGTGTAACCTTGCTGGCCTTTTATTTGTTATGTAGCTCAGGCTGGCCTGAATTTATAGAAATCCTTCTGCCTCGCCCTAATGTGGCACCCTAATCAAACTTTCCCCAGGGTCTTGACACTGGCTTTCTCTAGAAATTTTGTTGTTTTGTAATTTTAAATAAGATTAATAATACGCCTGGAAGTGATTTTTACAGTTTTTTTTAATGATAAAATCTTTAAAGATTTTACCATCTGAGCTTATAAGTGAAATTACCATAATTTTACTTGTAAAGGTGTTTTTGGTAAATTTTCTTATAGAGGTTGTTGTGCATTCACCACATGAGTTGGAAAGTGGTCCTTCCCATTCCAGAGCCGTTTGCTAATGGTCAGCACTGTTCTTCTGTAATGTTAGATTTCTTCAGCTATGCCATCTAGGTCTAGAGTTGTTCAGAAAAAATTAAAAAAAGGATGAAATGAAGTTCTACTTAACAAAAAGATTGAAAAGTGATAACTAGACTTCCAAGAAGTCTGGGAGATCCAGCTGGGTGAGCAGGGATGGGGCTTGTGGTCCCCTACCCCACAACCAACTGGGGAGCGAGGGGGTCAGCTCTAAGGGTGTGGTTCCTGGTAGGTGGACCATGCTCCTGTGGATGGCCACAGACCTGTGTCATGCAGGCCTGTAATCCCAACTACTCAGGAACCTGAGGCAGGAGGATTGAAAATACAAAACCAGCCTGGGAGGAAGTGAATTCAAGGCCTGACTGGGTATCTTGCTCCAAAAAGTAAAGAAATCTGGGATATAACTCACTGGCTGAACAAATGTCTTAGCATGTACAAGCCCTATACTCAGTTTCCAGCACCTCAGCATAAATGGATACATCTTGTAAAGCAAGTCTAGAATAGGAATTCCCTAAAGTGTCTTACAGCACTGAAGCTAACTCACTGGACTTGCTGACTTGATCTAGGATTCTCAGTATAATGCTTACAGTTGTCTGCTGAGGACTTGATTCAGTAGCTGTGCCCTGTGTACTCCTTTATCACGAATGGTTCTTTTAATTCTGCCTCCTCAGGATTTTGCTCTTATATCTTCTATCTATATTTCTTTTTATTTTAGGTCTTGCCAGGGCTTATTAATGTGATAATTTTAGAGAATCCATATTTGGCCCTGTGGGTTCTCTTATGTTTGCATGTCAATTTTTCATTTGTTTTTCGCTTTAGTGTTTATTTTCTTGTTGCGGGGGTGGAAGAGGGGGGAGTAGTGATTTGATGTTCTCCTGAGCTTGAAGCCCAGCTCATTCACCCCAGCCTCCTCACCCCTCATACTTAAGTCCACAATTTATGTCTGAGCATGGTTTTAAGATGCACTTCATTCTAGATGCTTCTAATTCCCATTGTTCCCTCCCCCCTTCCCTCTCCATGGCCCAAAATGTACTTGAAAGCACATTTCCTAATTTCCACATGTACAGAAATTGCCTAAATTATATTGTTAATGGTTTCTATGTTAAGTACACTATGCTCAGAGAATATACTTTGTATAAGTTCTTTGAAATATATAGCAAGTATTTTATGTCTGAGCCTGTAGTGTTTCGGAAATAATGTGTATAGATAGTGGATTCTGCCTGGGGTGTGTGTGTGTGTGTGTGTGTGTGTAAGCCAGAAGTTGACATTGACTGTCTTATCACTGTCTACAGCTCTGTGTGTGTGTGTGTGTGTGTGTGTGTGTGTGTGTGTGTGTGTAAGCCAGAAGTTGACATTGACTATCTTATCACTGTCTACAGCTGTTTTAAGATCTTTTTATTTTGTGTGTATAAGTATTTGCCTTACATGTATGTGAGAACACCACATGTGTACCTCTCTGGTGCCCCTAGAGACCAGAAGGGCATTGGATCCCCCAAGACTGGAGCTATGGACTGTTGTGAGATACCATGTGGGTGCTGGAAACTGAACGCAGGTCCTCTTCAAGAGCAGCAGGTGCTCCTAACTGCTCAGGCATCCTGCCAGCCTTGCTGTCCACCTTTAATGGAGGCAGGGCCTGCTACAGAACCCAGAGCTCACAGTTCGCTAGACCAGCTGGCCAACAGGCCCCTTGGCCCCGTCAGTCTCTAGTCTCTTTAAGTACTGGGGTTATGTCATGCACAGATCTTCCTGGTTTCACAGGGGCGCTGGGATGTGAATTTAGATCCTCCAGCTTTTACTGAAGTAAAATCTTAGGAATCTACACTGCCTTTTGTTTTTATCAATGAATAGGAGAAGTGAGTTAATGTCTCATAAAATGATTGTGAATTTTTGTTTTTAGCTGGCAACATTTATTACATCTATTTGGAGGTGATGTTATTGGGCACATACACACTTAGAATGCCTGTATCTTTTTGATGAACTGAAGGTTTAGACACTAACAAGTGTCTTCTCAGGTGTAGTGGCACATGCCTGTAATGCCATCATTTAAGAAATGAAACAGGAAGATTAAGAGTTCAAGGTCGGGGCTAGAGAGATGGCTCAGTGGTTAAGAGCACCAGCTGCTCTTACAGAGGACTCGGGTTCAATTCCCAGAACCCACATGGCAGCTACCAACTGTCTATAACTCCTGTTCCAGGGGATCTGACACCCTCACACAAGTGCACATAAAATTAAAAAAAAAAAAAAAAAGTTCAAGGTCATCCTCTGCTACATAGTGCGTTTGGGGCCAGGCTAGACTACATGAGATCCCTATGCTATGTGAGAACCTGTTACAAACTACACACACAACAGGCAGAATCCATTCTCTCTGCACATTATTTCAAAAACACTATAGGCTTAGACAAAATACTCCCTATATATTTCAAAGAACTTATGTCCTACAAAGTATATTCTCTGAACATAGTGTAATTGACATAGAAACCATTAACAACAATGTACATCCAGAAATAAGGACACTTACTTTCAAATGCATCTGAGCCAAAAAATATTTATTTTATGTGTTTTGCCTACATGTGTGTCTGTTCATCACTTGTATGCCTGATACCTGTGGAGGCCAGAAAACTGCATCGGATTCCCTGGGACTGGAGCTAACAGATAGCTATCTATAAGCCACTCTGTGGATGCTAGAAATTGAACTCGGGTCTTCTGGAAAAGCACCCAGTGCTCTTAACCACTGAGCTGTATCTCCAGCCCCTCAGCCCTGGATTTTTAACTGAGGAGTTAAACTTACTTTGCTGAGCTGTGACATAGTGCCATCCATGCTATGATGATCACCAGGCCAGACAGCTCCCTGGAAAACATGTTTCACACATTATGAAATGGCCACCCCTCTCCCATTATATGTCACTAGGAGTGGTCCAGCCCCCCATATAGCCAGGGGCTCAATTTTCATAAAATGACATATGAAACAGGAAGTTTCATGTTTTTGAAGGGTGTCAGTGCTTTGCAGGAGCACAAACCAATGAAATAATTTAAACACAGAGCATTGGGGGAGATTGTAGGGATAATCAGAGTTGTAGTCTTAATTGGACTAAAAGTGTTGAGGGGAATATGTTCATGGAGTTGTGTCAGGTGTGTGTGTACCCCTTGCATTGGCTGAAGAATAAGCATATTGTCACGACTTCTGGAGACCCCACTTTGAGTCCACTCTGATCCTGGGCTTCAAGCTTAAAGTGACTTATCCCCACATGCAGACCCAGCCTGGCCATCGCTCCAGTTTACATAGGCTAAGGCCCAGAGCAAACCACATGTCAGTAACGCCTTACATACAAGACTCTGGAGCATGGTGCCAGTAGACACCAGCAGCAGGGAAGGAAAAAAGGAAGGTCTCTTAGTAAGGCTGGGAGCCAAAGGAAGGTCAGAATAAATGGTTCTAACCAAGGAGATGATATGTGACAGACCACACAAGGCTGGCTGAGGTTGACTCAGAATGTTGACTTCTGAGGTAGCTGATTGCACTTATGCATAAGACTCTGACCTAAGAGTCACTCAGGATGTCACCAGTTTATCAGACTGGAACATTACTGTACTTTGCCCTTAGTTACAAGGAGGTCAAGGTCCGCCTGCCTGGCAGTAATGTGAAATTGATAATGGCTATTAGAGCTGTGATAGTGTACTCCAATAGGCAATGTTGGCCTTAAATCCTGGCTCCACCATTTCCTCACTTCCTTTATCCTGTGTTATTGCCTCTGCTCATCCTGGTACAGTTGGAGGCGTTAAATCATTGTGCATGGGTAAGTTGCTGTTGTAAAGGATTACTCAAGTCTGTCCCACCCCTCCAAAGAGCAAAAGTTGCTTCTCACCTGCCTTCTTCCTCGTTTAGGATGTTCTGCTGTGCATGAAGCGAGAAGTGGTACACCAAGCCGCCAGCCCACAGCACACAAAACAGCATGTGCATTGCAGACACACTCTTCCAGATGAAATTGCCTACAAGTGCATATCCTGCAGCTGTTAATCGGGTTGACTCTAAAAGCAGGCATGCACTTTCACTTGCTTTATGAGGAATTCACTCATTTTCTTGGGAGAGCCATCCATCCCATACCACTTGCCCATCACCAGCACCTGGCCTCGGCACTTCCTGTTGCTTAGTTTAGTGAAATAATACATGGAAGCTAATGAAAGGTGGCATTTCATGGTGTTGCTTTTGAGGAGCTTGCACCTAATAAGGGAACACACACTCACCCCCCCCCCACAAAAGCATGCCATATATTGCTGTAAGTACTCTGCATAGGGAGATTGGAAGGAGCAACATATACTAATGAAAAACCAGTGTTACAGACATGATGATCACTTTCTATATACACATGGGAGTTTGTATACATAGACCTTGAATAAATTCCAAATGAGAAAGTAGTTAACAGGAGTGGTATTGTTCTAAGGTTATGTAAAGAAAGGAGTTGATCTGGATTAGAAAGAAAAAAATACATAAAAAGCAATGACTGCCCCTGAGTCTAAGAATATGAGATTACTACTGTGATTGATGTCCATTTGACACTAGCTGGAGGCTTAGAAAGCCAGTGGACATGACCAAACCCATCTGCCTTCTGGGACAGATATCATAAACATCAGTCAGCCCAAGAGGTCTCAAGTCACAGTTGACAATGGCTAGTATGCCAAGACCTTGGGAAGTCTTTCTAGGATGGTCTAGGTGGAGAGGAATTCCTCATTAGGAGAAGGGAGAGGAAATGCCTGGAATCCTGGATTTCTCTTGGGAGTTGGCCAGGTCGATTCTCACCATTCTAAGAACTCTGATTTCCGTAAACCTCCATGGAGAAGCCACTGTTCATACCTGTGACAAGAGGATTAAAGGCAACAAGCAGGGTAAGTGCTGCAGGGATCATGTACACCATCTGTTAGCAAAAAGGAAATGGGAGGGTTAGGAAGTGTGCCCAAACCGGGAGTGTAGCCCAGGAATAAGGCATCCCCATCTCCAGCACTGAAATGGGAGTACACTCAACATGGAGTACACTCAGATTATCTAGTGGTCACCAAGCTGTGCGATTTTCCTGTTTGAATAGTCACTGAGGATGTGATAACTTCTGCTGCTATCACCTCATCAGGCTGTATTTTTTACTTCCCTTGGTAAGCTCTTCCAGGAAATGCTTTTCATCTCCTAACTAGGTCTGAGCAGTGTTTAGTCAATGTGGGCCTCTTAGACTCTTTCAAGCAACTTCCACACCCAAAGTGATAGCCCCCACTTGCATAAAAGAGCATCCTCTGCAAAACAGAGCCGGGAACAGTCTCGAATGTCCAGATGGTCCCGCTGGGCTGGACCCCATGATTCAGTACTCCACCTCTGCAAGTGAGATCACAGGAAAGCATCCAAAGGAGGTGTGGGTTTGTGTACCCAGTACTGAGACCCAGATCTTCCTTTTAGAAAGGGTGAGCCCTGAAGAAGCCTCATCATAACAGACTCTGGGTTCAGGTATGAGTGCGTGTGCGTGTGTGTGTTTGTGTGAAGCAGAGGGCAAGAGGGGAGAATAGATTCACAAAGCCTGGAGACTTTCTGAGAGAGGAGGCTGCTTCACCATACCAATCGCAGTGTTTAGAGCGGGAACCTTTAGTCTCTTCAGAATGTAGCAGAGCCATCTGTTTTAAGTGACTGGTTTTCACCTGAGCAGAGCATATGGATCATAGAGTTGGCATTTGGATCCATCTTTCCTGCTCCATCCCAGCTAGTGACTGGAATGTCAGCCATTTGGTATTTGTAAGTCAGGTTGTCCCTGACAGCTGGGCAACCATACTCCTTCGGAGAAGCCTTACACTTCCAAGTCTTTGGCACGTAGAAATCAGCTGGTTCTTGTTTAAATGCGGGAGTTGATTGAGATGGGCAGTAGGCTCAGCATTCTGCCGTTGGAGACCACTGAGAAATGTTCAGCATAGATTTTTAAAAATATGCATTCAAATGCCTGGACATTCACAAAGGACTGGCAAGATGGCTCAGTGGGTAGAGGTACTCCCTCCACAGCCTGATAAACTGATTTTGGTCCTGGTGACCCACATAAAAGAATGAGAGAACCTACTCCACAAAGTTATCCCCTGACCATCAACACACACATATCCCGCAAACACACATACACACACTCACTCATAAAGTAAACTAATTAAATGTTTTAAATCCCAGCTTTAACAGAAAAGGACATTATAAGTGGATTGCACTGGGTTCATACTTTTGCTGAGCATTGTTTTAGCTTGTGTATTAGAAGCAATTCTTTCCAGTCTCTCTGCTCCAATGTTTTTTTCATCTTCTTCCATTATAGATAGGAAAAAGCATTTTAATAAGGATTATTACATCACAATTGCTATTAGAGACTAAGTTTAAAGGATAAATTTGTTCATATGTGTATAATACACTGTAATAAGGCTGTGTAATTAATCTGTTAAGGCAGATATCCAGGCATTTGAACGCATGTTTTAGAAATCTGTGCTGAACATTCTCACAGGGCACAACTGAATATTTTATGGTGTGTGTTTGTTTATTGTCTTCTGTCTCTGGTTCTCTGTATCTCTGTCTGTCTTATTCCTGGGCAGCCAAGTCATATAGTTTTTGTGCAGAATGGGTCTGACCCCGACTCCTTAAGAGTGTCCTTAAAACAGCAGTAGTGAAGTTGTACAGTCTCCCTCCAAGACTGTCTTTTGCTGTCTGAGCTAACCAATAGGCATTCTTGTGATGGCTGTCATAAGGTTAGCATAATGCATGCCAAGTGATTAGCACGTTGTAGGTCATCAGTAAATGACAGGAACTCAAATTGTCATGACTGGTGACATGATTGTCAAGCGGATGAGAGATGCTGGGGTGAGCTCTCTCTGTGTAAAGACTTCCATGTCTCCAGAAAGTTTGGAATCCACACCCCACAGTAAAGCCATAGTTCTCCCTTCAAGGAGAAAAATTAGGAATATAAGCTCATAAAAGTGTTGATTTTTCAGGTTTTAGGCAAATGCTGTCGGAACAGAGGTACAGTTGTGTCAAATGGAGGAACACAGTAGCTCATACTCACCACCCAGAACTCTGCATCTGGATCGTTGACCTAAAAGTCAAAAACATCAAGATGTTAGCTGACATTAGAGCCTACGCGTCCTATGCCTGGTCTGACCTTAGGTTTACTGTTCATTTAGCAGAGACAGGCTTTGCAATGAGCTCAGGGTACTGAACTCCTGCTGAAGGGACTTCCGGCTGAACACAACAGGTAACATAGCTACGCGCAACCTTTGAAAAGGAGTGCTTGGGATTTCCTAAGAACCACACGGGTGTTCTAAGACCCTGGGTCTCAAGAAACGGGGAATGCTATCCTGGGGATGGTCGGCAAGCGGTCTGGGAAGAGCAAAGATGCTGTCAGTTCTGTTTCCTTCTTCTTCGCAGGCACAAAAACCCATTTAGTCTCACGGGAGCTAAAGGTGCCAGAGGTGCGGTTCTGGTTCCCTTTGAGTGATCAGCTGCCTGCACGTGCACGCAGGGCCGCCAGGTTAAGCGTGTTGCTTAATCACAGGAGCTTATCCGTGTTCTGGTAGAGAGGGCTCAGCAGATTAGGGAAATGTAAACCCCAATTCTGCTCCACCCTGTGAACTGGCTGCCTGGATATCTCTGCACTCCCGCTACCCGCCCGCCTCAGCCGGCCTGACCTGCACCACGGCGGCCAGGGCGAAGAAGGCTGCCATGAGCGCGTTGCAGGCCCGCCACAAGCCGGGAGCCCCGGGAGCCCGGGGAGCCACCGCAGCCGCCATGGCCTGTAGCCCAAAGAGCGGGCGTGGCCGGAGAGGCGTGGCTAGAGGGCGTGGCATGGCTAGTGGGGCAGGGCCCAGGAGGGGCGGGGCGGAGCTAGTAGGGCAGGACTTTGATGGCGGGGCGGGGGAGGGGTCTAGGGCGAGCTTCTCCGCCCTCCCCGGTCCTAAAACGGTCTCGCGGCGCCCACTGGCGGAGAACTGTGACATCGGCCTTGCTGTGCTGTCTTTTCCATGAGGTGCTCTGGATGCACGGTTGACACTCTCACCATTTTACTGACGGGAAAATGACTCCTAGAGGGTCTAGGTGACTAGCTAAGGTCGTCCAGATAGAGGAGGGATAGAAGGAAATCGGATTTGAACTCTTGTAAGAGGTGTAGCTCCAAAGCCTGTTTCTCCTAGGCCAAGGTTATGTTTTTTCATACTAAAAAAAAAAAAAACAAAAAAAACCCAAAAACAAACAAACAAAAAAATCTACAAAAACAAATGAGAAAACAAAACAAAATAACACAACAAAAAACAATCACAAGCCGGAAATGGAAGCGAAGGATAGAACATAAAGAAAAACAGAGGTGTGTATGTGTGTTTCTAAATGCCTGCCTGCCTGCCTGCCTGCCTGCCTGCCTCCCTCCCTCCCTCCCTCCCTCCCTCCTTTCTTCCTTTCTTTCTCTTTTTTGAGACAGAGTCTCTCTACATAGCCCTAGCTGTCCCGGGATTCACTGTGTAAGACAGACTGGCCTTGAACTCAGAGATCTTCCTTTTTCCAGTGCTGGGATTAAAGGACATGTGTGGCCTTTCGGGTTAGTATGTGCTTCCCAACACTCCTGCACTTTTGGAGTCAGGAAAACACCGTGACGGTTTCTGATGTGAGTGAGTGACTGCACATGGCTTTTCAGCAGCTAGCCCCCTTTAACTCTATGCCCTCTTACCATAAAAGGTATTTACATATTACATATCTTTACATTTCTCTTCCCCCAGCAGAACCAACAGGAATTTGCTTATGCATTTTTCAGAAGGAAAGGCATGAAAGTATCCACAGTTCTCTGAGCTTCCCTTCTGATAGAGCTTCACTGGGTTCATTTACACATCTATCCGTCTCATCAATTTTTATTCTAAAGAGTCTTTGTTACCTCAAATCCTTCACTGTTTCCCTTTCCTTGTAATTAAATTTCTTTAAACTGCTCAGAAAGGCTTTTCCTTCTGTCTCATTCTTTGGACCAGAGTTTCTCAACCTGTGAGAGCCAGCAGATGACATTTCTGAAATAAGGGGTGTTTCTGGAGCAGAGGTTCTCAACCTTCCTAATGCTGTGACCCTTTAATCCAGTTCCTCATGTTATAGTGACCCCCAACCGTAAAATTATTTTTGTTGCTACTTCGTAACTGTAATTTTGCTACTGTTATGAGCCATAATGTAAATGTCTGTGTTTTCTCATGGTCTTAGACGACCGACGGACCTCTGTGAAAGGATCATTCAGCCCTGAGTCACACCCACGGGTTGAGAACCACTGTCCTACAGGGTTTTCCTGGGGAGGCTTCAGGGGTCATCAGTAGGTGTGGTCACATTTCCCCAAGGGCTGAAAATAAGACCCCTCAGGCTCCGACTGACACCAATTTGAGCACCTCTTACATGTTTTGAAGACCAGGAGGATTTTCCATCTACAGTCTTGTCCTTGTTAGGATTTTGTGTGGATTTTGGTATGGTTCAGATTTACCCGGTTAGCTGGCGGCGGATGTCTATGGATGCACGTGGGAACGTGGCAGGAGGCAGCGGCAGATAGCAGGAGACGCGTAAGTTGTTTCTATGTAGAAAAGAGCTTTATTGTCAGGTGGGTGTGGTTATGATGAACAGAGACGGGCATGACAACAGGAGTTGGTATATCAGAGATGGTTATAGTAAGCAGAGGAGGGGGAGAGAAAAGAGGGAGGAAAGAAAAAAGGGGGATAGGACAAAGGTAGAGAGAGGGATTCAGAAGCGGGCATCTTGTTTTAAGTGGGGCTTGACGTCAGAGCTCAGAGGAGGGCGTGGCTTTAGAGGCTAACAGTCCTTTAGAGCTAACTAGATTAAGGATAGGAGAAGTCTCTACTCATCTGGACTTTGGAGTTTACGGGTTAGGCTGTTGGAACTGGGAGTGTCCACTAGATGGCGGACTTCCTCTGCAAAGAGAGTCCTAAGTGTGTGTGGGGAGGATCTTCCCTTAGATCTACCTCCCTGGAAAAGGTCTGATGTAGATTTTCAGGATGGATATGAACTTGGAGTCTGCCGGAGGTGAAGAAATACAGATAGAATTTTGCACCCGGACCTCTATGTTCAAACAGGCGACTCGAGAAACGTGCTGCTAAGCTTTGCTGTGCTATCGGCAAAGCTTAAATCCACCTGCTATCCTGAGATTTCAGGAAAAACGGGATGAGTAAAATAATAACGATAATAGTCCATTGCTGAGTCTTTATGCAAGACCTAGGTAGCTTTGGGCATTTTAACAACACCTCAGATTCTGCATTTGTAAATCTAAACTACTCTTCCTAGGACCGTGATCGTATACACAATTGCTTTTTTGTTGTTGTTCGTGGTATAAAAGTGCCTTAGCAAATTACCATGAAAGCAGAGAAATGATTATCTCATGGTTCTGGAGTCTGGAAGTCCAAACTGAAGGTGTCAGCAAGGCCACTCCCTCCCAACCAAAAAAAAAAAAAAAAAAAAAAGAAGGCTTAGGGAATGTGTTTGCCTTGCTCTTTCTAGGTTTTGGAGGCTTCTTCTGGCCAACTCTCTCCTGTAGACTCTGTCTTTGCTTAGTCTTCTTTGTGTGTCTCCATCTTTTTTTTTTTTTTAAACTGGGGTGTGTGTGTACACAGCTTGCTGTAGTCAGCTCTGTCTTTCCACTGTGCTGGCCTCAGGAGTTAAATTCAGGCCACATCAGGCTTGGCAGAAACACCTTTACTCACTGAGCCGTCTCCTCTCTACTGAGAGAGTAATCATGGAATTTAAGATTCACCTGCATAATCCAACTTATCTCATCTCTGATTATCATTATCTGATTTATTATATTTTTAATTTCTGTTTTCTTTTCCTTCTTCATATAAGGTCATGTGTACAGATTTCTAGGGTTGGGGTGTGGACATATCTTTGGGGGAGCGACCATTTAGCATGTTAACTGTAGAAACCTATTATTTCTTCCTCCTTCCTCAGGCAGAGCCCACCTGTGATTTTGGGAGAACTTTCCACAGTGTCACCCCATTTTTACAGCTATACCCTCAACAAGCTGCTTTCCCAGGCCCAGTGACCTAGGCCTGGTTTCTCTCCTATTGTGGAATGAGTTGAGATCTCCTGTCGTATTATGTTTCTATTCCGAACTTTCTGGCCTAGCCTCCTGGTCTAGACTTTCCGGACTAGCCTGGTGGCCTGGACTTTCAGATCCACAGTCCCATAGTGTCACTAAACCACACAGACAATATTAATTGTACGCTGACTGACCTGGGGCCCAGGCATATAACTTGCTAGCTCTTTACCCTTAATCTAACCCATGACTCTTATCCTGTTCAGCCATGCGGCTCAGTACCTTTTCTCAGAGCAGCACAGTTGTCCTCTGCATCTATGGTGTCTCTGTGGCACCTCTAGCATCTCTGTCACATCTCTGTTCTTCCTGTTCCCAGAATTTTCTGAGTCTGGTACACAGACTGCCCACACTTCCTATCTGCGTTCAGCCAATCAGCATTTTTATTAAACTAGTAGGCAGGACAATTATTTACAATGTAATAACATAATCCCCCTACATCCCCCCAAATGCATATGTTGATATGTTGACTATATGGAGACAGGGCTTTTAAAAAGATCCTTAAGGGAGGTCACTAGAGCAAGACCCTAACTGGATAGGACTAGTGTTTTAGGAAGAAGATTCAATATACATATCTCCACATCTCCCTCCCACCCCCACCCCCCCCACCCCCGGGTGAAAATGTCAAGGAAAGCCATAGAAGGAACTGTGAGCAGGAGGCAGTATATAAGCCAGGAGGGAAGCACTCTCCAGCCATCAACCCTGATGGCACTGAGAACTTCCAACACAAGACAATACCGTCTGTTATTTAAGCCTCCCTGCCCCATGCAGTACCCATGAGGGTAGCCAAGCCAAAGAAGATCCATGTTCTGAGCTTGCTCCCACCCACATTGCAACCAGTGATATCTGCAAGACCCAAATCCCAAAACTTCCACCCCAAACCACCACTCCCATCTCCTCTGCCTCCTTCATCTTCCTCCCTCCCTCCCTCCCTTTGCCCACTCTTCAGACTGATGCAGGGCGTCTGGGCACTGCAGATTTAGAGTGAGCAGAACAGACAACCTCACCTAATCCTCCCAAGGGAAACCCCAAGGTCAAGGGCCAAGGAATTGAACAGTCTGTCAAACCCTGCAAAACTGGAGGCAGCAGACTGAGCCTGCCACCCACCACGCTTCCTTACCCACCACTTCACAGGCCTGTGCTCCTAGACTTTTGCTTACACAGGCCTCCTACTTTGCAGCTCTCTTTCCTGTGGACTTGGGCTCTGCATGGTTTCTTTCCATTCGCCTATTTAACTCACTCCTGATTGCTCTCAGTCGCCAGGAACAATCCAGCCGCACCCTTGGCATCTGCTTTTTACTCTGGTAGTATCAATCACATCGGCAATGGAACAATTAGTTGCTTGATGTTTGTGTAGCTCACCAGACTGCAAACCCCATGAGGGCAATATTTGCACCTACTATATATTTTTTTTCTTTCTGCTGCTTTCCTAGGCTTTTCACACTTAGAATATAGCTGGGGCCTCATTGATTATTGTGACAGGAATGAGCTGCAGAATTAAAGAACCGTTCTGATAAACACCTACCATCCTTTAGATCTTTTTTACAGTGTACGTAAACTCAATGTGAATTCTTGGCACTCACCAAAACAGTTACAAAAAAAGAAAAGAAAAAGAAAAACCTTTAACCTTTTTGTGACAAAGAACAGAAGGCTTACTTACATATAATTATCAAGACCAGAGCAAAACCCTGAAGCAAATTAAAACACCATATTAACAGATAACAGTGATCCAGGCCTGCCCTCATGCCCTACATTGCAGTTGCTATACAGCGGCTTTAACATGTTTTATTCCCAGCTGGTAGGTGCACTAGCTTTATTTATTTATTTTTTGATATTTTTTATCTGCACTTGGGTGTGTGTACGTGCATGTGTATATTGCACACATGCGGGTGTGAGTACATACATACATGGAGGTCAGAGGGTAACCTGTGTCAATTCTCTGTTTCCCCTGTGGGTCCTGAGATTGAATTCAGGTCCTCAGGCTTGGAGGCAAGAGCTTTTACCTGCTGAGCTATCTTGCCAGCCTTCTGCTTATTTTAGATGATGAGAGAATTCTTAACAGAATTCTTTTTTCAATTCAGATATTATTTATTATTATGAGTGTGTTTGAGAATGCCATGGCACACGGTGGAGGCCAAAGGAAGAGCTCAGGAGTGGGTTCCCTCCTTCCTCTGTGAGTTCTGGGAATCAAACTCAGGTGGCAGCTTTGTGGAGCAAGCGCTTTTTCTAGCTGAGCTGTGTCTCTGACCCTTACAGAAGTATTAAGAAAAAATGTGTTAACGAATAATTCTTTACTAAATAACTATTGCAGTCAGGAGAGAACAGACATACTGTGATATAGTCACATAATGGATTACTAATAAAAACCAAAAGGGCAGGAACTCCCTAGCATTCTTGATAGGGAACCATGCTGGGAAAGAGAAACCCAGAAGGAAGGCTATTTATGAGATGGTCCCTACCAGGCAAGGTCTTTTCTGGTGAAGGGAGCACTTCACAACAACAGTTCCTCTGGGATGGGTGGGGATCGACTGGAAGAGGTCGTGAGAGAGCTTGTTGCCAGTGATTATAAGAAGAAGGGGTTGTTATCTCTCTGTCTGTCTATTTGTCAACCCATTACTGTTAGCACACAACAGAGTTGCTAATTTTTCTGTTTGCAAACTGTGTGGCCCAAAATAAACCCTTGAGCAAATACTGGACCAGGAGGTTAACGAGACAGCACTGGAGTGTTTAGAAGGGACTTGTTCAGCAGCTTAAAGGGAAGAGGGATTAATAGTGGCAGATGGAGGAGGAATGGGTGGGTAGCTGTGACCAACAAGGCAGAGTAAGTTGTTTCTGTAAGCCAGAGGTGTTGGAGAGGGGCTCCCTGCACAGTGCTTTCTAGCTTTGCCCTGTGTTTGTACATTTTCATAATAAAATATTTTTTTTTAAAATGAAGTATAGTAGAACTAAAAGAAGCGTTTTGAAAAAAATCTAAAGTCGGTGTAATCATAAGACAGCACAGAGACATATGGGTAGAAGATGACTCTTTTTTTTGTTTGTTTTATTTTTTGATTCATTTGTTCCTACGTAGCTCAGGCTAGCCTAGAACTTGCCCTATATCCCAGGGGCTCTGCTTCTTCTTTTAAGTGCTTGGAATTCAGACCTGTGCCGCTATATCTGGCCACTTGATTTTTATATTACAGTGCCCCACCTCATTATAGGGGGCATGTTCCAAGTCTCTCAGCAAATGCCAGATGCCATGAACAGTTAAAGTCTCTCAGCAAATGCCCGCTGCCATCCACACCCTATTTATGAACACTATGCTTTCCCTTGGCATACACATCTATGATCGAGTTTAAATTATAAATCGACACAGAGAATAACTTAATAAAATACAGCATGCACCACAGTACACTGTACTAAAAATTACATGAATTTAGTCGGAAGGAATATTAATCTTTCCAGAATGCTGTTCATGATGGATGACTAAAACTCTGAGATTTGAGAGCAGTTAAGGAGATTGCTGAGGGTGACAGGGGATGATAGGCAGGGAGGATGTTGAGTGGCTGGGGTGGGGGTGAGCAGAGGTCGGGAATCTTTTCTGGGGGAGGAGGCAGACAGTGGATCCTCTTCAGCATAGAGTCTTGCAAGGGAAGGCAGCTGTCTGTTCCTTGGTGCTCCTGACTAGTAGAATTGGCTCTCCAAACTTGTTTCACAATGTAGACAGTAAAATCTACCAAGTGATAGTGTAGCATGGCCTGTCAGAAACAAATTTACTCTAAGGAGCAACATGCCGCTTAATTGCCATGGTTGAAACAATGGACCTAAAAATAAATGGCAATTTCCCCAGGAATCTCACGACCTGAGAAGGAGGAACACCACACCATTCAGAGGGGAAGTGTGTCTCCCTGAAAAGGATTTCACACATTTCTAAGAACTTGGCAAGCCACCATAAAGGGTTAGACTAAAACCCTACTGATGGGTCAGTGTAGGGCAAGGACCACACCTTGACTAGAGTAGCTTAGATATGTAAATCCTTAGGTCTCTGTTTAAACCTTGCTCTTACTTCTGAACCCCTAAGACTGATTTGAGAAGCTTTGCTGGATCCATTTGTCCCTCTCCCAATGTGGTCACATTGTATAAACCTTCCTTTCTGCTTTCTACTTCTAATTTGGTTTTTTAAATTGGCTTATTGAGGATGAGTGGCTGGATCCATCACGGTTATAACCCCAAGTGTGACTAGCAGTGAAATTGATAAGGGAGAAATTCCAACTTCTCTAGAGCTGGATTGCAATATTTCGAGGGCTATCTGCCAATATTTCCTACTTGATAGTAGCTGTATGTAAGCTTACACCTTCAGTGGCTGGGTGAATGCTGTGCCTCCGTGGTCGGGGTGTGGTGTTTTGATGAGAAATGGGACCTCAAACATCCACAATCTAATCATTCTCCCAATACTCACTGGCATGTGGCCCTGGCACTACCTGCTAAAGTGGAGACAGTGGTACTTGGCTGGCAGAGTTGTATGGCAGCTACGTGTTATGACTGGTTGAGGTTCAGCTGTGCATCCTCAGATCCAGGGTTTGCCTTGGGCTCTCGTGGTTCTAACTATGAACGGCTTTGGACACAGCTGATCAGGTCTTCTGCCTTGAAATATACTCTATCATTAGCTTCAGCAGTGGTTGGCTGAATCAAGTGTATATATAAAAATACCTGAAAAAAATCACATCTCTATCGATCACGTACAGACTTGTTTATGACCTACATGAAAGAGTGTACTTTATGTCCTAGAGGGTGATCAGAAAGATTTTTAAAGCACACAGGAGAATCCATGCAAACAGTATGCCTTTTATTTAATTTATTTATTTATTTATTTATTTATTTATTTATTTATTTATTTATTTATTTATTTATTTATTTATTTATTTATTTATTTATTAATTATTTGTATATGTGCCCATGCATACATGCACATGGTGGGGGTATGCTCACCTATGCTTATGCACTGGAGGCTCACAGTGCATAAGCATACTATCTACTTCTTGAGACAGAGTTTCTCACTGGGAACTCCCTGACCAGATACTCTAGCCAAAAGTCAAGTTCCAGGCTTTCCTTGTCTCCATCCTCTCAGCCCTGAAGTGGCAGGCCCGTGTCAGTGTCACCGTGCCTGGAAATCCGAGCTCAGCCCCTCATGTTTACACAGCAAGCAGTTTACACACCACACCGAGTCATCTTGCCAAACACTTAACATTTTTTAACTTGAAATTTTTTTCTAGGACATTTTATGTAAGGAACGCACACATCCAAGGACCTGGATGTCTGTGGTAAGTCCTAGAGCCATCCCTTGTGGATGCTGAGGGATACTATGTGTGTTTTTCTTAATCACAGGGACTGGCTTTCTCTTGAGTTTCTCCCAGCCTGTTTTGTTGAATATTCCTTTTGTTCTCATCCTTAGTGTTTGTTCTCATTTCCCACTGGTCCCCACCTCCCACTGGTCCCCACCTCCCACTGGTCCCCACCACCCACTGATTCCCACCTCCCACTGGTCCCCACCACCCACTGATTCCCACCTCCCACTGGGTCTTACCTCTCACTGGTTCCCACCTCCCACTGGTTCCCACTGGTTCCCACCTCCCACTGGTTCCCACCTCCCACTGGTTCCCACCTCCCACTGGTTCCCACCTCTCACTGGTTCCCACCTCTCACTGGTTCCCACCTCTCATTGGTTCCCACCTCTCATTGGTTCCCACTTCCCACTAGACCACCCTCGTATACCTTCTGCCTTCTCCCCACCCCCCCTCACACCTTGCCCCATATAATTTTTATTTTAATGTGTCCAAAATCAGATTCTCCGGCCTTTTCTCTACCAAGTCTGGCCTCCCCTCCAAATCCTCGTTAGTTTGTAATGAGCATCACCAACTTCATCAGATGCACAGGCCCACATCCTTGATGTCATCCTTGACCTGGTCTTCTCTTTTGAACCGAATACATCTTGTTTCTTTGAAAATACTTTCACACTTGGGTATCTCCTCTCTACTCTCAGGGTCAGGAATGGCACCAGAACCTCCAACCCTTCTCACAGAGGCTATAGTTGCTCCCCATTTAATTATTTTTCTGGCTTCTACTCTCCTGAGATTCTAATTTCATGCCCACCCCCCCCCCCCACACACACACAGAGTGGTCACAATTGTCCCAAATGAACAGCAACAAAAACCACATGGCAGCAGCAAAAAAACAAACAAAACAAAAAACAAAACACGGTTCCTGGTGTAAAAGCACTTGCTGCTAAACCCAACAACCCGCGTCTGACTCCCAGGACCGACATGGATGACAGAGAGAACCGACTCCTGAAAGTTGACCTTTGACCTCACAGGCACACCATGCCAACTCTTCAGTAAAGAAGTAAATAAATGTAAAAAACAAAACAAAACAATGAAAACTGCAAACCACTCATGACTCTCTTCATCTCAAAGCTCTTTAATAGTTTCAGAATGAAATCTCATCTCCTAACCAGGCCTGGTGATGCAGGGCAATGATTCCAGCCCCTGGGGAGACACAGGCAGGTGGATCTCAAATTCAAGATAGGCCTGGATTCAAGGCAGAAAGAGCAATTTAGTAAGAGCCTCTGGCAATTTTTTTTTAAAGCGCCCCCTCTACCAAGAAGGGGAAGGGGGAGGAAGAGGAAGAGGAGGAGGAGGAAGATGAGAAGGGCTGGTGTTACAATTTGGTGCCTAGCATGCACAGGATCCTAGGTTCAAGCCCCAGTGCTTATGAGAGGGGGGGGGGGAGAGAGGGAGAGAGAGAGAGGAAAAAAGCCACCTCCCCAAATCCCTCCCCCATGATGAGAATTACAGTTGGGCCGAAGATTTCCAATGGTTTGGGTGTTTAGTTTTTGAGATGGTCTAGTCCTGTAACTGTGGCTAGCTGGAAACTCAATGTGTAGACCAGACTGGCCTCAAACTCAGAGATCTCTATGCCTCTGCTTCTTGAGTTCTAAGATTAAAGGTTAAAGGTGTGTGCTTCCACACCCAGCAAGGCCTTTCCTACCCATGCCCTCTATTAAAAAAACAAAAAAACCTACAATCTGTTGTTTGTTTATATCTTGTTTGGGTGAGGCTGATGATCAAGACCAGGGTGTGAAATGTGCCAAGCACAGACTTCTCTGATGAGCCATTTTCCTAGCCCTGACTTCCTTTAGATGTGGGCCTGGTAGAGTCTCATTTCCTTAGGCTTCTGATAAAATTGTGCCTCCGAGGAGGGGCATCTCCCTCACTACAGGAAGGCACACCCCATCTCCTTACTTTGTCATAATTTTCTTTTTGGGACCCTGTTGCTTGGTGGTATACTCATTCATGTAAAGGTTTAGAGGGCAGATGAATGAGGGAGAAGACACTTGACGCTGCCCAGCTCTCTGCAGGGGCTGGGAGATGCCCCAGTAAACGGACAGGAGCCATGGTCCTATTTCTTTGTGGAGAAAATGGGCAGCATTGGAGAGGCCACTAAAGTCCTCACTCAAGGCTTAATCTTGAGTGACAAAAACAATCCCCAGACAGTTTATCCACAGCTTGCCTTTGGATTTAGAAGCTCAAGTGTCCCATGGTCTGGAAATTACTAGCTCTGTTCTCCTAACCAAATCCTCTTTACCTGGTGCCTAGTCGCCATTGCTGCCTAGGACATGTTTCCTCTGAAGATCCCCCAGTCAGAGATGACATGGCCAGCACTCAGTTTCTGCTGGTTCCCAGGCAGCACTGCCCAATTCAGCAAAGGCTATGGAATTGTCGATTTGCCTGCTGGGCAGGCTTTGAAGTCAGCTCTACTGATAACTGGTTCCTTTTGTTGCTGCAGACAGATGTGGCCCTGTGCACCACTGGCAGGAAGTCTGCCTTTCATCTCCAGTGGATACTTGCTTTATGCTCCTTTAAAAAAAAAAAAATCGAATTACATTTGGTGTAAGTGTATTTTTAAGAGACTGTGGTCGATAGAAAGAAGCAGGATTTCCTTATCGGAGGGAGATTGTACTTCTCACAGTAATGGACTTGGCTGATAATAGAGGGACTGCATTTGGTAAAATTTAAATTCCTGATGGAAAGAAGGAAGACAGACAGGAAACTAAGAAAAACTGGAGAGAAATGGGAACGTGAAAGCTGGGAAGGGAGGTGGGGAGGAGGAGTAAAGACAGAGGGAGGCAAAGACCTACAAATGGAGAGGGAAAGGGGTACGGAGGGGTTAAGAAGGGAAAGAAAACAGGAGACAGAAAAAGGGAACAGAGCAAGAGAAAGGAAGAGGAAGAGGGATGGAGGGGGAAGAAAAAGGAGGAGGGAGGGGATGAGGGACTCAGAGTAGATAAGGCAAGAAAAGGGAAGAGATAAAGATAGGAAAAGAGATGGGTAGATGTGGGAATGATGTGGGGGGACAGGAGGAAAAAGAGAGAGAAGGAGAGAGGGAGGGAGGAGGGGGTAGAGAGAGAAACAGAGACAGACTGACACACACACACACACACAGAGAGAGAGAGGGAGAGAGAGAGAGAGAGAGAGAGAGAGAGAGAGAGAGAGAGAGAGAGAGAGAGCAGTGAAGAAGACAAGTCTGGCAATGACACCCATATTTGAGAGTGACCCCAAGTTTTAAGCCTGTAATAGATGTGGTCTCTCTGCAGTTTGCTTCTGCATCCAGTTGGTGAACTGGGGCAGAGTAAGGCTTACTCCTCCCTTCATCCCTCCATCCTTCCCTCCCCTTTTCTAGACTTTTTGAACCAGAGATCATCTTATCACCCCCTGGTCCAATCCTCAAAAAGCAAACTGAGATGTGTATGTAGAGAGAGCCTGGTCCCTTGTGAGTTACAGCTGAACTGTGAGAGCTGAGGGGACCCCATATCACAGAGTGATTGGAATTCCCCTGGAAGTCTACAGTGCGGGAGCACCACCCCATGCAGATTACCGAATCTCAGGGTGGGATGGTTAGGTTGGAACATCACAGACAGAGAGATGGACATATCTCAGAAAACCAGGCCAGGTTCTTGAATGCAGCACCACCGTGGTGTGCTTCCCCAGGCCTGGACTTGGGAGGGCATCCCTGGGTAGCCTTCTGGGCTGCCCAGGCAGGACCTGGCAGGCTAATGTCCCCCAGATACCTTTTAGGTTGTCTTCTTCTCCTGTGCCTAACGGGTCTCTGCCTCTCTCCCTTCCCCTTCTCCCCCCTCTACCTCCCTCCCTTCTCCCGCTCACCCAGCTTCTCTCTGCCTTTTCTGCTGTCCTCAATATAAAGCATGAGCATCACCGCCAAATCCCAGACATAGAGCATAGAGCTGTTTCAGGGTCTCGTATCACTCTCACCAGCAGGTGATTATTTCATTCATCTGCCCATGATTCATTCATTTTTCCATTATTTGTTTCTAGTGGAAGGGGACTTTTCTCCTCTTGTGCTCCATTCTGTCTTTGGTGAGAGACCCCACCGGTGTGAGGCATCTTTCCTGCCTGGCAATAAATATCAGACAGTGGACTTTAAGGAGAGTGAGTGTGACTGATTGTTCCTGTGAAAGGGCACCGTGGCTTGAGTAAGTACATGGGGGCAGCAAAACCATTCATCCTAGTGGCCAGAAACAAAAATAGGAAGCTGGGCTCCTGCCATCCCATCCAAGGCTACTACCCTAGATTCAAGACCTCTCAATAGGTCCGACCACTCAGCGTCTCATCACCTCCCAGCACCACCCAGCTGGTGACTGGGTCTTTAACAGGACCGTTAGAGGACATTCCTTATCCAAGCTGTCACCACCTCAAGCTCTAACATCCTAGCTTTGGATGCAGGGGTGGATTTGTTTATAGCTAGTGAGAGAGGGGCTGACTGTCCTCTCCCGACTATGTGCTATGTGAAAAAGAGATTTGGTCTACCCAGAGGAACTTAAGGATGACTCTAACAGTAGATGAGATGTGTGTGTGTGTGTGTGTGTGTGTGTGTGTGTGTGTGTGAGAGAGAGAGAGAGAGAGAGAGAGAGAGAGAGAGAGAGAGAGAGAGAGAGAGAGTAGGGAGTTGGATCAATTGCCACTTGTAGTTAGAACTGTTTCTGATTCCCTACATCGATTACCTTTCGTTAGCCAGTTTTCTTTGGGCACTCAATTAGGTCATTCACAACTCAAGAAATTCTGAGACAGTAGCCAGCCAGCTAACATTTAAGGGGTGAGGGCTCTGTGCCAGGTGCCCTGCCCCAGATCAGCAGTGAGTTTGGTTGTATGCCTCCATCTTGTGGCTACATTTCGCTGGGGAAAAACCCTACAAATGTAATGGCAATCTGCCATGGCCACCTGACCATCATAAAGTTGTTGGAGCATTGCACTCTGTGTTTTTAATATGGGTATTTACATATCTTTATGTATGCCTGTGTATAGGATAGTGTCAGGGGGCTGTGATCTGTGTATGTAGAGGCAATATGATCTGCTCAATTCTACATTGTGCTCTATTTTTGCAATGAACCTTAATTACTCTAATGATCAAGAGAGTGAATGCTATTAAAATAAAAATGATAAGCACCATAGTGGGATGTTGGAGAGGACTGAATGCTGTTACGGGTACTTAACAGGCATTAGCTCTGGGCCCCTATATGACTATGCAGGAAGCAGCTGCAAAGAAGGCTCCTGAGGTTCTTTTGTGCCTAGAGACGCACCTGCCTCTGCCTACGCCCACTCGGAAGGAAGGCTGTGGACTGTGAGGGGGTCAGGGAAACTAGGTGCAGAGTCTGCCAGGCATTTATTTAACGTTCCCCAGATCCAGCGGGGAAGAGTGTTTCTGAAGCTCATCTCTCCACCGTAGTGGAAAGCTGGTTACTGGAAACACGAGACCCTTTGCTCTGAGGCTCCAGAAGCCAAACATTAAGAAACGGTTGCAAATACAGTAATTGCCCAGAATGAACATTAATGTCCTATTAAGAAGGTCTGCTGAGCAGGCTGTATCGCTAATTCAGCAGCTGAGCACCATGCTAATGTGATTTGAGTCCTTCCCTCCCCAGTGCCTGGGGCCCAGGCCAGAACTGCCTTAGGTCCCTGCCCTTCCTTCATCTTGGCAGGAGCTCAAAAATCCCAAATTTCCTCTTTCAGGGAAGGTTGCTAGAGACATAGGAAGCACAGCCATCACATCACCATTGATTATTGCCTCTGCATTGGACTAGATGTGTGTGTGTGTGTGTGTGTGTGTGTGTGTGTGTGTGTGTGTGTGTGTGTGTGTGTGTTGGGGTGGGGTGGGGCTCTAAGAGAATTATTAAATCTGTAGTGCTGTAGGAATTGCTGGTACTTATCTAAAAATTCAGGATAATTGTGAACAAGAGGTAAGTGGGTTGGAGGATTAGCACACTTAGTTTTTTTCTGTTGCCATGACAAAACACGGACTAAAGCAACTTAGAGAGGAAAGGTGTGTTTGGCTTAGACATTCTGATCACAGTCCATCAGTGAAGGAAAGCCAAGGCAGGAACTCAAGCAGGGCAGGAACCTGGAGGCAGGAACTGAAGCAGGGACCATGGAGGAGTGTTGCTTACTTGCTTGCTCCCATAACTTTCCCAGCCTGCTTTCTTATATGGTCCAGGACCACCTGCTCAGGAGTAACATCATCCACGGTAGGCAGGACCCACTCATAGCAAACATGAATCATTATTCAAGAATATGCTCCCATAGTCTTGCCTATGGGCCAATCTGACGGAGGGACTTTCTCAACTAAGGGTCCTTTTCCCACATAACTCTAATTTGTGTTAAATTGATAGAAACTGACCAGGACAGCCACACAGAATACATTCTTGATTAGCTGTTTCTTTCTGGAGATACGGTGGTTACTGAGACAGCTTCGGTCCCTCTATTATGGAGTTCATATTCTAGTGAGACAGATATTGAATAAGCAGTTACACAGGACTCATTTAACTATGTTAGTCACGCATGCAACATATACTACAGGGGGTTCTGATGTTACTGCAGTTTTTAGCTTGAACACTGGGCCCTGGCAATCTTAATAAGCAAGGTTTGGCCACCCAGCCTCAATATGCCAATTAAATAGAAAACAGTAAAAAGCAGAGAAAGATTTATTCAAATGTAGCCACACTGGGAAGAGGGGTCAATATGGAGATCCAGTGACCTCGCGCCCCCAATCCATCTTGAGAATACTGACCAAAGGTTCAGGTTTTAATGCAGGAGCAGGATTGCATCACTGGCAATCCTGGTCAAGGTGTGGTCCCACCTAACACAGACTCATCATTTTTCTTGGCTCTAGTCTTCTCTTGCAATTGGTTTGATAAGCTGCCAGTACTGTGTGGCATTTTTTTTTTTTCTCAGAAGACATGTCCCTCCTCTGTTTGGCACAGGGCTTTAACTTTTTGTCTTCCTCCAGCATGAAATTCCTGGGGAAACTGCATCTTTCAGGAGGCCATTGTTTCAATAATCTGTTTGCTACAGCGAGAACACAAGTCTCCCTTCTCAGGGCAGAGAAGATAAAGGGGACAGTGGGGTGAGACCGATTTAGTCTGAGAGTCCAGAAAAGCTTTCCAAGGCAGACAAGAGAATGCTGAGTAGGGATGAGAATCCAAGGGGGAGACCTAGCAGGCTGAGGGAAGAATTAGTACTGCAGAAGGACATGGGAGACTTCCTGCAAAAGTCAAGGCTGGGTAGGGCCGTTCCCCTGCCTCACTGCCAGAAACAGTCTGGCATGATACCCAGGAGTCAGGAGCCTCCTAGGGAGATTGGAGTTCTTGTCCACCTCTCTGTCATTAGCTTTACATTGCTGTACAGGATCCTTTTGTGTCACTGAGGACCCCCATTTTGCCTGTGTGAGTCTCAAGTCCTCAAAGTCTTCAGTTTCATTTTCTTACCATTCTATGGTGAAAAAAAAAAATTGCCTTCTTTTGTCTTGGCAGAGGAAACACAATGGCAAAGAGGACCTTACTGTTTGAAACCATCACATTGTGCTACACTGTGGCTCTAGGGCCTAGCAACCTCAGAAGCTGGCCTGTAGCAAATATGGCTGCCCCACTAAGTGCAAGAGAATGTGCAACTGGAGGATCAATGCTCAGAAACAAAATACCACGGGGCCTAGGCGAATGAGGCTCCTATAAATTGTCTATCTCTGAGTTAGCTAAGAATTCTGTGAAGGAACAACAGCTAAACCCATGAGGGGTAGCTGCTGAAGCATCTAGTTTATCCTGAGGAATTCAGCAATTGGCTGTAAAGGAAAAATTCATCTATGATATCATTTCTAGGCTCTGATTTGGAACTAGTTGATCAAGGTGAAGCCAAGATAGACTAGTAGGTTGAGATATAAAGGGAAGGTAACCCACCCCTTTTGATGGAAAAGGAAAGGGGGGAGGGAGGAGGGACCGGGGACAGTGAAACACTGCAGTGTATCAATCCAGTAGGACTCCTGACACATAGTAGGTACTCAATGATTGTCCTCTCTTATTTCTTCCTATTCATGCCTTTGATCCTCTGTGGAGATGTGTGTGTTATGTCTTTGAAGACACCAAATGATGGGTGTTAGAGAGTGTTCCACTTTGATGTAGCTCCATGACGTTGGTTACATGTATAAGTCTCAGTCACTCTCAGACCAGGTGTCTCAGCATGGATGACATTTTGGCGGGGTAACTCTTTGCTTGTTGCTGTTCTGTGTGTGGTAGGTTGGCTAGACAGCTTCTCTAGTCATCAAATGCCAGTAAGACCCCCAGCTCGTGCTAATCAAAACTATCTTCAGATGTGGCCAAATGTTCCCGAAGAATGAAGGGTCAAAGTCAACTCCAGTTTAGAAGATCTGGAGTCAGCAGTGTGGAAGAAGACAAATATTCCCCCACCTCCTTTGGGAGCTCAGAGAATGGAATGCCCACTTTTCCCCAAAACCCTCTCAACATGTCATCATCTCCACTGTTATGTATCCGTTGCTCCCCATCCTGATCTGGGAAAGACTGAGCACTCAGCTTTCCTTCCTGGAGAAGCTGAACATCCAACTTCATCTGTTTGGCATGAGGCGGAAGGAATCCCTACTTAGTATAAGAGACCACCCCAGTGAAGCACATCTGGTGTCCTAACGGAGGTGCCCTCAGCATCAGGGAGCAGAAGTATGTTCAGACCACAACTCCTCCTAATGCTCAAGGTTGCCTAGCAACAGTGAAAGCCCACAGCAGCTCTAGGGAGTACAAAACTGTAGACAAAGAACAGAGAGAACAGAGTTGTGCCCTGCTCTTTGCCAGCTTTGTATAAAGTGTTTGCACTCACGATTGCCTGGCCCCATTCTTTCCCCTGGTCACCCTGGCCTTCTCACCTCTCACAGAACTTCAGTCTAAACTCTGAACTGCAACCCCGAGAAAGGACCCAGGGGAGGGTTTGTCCTAGACCTTCTTCCCAACATAAGGTGCCTGTAGAAAAGAATTCATTTCTTCATTTACCCAGTCACTCATTCAGCAGATAAATTTTGTGCCTTGACTACGTGTTTATTAAGCCACTGTGTATGTGTTTTTAAAAATCCTAAGATGGCGGATCTTGATCTAATACTCTGCAACCGTGAGGGTTTAATTTCATTTATTTATATATTTTTTATTTTATTGTTAATTATGTGTATGTATCGGAATTGTGTGTGGATATGTGCGTGTGAATGCAGGTGCCCATGAAAGCCTGAGGCATTGGACTGCCCCGGTGCTGGAGTTACAGGTTGTTGTGAACTACCTGGTAAGGGAACAGGAACCAACTCAGGCCCTCTGGAAGTATGTGTTCTTGACCACTAAGCAATCTTGCTAGCTTCTTCATCTCTGCCACCTCCTGTGAGGATTTTAAAATGTAGACCTTGACTCCAAAGAATCTTTCAAGGCTGACTTTCAAAGGAAAACTAATGGTTTTTTAAGGAGTTGCATAGGAAATACAAGGCCACCTTCCTTGTAGGCTGGGACACAAGACATGTTCCTTTATCATGTTCCCACGTGTGGGAGCCATTTAGTCTCTGTAATTGTCCCATTTACAAAGGAGAAGTGAGTATTTGACCTCCTATTGTGGGGCTAAGTGGGGCTGGGTGGGGCTGGGTGGGACTGGGTGGGGCTGGGTGAAGGTGTTTGAGTCTTCTTAGGGAAAAACAAAACAAAACTAGAAAGGACCTGCCTCAGGACATGGACCAGCACTTTGTTTTCAGACCCTCTTTGTCCCCAGCAAATGTACCAATCCCTCTGTCCAAAACGTGTTATATTTTTTCCCCCTGAATGGATGGCCAGGTTGGGGCTGCCTCAGCAATGGACTGCATGCACTTGGCACTTAATTCTCCCATGAGCAAAAAGCTACCCATTAAGGAGACCAGTACTGCTGAGGCAATTTCCTCCCACCCAGAAAGGAAAGAATTTTCAGGCAGTTTGCATCCAATACAACCTTGCTTCTTGTTAAATGAGTCTCAAGACAGGAAGCCATCATCATTCATACAGTACGGAAGAGGGGGGGTCTTTTTTCTGGTAGTGGGTACTTGTTTCCTGGTAGGGAGCAGTAGGTCATGAAGGGGATCCTTGGGAAAGCTGTGATTGGTTTCAAGCCCTCTGTATTAATCAGCCAACAAAAGCGTTTTGATAGTCACATAAGGAACAATCTTGAGATCTAGCAGAAAGCGGGTCAGGGAGTTTTATTTACAGAGGAAACATAGGTAAGGAAGGAGTATTTTCTAGTCTAGAGAATGAACATGAGTGGACAGGGAGGAGCGGGAAGGGGAGGGGTTGTCTGATCTCTGGCTACAGCCTTCCAAAAGTGATGACTTGAAAAGGAGCTCCTCTCCAGGGGTTAGGCACCTCTGCAACCCGGGAGCAATGGTGTGTCTCAGTTGAGATGGTCTCGAAGAGAAATAAGAACGTGGCAAAGGTCGGAGAGGCCACCAAATGCAAGGCTGCTGAAGACGCTATGACCATCGCGACAAATGGCTCTCTGGCTGCTTTTCTCCTGCAGATGGAAGACATCTCTGAGGTCTCTCCTGACTTCTAGATGCTTCCATGCTCCCAGCAAGGGGCACAGGCTCCTTTGCTTCCACTGATTCTGAATCTAAACTCTGCTGTATGCCTTTGCAGAAGTTCCCTAATCATTCTGGGCTGCAGCTTCCTCATCCGAGAGCATGAAGACTGCAGCCTGCATCTCTTTCCTTCTTTTCTTCTGGAGACACATCCCTTCATTGTCCCTCTTCCCAGCACCTTTCTGATGCCAAATGTGCACACAGCGTCTCTGCTTCTGAGCTATTCAAGCCTCTCGTCTGATGTGGTACCCAGGGGCTTTCAGCATCAAGTCCACATCCTGTGCCTGCTGTATGGAAGGATGGAAAGCAAGCGTATCACTCTGTTCTGAGCATAGCCATGTTTCTGGAAACCTCTTAATGCCTAGTGGGAATGATTGAAAAAAAACAAAAAAAAATCTCTCAAGTTCTTCCAGCTATTCCTAGTGGCATCACCCAGGTCTGCACATGCCACAGCAAAAGACCTTACCAAGGAGTGTCCTGTGTCCAAGTCCTGGCTGCAGAGAGAGTGTCCTGTGCCCAAGTCCAGGCTGCAGAGAGAGGCCAGGGCATGGGAGGAAGTGAATGCATAGTCTGGTTTGTCTCACTTAAGAGAGGGGCCCAACTTTGTACAGGCTCAGGTCCGGATAGAAGGAAATCAAAACCATCTCGTCCCTTCTTTTGTCGTCTCCCATAGTTCAAGGGCAAAGTGTCACTAGAGTCCTATGGCAGCTACACATAGCTCTGTTGTGTTTCACACCTGCTTCCAGGTCTTTCTCCCATGAGACTCCAGGATGCAGGCATATGGCTTCTCTGAGCCTGGATATTCTTATGCATAAATCTTGCAGATTCTCTGAATAACCACCTAGAAGTGTGACTGACTCAGAGTCATCTGAGAGAGGAGTATGTGGACCTTCCTTATTAGGCTCCTCATGTTCTTCAGCACTTTCTCCCATCTGGATGGCCATTTCTATAAACCTTTGCTCGCTCTCTCTCTCTCTCTCTCTCTCTCTCTCTCTCTCTCTCTCTCTCTCTCTCCTGTCAGAGTTTTAAAGCTCAGAGCTGGTAACTGGTTTGTTCCATTATGCCCTCTAGCCGTTGCTCTTGGCTTCATCTCCTTGACCCTCTGGACCTGTGTGGTGATATATTGTATATTTAATAAAATCAGCCTGGAACATCAGAAAACAGAATTCCCCACAGTGAAGCCATGAAGGTCAGAGCGTGGTGTCTCATGTCTTTAATCCCATCACTGTGGATGACCAAGTGGTGACTCATGCCTTTAATTCCATCACTTAAGAGACAGACCTTTCTGTATTTCTGTGAGTTCAAGGCCTAACAACCAAACAGTAGTAGTTCACACCTTGAATCCTAACTCTAGGATTATGACACAGAGTTGAACTGGAAGTGAAACAATTGAACAGGGAAGATATTTAAGGCAAGAAGGGCAGAAATTCAGGTATTCTGTAGAAGTGACCAGCCAGGCTGAGGCCTCTTGAATATAGCATTTACCCTGTTCAGCCTGAGAAGTTAGCTGGGTGAGAATTGACTGTGTTCTGTTCCTCTCTCTGATAGTCCAGCTTTTCCTCAATATCCCCTCTTGTGTCAAAAATAAAAAGGCTATAAATAATCTAAGAAAAACCATATACATTAGGTACAATTGTATATACAAACAATAACTACATGAGTAATGTCCAGTCCATTAACAATTTATATACTGCTTTGAATGTTAAAAAAATCTTTATAAAAGAAAACAAAAAACTCAAGAAAAATCATAAAGTGAATATTTTGGCATGCTTCCATAAATGAAAAAAAGCCAAAATTAAAAATACTAATAAATGATATTATTATTGAAGGTTTAGTGGACAGAGCGGGGAAGGTAACACTAAATTCACCAGAGTCTTAACATCCAAATTGGTCCCTTCAGGGGGTAAATGTTCAGTTTTGGGGAATTGGGACATTATCCCAGGTAAAACAGAGTGCAAGATGACTTGAATGTATAGGGCCAGAAGGACAGAGAGGAAAATTAACGTCATATGTGACTAACACTGCTATGGGTTGATGGGGATGAGACTTTCTGCAAGAATGGAGTACTCAGATTAACATTCCTTCAATCTGAGAAATGACCCATAAACTAACATATATTTTTGGGAAAAAAATATTAGAAGGTATTATGAGAAATAATCACCAACCATTCAGGTTGTACACAAACAAGGCACAAAAGCTGCTGATCTTTCAAAGGCACACACAGTTCTACTTTTAAAATGATTAACAGAAGAGAAATTGCAGGCCTTCGAGCAGCTGGTACAGGAGCAGTTAAATGCTCAGCATATTGAAGAATCAACCAGCCCTTGGAATTCTCTTGTATTTATTAAAAAAAAAATCTTGAAAGTGGAGAATAGTAACATACCTAAACAAGGTGATCCAGCCAATGGGCTCTCTAGAGTCTGGGATTCCTTTGCCTTCTCTGTTACCTAAAGAATGGCCTATTATATTTATTAACTTAAAAGACTGTTTCTTTATGATACCCCTACAAGAACAAGACAAAGAGAAATTTGCCTTTACAGTGCCCACTTACAATAATTCTCAGCCTGTAAAGAGATATCAATGGAGGGTCCTCCCTCAAGGAATGCTGAATAGCCCTACTCTGTGCCAGTATTTTGTACAAAAGCCATTAGAACAGATATGTAACAAATTCTCACAATCTATCATTTATTATTACATGGATGACATCTTGTTGATTGATTCAAATATAGATACCTTAGAAAGAATGTTTGAAGAAGTAAAGAATTTTTTTTGCCTGCTTGGGGATTACAAATTGATCATGAAAAAAATACAAAGAGGAGATTCCATTAATTATTTAGGATACAAAGTAGGTCAACAAAAATTAGGCCTGAAAAGGTACAAATCAGGAGAGATACGTTGCGGACTCCTAATGATTTCCAAAGATTGCTAGGAGACATTTCCAATTTGAGAACCACTATTGGAATAAAACAAAAAATCACGAACTGGATAAATTTGTTTAAAACCTTAAATGGTGATAAGGACTTAAATAGTCCAAGAGAATTGTCAGCTAAAGCTTCAATGTAAAAATATTACAGGAAGATACACCTGTGAACCGTATGGATACAGACCTACTTGCGTTCTGGTTATTTTACCATTTAAGCATTCTCCTATAGAAATTTTAATGCAAAGGGAAAATGCTATGTTGAAATGGATATTTCTACCACATAAACTGAGTAAGAAATTAAGGACATATGTGGGAAAGATTTCTGATTTGATTTTTAAAGGAAAATTAAGACTTCGTCAATTGACAGGAATGGACACAGCAGAAATTGTTGTACCTTTAACTAATGAAGAAATTGAACAATTATGGGTAGAAAGTAAACCCTGGAAAACAGCTGGGAGTAATTTTTTGGGAGAAATTAATAACATATATTCTCAAAGCAAAAGAATTGAATTTATAAGGAGAATTAACTGGATTCTTCCTTGTGTTGAACGGAATAAACCAATTTCTGGAGCTCTTATATTTTATACTGATGCAAGAAAATCAGAAAAAGCAGGTTACAAATCAGTAAATAAGTAAATATAAGTAAAGTGGCTCAAAGCCCTTATAATTCTGTTCAAAAGTCAGAATTATATGCTATCATGATGGCATTAAAGGATTTTACAGAACCCCTTACCATAGCCACTGACTCTCAGTATGCAGAAAGAGTTGTTTTGCACATTGATATTTCTGACTTTATTCCTGATGAGTCAGAACTAACTTCATTATTAGTTAATCAGGAATAGAAATAATCTTTTCTATATAAAACACATCTGACCCCATATAGGTCTGCCAGGCCCTCTAGCACAATGTAATGATGAAATTGATAAGTTACTAATAGGAAATGTGCTAGAGGTTTTAGAATTTCATAAAAAAATCACATCAATATCAAAGGTTTTAAAAAAGAGTTCTCTATCACTTGGCATCAAGCCAAAGAAGTTGTAAAAAGATGTCCCACCTGTTCCTTCTATAACCAAACTCCATTAACAGCAGAAAGTAATCCTAAATGTATACATAGAAATGAAATTTCACAGATGGATGTGTTTCATTTTACAGAATTTGGAAAATTAAAATATGTATATCATCCAATAGATATGTTTTCAGGATTTCAATGGGAAACTGCTTTGAGTTCACAAAAGCTGATTCTGTAATCACATAAGTGTAAGCCAAGCAGTGATGGTGTATGCTTTTAGTTCCAGCACTTGGGAGGCAGAGGCAGGAGAGTCTCTGTGAGTTCGAGGCCAGCGTGGTCTCTACAAAGTGAATCTCAGAACAGCCAGAGCTGTTACACAGAAAACCCTGTCTTGAAAAACAACAACAACAAAACAAAAACCCAAAAATAAAAATAAAAAAGGGCTGGAGAGATAGCTTTGTCCCAATATTCCAGACTATTTTATTAAATATATAATATAATCACCACAGACCCGCTGTTAGCAATGGTCATCTAGCTATAGTGAACATCACAATGAACTGAAAGGAAGACTTTTTAAAATGCTGCTTTCTGGGCATCCCAGAGCTCTGATTCAGTTGGGGAAGTATGTGTGGGTGGGTGGGGGTGGGGGTAACTAGCAATTCTGTTAACTGTCCAGGTGATGCTAACACCAGCATGTCACTCTGAGGCAGAACTGCTCAAGTTATGCTATTGACACTTGGACCATCGCATGTGGCTGTTGTAAGGATAGTCCTGTACATTAGGGAACATTTTGTCTCTACCCTTTTAAGAAGAGAGAAGATAGTCTAAAGAGAGACAGTGCCTTTATGGTTCTCCTAACAAGGGATGGATGCTAAGAAACTGCACTGCCTCCAGGAATCTCATGTTAGGAGAAGACATGTTAGGCTGAAGCCTGGTCTGGCCAGCTAGAACTTGTCTCCAAGAAGCAGTTTCACAATTCTGACAACTTATCAGACCACATTGCACGACAGACTGAGATTCAGACTGTGATGGGTCAGTAATGGGCAGGGACATTCCTTGACTAGGACTGCTTAGCTATGTACAACACCATTTAAATGTAAGCCCCGAATCAGCCTGGGATAGCCAGACCTCTTTGCCTCTACTTCTCAATGTAACCACAACAAATCCATCTTTCCCCCCTAATTATTATTGTTACTTGGCTCTTTAATTGGTATATTGAGGATAAGTGAATGAACCTGTATTAAGACTGCTACAGACCAGACTTGTACCCTAAAACCTTCAGTAACAGACCCTACCCACTAGATGCCAGTAATAACCATCCATGACATGTGATGACCAGAAAAATCTCTAACACTGTCAGATGTCTCCTGCAGGGGTGACAAAATCACCCTGGTTGAGGGCCATTGTTGTAGATCTTAGGTGGCAGTAGGGCTTAGGGTACACAGTGCCCAGAGGCTTGGCATGTCTACTAACTACATTCTAAAGTACTCAACCCTGGAGCCTAATGGAGTTAGTCAGAACACACAGTCCATGCACTGATGTGTTTTACCCATTACAATTCTGTTACAAGAGACAGAGCTGAGTGGCTAAGACGGAGATCATCTGGTTTATGAGACATGGTTACTATGTAGTGTGCTACAGAAAAAGTTCAGGGTCCTTTATTTAGTTTGCAAAGGGGTTGGATGGAACGGGCTAGTGTGGGGAGACACAGACCCATCTGAAGGAAAGGGTAGGCTTCCCTGCATGTACCAGCCGGATGCTGTGGCCCAGCAGGTCTGGTGCCAGGCTGGAATTTTCCACCGCTTTCTGGCTCCTAGCCAAATTGTGCCCAGGTCACTTTGACCAGCCCTAGATTCTCTTTATCTGTAGGGTAAACAACTGCCCTCTGCAGAGCCCAGGGAGGAACCGGGCTCAGGAGTGTGGCAGAGGGTACAGAGTGTCTGAGTCTAATCTACCAGTGGGGAGAAAGGGACGACGGACTGACTGGAAGGAGGAAGGATTGTACATACTTGTGGCATTTACAAAGCCGAGAGTTCTAGTCTAGTCTAGATGCTGTTCTGTTCTTTCAGATTTAATAGGGTCTGGGGAGAAAGCAGAGAAAGGCTGATTACCCTGGGGAAGTACGGGGAGATGGGAACATGAAGGTCAGAAGGGGTTTGAGATAGGACACTTGATGCCTATGTGTGAACCCAATCCTATCCTCCTCTATCTGAGAAGCCTGGATGTCCCCTGTATCCTTAACTATCAGCTCTCCATCATTCAAGTCTGTGCCTGTATCTTCACGCCCCCTGTAGTTGAGACCCAAGTCCCCAAGGAAGGGCCTCGGCCATCCTCAATTTTTTTTTTCCTACAAACCATGAGACATGCTAGGCTGTTTGTGATGACCATGTAGCTTTGGAGAACAGCTGCTTCTGGGACATGGTTCCTCCAGTTTCTCAGCATGATCAGTATCCTTCTGTCTTCCAGGAGAACTCAATATAAGCTCCACCACTCTGCCTCAGCTTTTTCAAATGCTCTCTTGTTGTGTTTTTTTTTGGGCAGGGATTATAGGTTATGGGGCTAGTTGTTCCTCAATGCGAGTATCTTCAGGTCTTATATTTTATAAAGAGAACATGGATGAATATCTGAAGCACCTCAAAGTGAGGGTGGTAGTGTTGCCAAGTGTCTATTATTCACACCTGCCCAATGCTTAATAGATTGCAAAGGAATTTGAAACTACCTCATGAATCAAACCGCATGGATTTATGAGGCCAACGGGGCAAGTACGATTTATCAGTCAGGTGTTTTTGGATGCTGAGAAAATGACTTTTGCTTTGTGGGAGTAAGAATATGGAAATTAATCAAAAGGATTTGTGGGGAAGGGCCGAGGGAGGCTCACAGATATGTTGGGGGGGGGGGTCCTAAGAACCAGCTCTTGGGCCCAGAAAAGGGACAGGGTAGATTGGTCCTGGGTTTCTCTGCTCAAAGCTCCATCCTGGGGGACAGTACCAGATTAACTTGGTTGACGGCAGGTGCATGTGTCCAGTGGACACAGCCCTGGAGATGTTCTTGGATATCATGTCTGCTCTTCTATCTATCAGCTCCGTTTTCTCCATAGGCGAATATACGTGTCAGGTCAGGAATCTTCACCCTTCTGCCACACTGGGAACAGTCTTTTCCTTTTCACCTTCCTGAGTCTTCAGTGATGTTGTTCCCCTTTTGCAATTTTGGTTTCTAGCTCTTCACTCCTCTCTATTAACACGAGAATCAGTGGAGTTCAGCTCCTCTGTTAATTCCCAATCTTCCAATGAACGATGCCCTCCCTGGTTTATCCTCCAGCACTCCTCTCTAGTCAGCGGCAGAGTGAGGACTGTATGGTGTAAATCCCATCCTACCCTTGTCCAAATGCTTTCTGAAAATCGTCAGACAGCTCTGTGCTGCCTGTGACATGACCTTCAACTGCCTGTGACCTCAACCTACTTTTCAAAGATTGCAGTTGACTTTTCGAAGGCATTTATTTATATAAAGGAAGGAAAACTTCAGGAATCGATACTTAACCTGCAGTTCTGGTATAAATCACGTTCGAGAACTGCCTGTCAGAATCCACTAAATTGATTTCACTATCTGCTAGTGAATCATCTGTTTGGAAAATATTGACTCAAGGAATCAAGTTGAATTCCTTTGGAATAATGGAGAGGAGTCCATCCACCTCCTGTGTTCACTGGTTTCCAATGCTCTTAGTCAGTCTGTCTTTGGCTCCTTTGCTGCCCTAGGCCTCATAGTGTGAGTTTGCTTGCCTCATTCTCTTCCCCTCTGCCTCACTTCCTTCAAGCCTTGGCATAGGTTGCGGTGTTTTGATGCCCTCGGGGTACCTTGTGTGGAATGCTGGGCTCTGCTTAGGTGTCTATACTGTGGAGTCATGGATTCATAGATATGCCCAGCTCTATAAGAACCCTAGGAAAGCAGTCTTTTGAAGTGATGTGGTTTTACTTCATGGCCCTGATTGACTCTCATGTGCACAGACATTGGCATTGAAGGCTTACTGGTTATAAATTGGTTAGGCCTTGCTGTACCAGCTCATGGAAACAGTACAAGTGTCTGCTTCAAGGAAGGGGCTTCTGTAAGGATGTGAAACTATCTCAGCCAGGGGATAATTAGACCTTTCTTCTTTGCCCACCTTCAGGTGAACCAGCTGTTCTGGGGCATGGGTCAGAGTGATTGACATGACAAGTTGGATTGACTCTTAAATAAAGAGTTAAAATAAAGGAGGAGATATTAGTAATGTTCTGGGTAGCTTAGACTGCCACCCAGAAGTGTCCATCCAGGCCCAAAGATAGAACTTAGATTCTCGATTCTAGTTTTTGACCAGGAGGAAGTCGCTTCTTCTTAATGGGCTCCTACAAAGCACAGACACCTTCACTTTTTCAGTCCTAAGGAATGGCAAAGCTGATGTTTACCTGTCTAGTGTTACCTGGCCTGAAGTGACCAAGGGGGGAGTCATTCACAGTGGCCCCTAAGACTGTCTTTTCCTGTAATAAAATTTGTGTAAGAAAACAGGATTCATTATGATATTTTCTCATATATACTCTGATTTTACACTTTATTTCTTTCTCTTATCCCCCTCCACACCCCATTGGACACCCCTCACCCATAAAAATTAGAACCTGTTGTAGCTTATGTTTTTCTTTTTTAAAACCTTGATTTCATACATAAGAGGAAATATGTGATTTTTGTCTTTCTTGGTTATTTTAATCATTATCTTGGAATCCATGACTCCAAACTATAGACACCCATATAATCAGTTATAAACACTTTTCTGCAAATTATGTGGTTTTATTCTTCAGAAATAGACAAAGCTCCTGTGTGTGTGTGTGTGTGTGTGTGTGTGTGTGTGTGTGTGTATGTGTGTGTGTGTGTGTGTACACCATGGTTCATGGGTGGAGCTTCAGACAACTTGAGGGAGTCAGTGATGTGTCATGTGAGCCCTCGTATTGAACCCAGATTGTCAGGTTTGGTGACAAACACCTTTCCTGCTGAGTCATCTTGCTGTCCCCTGCCCTGCATCATAATGGGAAATATCATCCATTATCCATAGATGCCCAAAGGTCCCACAGACTAGGTACCGCTTTTACATTTCTCTTGCACAGAGACATCAGATATGTGGTCCAATGTCAGCCACACTGATTCACACAGCTGGGAGTTTGAATCAGGAGCTGGTGATGAGAAGCAGATGAGATGGGAGTTCAGTCACAGTGATACCTGCAGGCCACTGAGCAGAATGGTTGGGGACCCCTGGGCTCAATGCAAGTTCATTGTTGTAATTTGGCTTAGCTTCCCCGTTTGTTTTCTGTGTTCAGAAACTGCCTCCCCAGTGTTTGTGGGACCATTAAACATATTTGGCATTAACTACCTTTCCCCTAAATCTACCAGTGTTGACTCCTTTGCCATTTGCAAGTACAAACCCTCACAGAAGCCCTTTGCAGGGTAAATATTTACTGACATAGAGGATGAGATGAGTCACTCTATGACCCAACTCCTCCCTCTTGGCTTGCTTTAATTCCACCCTTGCCTCATCCCAAGGACCTAACAACAAGCCCTTGATCTTGACCATTCTTTCCACCAGGGAGACCTAATATTGGAAGATACACAGCTGGTGTTCATTCCCTAGGGACATATAGTCTATCCTTAGCTGACTCCAGGGGCAGCAGGGGTAGGTGGGCGGGGGCAGGGAACACGGGTTCAGGGTTTGAGTGTGATGGTGCAATGCATGGCAAAGAGGTTCCCTGGTGTGGGCTCGCTAAGGAAGTGGATGAGGTTGTTTCCAGAGGGCAGGGAATCTCGTGGAGAAGACACCTTTGTCCTCAGGCCAATGATCTTGTTTATACAAGCTCCAAGGCAACCAGCCAGGGACAGTGAGTAAAGACTTGAGAGATTCAGAAGAGACAGCCAATGCAGTTCTTGTTTGTATACTGGCATGGATACAGATGGTCTGATGCCAATAATGGACCAGTAACTCCCTGTGTGTGGCTGAGGGGAAAGAACCATGGTGGAGCCATGGCGGAGGTCCAGGACAGGTACCATGAACACAGGGGGGGCAGGATGACAGGAAACCATGGCTAGCTAACGTGCCAGGAGCCAATCGCTGCCAACTCTAGGTTGGCCAGCAAGAGGACAGAGCTTAAACTTAGAAGCAAGGGAGAGGGACTACATGACGGCCAGGTATAGAGGAAAGCAAAGAATAAGTAGCCTGACGTCCTTCCCCTCCAGCTATCTGTGTTCTGTTAGTGCCTCTCATGGGCTACACCAAACTAGAAACCCGAGAGACAATTCACTGACCTGGTGCATCAAAGCCAATCTCATAAAGCTGATTAGGGTAGAAAAGACAGCTGAATGAATGGAGAGAAAAGGGGGAAACCCTACCCAGTAGCAGAGATCACAGCAGAGATCTCTTAGACTATGATGAACACAGTGCGCACAGTAAGTCATGAAATTCCCCCAAAGAGCTCAGTGCTAAGAGTACAGCCATTTCATAGCTTTTGGAAACTGAGGCATGGAGTTGTTAAATATCAAAATATCTAAATGGGAGAATAGTTGTGATTCAGACCTAGGCAAGATAGATTCAGCGTCTGTGATTTTACCCACAATGATGAGCTCCCCACTAAGGCCAGTACAAGCTGCAGGTGGCTATTTAAATACCAATTAGGTCACTGGTCCCATGACCCTCATTTCAATACTCCCTAGCCTTAGCTTCTGGCTACAATATTGCACAGTGCAGAAACACAGCACACTAGTGCTCTCTGGGGCTGCTATTTGACAACTCTGTCCTGGGTGCCTGAACTCCCTGCACATACTTCTGTTCATAGCTACAGTGTTGCTGGAATGGGGAGGTCAGGGGTCAATGGATTTCCACTGAGAGAGAGAGAGAGAGAGAGAGAGAGAGAGAGAGAGAGAGAGAGAGAGAGAGAGAGAGAGAGAGCATTTCTGTTTGGACATGGTGAACATCTGCAGTTCTAAAACTTGAGAAGGCAAAGCTGGGAGATCATAAATGTGAGGGTACCCTGGGCTCCATAGGGAGAACCCTACCTCATAACAACAACAACACCCAGATGTGGTGTCCTCTTTCATCATCCCAGCATTTGTGTCTGAGGCAGGAGGATGGCTGCGAGTTCAAGGCTGGCCTGGACTGTATATCAAGATTGTCTCAAAAATAAGTAAGTAAATAAATGAATAAATAAGCATTAAATAGGATTCCTTAATGTTGTACCCCTTTCGATTATAATACCATGTACATCTCATAATAAGCAGATACATTTATACCAAGTGTCAGGAGAGGTGACTGGACAGACAGGGCAGTCTCACCTCTGCTATATTTAAGAACTGTGTGTCCTCCGAGTATATGAGATACCAGCACACTGTGCTACATCAGCTCCCAAGAGAACATTCTGATCCCCAACCGCTTCACATTGATACCAATATCCTATCCTGTAAATGCCCATCATTAGTGCTAAAAATATTAGTTCCATCCAATGAATAGACTAGAGATGAAGCCCAACCCTGCATAGTCTGTAAGAGGAACCATACAGGAGAGAATGTGGTCAGTATCAAGTGGCCTCTGCAGCTAAACTTATCTTGAGAAGCATTTTCTGGGAGAGATAAAAAATAATTTGTGTTTATTCTAATAAGTATGTTACATTTTTTCCTACTACTTTTGTTAACAATTCAAAGATGGATTTGATTAATAAAATTAACATGCAAGGAACAGGCTGAGCCAGCAAGGGCTGATGGGAAGTGATGGGAAGAACCATATGTAGAAGAGTTTTTACAAGTAGGGGCAGAGAGAAGGATGCTGGACATTTTGGAAGATGCCAGCAAAGGGAGAAGGTGAGCTACTTGCTATTCAGCCTCTGTTATCTAGCAGAATTCCACCTCAACATTTGAATTGTGAATTCTTCAGATGTAGATACGTTTTCCTTAGTAGCTTTGAAAGAGTTGGTGTAGTAAGAAGTTTCTGGCCCAGACTAGTGCTGACATCTGGAGCAGCAGTCCCAAATAATCACAAAAAGTCTTATATTAATAACAAACTGTTTGGTTTATGTCTTAGGCTCATTATCAGCTATTCTTACAGCTTAACCCATTTCTATTCATCTATGTCTTGCCACACGGCCAGTGGCTTTACCTGCGTTCCTTTAAATCTTGCTTTCTTGGGTGGCAGCTCATCTCTCTGTGATTCTGCCCTCCTTTCCCTTTATTTTTGCTTAGATTTCCTGCCTGCCTATAAGCTGGTTTGGCATAGGCCAAAACAGTTCCTTTATTATGCATTGGTATTCACAGCATACAAAAAGACATCCCACATCAATTTGGTGCCTGAGGGAACAAAATCCCCTCAGGTTGGGGCCCTTTGCAGACAAATCTGGTTGCAGCAGAGTTGCAATCTCTAATTAATAAGGACAGCTGTTGCTTAAGGGGCAACCACTATAGATAATAAAAAACAAGAATTTATGACCCATCTGTGTTCTATTGCCTCAAAGAGATACTCACTGGCTGGGATAGATACCTTCCCCTTGCACATATATTTGCATTGTCACATTTGTGATTATGGAGTCACTCTTCAGTATACTTGTGAACATTTTGCATTTCATTGGAAAGAATAAGGATTGTTAACGTTCATCATTGCCACATATGTTTAAAATTTTGTGCATGACATGTATTATCTCAGCTCTTACACAGTAACTGTAAGACAAAAATCATCATTGCTCCTAGCTATGGATAGGGAACCTAAAGCATAGGAGTAAGTCTCTAAAGTCATACAGCTAGTTTAATGGACTTAGGATGCTAGTCTCACATTTTCCCTCATGTTAGGATATCCCACAACAATATTTTATAAATTACTTTTAGCTCTGGACTGTATGAAGAACAATTTCATAGACGCCTAAGAGAGAAGGCAGAGCTAGATAAGTTGCAGCGGGTGATGGGAAGCTCCCTCTTGCCTCGAGTATTGTCTGACCAGCATACCCATTGAAACCCCAAAAGAACCACTAGTCACAATCGGGCCCACACTTCAGCCCACAATACACCTGTATGGACTAGGCATCGTTAATGCCACTGATGTCTCCCGATGTGAGAGGCATGCCACGGTGTTGTTCATTTGTTTTTGCTTTTTAAGTATAGCGTCTCTTGTAGCCCAGGCTGGACCCGAACCTTCTATATTGCCAAGGCTAGCCTTGAAGTCCTAGTCTTCTTGCCTCGACCTCTCCAGTGCTGGGATTACAGACTTGTGCCACCACGTCCAGCATCGTGTCTTATGTCTTGATGATATATTTTGTGATTTTTTTTTTTTTTGGTACAAATTTCTGAGTCAACTCTTTGGGTCTAAAGAATATTTGTTTTAACATCAAACTCTCCTTTGGAAAGCTAAAACAGCCTCAGTCCTCACCTTCAGCATCAGGTTTTCACATTCTTCCCACAATTAGACATTACTATTTAAAGCCAAGCTTTGACAGTCACATATGCAAATGTACATTGTAATTGTTTTAATCTGCATTTTCCTGGTAACCAAAAATATCAGGCCCTTTTAAGGTTTATCAATTTTTAACTTTTCTTATTTTGCATACAGCTAACTCACGTCTATTGTCTATTCTTATCTTCACTATTGAAATAGAGGTCTTTTATTATATACATATGAAAGTTAATAATACAGGGCTATGGACCCTTTATATGCCTTTAAGAATGTAATCTAGGTCATAAAATCATATGTGTTAGTTTTGGATTTTATCTTTGACTTGTGGTGGTTTTTGATTTGTAGGAGTTTATTTTTGAGACCTTGGGGTGAGAAAAACTTTCAACTTTGTTTTTTAATACTTGGAGCTTTTTAAGCCTTAAATTCTGTACTCTATCTGGAAGTCAATTTGCTGTTAGTTGACTTCATTCGTTTTCTTATGTATTTTGATGGCTGAAATTTAGAATAGTATTGAAATCAGGCACAAGGCAGGTTTGGGGAGATGGCTGAATTGATAAAAGTGTCTGACACACAAACATGGGGACCTGAATTCACATCCCCCAACATCTGCCCCCCAGATGCGGCAGAGATAGGTGGACCCTTATATCTTGTGGACTAACGAGTGTAGCCAATTGGTGAGTACCAAGGTCAGTAAGAGATCTATCTCAAAAGGTAAAGTGTAAAGTAACTAAAGATGATGTTCAACAGCAACCCCAGGCTTTTGATGTAGAAGAAATCATGGAATCGATGTTATAAAGGGTTTGCTAAGAAACAAACAAACCACTTCCTAGTTACTATTAAGTCACACCTCACACACAGTAGAATTCAGCTAATTTAATTAAATGTCCTCCAAAATACCTTCGAGATAAGTACTATACTAATCAGGGTTCTTAGAAATAAGGGGAGCTTAGGATGCTAGCTAGGAAAATGCTCCCGTAAATGTTTGCTCAACAGGGTTGACCAGCCATTAGGCCTATTCTGTTCCTGTAACAAAAAGAGGTACTCTTGACTTAGAACCAGCCATTGGACCCATTGCTTTATGAGAAAATTTACCTCTAAAGTAGCTCAAGGGGGCAGCATAGGATGACCACCATTGTTAAGTCCCGCTTGCCACAAAGTCCCCAGAGTTCTTAAGAAAAGCATAATTCTACCGAGTGGGGAAGTACTTGGAGGCTCCATGGGGGTGTTGGTCAGAGGTCTAGAAAGTGTAATTTAATCAGGCCTTGAGAGTTGGCTTCTAGAAGGGAACAGTCTCTGCAACTGGAACCTATGGTGAGAACCTATTATTGTCCCAAGGACACAGCTCCACTCCCTGTGTCTAGGAGTAGAGACCAAGCAGTGTCTTGGCGGCTCTTAGCCACCCCCTTCCTGAGATTTCAGAGTAGCAACCATCAAGCTGCACCTAGTTTCACAACGTTTCTTTCAACTCCCAGGGGACCTTGTGCTCAAGAAGCTTCTATTCTCCAGTCTCATCCCATGCCAAGAAGCAGCTCTCTGTTGGTCTATAAATCTTCCTGTTCTGGACATTGCATGTAAACAGAATTGTGGAATAGGTGCCTCTTGCATCTGGTTTCGTTAACCCAGCAAAATGGCTTTGAGGTTCATCCACATTATAGCATTTCTTTTCTAGCTCTGGCCAGTCAGACATACTGACCCCAGTGAATGGGGGTCCTTGCTTCTGCCTTTTGCTCGGAGAGACTTTAAATCTGTATCTGGCCCTGGATATGGGTCATTGTCCAAAGGCCAGGTCATCCTTCTCTTCTAGGGAGGAAAGTGGGTTGTGGGCACCTCTGCTGACCTCAGATCCTCTCATATTTTCTGTGTGAGAAGGAATTGCTGGCCCCTGGTTACTCAGACTGGAGCTTGGATAAGGTCTTACTAAGAAGCTGGTGTAGAGTGACACCCTCCCAGGGCACCTCCCACACAACATTTGGAGTGAGGCCAGTGAGGGCCACTTAGCTCATTCCCTCGTGGATCCTTTGCTTTTCAGCAGGCACAGGCCCATTAGAGCAAAGGTTGTGACACAGGCCACTTTCAGCTCTGGGCATAGCCTGGTTTCTCCTGGGCTGGCATGCATGTTGCCACCATAGGCAGATGGGATGATGTCTGCTCAGATTTCCTGAGGAGAAGATACAGCAGGATTGGGGGCTACATCCCTAAGAGAAGTGTAGGCACCAGCGATTTAACACCCTCTCCCCATGCCTTCTTCTCAGACACTCCTCTGCAAACACATCTTCCCTCCCCCTCCCCCTTGTCTCTGCATGACATCTTCAAGGGGCTCATTTTGCTCACAGCAAAAGCCAAAGCTTTAAAAAAAAAGTCCTTCTTGTGTTTCTCCCTCTTCTGAGCTCATGTCTCCAATGTCCTGGTCCCATGGCTGCCACTGCTGCTTTTGTCCTGAATCCAGATATTTCCATACTGCTTCTTCACCGACTTTAGTCAGTATGGTCTCTGCCACTCTGATTGTAGTACTTTTTCCTGTTCTCCTACTAATGTGACTTCCACTGAGTATCAATCACTAACAAGCTAGTGTGTGGGTGTGTGCACGTGCGCGTGCACCTGCATGCCTGTCTGTGCGTGCATGCCCGTGTATGTTCACATGTGGATTACTAGCCATCTCGTTCTCTGTCTCTTCACCGACTAGACTGGCATCTCTGTGATTTTGTCTCTATGGTCCATTGCTATGTGCCCAGTACCTGGTTCAGAATATTTGTTGAATGAATAGATGCTCTGAATTCCTACCCAGGGACCCGAAACCCTGCTAGGCTGAACTTGAACAAAACGCTGCCTCTATTAACTCCATCATTAATGACATTAGAGCAAGTGTGGCTGTCCTCAGCTCCAGCTGGGCTAGGGTTCTGGCCATACATGTCTGGGAGCACAGCACGTGTCTGACTCTAGATTTGATTTTAACCCAGTCAAGAAAATATATTGCTCAAAATAATGTGCCATAACCTGCACAAAGGAAACCTGACACAGTTACTGCAATTTCCCAGATGGCTGACCTGAGATCTGAGTTTCCTAGTCCTCGACACTCTTTTGAGGCCTGCCAGTGGGTCCATGTCTAAGTACATGGCTAAGGAGATCTGAAAATCCTGGAATCTAGCAATCTCCTGCTTAGCTGTAGGTGTGGACTATTTAGAAAAGAGAAGGAGTCCAGCTCAGAAAAGCAGTGTGCATCCACTGTGTATTAAGAGAGTCTCAGATGTGTATGTGTGTGTGTGTTGAGGAGAGGAGAACCACAGGAATACTCCTCAATTCTTCCTCTGTGAGAGGTCTTGGAAGCAATGCAGTTCTCTAAAAAATAAGCATACTTGTTTTATGTCCTTCTGTTTTATTTTACTGATGACACTGGTTTTCAACCCCAAATGTACCTTAGCCTCACTGGAGACCTTCATAAGATGCTGGTGTGCAGGCATTTCCCCACAGCAGGCAAGAGGGAATCTGGATGTGGAATCGGGCATCAGCCTGCTTCTGGGGTTCTCCATGTAATGAATTATATTAGGGCTCCATTTCAGTCTTTTGTGAAAATCCAGACATTTTACTGGGAATTAAGGGAAATTGCCCTGAACTTGAAATCTGGGGGAGAGAGGCACTTCTATCAACATATACTCTTTGGCCCTGAGCAGATTTCTCTCTTTTTGATCCTGATTCTATTCTTTGGTAAGGGAAAATAATTATGCCTTCTTTCCTGCTGCCGGCCCATGGTAGAAAACTCGTTTGTGCAAAATGTCTTTGTAAATCTTGAAAGACTATACAAATGCTAGAAAGAAATTATTAGAATTATATGTGCCAGCCTTTTGTACAGACCACAAATGGGCACATGTTCACCAGAAGCTTGCAATGAAAACAAAACCATGGCTAGCTCAGCTCAGAATCAGCTTTTCAAAGTTTGCTAAAGCCAGAAAGCAACCAGGCTTTTGATTCCAGGATTGTACACTAGGTGATGCACATTTCATGGCACAGTGACTAGGTTACCTGGTGTGCACATGTGTGTGTGTGTGATAATTTTTTGCTTTCCTTTGACTAAAATGCAATTGTAATGGAAAGAATTATCTAAATATCAAGATTAGAGGTCTTGCATCCTTCTTGTACTATCCACTGCACAGTCTGTTGGCGAGTTTCATTTTTTTTCTAAGCCCCTTCATTCATTTCTCCTCTGAATTTTTCTAGTCATTGTAATCAAAATTCTCTTTGGCCTGGCGGGTTCAGATGTTAAGAGCAGCATCCAAAAGCTTTGTGTCTGGCAGAGAACCAGGAAGGAGGCCTCTTGGCTCCTCTGAAGACTCAATTCGGGCGTGGGAGTGTGTGCATGGGGTGCAGAGGTAGTGTTACATTTCGTGCCCCCTCCACCTCCCTGATAGGCTCACTCTTTGCAAGTCACTATAGGAAGATGTAGATGTCACGGAGGGTAACTGCAAAAGCTGACTGACACTTGTGTTCTGCAATTAAGGGAGCAGAGGCTTCTAAGGGCAGGAAGAGAAACCGCAACACTGAAGCTTATGCTAGGTTTTCTTAAAAGACTCTAACACTGTTGATTTTTCCCCTGCCTTTCCTCTGCTGTATGAAAAGGCATCTGAAATGCGGACTCCTTTATGCTTCAACTGGTGTGAGCACGAGCAAGCATTTCAGACACAACGAACAACTCCCAAGGGCTGTCTCTTGTTGAAGCAACTGTTTGTTGAATTGGCCCACGTTCTCACACACAGTATGTGACAGAGAATGCTGGGACTTTTCAGTGACATCTGAAATGTGCTTCTTCCAACCCTGGAGAGCAGGAAAGGGTGAAGAATACTTTACTCATCTTACATCCCACCAGCACCCTAGGCTCCAAGCTGCCCAATTTTTAGGCATATGGGGGATGAAAGATGACTTTTCTAGACAAGGTACTGAGGCATAAATGTAAGAAAGAGGCCACTGTACAAATTGCTGGCTGGTGGAGTGATATGCTAGCATCCTGGGGCCACGGTGAGTGGAAGCACTTGAGTGAAACAGGGAGAGGTCCCTCGTGAAGGTGAAGGAAGACATGCTCTCTGCTGTGTCTGTGTTTATCCCCTACCCCCCACTGTGTGCCCTCCCTGTTCATGGGTAAGATTCCCTGGATTACTCAAGACTCACCTCTCTTCCTGTCCTGTTTTACTACACCCTTCAACCTCTTTCCTTTCTTCTAGAACCTTCTTTTCCATCTCTAAGAAATCCTTCTTTTCTAGAGGCATGTGGGTCTTTGTAGACTGCAATGGCCTATTTGGCTCAACCCTAAACCACAAGTGAGCTCAGCTGACAGGAGTCAGGCCACCTCACAGCAGAGCGTCTCAAGATGCATAATCATAAACTCAAGACATTTCTTTTTTTAAGATGCTTTGTTCTGGAGTGGTTAGTCAGACAACAGAAGCCGACAGAGGACTGAATGATTTGAAAGAAAATTACCTGGTGCATTGAAACTATGAAAAGCTGGATTTTCCTAGTTAGCTTTAACTGTTAACTCAATACAGTCTAGAGCAGTGATTCTCAATCTGTAGGTCCCAAAACATTTAGGAGTTTAATGACCCTTTCATAGGAGTCACTGAAGACCATCAGAAAACAGATATTTATACTGCAATTCATAACAGCAGCAAAATTACAGTTATGAAGTAGCATCAAAAATAATTTTATGGTTGGGGGAATCACCACAACATGAGGAACTGTATTCAAGGGTCACAGCATTAGGAAGGTTGAGAACCATTGTTCTAGAGTCACCTGAAAAAGGGATCTCAGGTGAAATAGTTCTGTGATCCGTTTGGCCTGTGGGTATGTCTATGGAGATTGTACTGATTGTTAATTGGTGTAGGAGGGTCAACTGTTCCCTGGGCCTCTGAGTCCAGGATATATAAGTGCAAGCCTTCAAGGAACCATCAGTGTCCTTTCACCGTGTCCACTTCAAGTTCCTGCTTGAGTTCTGACTTCCCCAATAATGAACTGTGACCCGGAAGCAGAAGCAGCTCTTTCCTCTCCCATGTTGCTTTTGGTCACGTTGGAGTATTTTGTCACAGAGAGGAAAGTAGACCTTTTTTTTTTTTTTTTTTTTTTTTTTTAAATAAAATTAATGGAAAAGAGAATAACTTTCCATTTGACTCATTTACAATAAAAAGGCATCACCAGACAGTGAGATTCTGTCTCAAACACAAAAACATAGCAATAAGAAGCAACCTGTAGGGCTATCTTCTGTCACAGACTCAGGGTAGCATGCAGGAAACAGGAGAACATGTTAGCGTCAGAGTGCCAGGAGGAAAGGCAGAGTGTTATCTTGTCCAATAGAAAGCATGAAGTGTATTCAAAAAACTCTGTGTGCAAAGTTCTCAAGTTCATTTTATATTATATATAAAAATTATATTTCCATCACATAACCACAATCCTGTGACCTTTCTATGACAAGCTATCAGTACAGCAAAAGAAAAAAATACCAAAGTGGAAATGGTCACTAGGAACCAACACCTCTTCCATGGCCAGAGAAAAAGCCCAAACCCCCAAACTCTATTTGTCAATCTTATACATCCTAACTCCCACTTTTATGACTTGTCCCTAAACAAGACGTTCTCTAAGCTATATACTCCAAATGAATTTGATGGCCTGCATTGGGACTTTCAGAAGTGAACTGGTAAAGTCTGTTTGATTCCACCATCTCCTTTTGTCTTACAGATAAGTTAAGGATAATTTTCCTAAAAAGACCGTCTGATCCACAGCCTGGGGGAGGCATGGCTCCTCTGAGCTCCACAGACTTTCCTGACCTCTTATTCCAGCCTGTTCTTAGGCTGTAAATGTCTGTTTATCTACTCTCTTCTACACTGTGACCTCCTTGAGGTTGGGGATGTATGTAACTCACCAACAAGTTCTACACTTTGCCACAGTATAAACATTTGTTGAATGAGTGTTATTGGCGTGTTATTTACTCACTATAACCAACACTAGAATTTCCCATATTTGGTAGTGACAATTTTTTTGCAGTATGTTGTCTACCTGTGATTGATTGCCGCACAGTGACTTTGGGCAGGTTGGTCTCGGCTTCCAAACACTTCCTGTGCAGCCTCGGTTCTCAGCTCTGTGACCAGAAACATCACAATAGGCACAATGGGAATATTTACACTATAGATATGGGCAAATCATAGTTATGTCTCTGTTTTCAGACACTGATTATGAGCACATCATGGGTTTTTTACCGTGTTTCTGGTCAATGTTTGAGAACTGTTGACTTTGTGTCAGCCAACCATGGCTTCAGGGTCCAATACACCCTGTTGCTTTTTTGTGTTTCCCATGGAGTGTTTTCTCTCTCTCTCTGTAAAAGAAGGAAGAAGAGAAAAAAAGACAAAAGAGAAGCCAATGGAGGAGAGTGAAGAAGAGAGGTAGGAAAGAAAACTCATAATGCAGACTGTGAACTATTTTTAACATCTAGCCTTTTTGCTGGCCCCCTACCTAGGGCATCTTAACTCTGGCTGCCCGTTAATATCACTGTGCAGAGCTATCTGTTCTTTGCTGTGCCGGTACTCCATCCTGCCCGAGGTGGGCTTCCACTCTCTTCTGTTGGAGGTCCAGGTCTCTCGGCTCCCATCCTCTTTTACTGATCCTCCAGACTTGTCTCGGGTCCAGTTCCAGCCTGGTCCCAGACACCGTTAAGTCTTCCTGTGAGTCAATTTTTTTGTTTTTTTAAGGGCTGCCACAAATCTGAAAGTCATCGCCTCATCTGAAATAAATGAGTAGAGAAGCTGAGGACCACCGGGTGGGCATCACTCTGGGTGACAAGAGCATTTGATATTGAACCATGCTCTGCTCACCTCTCCAGTGATTGTAGCCCATGGAAGACACTGGGTAGAAATAGTCCTACTATGGGTTAAAATAGGCCGAGGAACGTGATCACCTCCCGGGGCCCAGCAGGGAGGAGTGCCGGAATATCCGATTTGAGTACACCTTGAGTCAGCTACGTCTCCCTGGTGCTCCAGGGAAGGAAGGAGTGGAGAACTTTGGAAGATGCTCACTGCATTTGCTTGTTTTGAGGAATGATTATAAAAGAATGTGGTGAATTATTTTTTAACCAACATACCAGAATCAATTACAGCTCTGGGCATCCAGGTAGAGAACACACTTTGAAGACTGTCATTAAGAATGTGTGACCCTTCCTGGGAGCCACTTCTAAAGCTCACAGCAAATTATTTTAAAATTATCTTATGTTGGTAACTTTTGTTTGATGATAGGTTACTTTGAAGAAATAATCAAAATTCATTTAGGATGAAACAGATTTACTTAGTGGTGGGGTATAATGATGATCACTCATTTTAAAATGAGGAAATTAGGCATTCCCATGGGCAACATAGCTTAGTAGTTATTGAAATTATGAATTGTGAAGCCAGTTAGTCTGGGTTTACTGCAAGGTCTGTACCACCCACCAGAAGTGAAAATAATCTTGATTCTTAATTTTTTCTCATATATATTATGGGTTCATTCAAGTACTTACCTTATTATATTAGGTTGTTGTAAGGATTAGATAAACACACACACACACACACACACACACACACACACACACACACACACACACAGTCACACACTCAGCTACATTCATTATTATTATTGGGATTCTTGTACAGTACACCCTGGCCTGGAGACTCTTAAAGAATTCTAAACCAGGTGTGTTGGCATATTCCTGTAATCCCAGCAAAATCCTCTCTCAAGAAAAAGAATTCTAGAAATGTTTTGGCTATGGTAGTAATATGGTTATAATCAGCTTAAAGCTTCCTAGCTTGACTGTTTTGGGGGCCTTCTTTAGATTGAATATGTTTTGTTAAGGTAGTTTCTAAACCTGGCTTCTCCATGCCACCTGGAGCACTTACAGGTTTCTTAATTTCTGACACTCCCCCCCCCCCCAATACTGAGGGCAGCTCCTACCTAAACTAAGGCAGGCTGGGGAGCAAAGAGGAGAGAGGAAGGAGGGAGTAAGGTTTAGCCCGCTCCAGGATGCCCTTTGGGGAAGGGCAGGGCTGCAGAACTGAATGAATGGAAGTGGAGAACCCGAAGGGAGGCTGAAGGGAAGGGACCTGAATACCCTTACCACCTGATGGGGCATTGGTGTGAAAGTGAGTGATGTCAGGTGGTTAGAATGTGTGGACAGACAGCAAAGAAAAGAGATATCAAAGCAGTTTTTCCCGTAGCTTACATAAAGAGACTTGTTGGAAGAGTTTGAACAATACAAATCGTTAAGAACTAAGTTTATTTCAATTTTAATGTTAAAATCAACATACAACTGACATTATCGGGGGGCAGACTCTGGTTCTTCAATTTCTAATCCAAGTACAGATTTAAACATCAGAGTCAGGAGCCAGATCCCTTCCCTGACCTCATGACCTCCCTCCTGCCATTCATTAGCATCTTTTCCTTACTCTGCTCTAACCCTAAGCCTGGCACATACTAGCTGTTCCCTGACACGGGCGTGTCTTAGCAAGCTTGTTCCCTTGGCATGTAATCCCAGCCTGCATGTGGAATCCTGGGATTACAGGAGTATGCCAACTCTCATAATTTTTCACGGGTGTAAACTTTAGAACTGGCTTCTTACTCATCTTGAAGCCTTTGAAGTTAGTGAAATTATTTTTTTTCCTATCAAAGGCTCTTTACTTTTTCTTTCTGAATGATTGTTTATTTATATGGAAGTACGACAGTTCTTACTGATTTTCTGCATTTGGACAGTTTGTTTGATTCTTTTCCTTTCGCTGTTATAAGTAGAGATGTCAAACCCTTGTGAGTTATATACAACCCCAAGGGATGAATACGCAGGCTTCATTCCCCAGGACACACGGAAAGAGTCTTATTTGTAAGAAGCTGGTTCATGTGTTTCACGGCCATTCAGGTCTGTTTCTATCAGCAGTTACCAATATTTACTGCATTTTCTTTTAGGCATTCTAGTAAGTACTTCACATTTGTCAGGGTGATTTAATATTTACATCTCTAAGGATATGATGCCCTCCATATAGAGAACTTTGGGGATATGTTTATTAACTATTATACTCATTTCACAACTCAGTTGTTGAAAGCATATGTTCCTTTTTAAGAAGATTTATGATTGCCAGTTGGTGGTAGTGCACGCCTTTAATCCCAACACTCGGGAGGCAGAGGCAAGCAGATCTCTGTGAGTTTAAGGCCAGCCTGGTCTACAGAGTGAGTTCCAGGACAAGCTCCAAAGCTACACAGAGAAACTCTCTCAACACCTCCCCCTCCCCTCAACAAGATTTACTATTTTTAAAATTATGTGTATATGTATGCACATCTATCTGGGTGGGAGTATGTTCACGTAAGTAGAGGTGCCCATGATAGTCTGAAGCAGCAGATCACCTGGAGCTGGAGTTATAGGTGATTGTGAGCAGACAGCCTTGTGTGGGTCCTGGGAACTGAACTCAGGTCCTTTCCAACAGCAGTGTTTGATCTTAACCTACTGAAACTACTGGTCATCTCTCCAACCGCTCACTGGTGCACATGCTTTGTTCATTTTTGAAATTGTCTTGGCAACTTGACTTTTCGTCATTCTACACAGTTCCTTTTTATTGCTGGAAATTCTCTTTGCTTTTTGGGGTGTGTGTGTGGTCAGGCTAGAGCAAATTCTTGATCCTTTTACCTTAGGTTCTCAGAATTCTGGGCTAACGTGTGTGCCATCATCCCTAGTATATTCTCTTTGCTCTTTGTCCCTCCTAAAACTCAGCTGAAATTGCCCTAAAAGCTGTACCAGGAAAGGAACCAAAAAAAATGTGTCCCAAACAATTCTGACAAGAGGCTGGCGAGGAGTCCAAAGACTGAGGCGTCAGATTGAGAGTGGCAGGTGACTGAATCCCAGATATCCTACAGGCCTACACAGACTGTAGGTTGAAGAATGGTTTGGGGAGCTTTGTGAGACCTTGTTTTAGAACACAGTGTGGGTAAGGGGTGATCCTGGGGATGGAGCTCAGATCCTGGTGTAAGTGAGACCCTGGCTCCTCCATCTTTAGTATGATGGAGGAGGGTACAGGAGCATTGATGGCAGGTAATCTGTCCCAACTATCCGTTAGGGAAACTACTTAGAGTGTTGGACCTTATCCCCATAATTGACAGTGAGACAGTGAGGGGCTCAACATGTAGAGTTCTGAAAAATTATGATGATGATAACGATGATGATTAATATGTGTGGGTGATGTGGAGGGGGTAGGTGAGTGCCCCGAATGTGTGTGTGGAGGTCAGAAGACACCCCTGTGGACTTGGTTCTCTCCTTCCACCTTTACATGGTGTGTATGGATCAAACTTGGGGCTCCAGGCTTGCACAGCAGATGCCTTTCTTTTCCTGCAAAGCCATCTTGCAAGCCTCAGTGTGGAGCTTTAAAGAGGACTTAAGGAATATGGGGTCAGGGCTGAGGCCATACTTTCCCCCCCAGAGTTTTAAGCAACTGCTTTACCATTCTTATCAGTACCTGGGGAGTTGAAAGAGCTGGCATGGGCTTGAGCCTGCTGAGAAAACTCCACAGTTGGCCAAATCAAAGAATAGAGCCATTAAGCCATCCTGTGATTTTAGTCAGGAAACAGAAAGTGGGTGGAGCTGGGCTCTTTCTGTCCATTAATGCAACCTCCACCTTTCTTTTGGTTATGTTTGAGTAGCATGTGTTTTCCCATCCATTTGCTTTGAACACACCGGTATCTTTATATTGGAAGTGAGTTTCTTGCAGATAGCGTATAATGGGGCAATTGAACATATTCCACCCGGATAAACTCCGTCTCATAATTCATGTGCTGGATTCAGGCCTATCATTTTACAGTTTGCTTTCTCTTTGTTTTTTGTTCCCTTATCTACTCTTTTTTACTGAGCTCGTGTGTGTGTGTGTGTGTGTGTGTGTGTGTGTGTGTGTGTGTGTGTGTTTTCCCTTGGTGGTTGCCTTACAGGTTACAATGTAAATACTATGGTTATTTACTTGTCCTTTATTAACTTAACATTCAGGACATTTCATCACTTTATGCAGGCGCCCTTGTTCCCTGAACCCCCAAGCTGGAGTAGTCTTAGATCTTATACCCACAGACATCAAACCTATCACTAAGGGCTTGAGTTATTCAGAAGGAGTTTCCTCTGCTCAGCTATGTTATTTCATTGTTATATCACACTGAGCCATGACCAAATATGTGGCTATAAACAAGACACAAGAATGTGCAAACACTTTTTAATTTATTTTGTGTGTATGGGTGTTTTGCCTGCACGTATGTATCTGTACCATGTGGGTAGCTGTTGCCTACAGAGACCAGAAGAGGGTGTTGGATCTCCTGGAAGAGGAGTTATAAATGGTTATGAGCTGCCATGTAGTTGCTGAGAATGGAACCTGGGTCCTCTGCAAGAGCAGCCAGTGCTCTTAAGCACTGAGCCCTCTCTCCAGCTCCTCTAGGGCAGACTTTAGTGACATTCCTGGAGCAGGTAGCAACAATAAGATACCATCACTTTATAACTGTTTTTGAACCCTCTCTAGCAAAAATGGGGGAACTTAGAGAAGCAGGGAACATGTGTTCAATACTGGGAAGCTGACTGCAAGGGGATGGGCTGAGGGAAGAGAGTTTTTGATTGCCCTTTATAAATATGCAGAGTCTGGAGAAGAAGGGTATCTGCATGGCTGAGTTTGATTCCTGTCTAGGAGCCACCACCTTGGCCTCATTTCTCCATGGGACAGTGTGCATGACACAGTGTAAGCATACTTCTTCCTCAGTGATAACTGCTCTTGTCATGAAAGTCTTCCTGCGTGTAGCTTGTGTCCCACAGATATATCAAAACTGATTGTTTTACTTTTAAAAAGTCAGAGCAAGGCTCAGGCACTGCCCCTTATTTGAGACTCTCAGCCTTATGTATGCTAGCCACACCTGATTCCTGCAGCATGAGTTAGCTGTCTGCAGAGATTCTAATGCCACTGTTGGCTGAATGATGGCTACATAGGTAGATCCATTGAGAACTACTGAATGAAGGTTTTTTTTGTTTTTGTTTTTGTTTTTGTTTTTTTTTCTCTGCTGATTCCAAGTAGAGACAAATGCCCACCAACTCTTCCTCAATCTCAGATCTACATGTGGGCATCTGGGTTATCTCAGATGTACCAAAGAGACTCCCCTTCCTGCCTCTCCATATTTCTCTTTCCTTTTTCTTTTTAAGGATTTAAAAAATTAAATGAGTGTATGTGTGTGTGTGTGACGGGGGGGGGGGGGAGGAGGAAGAGAGAGAGAGAATCACAAGCACACGTGCAGAATGCGCTCCTACCTACTAAGCCATCTTTCCAGCTCCAAATACCTCTTCCTTTCAATTGCTATTGTTGGGGCTGGAGAGATAGCTCTGTGCTTAGGAGCACTGGCTGCCCTTGTAGAGGCTCCCAGCTCTCATATGGCAGCTCACAGCCATCTGTAACTCCAGTTCCAGGGCCACCTGATGCTTTCTTTGGGTCTCCTGGACACTGCATACACTTGTACATATACATCCACTCTCACACACAGAGAAACGGGTAAAATAAAACAAATATTTAAAAGTTTCTTTTGTCTGTCATTTTGTTGCAGTAACAAGACACGTAACAAAGACATCATGAGGTCATTCATGGTGTTCATCTGGTAGCCGTTAGCATTTGGAAGACCTTCAGTGTGTCTCTTTTCCTACTCTTTATGGTGACCCTTTTATTTCATTTTTCCTCGTGAATCTGTCTTTATTCATGTGTCAAGGATACAACATTTGATTATCTTGATTTCACTCATTTTTTAATATAGCTACTTATATATTTTGTTGGTGCAAGAAGATAAACCCAAACTCTCTGATTTGCGTGTAGTTGGAATTACTTGGAACTTACTAAAATGCCGATGGCCTCGTTCCCTCATGTTCTCTTCACACCTCCCCTTACCCCTCCCCCCACCCTCATGCTCCTGATTTAGTCAGGAGACCTTATCTATCTCTCCTTCCCAGGGCATCCATGTGTATTTCTCTTAGAGCCCTTCTTGTTACCTTAGATTCTCTGGGCTTGTGGATTGTAGCCTGGTTATTCTTTGCTTTACATCTACTATCCACTTATGAGTGACTGTATACTGTGGTGGAATTCAGGTGTTAGCTGATAAGGTTGGAAGACATGTTTCTAGAATTCTGGGAGCCTGAACAGGATGTGACCAGCCCTGTTCAAAAGAGACTGCTGACATCTTGAGTGCCCCATTTTGTTCTGCTTTCTTAGAGATTAGATCAACATCGCCTAGATCATCCTATCGCCAAAAAATTGTCCTGAAGTTTAACTTATAATCATGAGTGTTAAAATGCCCTCCAATAAATATTAATCCTATATTTAATATATTGCAAATAAAATTTATTACAATAACATACCGTTTTTGTCTTTCTGGGTCTGGGTTACCTCACTCAGGATGATTTATTTTTCTGTTTCCATCTATTTGCCTGCAAATGTCAAGATCTCTTTATTTTTTTTTTTTTTAACTGCTGAGCAATACTCAGAGAGGGAAAGCAAAGAAAGACATATCCTGATAAAGGGAGCCTTATTTGGTGGTTAAGGAGAAACCTGGTTCTAGGGAAACTCCCAGGTGTCCACAAGAGTGATCCTAGCTAAGACTCCAAGCAACAGTGGAGAGGGTGCCTGATCTGGCCTGCCCCTGTAATCAAATTGATGACCACCCTAACTGTCATCATAGAACCTTCATCCAGCAGCTGATGGGAGCAGATGCAGAGCTCCACAGTGAGCTCCCAGTCCAGTCAAAGAGATAGAGGAGGAATATATGAGCAAAGGGGTCAGAACCATGATGGGGAAACCCACAGAGACAGGTGACTGAGCTACGGGGAGCTACTGACTCTCGACTGACAGCTGGGGAACCTGCATGAGATCAAACTAGGCCCTCTGTATATGGATGATAGATGTGTGGAGTGAGCAGTTTGTGGGGCCTCTGGCAGTGGGACCAGGATTCATCTCTAGTGCATGACCTGGATTTTGGGAACTCATTCTCTGTAGAGGAACACCGTGCTCAGCCTTGATACAAGGGAGAGGGTCTTGGTCCTACCTCAACTTGATATGCCAGACTTTGTTGACTCTCATAGGAGGCCTTATCCTCTTTGAGGAGGATGGAGCAAAGCAGGAGGTGAGTGGGAGGAATAATATATATTATTATTATAATATATTATATATAATATAATATTTATTATTGTTATAATATATATTATATATAATAAAATATATTTTATTGTTATAATATATATTATATAATATAATATATTTATATAATATATATAATAAAATATATAATTACATAAACTTATACATAAAAATTATCAAAAAATCCCTTTTAGGTTTTGACTGATAAGCCCTTGATCTGTACAGGAAGTTGGGAAAATTCACATCTTGACAACACTATATTCAGTACCATGAGCATGACCTGGAACACCTCCCTATCCACTTGATCTGGAGAGTTTTTCATCAGTGTTTCAAACTTTTCTTCATATGTCATCAAGAAAACAATTTATCAGATCTATATTAAATACTTCAATTTTCCCAGTGTAGCTTTTTAAAATTCACATTCCTATTTATTCTTTCCTACTGTATTGGGAAGCAATATTTTTTTAGGCATTTACCATGAGCTCTGCGTCTTTGATATCTTCGCTAACTAGTTCCCAGAAACCTTTCTGTGAATTTTATTTAATGTTCTATACAGGTAGTTAACGTTATTTGAAAATAAAGGCAGTTTTATTGCTTTCTTTAGAATCTATACACCTTTTATTTCTTTTTTTATTATCTTATTGCACTAGGTAAAACACCCAGGAAGATGTTGAATAGGAATATTGACAAAGAATATCCTTTCCTTATTGCTGACCATAAGGAAAAGCATGAAGACTCTCAAAGGTAATGCTTGTGTTAGCTCTGTGTGTTTCCTGTGCTTTCTCTATTCACTGAAGTCACTTCATTTCTTGCTTCATATAACGTTTTGTCAGAAAGTGACACTAAGTTCTGTCAAAAGCTCTTCTGTATTTACTGATGTATTTATAGAGTTCTTCTTTTTCTTCTGGTTTTTGTTTTGCTTTGTGCTTTGTAGAATGAATTGCTTTTACTTACTTACAAACATCAAACTAGTCCTGCATTTTTGTGGCAAATCCCACATTATCATAATTTGTTATCCTTTGTATCACTTGCTAGATTGACTTGCTGCATTTTAAACTATTTTGGGTTCAAATATATAATAGAATTTGATATTAGTACAATGATGGTCTCATAGAGTAATCTCTACAGAAGAAGTCTTAGAAAATTGCTGTTATTTTTTTTTTTCTTTAAGAAAAAATTTCTAGGACTAGTAAGGGTACATTTTTCAGTGGAAGATTTTAAATTATTGATTTTATTTCCTTAATAGAGATATGGTTATTTAGATTGTCCATTTTTTTCTTCAATAAAATTTTGTATTCTGTGTCTTTTCAAGAGTTATTATTTCACCTGAGTACCACACTTTTGATCATACAGTTCTTTGTAACTCCTTATCTTTCTGTTCTGATTTGTGTTGTGACACACATGTCACTTTGTGGCCCAGGCTATCTTAGAACTTACTATGTGACTCAAATTCAGCTCAGGTTAAAATCCTCCCTCCTCGGGCTCCCAAGCTCCTAGGATTATAAACTGGAGCCAGCTTGTCAGGCCCCTTATTATCTTATTACTCTCTGTAGGGTCGGTAGAGATGACTCTTCTTTCATCTCTGATGTTATCTTGTGTGGCTATTGTCTCCCTCTCTCTCCTATTGTGTTTTGTCTGTTGTATTTTTGGTGGGCTGTTTTAGAGGCAGAGATTTTCACCTCAAAGACCTAGGATAAGTAATCCTTATGACTAAGACTACCAAGTAGCTGGGTCCACATGTGAATGCCACCATGCTCAGTTTAGCTTCAGCTTCCCTGACTGTAGCCCCGCCATGTGGGACAATAGTAAACAGGGAAAGTTGGTCTTTAATCTGGGCTTTCATGTTAACTTCACTAGAGTTTATGGATGTATTTAGGGATTCTAGTTCCTCTGGTGTCCCTATGACTGTGTCTTCTCTTTGGTTTTATCTCCCCAGTGCAAAGCTGATCATACAGAGATTCCGTGTTTTCCAACTGTTTGTGTTGGGGGACAGGAAAAACTACACTCTATGATTTTCCCATGTAAGTCTGGTTTTTCTTCCACAGATTTTTCTGTTTGGTTTCCGGTGTTATGACATTTCTCTCTCCCAGCGATGCTCTATTCTTGTCCAACACCAGCTTTTACTTCTTTCCTTGTCACATTTTACACCATTTCTTTGTAGCCTTGTCCCGTCATCTACTTCTCCATAGAAGACTGAAACGGGACAAACAACTTTCTCAACGTAGAAAATGAGAGCTGGGCAGGAAAGTGCTCAGTCTATGGAGTGAAGAAAACTTTTTCTACTGGAAGAATTCCTAGTGTGTTTTTAAAATAGTTAATGACAAGAGGGACCCGGGAGGGGTGCAGAGGTCACTATGAAGAAAATTAAGATAAAATGGTTAATATGCCCGTCTTCAGTCAGGATCAGCAGGTGATTTTTATTAGGCTGTTCCTTGAAAAGCTTGTTGGCGCTCCTGAGGGAAGGTCACCAAGTTCATTATTCTACATTCAGCTTCCAAAATCTGCTAAAGGAATGGATGTTGCACCCATTTCTGTGACCAGTGGTTTCTAATGCAGGTAACGAGGTCTCAGGTAGTTGAATTCCCTGGATGTACCTGATGCTTTAGAATCCATAGTCACTCACATTTGACAGTTATTTTTGTGATTTAAGCTTTTGATGTATTAAAAAAAGTAATTGATATTTAAAATTTCTCTGGCCTTTGCTTATTTTAAATATAGCAATGACATTTTCATACTTGGTATTGGAAGTCCCTTTGTACTATTTTCATACTTCAATGAATCACTGAGTCACTGGTCCATTTCTGTATAAATTTGGGGTATAAATCAACACAATATGACCACAGAAAGGCAAACCCAGTGAGTATGAACTGGCTTTTGGAGCCCATTCCCTATAGAGGAATTCCTTTCTTAGCCTTGATAAGGGGTGGGGGGTCGCAGAAGGGGCTTGGTCCTTCTTCAACTTGATAAGCCAGACTTTGTTGGTTCCCCATGGGAAGCCTTACCCTTTCTGAGGAGTGGATGGGGAGGTGGGGTGAATGGGAGGAAGGAAGGGGGAACTGTGATTGGTATGTAAAATGAAAAAAAAACATTTTAAATTAAAAAAAAATGCAGATAGATGGTCAGGCCAGCAATATGAGGCCTGGGAAATAGGCAAAAATCTACCTCTTTGGAGGTCCATGGACCACTATTTCCCAAGTGCTGCCTTTGATTTGCTTTAACCTTTCACCTCTGTTTAGGTGTGCTTTAAGGATCTCAAAGTGCTCTGTCATCAGATTGCCAGGTTCCGTCCCATCTCTCCTTGTCACTACCTGCAATCCAGGACAAGTTCCTCAATTTCTCTGGTCATCATCTGTAACTTTTCAAGGTTATGATAAGTAGAAGGGAGATAAAGCATGGAAAGTGCTGACTAGGGCTAAAAACTCAATATACGTGGGCTGTTACTGCATCGTGTTCTCTTGCCTGATGACTCCAAGAGCCCATTTTACAGACAGAAATAGAGACAGTCACTTGGCAAGTTGAAGGGCTAAAGGTGAAACCTAGGTCTCACCTCTAGTCCAAATCTTTTAACGTTATGGGTGTTACTTCCATACTGTGAGGTTGACATCAGGCTAAGACCTGGACTTCGGTCTCAATGCCAGTTTCTATAATTGGTCCACTTGATGGCTAGTATTCTGCCTCCAACCTTCAGGGAATCGAAAACTATGACTATGTACAGGGGCGGGGTAGGCCTCTGGTTTATGATCTGATTCCTTTGCTACGTCTTGTAGTTCCAAAGCCCCTATTTGTCCAAGTGCAGCACATTCAGAAACCCTTCAAGTGCAAAGCTGTTGGCCACAGTGAGGAAGATCTGTTCCTGGATAAGGTAAGCTGCAGGCACACAGATACCAGCCACTCAGCCTGAGACTGCTGAAGTGAACTGTCCCTTCCCAGCAATCTTTCCTGGTCTGTCCGAGTTCTCTTGGTAGCACCCATGCTTATGGAAAGGCAGGACATCATTTTATTCTGGTATAACAGGGTCGAACAAGCCAACTTTAATGCTTATGCAATAAAGACTTTCACTGTGTCAAGTAGAACAGGAGAAATTTGGGATGAAGAACAGTAAAAGTGTAGACGTTATCGATTTCATGCAGAATGGCTGCAATGGCTGATAAGTCTGAAGCTGATCAAGATTCTTCCTGGTTCGATTTGGTTATGAGGAAAGGGTGTGGATGGTGTGATTTCCAGGTGTTCATCGTTATGACAGCTGGCCTAAGTACACCTGCATAGTTGATTCCTGGCATTGGCTTATATCACTGATAAATGATAACAAAGATAAAGGGGGTTCATTTTAGAAGTCAGTTTCAATGGCTTGGTGGTAGCCCTTGTCCCTGGCACTCACCAGCATCATTACTTGAACTTAGCTGATACCTTTCCATGGCTTTGGAGTATAATGTGCGGCTATAGTTCATGGACCAGCAATTTGCTTCTGTAACAGATCTGGCTTATGTGAATCTCCATTTCTAATTTTATATATTTGTGTACAAAAATATAGCAAGCAGGAAGAAAGTGGGAAGAAAAAGAGAATGTACAGAATTCCACCCATATTAGTGGTTCTTAACTAATTGTGGATCATAACCCCCAAAGTGGTTGCATATCAGATATTTACATTATGATTCATAACAGTAGAAAAAAATACAGTCCTAAAGTAGCAACTAAATAATTTTATGGTTGGTGGGGGGGTCACCACAACCTGAGGGACTATATTAAAGGGTTACAGCCTTAGGAAGGTTGAGAACGACTGACCTAAGCCTTCCTGAAGCAAGATCAGGGACTGAACTGTACTTTGTCCTATATGCAACCTTGGCTGAAGTCCTTAAGCCATGTCATTTAGCATGCTTCCATGCCTGTATCTTCTGAAGAATATAGTGCTGGCATGGACAACCCTGTGTGCTCAGCACAGCAAGGCCCCATACAATTTACCTATTTGGCTGGTTTCCCAGCACATCCCTCATTGCCCTAATCCTCTTTGCTTTCACTCAGTGAGGAAGAATGGAGTGGTGTGGGAAGAATGGCAAGCCAGGGGCCAGGCAGAGTGGGTTTCAGATCACCTGTGACTCATTCTCACTTGGAAACATGCAGCTGGGACAAGAAGGATGCTTCCTTTCATTCCAGGGACCATTAGACATGGCTGGACTTGCCTGGCAACCTGACAGGCATCCACATGTGACTGGTAGATAATTGTTGCCTTTGGTGAAATTCTTTCTGAGCTGTGCAAGTAGCCCATGTTATTTGGCTGAAGAAAAGAAACCCACAGGCAAAATGATGGGGATTTTAGTTGAAATTTTGGTTGTATATTAGAAGTAGTGAACACACACAAATATACTATGGAGTAAAAGTCAGCATGCAGAAGGGGTAGGGAGTATTGGAAGAGCAGAAATGTGGGCAGGGAAGATTTTATCCAAACACATTATATACATGTACGAATATTAAATAAAACAAAAAAATAGGAAAGTCAGCATTCATACAAGTTTACAAGTTTACAATAGTGAAAGGAGATTTTGCACCTGTCTGTTCAGAAGCTGATCTCTCTCAGCTCTATGCCTGAAGGTTGCTTCTCTCCTGTCATTGAGAAAAGTTTGGGCAAACCCACCTGTAGTGCACTCCTGTAAAACCAACCAAAAAGAGATTGGGGCAGAATGATCATTTCAAGCCAGCTTGTGCTATATAGTAAGACTCAAAAGATGTGTTGGTTGATACATGTACCAAGTCAGAGAAGGAGTATGTGGGGCCAGCTAGCACCAAGCAAGAGCAAACACTGGTCCTCACCGCTGGTCTGTCCCCTAGATCCACTTTCCTGGGAAAGCCTTTTCAGGAAAAAAGTGGATAACATCTACCTCTAGCTGCTTGCATAGCACTGTGATCAAGCAGTGGGGCCTTGAGATTGCTAAGATGAAGAGGAACCCTTGTGATTAGTTCTGAGAGGGGTAACTACACAACCTTGCATGCTCAAATGGTTTGAATGTGGAAGACTAAGGAATGACTTTGCAAGAGCTGGAGGTAAGGCCTGTAAGGTTGTTGCTTTGGGAAGGATAAGTGGAGCATCCAGTACAAAGTGCTCTGATGCTAAGCTAATGCTGGTCTTGCTTATGAGCTGGCCCTTGAGTAGTTTCCAAAGTGGAAGGGAAGGTGGGGTTTACAGAAGGGTCAAAGTCCTGAGATAGCTAGTGGAAGTGGGGGACTGAAGCGTGGTAAGAAGAGCTAAGAAGAATTTAGTCTCCTGATTTTTTTTTTACACCACCCTTCTCCACACAGGCCCCTGAGAGCTGAAATCTCTGGTTTCATTTGTTCTTCAAACATCCCAGGGGATTGATGGGGCTATAATGCATTACTTTAAATGTTTCAAAAATGCTAATGGAAATCCTAATACATCTTTTTTTTTCTTTTTGCATACCCAGTTATGGATAGCTTTGATTAATAAATCATGGGGAAATGAATTAATTATTCCATAATGATTACAGTCTCTTTGGCAGACAGCATATTTCAAGGCAAGAAGGATGCGGGGATGGGGGGTGGGGGGTGGGGAGGGGGGATAAAGTATTTTGATGTGATAATGACCAGGCTAGAAACTGACACAGCACCTGACGGATGCTTTCCATCCCAGAACACCTTCCAGAAGGGGGACCACAGAATACTGAGTTGCCTGACATTATGGGCTTAGTGGGATGGAGGTGATAGAGGACAAATGGCAATGCTATGTCCTTTTGTTCCCATTTCTAGAGATTCAGGGAGTCATTAGGTGAGAGTAAGAGATAACTCCCATTCTCCTGCACAAAGGGGACCAAAGCCTAACAGCTCCTTTTTTGTCTCACCCCCTCCCATTCACATCTATCTCAGTTTCTCTCTTCCATGATTTTCTTGTTCCCAATCCCCACCCATTCTTCTTGGCTTCTTCCCCTGGAGCATCTCACCCCTCCACGGCTCTCTTCTTTTCTCTGCCTTTCCTCTCCCCCACCCCAAAGGCTCAAACATCTCTTCCAGCCCACCTCTCTTTCTGCCCCAGTGAAGGAGAATATTTTTTCCTTGAAAATTGACACCCTCCCCTACGAGACAGGTAGGACACACTCATCCATCCCTCCTACTTTCTGGCTGAGAAAGCAGTTATGCGTGATGTGGGGCAGTTTGGGCTAGGTAGGACATGAGGTTCCCCATGGCTGAAAGAGCTGCCAGGGGCTAGTTCAGCTGGCTTAGACTCCATGTGACAGAGAACAGGACAAAGTTTATGCTCCTGTGCCCATGGGGAGTGTAGAAGATATGCAGTCATACGGAGGTCAGATCTTGGGCAAATGTCAAGTTCCACACTCCAAACTAATTGGGACAGAAATCTCATTGCAGGAGCTAAGGTCAGAGCCTGTGCTCTGGCACCTTAAACAATCCATGTTAGCCCACCTGTAATCAATGATCCAAATAAAAACACTGAATAGTGAAAACTCCAAAAAGGAGATGTATTCAATGTGGCTTCATAGGGGAGATGAACAAAGAGGTCTAGTAACCCCCGCCACTGTTCAAGTTCATTTTTCAGGCCCTGACATGAGTTTTAGGTTTAAGTAGAAGGCCAGAGGTGAATATAACTGACGGATCTCCATTAAGGCCTGGTCCCACCCACCATTGCTGTCTCAACTTTAGTCTCTTCTGCCAAACTGCCAAAGTGTAAATCTCTTTCTAGAAGATGTTTCTCTTTTGGCTCAACCAGGCTTCAGCCTTTTCCTTCTCTCAGCATGAGGTTCCTGGGAAATTCCACTTCCTTGGGGTTCATTGTCTCAACAGTCTGACAGCCAAAGAGAGGGGGGTATTCTACCAGTGTCTGTAGGATATCTTCATTTCTGTCTCTGCCGTTTTACTCTAGGACTTGAACCAGGCTGACCTGATTCCACTGGGGATGTTTTAACCATCTATCACTGGACCCTACTTCTTGAGCTGTTCATTCAGCAGGCATGGAAGAGGAAGAGGTGAGTAACCACACTCATTTTTCCAGGACCAAGGGCTCCTAGGACACACAACCTTCAATACCAAACGAAGCCCGGAAAGTCCCTAGGAGGGTTGGGCACTCAATGGAATTGGAAACTACATTTCTACTAAGATCTCAGGTGAGGCCGCTGTTTCTCAGACTGTGTTTTGAGAGGGACTGCTTAAGTGTTCCTAGGTAGCTTCAGAGGCCAAGAGCTGAGGGTTGTGGTCCTGGAATCTTCTTCAGATGACAGACTCTGGGCTGGGCAAGAGTGGAGACTCCAAGTAACCCCAGCCAGAAAGGTTAGTGTGTCCTCAGGGAAAGCCAGCCACAGGGTTGGAGGCTGAGGGAGGAGGGGATTGGTGGGAAAATGGGATCAGGACTGATAGGACATCAGAGCCAATACTATACGGGGCTATGCCTAGCAGATATAGTCTAGGGATCTTTGTTATGGAACAGGCTAGTGTCTTGGGAACAGTAAAGCTGAGTAAAGAAGAACAGTACTTCCTAGGACTGGGCTGGTACTGGATCAGCTGGTTGGAGCTAAGAACTAGGAAAGAACACAGTAATAACTGGGAACAGAGCAAATGCAGTGCTTAAGCTGTGAGCCCGTGAACACTGCATTGGCTATATCTACTTATCTCTGTTTTCTGACTTAGGGAGTTTGGGAACAGCTTTGTGAGAGCCACAGTGGACAGCAGGGTTAGGGGCACAATGGATCAATCCTTTTTACCCCTAAAAATTACCAACTTCAAATGCTAAAGACACTTCCAGTGTCTAAAACATGGATGGGATGTGTGTAGCCAGCCATTATTACTGATTACACAAAAGTGAATATAAATAGAAGCGTTTAAAAGTGTAAAGCCGGAGACAGGTGATGCTTTTCTGTAGGCTTAGAGGCTGCATATGAATATACTAATATTTTAATTATTATCTGTGGCTCTATAGCTCCTCAGCCAGCTCCCTGCCAGCCACTCAGGCCTTGGCCTTGTGGGCTGTCAGTCTTGTGACCTCGGATATATTATGGCCAGGATATATAGGTCCAATTAAGTCTCTATCATTTTTATTTGTCAATAATACTCAGGAGTCAAAGACCGAGGTAAAAACCTGCTAATTCAGAGAGACTGAGTGGCAACTAGCTGATTTTGTTTTTGGCTGGAGACACCACAAGGGATGTGTTTCTTCCTTCATCCCAAAAACCAAGAGGAAACTCAAACTTCAGTCCCATCCTTCCCTTCCTATGCATCTTCTCTATCCAAAATGCTGGCTTCACTATGGTCAACACTATGATCAGTTGGTTGCTGGCTCTGCCACCTAATTCAAGGCATAACTTTATTGGGCAGTCTTGGGAATGTCAAAGTACAATCAAAATATCCCACAAAAGATAGATACCACTGGAATCCATTTATTCAGTATTATATATGCACAGGGAGCTTTCTCACAGAGCAAACTTGGGTATCTTAGACTCCTAGTCGGATTCTGACACTCTGAGCTTCTCCCAGTGTCTCTGAGAAAGGGATTTTGGCTGTTCACCTTCTTTTCCTGGCTGGCCTCCATCCTGTGTTCCTACCCTGCCAGAAAAGTTGTGGAAATCTTGGAACAGACTATTCAACTCATAAACAGATTTAGTTATCTGCTAGTTGGCATTTACTACTTCATTTTTCTGCCAGATGATCACCTTGTATCTTGAATTGATACAACCTGGATGTGTATGTGTATGCTGGATGTGGAGCTAGTAGTGTCCTTCTCAGAGAATAAACATAGATATTTTATGAGGGAAGAAGCAGAGCAAACTCATATAACATTTCTTCCCCTACAGGGTGGTGCTTGTCTTTTTAACTCCATTACCCTGAGGGTTGGTCTTTATTTGGGCATTTTGGTTCTTCATGGATATAACATTTCTGAATCCGCCCCAACAATAATAGAGTCAACTTGTACTCTAGCCATGATAAGCTTCTCAATTCTCCAGCGACTTAATTTCACTGAGAAGTCAGTTAAATCTAGGGTGCTTTGAACTGGTTGGGAGTGAACCATCTTTCTCTCTAGTATAGCCATCTCCCGGAAAGCTTAGTGGGTCCTTTGTTTGGTAAGCCACAGGCATGTGTTTCTGTAAAGACTTGATGGTGAGCAGTAGACTTCTTTAAATAACTTTTAAAAAATGATATCTTACAATCTTAGAATCATCACAAACTTGATGAGATAATCCAAGATTTACTTCTCTATACTTGGATTTCTACCAAGGAAACGGTTACTGCCTTAGGTATCTGCCCATTTAGGGGATTACAAAAGTCTCAAAAAGTCAATTCCAGTTCATATTGGATTATTATGATTATGATGTCATTGGCATTATCTCCTTATTGGTGAAGAATACCTACCAAATCTGTTAGAGACAAAGGGACTGAATTCGAGTGCATGGTCTAACTCAGCTGCCTTCCCTAAGAATTCTGTAGTATGAATAGTGATGAGATATACCAAGGTAGAGGCAGATCAGACCTAACTTGGCTTAACCCCTACCCATCCCACCCCACCCTTGTTTCCTCCTTTCTCTTCAAGCCCCGCCCACATGATGAGCACCTTTGCATTCATTATTCTGGCATCTGGGGTGACATAGAACAGCGTGGAACAAAGCACGGCCTGGTTGGTGCCTGAGGTGTGAAGGTGTCTGACTCACTTGTAGCATGAGTCTGCCTCACTTCCCTTGGCCTGTGTTGCTTGTTTGCTTGTTTCTGCCTGAGGCTCTGTATGGCTGGGGAGAAGCCTTAATTGACAGTGTAGAGATTTGGCCAGCAAACCTGGACCTGCCACTTTCAACTGCTTGAACTTGAGAGAATCGCCTTATATGTGAGTTTCCTTCTCTCTAAGATGACTAGGTTCTTGGGGGATCTTTGCTTTTCAGTGTGTCACAGACAGTAGTAGCAAGGGTAAGCATATGAAATCTTATTAGGAAGGCGAGGTCCTAGACCATCTCTAGACTCATTGAACTTGAAGTTGCATTCAAGAAGATCCCTAGACAAATGAGAGAATGTGGCTCTGTGGTCTCCATTAGTCTTTGGCCCCGAGTGTCTGTGCCTTAAGGAGTCTCTGAGCTTTGTCTCTGTGCCTATATAGCTGTGGACTGAACTTTGCTCCAGAGGAATTCCCTCCAATTTCCACAGTGTGCTTGCCCCTTCCCTACTGTAGCCCTCCAAAGCAGCAATAAGATATTTGATGAGCTCCAGGAGCTCACTCTCTGCCAGCTGGCATTTAATGATGTTCACCTAAGGGCTAGGGGATGTCTTCTGAAATTGTTATCACAGATTGTTGAACACTTGCTCTCAAAGGCCATGGTCAGATGCTCCATCCTGTAAGAGTGTGTCTGCTAATTAGGGAGACGATTCAGGAGTCAAGCGAATGCCGTCTAAGCAGATCCAAGATACATGCACCAAACTGCCTTCATCTAGTCATTATTAGACTAAGAACATGAAGAGAAGGGGAGAAGTGGGATTCCCTGAAGGGAGGGCTTTGTGTGAGGAGGGAATCTCAGCTCTTTCTGTCTTTCTTTGGTGTGAACATATGCTCCAGGTTGAGTGTGAGCCTAGCTTTTCCCCGTGAGTGCAGATGAAGCTGCTGCTGAGTAAGAGCCAGAGACTGCATTTGGTATCCATCCAGTCAAAGAAACAGAGACTGGTTCCTCTGTTAATTCCTCTGGAATTAAATACCAACAGCAGCATCAGTAATAACAGCAGCAAACAAAGCAGCCAGCTGTGTTGACCTCATGAGGACAAGTTACTAGGAGTCCAGCACAGTGTCTTCCTAAGGACTCTGAGTACTTGCCACACTCCTTACTGTGATAATTGCAGGAGCTCAAGTGAGTAGAAGTGGTCCCTTGTAGTGGAATGATGTTGTTACATTGTAAATAATTGTCTCACCTACTGGTTTAATAAAAACTCGGATTGGCTGAAGGCAGACAGGAAGTGTGGGTGGGGCTACCAGAGTAATAAAAGTCTGGGAACAGAAAGAACAGATCAGAAATGTCACATAGAAGCCAGAGGATGCAGAGGACAACTATGCTGCTCTGAGAAAGGTACTGAGGCTCATGGCTGAACAAGATAAGAATCATGGGTTAGTTTAAGAGCAACATCTAGCAAGTTATATGCCTGGACCCCAGGTCAATCAGTGTACAATTAATACAAGCGTCTGTGTGTTTCAGTGGGACGATGAGAGTGTGGGTCTGAAAGTCTGGGCCACCAGGCTAGGCCATAAGGTCTGGGTCACGAGACTAGGCTGTAAGGTCCAGGCCAGAAACATAATACTACAGTCCCTCCTGGATATGAGGTCAACTTCGACACACAAATTTCCAACTGGGATGACTGATTAGGTGATGAATGAAGGAGGTCAAAGAAGGTTCTGGATAGGAGGACAATCTTTAACTGGGATGCTCTTTCATCGTGTCTTTCAGATCTTTGAATTCATCCTTATACTGAGAAGACAAGCTGCTAGCTGAGCCCAGAGATGCCAGGAGAATCCATGGAGTAGGGCTAAGCCCTGTGCTGTGCTCTGTGTGTTCCCTTCAATGGGCATTGTACTCAAAGTAGATTCCTGGGGTAAATAAACGGGAAGACAGTGCTCTAAAGCTGAGGGTACAAGAATGATTTGCCATCATGAAGACTCAGAATCGCATGTCACATAACAATATATCCATTTCTTTATTTGGGCAAATACCCCATAGCAGAAAAGATATGAGACAGCTTGAAGGAAATATATACATCTAGGGCATAATATAAATACAAAATGCAAAATTAGACCATGGGAAATATAAATTAGTGGAGTAGGTCGGCGTGGCTTACTAAGCAGATCACATCTCTCTGATCAACCCAGGAATGGCAGTCTTCAGTAGAAACTGGAGTCAGGCTGTATGGAATTACATGTAATTTTAGCTAGAAATACAGTCTTGCCCTTGAAGTTAGGAACAATACACAGGCAGCACATTAGAGGCCCAGAGTGCTTGTCAAAAAACAAAACAACCAAATGTACCTGAAGGTTTTTCGTCAACCTGAAGCTCAATGTGAGCATTCCATTCATGGCTTAGCTCTGCACCTAGCTGGTCCTGTGTGAATAGTGCTAGCATGTTCCTCAGGAAGGAGAGTCTCCTTGCATGAACTTTAGCTATGCATTTGTGATTCAGTGTCCATGTTGAGATCTGCTCCTATGTATCCCCTGAGTGATAGGATGAAGAGGAGCCAGGGGCACAGAGTCCAGTGAGTATCCAAGGGACATGGCCACAGTACTGGGTGATGCATGTTCATGGGAGACCCCAGTTGGGTGTCTGTGCTTGATTCCATTGAGCAATTCTTTGAAAGAAACTTTGACCGAAGGCTTCCTTGGCATCTAAGCCTGCAGTAGAGTGTTTCCTATAAAAGCCTTGCCATGGATCTTCATGGCTTCTTAGTCCCTCATAAACTTCTGGAATGGTGGCAGTAGTCTCAGAGGTTTGGTACAGGGTGCTTGGACTCGAGATAGAGCCCTGGTAGTTATAGTCGTTTGTGGCTCTCCTTATAGGTGATGTGAAAGTTTCTTTACTGAAGCATGTAGGTTCTTCTTGGATACTCTCAGAGGATGTATGTGCTTCAGAGAGAGAGAGCACGTCTTGATTTGATTTCTCTGTGCTATACAGACCTGTGTGTGACAAAAGTAGCCAAATATGGATTAGACAAGTCTCAGTGACCAGACTTGGGTCTAAGTCCCAGTGCCTGAAACCCTCAGCACCTGCAATTTTTCTTGGACTACTTGAAACAAATCTGAGACTTGGATTTCTTTCACCTACTAAATGGAGATTTGAGTCCTTGATTAGGACTGGTAAGCAATTAGTGTTTGATCCAGCTGCTTATGGAGAAGGTGTTCATCAAATATTAACTCCTTCAAAACAAAGCTAATGCCCTGTCCTGGGCTTTTGATTCTACCCCCTCCCTCATTCCAGATTAACCCATCTTCGATTAACATTTTTAAGCCACCCTTCTGATCTCCATTCACTATCCCACTCAGTTTCCTGCGTCCATCCCCTATAAAGGAACCCTGTGCCATCAGGCCATTGTCCTGCTTCCTTAATTCCACCACCAAACACTCTGACTGACAACCCTGCTCTGGCCTTGTGCATCTCAACAGCCACTCATCTTATCTTTCCCAACTGTTTACTGATAAAGGCTCATTGCTGAGACTCATCACCTTTTCTGAGGCTTCAACATCCTCAGTAGCTCTGAAGCATGCCATGACAGCATCTTGTGCTAGCCATCACATCTTCTTTTGTCCTCTCTGCCACCTTCACCAAGCTGTTCCCTTATTATTACCGGGAACCTTTATTTGGGCTACCTAAACTGCGTTCTTCATCATATCCTTTATGTGCAAGTACGACCCACAGTTCTGACCTCACGTCCCATGAGAAGGATCAGTGGCCTGGCCAGAGGCTTGGCATACTTTTTCCTAAAGGGTCAGGTAATTATAGTTCAGACATTTTAGGCTATCTGGGCTCTGTTTGAACTACCCGACTTTTCTACTACTCCATAAAACAGCCATGGACAATAACAGAAGTCAAAGACCCAATGAAGCTTTACTTACAAAAACAGAGGCAGGCCAGATTTGTCCAGAGGCCAATCTGCCAATGCCCAGTCATGTGGAAAGAGCATGAACTAATGCAGACACACAGGGTTGGACAGTTTAGTTCCATCACTTACTGGTCTGTGATATCACTGAAGTGGGTTAATCCCTATGTGTCTTGTCATCCTTATCTGTGGAAAGGCACTAATGGTGATGATGAGGAGGAGGAAGAAGAGGAGGAGGAAGAGGAAGAGGAGGAGTCCTGTGATCCTTTTCTCAAAGCATTGATAGTATGGTAAAATGGAGTAATCGCAGTGCCTTGGAGCCTGGTCTGGACCTTTCTCCTCCAATCTCTATAGTCTCCTCCTTTCCCCCAGCCTCTCCTCCCTCTACAATCTCATCTTCAGTCATATCCCCAGCTCTGCTTCCAGCTCCATGTCTGATGTCTTTTCAAGTTAAGCAACACGCACCCTCAACCCCAGTTGGGTAGTTTTGCTCATACACTCCATTTGCCTCTTAAACTCTCCATGCTTGAGAAAAAAATGCATCATTTAAATCAGATATGGCTTCTCATAACCTTCCCTGTTCTAGGGATGATGATACTTTCTGAGCCTTTGCACCAGCCTCCCCCACAGGAGAGCAGGACAAGCCCCTTCTCTTAGGATGTCTCCATGTTCTCCTAACGCTCATCTTTTAGCCATCATTTCTCTCCAAACTCTTATTTCTTAGCACTTTCTGGACGTTCTCCCCATCTCAGAGCCAATAATACTCATTTCATCCACACTGCTAAGAGTGGTGGGATATGGCCATTCTCCAGTCTTTAATGTCAACATCCCACCTACATCAAGTACCAGGAACCTCGCTAAATGTTGAGTCCTGGATGGACGACTGCATGGAAGACCCCTAAGTTTGATACATTTATTTAACCTACCTGGAGATCCCTAAATTCTTTAGTCTCAGAGCCTTTCTCTTTCTTGGCTAATCTTGCCTATGGCATTTCTGTCTGTCAAGTTCTTATGGTTTTTCAGGGCCAGGCCAGGCATCTGAATTTCTCTGTGGTCGGATACATGAGCCTTGATTCCAGGCAGGGGCTCTATGTGCTCACTCCAGCTTTCAGAGCCTATGTAACACTGGGCTTATCTCCTGGACTGCACTTCCCTATGTACACCCACGAAGTAGATGTACACTTGCAGTCTCTCTCTCCTCAGTCTAGAAATCCCCAGGGAGACTTGAGAGATGCTTGACTGTTCACTCAGCCCCAGAACCATGTCTGTCCCTGGCATGGGCTTGCTGAATAGTTGTGGGTGCCCTTTTACCCAGCTAACCTTTAAGCAGACATAGAAGTTGCGTGGGCAGAGGAGAGAGGCTATCTGCTTGAGAAAGCAAATGAGAAACAAGTTTCACTTTCCGGGGCTTAGAGGTCATGAGCCTTGGATACCTTTTGGCCTTGATAGCAGAGTAGTGAGTGTGCTTGTTTCTGTGGGTGATAGTTTCATGATGGGTGTGTACAAATGTGAGGAAGGCCATAGAATGGAACATGATTGGAATGAGGAGTCTATGAGGAAGTTACACTAGTGTACATTGAACATCTGTGTACAGTGGGGAAGAGATGTATCTAGTATGTGTAGTATATTCATGTGCCAATGTTGTGAAGGAGGCAATCTGTGTGCATGTGTGTTTAGTGTATTCCTAAGTTTAAGATATGTGTTGAAAGAGAATGTTGAGGCAAAGGGAGTGTGTGTGTGTGTGTGTGTGTGTGTGTGTGTGTGTGTGTGTAGTGGGAATTATCTTAGATCCTATTTGCACATAGACAAGAGTCTTCACCTGACTTTTCCTGGGGACATATCTTTATGGGACCTGCCCAAGAAGTTTAAGAAAGGGAGAGGGTGGAGAGCAAACAGCCTGGAAAATCAAAGCAAGAAAGACTCATTTTGTACATAGTTGGGCTATAAAAACAAACCAGTCATCTTGAAACTTTCGGGGCAGCTTTTGAGGTTTAGCACCAACTGCCTTCTTGCCTCTGGAGAGTTGGCACTCTGCAGGCTAAGTGTTGGCAGAGCAGCCAGGCCAAGGCTCTGTCCTGCAGCACACCAGGAATGTGATCTCCTTAGCCCTGGGGCAGGGTGGAAACAGGTCCTATCTACTTCATGTCAAACAGTCTCCAAAGGATGTGGGAGGTAATGTGGAACTGACTCTGAGCTCAGGAGTCTGTTTCTTTTTCCCTGACCCCACTCTGATAACTGAGAACTGGCTAAACCAGTTACAATTGCCATAAATCATAAATGAATTTGGTGATTATAATGAGGCCGAAGGTTGCAGAATGCAAGAGAACCGACAGCAATTGTCTTGGAGATACCAGAGGAAATGTTCAGGGAAAACACTACTTCCATGCAAGTTGAGTGGAAAAAAATACTGAAAACCCAGTGTCTGGATAAGTAGACTGTGTGTGAACTGAGCTCTGGATTCTCTCACTCTGCCTTATCTCTTGCCCTCTCTAGGGATCTTTCACTTATACTGCTTGATCATTGTAAAGGAGAGGGCAATGACTTGTCCAAAGTCATAGAAGAGGGTGTAGCCCTACAGTGAACGAGCAGCATCTGGGTCAGTAAGGCTCCACTGTTACTCTGGACCGCTCCACTGCAGGGGTGAAGAGAAAGATGGACGGTGACCTGGCGGCTTTGAAGGCCGCCCACACAGAGTTTGAAGACTAGAAAAGTGAAAGTGTTCTTGGAATGGCTTGTGCCCCATGGAGAAGACACAGGGTAGCCCCCAAATCTGAAAAATCTAGCTGAGCCTGAGTAAAAGCCTGACCCACTCCCATAGCCATTCGAAACAAAATGAGACAAAACAAAATACCCTCTTAATACCATGCACTGCTTTAAGAATTGATCACGTTGGGGATATTCCTTAATGGTAGAACACTTGCTTAATATGCACCAGGTCTTGGTTCCTGCCCTAGCACCACAAAGGTGGAATTGGTCAATCTTTCAGGAGTGTCTGTCTAAAAGGAAGGTTTTCCCCACTGTCTACTGTCCTGTGCCAGCGATCAGCCTGACAACAGAGGTTTGACTGAGTGCCCTTTGCCTTGTTTAACCACTATCAGCTACATCCTTCGAGATTTATCTCCTATCTCCACTTTACCTACTCAGAGACAGTATGGAGAAGGGAGGCAAATTTCCTTGGATCACACAGAAAGGAACAAAACAGGATTCAAGGCAGATGGTGTGGAGCTTCACCTGTCCTGGCTATTGAACTAAATTTAAAAAAATAAATTTGAGGAGTGGAGGCATACCTGTAGGTTAAACACAAATGTACATAAAAATATAAATAATAAATTTGAAACTACAATATGTATGCATGCATCTCTCTCTCTCTCTCTCTCTCTCTCTCTCTCTCTCTCTCTCTCTCTGTGTGTGTGTGTGTGTGTGTGTTAGCATGTGTGAAAACATGCCTCAGTGCAGATGTAGAGGTCAGAGAACAACTTATAAGGGTCAGTATTTCCCTTCTTCCATGTTGGTGTCTGAGGTTGAACTCAGGTCATCAGACTAGGTAGCAGGTACCTTTTTTCCTACTGAACCATCTCCCTGGCCTGAGACTATTGAGCTTCTGTTAGATGCAGGGCAAGGAGACTAATTTGGATATGTCAAAAACTCTGATACTAATTCTTATCAACCCGTGCTCTGTGGCTAGGGTGACCTTTTGGAGATAGATTCAGCTGAATCAAGACAAATCCTTGCTTATAAAAAAAAATCAACAATACATTATTCTGTTTAAAGGAATAACCAACATGCTTAGAAAGCTCTTGGAGTCTCTGCCAGCCTGGGCCTTTGCCCACTGCAAGCCCTCACCCCCTCAGCCCTTCTCTTTTTCTCTTTCCTCTTCTTAGAACTGTGCCCAATCCATTCCCTCTCTTGAGAGACTTTCTAATCACTCCTCCCCCATTTTCTCGGTGCTCAGCCTGCTATCGCCTCTGGGAAACCCATGACTCCACTTTCCAGGTTGGTTTCTCTCTTGGATGCTCCCTTCCTTCACGGTCCTCAGCCTACTTTGTTGTTTGCACTGCTGTTAGTATGACTGTATGCTAATGTCCATGTCTCTCTCCTGGCTGTGAACTACCGGACCCGATCTTTATAGCATCTCTGGTACCTTATGCCAATGCCTGACTCATTCTCATGCTACGGCAGGCAAGTTGGAGTCTTCATTGCTTCGAAGCCTCATGATATAAAATATGAACTGATTCTTAGCATGGTCAACTCTGAGAAAGAACCACGAACTCCAAGTTTGGATTCCAGGTGAGCTTACTCACCCAGGCTACATGTTTAACAACAACATTTAACAACCCAATTGTTTGCAAAATGCCATTCCCGCCTTTACCACTTTCTGGCCTCTTTAGTGAGAGCAGAAAATAATATCCTTATTTCTAAGGTTACAAATGTAGAGGCTCAGCATGTAACGCACATTATCTAAGGTCACCTCAGCTAAGGGCACGAAAGCCCAGTGTGCGTCCTGTGGGGTTCTGGTGTCTCATTTCTCTCTTCATCTACCTCGCACTGAACACAACACTCTATTCCCACAGCTCCAGGGCCAAATGTAGTCTCTAATGAAAGATATAATCCTTACTTCCTCCCTCCATCTCAGCAATAACCTTTGCTCTCTTACCTCCTAATCAAAAGGGAGTGCCAAGCTGCACTCACCTGCAGGTCCCAACTCACCTGGGAAGGAGGGTATGCGATCAAAACAGTGCTCCTGTTTCAGTATCCGGGGAAGAGTGGGCATCTAACTCTGGGTCTTGAGGTCGAGCCCAGTGTTATCTTTCAGCTTCACCTCTGTGTCGAAATCCTACAGGTGGCTCTTATCTTGTCCCATGTAGTCAACTGAGACACTCAGCTGGCTGTGACATCTAACTCGGCCAATGAAAATTCAAAGCTAGTTTCTAGACTTCAGGATCTTTGAGGCTAGTCTGGGAACATGTGTTAGACGTATTAGTCTTTGTGAGGAGCAAAGCAGGGGCACTTCTGAGTGAGGCAGACTCTGACCCACCTGTCAGATGTGGGAAGGAAGCAAGAGAGAAAAACCATTCTGGATGGTTCTGCTCTGCTTGATCCCACACAGCCCAGCTCACACCTCATGCAAGGCCATTAGCAGGTACTGGGGAACTTTCCATACATTCTTTATGTCTGTGCAGTAGTCAGTCAAGATGGGCTTTTTCCTCCTAGACTATACTGAGGGCTAATTTCCCCCACCCCTCCTGTGAGTGTGTGTGTGTGTGTGTGTGTGTGTGTGTGTGTGTGTGTGTGTGTGTGTGTGTAGTGGGAATTATCTTAGATCCTATTTGCACATAGACAAGAGTCTTCACCTGACTTTTCCTGGGGACATATCTTTATGGGACCTGCCCAAGAAGTTTAAGAAAGGGAGAGGGTGGAGAGCAAACAGCCTGGAAAATCAAAGCAAGAAAGACTCATTTTGTACATAGTTGGGCTATAAAAACAAACCAGTCATCTTGAAACTTTCGGGGCAGCTTTTGAGGTTTAGCACCAACTGCCTTCTTGCCTCTGGAGAGTTGGCACTCTGCAGGCTAAGTGTTGGCAGAGCAGCCAGGCCAAGGCTCTGTCCTGCAGCACACCAGGAATGTGATCTCCTTAGCCCTGGGGCAGGGTGGAAACAGGTCCTATCTACTTCATGTCAAACAGTCTCCAAAGGATGTGGGAGGTAATGTGGAACTGACTCTGAGCTCAGGAGTCTGTTTCTTTTTCCCTGACCCCACTCTGATAACTGAGAACTGGCTAAACCAGTTACAATTGCCATAAATCATAAATGAATTTGGTGATTATAATGAGGCCGAAGGTTGCAGAATGCAAGAGAACCGACAGCAATTGTCTTGGAGATACCAGAGGAAATGTTCAGGGAAAACACTACTTCCATGCAAGTTGAGTGGAAAAAAATACTGAAAACCCAGTGTCTGGATAAGTAGACTGTGTGTGAACTGAGCTCTGGATTCTCTCACTCTGCCTTATCTCTTGCCCTCTCTAGGGATCTTTCACTTATACTGCTTGATCATTGTAAAGGAGAGGGCAATGACTTGTCCAAAGTCATAGAAGAGGGTGTAGCCCTACAGTGAACGAGCAGCATCTGGGTCAGTAAGGCTCCACTGTTACTCTGGACCGCTCCACTGCAGGGGTGAAGAGAAAGATGGACGGTGACCTGGCGGCTTTGAAGGCCGCCCACACAGAGTTTGAAGACTAGAAAAGTGAAAGTGTTCTTGGAATGGCTTGTGCCCCATGGAGAAGACACAGGGTAGCCCCCAAATCTGAAAAATCTAGCTGAGCCTGAGTAAAAGCCTGACCCACTCCCATAGCCATTCGAAACAAAATGAGACAAAACAAAATACCCTCTTAATACCATGCACTGCTTTAAGAATTGATCACGTTGGGGATATTCCTTAATGGTAGAACACTTGCTTAATATGCACCAGGTCTTGGTTCCTGCCCTAGCACCACAAAGGTGGAATTGGTCAATCTTTCAGGAGTGTCTGTCTAAAAGGAAGGTTTTCCCCACTGTCTACTGTCCTGTGCCAGCGATCAGCCTGACAACAGAGGTTTGACTGAGTGCCCTTTGCCTTGTTTAACCACTATCAGCTACATCCTTCGAGATTTATCTCCTATCTCCACTTTACCTACTCAGAGACAGTATGGAGAAGGGAGGCAAATTTCCTTGGATCACACAGAAAGGAACAAAACAGGATTCAAGGCAGATGGTGTGGAGCTTCACCTGTCCTGGCTATTGAACTAAATTTAAAAAAATAAATTTGAGGAGTGGAGGCATACCTGTAGGTTAAACACAAATGTACATAAAAATATAAATAATAAATTTGAAACTACAATATGTATGCATGCATCTCTCTCTCTCTCTCTCTCTCTCTCTCTCTCTCTCTCTCTCTGTGTGTGTGTGTGTGTGTGTGTTAGCATGTGTGAAAACATGCCTCAGTGCAGATGTAGAGGTCAGAGAACAACTTATAAGGGTCAGTATTTCCCTTCTTCCATGTTGGTGTCTGAGGTTGAACTCAGGTCATCAGACTAGGTAGCAGGTACCTTTTTTCCTACTGAACCATCTCCCTGGCCTGAGACTATTGAGCTTCTGTTAGATGCAGGGCAAGGAGACTAATTTGGATATGTCAAAAACTCTGATACTAATTCTTATCAACCCGTGCTCTGTGGCTAGGGTGACCTTTTGGAGATAGATTCAGCTGAATCAAGACAAATCCTTGCTTATAAAAAAAAATCAACAATACATTATTCTGTTTAAAGGAATAACCAACATGCTTAGAAAGCTCTTGGAGTCTCTGCCAGCCTGGGCCTTTGCCCACTGCAAGCCCTCACCCCCTCAGCCCTTCTCTTTTTCTCTTTCCTCTTCTTAGAACTGTGCCCAATCCATTCCCTCTCTTGAGAGACTTTCTAATCACTCCTCCCCCATTTTCTCGGTGCTCAGCCTGCTATCGCCTCTGGGAAACCCATGACTCCACTTTCCAGGTTGGTTTCTCTCTTGGATGCTCCCTTCCTTCACGGTCCTCAGCCTACTTTGTTGTTTGCACTGCTGTTAGTATGACTGTATGCTAATGTCCATGTCTCTCTCCTGGCTGTGAACTACCGGACCCGATCTTTATAGCATCTCTGGTACCTTATGCCAATGCCTGACTCATTCTCATGCTACGGCAGGCAAGTTGGAGTCTTCATTGCTTCGAAGCCTCATGATATAAAATATGAACTGATTCTTAGCATGGTCAACTCTGAGAAAGAACCACGAACTCCAAGTTTGGATTCCAGGTGAGCTTACTCACCCAGGCTACATGTTTAACAACAACATTTAACAACCCAATTGTTTGCAAAATGCCATTCCCGCCTTTACCACTTTCTGGCCTCTTTAGTGAGAGCAGAAAATAATATCCTTATTTCTAAGGTTACAAATGTAGAGGCTCAGCATGTAACGCACATTATCTAAGGTCACCTCAGCTAAGGGCACGAAAGCCCAGTGTGCGTCCTGTGGGGTTCTGGTGTCTCATTTCTCTCTTCATCTACCTCGCACTGAACACAACACTCTATTCCCACAGCTCCAGGGCCAAATGTAGTCTCTAATGAAAGATATAATCCTTACTTCCTCCCTCCATCTCAGCAATAACCTTTGCTCTCTTACCTCCTAATCAAAAGGGAGTGCCAAGCTGCACTCACCTGCAGGTCCCAACTCACCTGGGAAGGAGGGTATGCGATCAAAACAGTGCTCCTGTTTCAGTATCCGGGGAAGAGTGGGCATCTAACTCTGGGTCTTGAGGTCGAGCCCAGTGTTATCTTTCAGCTTCACCTCTGTGTCGAAATCCTACAGGTGGCTCTTATCTTGTCCCATGTAGTCAACTGAGACACTCAGCTGGCTGTGACATCTAACTCGGCCAATGAAAATTCAAAGCTAGTTTCTAGACTTCAGGATCTTTGAGGCTAGTCTGGGAACATGTGTTAGACGTATTAGTCTTTGTGAGGAGCAAAGCAGGGGCACTTCTGAGTGAGGCAGACTCTGACCCACCTGTCAGATGTGGGAAGGAAGCAAGAGAGAAAAACCATTCTGGATGGTTCTGCTCTGCTTGATCCCACACAGCCCAGCTCACACCTCATGCAAGGCCATTAGCAGGTACTGGGGAACTTTCCATACATTCTTTATGTCTGTGCAGTAGTCAGTCAAGATGGGCTTTTTCCTCCTAGACTATACTGAGGGCTAATTTCCCCCACCCCTCCTGTGAGTGTGTGTGTGTGTGTGTGTGTGTGTGTGTGTGTGTGTGTGTGTGTGTGTGTGTAGTGGAATCATTGTGGACTACTAGAGAAAGACGAAACATAGAGAAAATGGTCTCTAAAGAGAAAACATTCATTCTACATTGTCCTGGTGTGTCCACCACAACACTAACCTGAGCCTAGACTTACAGAATTCTCATGTGAGGATCAGTCATCCATCCACCTGCCCATGCAGTCCTGGCCTGTCCCCGCCTGTCTGAGCCTCCTTCATTACCTTGCTAGGCAGGTCTTGTGTGCACTCACCTGGTCCCAGTGGGGCATTAGGTGTGGAGGGCTTCATGTCCAGGTGGCCTCAGGTTCACAGCTGCACATGCCACACTAAAAGTCCAGCTTCTCAAGAGGCACCTCGATATTGAAGGAATACCAGGCAAGCCAGAAGAGGAGGCTCAGGGCCAGGATCAGAGCCCCAGTGTAGACCAAGAAGTCCCAGTAGTTTAGAGTGGCAAAGATCCCCAGCAGCAAAAGGATTAGGCCCACAGCGTCGCTCAAAAGAGCCACAATGAGTAAAACTACACAGCGCCCCAGATGGCATCTTGTACAAGGTCTGCCCAGGAGCATTGCCCAGGAGCAGCCGGTGGGGTCCAGCTGCACTCCTGGGGGTGATTTGCATGGGAGGTGGCAGTCCTGTGCTGTCTCTCCCTCTGGGTGTGAGCAAATGCGTGAGCTGGTGCGTCTCGGAACAAGAAGGAAGTACACATGGGTCCACCTTTATGAGCCTGGCAGCCAGTGGGGCAGGATATTTCTTAACTGTTTCATGGTTCAGGAATGATCCCAACCCAAACAATATGACATCACTGTTCATTGGACTGGGCATTGCTGGGATCAGCAAGGCTATGTGGCTGAGAAGTATGCCTCAAGTGGATTTGCAGTCAGAGGTCCTGGGACCCTGGAAGAAGATGCTTTCCTTGTTCGCTGATGTAAGAGCCAGACAGCCTGAAGGCCCTGAATACCTGATAATTGTGTCCACACCTGCTGGGGTAGTGCAGGACGTTCCTTCTCCCATGCTTTCTGCCGTGCTCTTCCTGGTGGGAAAAGGAAAAGTTAAAAAAAATTATTATTTGTTCTTTGTTCATATTTGGATTTTTTTGTTGTTTTGTTTGTTTTTGAGATTTTGTTTTTTTTGAGACAGGCTTTCTCTGTGCAGTCTTGGCTGTCTTGGAACTCACTCTGTAGACCAGGCTGGCCTAGAACTCAACAGAGATCCACCTGCCTTGGCCTCCTGAATGAAAGGCAGCCACCACCACTGCCTGGCTCATATGTGTTTATAATGCTTTCTAGAGTTCTCATACCCCCTTCCCTTCTGTTATCCTTTTCACTTCTGCAATCCCCTTTCCCAAACGGACAAGAGTGTGCCGACAACTGTAAGCTATGGAATGATTCTGTAAGAGTTGCTTGCTCAATACTGGTCAGTGCTGTATTTGCCTTGCAGATGCTCTACCCAACATCTAAAGGATGTAATTTCTCTAAGATGATGGACAGAAAAGATAAGAGCAGATGGAGAGGTGAGGAGACAGGGAGAGGATAGGTTGGGAAGGCCCTCATGCTTCTGTCTGCATTGTATTCAGTATGAACCAAAGACACTTCCCAGGCATGAGCCCAGAAGTCTTCTACATGCCAGTGACTATTTTTCACATCAACTAGTTTTTGCTTGTTTTATCCATCTCTCATGATGGATAATGCCAATCTGCCCATACAGATATGTGAACATCCCTGAGGAGGTATGGATGCAACAGGTAAGGTTGATTTTGGTGGCCACTTATAAGATGGGCAGACTGAACATTACATGAGAAAAATGCACAGTGCAATCCCCTCAGCAGAGCTACACAGGCAAGCATTTCTCTGTCCCCATTTAGGAACCAACCCTTTCTGAGCTTTGGCTTCCCAAGATAGATGAAGTAAACACTTTCTATTTAAAATCTTTCCCAAAGATTGAGAATAAACAGGAGCTTCCCATTTAGTTCACTTAGTTTCCTACGTATAAAGTTAGCTTTGAAGGGAGAGAAACTTGTAGAAAAATGTATTGGGAAAGGAGGGTAGACGCACAACACAAACCAGAGGTTTCAGGATCCAAGCAACTGAAGATTTGACTCAAGCCATCTAGCTAAGTTGGAGCATCTCAAAGACAGAAGTATCTGAGGTATGCCTCTGGATCTGCATTACATCCCTCCTATTGAAGCCCCAGGAACTGTTCACTCATGTCAAACACCTCATTGCTGGGGAAGCCAAGGCTCTTCCAATTTGTTGCCCAGCTTTGACTATGAGATTCTTGAGAGGACTGTAAAGCAGTGATGGCCAATAGAATCCCCCACTGTGGCTGTGGTTGTGCATGGCATGGCTGATTCCTTCTTGCCTGTCTAGTTGTATACAGGTTCCCTTGTATTTCAGAGCCCCCCTTCTCCCCCTCCCTCTCCTTGTGGTCTAGGTAAAGTGAATAATTCTAGTGATAAATTTTCTATAAGCTGGGAAATACCTCGCTCTTGGTCAACCAGGATGGTTGTCAATGAACTGTTTCTAGCATGCCATGTCACAGAAAGCTAATAACAGGAAGCTGCTCCACGATGTCCTGTTTCTGGCCATCTTTGCTCACCCTGGCTCCACCTCCAAAACAGCTGTAGCACTATAGTTGTCCCTCAGTGTCCATGGTGATGAGTCCTAGAACCCTGGAAGATATGAAAATCTTAGGAAAGCTCAAGTCCCCTGTACAAGTAGGCTAGTGTTTTTATGGAATCTATGTACATTCTCCCTATACTTAGTAATTCTCCACCTTTCCAATGCTGCGTTAATACAATTCTTCATGTTGTAGTGATCCCCAACCATAACATTATTTTATTGCTACTTCATAACTGTGATTTACTACTGCTGTGAACCAAAGTTAAATATTTGTATTTTCTGATGGTCTTCGGCAACCCCTGCGAAAGGTTGCACCCAAAAAGGATTGTGACCCACAGAGGAGAACTACCGCTATAGTAGCATCTCAAGATTACTCCTGACAACCAATCCAATGTCTATGCCATGGAAGTGTTTGTTATATTTATTATTTAGGGGATACTGACAAGAATAAAAGTCTGGTGAATATTAAGATGTAGAATCCTCAGTTACAGAGAGTTTGGTTGTGCCATTTTCTGCTTCTCTTTTTCATACATGTGCACGCCCACCCACCCACCCACCCCCTCACCCCCCCCACACACACACAGAGAGAGAGAGAGAGAGAGAGAGAGAGAGAGAGAGAGAGAGAGGGACTCTGACATCTTTACAAACCAAACGATGAGAATTGAAGCCACTGACCGTTTGTGAATCCAGATGTCAGCAGCATCAGTTCGCTGGTGATCACCATGCAGATTCAGAACCATCTCTTTTCTTCCTTCCACGAGTGGGTTACATCGTCTCCCTGGTTCAGTGGCTTTTCACTCTTCCCTCCATACGAACATGGCCACATTGCCTATGGCTAACTGTAGGCTCCACTCTGCCTGGGTGGCTTCTTCGTTCCTGTTCCCTGATGTGGCCTCTCCTGTGAGCTAAGTCAGTGTAGGTATTTGTACAGCTGGGAGAGAATGATGGGATGGATGCCTGATGAAAAGCTGGGTGAGCGAGAGCCGGGAGAAGGGTGGGTTGGAAAGAAGAGGCAGAAGTAAGGAGCAGGGACAGAGAGTGAAGTAATGGAAAGTGCTTAGTGTCCCCACCCTGGATCTGGGACATCTCATTAGCAAGAAACACTCACCTGACCCAATGAAGAACAGCTGGTGGCCCTCTGTTTTAGCAAAGACACTACCTCTCTGCCCCTCCCCACCCTATACCTGTGAGATGCTGGGATTTGCTCACCTACCAGCACCACGCCCACTGCTGTTGCTTCAATAAATAAGTCCAACACAGTTGCTTAAATGACAGACATGTGTTGTTTCCCAGCTTGGAGACCGAAAGTCTGTGAACAAGCATTGGCAGGGATGGTTCCTCAGATGGCTCCAAGGAAAAGCTGCTCCCTCCTCTCATGGCTTGTGTGAGTTAGTAGCCTCTCTACTGTTCCTGGGAGGAGGCATTGTGCCGACCACTGCTTACATCTTTGTGTTACTCCTATGCACATGACTGTGAATTTGGAGACATTCAACTCAAATTTAATATCAACTTTATTCATTGTCTCCAAGGGCTGTGTTTCCAAATTTGGTCACACTCCGAGGCTCTGGGGTTCAGGACATCAGTGTATGAAGGTGGTAGACATGATTTCATTCACAGCCTAGAAAAGCAGCCAGAAGATCTGTTTGGATAGCCTCTGATATACAGGCTGTGATACAGGTAGAACATATGAGCTTTCAAACACACTCCTCAGAGATATGGGTAATCACGTCAGCACCCCATCATAGAGGGTCTGCCATATCACCAGGCATCAGTAAAAATGTGCACCAAGGATGTGGAGAATTGATTTGTTGTCTTGGTTTCACTAAAAGAAAGGTTAAGAAGGCAGGCCTCACCTTGCCTGGGTTCAAGCTGGCCACTCTCTCCATCACCAAGTCAAAGAGCTCATAGCCCATCAATAGATAATCCCAAATGACTCCCTTGTGTGTACAACCTTGAGATGAAGCACATTTTTCCAGGTGTGGGGCACACCTGTAATCTCAGCTCTCAGGAGGCTTAGGCAGAAAGATCATATGTCCAAGTTCAGTCTAGGCTACATAATGAGATCCCACCTAAGAAAACTAAAGTAAAGAATATGCTTAAAATGAAAAACACTTTTGAAGCATGTTATTAGTAAAAATATTATTGATAACTTGCTAAGTGTGGAGGATCCAGGAGAGATTTTACAGCTCAGTTAATACACATTAGCTAATATTTAAAAAGTATATGAGTGGTGAATTGGTAATCACAAATGATTAATAAATACAATGGGATGAACTCAAAACCAGGGAAATAATAGTTTAGGGATCTGTTACACCACACAGCAGGTTTGCTGTCTGCTCCATGAACTTAGTGTGTACAGTAGGTACACCTAGTACCCGGTCCCTAGCCTATCACCCAGGTTTGGTCATCTAAAGGCCCTGTTTCCTATTTCTTAGGTTTTTCAAGGTTTTAGTCACTTCTGTGTTTGGGGGTTGGGGAGGGGGGGAGTCTGTTTTTTTCTCTTGCCCCAGAGCCTTGCCTCTTCTCAGCAATGGAGACTTTTGTTCTTTGACAAAGCCACCATCACCTGACATCACCCTGTGATGTCACAGAATGACTGCCACGCCATGACCTTAGATCCTAATAGGCATTTGAGGCTGAGCAGGGATGGGCCAACCATGTGCTCAGCTGATCCTGCATCACAGTTTCCAGACCTGACTCTATGAATGACCAAGTCCGAGTCACCACCTGGGTGGGGCTTGCCCCTGCTATCCTGTTCATCAACCCTCCCTGCCTTGCCACAACGAGGGCCTTGCAGGGTGCCTGATGGTGCCACTTACTGGCTATGTGACCGGGAACAAGTCACTGAACCTTTTTTCGTTTCCCCCTCAATTTCCTCCTTTTAATCCCCTCTTTCATAAGATGACTGAAAACATTAAGTAAGTTCATAGCTGTGAACGCTGCAACCCCTTTCACTTATATCTTAACAGTCCTCAGCTCTGAAATTTCCAGAAGGAGAAAGAAGTTATCCTTGGCCATTTCTCTCTTCCATACGCATGCACCTGCTTCTTCCTTCTGGGTGCTGGAGTACAGGTGTGCATCAACAAGCCGTCCTTAACCCTTTCACACCAGCCTCCTTTGCCCTATCCCCACCAAGTCCATCAAGACACACCAAGCCCTCTTTCCATCTCTGGGGTAAACACGAATTCCAGGCTCATGATATCCCCTTCCCGGACCCCTTCATGCCCTTCCATTTCCTTCCCTTACGAACATGGCTTTCTGTGGTCAGCTTCCTCATCCCTTGACTTTGTTCATGCCCAAAATCTGGGGCTCACCAAGCCCCATGTGTAAACAGGTGCCATAGATGTATGTACTTCTACTCATGAAACATTAGTATATCTATTTGTTAACGTTATATATTTTGTCTTTTTATTAAACTATTTGTAAATATTTGTATTAATGTAACTGAAAACCTCATATTACCTATAATAGAGAGTGTTTAGATATACACACATACACACAGACACACAGACACACACACACACACACACACAGAGAGAGAGAGAGAGAGAGAGAGAGAGAGAGAGAGAGAGAGAGAGAGAGAGAGAGAGAATGGGATTTTCAAGCTTTTTTTGTACTAGATCAGACAATAATGGGTTTTGTGGGTCAGCCATGTTACACACTGCAGTCGCTATTACAACCATTCAATTCTGACATTGTGGCCCAAAGATGGTATTAAAGAACATGGGTGTATCTGTATTCCAATAAAACTTTATTTACAAAACAAGGCATCAGGCTCTGTTGACAATTGAAGTAGACATTGCTGGCAGCTGAAGCTGATGAATCTGCATCCTGCTCTCTCAAATGAAGGCCCAAGATACTCAGATTTAAAAATGTCTATAAACCTGTTAGTACCAATCAGATCCTGTCCTGAAAAAGCCATATAGAAAACTAAGTGAAAAATGAAGACCGTTCAGTGTGAGCCTGCACACTGGCACATGGCCCAGGGGACAGCGACAGATCGATGATCTGAGATCAATCTTCACTTACTTCTCCTTTTCCGCAGGCTGAGGCTCAGGGTCGGTATTTTCAGAGATGTATTTATTCAACCCGAGTGCCTGTCAATCTTCAAAGCCTACTTCCTTTGTTAGGCTACAATGGAACTTGAAAGATCGAGACGCTTCCTGGGCCTCTAGAACCCATGCCCAGGGCCTCCTGCTCCTCGGCAACCTCCCCAGCCCTCCTCTGGCTTTCTCCTCTTGCTCCTCATGTCGCTGATCTAAACTTTAAGAGCATCTTCTTTCCTACCTCTGACGCCATGTAGCCTATTTGCAGGAATGATGGTTGTGCTTTAAGGAACAGTGGGCATCCACTTGTGTTCAGGTTGAACAGCCATTGTCCTCCCAGCAGCCCTGGCCAGAGCTGGGGACAGTGAAGAAGTCTGCCTAGTGTCACTCAGCAGGCAAGTTAAACAGTCGCAGTGAGATGCTTCAGGTGGCTGTTGTGTCTTAAATCCAAGCGCCTCTGCTCAGGTGAACTTAGAGAACCAAGTTTCTTTCTTACTTAATTCTCATTTTAATTAAAAGTACCTTGGATTGAATTAAATTTTAATTGTGGTAAAATGTACCACCCACCAATTCGCCGTTAGAACCACTTTTAGGTGTATGGGTCACATGGATATGTGTAAGCATCACCACTGTCCATCTCCAGAGCTTCCTGTCTTGCCCAGCTGAAGCTTTGTGTTCACTGAACACTCACTCTCCGCTCTCCCTCCCTCCAACCCCCGGAAGCCTCATTTCCCTTCCTATAACTATGAAATTAACAGCTCTAGATGGAAATGAAATCACACAATCCTGATTCTGCTGGCGATCCTCGGGCTTCATTCCTGTCATGGGGTGTGTCTGATACCCGTTTCTTTTAGGGATGAATAGTTTTCTTCTGTGTCTTGCATCTTGTTCGTCCACCGGTCTGTTGATAGACATTTGGGTCTCACTCATATTTGGCTATTTATGAATAATAATGCTACAAATACGAACACATAAATATGTTTCGTGATCTTCCCTAATCCTTTTGGATATATTTCCTGAAATGGAATTCGAGGATCATGTGATGTCCTGCTCTTGATCTGGGGGCTTCTCATTGTGTTTCCCACAGTGGCTGCACCCTCCCTTGCCCATGACTACTGGCTGTGGAGGAGACGGTGGTATCTCTTTTGAATCCTCACCAAGTCTTATTTTTTTTCCTTTTGATTTTTCATAATAGCCATCCTACTGTAAAAGGTGGATTGCTACATGATCCAGTGGTCACCTTTACAGCAGCACTTGCCACATTTATGGATGCAATTTGTCTGGATTCTGCTGCCCTCACTGCCTTGGCCAGCTTGTCAATCAGGGGGTAGCTCTGCTAGGTGGAGTTTGGCTTTTCTGGAGATTTGTTTCCCAACTCCTGGGATACTCCCATCTTATTGGAGCATCTGAGGTTGACCTCCCTCACCAACTCTGGACCTCTCATCTGTTCCACTCTGCCCTCCCTCTCTTGCCCCCCATTTTGGAGGGCACAGACTTTCCTACTCCCCGCAAGTCAGACTGCTTCCACATAGCACCTTCTCAGAAACTCAGGGTTCCCTCATTTGTGTTTAGTTTTGCGGATCCTTTGATGGCACCTGCTCTGAATTCATTGCTGAACACACTGTCTTAAGCCTCCTACCAAGACACCTACTGAGTATGAGGCTAGACCACATCCTTCTACCATTGCTTTATAGCTCCCTGTTGACTGTGTTAGAATTAGTCAGGTGCAGAGCCTATAAGAGGGTTCAAGGATTAAGCCAGGACAGGGTTTGGCTGTATGTGACTTCTTCCTTTTCTTAACTAGGCCAGTCAGGGACAAGCTCCAGGAACTCTGCTTCAGAGCTGCCCACAGCTTCCAGCACCCAAACTTCAGACCTTTCTGCCCTTGGTTCTTCCAGGGCTCAACAAGCTTGGGCTGCCAAGACCTTTTTAGGTATAAAGTAAAGCATGTATGCTGTTCTATTTACAATGGAGTCACACACCCCCAAACCCACTGTAAGCTGAAAATACCCTTATTGTGCCAAACGTCACAACTTGACATCACCTTTAGGCGCACAGTGTTGCCTGCATTCTGTAAATTATTGAATACAGAAATGCTAGCTTCTTCTTGCATCATACGTCAGTTTCCCCTCATAGTTGGAGAACTGACCCAGAGCTGCAACTATGCAAAGAGAACTTAACTGCATTTGACAGACAGGCAAGGTCGGAACTCAGAATTCCAACTCCTGTTTTTATTGATTTCATACTGGTTTTTTACCTTTGTAAAGTTGGGCCATTATAAGTTATAGACTGTCTCTATATACATGAGGAAGAGGCAAAACCTCCAGAAGCTCAAAGTGGGGAGAAGGAGAAAGAGAAGAAGGGAGAGAGCAGACATTGCATTAGCCAATCTGGTAAATGGGCTGTTTATATATGACAGTGACAACAGTCACTGGTCCCAAGTAAACATCCCTGGAGCTAAGGAGACATTCAGAAATAACACACACACCCACCACCACCACCATCTCAACTCACCACCTCCACCCACCACCTCCGCCTCTACCTCCACCACCACCTCTACCACATCCACCACCTACACATGCATCCACCACCCCCACTTCCACCACCAATAACAACAATTGGAGAAAAAAAGGCCACGAATTTGAAAGAGAGCAGAGAAGGTACATGAGAGGGTTGGGAGGGAAGAAAGAGAAAGGGGACATAATACAATCTCAAAAGCAACCAGAAATATTTTTAAAAGCTCTGGTATCTGAGCTGAGGTGCACAGGGTGGTCAGATGAGGCTGCATGAAGGGGGAAGGCATTCCAGGCTGAGGCAAAGCTGTGTGGTGACTGGTGGTGTGTGGCTCTGCTGGGTGGCTGGGACAGGAAGGACAATGAGCCACATGAACATCTTTCTTCTGGAGTGCAAAAAGCTGTTAAGAGAGTATTCAGCAGAAGGAGCTGGAATCCATGTTTCTGAAGGAAGGCCCTGGCTGCTGTATGAACAGATTTGAAAGGCTCAAGATCAGTATTATGGGGGCTGGAAAGATAGCTCAGAGAGTAAGTGGGTTTGGTGAGCAAAAGTAAAGATCTCCAGAATCCACTTACAAAGCTCAGAAAGGTTCGCCCCTGTAGCCTCAGTACTTGGAGGCATGGAGACAAAGAAAGATGGTTGAGGCTTGCCAGTTGCCGGCCGAGCTCTGGATGCAGTGAGATTCCCTGTCTCAAGGCAATAATGAGAAAGTGGTAAGAGCAGCAAGAGACCAGAGTCCTTCCTTCCTCCTCTGGCCTCTGCACAAGGGGCATGAGTACCTGTACACACCCACACCCACCCCCCCCCCCCACACACACAGAGTATGTTATAAACAGAACAAGAGCTTTATAGTCAGGAGGCATGTTACAATAAAAGCATATTGGGTGACATCAACACAGTGACATCCATACAACTTTCAACTTTCTAGTCACCTGAGCTACTTATCAGAAGTTCTTAACAAATGTTTAGGTTCACAAAAACCCCATTGTTAATTACCAGCAGGGTATGGCACAGCGGATGTCTAGAATGAGTGAATGAGAATTTCTCAAAAGAAACCGTGTCAAGAGAGACTGACTGACTGATTAGAAATGCAGTGATGTAGAGATGCTCAAAGTCCAGACACTACTTACCTTATCTCCGGCTAGTGTTTGCCCCACCCCTAGTCATTCCTTGCCAGCCTCAATGTCAGAACTCCCATCCTGTGTAGCCAAAGACCTTTGCAGTCTATTAACTCAACAGCTTTCACCATCTCGCAAACTAAGAATGCTGCTGTCAGATAACATCTGAGGCCCATAGTGAAGACTCCCCCTCTTGGGCTGACCACCTCTCTGATGCACCTGAGAAATATTGTAAAGTTTCCTCCATTGATGTCTTTTTTGTTATTGCTGTTGTATATGGTTTCTAACCATAACATGTTAGAAACTGTTTCCATGTTGCAACATGGAATTTGGGGTAACCTAAATCTGTATTTCCAGGCCGTAGTCACTCAAAATGGCTCCAGAATAAGCTCTTATTTCCCTTCTAAGGTAAAAGCTATAGTTTTTTTTTTTGCACTTCCAAATGTATTCATTTTTATATAACTAGAATTTTATATTTTAACTCAAAAATTAAAGGATATTGAATATCATAAAAGTCAAGATATTTTTTAAAAATTTATTTCTATGTATGTGTCTTCATGAGTATAAGCCTCATGTGTGCAGGTGAGTTTGGAAACTAGAAGAGGACCTTGCATCTCATGGAGGGGGGGTGAGTTACTGAAGGTTGTGAGCTCTATGGGTGCTGGGATAGAATTCGGGTCCTTTTGAAGAGCAAAGGAAGTGCTCTTAACCACAGCCATCTCTTCAGCTTCATCATAAAACAAAAATTTAAGAAACTCAATTACATGTAGCAAAGAAAATAATAGGAACAGCCCAGCTAGCAAGTACCTCTCCCCCAGTACCCGCTTAGGGTAGAGATGCAGTGGAGGTCAAATCACAGAAGGAGAGAAGATAGTGTATTAGCCAGCTTTCCCAGACTGTCACAAATACCTGATGCAATTAGATTACAAAGAGAAAAGGTTTATTTCGCTTCACATCTTTGAGCATCTTGGTCCATGGTTGCTTGGCTCTGCTGCTTTTGACCCTGTGGGGAAGCAGCATACCATGGCAGGAATGTGTGGTGGGATAAGCTGTCCCTTTTGTAGTACCTGGAAAGCAAAGAGGGGAAGAGAAAGAAGCTGAGAAAGAAGTCTCAGTATCTTCTTCCAGGACACAACATCAGTGTCTTAACTCTGTCACTAGGTCCTTCCTCTTAAGGGTTCGACCCTTTCTCAATAGTGATATGTTGGAGACAAAGGCATTACTATATGGAGCTTGGGGAGGGGGCACTTAATGTTCAGTCTCTGACCAATGCCTCAGCTCTGTAGTTCACATGGGCCTTCTCTGTCCTTCTGTTGAAATGTTCCATCACAGATCTTCAAATGGATTCTTCTCCTTCTTCATTTCAGCTCTTACTACAAATGGCCCTTTCCCTGAGATGACTCCTGTGACCTGTCAGGTGGTGCACCCCATTCCTTCACCTCTCAGCTTGTGTCTTGACTTCTCAGACCCTGGCACGCTTTAATACTTTTTCAATGGAGGTTGTTTATGTTTATGGCCTGTCTGTTCCTCCCATGGACAATGCTCTAGAATCAAGAAACTTCGGTCTATTCATACATGTCTTTCCACCCAGTGCCCAGAGCAGTATTCGGAAAGTTCTCAATGGCTATTTGTTGAGTGAACATCTGAAAGAGCGTTGCCTTGCATGGACTGTGGGAAAAGGTTTAGCAAGCTATCCCATGCCCTTCCCACAAGAGCATCATTCCCTGGCCATCTACTTTCTCCACACCTCGTTCTCTAGCAGCCTGTCTGCTCCCATGGGACTACACCCACCTCATCCCTCCCCAGCTTATTCCTTCACACACACACACACACACACACACACACACACACACACACACACACACACACACACACTTCCTCAGGGGCTGCCTTCTCTGCCCCTTCCATCCTTTGATTTTTCTGAACCTGAAAGCATTGCTCTGACCTTGTCTGTGGCTCTCACTTGGTACCAGCCTTTATTCTGCTTTCGAAGTTCAGTCCCAGAAAGTAGCCACACCCTCTCCTGCAGGCACACTCAAAAGGGATTCTTTCTTCTCTTCCCTGTGAAGTAGGGCCAGTGGAATCTTTCCAGAATGGTATGCTTAGGATTCTCCTGTGGATTCTGAGCCAAACTCTGAGTGAGACTGTGCAGATACAAATCAGCCTGAGGCTGAAGAGGATCTCTAGTAATTGAAGTAACACGTAGGTAAGAGACTGCGCTCCGGTACCAAGAGCTGTTCCATTTCTCTGTTTGGAGTCCCACCTGGATGAATCTATCTATGGCTTCATATGTTCAAGCTAGAATTTATTCCTGAGGATTTGGGAACCTTTGCATTGTGGCACAATGTCCTTGGACAAAGGTAATACAATGCATTTACTGAGCGTCTATTGCCTTTGAATAGTCTGCCTCAGTAAGAAAGGACCACATATCGAGTGACTCTCAAACAGCAGAAAGCTACTTTTCATGAGTCAAAGGCTGAAAGGCAGGGATGGAGGATGACGTAGTGGGTGTGTTGAGAGGCCTCCAGTGGCAGTTGGCTGATTGTTATCTATTATCTTCTATGCCAAAGAAAGAGGGATCTTCTTGGGTCTCTAATTCTCTTCTGGAGAGGTCCACCCTCATAAACTGATCACTGGTCCAAGCTCCCACCTCCTGATGCTGTCACCTTGAACATTACATCTCAACATTTGTTGTGGGAGGGGACCAGAGACTTTGCAACACAGCACTGGTAACACTATGTCAATATATTCTTCTACATTCTCTCTTGTCTTATTTAATCCTTTGGTACCTGATGCGGGAACTGCTTTTCCCATGCATAACTTGAGATTTGAGACAGGAAGTCATGTATGTAGCTGGTAGAGTCAGGTTTTGATCCCAGGCCTGATTAGCACCTCCCACTTTCCCATGGAAACTAACTGTATCTCACCCAGTAAGGGGCTAAGTAATAGTGATGAGCACAGGCACTTTGGAGGGAGGAAGTATAACAGGAAGAAAGGAGAAGGGTGAGTGGAGGAACCACATGAGCTGTGGGAGAAGAGGCCACTGTTAGCAGACAGAGTCGGCTGAACAAGGGCTGGAACAGAATGGAGCAAGGAACACTGAGCACCAAGTGAGGACGCGAAAGAAGTTTGATGGCTGTCTTAGTGTTCTATTGCTGTGAAGAGACACCATGACCATGGCAGCTCTTTTTTCTTTCTTCTTTCTTTTTTTTTTTTCTAAGATGTATTTATTTTATATACAGAGTTCTGTCTGCATGTATACCTGCAGGCCAGAATAGGGCACCATATTTCATTATGGATGGTTGTGAGCCACCTTGTGGTTGCTGGGAATTGAATTCAGGACCTCTGGAAGAGCAGCCCATGCTCTTAACTTCTGAGCCATCTCTCCAGCACCCCCATGGCAACTATTATAAAGGAAAACATTTAATCAGGGTTTGCTTATTGCCATGGTGGGAAGCATGGTGGAATGCAGGCAGACTTGGTGATGGGTGGTGGCTGAGACTGACATCCAGATTGGCAGGCAGCAAGAAGAGAGAGATGCTGGTCCTGGTTTGAGCATTAAGCCCACACCCAGTGACACACTTCATCTGACAAGGCCACTCCTACTAATTTCTTTCTAGTAGCACTACTCTCTAAGGATTCAAATATTTGAACCTATGTGGGGGGGGGGCTTATCTGTTCTTATTCAAATCACTACAGTGGGGATGAAGCCTGACTCAATGCCAGGAAGTTGATGGCATGAGATGTGGATTCAAAAGTGGTACGGGGAGCTCAGACTTCACAACAGGACAAGGAGCCGTGGGAGGGTTTGACAAAGAAAAAGGATCTGTGTGAATAAAATGCAGTGATACACATGTATGGAAATGTCACAGTGAAACTTGTTATTTTATATGCTAAGTTAAACAATGATAATGATGGAATGATGGGAAAGGATTTTGCATTCCGTGCCAGGTGGGATTTCACCCACTTGGTAAACCTGGCATTTAGGAGACTGAGGTAAGCACACTATGAGTTTGAGCCCAGCCTAGCTTAATTAAGGAGAGCCTATCACACACACACACACACACACACACACACACACACACACACACACACACACACACACAGCATTGATTGGATTAGAGAGAACAAGTAAGGGGGAGAAGACAGATAGGAAACTAGGTAATCAGAAAGAGGCTGCAAAGCTCCCATGAACAGTGACAATGGCCAGTAAGTGATCCGTAAGTGGGGCAATGCTAGCTGCTGTAACAAGGAAGCCTCAGCATTTTAACCACTCAGTACAGTTATTTATTTTAAGTCTCCATAGGGCTTCATGACCACAGAAACTAGGGCTTCTTGCCCATCATGGTGGTTTCATGTGGAGTTAGATGACAGCATTGAGAAAGATACAATCCTAAAAGGCCCAGCCTGAAGAATATTCTGCTTTTCAGAACATGGCCACAGCTTGATGCAAGAGGCTCTGCAGCATAGGTCTAGCTCGGCTGCTGCTCTCCTCCTCTATACAGAGAGCATTAATGGATGGAGCTTTCTCAGCCCTAAAGGAATTGGCGGGAAGGTGGTGAGAACTAGTAAGACTCTGAGAAGCTCCCATTGGCCTGAGAACATAATTCACAGTGACCATCCCTTCCCCCAAATTCTCTGCTTCCCATCAGTTCACAAGCACTTGCAAAGACATGACATTTATTTTTCCTGATACAAATCATGCGGATCATTCTAATCTTGTCTGGATAGCTGTGGGCTTTTTTTTGGTTTTGTTTTTTGGTTTCTGGTATCAATAACATCTGACTTTATTCAGTGTGGTATATGAGCCTTTCATGGACTTTCCCAAGTAATGTGCCTCAAGGAGCAAGAATTAAGAGAAATTATTAACTAGTATACAGCTGTGAAGATAAGGGTAATAGAAAAGTAGTTTAGACAAGATCAAAGACCTGGAAAGCCCCAGTGTAGGCTATTATATCCCCATGTATCCCCTTTTGTGTCAAATCTGGAAAAGAAGGTGATAGCTAACATAAGAAAAACCATATACAATAGGTACAATAATTATATACACTATATACAAACAATTAATGAGTAATGTCCAGTCCATTAACAATTGACAATTCAAAGAAAATATTTCATTAATTATCCTGTTTTGATGAGTCCAAAGGATTATACCTAATTCACTTTCTTTCTAACTTGTATTACTAACTAAAAGCTATTATTTTGATGTCTCTTAAAGTTACACACTTTAACTTCAAAGTTTCTTTTCTAAAACTGTCATTGGAAAACTATAAGTATCTCATCTTCAACTACCTCAGAGACCCAAGAAGGAAATAATATTTACCCAAGTAAACAGGAAGTGCAAGCAACTTCCAAAATCTAGAAATGACAGAGATGACACCTATCTGCCTGGACAGTAACCCAAAGTTCCTATATATGGTTGGGGCATCCATCTTCAGCCTATGGGCCCAGAGTCTCTTTTCATTTCAGTGAAGCAGGAAATCTGCTCTGTCCATTCTGTTATAGTTCATCAGTTGCTTTTCCTTGTGTACTGAAGAATATCTGACAGTCTTCTCTGCAAAGCAGGAATCTGAAGGACCATCTCAGCTTGTTCCGTCAAAGTTCAGAGGTCACTTTCCTATGGAACCTGCATGTCCAGTTTAAACAACATAATGTCAAGCAGTCAATACAAGAACAGGTTCATGCCCAGTGGCTAACCATTGCCACAAAGAAAGTAGACTCCATATGGAGTTTCTTCAATGCCCATTTTTCTCTTGAAGTAGATTGGGGCTGCCAGGAACAGACCTGTCTCACTGTCCAGAAAAGTCTAAGTTCTTAAAATATTTTAAATGCCATATTCTTTGGATCTCTGAAGTGTTTGAAGAAGACATATTCATCTAAAATATATTTGTTTGATCTTGAAAACATATCTAATATGACTATGTTTGAATGTAATGTCTAACTACTAACTTGCATTGTTTTATATTCTAATTAATTGGTAATAAAAATTTTCATGGACTAGCAACTTGTATTACATTGTTAGATGAACTGAATAAGTATACCACCTTGAACAAGCATAGAGATGTTTGTATAATAACACAATGAATCTCAATACGATTTGTATACAATATACAAAAATCCAATCCAATGTAAAATATTTAAAGCTAGTGAATTCTTTATAAAGGAGATTCAATAATCTATCCTCATATCCTATATATTTGTATCCCCTTTTTCTTTCTATTTTTTAACACAAATCTTGAATCTAATTGTTCTTGTTTAACTTTTTTTTAACCATAACTATTAACAATTTTTAACCAATTAACCTAAACTATGACAATCATCTATAACCCATTGAACAACCAAAAACAACCTACCCCATCACTTGGAAACGTGGGTGCCATGTTCTTAAATTTACTTCCTGCTGTCTGGGGGATGACAGCATCTTTTGGGGATCCTGAAAAGAAAAATTTTGTTAAATGTCAAGTCCTGAAATAAGTAGCTGTGTTATTTGTTGTCCAGTCTCTGCATAACAGGAAAGTGCACAGATTGTCTCAAGTCTGGCTAGTAGTCTGTGAAGCTGGTTCATCTCAGCGAGCTGCCTCGAAATTGTCCTGAGCAGTTTGTAGTCCAAATCCGATCTTTGGTTGGAGTTTGTCAGCCTAGTGGCTTTGTCAGAGTTCATGTGAAATCAATGTTGTGGGGCCCCATCTTCCTTTTGGATACTTCAAGTTTGCAATTAGCCATTGTCCTGAATCACTGCAGAAAACTGATGAGACTAAAACCCAGCACAATGTACAAGAAACTAAATATATAAATATTTATTCAGCATAGGATTAGTAACAATAGAATAGTCCCTTATTTTTTAGTTATTCTTCTGTCCCATATCAGGTGGCTCTTCTGATATGACACAGAGATTTTGTATTTTCCTTTAACAAATATGCTTGAGTTTAGAGAAGGAGAGAGCCACACTCAAACTCTAAAGCCAGCTTTAAATTATAATTAAACTGGGACTTCAACTTACAAAAAAATTTATAGAATTAAGCAATGAAAATTTACCCTATAGAGTATACTGGTACCAATAGGTCCGATATTCTTTTGCTTGTAAGTTTTACTGGATAGCCTCCATTCTGCTTTAGATATCTAGATGTCCAAGATCTTTTAACTTCTTGAAGACGTGTATTCATAGTTTTCTGTAAAGACAAAACCAAAAACCTGCCTCCACCCTTTGTTTTTTCTTACAACGTAAAGAATTGTGATATGGATGGATGAGCCATCAATTCTTATTTTCATGAAGTTTCTCTGGTTCAGATCAAGTCTTTATTAATTTTGATGGTATCCATAACTTTTCTTCACCTGTGGACACAAAAGCAAAATCCCTTCCCCAACATAGCACATATCCTGGCTTCCATTCAGAGGTCAGTGCATCTTTGAAGTAAACAGGCTGATATAGCTCAGCTCATTTTTCTATGGTCCAATGCCTTTCAGCAGCTGTTGTTCCTTTCTCATTAGCATTGAGAAAATTCATAGTTAATACAGCATTATGTACTCTATCTCTGGGGGTCTTTGTTATTCCTTTCTGTTTATTTAGCATATCCTTTAGAGTTTGATTTGATCTCTCTATGACTGTTTGCCCTGTAGGATTGTGTGGTATTCCTGTAATATGCTTTATATTATAATAAACAAAAAATTGTTTGATTTTACTAGAGACATATGCCTGAGCATTGTCAGTCTTAATTTATACAGGTATTCCCATGAAGGTCATAACTTCTAGCAAATGTGTGATTATAGAATCAGCCTTTGCTGAACTCAAAGCAGTTGCCCATTGAAATTCTGAAAACATATCTATTGTATGACAGACATATCTTAATTTCCCAGATTCTGTAAAATGAAATACATCCATTTGCCAGATTTCATTTCTGTGTATACCTTTAGGATTACTTCCTGCTGGCAATGGAGTTTAGTTATAGAAAGAACAGGTGGGATACTTTTTTACAATTTTTTTGGCTTGTTGCCAAGTGATAGAGAAATCTTTTTTTAATCCTTTGCTATTGATGTGATGCCTTTTGTGAAATTATGAGGCCTCTAGTACATTTCCTATTAATAATTTATCAATTTCATCATTACCTTGTGCTAAAGGACCTGGCAGATCCGTATGGGATCGAATGTGTGTTATATAGAAGGGATGATTTCTAGTCCTGATTATTCCTTGTGACTGAATAAATAATGAAGTTAATTCTGACTCATCATTAATAAAATCAGTTGTTTCAATGTGTAGAACAACACTTTCTGCATACTGAGAGTCAGTGACTATGTTAAGAGGTTCAATAAAGTCTATTAATACCTTCACAATAGCATATAATTCTGACTTTTGAACAGAATTATAAGGGCTTTGAGCCACTTTACTTATATTTACTTATTTACTGATTTGTAACCTACCTTTCCTGATTTGTTTGCATTGGTATAAAATGTAGGGGCTCCAGAAATTGGTTTATCTCATACAATACGAGGAAGAATCCAATTAGTTTTCTTTAGAAATTAAATTCTTTTGCTTTGAGGATATTTGTTGTTAATATCTCTCCAAAAATTACTGCAGGCTCTTTGCCAAGGTTCACTTTCTACTCCTAATTGGTCAATTTCTTCATTAGTTAAAGGTACAACAATTTCTGCTGGGTCCATTCCTGTCAATTGACGGAATCTTAATTTTCCTTTAAAAATAAGTTCAGAAATCTTTTCCACATATGTCTTTAACTTCTTACTTAGTTTATGTGGAAGAAATATCCATTCCAATATAACATTTTCCCTTTGCATTAAAATTCCTGTAGGAGAATGCTTAGAGGGCAAGATAACTAGAATGCAATTAAGGTCTGGATCCACATGATCCATATGTGCCTCCTGTAATTTCTTTTCCCAAAGCCAATTCTTTCTCAGCTTCAGGTGACAATTCTCTCAGACTAATTAAGTCCTTGTCACCATTTAAGGTTTTGAACAAATTATCTAGTTCATCCTTTTTAATTCTAATAGTGGATCGTAAATTGGCAATGTCTCCTAGTAGTCTTTGAAAATCATTAAGTGTCTTCACTCTATCTCTCCTGATTTGTACCTTTTGGGGTCTAATTTTTTGTTGGCCTATTTTATAGCCTAAATAATTAATTGAATCCCCTCTTTGTATTTTTTTCTGGGCAATCTGCAATCCTCAAGCAGGCAAAAATTTTTTCACTTCTTCAAAATATTTTTTCTAAGTTATCGATATTTGAATCGGACAACACAATGTTGTCCATGTAATGATAAATTATAGATTGTGGGAATTTGTTACATATTTGTTCATTGGCTTTTGTAAAAAATACTGGCACAGGGTAGGGCTATTCAGCATTCCTTTAGGGAGGACCCTCCACTGATATCTCTTTACAGCCTGAGAATTATTATAAGTGGGCAATATAAGGGCAAATTTTTATTTGTCTTGTTCTTGTAAAGGTATTGAAAAGAAAAACAGTCTTTTAAATCAATAACTATAATAGGCCATTCTTTAGGTAACAGAGAAGGCAAAGGAATCCCAGATTATAGAGAGTCCATTGGCTGGATCACCTTGTTTATCGCCCTTAGGTCTGTTACCATTCTCCACTTTCCATATTTCTTCTTAATGACAAATACAGGAGAATTCCAAGGGCTGGTTAATTCTTCTATATGCTGAGCATTTAGAACCTGTACCAGCTGTTCTAAGGCCTGCAATTTCTCTTTTGTTAGAGGCCATTGATGAACCCATATATGCTTCTCTGTTAGCCATTTTAGAGGTAGCACTGTGGGTGTTTTTGAAAGATCAGCAACTGTTTTGCCTTGTTTCTCTATAACCTGAATGGTCTGTGACTGTTTCTCATAATACCTTCTAATTTTTTTTTCCCAGAACCATGTGCTAGTTTATAGCTTGTTTCTGTGTTTGGAGGAATATTAATCTGTGTGTTCTACTGCTGTAGTAACTCTCTTCCCCATAAATTTATAGCAATATCAGCTACATATGGCTTCAATATTCCTCTCTGTCCTTCTGGTCCTGCAAGCCATCTTGCACTCTGTTTTACCTGGGGTATCGACCCAATATCCAAAAACTGAGCATTTACCTCCTGAAGGGGCCAACTTGGATGCCATGACTCTAATGAAATTATTGATACATTTATGCCTGTGTCCAATAAGCCTTCAATAATAGCATCATTTATTTGTACTTTTAATTTTGGCCTTTGTTCATTGATAGAAGCTTGCCAAAATATTTGCTTCATAATTTTTCCTGAATTTTTTTCTTTTTTTGTTGGTCTTCTATCATTCTGTGTAATGTGTCTTTTAAAAATACGTTTGATTTTTTTTAATTGTTCTGTGAAAGTGTTTCCTCCTCAATGGCAGGGTAAGACTGGATTGGATTTGATATGGGGGTTTTGAAAGCCCCCTTGGGTAATTTCCCAAGGGCAGAAAGTTACCTGATTTGGGGGCTTTTGAAAGCCCTCTTGGAGCATTCCCTAAGGGCGGAAAGTTATCTTGTCTGTCCCTTGTTGATCTGCATTCATTAGTCCAATATCTTCCTTTCCACACCTTCTGCTTACTCCATAAGGGAGGGGCGTTCTCTTGGGATTATTCCTATCAAAAGCATTGCTTCTGGGAACGCCTTGTTGTTTACAATCTCTTTTTATGTGATCTTTCCTTCCACAATTGTAACATTTAACATTTTACTTTTTCTATACCTCTAGAAATAAGCTCTCCCACCCAGTTATCATCACTGTCATAAGACTCTAGATTAATTGTCTCACGAATCCAATCCTCCAAGGGTGCTGATCTTGCTTTTCAAGGTCTAAGTATTTTTCTACATTGTCCATTAGCATTCTCAAAAGCCAGCGATTCAATTATTATTCGCCTGGCTTCTGAGTCTGGTACTATTCTGTTTACTGCTGCAGTTAATCTGTGCAAAAAGTCTGTAAAAGTTTCCTTTGGGCTTTGAATTACTTTTGTGAATGATTCAGTTTTCTTTCCTATTTCTTCAATCTGGTCCCAGGCATTTAAAGTTGCCACAAATCCAGAGTATGTTCAAAAAATCCCCACAGTAGGCTATCTCCAGGGTCTATATACTCAACCTGCACATGATACCACACCATATATTCAGCAAGATTAAGCTACCTTAAATTTTTTCTTTTTAAAATTAAAATGTAATTTCATCATTTACTCCCTTCCGTTCCTCCCTTCAATCCCTCTCATGTATCGTGCCTCCTTCTTGCTTCCTTTTAAAGGTATGACCCTTGTCTTTAATTGTTCTTAAATATACAAATATAGCCTGTTTAGTCCATTTAGTGCTATTTGCATATATATGACTTCAGGGCTGACCCCTACACACCTGCATTTATGGCTTAGAAAACATCTCAGAAGAAGGAACCAGGGCATCTGTGACACTGTGTCTCCTAGAAATGACTGTGAAGTTTCACCCATGATACCTTGATGATATGGCTCCCTAAACAAGACCCAATATGGACAATAAAATTAGTCAGGCTAATGCAGAAGAGGAAAACTTCATGGGACCCTATACACAGACAAAGAACTGTGGGGAATGTTCAGGTAAGGAGACTGGTGTGTTGGGATATGCTTCAAATTTAATAAAAACCAGCCAGAGATATCAGAGGGATCTGCCCACAGTCAGTGTAGGAGGATCACAGTGGTAACTCACATCTTTAATCCCAGCACAGGGAATAACTGGGAATGGTGACCTATGCCCTTAATCCAATCAAATCTGAGTTTGAGGCCAGTTTAGTTTACAGAGGGAGTTCCAGGCTCCCAGGCAGGCAGTGGTGGTGCCATGCCTTTAATCTTAACCTGGCTGTGAAACAACTGGTTGAAGAAGGTATTTAAGGCAGGCATAGAAAGACAGACAAATGGAAGAAGCCAGGAGGAGGGAGGCTGAGGAAGCTGGAAGACAGCTGGGTAAGATTTGACTGTGGTGTTTCCTCTCTTAGATATCTCAGCCTTTCCCTGAGATCTGGCTCTGAGTTTCCTTTATTCATGCATCAATGGTGTCACAGGGCTAAGTCATTTCTTGAAGTAAGAGACCTAGGAAGGAGGAGGGGTTGAGTTTGGTGCAGGTTGGGTGGAAGCTGCTGAAGGTACTCAGTGAAGTTTTCTTTCTCCTTTTTTTCTTAAAGATGTATTTTTATTTTTACTTATGTGTATGTGTGTGTTGGTGTAAATATATGCTACTTGTGTATGGGTGTCCAAGAAGGCCAGAAGAGATTTTAAGAGTTCTTGAAACTGGAGTTAAGGCAGTTGTGACTTCTCCCTACTCTGTGTGGGTATTGGAAGATGAATTTAGATCCCCTGGAAGAGCTTTAAGTACTCCTAACCACTGAGACATCTTTCCAGTTCCCAGATGAATGGCAGACTCCCAAATATGTCTACTTGGAATCTCTGGAGCTTGGGGTAGGTTGTTCTATATGGACTTTGCTGAAATGATGTTAAAGGTTGATCTGCATCCTATCCAACATACATGTGGATATCCCTGTCCCCAGGCTCCCACGATGGGGCTCTATTTGAGACAAGGCCTTTATAGAGGTAACCAGGTTAAAGGAGGTCATGTTGTTAGCCCTAATCGAATGTCACTCGTGGATGTATAAAAAGATGAGTTTAGGACACAGACCTTCAGGAATGAGGGACCACATGGAGACATAGAGAGGAGATAGCATCTGCTAGCTAAGGACACTGGCCTCAAAGGAAACCAGCTCCAATTCCTTGGCTTCCAGCTTTCAGCTTCTACAGCCACAAGGACAGATGTCTGTTTTCTAAGCCATCTGCTCTCTGGGATTTTGTTACAGAAGTATTAGCCAGTAGGATCAAGAGCTTGAACTTGAGAGCTTTTCCTGGGTTATCCCTGGGAATCCAACATAAGGTCTCAATACAGGAGGCCCAAATAAGGCCCAGAACAAAGATCTGTATAAGAAAAAGAGGGGACAAGAGAGTCAGAGCAGATATGTTGACATAAGAGGATAAGAGGCCAAGTCCCCTTCTCTGGAGACGAGTATAAATGTGAACCCAGACAGCTGATATAAGCTGCAGAAGGCAGGGGTAGATTCCTCCTTGAGCCCCAGAGAGAATCGTGGTCCTTACTATCCTTTACTGTAGCCCTCTGAGATCTACTTTGGACTTTTGACCTCCAGAGCTATAAGATAATACATCCAGACATAATAACAAGTCCACTTGGAAGCAGATGTTTGGAGATGGTTTGGGGGAGGTACTCTTCCTCAGATTCACAATAAAACCATTGTCATGGTAGTCATTCAGAGAACTGCTTAATTTTTTTTCTTAAGGCTTATTTATTTTTATTCTATGTGTATGAGTTTTTTGCCTGCATGTATGCCTATACCAGGTGCCCTCAGAGGCCAGAAGAGGGCATTGGATCCTCAGGAACTAGAGTTACAGATGGTTGTGGTAACCACGTGGGAACTGGGGATTGGACTTTGGAGGAGCAGCCAGTGCTCGTAACTAAGTGTTAAGGAAAAGGGGATTGAGGCAGGAAAAGTTCCGGAAAAGGGCAGAATTACAGCACTGTTTGCTGAAGGTTGGTTCTCCAAACCGTATAGACAGGCAGCAGTGTGGGGAGGCCTTGGTCTCCTAACCTCAAGTCTATTCTACAAATATGCACCTGTCACAATTGAAGGCTGGGATAGAAGCGTTTCAGAGCAAGACTGCAAAATAGAATAATGACAGAGCTCAAGATGAGTTATCTTTCCTACGAGCCATTGAACAGCCTCTCTTCCCTCTTGCCTGGGCCTCCTCCCCCTGAGTCTGATATGAAAACGCAGCATATCTGTATTTCAGTGGCCTGCATAAGCAGGTTGGGGTCAGGCTGGTTTGAGTACCATCATCTGAGCATCCCTAATCCCCTCCACCATGATCATTCTGTATTGCACCTGAAGAGTTCCCACATCATGATCATACTGAATCACACCTGAAGATTCCCTGGTCTCTCTTCTCTAGGGATTAGCCTGAATGCTTTCTGAAAGCCAGGGCTTATGTCTTCATTTTGTTATCCAGGTTCTGATGTCTGCTGTGGGCTGGGTAATTAGAACATCAGTTAGATATGGTGTATGAAGAAAAGGAAGACCAGAGCCTGAGGGGTGAGTGATGTAGCTGTGGCTGGAAACACACTTCCCATGCATCCCAGAAAAAGAACACAGTTCCAATTAGATTTTTATTTATTAAAGACAGTCCCAGCTTAGTATGTGTGACTGGTTGATAAGGACCATTGATAATGACTGTCCCTTCTATTTGTGGCCACTTCAGTGGCTTTTTCAGAGGAACCACAGAACAATTGGAGATGATCTCATTCTGGTGATCTGATGGTTTCATTCACCCTTTAGTGACCTCATCTTTCCCTTAGAGTAGAAGACTTGGACTGTGAGGTTGGCCTGGGGTCCCTTTTATATGCACTGCAGGTTGCAGGAAAACTGAGCTGAAGACCTAACAAACCTGGTTACTGAGTGACAGCTCCTGCTTGGGCCAAAAGATTCTCTGAGGCTGCCTGTGAGTCTCAGGAGAAAGTCTCGGGTATGTAGAGTTATTCTAACCCAGGCTAAGCACAGATAGGCCTCCAGGGTAGGAGATGAAAGTAGGCCCCTGTGGATCATTTTCTGTCTGGAGCATCTCTCCAGGACCTGCTATCTGCCTGCCTTGTCTAGAGTACAAATTCATTCTAGAACGTAATTTCTTCAGGTCAAGTTTTGGTCTCAATACTGGGCTAGTGGGATCCCTCTGCACCATCATCACCTCAGGGTGGAGCCACCCTTTACAGAGAGGCCCCTCTGTAAAGCCATGAGTGAAACTCACTCTGCCTCTATTCTCCCTGACATCCTTCTTGGGAGAGAAGATGTGGCAATAGGAGAGCATTTTAAAGGAAGGGGTTTTGTGGGTAGTCTTTGAATGTCTGGAAAGAGGATGAACATGGCGGACACTGTTCAATAGCATACAATTCAACATGACAATGATTTCTTTAGATTTCGGATCAGATTAAATTCTCCCAAACAGAATAGGTAACATTCTGGTGAGATGGTGCTGTGGATGTTCGTCCTGTCTTCTGACCAGTGAGATGACTGAAGTCATTGCCCAGGATGATTTGTTGCAGAAATGTAGCATCCATCTGGCTTCTCTCATAGACTTTCCCCAACTGCAGGCTTTCACAAGGCAATGGTCTTTGGCAAAAAGCTCTAAGATAGGCTGCTTTGGGGGTAATTCAACCTATTTCCTGGCATTCATTTGTGTGGGGGAGGTAATCAGTACTTGGGATTTTTTTTCCTCAAAGGCTCTTCTTTGTTTCTGTCTACTGAAGCCTTAGCTTGAGGGGTGGGGGATGAGGGTGGGTGTTGATGTGGCAAAAGATGTCTATAACTTGAAGATTTCCTGGCATCATGATTATCCCCAAACTTCCTTCCACTGAGGCACATATGACAATGATGTTTGCAAAGACCCTCTTCCCAGAGCTGTGCCCAGACAGTGAGTTATTGGGAATAATGAGGTGTGTGGGATATGGACTCCAAGTGAGCTGCTGTGAGCCCACCTGTGTGCTCCCTTTCATGAAAGCACCAAGAAACGAGAGGCTTCATCACAGGGCTGACCTTCCGTGTCAGGAGAAAGGAAAATGATCTGCAAGCCCTATCAGTGAGGCGCAAGCACTCAAATTAGTGGCAGCATCGTAGTAACCTCAGGTTTGGTCCTGACCTGCCTGTGTTCTGGGGAGAGGTATACTGGTGGGCCTGGACTCATTGGTATGAGACTTAATGAAGGACATGGCCATCTTAAGTGAGCTTTAAAAGGCCATAGGCTCCTCAAACTCTGACCCTTAGAAAAGATGTGTGTGTGTGTGTGTGTGTGTGTGTGTGTGTGTGTGTTTGTGTGTGCGTGATACTGTCCCACAATGCAGCGAATTCTGACTCTGCCTATGGAAGTACTGTGAAGGAGTGAGGCAAGTGAAGACCTGTTGGAGGAAGGTTGCCATGGTGATCTCAAATGTCTGCAAGTTGAGGGCTGAAGGGAGTCAACTGGAACTAAGTCAGCTCTTGTCACTCACTCTGTTGTCAGCTTCTTTCCCCTGGACTTGCACAGCTTGGGGGATCTGCTACGGGCACCTGGTCTTTTGTCTAAAGGCTTCTTGGTATTTGTTAGAAGTTTTGAGGGCACTTACCTCTTGGGTTATAACTACTTGGTGGGCCCTCTGGAGATGCCTCACCTAGTCTCTGTAGACCTCAGGAGCTTGCAGTGGACCAAGGAGAAACTGGATGTAAGGCACTTGGGGAAGCAGGAGGAAGGAGACAAGAGAGGACGGAAGAGCAAGCGTCCAGGAGCTATGCAGAATCCTAACTCCACAGCTTTTTCACAAGCAAGGAAGTCGCTGTCTCCTTACACCTTGTTTTTTCCTAACACTTATTTCCCCTTTGTCTTCAGGAGGGACGAGCATGGTGTCCAGAAATTTCCCGTAAATTTAGGTTTGACCCATGTGTACCAATAGCCACCCAAGAACTCAGTACATGATATTGCCCATTGGCTTGGCTATGCACCCCCCTCTCTCTCACTTTTGCAAATAAGATGAGATCAGGGTCTGGGTCTGGCTGTTCTCAACATAGGCCCAGAGAAAGAAACTCAATAAATACTTGCTTGTTTGGTGGGGGAGGAACAGGGATGATAGAGGCTGGAATCTTCTTTGGTGAATCTGTCTCTGGGATCCCACGGAACATCAGACATGGTGTTTCGTCTCAGGTTAGGCCTTGCTTGAGAGAAAGGGGAGATGATCCAACAGGTCCCGTATGTGACCTCCCATCCTTATGTGCTGGCAATGCACTGAGACAGATGGTGTGGGGGAAGGAATCAGAACAAGGGGTATTTGTTCTTGGCTAATTGCCAAGATAAAGGCAGTCTGTGAGAAGGGCATTGGAGGGTCAAGGGGAAACTATGACACCGCTTAGCCTTCTCTGTTGCCTCTGGTGCCAATACTATGGATTTGGGAATGAACTTCCATGGCTAGATAACTTTTAGCACTATGCCCAGAAGAATGATCTGCCTGGAGAGTGTTTTTTTTTTTTTTTTTTTTTTCCTTGGTCTCAGCCCTTATCACTGTCCAGATTTTGGAATGTGTGATACATGAGAACTGTCCTGTCTCTTGTAATTTGGGAGCCAACACTGTTGAACCCAGTGGGTCTGAAGTCATCCAACCCTTCTTGCTCAGTTTTGGTTCCAGAAAAATGCAAATGTAGAATCCAGCTCAGACACACAATTTTAACGTGAAGTTCTTCTTGGGAGCATAGTCAACCTCCAAAGAATTTCCCAGCATGCAATGCTCTTGGCAGAGAGAGTAGGATGAATGATGGCTAAATGCAGGTGCCAGGGATGAGAATATTGAGAATATCGGAGGGAGCATTTACAGCAATGGAGAAACCAAGTGAGACTCAGCCAGCAACACTGCTAGGTTGTGTGAGGGTGAAGCCCTCAGGGCAAAGAGGAGGGTTTTCTTGGATCAGCTTTGTGGTACCCCACAGAGAAGATTAGGAGGCTAGATGCTAGTCAGCAGATCTTCTGGTCAGGTTGCCATCAGCGGTTCAAGAGGAAAAACTTGAGGCTTTGGAAGAAATTGGACTTCTGCCTTTGCTTCTGCTTCTTTTTGATGATGGGCACCCACACCAGCCCACAAACCAGCATCATGAGTCCCAAGGACAAGAAGGCAGGCCCTATCATCTTGAGGACGGGCACAACCTTATGCTTCTCTTCCAAGATGTAGGCTACACAGGTGATGGCCACACCAAAGAGCAGAATGGCAGCACCCACTGACATGATGATAATGGGCTTATGATAGATTTCCCAGTTGCTCCTAGGGGTGGTGGTCCAGACAGACTCACTTCTGGAACTGATGCACAGGGAGCTGGCTGTCTGGCTGGGCAGCAGATCCTTGGACTCTGGAGACTTCTCATCTACCTCCAGGGCCTTAGGGAGCACCTCCATCGTCATGGCAGTTCAAGACCAGGCACCTAGTATTGGCAACAGTTTGAAAAAACGGTGAAGCCGAAGGAATCCTTTCCTTTCTCATCCTTCTTGTACTCAATGTCCCTTTCCTGCATGGCTGTCAGCAGAGGGGAATGTGGTGTGTGTGTGTGTGTGTGTGTGTGTGTGTGTGTGTGTGTGTGTGTGTGTGTGTTGAAGTTAATGGTAAATTCAGGAGAAATCTACATAAATTACCCCTGCCCCAGGGCTAGGGAGATGGCTTATTGGGTGAAGTGCTTGCTCTGTCTGCATTTGGATCCTTAGCACCCATTTAAAAAACAAGAATGACAGCACATTAGGGTGGAGGTTGGAATGGAATGAGGGAGTCCCGGGAGCTAGTTGACCAGCTAGCCAAGCCAAATTAACAAGCTTCAGGCTCAACAAAAGAATCCATCTCAACAATTAAACTGGAGAGCAATTGAGGATAAATGATATTGTCACCCTCTGGTCTTCAGCATACATTTACTTAAGCTTGTGTGCCCATCCGTACTCATGAACACACACACACACACACACACACACACACACACACACACACACACACACACACACACACACACACACAGAGAGAGAGAGAGAGAGAGAGACTCCAAGAAGTGATACAAGATAGTATTTTTTTTTTCTTCTCATTTTGTTTTCTAAGACAGAGACTCATTCTGTGATTTAGGTTGACACTGTGAATTTACAATCTGCCCATCTCAACCTCCTGAGTGCTGGAGTTGTAGGCAAGTGCCACCACACTGGATTAGTATCATGTCACTCTAATAATTACCTTTCCTACTTAAACCAAGGAACAGTGGCATTTAAGAACAAACAAGACCATAGTTTATTGAGTGGTGTGTCATTTCCAAGCCCAACCCTTCTCTAGCTGTGAAATCTTGAGTGAGTTTTTAACCTCTCTGTGCTTCGATTTTCTCATCTACAAAATGAAAATAATAATACTAGAGGACACAGGGGTTTCAAAAAAAATTAAAGGAGGTATAGATTGTATTTGATTGATGCCCAGCATATTCTGGGGGCTTTGTAAGGGGTGTCCTTTGCCTGTTGGGATGGCAAAACTCTATTCTTACTTGCTTAGGTGTCTATGTCTGTTTTAACTCTTTTCTCATCAGAGCAAAGCAACACTATAACCCCACTGATCATTAGTCCCACTTTACAGATTTGAAAGCTGAGGCTCAGAGAAATAAATCAATTAGTTTGTAAGAGCTTGGGTTTTCACCTGCAGGTCAGTGCTGCTCCAAGCACCTGAAATTTCATGAGCTTTGTCTACTAAGGAGTATCAGCTTCACAGTGTATCAAGTGATCTGTGATTCCACATGTTAAAACTGTTGTGGTAGGGAGCGGAACCTTCCCATTTGCTTCAGATTGGATTCAGCTGAATGTGTTTCCCAGGCTTCGTGGTAAAGTCTGGAGTGTGGCACCTTATTCTGACTGTGGTGTGCAGGGTGGGGCCTTGGGGAGGTGGCTAAATTAGAAAAGGTTGTTTGGATGGGGTGTCTGTGTTTGGGTCCTTGTGCATTTCTCAGAAAAGAAGAGGCCAGACCACCTGAGTAATTCCCTGTGCCAACCTGGGACTTGCCAATAGGGAGTCACTAACAGATTCAGATCCTTGTACCTTCTAAACTGAGTTAAATAAACGCATTTTCTCCATAAAGTAACCAGGTGCAGCTATTTCAACATAGTAACAGAAGGTGCACTTGTTTATAATCTAAGGGCCTGGAATCCAGCTCAGCTGCCTCTTCTAACGTCTCTCTGACCGCTCGGTCCCTGGGGACTCCCATAGCTCCTGTTCTTTGTTCAGAGAAGGCCGATTCTCATGTGTGTGGAATGATTTAGATCTGCTGAGAAGTCCTTTCTGCATGCCAGAAACGGTTCCATTAGACTAGTGTGTGCTCGCATTCATTCACCGTGGGACTGAAGCCTCTCAAACTGGAAATGTGTTCTAGGGCAAACGCCCATGTGTCTACAGTAAGGTAACAGGAGATGGATGACTCATGAAAGATGGCTTCCCCACAGTTGACAGGCTTCTTTTGGGAGGAAGGTAAGGCTAAGAAGATCCCAAGGTTTGCCCCAATGTCACCGTAATGTATTTGATACTGTGCTTCACACACACACAAGATTCTGTAAACTTCTGATGGAATGAATGAGCTCAGAACACACCCTTCCCCTGGTTCCCTTCCTCTCTCTGTCCCTCCCCTCCTTCCTCCTGTTCACTACAACAAACCCAGGTCCATCCTACCTGCAGTATGTGTCCCTCCTAAGGTTTCCTGTGCAACGAACTCAGAGCCTTCAGTGTTTGGGAGACTTTTTCCTGCAGCAGTCAGAATACTGGGGAAGGCGGGTTGTTCATCGCAACCATAATGAATTCCTTTGATCCAGCCCAGTAATGGCGCCGAGAGATGGCCTCTGGCAGACCCGCTGATTTATTAGCTCTGGAGTAAAAGAGGCAGCTCTGAATAAAGGAGAGCTGTCTGGGGCTGGGGACTCCCAAGTCCCTGCACCCTGGGAACGTTCTCTCCTTAATCAGGATCCTCCACTGAGGGCTTTCCTTCTTCAGCCTCCCTACAAAGCAACCTGATCTCTTTCCCCCTCCCTTATTCTACCCATTACGGCTCAATCTTGACCTGATCACCAGGTTATTTTCCAGTATCTCAAAGCACAGTGTCCACAGCTTCCACTTTCTAGACTAAGCAATTAAAGACACCTTCCCACTGACAGGAGGAAATACAAGTCATAAAATTACCAAAGCCATCAGAATTTAGGTATTCACATTCAGTTGCACTCCACTGAGAGGGGATATTTGGGTCTCTGCTCTCAGAAACTGCCATGGTGTTTTCGTAACCATAGGCACAGGGATGTTTGCTTCCTTTGGGAATGGCAGTGCATTTGCATAAACTAAGCCTTTGTTTAAAAGGTGATCTCTCCTATGGGATGAGGGCAGGGAGAAGACAGAGAACTTGCTGCAAAACTTGGGGGGTGGTGGTGGTGCTTATTGCAACCTGTGGTAAATGGAGGGTGTTTGGGTCTTTCTCAGAATTTCCCAAGGAAGCACTTTTCATGGTACTTCTCAGGAAGGAACTAGAGCAGACAAACTGTTGATGGAGAGGTTGAAATTTTGGAGAGGGGTCAGTGGTTCTTAGTTGTATGAAGGAGGGCTTAATGCTGGACCGAGAAGTGCCTGTTTCCACTAAACTGCTTGCTATGTAGTGTGTGGTAGGGCCTCCTGAACAGAAAGTGACAATTGGAGGCAGGGGGATGATTCTTGGCTTCTGAGAAGGGGTGACACCATTACTAGGCTTTCTGGAAGCACCCCACATCTCTTTGGCTCTTCACCAGTTACTAGTTTAGCTGCACTTTGCAAGGGCTGAGGCTGTGAGGTAGAGCTCTGTTTGTAAGTTTTCGCTTCCTTACATAGTTATTCACACACACTTTCTCTGTGACCAGACTGGAGGCAAGAGATAACAGAGGTCACAGGCAGGGCAGGGCCATGGATTAGTCTTGGTGCTGGGAAGAATTGGGCCCAGTCACTCACAGTTCTAGGGAGTCTCTAAGCATAGAAAGATTTAGATTGTTGGTCCTAGAATCCAGAGTGGGGTGGAGGTAGGGCAGGGATGTATAAGCTGTAGGATCCTGGGCAGGTACTTAAACCTCTAGAAATTTAGTAGCCCTATATACAAAGTAGGGACCATAAACTATTGGTCTTATAGTGTTATTGTGATTGTCAAAGTCATAACCAAAACACTACTATACTACCTTTTGGCATGTTGTAATGATCAAGGGCTAACCCCTTTCTTGTCTTTATGATCACTTTCTTTCTGGATGCCTGTTTCCTCATCTCTGAAGGGAAGGAGTTGGGTTGGGTAACTTCTAGAGTTATTTTGGATTGGCCTGTGAAAAGTTAGTTTATCTGAACTCTGAGTATTCAGATTTCCACAAGATCGCCAATTTAAAGGTGCATTTTTCAACATTTTATTAACGCCCTCTTAAGATTTTGTCCTTTCCCGGCTCATTTGGGCCACAGATTCTGTAGAGAAGCTCTGTGGGCAATTTAGATTTGGTATTTACTTGCTACAGATGTAGAGTTTGTACAAGTGTGGGATGTTTAGTCACATTTGGGGCCACAGCCTACCAGATATCAGTAGCAACCACTTAGACCCCACTTGTGACAGTTTATAAACGACCCTAGGTATGGTTAGATATCACTAGGGAGTGCCAGCATTGATGTAAGATACCACGTTGAAGCATGCCAGTCTTTCTTCCTCTTTCCTTGCAAACTGTGGGGGAAGGTTCCTCCGTGCCTCTAAGGCGTCTGGTTCCTCAGAGCAGCATTTAGCTCAGAGGAATTGATCTTGATGTCACAACTCAGAATGGAGTTCACACTGGAGGATCTGGTCCAGGGAGAACAACCCTTTCGAACCTCAGTTATGTGCATTTCCAGGGAGCTCTCACTCAGTGCCCTGTTATGCTCCTTGGAACAGTCAGAAGAACCCCAGGGTGTGATCAGATTTGGTAGACAGAGAACATAAATTTTGGATCTGAGAGAAACTGGGGGAGGGGAATACATGATCAACATATATTTATGAAACAACTTAAAGTGGAAAAAAATTGGGACAGCTGAGCAAAAGATGCCCCACCAAAAACATTGCCGTCCTGTCAACAGAACCACCAGAAACAATAGCAAGAAATTCTAGGGTGATTTCTTACAGAAAAGGGTAGTGAAAAAAAATGAAGAGATCATGGAGGCAGATTGCCCTGGGTCAGTGGGATCTGAATGCAGGGACTGGTGTGCTTTTCAGAGGAAGGGGACAGCAAAGTGACACAGAGAGGGAAAGTGGAGAGACTTGTTTTATGGTCTCTTTTAAAGTCCTAGATGATACAGGGATGGGCCAGGATGGGACCAGGCCAGTGAAAGGCTCCAGGGCTGGGGGTGGGGTGGGGTGGGGTGGGGGTGGGGTGGGGGTGGGGGGGGGTGGGGGGGTGGGGGGGTGGGGGTGTGTGTGTTCAGAACCAACATAGATTTGAATGTCTGTTGCCTTCAGGGCAGTAATTTGAGAAGGACCGGCGGCTCCCAGAGTTAGGGAGCCTGAAGGGGATTTGGTGGGTGGAGCCTTATTTAGGCAAGCGAAAGGCAGTGGCAGGCTTGTCTTCAGAAGGGGAGGGGCTCCGTAGAGGGGGTCTCACACAGAAGCAGAGTCATGGCTGCAAGATTTCATTTAGGTAAGATTTTAGCACCAAATACAAAGCTCTCTGTGCTAGGAGAGGCCGGGTGAGCGGTGACTTGGGGTGGGGGTAGATGCTTGAAGTGGGTGCTGTGGGGACTTGGGGAGGCTGGCAGTGTTCCAGTAACTGACCTGGCAACTGTTCTCAAAGTCAGCTCACAGTGGAATAGTGGTGATGGGAGTATTTTTGTGTGTATATTGTTGGCCCCTGAAATATTACGCCAAGAAAATTATAAACCATAGCTCCAATTTGGGTTGATTAGGGAAATCTGATCCTAGGCTGGATAAACCTCCCCTTAGGGTGAACTGTGCTTCCCTCCCTTCTAACTCCCAGGTGCACCTTTAGAGACCTGTGGCTTCCTGTCAGGGTGGCTTTACTTACATTGTTCATGACCCTTGGAGAGGATTCAAAGGGATGTTCCTGAAGGGAATAAATACAGCCAGCAAAGGTAGCCTCTGCCTTCTATTGTATTTATTCTTCAAGTGCGCTACAATTTTAATTCACTTATTTAAATAAGAACATTTTGTTCTTTGATTGACATATATAGTTGAACATACTTTTGAATTACAATGTGAGCTTCTTGGGTTTTTGTGGTTTGTTTGTTTTAGACAGGGTTTCACTGTGTGACCCTGACTGGTCTGGAACTCACTATGTAGACCAGACTAGCCTCAAACTCAGAGAGATCTGCCTGCTTTTGCCTGCCCAACTGTGCAGATTAAAGGCATGCCTGCCCCACCACACCCAACTTTCCAATGCAATGTTTTGATCTACATATATAGTTGAATCTCGGCATCCACGGACTCAACCAACTTTGGCTAATAAACAGATAAATAGCGAACAATTTCATTTGTACTGAACACGGACTTTCCTCCTTATTGTCACTTCTTAAACAGTGTCACAGAACAAGAATTTACATTTATGATGAAGATTGTCGAACAAGGATGAATAAAAAGCACCACAGAAAGCCGAGTTTCCCATTACGGGCAAGCAGAGGGAAACAGCCAGGGGCAGACATATCCCCTTGGGACACAGCCTAACACAATTACAGTATACAGGAGGATGTGCGTTTGCTGCTAATCAGATTTTTGCATCATTTTATATGTGTCTTGTGTGTCCTTAGATTTTAGTGTACATGGGAGTGGTCCCAGAACCAGCTTCCATCCGGTGCCAAATAACATCTTAAAACTTTTTTTTTTTTTTTTTTTTTTTGTGGTGAGGACATTTAAAATCATTTAGAGTTTTTTCATTGTTTTCTGTCAGAATCTCATGTAGCACAGGCTGGGACATTTTCCACGTAGTTCCAAGGATGGCCTGGAACTCCTGACCCTCTTCCTCTCATATCCTGCGTGCTGGGAGTGTAGCCATGCACCGGGACACCTCACCAGTCTAGACATTTTGACAACTGAAAACATTAGTTTGGGTCTTTTATGTGCCAAAGATGGAGCCGGGCACCAAGACAGATCAAATCCAGAACTCGGTGACATTACTGATGCTTACCAGTGGGTCAAGCTATAGAGGGATGCTGATGGCAAGCATTCCCATAAGGAACGCCATGAAACTCTGACAGAGTGAGGCTACTCTTGGCGACCCTCAGAAAAGTTCCTGGAAAGAAAGCTAATGGACTCACCAGGGGTTTAGTTAAAGGCAGGTGGCAGAGAGACTGGGACACTGGGAATGTGTGAGAGGGATAGTGTGCAGAATTCAACTCTGTCATCCTAGGCAAGAAAGTAGCTGAATGATGAGCTTGGGCAAGGAGCCAGAAGCTGGATGCCAGAGATAGAGCCACTTAGAGGTGGTTGCTCAGGTGGGAGACGGGGCAGCCTGATATTTGTCTGTCTCCATGGAGATGGGGAGATGGGCGGGGCTTGGAGGCTCAGTAATCCCAGAGTAGAGCTGGCAGCCTGTGATGGAAGGTGCTGGCTTGCTGTGGTTACTTCCTGCTGATAAACAGGCTGCATATCAAGAACATTTGTACTTTACCTAATTAAGGAATAAATTAATTTTTGTGGTGTTGGGAATTGAACCTAGAGACTCACATATGCTGGGCAAGTGATCTACCATTGAACTACAGCTACACCTCCAGTGTGCTCGCTGAAACCTCTTGTTCTCTGTCTCCCTCTCTTTAGAGACACAGTCTTGTAGACTTGCCTAGGATTGACTAAAGCTTACAATTTTCCAGTCTCAGCCTCCCGAATAGCTGGGATTACAAGTGTGCATCACCAAGCCCAGCTATGTATTTCAAAGATTTTTTTTTTCAATTTTAAGTATGGGAATGTTCTGCTTGCCTGTATGTATGTGGACTGTGTGTGTGTGCCTTGTGTCTGACGAAGTCAGAAGAGGGTGCTGCAGCCCTTGGAACTGGAGATATGAGTAGTTGTAAGCTGCTGTGTGGGTGCTGGGAAAAGAACCCAGGTCCTCTGCAAGAGCAGTCAGGGCTCTTAATCCTGCTAAGCCATCTCTCCAGTCTCAAGATGGCTGAAGAGTTTACAACACTATTTTGTAATACATTATGATTGCACAAAAGTGGAATTTTGGACTCTCAACAAGTGGTTAATTTTATTTTCTTTCATCTTTTTTTGTGTGGGGGGGTGTAGACACCGCTATTCTCTCCACTTTATGTGTTACACTGCTGCTTCTGCTTTATAACTTCAGTGGATTAGGCAGAGTGTGCAGAGATAGCAAAACCTCAAACATTTACAGCTGTTAACTTCTGAGATAAGACATCAGGGAACAGGTAACAGAAAGCAGCGGAGGGTTAGGCAAGGGGAGAGATGTAACCTCAATTGCAAGATGACTCAGTAGGAAGATCACTCTGGTGCAGGATGGAGAGGTAAAAAGGACGTCAAGAAGTATGGGGAGCAATTTAAAGAACCTCACAAACAGTTCAGGTGGGAGACAGGTCAGCTTGGTGTTCGGCTGTAGCCATGGAGATGGGAGGTGGTACACAGACTGGAAGCTTATTGAAGAGTGGAGATGGCCAGACAGGATGGGGAGATAGCTATGAGCCCAAGTGCAAAGCGCTTAGGAAAAACATTAAGATTTAGCCTGATCCCAGTTAAGAGAGACAGGCGGAGTACACAACACACACACACACACACACACACACACACACACACACACACACACACACACACTTGCCACATTAAAGAAAGGATGTTTAGTTAGATTTGAAATTGAGATAGGAAACAAATATTTTTTAAAATAGAAAATGTCTTTAGTATTACACAGGGCATTTATACTGTTACAATGCTCACCTCTCTCTCTCTCTCTCTCTCTCTCTCTCTCTCTCTCTCTCTCTCTCTCTCTCTCTCTCTCTCTTCTCAACAGGGTTTCACTACGTAGCCCTAGCTGGGTGGGAACTCACCATACAGACCAGGCTAATCTTGAACTTAGAGAGTTGCCTGTCTTTGCCTTGTAACAACCTGAACTACTGTTCTTAAAGAAGACTCCACAAGGATTTGTATAATAATTTCTTAGGTCATCCACGACAGATGGAAGCTAGTGTTATTAAAATTGTCTCTGAGTAGGAGTTAGTTCCTATTCACAGGGTCTGTTAGATGTGGAGTTAAGAAGTTTCCATTAGGAGATCTGGAGAGATGGCTTAGTGGTTAAGAGCACTGGCCACTCTTCCATGGGGTCCCAAGTTCAATTCCCAGTAACCACATGGCAGCTCACAACCATCTGTAATAGGATCAGATGCCTTCTTCTGGCATGCACATGGTGGTTTGCAAACATCTATAATAGACTCTGATAACCTCTTTTGGCATGCAGGTATACATGAAGAGCATTCATACATAAAATGTAAACAAATTAATTTAAAAATAGAGGTTGTTTTTGGCTTTAAAAACTTTAGTTTCTCCCCTAAGGAAATTATAAAAGGGGTCATCGTCTCCAAGCATGAAATGGCAGAAATGTAACTGAAGGTAACAGATGTGTTTAATATGGTCTAGGTATCTGTCTCTCTTCAACAATCAAACATGGCCAAGATATTCTCAGATCCATCACAAGACAAAAGATGAACACAAGCATCCATGATAAATTAATTGACATTGGCATCCAAGACAGTGTGAAACTAATGCCAAGGAGATACCACCACATGTTCACTAGAGTAGCTAAAATGTCCAAATCCCCCATCATCATATTTGTCTCTTGGTGTGTACACCAACCAGAGCTTTCCTGCACTGTTGTGCAAACTAGGAGTCTCATGAAGTTAAGCACACACCTTTCCCTTGACACAGCTTTTTTACTCCTAAATATTAAATCTATATGTAAACAAAAAAATCAAACCCCCAAAACCCATGTATAAGAATATTTGCCTTACACTGGGAGAGGGGAACAGATTGAGCATGTTTACACAATGGAGTGCTTCAGCTTCTGCACCTCACATTGTACACGAGTCTCAAAGACAGAAATGAGAAACAAAAGCACAAATACTGTACATTTCCATTTCTATGATGTTCTAGAAGTAGCTAAGAAGCAGCTAGGCTGACAAAGCTTGGAACAGTGCAGGTGGGGAGGAAGCAACTGGAAGATGCTCAAGGAACTTGAGCTGATGGAAGTGGTCGTGCTAGTCAGTTCCTATCTGCCTCTGTGTACCTGGAGGAGCATAGAGATGCCTCAGTGAGTGTGGTGATGTATTTTATATTTAATAAGTCTGAAATATCAGAGGACAAAGTCATCAGAGATGGGAGAGAACTGGTGTCTGTGAAGGGGAAGTTTGGGCGTTTTCCTCACATTCACATATTCATCACAAAGCCAATGGCTTCTTTCTGAAGATCTGCAGGCTGAGAGCGATAATGAGTGGCCAAGATATTATGGGCTGAATATGTTTTTCCTGCAGTGGAGTCCAAAGTGCCTGAAATACATCACTTAATGGGCGGAATTGTAAGGGGATGGCTGGGTACGATTATCTCTGTGGTTCCAGAAGAGCTCATTCCCTTGGGGCTGGAGCAAAATCTCAACTTCCTGTGCTGTCTAGATAGCATTGCCACAGACTTTTGCTAAATGGTTAAATAAATAGAGGAGCTTTGGCTGGATAGGATCGGGCTTTGCAGGTGTCTGCAAAGCAGTTTACTCAGAGTTGATTCTCTTTCCCGTTTTTGGTTGGAGCCATTGAGGGTGGAAACCTAGCTGGCTTTGTATTGCTTGATCGCTGGCCCTGTTCCTTCCCACGTGTCTGTTGTAAACCATCACCTCCCATCTGAGAGCAGCTGGTACTGTGGCAGTTGAGAGGCAGCTGTGGGCTTGACGGGGTGGGAGGTAGGACAGACCTACATACTCGCCTTGCCTTCCTATCGCTAATCAAGGTTTTCATCTCACTAAGACTGCCCCCTGGTGGCCTGGGTTCATACCAAACTCCTAACTACCATCCACTCCTTTTTGTTTGCCAGGGATGTGCTGTTTTGCTTTAGCGAGGCCTTCTAGAAAGTCACCGAGAACGGGGCAGATACCCCAGCCCATTTCACAGATGAGATATTGAAGATCAGAGAGTTTTAAGCAGTTAGGAGAATAGAAGGACAAGGTTAAAAAGTGGGGACGGGCGTTTGTGGCTCCAGAGCCCAAGTTCAAGTTAATGCTACTCTCTGGGTGGCAATTTTGTTTTTCATTTTCAAATCTAGGGGATAGTGAGAAAGAAGAACACTTTAATTGGAGCACAGTCAATAAACTGTCATGATGAGTATTTGAGTGAGGGGTGAGCAGAGGTGAAGGCAGCGGGGAGCAGCACTGTGATACACTGGGAGCCATTGGATGAGATGCTGAGTCCTGAACTGGGGCCAGCGGAGGCAATAAGAAGCCTGTGACTGAGTGGCCGTCTGGCATCTGGTGTTTTCTTTACCTGGAAGGTCTCTGAGTGCTCCCCAGCACTGTGAGAGGGATCCAGTTAACATCATTCCCATTTTACAGATTAGGAAACCAAGGCTCCCAGAGGCTTGACCTCAAATTTCGGTATTTTTATATTCTTCTAGGGGAAGGAACTTGACTTTTTTTCTTCACTATCTTCCTCCCTAGGACCCTGCTCCTCTATAGCTGCCTACCTCTGCTTTAAAACTCTCTCTTTAGCCTTTTTATGGTGCCGCTGCTTTCATTGGAACGAGCTGAAATGGGCTCAGTATAACCGGGGCTTTCATAGCTAGTGAATGCAAGGACAAAGTGGTTAGCTGTATTTAATTTCAAACCAACAATAGATACTTTTAAAAAAGGCATTATAATGATCTAAAGCTCATTTGGATATCACATGCTTTGAGTGTATCCATTGTTGACTAAAAATTCAAGAAGAACTGGGGGGTGCCTTGTGGACAACACATTTAGCTCCTTAGTGTTAAATGAGGCCCCACTGTGTTGCTTCACTCAGGCCTGGAGTTATCTAACTCTTCTGTCCCTCCTCCCCAGACCCTTCCACCTAGAGAGCTCTGATAGGAACTGGGCTATTCTGGGAATTGCAAGGACCTGGTGACATGGAGGAGAGAGGGCACAGATGACCTCAGAGTAGGAAGGCTAGTCCAGCCAGCAGACTCCTAGGAAGAGTGGAAGGCAGGTCACAGGCTTTGCATAATGGAATAGCAATGGTCTCATGTTCCTGAGCAGGACCCAGTGTGGGTGAGAAGTAGACCTCTCTATCCCTGAATTTCCTGCTGTCGCCCTGCTCAGCTCTAGCGGCTTCATGCCCATCCACAGGGTCGTTATCTCCGCTTTCTGTTCTGCTCACTTCCAGCAGCTCATTTGGTGATGTCTGCTCCTCTGATAAGGTGTGTGTGGCCCTGTGCCTGGCCTGATATTCTAGAGACTCCAGAGTGTGGAATACGTTACTGCTGTCAACATGGCCTCGCCACCATCTGTTCCCAGCTCACAGCACTCTCAGGAAGGGGACTTTCTTCTCTAAGGTCAGAGCTAACTGGAGGACGCCACTCACCCCTCTCTTCGGGCCACACAATTAGTGCATGGGTCCCATGGGACTACAGGGTAGAAAAACAGCTTAGGGGATGTGACATGTGGTTACAGTTGGCTTTACTGAGGGGCGGAGTCCCCATGGCGCTCCTCTGCCTGAGTAAGCCATGCCTTTGTCTGTGTTTTTATATACTTGTCTTGCTCCCTATTTTTGGAAATGAAGACTATCCAAGCCAGGTACTCCACCTTGCTTCCCTGGCACCTGCCCAGGGTGCTAGCCACACCTGCAGGAAGGAGACAGACTCGCAGCTGCTGAGGTTGGATATAGGATGCCCAGGAGACAGACAGCCTGTACCCAGTGCTCTGGGGTTTATGGGTGTCCTTGTACTTCATAATTTATCACTTTTGCTCCTACTAGGACAGAGGGTCACTGCTCACTCCTTCTCTTTAATGGTTTCCTAGGGCGGAAAGCTAGAAGTTCCCTAAGCAGGGTGGCTTTCTCTGCACATGGTATCTTTTTCCAGGTGTACAGTAAGAGGCACCCAGCTCACCCTGCTTCTGCCTGTCTTTCAGGGCAATCCCAGAAGCTTGATTGAAGCTGACTTCATCCCATCTCATCTCTGGTATTCACACTGCCTTCCAACTCCACTTCAGAGACTCAACATACTCTAAAGCAAACTTCAAACCTTGCTTTTTCCAGGGAGACACAGGGAAGGGCTGGATGAGTGGGGTGGGGGTGTCTTTTCTTTACTCACCTTGTACAGTGTCCCGGGGGAAGGTGGAGGACCTGGGACCCAGATGGTGCTCACGCCGAAAAGAAGCTGGCAATGAGTTCTTCATCCCAGCTCGAGAAAGCCACCCTGGCCACATCCAGAGTCAGTGTGCTGCAAATCCCAGCCACTGAGCAGGCTCAGCCGGGATGAGCTCACCAGGATGTGGCCTAATGGGTTAACTCTTTGCAAGCTGTTGGCACAGACACTTGGATGTGGCTTTCTCAGCTCTGCTCAGCCACTATTAGATAAATCTTGTGAAAAATTAATGAAGCTTTTCTGCAGTGTGCCTTTGAGTTTCAGTAGAAGTGTGCATCTGGCTGGTGGTGGATGGGCAGGATGACCTAGGCTCAGCAGGCCTTGGAGGCTCTGGTTTGGACAAGGCTTGAGCTGGTGGTAGGTTGGTTATGTGTAAGGCTTGGCTCAGAGCCTGCCAAAGCTGTGTTTGAGGCAGGATTGATAGTAGTAAGATCTGCGCCTCTCTACTGGCTTTGGATGTTGGGGGGGGGGAATGTTGTAGAGTTAGAAAACAACTTTCCTTCCAAGAAGGGAGGAATGAACGCCTCTGGGAACACCCAGGCCTCAGTCATGACGGTTCCATTGCAAAGCACCAGGAGCCCAGATGTGGGGGCGGGGGGGAATAGGAGGCAGGTGTTGGGGGGGAAGGGAGTGTAGTGGGGGAACAAAGGTGGGGTAGGGGACGGGGTGGGGTGGGGAGGGCAAATCAGCTCCTTCTTGCTTCTCCTATTTGGCCCAACCGTGCCCCCACTGCTCTTTTTGAGATGTCAGTTATAATTGTAGGTAAGCAAGCAAATCATGGCAAGCGGCAGACAGGCTTCGTTTCGACTCTAAAACCTCATCAGCCTGTGCTTGGGCAAGCTGGTGTGATTGTTGGGTTGCCAGTTCTCAAGATGTCAATGGATATCCTGTGATCAACAATCATATTCAAGATACTGGTGGCCAGACTGACTGCTGTACTTCTCTCAGTGATCCTGAGACCATAGAAGCTATTGCTGGGTAGGAGGAAGACCTTGGCTACCAGCAGTGGTATATTGGGTGGGGGTGGGGCCTTCCTCTGCGGACTGTAAAATGACTTTCCCAAGAGTTGTCCAGGGGAGCTTAACATCAAGATCAAAGCCATGGGCTCTTCTATCTCACATATTTTGATTTCCTTGACTTACAAAGGTGGTAGGGAAGGCCTTGCAGGGAGAAGAGCCAGCTCTGTGAGCAATGCTTGGCTCCTCTGAAAAAGCTGAACACTTCTGTGTGGGGACTCAAGGAGGGGACACAGCTAGTGGGGAGGGCCCAGGGGATTTGACTTTGAAGAATTTAGTGGACATCACTTCTCTAATGTCGGTGTCTTTTACTTTATGCTCAGAACAGCGTATAAAGCGGGAGGTATCAAGTGCCAAGGAGCCCTGGGATAAATTGCTCTGCAATGAAGACAAGAACTTAGTTTTCTTTAAATTCAAATTTCTATAATTTGTTTTCCTTCTGCAGGGTGTGGCTACATGGTGCAGAACTAACCATCAGTAAGAGTTACTCCCTAAGCTCTAACCGATTTCTTCTCCTATGCTACTCATTATTCTAGGCATTTCATCTATATAATAATACTATTTACCACAAAGCCCCGTGTGACAGATAATGAGGTATATTGCTATGCTCTGTTTGGCCTTGCACAAATGAGTTCTCTAAGCCTCAATTTATTAATCGATCCGTTTACTTATTATATTGCCTTTAATTAAAATTTACATTTATTTACTGTGTGTGTGTGTGACTCAGAACATGTGTGTGGGGAGGTCAAAGGACACCTTGGTAGAGCTGGGAGTAAGCTTTTTTCTTCTACCACTCAGGTCAACTGCCCTGTTGAAGGCTTGATGGTAAGCACCTTTATCTACTGAGCCATCCTGCTGGCTGCCACCCTGGAGATTTTTTTCTTCTCCAATGAATGGATGAGAAGATTCATATTGATTGCAATTGCCTAAAGAATATATATGTGAAACGTGTATTCATAGTATATGCATGCAGACTATAGACATTAGGGGTCAGGCTTAGACAGAAGCTATGCCACCTGTAGGCTCCCTATTGCAGAACAGAGAAAGTAAGACTCCAGCTTGCTCTAGAAAAGCAGGTTTTGGGAGACCTGGGGTGATAAGCTGCCCTTGAGGTTTGGTGTTGAACAGAAAACAGATCCAGCAATCGCCTCCTTTTCAGACTCATGTCTAAGCCTGTAACTTGTAATTTTTCTAGCTAAGTTCTGCTGCCCTTTTCCTGGTCAACACAATTGACCACGGGATGCTAGGGTGACCATCCTCCATGTATGGAGATGAATAGGTTTCTCAATGAGAGATTTCAGGGTTAAAAGTAGGAATACTCTGGACAAACTAGTATGAATTGGTTTCTTTAGTAAAATCTAGTGAACAATGCAATGCCACTTAGAGTCTCTCTGCTTATGCGAATTGACCTGCTCCTTCTAGAATGTTCTTTCTGCTCATCTCCACTAGGTGACTAAGATTGGACTCCCTCCCCTGTAACTCTTTGGGCCTTTATGGTTGCTCTTTGACCTATCACACTTAATAACCATGTCTTGTGTCTTCCCTGCTTTTTCCAACAGTTCCTCCAGCTCCTTGGAGGGCTTTTTCTCAATTAAAAAAATATGAACCATTTTCAACATACACAAATGGGAAAAGACGCCCAATTGAGCACTGTATGTACCCACAATGCAGAAATAAATAGCAAAGATCAGTGCTCATTCTTTTTAAAAATTTGTTTCCCTCTTGCCCATTCTTTTTTTTTTTTTTATTGAAGCAAATTTCCCTTATCTTCTCCAAGCCTCATTACAAGGTAGAGAGATGTTTATATCACATGAGTCAAAGTGTCCCTCCTTATTCTGCTTAAAAAAAAAAAAACAAACCCAAACATAACCACAAGCCTGTCAGAATTACACATAGAACTGAAATATTCCTTGATTGCTTGCTCACTCAACATTCAGATCATCACTCTGTAGACTATGCTGGGCTTGAACTCACAGAGATCTGCCTGCCTCTGTTTCCCAAGTGCTGGGATTAAAGCTGTGCCACCACTGTCTGGCTCAACTGTCACCTTCTTATAGGGATGGACACCTTCTCACAGGCAGTTTCTTCAGAAAAAAATCCACATAGCCCACAGCTGCTATGTCTGGAGACACTTCTACCATCAGGCATCTGTTTCCTTCACTCCCACCTCTCATTAATGGAGGAGATCATGTCTTTTCACTTAGGAGACTTCTCACATCATAGCTTCTATTTATTTATTTATTTATTTATTTATTTATTTATTTATTTATTTATTTATTTATTTATTTATTTATTTATTTATTTATTTATTTATTTAAAAGAATTTGTGTGTTACCAAATATAAAACGTATGGACCTATCTTATGCAATACAATGTTTTGAAATACACATATAGAGCATGGGTAAATTAATCTAATTGACATCTAAGTTACCTCATTTATATATGCATTATGTATGCATACATGCATTTATCATCCCTTCCCCTTAGTCTTGGCTGAGTTTTTCATCCTGAGTCATTTAATATTTTCCTCCACACTGGAAGGGCTGCGTCTCTAATTCCACTACGGCCTCAGATTCTACACTGCCTGGATCTAAAGAGATTCACATCACAGCTCCATGATTGTTAGTGATGTGCCTGGCAGTGTCTGTATCTCGCTCGGTCCTTACAGTAGCCCGCGATGCAGGTAGGGCTGCAGGTTCTCTGCTATGGTAGAGTGACAGGTCGTTGCTCTCTCTGTCCTCGCCTCTCAGGAAGACCGAGGTAGGACGAAAGGACTGCTAAACATTCAGATCTCTTCAGAGGAGGCTCTGTTCTGAGCAACGGTTTCCACAGGCCTTGTTATTCCTTGTCAATGAACCCTAGGGACCAAGGCTGAGTGAGAGCTCGGGGTTGAGGCCTGAGAGGGTGGGGCAGTGTGAGTACAGTGCAGCAGAGCATCACCGTAGGAAGTGCAGAGACCCTCATCAACTCTTGGAAAATTATGTCTGAGGAGGAGGGGCCGTTCCAGCTCTCACTTCTCTTTATTTAAATATTTCCTCTCCTCTCAGTCTTCCTTGGTCTCTGCATCTTTCTGGCGCTCTGCACACCTGACAATTGTCTTAACTTCCTTGAGGAACACTCCAGGGGATAACACCCCTTCTCAGCCCCGTGAATGGAGCAGATGGTGTGTGACAGCATCCAGCTGGGCCCTGCCCAGGGATAAAGGAACACCAAAGCGACAAAGGAAATTTTATCCTGGGGAGAAGTCCTCTGGGGACAGGAAGAACCAACCACGGGTAGCGCTGCTAAGAAAAGAGGTGGGAAGATTTCCACCATGTCTTTGTTTCGTTTGGAGAAGGGATGCGGTTCCCAGGCCGATCTCAGCTGCTAGGACCTGACCTTTCAGCGGCTAGGGCCTGTTCAGTCTCCCGGAAAGGCTGGGCTGAGTGCTGTTCCAAGTCCAAAGGTCGGAGGGACCAGAGGGCAGAGGTAGCCCTCTCCTGGGGTGTGGCTGCCCTCTAGTGGTAAATTTCGGGTACAGTTGCTTTCTGAAGTCTGCTTTGGATGCTTTTTGAACCTGGTTTTAGTAATCCTTGCTGGATTCGAAATTAGAAAGTCCAGTTTCACGGTCTGTGTCGATAGATACAACACTGCAGAAGTACTTCCCACAATTTGAAGATTTCAGAGAATTAAGACTTTCTAACCTTCAAACCACTTAAAGGATTTGTGTATTTGTACATTCATCTCTCCATGTGAGGGGTCTTAATTAAATTGTGAAATTTCACAGAGGGTAGAACAGTTTAGTAAGGCTTTAGAGGATTCCTGATGTCAGGATCCAGACACTCAACTGAGAGGTGGTTAGCATAGGGTACAAAGATAGACTTAGAGTGAAGCTGGAGCTGTACCGCGCAGCCAGGCCTCCCTGGACCTTATAGGTTGTGCTATATCATAAGAAAATCTTAATAAATGTTCACTTCCACACATGTGTGAGTAAACTGTTGCAAAGGTGCTTTCCCCTGGGTATAAGATACCATGGTGGCAACAGTTCTTCAGCTTGGGGTAGAAGATCTTAATAGGTGTATCCAGGAAGGAGGGTGCATTGGATGAGAGCTGACTGTTTTTGTTGTCCAAGGTACCCCTGATGGACACAGTAGATGACTTAGATGTTTATTGATGTGTCTGGCTCAGCATCACATGCCTCAATTACTGAAGATGCTGCTGTGATTTAGATGTGCCGTGCCCCTAAGGGTTTGTGACCTGGAAACTTGGTCCCTCCCAGTGTGGCAGTGCCTAAGAGGTGGGCCTAGTGGGATGTCACTAGGTCTCTGTGAGCACTGTGCGTGGAAGGGATTAATGTGGGCAGTTCTCAGGAGACTCAGTTAGCTCTCAGGAGATCACTGTTTGTGAAGAGCGTGCGTGGCTCTTCCTTCCTCTCTGGTGTCCCGTTTGCCATATATGTCTCCTATGTGTTCCCATTTGTGGGAGATTATGGTGTTCTATTGTAAATAATTGTCCCACCCACTGGTTTAATAAAAAGCTCTGATTGGCCAAAGGCAGGCAGGAAGTGTGGGCAGGGCTACCAGACTAAGAAAACTCTGAAAATAGGAAGCACAGAGCAGAATGCCAGAGAGAACGCCAGAGAGAAGCGGGAGGAAGCAGAGGACAACCATGCTGCTCTGAGAAAAGGTACCAAGCCCCATGGCTGAACAGGATAAGAGTAATGGGTTAGATTAAGGATAAAGAGTCAGCAAGTTATATGCCTGGGCCTGAGGCTGATCAGCCTGAAACTATTGAAAGCGTCTGTGTGTTTCTGCGGGTCTGTGGGCCTAAACCTTGAGGCTAGGCCCGAAAGTCCAGGCCAGAAACCTCCTACTACACCCATTATTCTTTCTTCTGGCATAATGTAATGTGGCCCTTAGCAAGCTGATAGGGGAACATCCATCCAGTGATCTTGGAGACCATGCCACCGTGCCTTCTGGAAGCTCTATAAGCCGTCTCAGAAACAAGCCTTCACACCTGTTCATAGATGCTATACCTGCTCAGTTCACTGGATATTCTGTGTCAAAGACATGTAGGGTCCACCCACCAACTATTTTCTCTAACATTACTATTTTGTTTAGAAAAATAACCATTTATTTAGACAAATATTCTAATCTGATGTAGGAAAAGAAGCGATCATGTCTGTGACTAAACTTTATTTCACATTTCTCTAATAAGCTTTGCCAAGTGTTCAGTCATTAGAGGCTACCCCCTTTTAATGTCACTACCCAAACATGCAGGGTCTTGTCTTGGGTGTGGCCTCTCTGAGGGCCTCTGCATTGGGCAGGCTAAGAGAGAAAAGTCCTGTTAGAAGGAAAAATATGTTTGGAGAGCCATGTGTTCATCCTTTGGGCCAGAGAGCTAGAAGTAACGTCTATCTCCTAAGAATCAAACTGTATCATGAGTGTAATATAGTCCTTAATAAATATTAATCCTTTATACAATATATGACAAGTGGATATTTTTGCAATATCTGGTGCCCACGTGGGCTTAGTTACAAGCTAGCACCTGGGCCAGCTGAAGCCATGACTTTGGTGGACGGCAGTGACAGGCATCTCACAGCTTTTGCAGTTTTAAAGTTTCCACTCAGAGCCAGAAACCTCCAATCCAAACCTCCTGTGCCTCCGTTTTGACTCCTGCACCAAGCTCCGTCACCAGCTGCACATTGGCTTTCAGGGCCTTGCTCACATTGACTTCCCCATGCCTGCTTCACACTCTTGTGTCTCCACCCTGCAGGCGCAGGGTGAGCTCAGGCTCTGGCTGTCTCAGTTTCTCCCCACCCCCCACACACTTTGGGAAGCCAGACAAACTTCTGTGTTGACCATATTGAGTGTGCCGGGACATATATTGACCAAATTTCACCATTACACCTGGTCTGAGGCAGTTGAATATATAACACTATCCCCCCTGACACACAATGGCAGACAATACAACTTCTCAAGAATTTAGAAACTTTTTTACTGGTCTGATCAAGGATTTCTTGCATGATTATATTTCCAAGGGCTTCACCCCCTCACTCCTGTTACTTGTTTAGCTTGCCTCTACATTTTTTATTTAAAAAAAAAACCTGTCTGATACCCATTCTAATATGAGAATATAATTAGTATGATGGATGATTTGAAGTCTAGGAATGAGCAATTGCTATCTAAAGTATGTAATATAGAAACAACAACTGATATATTGGCAGGCAAAGTTAATTTTCTGGAAATTGGTTACAAAAAACTTTCAGATAGAACTGTACTCCTTGGACATAAATATTAAGACTGTACAAGAGAAGTACAGACTTTATGTTAATGATGAGAATAAGAAAATTATTAATTCTCTGGAATTGTATGTTAATGATGATAATAGGAAAATTATCAATTCCCTGAAATTGTATGTTAATGATGAGAATAGGAAAATTGCAGATACTATGAGGTCATTAGAAATACTGGCTATTCAAGAAACTCATACCCTAGAAAAAATGATGGTTCATAAGTTTCAGGAATAGGAGGACCATGTTACAATAATGGAGAGGGATATTAAGATGCTTTCTACTCAGAACAATTCAGGACAACCTTCTATGAAATATTATGGTAATAAGGAGGTTTTGCCTAAAGTAGTGAACATGAAAGGGATACCCCCTTCTCCACTGGTATTATTTCCAGTTACAATTCAGAATAACACATATGGCCAACTTCCAGAATTTGTGGAGTACAGTTATGAGCCAATCCATATGAGAGATATAAAGGACATGAAGTAAGCCATATTACTCCGTGGAATCCATTCCATTTATGTAAAACAAATTCTAAATGCATGATCAACAAAAAGTACAATAACTCCTAATAATTGGATGCAGTTAACAGCTGCTGTATTGGACTATAGTCAACACTTATAATGGAGAAATTGGCTTAGGGAAGAGGCTAGGGCCATAGAGCTTCTGGAAAAAAATTAGGGGCTTTTGCATTTCTCAAGACCAAATCCTTGGTGAAGGCTCGTTTGCTGATGTGAAGGTTCAAACTACTTAACAATGAACAATACATTGCTGCTGTGCCATAATGATACATTGAATTCTTGGGAAAAGATTTTAGACCCAGGACAGAAGATCGAGTCATATACCAAGGTCAGGCAAGGCTTAAAAGAACCTTATACTGACTTTCTTCAGAGGCTGACAAAGGCTGTACATTGAACAGTATCAGATCCAGAAGATAGGAAGCAATTAATACTTTTTTTGGCTTTTGACCATGCTAATCTGGAATGTAAGAGAATGCTTATGCCTCTAAAGATCAGATCTGCACCCATAGAGGAATGGATTCAGTATGCAATCAATGCTGAATCTCTCTATTGCAATGAAGAGAGTTGGGTAGGTCGAGCCACTGCCAATCTTAGGGTGAGGAATCAAGGTATCAATTGCTCTAATTATGGTAAACCAAACCATATAAAAAGGAATTATTTGTAAGGCATTTCTGGGAACAATGTCCCTCTCAGGAATGATTCAAACAGAAGGCACCTACCTTCTGGGTTATGCAGAAGATGTGGCAAAGGCTGATGTTGGGCTAATGAGTGTAGATCTACAAGAGACAAACAAGGCAACTTACAAGAGATAACTGAGGACTCTTAACGATTTCCAAAAACTGCTAGGAGATATTTCTTATATTGGTATAAAAAACCATGAACTAGTTAATTTATTCAAAACCTTAGATGATAATAAGGACTTAAATAGTCCCAGAGAATTTTCTGATGAAGCTGAGAGAGAATTAGCTTTATCAGAAAAGAAGTTACAAGAAGTACACCTGAATCATGTGGATCCAGACCTTGATAGCATTCTGGTTATTTTACCTTCTAAGCATTCTCCTTAAGGAGTCATAACGCAAAGAGAAAATATATTAGAATGGGTATTTCTGCCACATAGGCTGAATAAAAAGTTAAAAACATCTGTGGAAAAGATTTTTGATTTGATTTTTAAGGGAAAATTAAGACTTCAACAGTTGGCAGAAAAGGACTAAGCAAAAATTGTTATACCTTTAACTATTGAAGAAATTGATTGATTATGAGCAGACAGTAAAACTTGGCAAAAAGCCTATAGTATTTTTTTGGGAGAAGAGATTAATAACAAATATCCCTGAAGCAAACAGATTCAATTTATAAAGGAAACTAACTGGATCTTCTGTGTGTTATGGAATAAACTTATTTCTGGAGCTCCTACATTTTGTACTGATGCAAACAAATTAGAAAAAGCTGGTTACAAATTAGGAAATTTAAGTAAAGTGGCTCAAAGCCCTTATAATTCTGTTCAGAGATCAGAATTATACGCTGTTATTATAGTATTAATGGACTTTATAGAACCATTTAACATAGTAATTGACTCTCAATATGAAGAAGGAGTTGTTTTACATATTGAAACTGCTGATTTCATTCCTATGAGACAGAATTGACCTCATTGTTTATACAACTACAGGATATCGTTAGAAATAAAATTCATCATATATATATATATGTATATATCACATATCAGATCCCACACGGGTCTACTAGATCCTCTAGCACAAGGTAATGATGAAATTGATTGGCTATTAATAGCTTGCTGAAAGCCTTATGAATTTCATAAGAGACATCATGTTAATAGCAAAGTGTAAGAATTCCTGGCACACAGCAGCCATGTGGTAAACCCAACATGGTGCTAGGTGAGATAAGAATTCCTAGCATGTAGCCCCTAATTGGCACTGGCAGAATATGTCATATATGGAGGTCACACCCCTAGGCATGGCTACATAAATCTGTGCCCATCCACTCTCTTAAAAGTCTGTCTGTCTGTCTGTCTGTCTGTCTGTCTGTCTCTCCCTCTTCTGCTTCTCTCCCTCAAACCTGCTCGGCAACTTCCCTGAATAAACTGTAGTGTGGCATCTGGTAGTGTGTGTCTGCCACGCATGAAGCCAACATTTTGGCGCTGTGACTCAGATAGGCTCTCTCCTGGGCTTACGTGCATATAGGCCAGGAGATTCTGATCCGGGGCCACTGCCAGGCCACCTTCCTCTGCCCCACCACAACTTATTCGAACACCACCGACCTCGACTGATAAGTCTTTCCCTTTCCAGTCAGTGTAAACACAAACTATTGTCTCCAAAAAAGACTTGATTATTTGGGCTTTCCTGTAGGATTCTAGTCTCATGGAGAACCACCCCTAGCCGCGATCTTCACTGGTTATGACTGTTCCTTCTCGATTGACACTCATTTCTGGCCTTTCTGCTATTGAAGTCCTGCCCAGATCCTTGGATTTTGTTCCCAGACACTGTCCCCAGGGATCTGCCCTAGCGCCTATCCTAGGTGTTGACTGAGCGCCTATTGGTAGCTTGCTTTGGATGCCCACTCTAGGTGCTGGTGAGTGCCTGTGGCGGCTTAGTGTTGGGGTTTTAGTCCTGCCCCTGATAACTAAAGAGTTTTTAGGGGTGGCAAGTGCTGGTTCGGGCTCTACCCTGATGCCTATCATGGGTGCTGATAAGCATCTAGTGATATCTCGTCACCCACTCTCATGGTGGCTAGTGTTGTTTCGAGCTGTGTCCTAACACCTAGTGCTAAGAGCTGATGAATTACTTAGCAGTAGCCAGCATTGTTTCCCCAGGACCACTCACTGGCTGGGTGATAACCCAGATTTAGCTGTGGAATCCCTCCCCTATGGGCCTCAATAATGGAGAATGAGCCAGCAGAAAAATGTCTCTCCATCCTCACCACTAGGATGCCTTCTTGAAACTCTCTTAGCCTTTTTGCCTTACCTAGACACCACCAAGCCTATCTGTTTTTACACAAAGAAATGGCCTTAGTACCCCTTAGATAATAACTCAAAATAGATGCCTAATGGATCACTGGACCCCAATATTTCATGGAAGCTAAAACTTTTGCAAGTGTATGGGCAGATGGAAAGAGTTCCCCTATCTCAGCTCTAAACTTTCTCTTCTGGCTTTCTGTTCTGTTCTTCTGCCAACTATTTCTAGCCACAGCACCAGATCCTCCTCTGGAAACTCCACCTTTCAAATCTCAACGCTCACCTGCAATTCCTCCAACTTCTTCCTTTCTGGGAACTCCAAATCTGGTGCCTACATTTACTCCACCAGTCACTTGTTCTCACGCTCCCAAGGATCCTGATCCAGTTCTCCCTCTGTGGGAAGTGGCTGGCATAAATGGGATAGTGAGAGTTCATACCCTGTTTCCTTTGACAGAACTTTCTCAGGTGGCAAAAGGTCGGACTCTGGAGTGAAGGTGAGTTTGGGAACAGGCCAGAACTCATGCAGATGAGGTTCATCAGACAAATGTAGCACACCCTGGGAGCTGAGGCTATCCCACATGTAGACCCCATTAGAATTACAATACACCAAGGTGGGTCTTAGAGGCAATTTTGAGGCCTGCTTATTGGCAAGTCTGTGTAGAGCTGCTCTGAAGCCTGTTAATTTTGAAAAAAAAAATGCAAGAGATAGTATAGGATAAACAAGAGTCCCTCCTAGTTTTTTAAACGCCTCACAAATGCACTTTCACAATATACTAACTTAGATCCTGAGAGCACTAAAGAAAAGCAACTTATCATGACCAATTTTTTACCCACAGCTACCCTGACATCAGAACTAAACTTACATCTCTTGAGAGGGGACCACTGACTCTACAGGCAGATGTCTTAGTGCTGGCTTTTAAGGTGTATCACAGGAGAGATGAGAAAACACACCAGGAAAGATACTCCTGCTGGCAAAAGCTATCTGACCAGCTCCTTCACCTCCTCCTGTGGCAGACCTAGACCTCCCAGTGAGTGCTTTAAGTGTGGCAGCTCGGCCACTAGTCATGATCTTGCCCAGTCTCACAGAGGCTGTTCAGGCCTTGTCCTGGGTACCATCAAGGGAAACACTGGTCTAAGTGACTATTCCTAAGTCCCATGTGGCAGGAGGACATTACACACTGACCACTCCCCAGCTGATCTCCTAGGCCTGACCATGAGTGATTGATGCTGCCAGGGCTTTCCTAACCTAACCACAGTCATCACAAAAAGGGAGCCTTGGGTAATCATGATGGTATCAGGATGGTCTATCTCCTTTCTTGTGAACACTGGTGCCACAGTACTTGGTCCTGCAGAGTTTGGGGTCCTACCTCTGTAGCCTCTACATTGTCAGGGAGGGAGGCAAACAATTCCTGCCTCACAGACACCACCACTTAATTGTGTTTTCAGGATATCCCTGTCACCCACTCATTTTTGGTCCTGCCAACCTGCCCCATACCCCTAATGGGAAGGGATTTTTTGGCTAAAGTAGGAGCTTTTATTTATTTTTGCCTGAATCAAGCCTTGACAGCTGCTCCAGCTGCTCCCTTCTCTTGCTATCCACTCAGCCTGTTAGCACCAGATCCCCAATACCCTCTTCCAGCCTCCCAAGTGGGCCCCCAAGTGTGGGACCCCCAGAATCCTTGTATCACTAGACACATTTCTCTAAAATTTTCCATCTGAGTGTTCCATTCCAGCCCGCTTCTCAGAGCCGAAGTCGAGAAGGTTACCAGAAACAAAAAGCAGAAGCAAAAAACTCTGACATGTTTTGCCTCACCCTTCCCCTCCCCCACAGACTAACCCTCCAGCCACTGATTCTGAAGAATGGAAAAACCCAGAAGCCATCTTACCATCAGAAAACAGTTGACCTCCACCCCATGAGGACTAGGAGCCATTTTAACCTCGGCAATGGGTAAACAAAAAACATCAGATACTTTAACCTCTTCCCATCCCCAAACGTAGCAGAGATCCACAAACTTTATTGTGCAGCTGGAGTCCCCTATGAGGAAGAAACACAAAATGGCTACCCCAAGGTCTATTTAAAGTACAGACAAAGCCTAACTCAAGGTTACACATGTCCCGATTTCAAACCTTCTTTCTTTGCCTCTTTTTCTTCTCTCAATCTGCCTCCAGACCCCGTGATAGCAGAGACCCTCACTGTATGTGTCACTTCCCAAGGCTCTCTCACAAACTCAGTTTTTTTCTGAGAAAATCAGAATTCATCATCTCGTGCTTTATACTCACCCTGACTGCAGGAATGAGCCGCAAAATCCAGAAGACCAACCACTAGAAGGTACAGCTCTCATCTTTTGAAGAGACAAACTTCACCCTTAAAACAGCTTGAAGCAGCCTTGAGAGAGCAACCCTGTTCCGGTCCACTGACCCCCCCTACATGAACCTGGCTTTCTTTTTATAATAAACTTCAGGGTGAGATGTAAGGATTACTGGCACACAGCAGCCACATAGTAAGCCCAACATGGTGCCAGGTAAGATGACAATTCCTGGCATGTAGCCCTCACATGGTAAATCCAACATGGCACTGGCAGAATATGCCATGTATGGAGGGCACGACCCCAGGCATGGCTATGTAAATCTATGCCCACTCTCTTAAAAGGAGCTGCCTTGTGAAAGTCTGTCTCTCTTTTTCTCTTTCTCTTCTGCTTCTCTCCTTCATACCCACTCGGCAACTCCCCTGAATAAACTCTAGTGTGGCATCTGGTAATGTGTATATCTGATCTCACACGTGAAAACAACACAAAAAATTAAAAAAACAGCTTTCCCATCACTTGGCATCAGGCCAAGGAAATTCTACAGAATTGTTCTACTTGCTCCTTCCATCTTTACCTGATGGAAGTAATCCTAAAGGTAAGCAGAGAAATGAGATTTGGAAGATTGATGTGTTTCACTTTGCCAAATTTGGAAAGATGAAATATGTGTATCATTGACATTTACTCAGGAATGCAATGGGCAACTGCCCTGAGTTCTGAAAAGCTGATGCTGTAATTACACACCTTTTGGAAGTCATGGCCATAATGGGAATTCCTGTTCAATTTAAGACTGACAATGCTCCAGCATATGTTTCCCAGAAACTGAAGCAGTTTTTTGGATATTATGATATAAAGCACAATCCTGCAGGACAAGCAGTTGTGGAGAGATCTCATCGCACCTTAAAAAAGATGCTCCATAGACAGAAAGAGAAATGAGAAAACCCAGGGAGAGATTGTATAGTGCTTTACTGACCTTGAGTTTTCTTAATGATGATGAGAAAGGAATAAGAGCTACAGAGAGACATTGGGTAATAGAAATAAAACCTTCTGTGATAACCAACCTGTCTACTTCAAGGATGTGCTGACCATAGAATGGAAGCTGGGATATGTGCTTTGGTGGGGAAGGGGTTTTGTTTTTGTTTCCACAGGAGAAAAAAAAATATGGGTACCAACGAAATTGATAAAAATCCAATTCAAAAAGGAGGCCCCTGCTGAGGAGGAGAAGTATTGGCTCACCCAGTGTTATGACAATTAGATACATGGTAAGGAAAACTCACTTAACAAGGCTGGGGCAGGGTCTCATTTTTTTCTTTACAGAAGAATAGATACAACCATCTTTAAGAAATTACAAGGATGCTGGATGCTTAGACACCTAAAGCTGAAGGGAGATCAATTATGAAAGGATTACAAACAAGGGAATATAAAGTCAATTGGTACCAGGATGCACTACTGGGTAAATTCTCAATTCTCACTGCTTTACATCTATCTCTCTCTCTCTATTTAAATGTGGTCCTGATTTGATTATAAATCAAGCTGGCTTTGGAGTTGGAGTAAGTAGTGTTCTTCTTCTTTAAACCCAAGCACATTGGTAAAAGGAAACTTGAGAGGTCCTGTTTCATATCAGAAAAGTCACCTGGTCTGGGACAGAAGATACCCAGAATACATAGGGACCAATATTATTGTAATTTTATCTCTAATCCTATTTCTCTGGGTATTTCCTCCTTCTTAACCTTAAAACCATCTCTGCATACAATTTTCTCCTGAAGGCATAAATTCTTCATTTGATATTAATAATGTTTAGGTTTTCCACTGTAAACAACTGTAATGGATTTATGATGTTACATTGTAAATAATTATCCCACCTATGAGTTTGATAAAAAGTGCTGATTGGCCAAAGGCAAACAGGAAGTGTGGGTGGGGCTACCAGACTAAGAAAACTCTAGGAACAGGAAGAACAGAGCAGAAATGCCACAGAGATTCCAGAGTTGCCAGACAAGCCAGAAGAAGCAGAGGACAACTATGCTGCTCTGAGAAAAGGCTGAACAGGATAAGAGTCATGGGTTAGTTTAAGGGTAAAGAGTTAGCAAGTTATGTGCCTGGGCCTTTGGCTGATCAGCCAAAATTGATGTAAGTGTCTGTGTGTTTCTGTGGGACTGGGGTCTGTGGGTCCAAACCTTGATGTTAGGCCCGAAAGTCTGGGCCAGAAACCTCTTACTACAAACAACAATTTCTCCTGCCAGCAATCTCCAAAGCATCCGGAAAGAAGATGGGACCCCACCACAACAATTCTACCTGGTCAAAATGACAAAAACAAAACCCAAAAATCAAACAAATAACCCCCCCCCCCCACCATGATGTACACCACTCAATGATTTCTTTTGAAATATAGACTATTCAGGATGGTTGCAAGATAGCTCTCTATGATTATCCGTCATGTTACATCTTTAACAAGAATTCCAGATGGACTTATCCAGTACTCTGAGAATGGTTACAGATGTTTATAGTCAGCTCATTAGGACTTAACCACCGTCTTAGTATTTACAGGATCCCACAGAGATGCCACCGCCCACAAATCAGCAAAAAAGCAACCTTATGAAAAACTGTGCCTCTCTCCCAATAGGTTTCTCTGAGGGTTGTGGATAATTACCATTCTGATGGGGTAGTTATGAGTTAAATTTGGGTTGAGAGTAGAACAATAATATAGACTCAGTGTTCATCACTCCCTTTATTTCATTTCTTAATCCATTTACCTCCTTGAATTCAGAATTTAGGTCCATTCCACTTTATGGTGCTTTTTCTCCTCAAATATTGCTCCTTTCTATGTCTTCAGTAGAGTTAATACCAGTAACCTCAAAAACAGAGTCTATACTGGGCTCATTTGAGATTTCCTCTGCCATAAAAATTAACCCCAAACTCTTCACTTTAGCCTCAGGGAGAATCTTTGGATTAGGGCAAAAGACAGCCACATTCTTCACCAAAATATCACAAGAACGATCTCTAGGTAGCATACTAAATTTCTTCTCTGATACCTCAGAGTTCACCCATAGTTCATCAAATCACCCTCGGCACCTCTGTCTCCCATGTTCCTACTAGTTCAGCCCATTAGGCAGCACTTAAAGCCTTCGACTGCTTTTCCCAAGTTCATATTGTTCCAAACAAACGCATGGTCAGGCTTGTCACAGCAATACCCCAGTCCCCGGTGTTAACTTCAGGGGGTCAAAAATAAACCCACAGTCCTTGTGTTGACCCATCAACCAGAAAAGTAACTGAGGCTCCAGATACTCTAGAAATCCCTGGAGGCTCAGTACCTTCTCTGATTTCTGCAACTTTTTGTTCCTGCCTGCTGGTTGACCACCCTCTGCCTCAAGGGACTGGACTAATTGAATGAAGACAGTGGAGTGAGCATCCAGGAGTTGTAATTTCTGATCCTCTGTCATTGCTGCAATGAAACACCATAGCCAAACTTGGGGAGGGACAGGCTTATTTGGTTTACACTTCCACATCTTAGTTCATCAAAGGAAATCAGGATAGGAACTCAAGCAGGGCAGGAGCCTGGAGGCAGGGATTGATTCAGAAGCCATGGAAGAGGGATGCTTCCTGCTTTGCCCTTATGGCATGCTCAGCCTGCTTTCTCATAAGGCCACCAGCCTAGGGATGGCACCACCCATAATGGGCTGAGCCCTTCCACATTGATCGATAATTTAAAAAAATGCCCTACAGCTGGATCTTATTGAGGTCTTTTCTCAATTAAGGCTCATTCCTTTTAGATGACTCTAATTTGTGTCACGTTGATATAAAAGTAGCCAGGACAGGCAGAGATGTCACATGGACCTCAACAATGCCAGCAACTTCCCAGAGACCTCCACAGCTGAAGACTTTAGATTACTAGCCTTACAAGTCCTTTAACTATGACTATTAATTCATAACTTACCATAAAGTACTTCTGAACTAATACTGCGGGTTCATGATATTTGTCAATCAAGTATGGAATAATATAGACTACATCTTAATACTTAAGGTGTTTCCCAGAACCAACAACAAATTCTACAGTTCTCCAGGCACCACTGAGGGTCTAGATTTCTTTCAGTTCTGGTATTAAGCATCTTAAAACCTTAAAGACTCAGTCTTACAAGACAGTTCCAACTTTATATGCAAGCCTCAAGTCTGGGCCACTGGCACTTAGACTAGTTCTTTTTTTAATTTCATTTTTCAATTAAAAATTAAAATATAAAATTTTATAATTTTATACAATTGTATAATTTATTTATTTACAGTCTCCCATTGACTGGTCAGTTCTACATTGCCATTCCTATTGTTCTTGGATACTTTTCTAGAATGGGTTAAACAACTCAGAGAAACCCTTAATTTATATTCACATATTTATTAGAAAGGATTCAACTCAGGGACAGATGTATAGGCGGGATAATGAGGGAGGATAAATGAGGGAGACCTCTATGACTCAGGGTCTCATCACTCTCTCAGAAATTCCAAGGTTCACCAACTGGAAAGCCCTAATGAACCCCACTGTTCAGGCATTGTATGTGTGTATGTATGTGTCTGTATAGTGTGTGTGTGTGTGTGTGTGCGCACCACCATGGGAGTATACTCTTGTACATTGTAAGTATTTGTCCCTCTTACTGGTGTAATAAAATGTTGATTGACCAGAAAGCAGACAGGAAGTGTGGGCGGGGCTACCCGACTAAGAAAACTCTGGGAACAGGAAGAGAAGAGCAGAAATGCAGGCAGAGAGGAAAGAATACGAAAACGCTGTTCTGAGAAAAGGTACTAACCCAGGTAGCTAATCATGGGTTAGTTTAAGAGTAAGAGCTAGCAAGTCAGATGCCTGAGCCACAGGCCAAACAGCAGATAATTAATATAAGACTTCGTGTGATTATTTGGGACTGTTGGTCCTGATCTTGGGACTAGGATGGCCCAGAAACTCTTACTACATGTGCATAGTCTGGTGCACATGTGTGTAGCAAAGGAGTCCTAGGGCTCTGGCTCCCCAAAATCAGCCCTCATTAGAGTCCTCTGGCAGGCTATTAAAACAGAGTTACTGGGGTCTGGGATGGGGTAGGGTAGGGGACAGGGAGGGTGCAGTTTGTCTACTCAGAAGCACCAAAAGGTCAGCCAGATAAAAGTGTGGTTTTGTCACCCTCAGGCGAACTCACAGCCCTAGTCAGTCATAAGTACTAGTGGCCTAGAGCTTCAAATCCCTTCACGGGAGCTGATGACACAGTCATTTCTTAGGTAACCATAGGAGTCAGGTCAATGGAGGAGAAAAATCCCATTTTGTTACAGTATGTGCCTTGGAGAGCAGTGGCCAGGCACTATAAGGAGAGACTCTATTCCTAAAAACTAAACTTTCTCAGGGGACTGAGACCAGGCAATGATAGAAATCTTCGAGGCTATTGTGGAGAAAGGAGGCCCTCTCTGATGGGCTGCAGGAGGTTGGCTCTAGAGAAATGTACACAGGAGAGAGAGATAGCCCAATGGACCAGAACACAGATCACCAACTGAGAATTACCTGAAGTTTGATGGAGCTGAGTTTAAGGCAAGTGGACCAATCAGTTTCTGGAGTTACTTATCCATTGTTCACTGTTTTATGGACATAGAACTCTGAAGTTCCAAGGGCGTCCAAGATGTCTTCCAAAACTGCATTTCTCCTGATTAAAACTCTGAGGACCTTTAAACTGGGGAGGCAGGTCCTCTGTCTAGACTGATCGCAGTGATATGGTTGCCTACACACCCCCAGTGCACCCAGGAGATACCTCTAAGACGAATTTGTCTTCCCTGAGGCATGGGTGGTAGTCAGGTATGATTTGGGGAGTCCGAAAAGAGTGTTCTATTTGCAGACTGTAAAACATGTGGCCACCAGAGGGCGCTGGTCCACTGCAGTAGTGGCAGACACAATAGTCCAGTTCTTTTTCCTAGCCCATCCAAACATAGTTATTGGTCTCTACGCTGTGAGGAAGCAGCTCTTTTAATGACTTATTTTTTCTTTTAAGCTCATGGGTTCCTTTTGCCTACGTGCATGGCAGATTTTTTATTATATTGTAGCTTTGAACTTTTGATATCTTTATTCCTCTTGATGTATTCAGATGCTACTTACGCATTTTTTTTTTTTCATTCTTTGGCAATATTTCCTGTTCCCCCCCCCCCCCGTGTCTTCTCCTTCTCGCCCATTTTGAATAGCATTTTTCGCTTTACTCTGATTGGCTCAAAAAATACCATTATGCTTTTAAAAATCAGCCTTTCTTACATTTATCTAATTTTGATTTTGAACTTTTCACAATTGGAAAAATTTTTAAAAGTTACTTATCTCTATTTTATTTGTTTTAGTGTTTTGTCTGCATATATCTCCCTGGGTCATGTTCATTCAGTGCTCTCAGAGTCCAGAAGAGGAGAGGCCCCTTGGAACTGGAGTTGCAGACAGTTGTGAGCCACCATGTGGGTACTAGGAATTGAACACAGGTCAAGAGTAGCCACTGTTCTTAACTTCTGAGCTATCTTTCTAGCCCCCTGCCCACTGTGGGTTTCTTTTTTTATAGTGCTGGGACTTGAACCCAGGTCTTTGGGCATGCTAAGTAAGTGTTCTAGGACATAACTGTACTCATATCCGGGAAATATTTCTTTTTAAAGATTTGTTTATTTATATTTTACATTTATGTGTCTGTGCAGGTGTCTTTGGAGGCCAGAAGAGGGCATCTGTTCCCTTGGAGCTGGAGTTACAGGCAGTGATGAACCATCTGATATGGCTGCTGGCAACTGAACCAGGGTCCTTTAGAAGAGCAGACAGTGTTGTTAACCACTGAGACATCTTCCCAGCCCAGGGAAGTATTTTGTTGTTGTTGAGATTTTACCAAGTAGAAAAAAAAATACCAGAGATAAATGACTCGGTGGATGAAATAATATACCTAATTATTATATAATTAATTACTTAATTATATTAATTAATTAGATAATTAATTCTATTAATATGGAAAAAGTAAATGATCATGATCACAACATCCAAGAACTCTGGGATAAGATCAAGAGAACAAACTGAAGAGTCCACGGGATGGAATAAAGTATTTAAATAAACACTAAAGGCAGAGAGAATCTAGTCAGGGAAATCATGGCAGAAGATTTAGTAAATCTAGAGAAGGAAATAGACATTTAAGTGTAAGAAATCCTTAAAACGCCAAATAGATATGAGCCAAGAAGAACCTCCCTATGACACATGATGGTCAAGATGATGAAAAGTACAAAGAAACAGCATGAAAAGCTGTTAGGAGAAATGCCAAGTGTCTACACAGGAGAACCAGAAGACGAGGAGATTGGCATCAGGTTGGTGTTAGCAACTCAGCGCCAGGGAAAGATGATGATACATATCTTTCACATCCTTAAAGTAAACAACTACCAACCTAGATTACTATCTCCAGCAAAGCTACCTTTGAGAATGGATGGATAAATGAGGACTTGTCAGGTCAAACACAAGCCAAGGCATTTGGTAACTATCAAGCCGTCACTGCAGATGACTCCTAAAGGAATTCTATACACAGAGGAGGAAGGCAGTCTTAACCACAAGAGCACAGGGAAGAATAAATTTCAAGTAAGAAAGGACCGAACAAAGGAGAACGAGGAAGGACTCTATTATGATCAACACACTAAACCAGTGGAGCCCTAACACTACTGTGGAGGAAAAAAAATCCCACCAACCAGAAAAACAACCACCAAAATTACAGGGACTATAACACATCTCTCTGTAAGTAACCATAAACACAAATGGCCTCAACTCATGAATAAAGAGATACAGATTTTCTGACTGGATTAAAAAAAGCTGGATCCATCCTCTGTTGTCACCAAGATACGTACCTTATTAGAAACAGACAAAGGAAGGGAAAAGGCTCTGTCAAAAGAACTGAAACCAGAATGACAGTGTCTTAGTTAGGATTTCTATTGCTGTGATCTGGTAAGTCACGGGAGAAGAGAGGGTTTATTTAATCCTACAGCCTACCGTCCATTATGAAGGGGACACAGAGGAAGAACTCAAGGCAGGAAACCGGAGCAGGAACTGATGCAGAGACCATGGAGGAGTTTCGCTTATTGGCTTGTTCCCTCTGCCTTGTTCAGTCTAATTGCTTAAATACCCCAGGGCTACCCAGGACTTTCCAGTGGTACCATCTGTCCTGGGCTGGGCCCACCTACAACAATCATCAATGAAGGCAATGTCCCCCACACACCCTGATGGAGATATTTACAGTGACAAATATTGACAGTGTACAAGAGCAATATGCCACAGCAATAGATGACATTTTAAGTCACAAAATAAGCCTCAATAAATAGAAAATAACTGAAATATTTTCTTTCATATTTTTAGATCCTAGAACTTTTGCGACAAAACAAAAGCCTTTTAGAAGGACAGTTTAGGGGCTGGAGAGATGGCTCAGAGGCTAAGATCACTGGCTGCTCTTTTAGAGGACCTGGGTTTGATTTTTCAGCATCCACATGGCAGCTTGCAACTGTTTGTAACTCCAGTTTCAGGGGATCTAATACTCTCTTCTGGCCTCCATAGACACTGCATGCATATGTATGTGGTAGAGACATACATGAGACAAAATATCAATACATATAAAATAAATAAATAAATGAAACTTAAATCTTTTGAGAAAAAAAAATGAAGGTTTATAGTATGAATGCTTGGATTGGTCATGATTTTTTTGTAGTGATCTCTGTTGCAAAGAGAAGTTTCCTTGATGATGAGTGAGGACTACAGTTCCCTGTAGGTATTCATGGGCATTGCTCTTGATAAATAATTTTAGCAAAGTAATGATAAAAAAAAAACCCAGCAACTTTCTATTCTGTACAGAGTTTCTGGCCTGGACTCGCCCCAAAACCAAAACACCATGACCAAACCAAACTATAGAAGGACACGTTTATTTGGCCTTAAAATTTCAGAGGTAGAGAGTCTTCGTGGTAGAGAAATATGGCAGCAAACAGCAGTCAGATAGTTGGAGCAGGAAGCTGAGAGCATTCTTCACCCGGAGTATGAAGCAGAGAGAGCAAGCTGAGAATGATCGGGGGAGGCTTCCAAAACCTTAAAGTCTGTCCTTAGTGATGTAAGACTGATTCATGTAAGCCTTCTCAAACAGCCCCACCAACTGAGGATGAAATGTTCAAATGCCTAAGACTCTGGGGCTATTTATAGTTCAATCCATCACATAGGTAATATAGTTGTTGAGAAAGAAATTAGAGGGAAAATCTTCCATTCATAGCAAACACACACACACACACACACACACACACACACACACACACACACACACACATACACGCACGCACGCATGCACGCACGCACGCACATGCATGCACGCGCACACACACAAGTATCCAAAACAAAAACTAACAGCAAATACAGAAAACAAACCAACTCCACACATAACCAAGAAGAGTACAAGACTTGTACAATGAAAAGATTAATACACAGAAAAAAGAAAGACAGCAGGAGATCAAAAGATCTCCATGTTCCTGAATAGGCAGAGTTAAATTGTGAAAACCGCTACATAATTAAAAGCAATCTATAGATCTAATACAATTCCCATCAGATTCTCAAGGACATTTTTCTTTTTTACAAAAGTAGAAAAAAAAAAAGCCCCAACAACCCTAACATTCACACAGGAGCAGTAAGTGTTCTAACAGCAAGAGCAGAAGGAGCAATCCTGGAGGAACCATAATGTAGTAAGAGGTTCCTGGCCTGGCCGGCCTGTGGTCCAGACTCGCAGACCCACAGAAACACACAGATGCTTATATTAATTTTATGCTGATTGACCTAAGGCCCAGGCATATAACTTGCTAACTCTTTACCCTTAAACTAACCCATGACTCTTATCCTGTTCAGCCGTGTGGCTGGGTACCTTTTCTCAGTGCAGTGTAGTTGTCCTTTGCATCTTGTGGCTTCTCTAGCGTCTCTGTGGTTTCTCTGCTTGCTTCTCTGGCCTCTCTCTGGCCTCTCTGCTCTGTTTTTCCTGTTCCCAGAGTTTTCTTAGTCTGGTAGCCCCTCCCACACTTCCTTTCTGTGTTCAGCCAATCAACATTTTAATTAAACCAGTAGGTGGGACAATTATTTACAGTGTAACGTAATCCAACTACACAAAATACCTGATCCCAAATGATATTACTGAGTCATAGCAACAAATGTACCAGCACAACTCAGGCCTGTAGACAAATGGGATAGCATAACATGCCCAGAAATAACCCACACAGTTTCAACCACCTAATTAAAAAAAGCTTAAATAACATATTATGTATTTTTGAAAATTTCATATATGTATACAGTGTATTTTGATTATATCCGCATTCTACTAGTTTCCTTCATCTTTCTTGGGAGACTTCAAGCCATATCCTGTTTTTTAAAAAATATTAATAACTGCTTGAGTCCAATTAGTGCTGACCATATGCACATGGGTGAGGCAAAAAGCTGTTAATAATATGTGCTGCAGAAAAGACACAGAGACGGATAGCTCTGAGAAGCTTGATTTCCACATGTGAGTAGATGAGACCTGGTATCTTGCTCCTGTGCAGAAGGATCTACTGAAAAACAGATCAGAGGACCTAGTGTGAAACCTGAAAATCAAATCTGAAGCTGCTGAAGTTTCAAATCTGAAAACATACGATGAACACTTCAAAATAGAGACATAGACAAAGCTTTTCTGAGTGGGGTTTCAACAGTACCGGAAATAATCCTAGAAGTTGGCAAACGGGATTATATGAAATAAAGAATGCTTCTGCACACAAGGGAAATGTTAACCATCACAAAGAGATAATATACAGAATGTGGGAAAATCTTTACCAGCTACGTATCAGACAAGGAACTAATGTCTGACATATGTATAGGACTGAAAAAAAAATTAAACATCAAAACCACAAAGCATCCAACCAATGTATGAGGCACTGAACTGAATAGACAATTCTTATAACAAGAAATAAAATGGCCAGCAGATCTTGAAAAGGTGTCATTATCCTTAGCCTCCGGGAAAGGGAAAACTGCCCCAAGAGTCTCTCTCACTCCAGTCATCAAGAAAACAGATGTCAACAGTTGTGTCAAGGTTTGAGGGCAAAAAGGAACTCTCGTTCACCATTCCTCGGGGGGTGGTAATGTAAATGTACACAGCTGCAGTGAACATTAGTATGGAAGTTACTGGGAAAATTGGAAATGGTAGTATCAGGACCCAACTATGGCACTCCTGTGTGTAAATGTGAAAGATCTGGGGTGAACATGCTGTGAAGATATCTGTTTATCCATGTTTATTGCTGTGTTACTTTCAATAGACAAGAATGGAAATGTCCATCAAAGGACTGAGTGGATAAGGAAAATGTGGTACACAGATATGATAGAGTTTTATGCCTCCATAAAAATAAATGAAATAATGAGATTTTCAGGAAAATAGATGCAACTGAAAATCATTATGCTAAGCAAAATAAGCCAGCCCCAGAGTGACAAACACTGAATGCTTCACTTCATATACAGAGCCTAAATGTAAAATTATATATATAGTAATGAAACATTATATTTGTGTACACATATATGGCAATGAAAAATTATATATTGTGGTAATGAAGTAAAGTGATTTTAAGAAGCTGATGCGATGGCTCAGTGGATGAAGGTGCTTGTTGCCAAGCCTTAGGACTTGAGTTTGATCCCCTCAGACACACGTGGCAGGAAGAACTGCTTCCTGTTAGTTGTCCCCTGACTTTTTATTGGTGTCATGGTACATGTGTGCATATGAACACATAATAAAAACTACATTTGTGTATGCACATCTGTGTGTCACAAGCATGGAAGAGCTGTAAGGAGAAGAGGGGCCTTACTACAATACATGTTAAACAGATACAGGAGAGATAAACTGGGGGTGGAGAGGAGAGTGATCCAGCTGGAGGGGAGGTATGGGAGGGCAGTGGGGGAGCAACCAATTGATAACAAGTATGATGACGTGTTGAAACCTAGTACTTTGAGTATGATGATGCCATATGTATTATGATGCCATGTGGAAACCCAGTATTTCGTATGCTGAAGTGAAAGTTTTAAAAATGAAGTAAAAACTAGAAAATATAAAATCCAAACAAACAAACAAAAAACCCATCAAACAGTACTGGTGCTCATCCCAGGGTTTCAGCTTTGGAGATCTCAGTAGTGTGGATGGTGCATTTCCAACACATGTTCATACACCGAGAGTGAACAACCTTCAGAGAGCCTTACTTTGTTTTTTTTTCTTGCATCCATGTCCTTAGAGGGGTGTCTATGAGGACAAAGGCCCATCCCCTCTCCTTGTAGACTATTTCTTGGGTGATGCCTGGGATTCTTGTACAAGCAATCAGGGGCCTTCTCACAGAGCTTGAATGGAGACCGTACATGGGGTCACCGGAGAACTGACAGGGTTGGATGTACAGGCTGGATGTCCACATGCTGTGAGATCCTTGCAATTAAGAAAGAGCTGATGTTGAGAAGAATGGGAGCGAGGGAGGGACCAGGGACCAAATGTTCTTGAGTAGGTGGAGTCTCTTTCCCTGCACAGTGACACACACAGGGGACAAGGACTTTTAAGCATTTGAATTCTGGTGTTCATTACATTCAGTTCCACCCCTGACTATGACATTTCTTTACTTAGATGCCATGGACAAATTTTAAACTTCTCCAGGCCTCTTTTCTGCATTAGTAATGTTCGAATGTTGGAGTATAGAATACCAGTATTATAGGTGTTTTTGAAAGAGTAACTGCTATAAGAAATAATCCATTTAGCATAAGACTGGGATTTGCCCAGTGCTTGATAATAATGCTGTCTCTAGTTCTCAGAGGGCCACATTTTTCTTGATTGTCCCCTTCTTGTATTTTAGCCAAGAAAGCCAAGTACCCGATGAGCAGGATTTTGCTTGCTGCAGCTGTTCCCTGAGATTTTCTTTAACTACACCCCTCAGTCCTGCCTCTCTCTCTTGCAGAACACGAGTGAAGGATATCAGAGTCCAGCAGGTAGTGTGCCGTTTTAGAAATGCAAAATATATTAGCAATTTTATAGCAGACTAGTACAGTTCTCTTTTTTTCTTCCATAATTAGAATATCTGTGTTGCTATTTGGAATCTAGATGTTGACATTTATAGGATTCAGTATGCCAGCAATTATTTTTACCTCTGCTCTTGTTGGCCAAGATTCAAATTTATGTTTCCATTGATTTCGTGACTGCAGCAGATGCAGTGATAAAATATGAGTGCTTGACCAGTACCACATGGCTGCACGTCACTGTGTGGGTGTGTATGATTGTCTTTCCTTGTGTGTGAGCATCCCAATCTTCTGTCATGGGCAGCGCTAACATAACTTGTATCTGCACCTAGCTTTCTTGTTGGAGCAGGATGGTTTGGGAGAACTTTTCATAATGCAGACATCTTTATCTTTGTCCAGTGCACAGCCATTGGCCACTGTGGTTGTGAGTACGTTGAGGTGGTCATTGTGAATGAAGAATTGTATTTAAACTTTGTCTAATTTTAGTGACTAGCACTGGTGGCTGCTGTATTGGATGGCACAGGCTGAGCAGATACTGGCTTGCTTGATTTTTACTATCTATCCTGATAGAGGCGGAATACACATCTTAGGACAATAAAATCACATCAGCTGAAAGGTGATGTGCTTTGTTCAAAACCATAGTGCTGTGGTGCTCTGCCAGTGTACACTAGATCAGAGGCAGGACGTCAGCCACATGCTGTGATGTCTCCAGCTCTGTCTCTGTCATCTTCAGCCCCATCTCTCTATTATCAACCCCTATTTGTTTAGATATTAAAGAAGGCTCTTTCCACATCTTCAAAAACTCATTTTGTTGTTTCAATGCCACAGACAATACTTTTATTTTCAGTTTGAAGACATTTGCTAGAATTTGCCTTCATCCTTTTAGAGGGCTCTGTTTCTATGTGACATTCCCAAACAGCCTATAGTTCTGTATAAATGTATATTATTAAAAGTATTTTATACTTGCTTTCGGATTTAAACAGAAGGCAGATAGCATCAGAAAGGGAAGTATTTATCTAAAGATGGAAAGTAAAGTGTCCAAATATCACATTAGAAGATCTCATAAATTACCTGTGACAAGTGTGTTAACATCTGGATTAATGGTCAACATTGGGGATAATGTCTGCAACATTTAAACATTCTAAAGTAGCTTATCCAGTTCACTATGCATTAGGTCAACAGACCTGAGGGGCCGGGATCCTGGCGTCTTAGTCACTTCTATGTTGACATAACAGAACACCCAGACTAAGAAGTATAATACGTTGAATGTGAAATGTTGCCTCACAGACTATTGACATTGAATGATTGTTCTAGAGCTGAAGACACTGTTGGGGGGGGGGGTTATGGGAGCTATGAGACATGGGGATATTTTGACAGGAGTGAGTGACAGTTCCTAGGGGTGAACAGAACCACTCTGCCTTGCTTTTCCGACCACGCTAGATGAAAATCTCCGCACAACCATGAAGCAAAATAAACCTACATCCCTTGAGATGTTTCTGCAGGTATTTTGGTCCCAGAAGAAAAAAAAAACTAATGCATTAGCTATTTTTCTTGTTGTAAAAAATACCCAAGAAAAGCAAATGGATAGAGGAGCCAACACAGTCAGTCATGGTGGGAAAACCACAGTGGGAAGAAGTTTGGGCAACTGGTCATGATGCCGAGTGATTCAGAAAAGAGAAAGATGAATGTTACTAATCAGCTCACTTTTTTGGTGTGTGTGCTGTCCCTAGACCCAAGCCCATGAGATGCTGCTGCCCATATGTAGGGTGGATCTTCGAACATCAATTAAATTAATGCAGAAAGTCCAACACTGCCCAGGGGTTCATCCCCTAGGTGATTCTAGAGCTTGCCAAGTTGATAGTCAAAATTAGCCACCGTCAATAATTAATACATGAAATTGGTGTGAGACAAGTGGACTTAACTGTGATAGACTTGACCTTGTGGCTCAAAGACCTTTGGAACTTGTTTTCAGGAGGAATGAGGAAGAGTTTGGAACTGTAAGATAGAGAAGCCCTAGAGTTCCGTAAGCAGAGGTTAATGGGTGGTCCTGCAGGGTTAAGAAGACCAAAACTAGAGGAAGATAAAAAGCAGAAAGCGAAATGGCCACGTGCAGGTGATGCTAGTGCATGAATGACCTGCCTTCTAGAAACCTGTTGTCTGATGTATTTGACCCATTTCTACAAGATAGCATTCATCCATTCGTGAGTATGACTTCCCCAGTAGCCTAATTAATTCCCTACAGGCCCACGTAGTAAACATCCCTCCACACTGAGGATCACGCTTCCACCACACAAACCTTTGGAGAACAAACCACACCCACACCACACCAGTTCACCTGTTTCATGAACCCTGTACTTCAGCGTAGCTGCTTGATTTGGGGGAGGTCCTTGGGAAAGCTGAAAAGCAATTCAGCATCACACACCAAGTCCACAAGAGTGATTCTATTGATAGAGGAAAACAGATAGAAGGGAAAAGCTACCAACTTCTCTCTGAGAACGTGGCCACATAACATAGAAACTTCTTAGTCAACAGTGGGAGTGTGGGACTCAGAGGAGTTCATGTGGTCTGTGTGTCAAGTGCCCAAGGCAGAGGCAAACTGGTGGCACCGGAGACTACAGAAGGTTACAGCAGCAGTACAGGGCACAGAGACGGAGGAACCTGCAGTCAAGGGAGGCACACTCACCTCATTCACTGGAGATGCTTTCAATTTTGAATTTTCTGCCAATTTCTTTTATTTCTATTATGACAATTTCTTTGACTATTCTTGTATTTCTTATCTTCTCACCCACCACTAGAGGCAGCCTGCTTCTTGGGAGTCTGAGAAAGAGGTAAGCATGACATATACAAGGGGAGAATATTTTAAAAAGCAACATTTGACAATTCAAAAATATACTATGAACGAACCATCAGAAAGGGTAGAATTTCTATACAAAGAGTAGAAATGAAGCCATTCAGAGCAGCACAAAGGGAGGTATATTAGAAAAAATTAATAAACAATTATTAATAATAACTAATAACTAATAGAGAGCTACTGTGTGTTTGGTGAGAAGTCCCTTTAAATCAGTTCAACTAAGATTGACTTGTTAAGAGTAGAATTGACTTATAAAGAGATTTAAGTAAGAGTTTATGGGATTTTTTATACTTAAAGAGAAATTAAATCTGGAATAAAAACCTACAATAATAGATATTCTAAAAAATAAAAATTGAATAAGGAGAGGGCGAAAAAGAATACTGATATATAAGTAGTTTGAAGGACAAATGGAATAAAGAAACACCTAGAGCATATTTCTGTGGCTGGGAGATGTGTGTGTATAGAAAGTAGCATATGATACTAGCAGCATATTCTGCCTACAGAAAGAGTTCAGTCACCTTTTCTAGATATATGCACACATGTAAGTTCTTACATGGATGACCGTCATAGTGAACATGTCTATCCTGACTCATCTCAAGCAGACTTGTCTATGGTGCTAAGCACACCATCTATGGCTTCAGTCCCACCTTGTGTGTTTTGCATTAAGCTACACTTCCTAGTCTGCATAAAGTGGTCTAGCCTTGATGGGTGAGTTTCAATGTTATTCCCAAAGTCACCTTTGATGAAGAGCACATTCCTCACAGTGTAGCCCTGAGTGCCCGCCTTCTTCCCTAGACATGGCTTTTCATAGTCTCCCTTCTTTCCATCTCTTGGATTCTCGGCTGTGTTCCTTGGCTCCAACACTCACAGGGTAGGGAGGCATTTCATTTGAAGAGATTATTAAGGAAAATGGAGCAACTACTTCCAGAGTGTTAGAGCCTACAAAACCCTACACATGCAGTGAAGAGAGGAGAGATGCAGCTGAGAAACACCAAGGCCACGTCTCTGACTCAGTGAGAAATCAAGAAAAATCAAAGGTTTAACATCGATTGTTGCACGAAGGAAGGAAACTCAGGGCCAGATCTCTGGGAAAGGCGGAGATATTAGAGAGAGTAAACACCACAGTCAGATCTCACCCAGCTGTCTTCCAGCTTCCTCAGCCTCGCTCCTCCTGGCTTCTTCTGCCTCTTCTGTCTTTCTAGGCCTGCCTTAAATACTTTCTTCACTCAGTTAAGGCGTGGCAGCACCACTGCCTGCCTGGGAGCCTGGAACTCCTTCTGTAAACTAAGATGACCTCAAACTCAGATTGAATTAAGGGTGATGGTCACCACTCCTGGGATATTCCCTGTGCTGGGATTAAAGGTGTTTGTTACCACTGTCTGATTCTACAATACTGACTGTGGGTAGATGCCTCTGATATCTCTGGATGCTTTTATTATATTTGAAAATATCCCCACAGTCCATTTTATTTATCTTTTTCCAGAAGTTCTGAACTTCAGAAGGAAGGCAGTGCAATTCTGTACACTGTGATTGGCCATCCCTCCCCTCACAGCCAGGGATGACAGTATGCTGGAACACGTCACTCTATTGTCTAGACACTCTAAGGTCCTTATTTGCTCCAGTGTTTCAGGACAAGGAAAAACACACTGTAGTATGAGTTTCTTACATTATCCTTGAGAATCTAGCTGAGGGAGCAAGAAATAGGTGATAGTCAAGGAGCTGAATTATTGCCTGTTGTTTCACCCATATAATTGGCTTAATAATTAAAACACAACTAATGGAAGGAGTCATTATGTGCTTTTCTCCAGACATTTGCCACAAAATATTAGAATCATACCATCTGAGGTGACTGCTTCCGAAATGCTTAGAGCAGCCTCAGCTTTAGTTACCATCAAGCTTATCATAACACACAATTAATATTGTGTCTCATACCTAAAGTGTTTGGTTTGTGAAAAAGTCCTGGAGGTTGGTACAGCCTGTTGTGAAGTGAATCAGATGCACAAGGTTCACCCTGGAAGAATGTGTGGGAATTCATCTCCTTCTCTCTTTAAACAGCTTCTCAAGACAGGTAATTTCTTAATAAGAATTATGGGCTTTCCATAGAGAAAATGTCTCACTATATCCAAGTGGTGATGGTTATGCTGGTACAATCGCTCATCAAGTCCTGGTTTAGCACTCTCCATTGGGGGCAGGTCATGATTTCTCATTATAGTTTTTTTTTTGGGGGGGGGAACTCATGGGTGATGGTGTAGAATCCAACAGTGGCTTTGGGAATAAAGAAACTTGAGTTCTGGGCCAGCAGGATGGCTCAGCAGATATAGGAGTTTGTTCTCATATCTCAGGTTCGAGTTATATTCCAGGAACCCACAAGGTTCAAGGAGATAGCCAACTCCTTCAAGTTGTCCTCTGACCTTTACATAGAAACTATGCTACACACACACACACACACACACACACACACACACACACACACACACACACAATAACGTTTAAAAGGGAAACCCAAGTTCTGCTATCATTTGTGTCCTGGCTATGGGTCTTTCTTCCAGGTGTCTCATTCACAGCCTTACTTTCTTCATCTCTTCAATAGGACTGTGGTGGTCTGGGCTGACAGCCCTTGCTGGCTGCTCATGGCTGATAATCACGAGGAAGACAGAGGCACAGGCACACTGCAGAAATAGAGTGAACCCTATGTGCCCGCATCCAAGGCTTCGGTAAACTATTGATAAAAAAACATTCAGAAAATAATTGCTGTTATACCTAACATGGGCAAACTTAAAATTATTCCCCAAAGAATACATTAAAATTTTTGTAATGAATTTATAATGCATAAGGTGATATAAGTAATCCAGAGATGACTTGAACTATAAAAGAGAATATGTCCATACAGGAGCATGTGTATAGACTATAGGCAAATATTAAATAATTCTAAGTAAGGCTTTGGAAGACCTATGGATTTTGGTTTGAATGGAGAACTCTAGTACCAATTCCTCATGGACACTAAGGAACATTTACATTTCTGTCCTGATATAACCCACTTCTTAAAGCCGCTCTGGTCACATCCCTTGGGCAGAGCCCCACTCAGGCTGCAGGTGCCTTACCTGATCCTCTTCACCCAGCCCTTCAGCAAAGGTCTAATTGAAACAGAGAAGGCTGCAGCATACATGCCAGTTCTTCAAGAAGGATGCTGATTATCAGCCTCTCAGATGAGACCAGTGCCCTATGAAGGGAAGCTTTATTGGCACCCTGTATTTCCCAAACTCATCAGCTCCTTAGAGGTGGGATCACTATGGTTTATTCCCAGCTGTGTATGTGGTCCTTAGGGTTAAGGTCCTTAGTGGCTTTCTGGTTGTACCGATGGGTTTGGGGATGCTGGAGAAAGATCATCTAAGTTTGTAAAAAGAGTAAGGGGGAAACTCTGCAGAGGAGAGACTTTCCTTTCAAGTCTGAGGTGAGACTTGAAGGAAAGATAAAGAGATTCTCTTAAGGCTCCCAAGACCCCGAGGGTATAGATGGAGCTCATAAGGAGGCACCTGGGTGTAGTGGGATTCAGGTGTCAGCTGATAAGGTCCTAAAATGCTTATCCAGGGTCCCGAGCTCCTGGAGGGGATGTGGCCAACCTGGAGGGGGTGTGGCCAACCCCATTAATAAGGGGCTTCTGGGACACGAGGACTCTCTTCCTGCTTCCTGGCTGCTGGAGAGACAGGATCAGAATCCATCGCCCGTCCATCGCTCGTCCACCATTCCAGACTCCAGTCCCTGTTCAGGCTCCGCTATAAACTGTTACCTGTACCATGAGTATTGGTTTATATTTTAATAAATATCTATTCTGCACTGGTGCCTTGTAAGTAAACTTCGCCTATACCTGGGCTTTCAGTTCAGAGCTCCTCCTAATTATGGGGGTTGGGAAGGTTGTACCCTGAAGGGCTACTGTGAGGGTTAGAAATATCAAGTGCAGAATGCCTGGCACCACATTTTATAGATGATAAACATTCCTGCATTGTTTAAGTCTTAGCACTGCAAAATGATGTGAGACTTTGCACACAGCCTTTCAGCTCTCTGAGCATCATTGTCACACTCCATGACATTATCTACCCCCTCGACCACAGTAAACTGCAACATTTACATTTCATGAACTGTCATCAATAATATTTTTTATCATTAATTATTGTAATGGTCAGAACTTAGGGCCCACAGTGAGTCTATGTTATTCCTTCAAGAGCTGGGCAGCTATTCTTTTCCTTTGAGAGTTAAATTGTAAAATATGCAAAGTCACCAAAAATAAACAGAATGGTTCCCAGGCTAGCACCATTTAAATGTAACTTGGTGAATATATTAGCATATTTGAGAGGAGACTGTCAATCAGAGGATGAAAGAATTGAAAAAAGTAGTCACAGAGGTGAGCCGGCTCAACTTGGCCTGGGAGGGGAGGAGTGGGGGGAGAGCAGACTGGTCACAGAGAGGATGCATTTCTGTTTCCAAAGATAAGCCAGTCTCCATGGTACAGAGTGGTACAGAAGATGGTATCCAGCTTCTCTCTGCTCCCAGATGCCTTCTTAAAGGTCACGCCCAACCTCAAGCCCTAGATGAGGCAGGTCTTCATGGTCGATGTCCTGGCTCCCAGCCCCTCCACCTTAACCATGACTGATGACATGGTTGAAGCTGACTTATGGAGTTCTCCATGTTCTGACTATTTAAATTAAATGCTGGGAGACTGGGTCAGTTGGCTTCAAGGAGGAAGAGGCTGGAAAGATGGAACATCACTGGCATAGAAAGCCACCATCTGGGGGTGGCCATATTGAAGCCTTGTCCCTCATTGAAGTAACCAAGGATGTATCTTCAATAAAAGAAGAGTAAATGAAATTTGCATTGGAAAGAAAAGAAAGACATATATATCCAGAAGTCTTGGTGTGCTTCTAAATAGCCTCATCCTCTACTCAAGTTTAATGTACACACAACTAAACCATCCTTTAGTTGACAGGTTTGACTATTTCAATTTCTTTGGCGGGGCCATCCACTGTGAAAAAGATGGATGGATCAAGCTGTCCCAGCCTGGAATTTGAGTCTAAGTCTGCACCTAAGATTCACGGCCTGCCAATATGACAATGAGAGCTAGCACCTTGATGCATAGTGATTTGGTTTCCTGTTGGATATGTTAGCTTTCTATTGCTATAGCAACAAATTACCACAGGTTCAATGGCATGGAACATTATATAGTTTTATTATCTTGCAGTTCTGGAGGTTGGAAGTTTGACATGTGTCTCAGTGAGATAACATTGTGATGTTAGGAGAGTAGATGTCTTCTGGCAGCTCTAGAAAAAAATCCACTTTAAAAATTTACTGATTGATTAATTTTTAATTAATTTTGCCTTATAGAGCACTCCATATTCCTATGTTGTGGCTTCTTCCTCTATTTACCCAAATGAGAAACAAATCTCTGATCAGCTGATTATCAACCCTAATTTCCTTTTTTCTTGTAACTTACAAATACATGTATCCCCAGTGCTTGGTGCATGTGCATCCTTGGGGGCAGACATTATTCTACCCACCATACATGGCTTGATAAAAGTGAGCAAAGAAAACAAATATTCACATATAGACTTGTTTAAAACCTCTCTGGTTTAGGAAACTTTGGTGCTTAGTAAACTTGAAATCTTTTCTTTCCTAATTGGTACATGAAGGATCCATATATTAGTGAAGACTGTTGATTTCCCCCAGGCCTGAGTTCATAACTTACTGTAATTTAGAATTTCCCATTTCATTTCCTTAGGCTTCCGTTTCTTCCTCCATAAAATGCAAGGCATAGTAATGTTTTTGGAGGATTAAATTAAATTAAAAATGCATTTCTAAGAACTTGATACATGCATTTTCTTTCTCTTCTTTTATGGATGTTTCTTTCCTGATCTTGGGAACTTAGACTCCTGATCAGGAGATACCCAGAATGCTTCTCAGCACAGAGAGGGTACTGGGACAAGAAGTTAATGTTACACCACCATGGCAGGAGGCACTTCTGCCTCGTCCAAAACCAGTGCCTCGATTTGTTTTTAATCTCTGGGAATGGGAGCCCTCTAGGGACTTTCTTTCTTTTCTTGCAAAATGATAAGGATCAGGAAGCCAAGAACTCAGTGTTCCCCTGAACTCCAGTTGGGAGCTGGCAGGACAGTGGGGGTCTGTTTGAATGATGACAGCAATCAAGAAACCCTCAGTGGATTTCAGGCTGTCCATGGCCCGGAGCAAACTGTGTCCCTGTCCCTTGAAGAGCTTATTATTTCCTTAAAGGATCCACTGCTTGCAACTGGGAGTGAGTTCTCTGCATGCTGTAACCATAGGCACAGGGTATTGAGGGGACTTTGTTTTTCTCTTATGTTTGAAGTAGCTTGGCAGCCTCTGCCTCCCTGGTTTTAGTGTCTAGGACGGACCTCTACAGAAGGAGCCGTGAAGCTGGTTTGTAGCAGAGAAGCTGTCGGACTTAAGTGGTGATATTATGGAAATGCAATGAATTTAGGTAGCTAAGCCTCTTTTCAAAATCCCAGGCGACTTCCATTTTAGCTGAAAAAGCAGTCTGCTAATTGGGAAGTGTGGCTCCCCACCTCTCCTTTAGTTTTGGATACAGCAACTCAGAGACCTACTGGCAGCTCACAAAGCAATCGCACACATCAGCACTTTTCTTGGCTCATGGGTGCTCAGTGGTCTCCAGATTGGATAGGATTGAGTAGACCCCAGCTGGCCCAGATCAAGCTGTCATTTTACCACTGTGACTGTTGCTCTCCCAACTGTAGAGTGTAACAGCAGCAATAAGGTTGTTGCCCTGATCGCAGCCCCCAGCACAACACCAGGCCTTTATTAAATGCTTGGAAGCTGATACTCAGCCCTCGTTTGGGGGTTCTCTGCATGCAATCTGTGCCTTTGTCAAAATGCTTCTGTCATTTTTCAAAGTCTTGTATTCAAGTGTAGAAGGATTTGCACAAAGAATATATTGGTCTTCCCTCCAAGCATCTTTCTTTGCCTCCAGTACATATGTGCCTTTCCAGATTGTAAATGGAGAAAACAGGGATCTCAGGAGTTATGCTGTAGGCATGGTGGCTCACAGCAGTGTGGGTTAAAGGAGAAGATACCATTTCCAGTGGGACAGGCTTCTATTATCACCAGACTGGACACTTTACTATTGTTTATGGGTGTGCCCATCAAATGAAGACAAAGTCAACCCTGAAAGCAAAAGAAAACAGCCCACAAACATGAATGCTGGCAGGGTCCACACCAGCAGGGACAAGGGAGAGTTCAGTTCTGATGTGGGTAGCATGTGGGTAGCATGGAGCCCACACAGTTTGCATTGGCAAGCCCATACTCAGAGAATGGAGATTTCTGATGATTTCACCAAGATGCCTAAATCTTAGGCTTGCTAAACTTCTCTTATGTGAATCTAGGCTCACTGGAAACGTGTGTGTGTGTGTGTGTGTGTGTGTGTGTGTGTGTGTGTGTGTGTGTGTGTGTGTGAGAGAGAGAGAGAGAGAGAGAGAGAGAGAGAGAGAGAGAGAGAGAGAGCACACATGTACACTCTTGCACATGGCAATGCGCATGGACATGTGGACACAGTTACATATGCACATGTGTATACTTATATGTGGAGGCAAGGGGCAATATAGGTGTTTTCCTATATTGCTCTTTATCTTATATTGAGACAGGATCTGTAAGCCTTGAGTTCATCAATTTGATGAGGGTTGCTAAGCAGCAAGCTCCAGGGAGCAACTGTCTTCACCTCTCTAGTGTGAGGATTACATGGGTGCACTGCTGTGCCCACTTTTTACATGGGTTCTTGGAATTCACCCTCAGGTCCTCACCCTTGTGTGGCAAACACTTTATGGATGAGCCTTCTCCACGCCCTCACTAGACGTTTACTCTTTGTTATTTATCCTCTTCTTGTGTTACTTACAGGGAAAATGGGCTAATGTCATGACTTTTTAAAAAGTTTGGTCATGTGTTTGTATGTGTGTGTTCATGCAGGAAGTCAGAAGAGGGGATTGTATCCTCAGAACTGGAGTTACAAGCAGTTCTGCACCACCTGATATGGATGAGAAGAACTGAACTCTGATCCTCTGAGGGCACTCAGTCTCAACAATCCCCCACTGTGAATGGAGGCATTGGCCTTCTAGCCTTATGCAGTAGAGTTGTGTCTGGTTAGCCTTCACTAAGATGAAACCCTCTTTAGGTTTGCAATGTTCAAATGTTAGACCCAAGGTTTTTCTGAGGTTGGAGATTTCTCTGAGGTAAGAAGTACCAGCTTGAGACATTCTGGAAGACAGTGCTGGTCTTTCTTCAACTGCTATTTCAGACAATTGCATTTTTATATTGTGACACTATTCATACACTGTTCCAATCTTGCTTATGACGATCCACAGTAACTATCTTCTAGGATTTAGAACCAGATAGACCTAGGTATGTCTCTATCTCTGCTGCAGTCTAGTGACATGATTTTGGGTCTGTAATCTAACACTTCTAAACATTAATTTCCCCATATGTAAAATGAGATATTTCTCCGGACTGTTTCAAGGATGGAAGTAACAAGGTTCTACAATTGCTCTTGTGATCATATGTTGTTGATTGGGAGGGACTTCCTGGTGCAGAATCATGACTGAGTATGGATCTTTCACTTCAGCACACATGGCCGATCCATATGCCCAGTGCTTGTAGGATGGTCATCACAGACCCACCAATATCAAGAACTCTTCCAGTGTGTGTTTCTTAAGGAAGGTGCACTTACCTATGTAGCTGGGATCTCAGAGGCATCAGTGACCTCTGTTTTCCTTGCAAAGGAAGAACACCTGTGTCTCTCAGTTTGAGTTCACTACTCCTTGGGTTGTTGGAGGTTGCCCGTTTCTGGGTCATGCTGCATTTTGACACTTACTATTGTAATGCGAGATCATATTTGCACACTCAAAGATGGAAACTGTCAGCTTGTCTGGGGAGAGGGAATAACAGGAACAGAGTAGCACGGAGACTACAACCAGCTCCTGCAAGTTGTCCTCTGACCTGACCTTCACATGAATGATGTGACACAGACACATGAAGTAAACAAGCAACCAAACAAATGGATTGACTTTTAAAAGGGAAACCTAAGTTCTGTTGTCAATTGTGCCCTGGATATGGGCCTTTCTACTTGATCATGGAAGATCATTGGTTCATGGACATCATTACATAGTCATCATGGAAGCCGTTACATTAATATCAATGGAAATATCACATCGCCATCATGGAAGCTGTCACACTGGTATGCTGTATTCTTTATCTAAGTGGAGTCCATTTTATATTGTGACAATGAATCTTCATTTTCACCTTGGCTGTACTTATAGAGTCACCTAGGAGACATACCTCTAGGTACATCTTTGAGGTCATTTTCAGAGAGGCTTGAGTAAGGAGAGAAGACCTTCACTGAATGTGGGTGGCACCATCCCAAGGACTGGAATCCCAGAGTGAATGACAAGTGGAAAGGAAGAGGCCATATGAGTACCAGCATTCACCCCTGTCTCCTTCATGAGGTCAGCGCAGTGTGACTAACTACTTCATGATCCTGCCATTGTAACTGCCCACAGTGATGGATTGAACCCTTGAACCGTGGCCACAATAAGCCCTTTTTCCCTTAATTTACTTTTGTTGTGGAGGATTTTGCTATAGAACTAAGAAAAGCAGCTACTCCATATACCAATTATATTTAAATAAAGCTGTAAGGATCATATAGTGTGGTGGATAGTTCACATCATTGGTCCTAGCATTGGAGAGACTGACTGAGCCAGAAAAATATCATGAGTTCAAGACCAGACTGGGACACTTAATGGGACTTTGTGTCAAAAACTAAAACATCAAAAAATAAAACATTCAACCAAACAGAAAAAAGTAAATATGAACATAAACAGGACCAGGAGTGAAAAAGAAAGAAAAGAAAAAAAAAAAACAAAACCTAAGAAGGAATAGCAAAAGGCCTGTGGCTGACCGCATCTTTAGGCTTCCATGCAGAACACTAAGGATGGGCTCCGAGACTCTCTCTCAGTGGAAATACAGTTTGCTTTTAAGACAGCCTTGTAGACCCTTTCTACCACCTACTGGCCCTTTAAGACAGAGCTTGGTCCCTGTCTAGTAAAGAAGCAGGTGCTGAAAGCCTTGGATGGTTCTCCAGAGCCCCCTCCTTTCTGTGCTGAGGTGGTGATGTGGAGCACCTTCTTCTCCGGCATCTCACTCACAATAACCACCAGTGGGCTTCAAGCTCCACCTACTCCACCTCTAGTGAGTGTCCACTGTTTCCTGGAGATGAGCAGTGACCTATCACAAGCAAAAGGGCCTGGAGCTACACCCTAGAATCTCCAAGGGGGCCTACATAGCAGCAGTTTTTCTAAGCATGGAGACCTCAACTGAAACTCTGAAATGGAAATGTTGTATTTCAAATAATCCCGGTTCTTCTTCACTTCCCTTTATTGAGATACAAAGATGAACTTCTTCCCAGTCTAGTTACAAGTAAAATCTATTCAAGGACCAGGCAAGCAGCCCATTGGAGTACCGAGGTTCTCCTCAGGGTTTGCAGGCCATCTGTGGGCCCCTCCCGGACACCTAATCCACCTCTTGGTTGCTTTTTTTTTTTGTCTGAAGATCAGGCAGTGATCACAGATCTGAGTCCTACTTTCTCATACTGCCTCCCCCGACCTGCAGCAAGCACCATGAAGATTTGCTGTAACTTCACATACACCACTCATGGCACCTAGAACTGTTGCTATAGGGCTAATCATGATGTCCCCCACCCTTATTCACCCTACAATCTACAGACTGGATGATAAGGTGGCAGTCTGGAGAACAAGGAGGGGCATGAGTGATGAGCAAAGCAATGCCATTTCCTCCAGAGCTAATCCTTTGAAAAAGAGGCAGCGTGAGGATGATATGCCGCCAACCATGTTTGATCTTACTGTCATGGAGCCATCAGCGTGAGAACAAGCCAGACATCATTTCAGTCTGTCCGCATGGGTCAAGTGCGAGCATCTTGGGTAAGTATTCTCTCATCTTTCCTGCTGGATGGAGGAGAGATGAAGGAAAGCAGAACAGTGCCCCACTTTGCAACTCAAGTTCTAAATGCTCTCAAGAGTAGGTGCAGAGTTCAAAACCATCTGTGAGAGTGAGATGGGATGGAAAAGGTGTATGAGCCTCCAGAAGTGAAGCCAGGTCTTGCAAGGAGTCCAGAAGCAGAACACAGTCTCTAACAAAAATACGGGGCGGGGGGTAGCAGATGACAGAAAGTTAGAGTGTGCTTTGCACGAACTTGCTTAGCCCTCAAGGCTATCACAAGGCCAGTGCCTTTCCCACCAAGGACATGGATAATTCAGGGACATTAGGGAGCTACCCAAACACTCAGGAGCACAATTCTGCTCAGTCACCGCAAACCCCACTCTTTTATTCTTTATACACCCATAGCTCTTTATTCCAGTGAACTCACGGAGTTTCTGCGCCTGCCTCTTTAAAACCAGGAGCTCTCCGATGTGCTGAAGACAGGCTGCCATCAGGTCCAGCCTGAGGACCACAAGGACTGTGGCTGTGTTCTGAGCTGAAGGAAGAGGCAGCATCATTTGCTCAGCAATTTGCTTGCCACCACTTTGATACTCTAGGAAAGAGTTGTTTTTTTTTTTTTTTCAGCACTTCAGAGTGGGCGGCCTGAATGTCCACTTCTCCTGCAGCATTGGAAGTGTACTACCACAGGGGCTACAGCTTAGCCATTTTAATATCCTTACTTGGGCCCAGTTATGTGGCACAGCGCTGTCGTACACTAAATGTTTAGTACTTGTTTATTGAGTGAAATCAAGGAAGAAATGGATTCTTAATAACTTTAAAAGAATCTCATTTCCTCTAAACCTAATTAATTTAAATTCTGGTAATTCTACAGTAGCATGGCAATAATAAAATAATAGTGCTAATAACTGCAGTTATTATGCTCTGGATATGTGTAAAGAGGTGTGTGTGTGTGTGTGTGTGTGCGCGTGTGCGTGTGCGTGTGCGTGTGTGTATGTGTGTGTGTGCGCGCGCGAACTCAAGGTCCTGCTAGCAGCCTCTCCCTTACCATCAAGGAGACTCATAAATCTCAGAAATGGAAAATCTGGCTTTACAAAAGTGACCACTAGGTGGCGATGTGACACTGGCATTATCCCTATTTTTTGCTGCTAGGATTTAACTCTGGCAACAATTCTGAGGGGCTGTTGGGATTTCTGAAAGCCTGTTGGTGGCCAAGATGGGAGTCCAGGCATCAAGCCTTGTAGCTGGGGTTAGGGCCTTTCCAGGTGTCCATGGGAGTTCTTTTGCGAGGACCCTTAATAAACTAGGATGCATTTTCTGTTAACTCACTCAGAGTGACACATTTCATCTTAATTCAGTTCCAGGAGTCATTATTAAATCTCAGATCTCACCAACACCCCCTCTGCCTTCACACTCTATTTTAGAGTAGACTAGAATGCGGCAGCACAGAGGTCATTAGCCTCTATTCTCACATTTATGAACGGCATGCTTAGGCATTTAATGTTACATTCAAATAAGGCTGTACACAGAGTTATTCTGCACCTCCCAATGTTAAAAAGCTCATTGGATGCATGAGAAATATTTAACTTATTGCATGAGAAATATTTAACTTACATCACATTTTTTTCATTTGAAGGAAATTATTCTTCTTAAAATTAGATTTATTTATGAATGTTTTGTCTACATTTATGTATGTGTTCCATGTGTGTGTTTGGTGCCCATGAAGGTCAGAAAAGGAAATTAGATTCCTTGGAATTGAAATTACAGATGGTTGTGAGCCATCATGTGGGTGTTGGAAATCAGATCTGGGTCTGTTGCAAGAGCAGGAAGTACTTTTGGCCACTGAGACATCCCTCCAGCCCTCATAGCTTCATTTTTAATGTATCAGAAACTTTAAACATTGGAAGCATTTAAAGACTTTTTCCTCAGGTTTTGAAAGGTGATCTTGTACCAGTCACTTGAAATGTTTGAAGTCTTGCTAAAAGGATCATATAACAATGCTTCCTCTCATTCTGTGGATTCTGTGCTTGCTCACTTAGATGTTTCATGATGCCCTTAAAATTTCATATTGTTCATCTACCACTACAATAACATTGGATAGCAATAACTATAAAAGTTCAGTAGCCTCCTAATGAGTACGTTTTACTTATGTGTCTGGAACCAGCTAGTGCTTAGTCATGGGTTCTGCTCACCTCTCTGGGGTTACCTGGCAGATGGTCAATTTCAATTAGCTTTTTGCTGAGGTGTCTAGCTGGGGTCCTCCCTTCTGGACTAGCAGGGTAGAGTCCATATTGGCCTAATGGTGGTAGCAGTAGGTAAATGACTAAGACTACATGAAAGTCCATCCTTCAAGCTTCTGACCCAAGTCAGCTACAAAGATAAGCTCAAAGTCAAGTGGGACTCACCATAGTAGGGAGGTGCATCCCAGCTGCAAGGCCAAGGTCATGATACAGGAAAGAGCAAAGTGTCTGTTCCAGTGTTGCTACCTGTCATGTAGTATACACAAACATGCTATGAACCTTCCAGAAAGATGTACTAAGGCTTTCTCCAGTTTCTCATCAGGACCCACGTCCACAAAGATCAGTGTCATCTGCTACAGACCCATCCTTGAGTTCAAGGGCTTAAGGTTCTTTTATTCATATATCATCAGAGACTTCGTAGAACACAGGAACTTGGGACATGACTGGGCACTCATCCCATTTGTAGATCTCTCCCATTTGTAGGTCCTCTACTAGGTTCTGTCAGGGATGAATCAATCCAAATAGGACTGTTTACCTTCAAGAACATTTGAATATATGTGTTTTCTGAAAGCCATCGCTCAGAGGTGGAGTCAGGAGGTGGACAGATGTCCTGCAGTCTCACCTCAAATAGGGTCCCCATCACTAGGATGTCTCAGGCTGGAAGTCAGGAAAGGACAAGCACTAAAGGAGGTATAACAAATGAAGGAACTCAACTTCTGTGGTCCCCAGTACACTGCACAAATAAACAGATTTGCCAGCTTAAAAAATGCAAGGAGACACCTCTTAGTTATTGGTGTCACAAAGTGAATAATGAATTTCCTTAGCTGTTCCTTCCAGAATCTCTCTCTCTGAAAAGGAAATTGCCTCTATCCCTGAGAATACCTTGATAAGATGCTCAGGGTGGAAGGTCATACCCTGAAGGCACGGGTGTCCAGGAAAATGAATTGCTGGTTTCTTTTTCGCAAAGAAGGAAGGAGAAATAAGTCAGAGGAGAGGGGACTGAGGGAGAGATAGGACCTGAGGGGCCAACGGGAGACCCGTGAAGGAGGAAGGGGTGAGATAGCCTTGTGAGAAAACCTGCAAGAAGTCTGGGGTCTTGGAAGAAACAGTCTAGTGTGTGGTTCCCAGTAGATTGTCGGGAGGTACTGCATGGGATGCTCCCAAAGCACAGCACTCGCCTGCATCTGCCCTTCCTCTGCTTTCACTTTAGGCTGGTTCTTGTTATCTTTCAATGAGAAAGAGGATGTAACCTCAGGATGAAGGTGGAGTATCGCAGAGTTAAAAGTGGGAACCTAGAGACTGAGTCTTTTAGGTTTGAGCACCAGAGGTCTAAGCAAACAGGCAAAGGCCTCAGGTACTCACAGGTTATGAAGTACAGTAGGGGTCTACACCTAACACCTGCTCTATGACATTCTCAGCTTGGGGAATGCTTGGCTAGTTCTTATGTCCTGTTGCGGTCTTCAATCTCTATTTAAGGATAATCACAGCGTTTCCTCATGGGGTCTTGGGAGCGTGCCACATGGGTTAGTGTGAGCAGAGCACAAGGCATAAACCTGTGCTTGCTCTCATGGATGGGATGTTTTCATTACCACGGTCCTTATTATTACTCTTTTGCTGTTATTTGTGGTTGATCCTTAAGCAGACTTGACCTTGTTGCTGAGAAGTAACACAGGACTGGGAATCAGAAAGCCAGGGTGGAGTCTCAGCTGCACATGACCTTGAGAAAATCACTTTGCCCTTCAAGGACTCGGTGTCCACCTTCTTCTACCACTGTAAAAAAATCTGGCCAGATTTTCGCCAATGTTTGTCCCCCCCCCCCACTCAACTCCCACTTTGTGAGAGATTCCACAGTTCTATCTCAAGAAGTCTGTTGGTCTTGACACTGGAGGTGGCAGCCCAGGCTTACAGTCCACAGTCCACACGGAAATCCATTTTCCTCACTCAGCATAAATGCCGAAGTGAAACCGACTCGGTGTGTTTGTTTACACCCCTTGGGAAGTTATTTCTCTTTTTACTTAATTACCTGAGACCCAGACATTGCTCTGCAAAATTCCTTTCCAATACATTCTGTACAGTCATCCAGGCTCCCTCATTTGGTGCTGTGATTAAAACGCGCAGTCTTCCTCAGGCTTCAGCACCATGTTAAATAATTGCACCTCCAGTGAGAAAGTCAACAGTACACACAAGGATTCACAGAGGAAGATAAAGAGATCCAAAGCCAGCAGAAAGTCTACACTCCAGCACCCAGGCAGAGTTGTGACCTCCTCTAGATGATGCTGGCTGTAGGTTACTTTCGTTTCTAAATCTCAAGCATAAATCCTGAGCTAGAGCAGATCATTACTATCCATCTCTTCTCAACACCCAAGATCTCTGCTTGTCTTGATCTGGGTCCTGGGGAAGGAAGGACAGACTTGATTGGTTGCTTTCTGGGAGGCAGTTCATCCCTTCCGGTGTCAAACTTGCTTTGCATCCCCTCCCACACCCTGTTCCATAGGCTATCTTGTCTCTTAAGCAATGAACATGTCCTAGATGCAGGGTGCAATTCTTAGGTTTCCAGTGCTGTTACTGATGGCAACTTTGAATCAGGTCGAAACTTTCTGACTGTTTGGTGATATTAGCATTTTTTTTTTAAAAGAAAAACCTTTCTGACCTCTATCACTTTTTCTGTTTCTTCGATAAAATGAGCTTGTCATGGTAATTAGCCTTCTGTTGAATGCATCTGTGTCACATGCTCAAGATTCAGTTTTCTCATCTAGAAAAGTGGCTCAGAGTTGCTATTAAAAGCAAGCCATTTGAGACGATATGTGTAATTCCAACACAGAATGTCAGAGAAAGGTTGCACTATATGGGGGAAAAGGTATGAAGGTCTGAAATGATCAGGGGGTGGGGTCTTGGACCCCATCAGATTTTAGCTTCAGACATTGAGTAAGTGACTTATCTTCTGCCTCTCTGGTTCCTGACCTGTAAATAGAGATAATAAAAATCTGCCTTGTAAGGTGTGAAGAGGGTGAGATTAAATGTGGTGATGTCTATAACACACACATCAACCTGTCTGGTGTAGAGTGAGAGTTCCTCTGAGCCCATGCCTCAGGGGGGTGATAATGATCTAGGCCTTAATGAGCTGCCCAGAATGGAACTCAGTTGACGATGACACCCTAGTGACTGAGGTCCAAGATCCCTAGTGTGATGGTTCACCTTCAGCATGGTTTGACTGCATTGAAAATCACCTGGCAGACATGCCTCTGGCTGTGTCTGTGAGGGTGTGTGAGCTGAGGTGGGAAGACCCACTCTGAATGTGTGGACTCTGAATGAACTGATTCTGGGCTGAATACAATGGAGACAACAAGATTAGCATTCATGTTTATTTCCTGACTGTGGGCACAAAGTGACCAGCCACCTTCCTCCTCAGCTGCCATATATCCCTGGCATGATGACTGCACCTTCAGATTGTGAGCTGTAAGGGACCCTTTGATCCTTAAGTTGCTTTTTATCAGGAATTTCTTCACAATGAAGAAAGTAACTGATACACCTAGTGTTTCAACTCTGAGGGGTGAGAATTTAAAATAGAATAACTATACTAAGGGATTCTTGGTAAATTTTCACAAAGACCTTGAAGAGCCAGGGTGGGGAAAAAAGAGGATCGTCTGCCTCCTAACTTAATACCCTTTCATTATCATAACTTCTGTCAGCTTTCTGTCCGTCCATCCATACATCCATCCATCCATCCATCCATCCTCATTAAGCTGTTAGAATGTGTTGTGCTGTATAAGATGCACATCATATAAAACCCACATAAGAGCTATTTTTTTTCTAGTGATAGGCAAGGACAATCCAAAGAGTACAGTTTAAGAATAAAAAGGAAATAAGAAAATGGTGAGAACTCCATAAAAAGGAGCAGAGAAATTGGGTGAGACAAGAAGGAAGTGAAATTGATAAGGGGCTTGTCCTATATAACTGATGAAAAGGTCGATAAGAAGGAGAATTGATGGTATAGGAAAGAGAGTGATTGATTGATTGGTGACCTTGGTATTGGTAAAGCTACTGGAAATTCAGGTTCTCCAGTGCAGGAAATGACCTTGGAGAGGAGCTTTGTCAGCTCACTCATGGGCTGAGAGGGGAGGCACAGCCCTGAGGTGTGTAGATGTGTTGGTAAGAGCCTGGGGAATCATCATTTAATGACCTCCATTTTCTTATCAGAGAAAGAAGAGACAGAAAGGAAGAGCTCATATAATAATACTTTAATCTCTGATTGGTTTCATACTAAATTACAGCAGGCCAAAAAAAAAAAAAATGATGAAAGAATGACTAGGAAATACATTAGGGCTGGAAGATGACATTTGGGCTCCCTTGAGGTAGGTCATTTTGAATTTGAAGTAAGCTTGTATATTTCTTGCTCAAGAAATCTGTCGCTTGGGAGAAGATTCAGTAGTGAGATTTAATAAGGATTGGTCCCACCCTCCTAGGGTGGGCCTTAGGGCAAGAGGAAAAGAAAACTGGAAGAGGTACTGGGGGAATGACAGTAGATGTACCCCAAGGTAAGTGGGTAAGAAGCGGGATAAGTCTGGGCCGTAGGTGAGAGTCAGCAAGATGGTGGCACCACAATGGACTGGTCATCATTTTCAAATTGGCAAGGTAAAGATGAGAGGAAATGCAATAGAGACATGAAAATTCGCTCCCTAGGGTTGAGATGATGATGGGGTGAGATAACTTGCATGGAAAAGTCAAGGAATCTCTAGGGGATGAAGGGGGAAAATGCCAGAGGAGAGATGGTCATGGAACCAAGGATTTAGTTATTTTTCTAGGGATTTCTTTATGGAAAGGGATGTCATTAAAGCCATGACTGAGGCAGCATTGCAGAGGGTGGCAGTGATCTGAGTAGTCATTGTAGTAGCAAAGGGAATAATCTGGGGCCTGGGATGACCACATTATGGGAAGTGGTGAGTCAATCTAACAGCATGACCATCCAAGCAAGGAGTATATGGGCAGGACAGTGTCAGCAATGGCCAATACGAAGAGGGGCATTGGAAAGAACCGGATGGTTCCCATCTCAGAGGATAATAGGAAGCTTTGACTTTGCAGAAAGCTTGGTGACTGCTTTTAGAGGCTGATTCTGAACACAAAGAGAGCCAATGTCCTCCCATTTTTTTTTTCACTGCTGAGGCTCTGTGGAGGTATTTCTTCTTTGACCTTAGACTCTCCTGATTACAATATACAACAGTGGTTATACACATGGACCTTGGAGCCCGGCTGTCTTCACTCAAGTCCCATGTTTCCAATCTACTCCTTATTGACTCTGTGACCCAGAGCTAATTAATTCTTTGTGCTTCAGTGTCATAATCAGAATACAGGATGGTAGGGCTTGTGGTATAGCTCAGTGGTAGAGCAAGCCTGAAACCTGGGGTTCAATCCCTAGTATCTAAGTTAATAAATATGTAAATATAAAAGGAAATAAAATAATAATATGCTCAGCTGTACAGTTGGAAATAAAAAGGAATCTATGTGGGTTCTGTGCTTGGAACAGGCCTAGAATATCAATGTGCTTAAATGTGTTTGCTTAATTTAAAATTATCATTTTGTTCTTTATATGTTTCTTACTGTGTTAAGACAGGAGGAAATAGTTTACAATGCAGCTGAAGATGCTGGTAATGACCCCGGTCTTCTAGAGGATTCAGTGGGAAAGTTTGGGAAGTTAGAGGTAGCCAGATTAGGGGTGCTGAAGAGTCTGAGGGAGGAGAAAAGAATCCAAAGTGAGTTTAGGATGTCCTGCTGCTGGGAGGGCAAGCCTGGGTGAAGGAAGGCAAGCTTGCAAGCCTCTTCCGTTGGGGGGCAGCAGTAATAATAATAATAATAGTAATAACAATAATAATAATAATACAGTGTGGTTCATCCTCAGCTTGGCAAAGCCTCTGTTACTGGCTTTTGAAACAAACAAAAAGCTGCTCCTAGAGATGAGCACACCATGTCTTGAGACTTCCTAGCTGCTCCTCCCAGCCCCTCACCCTGTACTTTTGAAAACCCAGTTATTTCTTGGACAGATCCCTTGAGAGTTGTACCAAGCATGTAGGCGCACCTACATTTGCAATTTGTCTTGCTTGTACATAGTTGTACTAGTTACCCACCTTAACCAGGGCCGAGATGAAAGTTGTTAGAGTGTGCTCCCAGAGCCCTGTCTTCTGTTGCCTGAGCAGATGCTGCAAGCTGTAGCCAGAGCAAGAAATGCTAAAAGCCATGACAGTAGCGTGTTGACCAGTGAAGCTTTTTTTTTTTTTTTATAGGTTCCTTCCTTTTTTGGTTCAGTGCATCAATCACACATAGGGCTCTCCTACGGTCCACGATATCACCAGGACTGCTGATCCTCACCTGCTCAGAACTGCCTACTCTTAGGTCTCAGGCTTTAATTGTTTAGCTATTTGGTAAGTTCATTGAAAGCTCATACCCTATGTGGGTCACATACAGCAGAAAATTACCCCAGAGGCATATACTGTTCAGAGTACATGGTAATTTCCAAGTTGAGAAAAGTTAATGCAAATTTGTAGGCTAATGATTGCCTTCCCCACCCCCAACCACAAAAATAAAATAAAATAAAAATCAGAGGTGTCAGCCATATTGACTTTGAGTTGCTACAAGGCTACTGTCGGCTGGGATTGAGTCACTGCATTATATGTAATGGGACACATCATGGATGCTCGTTGGAAACCCTGTCTTTTATATTATGGACTGGCTTCTTGTGGGCATTGAAATTTGAGACTTAATACACTCAACTGAAATAAAGAATATTTGAAGGCATGAGCAGGGTAGAAAGCCTCCTGAATGATTAATGGGTGACTACACGGATTCTCGATGTGCAGGCCCCTGAACACATCTAAATGCTCTCCGGCTATTTGTGAGCATAAACAACTTACATAATCTCAAAGAAGGAAGGGGAAAAAAAAGACAAAACAGAACAAAACAGGACAGAGGGAGAGAGAGAGAGAGAGAGAGAGAGAGAGAGAGAGAGAGAGAGAGAGAGAGAGAGAGAGAGAGAGAGAGAGAGAGAAGAAGAAGAAGAAGAAGAAGAAGAAGAAGAAGAAGAAGAAGAAGAAGAAGAAGAAGAAGAAGAAGAAGAAGAAGAAGAAGAACCTAACTGTCACATTCTGTTCTCCTTGGAAAATTTAAACCAGGGGAGTGGGAAGACTGTGCTCCCATCAGACACGTGTTTGAGAATACTGTGGAGCACTGGAGCAGAAAGCACCCAGTTCTTTCCCAGGGTGGGAGGGTTTCTCAGTTCCTTTAATCTTTCATGCTGTAGCAACATTAATTATCGCCTGCTGGACTCTTCACGGTGTGTGTGTGTGTGTGTGTGTGTGTGTGTGTGTGTGTGTGTGTGTGTGTGTGTGTGTGTGCATGTAAGCAGGGACTGAAATGTGGCTTTTTGCCACGGGAGTGTAAAACCTGAGCAGTCACATGACAGAGGGCATATTTCTTCCCCAGACCAACTCAGCTGCTGACCATCTGTGACCTTGAGTGAGTTATTTAACCAATCCATGCCTTGGGGTGCATCTCTATAAATCAAGGAGTAACAGTTTTCTCTCACATTCTTTTGTGAGGATTCAATCAGACACTGTGTGTGAAAGTGCCTAGTACAGACCTCTGACAGGAAATATGCCCCATGAGTTTTTCTGTGTAAGATATTCACAGTAAAAATCCTTTAGCAGAAGGAGTCCTTGGGGGATGCCCACACAGGCAGCCCCAAGAGCCTAGACTCTGACATGGACTTTGGGAAGCCTTCTGTGACCAGCATCATTAGACCCTCTGGAGAGGGTGACCATTTATATGATGATGAGAACCAATGGCTCTGGGAGATTCCTTTGCCCCTCCGGGTCAGTCATATAAAATTGTGTCTCAAAGTCATAATTTCCCATGTGGAACAAAGAAAGGAAATTTCTTTGGTCACAATTCTCTGTCTGCTTGGGCCATTTTCCTTAGGGAAATGTCCAGTCAGCTCACATTTTCTAAAATAGTCCACAGCAAAGTTTTCTTTCTCTCTAACATGTCTTTATTGGGTATTTCCCACTTACTGGACACTGCTTGGGATTTTGTGGTACAATGGTGGTTGAGACACACACCTCTGCCCTCAGGTAGCTGACAGTGCAGTAGAGGGGACAAAGCAATGTTCACAGTGTGGTGAATGCTAAGACAACAAGGGAAGCTCGGGAATTCTGGGAAGCTCAAGGGAAGGGCCATGGAGCCATTTGGGAGAAGATTCTGGAATGCTTCTTAAAAAGAGCGGTGGTGTGCATGCTTGTTTTCTCCCATCCATAGGTTGAAGACTTAATTTTCAACACCCCAAGAGGCAAAGCCTTTAAGAAAGATTAGGTGGGGAGAGTGGAACACTCACCAATGGGTGAGCACTCTCACTAAAGAGCTCCATGCATAGTGAGAGTAAAAGTGACTCCTCTGATATGAACAGCACCAGGAAGCATGTCTGAGAGCAGGAAGGGGACTCTTGCCAGACACTAAATTTGCTGGCAAATTACCTTTGATGTTCTAGTGTCTAGAACACTGAGAAATGTGTTTCTAGTGCATATATGTCATCTACCCTTGTTGTGACAGCCAGAACTAAGTCAGAAAAAACAGAGGATTCAAACTCAAAGACATGTAGGGGCACTCAGGCCAATGAAGATGGGAGTGCCATTGGCATTATGCACTACGGTGTGTGGCTTATGTACAGAGCATGCATAAGTCCTGAATGCTACACACACACACACACACACACACACACGCACACGCACACGCACACGCACACGCACACGCACACGCACATGCACACACACATATACATACCACACACATACATACACACACCACACACACACCACACACATATACACACCACACACACACCACACACGTATACACACCACACATATACACACATCACACATACATACATACATACACACACACACACACACACACGCACACACACACACCACACACATATACACACCATGCACACACACACACCACACACACCACACATACACACACACACCACACATATACACATACACACACGCCACACGTACATACACACACACACACACACACACACACACACACACACACACACACACACACACACACACACACAAACACACAGAGGCCAGGGCAAGAGAATGCAGCACTGTAGAGGTTTGCCAATACTCACTAGGACAATGGTGACATTGCATAGCCTCATGACAATGGTCAAGGAAGAGGACCCCATCCTCAAGAGTGTTGCCACTCTTACTGGAAGTTTGGAGTTGACCCCTGAGTTGTTCTAACACCCTAACATTTTGGGTCCTACTGTATGTCTGCGGCAGCTCCATGTACTGAGAAGTAGTACATTTTTCTCTCTTTCCGAAGTATTTGGTCACTGTCCGTATATGTTGTCTAGTCATATTTGGTTACTGTCCATATATGCTGTCTAGTCAGAACTTGTTACATGGATTCTGGTTGTAATAAAGGAAACTCAGAGCCAGATATCAGGGGAAAGGCTGAGATATCAGAGAGGAAACACCACAGTCAAATTTCACCCAGATATCTTCCAGCTTCCTCAGCTTCGCTCCTCATGGCTTCTACTGCTTGCTATGTCTAAATATCTTCTTCAGCCAGGTTGTTTCACATCCAGGTTAAGATTAAAGGCGTGGGCTACAACTATTTGGTAGTTAGCCTTGAACTCACAGAAACACAGAAAGATCTCTGTCTCTGGAGTTATGGGATTAAAGGTGTGATACCACCACTGCCTGCCTGGGAGCCTGGAACTCCCTCTGTAAACCAAGCTGGCTTCAAACTCAGATCTGCTGGGATTAAAGGTGTAGGTCGCCACTCTCTGATCCTCCTGGATTGACTGTGGGTGGATCTGTTCTCTGATATTGCAGACCGGTTTTATTAAATAACATAGCACCACAAGGACTGGCTATGTTTTTGATAAGGAAAGAGTGTCCTAAAGATATTCACGTCAGCAGTGTCACATTCCTGGGGATACCCGAACAGATGTCTGCTCCTCCCATTGAGGTCAGATCAGAGAAATGGTTCCATCCAAGTGTGTGTAACTTGGTGAATCCATGCATTTGTTGGATTTCTTCCAGACATATGAATGACTCAAAGTCAGCTGCATCACAAAAATCCCCAATGCAGCCCGGTGACACAAGAGAGCTACACGCCCCAGGACTCCCAGTCAAATCTGCAGGAAGCTCCATAAATAGATCTTCTTCCTCTTCCAGATGTTGTTTCCTGGTTATGCAGCCACAGGGCGGGGCTGTGTGAATCCTGTGGTTTTTGAAGCTCACATCCCATCACCTTCCTGAGCCTTTTGTGCCCCTTCCTCTTGCCAGGAGGGGATGTTTCAATTTGGAAGGAGCTATACATGGCATAGGTATCAGACTCCCACTGGTCTCATATACCATCATCCATACTCTCTGGTTTCCTCTGAAGGCTACTGTATAACTCTACATGGTGGCCAGGAGACTGTAGGTCTCATTTTTCCCGAAGGAAGAATAGCTAACACTTGGCATTTAACCTTACCAGTACTAGATGAGAGGGTAGGATGATTTCCCCGTACCCCTCAAACCCCATGATACATTGACATGAAGAAGTCCAAGACCTTCAATTCTCTAAGACCTGCTTAGCTAGAAAGTTCTGGTTCTTTCTGCTCTTGGATCCAGGGCTGTTCAAGCACCATGGGCTTCACCTCAGGAAGGTAGGGCATTTTTGCATCTTGCATGGCTTGGTCCTGGAGACCTGGCTGGGCCAATGTGAGAATGGAGAAACAACAGAGAGACGTACAGAAAAGCTAGGACTGGGTGGGCTGTGCTAGAGCAGGTGGAGGGTACCTACTGCAAACAAGGAAACTCACCAGCTTACTATGTACAGCATAAGAAGGTGGGCTAGCTAGTCTGGGTGGGAAGGCTTTGTAGGGGAACAGCCTCAGGCTACAGTAGTCAGGGAGGAGGAAGCTGCAATTGCTGATTTTTACACACAGTCAACGTCTACCAGAGGAAGGTTTTGTCTTTTGAGGGGGGGGTGGACTTTGCCATGGGTCTGAGGCATTGGGGTCCTTTACATGGCTGTATTCTTGTCAACAATACATATTCACTCAGGACAATGATACACTCCCCACAGGACATAGAGGGGACTACATATAGTTTCCTCCATTTTTTACCTTTGGGATTTAGTAAAACTGGCTTTATCTTATGGATTCTTTCTGCTAAGTTTTTAAAATAAATTTTGTGAGCTGTGCCATGAAACTCCAGTTACCCTTCCCCTCCTGGGTTCAAATGTTCTTTTCGAAACAGGCAGGGATGCTTTCCTCTGTACCAACTTTCTCAGGAAGCAGTTGGGATAAGATCTCAGGGAAGGCGGCAGTACCTGAATAATTGAGTAACTGGGTATGCACAGATGCCCTCTGCCATAAACAGTCCTCTTACAAAGTGGTGCCCACTATGCAGCATAAAACGGGGGGCACTAACACATCTTAACAGACTTCAGGCAGAACTGAGTGCTGTCCATGATCTTGAAGACTGGCCATAAAGGGCCCATTTACTTTCTTCCTTGCTGAAGAGGTGTGCCCAGTGTTGGATGCAAGCGAGTGGTAGATAAGCTCCGTGAGAAAGCCACCCTATTCTCTGTGCCTGTCTAGAGCCTCTCATTCTCCATGTCTAGTTCACATCATTTTAAGCCAATATATTGGTGGAGTCGATTCTGACTAGAAAGTCTACTGCACAAGTGGACCAAAAGCTCACCACCAACTTCTTAGATGCTTCCTTGGCTTGGTGCTTAGAGGTATGTCTAGCTATACCGGAGAACATGTTCTTAGATTAAAGGGTGGAGAAATAATCTCCCCGCCCTCACTACACGGTTTGTCACATCTTCTGAACTCATTCTTTCAAGGCTAGAATTAGGATTATGTCTCTTCTCCCTTTCCCTCCTCTCCAAACTCCATCCCTCTCTCCTTGAGCTGAGACATTGGTCTTCCTCGGCTCCTGGTTGGGACTTAGCTGTCAGTGTGTCCGATTCTCTCACTAGCATTGATACCATTGGTTTTGGTGTGTGTTCTAGTTTGAAGTCAGGAGACTGTGACTTCCATGATGGTCCGAATTGATTCTTAGGGATAAATTGTACACCTCTAGCTTGCCTCTGTTTCCCTGGAGAACCTCAGCCTTATACCTAAATTCATTCTCTGACATAATTGGTCCCAGAATTTTCAGGCTGCTGGCTTTGCCTTTCCTCTTTACTAGACTTGATTTAATCATCCATCCCTCCAAGGACACTCTCATCCATGCCCACAGCCTCCTCACTTCTTTGTCCGTCTTCCACAGCTGTGCCTCACCACCAACCACAATGCTGTGTCAATCTAATGCCTAATGTCTCCCTCCTTGCCCTGAGACTGCTGGACGATGCTGGAGAGAGATCACACAACCACACGGAATTGGTTTCATGATCAATTTATGAGCTTCCAGCCTCAGCTGGACTGTCAGCATTGCTCAGTCAGCTCTGTCTTATCTCTTTTTGCTTTCTCTTCAGTGACTGCCCCTGACCGATCTCACTGCACCCAGCCCAACATTACCCTTTTCACTCCAGTGCCTGCCCAGGTAAAAATCAGAGGTGGATTTTTCCATGTGTGCTCTGCTAATTGTGCACTTCTAAATTTGGCTACGTCTTTACCTATCTGTACTTCCTTCATGATTACAGCTGAAGAATTCTTGCTCATCACCACTGTGAGCCTGTCCATTATGTGCCGGCTTTGCTTCCTGCCTTTTGTCTCTGAGCAAACTTTAATTCCTTCATCTCTCTCCTGCTTTTCTGGGCTCTTCTCTTCTGGATGATCGTCTTCATGTCCCCCTCTGCTCATAGCTGCACCTTGCTGAGTCCATCATGGTCTTCGGGACAGACCTGACTGGAGTGGCAAGAGAATGAAGACAGATAGACAGACAGAAAGGCCAACAGACAGATACATGGACATACTGTGATCAGGTGGTGTGGGCTTTCTTCTGGAGAAGCTACAGTACTCCAGAAACTCAGTGTTTATTATATAGAATGAAGCATAAAGGCAGGGTTATAGCATGTGGCTGAATAAGTAGACAGAGTCATTATGTACAGGGTGGTATGTTTATAGTGTACAGTTGGATCAATAAGACAGGCTTGGCTAATCTTGCTAGGAGCAGCCTCTGTAGGTAGCACTCTTTAGGCCATAACAATCCAGAGAGAAATCTACTGTGGACATTATCTGCACATACCGTCAATACTTGCAATCAGTCCCCCAAGGAAGGTTTGCCATCCCTCTTTGCCCAGGCTATGGGGTTCTTGACATGGCTGTGCCCATGTCAGCAACACACCTTCACTCAGGACTTACTCATTCAGGGCTCCCTCCACTTCCTACAGTACCTGGAACACTGTGAATCACTTCCCTTGATGTCCTTATACATTGTGTTGTTTACAAATGGTCGGTGTGGGACTGTCTCCACTGGAGCTACTCTATTTGGACTATATTTTTTTCCCAATAGCTAAAGTGATTGTTGGCATTTCTTAGCAAGAAAATAATTACACACTGTTCTTACATACACAATGCAACAGCACACTTAACAGACTATAATAGAGTATAAAGTTAAGTTCTATATAAACTGGGAAGGGAAACCATGGGCTCAATTTATTGTGATATTCATTTTGTCAGAGCATTCACGGACCAAAGCTATAACATCTCTAAGACACATGTGTACCATTGTCCTTTCTACTTTGATTCCCTTTCAAGATTCCCCTCTCCTAATCCCTGCCCAGTTAGTGCATACTCTTTCCTATCCAGTGGACTTTAACCTTCATTGCCTAGTGGAATCACTGACAGTGACTTAAAATCTCCATGTTTATTCCTTTTTCCAGAACAACTGAACCAGAATCTGTGGGTTTGAGATCCAGGCCCTGATATCTCCAAAACTTCTCAAGGGGAAGTCACACCCAGGGCCGCTGCTTTGTTCTTTAACCTCTGCTGCAGATCTAAGCTCGTGATCATCCAACTTCCCCTTGCTACACCTCCCCTGACCCTGAACTTCCTGTGGTCATGAGATTTCTTTATTCCCTGGTTCTGCCACTCCTTCAGGCCCATGGCTACTCTTTATTTATGGAGCATGGTGTCTATTTCTGCTCTGGGCCCCCATGGCATTGCACCCCCCGTGTTACGTTTTCTTTTTGACTTCCCCAGCTGCTTTCTGCTCATCCATTGGTATTTCTATGTCTCTGCACTCTTCAGCAGTACAATCCATTGCCATCTCTCTCTTTTCTCGCCTTGACTTTCCCCTTCCCATCAAAGTGCTCCATGTGCCTATCCCCACTAAGCTGACATCACTGACATAGTTACCTCCCTTATTCTTTCACCTATCATGCCTGACAATCATACTCATTTTTGTTAGAAAGCCTCTGCTGGCTCTGCTTACAACAAGATGAAGGCTAAGAAGGAACAGATCGGATTACCTTCTTGCTCCAGGATAGTAAGCAGTAATGGGGTCGATAAGTACCAACTGAATTTTTCACAGTTCTCTCGGGTGGAAGTTTCTTAGGAGAGTTTCTTAGAGAGATGTGTGGGCTGCATCCCTGGAACAAAGTGACTCCTGTCAAATCAGGTGTTAGCTCTGGCAGTTTTCAGGACAGATGGTGGCATGGAGCTCTCAGGCTGTCCCCCTCTCCACATGCTTCTTTGAACCAAGAAAGACAAATGAGAGTCATTCTTGTTTAAGAAGAGTATTAACGGTGTTTCCTTGAGGGTCCTGCAAAGCTTCTTTCCTTTAGCTTTTCAGCTTCTTTTGCTCATTTCTGTATCTGCATCCCTTGCCCATAGCACCCCCATAGTGACTTTCAGCCACATAACGGATCAGATCCCACACTAAGGATTAACCACATCAAGCTGTATTTTATGCTTCATATTTTAATGACTTCCGAGAGATGGCAAATTGTCATCTTATTAAAGTGTGAATGTGCATGAATTACTCTGTGGTGGGAAGGTTGTGGTTATCAAGTTAGGGGTCACCTGGAAGTCTTGCATTTTATTACCACTTTATTTAATCATTTATGAATGCTGTTTTTGAGTACCTACTATGTGCTAGTGAGTACACGCACGCACGTGTGTGTGTGTGTGTGTGTGTGTGTGTGTGTGTGTGTGTGTGTGTGTGTATAGCTTTTTCATCTCAGTGGCTCAGTTTTTCCAGGGAAGCCTGACTAATACAGGACTGCATTGGCCAACAACTCCAATAGAGATAATCCTGCCAACACAGAAAGAACTATTGGTATCCCTGATTTAGGAACTATTGGCAATTTATAGCTGCTGAGAAAAGGAGAGTCAGTTTTTTTTCAAAGTTATGGTCCCTATTAGGTCAATCATGGTCCAGTGTAGGCCATGTAAGATTATAGAAGTGGCACATATTGGGCTTGAGGGATAAAAAAAGAGAGAGAGAGAAATGACACAAAGTTAGATGGGTTGAGTTTGAGGAAGTCAGGGGTCAATATGATCAAAATATATTTATGAAATTCTTAAGGAACTAATAAAAACTCTACTGTAGAAAATAGCATATGCCAAGAGCAAATGGTAACAATGAGTTGGTGCCATTTTGTGTTTTTTTTTTCTTTTTTTCTGTGCCCAGTAACTCATATGAAGTCTTCAAATATGGTTTTTTTTTTTTGTTGTTGTTGTCAATAAAAGAGTTTACAAAGGCAGTTGGTTGTGCTGTCTGAAGGAGTAAAAGAGTCTGAAGCAGAGGTGAACAGGCTAAAGAGATTCCAAAGAACGGCCCAGAAAGGTCAAAGGTCTGCTACTGCCTGGCATGTCTGGCTTCTAGCCAGGCTGGGACATCTGGACACCACTTGAGATGGTTCCATTTCACTCCTGTACCTCCTGAATTTACACACTTGTTGAACAACTAGCTGGGGCCAGCAGTTTTAAACTCAGGGCAGAGGAATCACAGTCTAACCCTAGGTTCACCATTAACAAACTATATGCTCTAAGTAGATGGTTTGGCTGAGTTATATTCCTACTTCTTTCCCATAAAAATGTAGAATTTGGACGGCATTAAGAATAAGAATGCATGGCATCTACATTCTCCCTCACATATCTGGCAGCAGGGACAGATGGTGTAGGTACCCCAGGCCAAATTGGCCCTGTTCCAAACTGGTATCATTTACAGATTTATTCAATATTTATTTAGCTGAGGAAAAAGGAAAGGTTGAAACAAATGATTTTTTATTAATGAGTATTCTATTTGCTAATTTACTTCAACACAGCAAAGCGGGATGACAAAGTAATTCTTCTCTAAAATCACCCTTTTGGCATGTCCTTGGTCTCATCTTGGGTGTGACAGGTCTGTCACACAGGATTTCTAAATTTGAGGTGACCCAGGGGAGATGTGCTGCAAACAAATACACAGTTCCTTCCCCCCATCCATAGAGTAAATGTCCCTACCAAACCCTACACATACTGTTTTTCCTATACATACACACTTATGATAAATTTTAATTTAGAAAAATGGCATAGTATGATATTAACACCAGTAATCAACATTAAAGTAGAACAATCCTGGCAATATATTGTAATAAAAGTCCATGCACGTCATTTTTAATTGCTTTGGTAAGGGTTGTGTATATAAGGTAGATATACTGAAAGAGAGTGATTCATATCCTGTAACATGAGGTTTCTGGCCTGAACTAGCTCCATAGTCTGGATCTGCCCAATGCCAATTATCTGAACCAGCAGTCCCAAAGTCCCAAATAAATGTATTAATTTCATGCTGTTTGGCCTATGTCTCTGGCATATTGCTAGCTAGCTCTTTCATCTTAATTCTACCCATTTCCATTAATCTGTCTGCCATGTGCCCCGAGGCTCACCTATGTTCCTTACATGTTGCTTCCATGGGCAGCTGGACTGATCTCCTTGTCTGACCCCAACCTCCTTCTCCTACCTGTGCTCCGATTCCCTGCCTCCTGCTATGGCGCCTGTCATGGGATGAAGCGGTCACAGCATACAGAAAGACATTCCCACATCAATATCCCAGAAGGGAGTGTGGAATTTCTTCACACTGTCCATAAAAGCAATATAAAACTCACAAATTACTTATTTCTGGGAACCTTTCATTGATATTTTTCATTTTGGTAAATAGATCATTGAAACCGTGGAAAAGAAAACCAGAAACAAACAAAAGGAGGGAGTGAGAACTTTTGTATTATGCCCCAGTATACGCTGTACATGCCAAATATAAATTCAATAAACAAAACGTATCCAGGTTAAGGTTTGCATACAAGTCCCGTTGTTTGGGATTTTCTTCTGTGTGCGGCCATTGATGGTTTGAGTTGCTCTCCCAAGTTAAGGACTAACTTGGATGGTCAACTTGGAAAAGGGAAGATCAGGATGTCAATGACCTTAATCCTCTTTTGGGAGAGTGATTTTAGACCTGTGGCCAAAAAGATTTGCTGAACGCTGCTTTTTGAATTTGACAAAATCAGGGACAGTGACCTAGGCTGTCTATCTCGCCCAGAGGGCTGGACTGTAGCCAATGAGCAGGCAAAGTGGGACTATTTTACCAGGTGATGGGTTTGATTTAAGAAAAGGGGGCGGTGCTGAGTTCTGCATTCAGATCCTTCCCCATCTACAAGTACCAGACAAGGTGTCCTTATGATGTAAAGAAATAGCTATAGGAAGAGAAAGGCCAGGGGTGGTATTCTCATGGAAAGCCCCTCACAGAAAAGGCAGGCTGGAGGGTGTTTCTCTTAATAGTGAGCAACATTTTTGTATCTTGGTAGAAGAAATAACCTCCTTTTGGGTGGAAAAAAGAATTTTCTTGTTGGTATCTAGTAACATTGTAATCAAGACAGCTGTGAACCCAGATGTTGATCCTGAGCCTGTGTGTCCAAACACAAATCATTTTCACTGCTAGCTCTGGTGCTTTTAATGGCTGTGGTTTCTTTCTCCCAATACAGCTTTGCTTACTGTTTCTGTTCTATTGGTTTTAATCCACTATTTTTAAGTTAAAAATTCATTAAAATTATCATTTATCAGTCTGTATTGTATATAATGTATTTTGATCATATTGACTCCCCAACGCCCTGTCTGCTTCATCTCCCCCTCCTGATAAATCACTTCTTTCCAACATGGTGTGTGTGTGTGTGTGTGTGTGTGTGTGTGTGTGTATGTGTGTGTGTGTGTGTGTGTGTGTATGTGTGTGCCTTTTTAATTAGAGTCTGTTCTATGAGCATGAGGGAGTTTATTTATTGTAATTATTTCTATTGCTTTGATAAACATCATGACCAAAAGCAATTTGGGAAGGAAAAAATGTTTCACTTTACAGCTTATAGTCTATCATGAAAGATAGTCAGGGCAGGATCTCAAGGCAGGAACCTGGAGGCAGGAATCGATGCAAAGCCCCTGGGGCCATGCTATTTCCTGGTTTGTTCCTCATAGCTTGCTTGGCCTGCTTTCTCAGGACCACTAGCCCAGGTGTGGCACCACTCACAGTGTCCTGGGCCCTCCCACACCAATCACTGATTAAGAAAATGCTCTCATAGTCTTGCCTACAGGGCAATCTGGTAGGTGCCTTTCCTCAGTTACTTTTCCCAGTCACTCTAGCTCATGTCATGTTGACAAAAAAAAAACCAGCCAGCACACAGAAGGGTGAAGTGATTGTACCCATGTCTAGCTGTGGAGTTATTTATTGGGGTTATTTACAGAAAGGTAGATGAGGGGTTACATAGAAGATCACGGATATTATATGAACGGTTATATCACCAAAAACTCTTTCCTCCCAGTGATTGTTAACTATTTAACTTTGGGGAGGGGAAACCTTATGAGCTCCCCCTCTTTCTACGTGGATATAGGCTCAATTCCTAGAGCCCAGTGCTGGTGTCCACACTTGCTTTTATTCAGGATATGACAATCACTTGTAATCTTGAGGAAACAGCCACACACACTTCATCTGGTGGGTCTGTCCTTTTCTACAACTGTATTTTCCTTCAAGATCAGATTCCTGTCTTAAACTTTGGGTTTACCCACTCAACTGTTGCTAAAGTCAGGCATTAAACAGTATTTCTTATCTTCCTCCAAAATTTGTTCCTTCTACTAACTTGCTGCCTATTTTTAATTTGTGTGTAACTCAAAGTCATACCTGTTTTGTGAGGCTTATTGGGAAGATTAGTGAGATAATTCAGTTTATGGTTAGAGATAAAGAAAAATGAGAACTGAAGTCTGATTAAAACTTCCATCTGTTCTTTCATGCCTGGATACTTTCAAGTTATAAAATGTCTTCAAGGTTAATGTGTTGTAGCATGTATTAGAATTTTATTTTACAAAGTAGGGTCTCACTACATAGTCCAGACTTACCTTGAACTCATAATTCTCCAGCCTCAGCCTTCTCAGGTTATGGGATTATAGATATATGCCACAGTCAGGCTGAGTAGTATCTAGTTGCAATATATAGCATAGTTTTATATATATATGTGTGTGTATATATACATACATACACACACACACACACATATATATATTCACACACACAAGTAAGTTGACATTGGAGTTGCTTATATTTTTTGGTTAGTGGCAATGAAGTAGCTATAAAATACAGGTATACAAATGTCTGCTCAAGTCTCTGTCTTTGACTTCTCATCTACTGATTGAAGTGAGAAATAATAATAAAAATAAAATGCTAGAGGTGGTATGTGTTTATACATGTCACTTGTCAGGAGTGCACATCAGAGAGCCATATGCAAGCAGGACCTGGCTCCTTTCTCTGCATTTAGCAACTAGAGCAACATTTACCATATATCCAGCACCTAGGATAGCTCTGGAACTTTCTGAAAGCATGGCCAGTAGACCACATCCTCTCTCTACTTTTAAATGCAATTTCCCCATACTGTGATGTTTCTCTGCTAATTTTAATTGTAATTTGGGAGGCCAGGAATGGGAATGGGGAACAGCTACATTTGTGATCAAAATATGCCGAAGTTTGGACTTCGATATTCCTCTGATACTTGTTCTTTCTCTAGCCTGAGGACAGACATATTTTTTCTTGTTTTATTTATAAAGCCATGTAGCTATTGAAGAAATAACAAAACAGTGCCTCTGTCACAAGCAGTAACTTCTAAACATGCTGTAGAAGCACAGGGTGAGCTGAGAGCCTGGGTGCTTTTGAACAGGCTCAGATTCTTGCTTGGGGTCTCTGGCAGATGCCCCTGTACTGGCCTTTTACTTTGCAAGTTTCCCAAGGCCAAGTTCAAATCTATATATTGTTTTAAAATTTAATGTCCTTTTTGCTTTTTGAAAAATGAGAGTGGCTTCTATTTGTGCTTTTTCAGACAGGGTCCAGTATCTTAGTGTCCGTGATGCTGGGTTTGGAGCCAAGTGGAGGCTGAAGGGAGGGGAGGGAAAAGGAAGGGAAGCAAAAGGAGAAGAGCCCCTGCAGCTGCAGGGGACCTCAGCCTCTTGGAGAATAGGAATGAGCTATTGCCATTCCCAGCACGGTGCCAGCTCCGTGCGATGTGCGGATATGGACTCTCTCACTGCCTTCTAATCTCCCTTTTTTCTGCTGCAGGGGATTTATGTAAAAATCTATGCCTGTCTACTTAAGTTCCGTTCCCATTGATATTATTGGTATTCATTTATTTACTTTACAAGTTCCTAGATGGATTATGCAAGATCGGGCAGTTTCTTTTTTTTTTTTTTTTTCTTGAAGTCTCCACTTTTATCAGCAGAACGCCATCTGCCACCATTAGAGAGGTGTCTGCGGGTGTGGCTGATGTCCTGTGAGCCAGTGATTTGCATAAGATTTTGCAAACTCTTCTAATGAGTATGAGCGGGGCTTGTAATCAGACAGCGATTATTAAGCACACTCAAGTCTAATACCCTCATTGAAAGCAGCGATGCAGATCCCAGCAAAAAACTGACCTTGCTTCTGCCCCCTTCATGCTTTGTTACCTCCTTCCCATCCCCTCTTCCCCTGGAAATCTAACCTTTCTTACCTCTTTACTAAAATGAAATTTTACTAATAATGAGTGCTCAGATTTTAATCTTGCTGTGTGGTGGGTGAGTTCTGACAAAAAAAAGTGTATTCACTCATGCTATCAAGATCTAGAATGTTCTATCACTCTAGGTGGGTTTGTTTGTTTGTTTGTTTGTTTTGCTCCATCCCAACTACTCCCAGAGTACAGACAACCTCTGCTCTGACTTCTTTCTCTGGCAGCTGCATGTGTCAAGTTCTAAACCTTCTAGGTTACATACCCATGCACCCTGTGTTCTGTCGTGTTTTGCTTCAGTGGTTCCTTCAGGCAATCACAGCTTGTATACTTAGCTGTTGCTTAACCACACTAGTTTATTCTATAATATTTTTTATTTATGCTCCTCCTGATGGACACCTATATTCCTACTTGTAGTAAGAAGTTTCTGGCCTGGATGAGCTCTGAGATCCAGACCAGCAGTCCTAAATAGACCACTCACAGCTGTTTGGTCCCAAATAATCACATGAAGTCTTATATTGATTACATGCTGCTTGGCCTATGGTTCATGTTTATTGCTAGCTTGTGCATCTTAACCCATTTCTATTAATCTGTGTTTTGCCACATGGCTCGTGGCTTACTTGAGTTCCTTTACATCTTGCTCTCTCAGTGGTATCTTACAACATTTCTCTCTAACCCTGCTCTTCTCCCTTATCTATGCTTGGATTTCCTGCCTGCCTATAAGCTGGTTTGTCATAGGCCAAACAGTCTTTTTATTATCCAGTGCTAATTCATAGCATACAGAAAGACATTTCCACATCACTTCCCCTTTTCTGGCCAACCAAAATGAAAGGTTTCAATTTCAACATAGCAAAACTACATATAAAAAAAAAAACAGCTATCAAGCAAGAATTACAGTTACAATGTCTAGTTTATTTGCATTTAGCAAAGTTATAGAAAATATTCTATCAACTACCTTATCCTTGTGAGTCCAAAGTTTCACATCTAATTTACCTTTTACTATAACAAAGAAAAACTATACTTACAACTATCTAATCTTCAACTGCATCAAAGATCACAGAAGGATATAATATTACCTGAGTAAACAGGAAGTGCAAGCAACTTTCAAAATCTAAAAATGACAGAGATGACATCTGGCTGCCTGGACAGTCATCCAAAGTTCCTTTGTAACATTGGGGCATCCATCTTCAGCCTACAGTCCTAGAACTTCTGACAAACATTTTTTTTTTTTTTTTAAGAAGGAAATTTGAAAGACTATCCCATCCATTTTGGCATAGGTTATCAGTCTCTTCTCCCTGTGTCTGGCAGGATGTCGGCAGTTTTCTCTGCAAGGGAGGAAACTGAAGGATCTTCTTGGCTTGCTCTGCTAAGATCAGAGTTTATTTTCCTGTGGATCTTGCATGTCTAGTTTATGCAGCATACAGTCAGGCAGTTGAGGCAAGAACAATTTTTTATCCAGTGGCTAACTTTTGCCACAAAGAAAATAAAGTTCATATGAAGTTTCTTAGATCTCCATTGTTGAGACATAGATTTACCATTACAAAACTTTATTTCAGGGAAAGACCATTCAGTGCCTGAGGGTAGGGCCCAGGTCTAAAAAGAATTTAGGAAAAATCTCAGGAATGTGCCTGATAGCCAATAGATTTAAAACTTAAAGTTCAGCCAGTAGATTTAAAGCTTGAGTTTGCACAGAAAGTTTTACCAATAGTTTCCAAGAATTATTGTACCCTATACTCTTTTACCCAATCCTGAAATGCAAAGATGTGTAACACCCTTCTTACATATGCTTTTCTTTAAAAAGCCCTCTCACTTCTGAGCTCAGAGCTGAATTGCTCTGCTGCATTGGAACCTTTCCAGAAGAATAAACTGACCCTCATGTGCTTGCATTGAATCTAGCTCCCTTGTGGTCTTTGGGGTCCCTTAATATGCATACAACACCATCATCTTCTTGAAATAAATTTGTGCTGCCAGGAGCAGACATGTCAAATTGTCTGGAAAAATCTAAGTTCTTAAAATAATTTAAATGGCTTATTCTATAGATCTTTGAAGTATTTGAAAATTACATATTTAATTAAAATATATCTTTTCATACTTAGAAACCTAACAAATATGAGTATAAGTTTGATTATCATAGATTATTAACTATTAATCTGTTTTTCTTAATTATATATTACAATTTTAAAGAAATTGCATATACATATCTTAAACAAGAGTAGAAATATACACAGTATAACAAAATTAACCTTAAATTTGTATCAATAAACCAAGACTCATACCAATGTAAAATATTTTGAGATTAAATAGATTCAATAATCTACCTTTGTAAAAATGATTTTTAGTTTACCTTCTGGCTGGGAACTGTCATGAATGTAACTGCCATACATGTATTTACTTAGATTTTTATTTTTTAAATCAGCACAAATTTTTGTATCTTTTGGGTAAATATCTAATGGAATGACTATCAGAGGGCAGGTGTGCCTTTACAATGCTTGGCACACTGATGTCTGCTTGCTGTGCCATTCAATTCACTTCTAACAGGATCTCTCCCCCCATTCCACTCTCTAAACATTTAGTTCTAATCTAAAATAGACAGTAATGACATGAATATTCATGTGATAATTAGTGTCTTTACTTTAAAATTTTATTATTTTATTATTTATTTATGAGTATATGTTTATGTTAGTGTCTGAATACATGTATCAGTCTGTAAGTTCAGGTGCCCACAGAAGCCAGAAGAGGATATCAGATTTCCTGAAGCTAGAATTATAAGTAGTTTTACCCCAAATATTAATATACCATAAAGGATTCAGAGATTAAAAAGTTAAAATAATGTGTGATTCCTTTGTCTCACCCCCCCCCCCATCCAGAATCTAGAAGGCTGATGTGCAACTTACAGGTCTGTGTCTCAACACTTCAGTATGTGGCTTTGGAGAGCAAAGAGCCACATGGAGATATGCAGATCTGTATGCTTATGACAATGTATTAGCAGAAGACAGTAAAACATCCTGTTCTAACAAAATAAGGATGTCACAGTTTCATGACAGCTAGAAGTGAAATGTGTTGAGTGCAACTTACTCCAAGATTTTAGAGTTATGTTTATAATATATATTCACAGGTACCTTTTATTAAAATACATGTCAATAAATAAGTAAAATTGTACAAAGTTATCCAATGACTTTTTTAGCTATCAATAACTTTGAATATCATTGCATGATATTACATGTACACTTAGTTCATTATATTGTATTTATTTACTTTAGATAACATAAAAAGTTTGGGTGTCATTTTGGCATTTTCAAATAAAATTAGTTCTCTCCCTCTGTATGTCTGCAAATGAACATGCATGTGTGTGCACTTACATGTGGGACCTAATAGACAATCTCATGAGCCATCTACCTCTTTTCTGTTTTGCAAAGCAGAGTCTCTCACTGACCCTAGTGTAGTACAAAGTTTCTGGCCCGGACTTTCTGGCCTAACCTCAAGGCCTAGACCCGCAGACCCGCAGTCCCACAGTCCCACAGAGACACACAGATGCCTTCATTAGTTTTTGGCTGATCAGCCTCAGGCCCAGGCATATCACTTGCTAGCTCTGTACCCTTCACCTAACCCATGTCTCTTGTTCTGTTCAGCCATGCGGCTCGGTACCTTTTCTTAGGGCAGCATAGTTGTCCTCTGCTTCTTCCAGGCCTCTCTCTGGAATTCTGTCTGGAATTCTGTCAGAGATTTTCTTATTCTGGTAGCCCTGCCTACACTTCCTGCCTGCCTTTGGCCAATCAGCTCTTTTTATTAAACCCCAGTGGGTGGGATAATTATTTACCATGAAACAATACAATACCCCTACACCCTAGATTCACCAAGTCAGCTAAGCTGGATGGCCAGCAGATGCCTGTCCCTGCTTCTCTGACATTGGGATTACAAGTGCTTGCCAGCATATAGGACTTTATTTATTTATTTATTTATTTATTTATTTATTTATTTATTTATTCATTCATTCATTCATTCATTATTTATTTATTTATTTATCTGTCTGTCTGTCTGTTTGTTTATTTGTTTATTTGTTTGTTTGTTTGTTAATAAATGGGTTATGGGGATGGTCCTTGTGTTTGTAAGACAAAATGATTACCAACTGAGCAACCTCTCAGCTCCCTCAATTTGTCTATGTTGATTCTCTTCTGTCTCTTTTCCCTTCTCTGTTCCTTGCCCCCTCCCCTCCCACTCAAGTAATCTTCTTTCTGCTGTATCACATGACTTTTATTGCTCTCCCAGTATCACTTCCTCAACACCTCTTTCTTTCTCTCTAGGAATTTACTTTCTGATTTTATATTCCGAACCAGTGCTCATGTCTACATTATGCCCTAGCTAGCAGGGTCTTCAATGGGAGCATGAGGAACGGGGAGACAAGAGACAAAAGAAACAGACAGCAAGACAGTATTCTGATCAAGCTGGCAGATTTTATTTTCTTAAGCAGGGTTTATATAGCAGGCGAAGTGGGAAGCTGTTTGAGTGAGGAGTGGGGAGTCAAGTGAGGGCTAAGTTACTGAGTAGCTGTGGAATGTTAACTAAGGGTCGAGCCTGCAAGTGTTCTTAATCTGACAGGAAGATAGGGCTGCACTTAGATAATCCTGGAGGGCTAATGGTCAAACCTGCAGATGTTCTTAATTGACAGGAAGATGAGGCTGCACTGAGTTATTCTTGGAATGCTAGGGTGTGTAAAAGTTCTAGTGATGGGGAAACAGAAATTTAACTTACACACTAGGTGAAAGGTGAAAATGGCTTTACTATAGCCAACACAGACTTTGGCTCCCAGCAACATTATGCACATACATAAGCATTAAACACATAGATCCACATGAGACAGAGCATGACATCTGTCTTTGTTTGGATGACTTGCTTTAAATAACATTTTCCAAATGAGTCCATTTTCCTTCAAGTTTTATACTTCATTTTTCTTTACAGCCAATTAAAAGTTCATTGTGCATATATGCCATATTTTCTTTATTCATTCATCTGTTGGTGGACATCTAGACTGGCTCTAATTTTTTGAGAGTAATAAAACAATAAATATGAGCATGGTAGGATACAGAGCTGAGAAAAGAAATATCTGGGTCAGTAGGCATTTCTAATTTCAAATTTTGAGACACCTTCATCCATACTGATTTCCACAGTAACTGTACTAACTTACCTTCCCACCAGCCGTGAATAAACCTTCCCTCCATATTCTTTTCAGATATGATTATTCTCTCTCTCTTTCTCCCTCCCTCCCTCCTTTCCTTCCTTCCTTTCTTCTTTTGGTGCTGAGGTTGAAGTCAAGCTTAACACATGATAGGGTGCATTCCACTGAGCTGCAGTCCTAGCCCACTTCTGTTTTCTCCATGGTAACCATTGTGATGATGGTGAGATGGAATCTCAAAGCGGTTTTCATTTTGTTTCTCTGATGACTAAGGATGCTAAAGCTTGTTTTTAAAGTGCCTTTTGACCTCTTGCATTTCTTCTTTTGAGAACTGTTTATTTCATTGTTATGTTTATTGATTGGCAGTTGTGTTTTGGGACATTAATTGTTACAGCTCTTTATATATTCTAGATCTCAACCCTAGGTCTAAAGTATGACTGGTGAAGCTGTTCTACCTTTAGGTGTACTCTGCTGTACTTTCCTTTGCTCTGCGGAAACCTTTGTTTAAAATTTTATTGAGTCCCATCTGTTACTTCTCAGAGATTTTCCCTGAATGATTAGAGCTTTGCCCTGAAAGTTTTTGCTTATTCTGATATCTTAAAGTGTATTTTCTGTTTAGCAATGTCAGCTTTTAAGTTTGACCTACTTTGAATAGTTATACTTTGCTCTTTGACTTCTGTGTCTGTCTTTGATCCATTTTGAATTGACTTTTGTACAGTGTGAGAGATATGGATCTAATTCTGCTCTTCTACAAGTGGAGATCTGGTTTTACCAACATGGTTTGTTGACTTCTGTCTTCTATTTCTGAGTGTGTGTCTGATATATTGTCAGATGTTAGATGGCCACAGTGGTACAGGATTATCTCTGCATCCTGTATTCCATTCTGTGAATCCTCATGTCTGTGTGTTTGTGTCAGTAGCATGTTGTTGCTGACACTGTGACTCAGTAGTATAACTTGAGTTCAGCTATTCTAATGCCGTCAGAAGTATTCTTTACCTAGGATTGCTTAACTAGTTTCAGTCTTTTTGGCTTAAATGGAGTTTGATCTTTTTTATTTTTAATTCAGAGCTGAATGTCACTAATATCAATCAGTATCCCATTGAATTCATAGATAACTTTTGGTACTACAGTCATCGTCACAACATTAATTCTGAAGATCCAGGTGCAGCAAATTTTTCTTAATTGCCACATATGTTTCATTATGTCTGTAAGTTCTATTTTATTTAGATTATTTTCATATTTACAATATATTTCAAATATTCTTAAGTGTAAACCTTTTTACACACATGTAATTATCTGTTTTTTGAGAATTCCTAAAAGGACAATTTCTCTCTCAAACTCTATCTCGTGTGAAGCAGCATCTTGCTATTCAGGCTGACCTTGAAGTCCTGACAATCCTCCGCTTCAGCCTTCCAAGTTCCCATATATATGTCTCTTCATATATTACCATTTATGACTTCAGTGAGTTTTATCATAGAATATTTCAAATACTTTTATGTTTGTTGTTTGGGATTTTCCATATGAAGAATTTTTTTAATCTGTCTATCTGTATCTATCTATCTACCTACCTACCTACCTATCTTGAGAAAGGACATTGCTATGTAGTGCCAGCTATTCTGGTATTCTTACCTAAATATCTTGAACTCTAGGGTTATAGGTTTCTACCACCAAGCCTAGTTGAGAGAATTTGTTTTTAAAAGTTTATTTATTTTTATTATGCTGAAGATATTTGGTCTCTTCCAAAGAAGGTTTACCTGAATTCTAAGTTTGTCACCATTAGGTTTAACTCATTATGTATTTGGTACTTATTTTTGTCAAAATGATGAGACAGGGTTTCAACTCTCTTTTTTCTTATTGGAGTCTAAATTCATGAAAGAGACTTATGGACTATCTCTCATGTCTTCAAAGTGATGGCAGTTGCTATGGAGATAGTAGCAAACAAAGTTCTTGTCCTGTGGTTTATATTCCAATAAAAAGGCATAGAATATAGACTAACATTTAAACAACTGATTTGTGTATGTGTCTGGTATTTAGAGAAGCCAAGGTTTTTCATTTGCTAGTCAAGTGTTCTACCACTGAATTACATCCCAGTCCAAAACTACACTTTTTTTAAATAAAATGTTCAGTTCAAATAGATAGATTCTTACACTGGATAAGGACTACTTTTGATTGAAATCCTCTTTGAAAGCTTAACATAAGGAAATAAGCCAGAGCTGGCGAGCAGATTCTTAAATGTTTGTTAGGATCATTGATGGGGCATGATATAATGAATTAGCATCCTCACTTCTTCTAGTTATTCCTCTGATAGGAAAACAGAAATGACCATGAATACAGGCAGGCTCTCCTTTGCCCATTTCTGTCTGCTGTGTGCTGAACCCTGGTTCTTTTCTTTGGTAGTTGTTTACTGAGTAGTTTGACTCTGGGTTTCTACCATTTGCAGTCTTCATGGCAACTTAAATGGCAATCTTTAGAAAAATGCTTTAAGTTTCAGTTGGCATATAGAAATTGTACATATGTGTGGAGAATAGTATGATATTCTAATACATGTGCACAGCATGACCAGATCAAGGTGATGGGCACATCTGTGACACCTGTGTTACCCGAGCGAGCTTCACTGAGTAAAGGCCTACAGACTGAAAAATAGACAAACGTTGGTCACTCTTGAAAGAAGAATGCCATTTATTCGAGCTTTTATAATGGGTGTTGCCTTGTTCACCTTGAGTAACCCCTGAAGCTCACAAGTAACACCTGACCTTAGCCAGCTTCTTTGTCCTCTGCTAACTTCCTGATTTCTAAATCGCAGCACCTGCTTGGGCATTGTTCCTAAAATAGAAATGGATCAATTGGTTCAGGTAAACATGAAGGCCACTAAACAGTGCTAAGCCCTGGGGGCTGCAGGCTGACCTCCACACACATCCATCTATCAAACATTTGCACTTTGTTTGTATTGCGATCATTCAAAATTCTTTCTAGTAGGCTGTACAACAAACTGTTGCCATTGTAACCATACAGTTCTACAGAACATTAGACCTTATTCCATTAGTCTGATTGTACCCTGTATCCATGAGTCATCATCTCATCTACCCTACTTTCCCATTTTCTAGAAACCACTGTTCCTTTCATGTATGAGGTCACCACTTTACCTTCTACACAACAGTGAGAACATTTGGTAATAATTTAAGGATAACCTTTTTGTTTATTTGAAATTATGATTTTTTTGTGTGTGTATGAGCTTTTCCTCTGCATGTATGTATGTGTGCCATATGCATGACTATGGAGGTCAGAAAAGTTCTTATGGAGCTAGAGTTATGGATGGTTGTGAACCACCACGGCTTCAAAGATTGATTCCTTCCTTCCTTCCTTCCTTCCTTCCTTCCTTCCTTCCTTCCTTCCTTCCTTCCTTCCTACCTTCCTTCCTTCTTTCCTTCCTTCCTTCCCTCCTCCGTGTGTGTGTGTGTGTGTGTGTGTGTGTGTGTGTGTGTGTGTGTGTGTGTGTGTGTGTGTGATATGACTTCTCCTGTAGCCCAGGATGGTTGAGTCTATCCTTGAACTTCTGGCCAACTGCTTCTACTTCCAGTGTACTAGGGTTACAGGCCTACACCATCAGACAAGATTGTTGAGTGGCAATCTTAAAGAAGTTGCACTGGAGACTTTTCTGTGTCTCTCCTCCTTGCTCTTCCAATCCTCTCCTGTGACGCGGAAATATGTTGTGAATAAAGGACTGTTTTGGCCATGGCAGGCACTGTAGAAAAAGTAGGCAGGGAAATCAGCATAGGTAGGAGGGCAGAGTCATAAACTTAGACAGATCAAGCCAGACACCCAAAGAAGAAACATGTAAGGAACACAGGTGAGCCATGGGCCATGTGGTAGGACAGATTAATGGAAATGGGTTGAGTTAAGATGAAGGAACCAGCTAGCAATGTGCCTAAGCCATGGGCCAAAGAGCATGAAATTAATATAAGTGTCTGAATCATTTTGGGGGGCCTAAGTAGTGGTGGGTGGCTAGGTGCTCTGGGACTGCAGGTCTGTGAATCTGGACCTCTGTCCGGACGGCATCAGAAATCTTATTGTAACAGATGGCACCCAACGTGTGGCCAAATACCCACATAAAGCCTGAGAAAGATTAGAAAGGGCTCTAGATCACAGAAACTGAGCCAAAGCAGCTTTCAAATTGTGTATCTGAAGCGAGTCATTGTACAGAGACAGTGCAGTGTCTGGGCCACATTCAAAATGGCAGTGGTGGACTTGTGTCAGGGAGCATAAGCTGCAACCAGGCAGGTTCCTGAAGTCTCACAGAAGACTCAGTAGCATGTGATTGATTTAAGATTTACATTTATATTGAAAAAAAAGGAAGCAAAGTCAAAGATGGTTTCTTAGTAGCAGCATTTCTTGGGTCTGCTCTGTTTGTTGGTGATGAACAGAGACATGACCTCTTTAAGAGAACTTACTGATTCAGTTTTATCTGCAAAACCTATGTGGCTCTTTAAGAGAATGGTAGCATTTTAAAAGCTCTTCTGGTTGGAAGATGATTAAGGATTCACAATAAAACAGATTCAGATGGGGAAAAAAAACCCTGTAAACAGGTTACAATATGTATAAAATGTACATAGGCTTGAGAGAGAAAAGAAAGAAGGTAGAGAAAGCCCATAAAAAGAGAAATAGAGCAATAAAAATATAATAAACCACGTAAAGATGGAAAATAGACACAGAATCTGGATTGTGGTTATTATTGTTTTATTTTATTTTTTAACTGTTAATGAGCTAACTTCAGAAAGACAATGGATTGCAAAGGCTGATAAGTTAAACAAGAATACATAATTTAAAGGTATCTTGATTTTGAAATTTGTGTCTAAGGGTTTATTGCTTTGGAAGAGTTCTGCTTTTGTTTCCACACAAAATGAAAACCTGTGGATTGCTTCCAGGCAATTATGGTTTCATCAATGAAGACCACCTGAAAATTCTCTGATGGGAAGAAATGGTCACATCAGTTTCAGGGCTGCAGTTTAACATTCCAGTCTCAAGAATCTGTAGGATTGCTAGTGCCCATTAATCAGCAGGAAGTAGTGATGGAAAGCTATGCCCAAATTCCCAAAATATTGTTTATAAATGTTTGCTTTCATTATAAATTGTTAATGTTCATAGTTAATCTCTTTCTAAGAGGAAAAAGGGGATATGGTATATGAGTGATCTTTAAAAATTAGATTATTGAATTTACTTTAATCCAAAAATCAGCTGTTAATCTCAAAATGTTTTGCATTGGTATGGACTTTGGTTTACTGATACAAATTTAAGGTCAATTCTCTTATGCTGTATGTATTTTTCTACTCTTGTTTAAGGTATGATGTTCATGTAACTGATTTAAAATTGTAATGTATAATTAAGAAATGCAGATTAGTAGTCACTTATGCTATTCAAACTTATAGTTATGTTAGTTAGGATTTTTTAGATATACAAAGATATATTTCAATTAGATAGGTAATCTTCAAACACTTCTAAGACCTACTGAATATGGCATTTAAACTTATTTTAATAATTGTAGACTTTTCTGGACAGTGAGACAGATATGTTCCTGGCAGCACCAATCTACTTCAAGAGAAAAATGGGCATTGAAAAAACTCCATATGAAGTTTATTTTCTTTGTGGCAAGAACCTGTTCTTATATTGACTGCTTGATAGTATGCTGTTTAAACTGGATATGCAGGTTTCATAGGAAAGTGGCTTCTGAACTTTGTCAGAACAAGCTGAGATGGTCATTTAGGTTCCTGATTTTCAGAGAAAAAGTCAGATATTCTTCAGCACACAAGGAGAAACAACTGATGAACTATACCAGAACGGGCACCTGCTTCACTGAAATAAAAAGAGACTCTGGGCCTGTAGGCTGAAAATGAATACCCCAACTTTATAAAGGAACTTTGGATGACTGTCCAGGCAGACAGGTACCATCTCTGTCATTTCTAGATTTTGGAAGTTGCTTGCATTTCCTTTTTACTCAGGTATTATATCCTTTTGTGGTCTTTGAAGTAGTTGAAGATTAGATAGTTGTAGGTATAGTTTGTCTTAGTTATCTTAAAATGTATATTGGATATGAAACTTTAGAATCACAAGGATAAGTATTTTCTTTAATTTTGCTAAATACAAATAGACTAAGATATTGTAACTGTAATTCTTGCTTGGTAGCTATTTTGTTATATGTAATTTTGCTATGTTAAAATAGAAACCTTCCTTTTTGATTAGACAGAAATGGGGAGGTGATGTGGAAATATGTTGTGAATAAAGGACTGTTTTGGCCATGGCAGGCACTGTAGAAAAAGTAGGTGGGGAAATCAAAGGAAAGGGAGGAGGAGGGCGGAGTCGGATCAGATCGAGCCAGCTGCTCAAAGAAGAAACATGTAAGGAACACAGGTGAACCATGAGCCAGGTGTCAGACGGATTAATGGAAATGGGTTGAGTTAAGATGAAGGAGCTAGCTATCAATATGCCTAAGCCATAGGCCAAACAGCATGAATTTAATATAAATGTCTGAGTCATTTTGGGGGGGCTCATGAACATCAGCCTCTAGAATTACAGGTGTGTACCACCATTCCTGACCCGATACCATTTTGAGCAAAAATTCTCAACCAGGCTTTTGTTATATTGAGTGGCAATGCGTATCACAGGTGTATTCCCTGACAAACACTTATTGTACAATTATCCAATTTTACTAATTAAGTACAAAACAATTGGGACTTATTAAATTATCTTACAGAAGCAGTGTAGCTTAATATGAAATACACCCGGATTCAGGTTCACACCACTGTTACATTGCATACCGCAGCATTGTTTAGAATAAATTATTTAATCTTTTTCTTTTCTTCAAGGTCAGTGTATTCCTCAAAAAAATGAGAGCCAATATGGATATGAATAATTGCAGACCAAGTTTGTAAACCATGCATCATAGCTGTAAAAAGTTTATTCTGAAGTCACTTAAAAGCAGATTCAAAAGCCCTGTAACTAAAATAATGTTATAGGCCAGGCATAGCTGCACTCACCCCAGGCCAAGGCAGGAAGATTACTATGAGTTCAAGTCCAGTGAATTTCAGGACAGCCAGGGCTACACTGATAGAGCCCATCTCCAAACAACAACACAAAACAACATACAAACATACAAACACTTCTAAAATGCTTACTTTCGACAAATACAAATTCTTACTATATCTAAAAAAAAGCCATTTGTAAAATATAGTTGTCAAAAGGGCTTGTTTACTGTTTTGGGGGACTTTGCAACTTAGCAAAATATATGGAAAAGGAAGAAACCTTAGCCAGCCTTGTACTTGTGTAGAGTGAATGGACACTGATGGTGATGGCGAGATGGGGAGAAGAGAAGCCTTCTCAGGTAGCTGGACACCTCAGAGTGGAAGAGGGAGATGGGAGACAAGCTGGCCGGGAGTTTAGCAGAGGTAGGATAGGCTGAGATCGCAACTCCATCAAATCAGAGTTTTCTTTACTTGGATTTATGAGGTTGGTGCCTATTGCGGTTGCAGCCCCATGGACATGGTGGCAAAAGTGGCAATAAAAGGTTTCTGAATGGATGATTTGCACAACTGAACCCAAAACCAAATGAATGATAAATCCAAGATGCTGCCTATGATTGCTGCCTGAAACACATCTGCTCAGGTTTGACAAACCATATGGTATAAGTTGCACTGTTTTAAATTGGACATACAAAATTTTCTGATCTTATAGAAACAAATGTTTTAATTATGGAGAAAATATTTTTAATATTTTTCTATAATTTCTCACTCAGTATGTGTATTTGGATTGCTTAGTGTCAAAATGTTTGAAATTAAAATTGCTGTTTGAATTGCTGATTTGAGTTTTATATAAAAAAATTACATGAATTCTGGCTTGGGATTAGGACAGAATTTATAACAGTTTCTGAAATGGCTTTAAATATATTCTGTCATACTGAACTATGTGTTTATATGAAGTGCATTTCAGTATTGATGACTATAAAATCAAAATATTGATAACTATGACAACTCTATGCTATGTAGTATCAACTATTAAGTAAAAACCAATCAGGAAGGGGATGGGAAGTGATTACATATTGGGGACCAGATTTCATACCCATAGCTATATAGCAGTGACAGATGCATAATGCTGTGAGTGTACCTAACAGTATTGAATGCATTTTAAAATTAATAACATGGTTGTTAGGGTTGTGCAGCATAAGGGTGCCTCATCAGATTGATTTGGGCCATAGAATGCTGCAAAAATCACACCACACAACAGATCTCAGACAAGAGATTTATTGGGGGGATACAAAGACCTCCTCTGAGCAAGGGTAGAAGAGAAAGGAGAGGTAGAAAGATAGAACAAGAGAGTGGGCAACGATGTTTGGGAACTTTTAAAGAGTATACATGTTGCATTTGGAGGCTGGTGATGCTGTAGTTGCTGGTGCCGAGGCCGGCTGGGGAGCATCTGGCTTCTAACAATCATGGTTTTTATGAAAAATATGTCTCGGGTATGTGAAGACTGGCCAGAGTGACATAATAAGATCTGACAAAGAGTCAGGTCTTCTGACAAGGCATAGCTTAGCCAAGAAGATACTGATAGTTGAGAACATTGTAGAGAAGAACAGGGTTGGTCCTATATCATTCTCCCCACATCAAGATACTTTTTCTGTGTCCTTCTGGGTTTCTCTACACTTGGGCTGGGCCATCAGATGGTCAGAAAGCACAGCAGCTCAAGGCAACACCGTTATCTTTTTTTTCCCCCCCTGGAATGCAGGTTGCAGCTGGTGAACTCCTTTTGTGCTCAGAAACCCGGACTGTTCAGGTTTTGGTCCAGTCCTCCTGCTCTCCAAGCTACCATCTTTTTTTTAGGTAAGCAAAGCCTTCATTATCAGAAGACTGTGCTCTGCCAGGAGTTCTGTTTTCATGTGACCCTGATTCTTTTCTCTTCTCAGAAGACAGAATCAGCTTCTGAAATTAAGTCACTTGCAATGAAAGAAAGCTGGGTGGGTACTCACCCAATCATAGCATTTATTGCTCACCATTTTTCAATCGCTGTTTCATCCTTGAGCCTCTGCTAACCATTCCTTCATCTTTCATATTTTTGTCCCCAATACTCTTAACTTCTAGAGCCTTGTTGGATGCCGAATAGCTGGAATGAGTCCAAAATGGGAGCTCGGTTGAAATACCCAAGGCTTCATCATCCTCAGTTTGCCCCAATGCCTCTCTCTGAGTGAGTCTGTGAATTTTACAGGATTTTGTATCTTCTTCTCTTCTGAACTCCAGCCTGTGAAAAAGTCTCTCCAAGGGCTGGGTATGGTGTGATTAGGGTGGGGTTGGAACTCAGCTAGGAAAGACCATTTTACATTTGAGAGTCAAGGAGTCTTAACTGGAAGCAAGGATCAGGAGCATTTATAATGGTTTTCCTTCATGTTTGACCTCTTTATTTTTTGTCTTGTATGGGCAATGTTCTGTGTACATCCATCCACACACTGGCACTCTGAAAAAGAGGGATCTTCATGAAGCGTAGTTCGTACTTCCCAGAGGAGAGCTATGGGAGAAGATGTGTATTACATCACCTAAAATAGACACTAGACTATGTAATTGTGGGAACTGCTCTGGGGCATGTTCTACATGGGCAGGCTTGATAAGACCTTAAGAGACTAAACCTAAAGGGTACTATACAGAATTTCCCATGCAAGCCAGAGCCTTTAACTTAATACTCAATGACTTCGATCTTTTCTTTTTTTCTAGAAAGATTTGTTGATTTTTATCAATGCTAAACAGACAGGAACTAGATATGCTCAAAGAAAATATGCATGAATTAATTTATTTTCTCCTGACCCAGAAAGAGAGAGTTTCTGGAACTGGGTGAAAGGTTTCATGTAGTTTCGTTTTCATGCACAAGAAGGCCAAAGAGTAAGTTCTTCCTGAAGGTGACTTCTTCGCTTTTCCCTGCCCCCAAACCCAAACCCACATGGTGCTCAGGTTTCTAAGAGAGGCTGAGCATCCTGGTGTTTAGCCCAGGCACCCCACAAAGCAGAATTCAATGCATGTAGCAGATTCTGCTCGCTTAATGCATTCAGTTCTTTTGTCTATGGGAGCCAATATTCTTTTGGGAAATGCTGTGATTTAAGCTTAAATGTTGCAAAAGGGAAAGGTGGGGAGGCAATGTGGACTCATGCCTTATAACCCCCTATCTCCAACCACTTAATAACTTGGCTAAAATCCACAATCAATATAGAGCCATCAGCCAGGCTCCATCCCCTTGATGCCTCTCCAATCAATCAGCAAGATTTAGTAAGCCACCAGTTGGAATCTATGTCACTTAAAAAGTGTGGATTCCTGGACTAGTCCTACAGAGACTGATTAATTCCTCCTGGGCACTTTGATTAGCTTCCATTTGGAGAGCAGCAGCCTATTGACAGAAGCCCAGCTGGTAGACCTTCCAATGTATGCCTAGGATGAGCAAGCACTTAGCGTAGGAACCACTCAGTTCTTCATTTCTATCATCCAACATCACTCTTCTGTCAATTAATAGTACATGTCCTCCATGGACCACAGTTAATAGAAGGAGAACTGTCAGATGTGTTAAGCTTATGGATTCATTCCTTCTGCATTTATTATCTTATGGGTCCATTATCATTTTAATTTCCTAAGCAGTTATGAAGAAACTGTGGTAAAGTAAGGCTGACCTTTCAGTTGGAGGTGAATGATCCCTGTGCTGTGGGTCTAAGTTCTCACTTACTCAGGAAACTATCCACAATGTCAGGGTCAGACTGTGGGCTCCAATGACTGGATTCAGAGTTAGCTGTATACCCACTGCTAATACTTCAACCCTTCCGGCTCTACCACTAACAATCGCCTAGAGTCTAGGCTGATTTCTTCCTTTATCCTCATTATGTCCACTGCTATCACAATCCTGGATTCAGAGGTTACAGCAAGTCTGACCCATAAGTTTCCATAAGGTGCTTCATAAATTCATTGCGTCTTTCACCACTCACCCCCGCCCCCCCCCCAATTCAATGAAGTCATCTGCTGCGTGACTCTTCAGCTGCAAAATCTGTTTCCAGCCCCCTCTCTGCCCAGTTTCTTCCTGCACTAAAGAGAATCTGACCCTTGCTGGGTGTCTTTTTCTCATCTTTCTAAGTGAAGCCCAAGGGCCCACCTTACCCTTAACTTCAGATTTCTTTGCTCCTGTCCAGACCTGTATTCCTGAAACCTTTTTGCCCGCATCAGTCTGTTCGTACTCACCTTTCAGGGCTGTTCTCCTTGGACAGCCTGCTGGTCTCTCAGGCTTCCAAACAATGCTCCATCCCATTCTTGATTCTTTTCAAGTACTGTCAGAGGAATAGTATCTGTTCTCTTGAATTCCTTTGCTCTGATCTTCTGTTCACTCTCCTTCCTGACAGATTAATACTTTCTCCTCTTACTCCCAAATCCATTGAACATCCTTACACAGCCAGGAACAGAGTGTACAGTCCTCTGTTTCTTACATCACTGGGAAATGAAGCCATCTGAAGAGCGGGTTTCCTCAAATTCCACCACCAACTCCATCAACATACCTGCACCATATGCTCTGCCTTCTGCTCTGTTTCTCTGGATGCAGTGCTGGTGTCCCCCGCCACCCAACAAGCCTGCCTTGCCTGCCATGCCATGCCAGCCCATCTCCCTGCTGTGTTTTACAGATCATTCCCCTTTCCATAACATGTTGTTACGTGTTCCACATGGAAGAGCAAAGCCATCAGCTGGCTCTTTCTCCTCACTGCCAACTACCTCCTTCTCCCTTTGGATTTGGCAAGGGCCTTGACAAGACCATTTTCAGTAAGATGATTGGAAAAAACACTGAGCTAATGCGAGAAGCTGGTGTCAGTGAGTAGAGTCACACTCTTTTGAGATGTTTGCTTCAGGGGACTTGGCAGACCCTGCACACCAACAAGTTAGTCAATTTAAATTATGGTCATTGGGAAAGAACCTGGAGACATTAGGTTTCCATTTATCTGATGCGCATTAGAAACTTTGCATGTTCGGCATCCCCAGAGGACAGATACAGTAAGACAGAGAAGTCATTCCTATCAAGAGTTCTGGGCAAATGAAGAGAAAGAGGTAAAGAGAGTAAAATGAACAGTCTGAAGACTTAGTCACCAACAGGCAGAAGGGTCTTTGATCTGCTTTCTCCTGTCCTGGCCAAGCAGTTGCTAAATCTAAATCACAGATAGTCACAACTTTGTTTTCTCAGATTCTCTAACTAGACATGAAAGTAACTTTGGAGCTGAGTGGGAACCGTAGTGATTTGTTATCACCTTTCTGTCTGTGAGGGGGTAGAGGATCTCTCTAATCTATTGGTGCTGTCTGTGGTCATGATCTACTTGGTGAGTTTTCTAGGGAAACTTGATTTTTAAGATACTGATAAATTAAAGTGTTTTAAAATGCTGCCCACCACAAGATCAATCTGTCAGTTGAGCTTGGTCCATGAGCAAGCATCCTTCCAACTCTGCTGTCATCCTTGGGCCAGAGAATTCCTTTCAGTCTCTTTAGATTTGCACATCTACCTAGACTCCCCAGAATCCAGTAGCCAGTCTTGAAGGTGAAGAGAAGGGGAGACTGTACGGAGTTGATGACCTTGTGGAGAAGGTAACTCTCTAAATGAAGCCTCCATATGGCTGAGGGCTAGCTTTTGGGACTTTGCATGGCCCTGCTCAGTGGTAGGTACATCACATAAATTCAAAAGACATTGTATGGACAGAAGAAAGGATGGAGAAAAGATGAAGCTGGGAAGGAGCTGGGTAGAGAGAGGGGGTGCTTGTGGAGGCTGATACTGCATGTGGAGCCTTGCCAGGTATATAATAAAGTCTCTTGCTTTTTGATACAGGGAAGGGTGGTGGTAGAAACTAGGTCAATCGCTTTGTAATATTTCTAAGGGGAAACTTGAATAGCATTGTTATTATTATTTTTTACTGGCAGACAATTAGGCAAGTTCTTATTGTTCACATCTATAGCTTTTCATCCTATCTGAAGAGAAATAGTTCTCTCTCCATGGCCATTTCAGTTGTGAGCCAAAGAAATAATTCAAGAGAAACATGAAACATTTCTTTGAGAATGACCATATAATTTAAAGTCTGAAATGACTACATTAAGGTTTTATTTAATATTGTGCTTGCTTTGGAAGAGGGAGAAAGGCAGAGTGGCTGATGTGTGACCACACTGAATAGCTAACCAGTGTGTACTGCAGAGTTGACACTCTTTTTAGTGCATTGGGCATTGGCTCTTAGAGTTGCCTTATTTCTGAATTTGAGGTGACTGGCCTAAATGAATGGAGGGTATATATTTCCCTGGCCTCTCTATAGTTGAAGCACAGCATAGGGCAGTCACATCCTTTTCATATAACCAGTGGGTAGAACACAGAAGCATTGTGTGATGTGTGAGCAAGTCAGTTTAATCCCCTCCATTTGAAGAAATAGACTGCATTCATGCTCTAGGAAGGTGTACATTCAGATTTTACCCTTATTTTTTGCCTGTGCAAATCCTGTAACAGGCTATATCTACTGCACATCTGGTGAGTCTTTGGGGATACCTTTTGTAATTCCTCGTTATGTGACAGACTTTTCCTGGGGAGACACAATTCACACATGTCTACTCATGCCAGAAAGGGAGCCCAAGGCAAGCAATGTATTAGTTGTCTCAACGTCCAATCTGGTGAACCAATGATTTCTTTTTAATCTTTTTTTTAATAAAAGTATGCGTGAAGGATTATTCACAAGGAGTCCCAGTGACTCAAAAGCAGCTATATCCCTGGAAAGCTCAGCCCAACATGAGTATGGACCTGAAAGCCTACAGCCCTGGAGCTGTTCATGAAGCTTGCAGGCAGCTTCATTATCCAGATCACTCTCATTTCTTCCTTTCAGCAGCCGGGTAGTTCAGAGTTTCCCTCCCCAGCAACTATTTACACTTTTTTATACTTCCAGTCAGGGGCTCTCAAGAATTCTTTTTTACACCGCCCCCCTCCAATGCTCACTAACCTCTACTTCTTTCCTTGAGTGAACTTTTTAATTTGAAGGGAAAGTTGCAGAAGTTGTAGTTCAGAGAAAAATGCCCTGTGACTCCCTAGAGTGGCCCTCTCCAGTGAAGATAAGGCTTGCTGAAAGAAACTGGTTTCTTAGCCTCACTTTTAGAAAGTGTTCACCTTCTGTCCCCACATCACTGCTGCCTCGTGTCCGGGGGAAGTGAGTCTGGCCTATCCAACTGCTCAGATGCAAACTTGGCCTGTGTAGCTTGGGACCATGTTTGCCTTTCTTTTTGATCTCTCTTGTCTCTTCCATGTATGAAATACCCTGTCCCACCCTCTCTCTACCCACTGTGTGTGCAGGCAGGTGAGTGAAGGCAGGACTCTGAATTGAGCTGGGAGGCTGCTCCCAGTAAATGTGGGGGTGATCATTTGAAGGTAAGCACCATGCCTCTCCCTTCACACGACTCGCCAGGGATAAACTGAACAATACAGATTGCAGCTTGAGCTTTGATTCAGTTGACTCTGACCTTGAGGGTGAAGGGGGAATAATCAGTGGCGCATTGGAAGTTTAGTGTCAGTCTTTGGGGTTCTCATAGCCTGGGAGGAGAGACTGGTCACAATTACCTATAGCAAAGGGGTTGGCAGTTAGTACACAGCTGTCATATTATCTAACCAGGATAAGGTGATGACACACAATCTCAGAGAAGAAAAATTGCATGCTTTCCTTCATATGGAGAATCTAGCAAAGATATATGTACATATATGTATATGTAAACATACATGTGAGCAACTATCACATGAAGAGAAAAAGAAAGGCTAAGTTTAAGGGGATGAAAAGGACTGAATGCAGGTGATGGATGTGAGTTATGGAAGAGGGTATAAAGATAATTGTTTTCCTGGTTCTAATTCTGTCACAGAGTTTTCATTTTGGTGGTGGATAAGTGCATAAAAATATTTCAAGTAGCGAAAGTGTAAAATCCAGTGCGGATCTCCACAGCTTCAGAATGGTTATTCTAATGATACCGAAGTTTGTTGAGTCATATAGACTTTGGGTCTAGTTAATTTTAGTGCATGGTATCTATTTTATTTGCAATGTTTTATTATGAAGTCTATAAAAATAAAAAATAAATGAAAAGAAAGCAAGCAAGCAGAGATCATGTAGGGAAGAGTCTCGTGTGTTTTTGTGGAGGATTTTGAGTCTGACCTTAAGAACTATTATAAAGCTTTAAGGAAGGGGGCAAAGTGAACTGTTGGCTTTGACTTTTGGTTTGGGAAGACATAAGAAAGAGTTAGGCTTGTTTTTTGGAGATTACTGAAGTTATTCCAGGTGAGCGCATATTAACTTGAACAAGGGCATTGGCACTGGTAAATAGTTGCATATATTAAGAGATATTAAGCAGGTAAAATTAGAGGACTTCTTAATTTGGAGAGGGAGTCAGAGAAAGGAGTCCTTAACAATTCTCAGACTTATGACTGGAATATTTAGGGGGATGTGCACTTTTATGAAAGTAGGGGACCAGGAAGAAAATGTAAGTTGGAATAGAAGATGGCACACCTCACTTGTTGTCTGAAGTGTAGATGTGTGGGTTGTCTAAGTGAGGGCAGGGTATCCATCACAGGAAGAGACATGAGCTGGAGGTAGAGAATGTGGACATCATTAGCCTGCACAGAGCAGATAAGATGTACCTGGCAGGAAGCATAGCATGGGAAGAGAAGTGGATGGGGACAGTTACTCGGAGGTTATGGTGCTTAAGGTTTGGACAGGAAAACAGAAGCAATAGAGTCACAGCAAGTCTTTTCAAGGGAGCAGAAAAAAAAAAAACCCCAGGAGAGACAATTCCATCTACAAGGAGGATAAGAATGCATCGGAGGGTGACTGAGAGGTATTGAGGGGCTATTTGCGTTTTGAGGCAGCCAGGGTGTGGGAATAAGTCAACTTGCTGAATCATGGCAATTCCTCTCCCGTGCTCAGCCTCCATGCTCTTGTAGTAGGACTGACTCATTGGCTCTGGGTAGGTGGGGACCTTCAGACCCTTTGGGCTGGATCTCTTTTTGTCAACTTGACACATGCTAGAGTCATTTGGGAAGAGGGACCTTTCATTAAGGCCATTAGATAGGCCTTAAGTCAAGCTGGTAGGGAGATTTCCTAATTATGATTGATATGAAGGGCACAGCTGCAAGGATTCTTGCCACAGAGCACCCATGTGGTAAACCCAACATGGCGCAGGATGAGATGAGAATTCCTAGCATGTATCCCCCATGTTGTAAACCCAACATGGCTCCAGCAGAACAGGCTGAGTACAGAGGGCACACCCCTAGGCGTGGCTGTGAGAATCCCTGCCCACCTGCTCTCTTAAAAGGAGCATGAAAAGTCTCTCTCTTCTCTTCTGCTTCTTTCCTTTATACCCACTCAGCAACCCCCTAAGTAAACTCTCATGTGGCATCTCTGGTGATGTGTGTCAAATCCCATGCACAAAACGAACATTTTGGTGCCATGACTCAGATAGATTCTCTCCTGGGCTTAGGTGCACATAGGCCAGGAGATCCTGATCTGGGGCCACTGCCAGGCCACTGACCTCGCAGCAGCTTGTTTGAACACCACTGACCTCGATTGGTTAAGTCTTCCCTTTCCAGTCGGTGTAAACGTGAAAAGACGTTTGATCATCTGGCTTTCTCGTGGGACTCTAGTCTTGTAAAGGACAACCTCCAGCCACAATCTTCACTGGTCACGGCTGTTCCTTCTCGCCTGATACTCATTTCTGGCCTTCCCTACTATTGAAACCCAGCTTGGATCTTTGATCCTGTTTCTGGACGCTGTCTCCATGGCTCTGCCCAAATGCCTACTGTAGTGCCTGTGGTGGCTTGGCATTAGATTTAATGCCTGCCTTTGAGAACTAAAGAGTTTTTAGCGGTGGCAAGTGTTGGTTTTGGATCATCCCTGTCACCTATCCTGGGTGTTGACGAGCATCTAACAATAGAGTGTGGATTTTTGGTGGCTAGCATTGTTTTGGGCTTTGTCCTAACACCTACTGCTAAGAGCTGATGAGTTACTTAGTGGTAGCTAGTGTTGTCCCCTGGGACCACTTGTTGGCTGGCTGAGTGACTACCCAGATTTAGCATTGGATTCCCGCCCCTCTGGGCCTCAATACTAGAATATGAGTCAGTTGAAAATGTGTCTCCATCCTCACCTCTAGGATATGCTCTTGAGACTCTCAAGCCACTTAGCTTTTTGCCTTACCTAGACACCACCAAGCTTCTCCATTTTTGCACAAAGAAATGGCCTAAGTACCCCTTAGATCATAACTCAAAATAGCCGCCTAACAGTTTACTGGACCCAATTTTTTATTTATTTATTTTTTTTTACGGGAGCTAACTTTTGTAAGCCCATGGGCAGATAGAAAGAATTTCCCTATCTCTTTTCATATCTCAGCTCTAAACCTTCTCTTCTGGCTTTCTGTTCTTCCGCCATCTATTTCTAGCCACATGACCAGATCCTTCTCTGGAAGCCCCACCTTTCAAATCTCAACACTCACCTGCAACTCTTCCAACCTCTTCCTTTCTGGGAACTCCAAACCTGGTGCCTACATTTACCCCACAGATCACTTACTCCGTGCTCCTAAGAATCCTGATCCAGTTCTTCCTCTTCAGGAAGTGGCTGGCAAGAGAAGATAGTAAAAATTTGCACCCTGTTTCCCCTGTTAGAACTTCCTTAGGTAGAAAACATTGGGCTCTGGAGTGAAACCGAGTTAGGGAACAGGCCAGAACTCATGCAGATGAGGCTCATCAGACAAATGTAGCACACCCCTGGGAGCTGAGGCTGTCTCATATGTAGACCCCATTAGAATTACAATACATCAATATAGGTCTTAGCCAGAGACAATTTTGTGACCTGCTTACTGGTAATTCTGCATAGAACTGCTCTGAAGCCTGTCAATTCTGAAAAAATGCAAGAGATAGTATAGGATAAACAGGAGAGTCCATCCCAGGTTTTTTAAATGCCTCACAAATGTGCTCACAGTATACTAACTTAGATCCTGAGAGTGCTGAGGGAAGGCAACTTATCATGACCCATTTTTTTACCCAGAGCTACTCCAACATCAGAATTAAACATACATCTCTTGAGAGGGGACCACTGACTCCACAGGCAGACATCTTAGTGCTGGCTTTTAAGGTGTTATCACAGGAGAGATGAGAAAACACATTAAGAAAGATACCTCCTGCTAGCAAAAGCTATCTGACCAGCTCCTTCACCTCCTCCCATGTCAGAGACCTAGACCTCCCGGTGCGTGCTTTTAAGTGTGGCCAGCTCTGCCATTAGTCATGTTCTTGCCCAGCCTTACAGAGGCTGTTCAGGCCTTGTCCTGGGTGCCATCAAGGGAAACATTGGTCTAAGTGACTATTCTTAAGCCCCATGTGCCAAGGGGACATTACATACGGATCACTCCCCAGCTGATCTCCTAGGCCTGGCCATAGGTGATTGATGCTGCCAGGGCTTTCCTAACCTAACCACAGTCATCACAAAAAGGGAGCCTTGGGTAGTCATAATGGTATCAGGGCGGTTCATCTTCTTCCTTGTGGACACTGGTGCCATAGTACTCGGTCCTGTAGAGTTTTGGGGTCCTACCAAAACTTTGTAGCCTCTATGTTGTCAGGGAGGGAGGCAAACAATTCCTGCCTCATCAGAAACCACCACTTAATTGTGTTTTCAGGATAACCCTGTCACCTACTCATTTTTGGTCCTACCAACCTGCCCCATACCCCTAATAGGAAGGGATTTTTTTTGGCTAACGTAGGAGCTTTCATTTTTTTTAGTCACCATGTTCGCCTGAGTCCAGCCTTGCCTGCTGCTCCTGCTGCTACAGCTGCTCCCTTGCTTCTCTTGCTATCCACTCAGCCTGTTAGCACCAGACCCTCAATACCCCTTTCCAGCCTCCCAAGTGGACCCCAAGTGTGGGACCCCCAGAATCCTTGTGACACTAGACACATTTCTCTAAAATTTTCCATCTGAGTGTTCCATTCCAGCCCGCTTCTCAGAGCCGAAGTCGAGAAGGTTACCAGAAACAAAAAGCAGAAACAAAAAACTCTGACATGTTTTGCCTCGCCCTTCCCCTCCCCCACAGGCTAACCCTCCAGCCACTGATTCTGGAGAATGGAAAAACCCAGAAGCCATCTTACCATCAGAAAACAGTTGACCTCCACCCCATGGAGGAGCCATTTTAACCTCGGCAATGGGTAAAAAACATGAGACATTCTAACCTCTTTCCATCCCCAGACCTAGCAGAGATCCACAAACTTTATTGTGCAGCTGGAGTCCTCTACGAGGAAGAAACACAAAATGGCTACCCCAAGGTTTATTTAAAGTACAGACAAAGCCTAACTCAAGGTTACACATGTCCCAATTTCAAATCTTCTTTCTCTTTCTCTTTTTCTTCTCTCAATCTGACTCCAGACCCTGTAATAGCAGAGACCCTCACTGGATGTGTCACTTCCCAAGGCTCTCTCACTAACTCAGTTTTCTTCTGAGAAAATCAGAATTGATCATCCCGTGCCTTATACTCACCCAGACTGCAGGAATGAGCCGCAAAACCCAGCAGACCGACCCCCAGAAGATACAGCTCTAATCTTCTGAAAAGATAAACTCTGCCCTCAATACAACTTGAAACAGCCTAAAGAGATCCCTCAACCTTTTCTGGTTCAATCCATTTTCCCCTGCCCACCCTCAACAGAAACCTGGCTTTCTTTCTATAATAAACTTAAGGGTAAGATTTAAGAATTCCTGGCATGTAGCAGCCACATGGTAAACCTAATATGGCACCGGCAGAACCTAATATGGCACTGGCAGTACAGAGGGCACGCCCCTAGGCATGGTTATGTAAATCTGTGCCCACCTGCTCTCTTAAAAGGAGCGGCCACATGAAAGTCTGTCTCTCTCTTCTGCTTTTCTCCCTTGTACCCACTTGGCAACTCCTCTGAATAAACTCTAGTGTGGTATCTGGTAGTGTGTGTCTGATCTCATGTGCAAACCTGACAACTGCCCACTATGGTGGTGCCACCCATGAGCATATGGTCTTAGAGGATGTGTGATGTCTTTCTAAATGATGTGAATTGCCATTGGTTCTGTTTTAGAGAAAGGTGGGAATCCCAAGCAGAAAAATGGAGAAAGGAGATCAGAGAGTCAGAGAGTTACTGTAAACTGTTCCCTAGAGAAGTCAAGATGTTAAACCAGGAGCCACTTGACAATACACAGATTAATAAAAATGAACTGAGTTAAATTGTAAGAGGTAGCTAGTAATGAGCCTGAGCCATAGGCCAAACAGTTTGTAATTAATATAAACCTTTGTGTGATTATTTGGGTTTAAGAGGTCCGGGACTGCAGGTTCAGACCTCAGGCCAGACAGACCAGAAACTTCTGGCTATTCCTGATTGTATAAAAAACAATCTGAGTAAGTCAGGAGGAGCAAGCCAGTATTACTTCATGGCTTCTGTATCAGTTCCTGCCTCCAGGTTCCTGCCTTGAGCTCCTGCTCTGACTTCCCTCAATGTTGGACTACGCTATGAAAGTGTAAGCCCAAGAAACTCTTTCCTCCTCAACTTTCTTTTTGGTTATGATATTTATCATAACAGAGATGCTAATAATGATAACCTCTAAGTAATGGCTCAGTATGTGTCTGTGTTTCTACATGTGGTAAGCATGCTTCCTTTCCCACCCCAACTCCCCATCAAGGTGGTTCATTTCCTTCTGTACTGTCTCTAGCCAGTGTTCATTAGAGGTAGTCGGAGAGATTTCAGACACTACAGTAGCTCTGTGCCCCCCCCCCCCGTCTCTATTCTAGATTCTCTGTGATAGAGCATTGACATTTTTAAAAGCTCCCCTAGGAGTTTCTAATGGATGGTCAGAACTGTAAACTACTGATCCAGGCAGACTCAAATCCCATGAGTCATTAACCTTTACCAAGTTAAACAACTGACCTTCTGCCAAGGGAAAATCTTCTTAATTTGGAAAGGTTGTCAATAATGCTATGGAAAGTATTTTTGTTTTTATGTTGAATCTTCCAGCTGTAAGATAAACCAAGGGCTTCTTTGTGACTTGGATAAATTCAAGGAAGGACGATGCCTAGGCTTGCCTGCTGGACTCCCCTTAACCTCTAGCTACATGGCAGGTGGGGCAGTACATATATCCAAAGAGCCAAGATGGAGATTGTAGTACACATTGGGAGCTTAAGTCTCAGGAAATCAGATTTAGTGCACATCACTCTGGAGAGCCCACTGGGGCCAGCATTTCGGGGTAGCCTGGTTCCAGATCTCAAGTTCTTAGACATGTCTTCACCTGGTCAGATGTGAACGGTGGTATGCTGAAAGCTGAGAATCGGTGTGCTATGCTGAGAGTTGATTTGGAGGTTAGTCATTATACAGCACAACTCAAATAGTGTGAAACTGATGAACCATAGCATTGCACTCTGAAATGGGCTGGACCCCACCTGTGCCCTGCAGTTGTGAAACTGGAGAATCAGATGTGATTTCCTGCTCCTGATCACACAAGACCCCATCCTGTGGATACCTGTACAGGCAGGTCCTGGACTGCCAGGCAGTGTTCTTAAGGCTCACAAGCAAGAGGGCAAATGCACCATTTTCCTGACTACAGGAGCCACCAATTTTCTGCCTTTTCAACAATTGAATGAGCTTTGTCCTATGTTCAACTCAGGTTGTAATCCATCACATCCAATCATGCTCCTTCCCCTTTGCTTTTTACCCAGACAAAGAATGCAGCAGGGAGGTCATTAAACCCTTTTCTAAGGGTGAAATTCCACAGAAAAGCTGTGTGACGCAGTAAATACACTCCAAGAATTTAAGGAAATTTGCTATGCTTGATCTCACTGCTGCAAAGCCAAATGTGGCACTCTTTACAAAATAATACACAGAAAGTATTTTCAGAGCACACAGCCCATAATATTCCCTGCTACTCCCAACAGTGGGAACTGAGCTTTCTGCTTTGGCTCATATTTTTCTCAATAAGGCAAAATGTATAGGCAATTTTCTGTCCCTTCCTCCTGTGTCTGGAATCTCACCCTCACCTCCAAAAGGTGCTTCAGTGGATGTCCCCACAGTTCAGTATTTTAGCCTGTCATGTGTGTTATCTGAATTTCATGATAAATGAAGAATCACTCAGATAAACACTTGATAACGGTATCTTATAACTGATTGATATATCAGTGAGATTGGGTGTGTCAATTGTGTGTGCCAATGCAAGCAAGTGAATATGTGTATGTATATGTATACATGCACATACATGCATGCATGAGTGTTATATGTGCGTGTGTGTACATGCACATGTGTATATTTGTATGTGTGTATGCATACATACATGTGTGAGTGCATGTGGATATGTATGTCTGTGTAAGTGTGTATGTGTGTATATATGCATGCATATGTTTTCATGTGTTTGGTCATGTGTTTCTGAATGCATGTGGTCAAAGGTATGTATGAATGTCTGAGAGTGTGCATGCCTTTATATGCATATGTAATTATATATTAATGAATATGTGCCAATTTTTGTATATGTAGGTACGTATATCACTGTATATTTCTGTGTATATTAATGTTGGCATGATTGTGCATATGCTTGTGTGTATAACAGTGTATATTTTTGTGTATTTGTGCATATATGTGTTCTGTGTATATAGATAGGTACACATAGTCATTGGTGTATGTTTGTACATGTGTGTATTTTGTGTTTACATGACATATGTGAATGTGTACTTTTTCTTGCCTTTGTTTGCATGCCCCATGTGTATGTGCAAATGTACATGCTTCCTTATTTGAGTTTGTATGTTTAATATGCATACACATGTATGCATGTTTGTATGTTTTTGCTTGTGTTTAGATGAGTTTTTTTTTTTCTGCAGAGACATGATCAAATATCTAGACAAGAAACCAATAACAGACCAAAGTAATTACACCAAAATCTATCTTGGTGAATCAATGAGTTTTGAAACAGGGATGACTCAAAGGTAGCTGCATCACCAAAAGCTCCCCTGCCTTCAGCATGGGTGACAACTCATGAAAGCCGAAACTCTGGAGTTCTCTGCTGGCAGTTTGATATGTTGGAGAGTCTCTTTTTCTCAGAAGTCCTTTATATTTCTATATGCTTGGGGGGATAGGAGGAGAGAAGACTGTGAATTTTGTTTGTTTAAGGGATTTCCTGAGACTTGTAAGTTGCTTACTTTTTAAGTAATAAAGAACCTCCTTTTCTAACTTCCAAAAACTTCCAAAGTCTTAATGAGCCTCCCCAAAGAAGGAATAATTCAGCTTAAAGGAAGCTGTGTCACAATATATGCATATACATGAGTGTTGGTGCATATGCATGTTCTTATGTAAGCATGTATATGCATGATTATATGTGTATGAAAATATGTATGTATGACCCTGAGAATATGTTTGTGTTTTAGTATGCAATTGTCTGCATATTTTCAAATATCTCTGTGCATACATGTGTACAGATTTGTGTGTAAGAGGTTGTGTGACACTATTTCTGGGAAGATGTGAACAAGCACCTACTTATCCCAGACACATAACTAATGACAGACCAAAGCAAGGATGCCATGAGAGTCCAACTCAATGAATCAATGAATTGTATTGGGATTTATTACCTCTCACAAGACTGGGTGTGAGAGATTACTTAAGAGACAGAAAAAACTCAAAGGCAGTTGCATCTTTAAAATCACTCAGTATGAATGACACCTTATAAAACGGAAACCCTGGAGCTCTCTGCATGAATTGCAGGCAGCTTACATCATAGAATGTCTCTTCCAGGTAGTTCAGATGGTCTCTCTGAGTTTCAGTCAACTTGGTTGGCCTGGGCCTATTCTAGGCAGTTTATCTTGTCTGAGAGTATCATCTCTTAGCAGTTTATGTCACTTATATAAGATTGGAAAGAGTAGAGCATAATGCATCTGATCAGTTTTAGGGACTCCTGAAGCTCATGAGTTGTTTACTTCCTGAGTCTTAAGGAGTTTCTCTTTAGAACATCTTGAGTCCTATCAGGCTTCTCTAAAGGACGGGATGTTTTATCTTGGAGGAAATTTCTATGCAGAACTTCATCCCTTTCTCCAGCTGTTACATTCTTTCCACTCCCTCTTCCATTATAATCCCTGCACACTGGGGGACTTGGCATAGAAATTCAACTATTTTCCTTTAACGCTAGTGAGGTACTAAACCGTGTGTCCTCGTATTTGTTCCTCCAATTTCAGAGCATGACATATTGGAATGAGAGACCAAATTTAACATTTGGGAGCTGTTGGAGCCTAGGCTTTAGGCCTAAGCCACTAGTTACAACACTCCTGTCAACCAAGAACTAGGCATCATATTATCAGTCAGGGAGATTTAAAAGAGGGTGTGTCTAGACGATCTGCTTTTCCCTCCCGATGGTCTAAGTCAGTGACCATTTTGCTCCTCACCTTTTGGTTGTAAGAGCTAGGGAATGGATGCTATGGGCATGTGGTAGATGGAAGCCAGTGATTTTGATAACCATCCTGCCACTCATAGGATGGTTTCCTCTGAAATGAAGAATGTGGTTCTAAATGTCAACAGATTAAGCCTCAGATATTGTACAAGAAGAGGGTGATAGGGGAAGTGAAGATGAAAAGAACAACCAGTATAAAAGAAACAAGAAGAGAAAGAAAACACAGTAGAAAGCAGGCAGAGACCCAGAGACCAGAAGTGGGGGCAATTTTAAGAGAGTGTATGCTTCTACCGGGTGATGGCCTTTCCCTTTACTTGATTCTTTCTGGGTAGATGGCATTTATCTTGGAGAAATTATGGAAGACACCTTATACATACAAAGTTACAGTGTCTAAGGGCTGGAAAAGTTGTCTACAGTCTAGTATCTTGCTTTGACCATCTGAGATCTTGCCTTTCTTCCTTTGGTCCTTTGCCTTCATCTGCTGAGTGTGGTAGGGCATGTTTGTGGGTGATACAACTCTGGCTCTGCACTATATTGTGCAAGGCAAGACATTGTCATTGGTATATTGGATAAGACTTCTTGGAAGGTCAAGAAAGTCAATAATATTTTTAATACACATGGAAGTGATCATGAACAATATAAACATGTCCTGTCCCACTAACTTCAAGCTGTATTTCTAATTCATCTTCAACTACATCCCTTAGTGTTCCTGTCATCTACTTACCACCAGGCATGAGAGTGTGTCTGATGCAGAGCACAGTCAGGTTAGAAAGAAAGACCAGTCTAAACAATATTATTAAGATATTGTACTTGAAAAATTTGTCACAAATAATAGCTCCTTCTAGGAGCATGGGAGAAGTCATTCCAGAAAGGTGTGCTGGAGTAAACTGTACTAGCATCACAGGAAGTACCAAGTTGTAGGTTAGCATCTCTCTTTATCCCCTCTGTTCTCGCCTTCTAGGGTTCCATTGGCTAGAAAAAAAAAAATCTGTCAATCAAAAACGGAGCCAGCTTGTTTCTTGTCTAGGTATCAAGGAGGACCGAGAAAGAATCTAAGCATAGGGCCGTCTTAGATCCCACCTTTGTCAAAGATGAATGACTAGGGTTTCATAATTTCTCTCAGACTAAGCTGAGGAACATGAAGGTTATGTGTAAAAGGAATAGGTCAAGACTGTCAGAGACTGATGACTTGGTCCCAGAACTAAAAGATAAGGTTATTGAAGTGGTTACAGTTAGAGTCAGATGTAAAGTACAAAAAGTTTCCAGAGTCCACTGGGTAAGTGATGGTAGTATGAGGATCTGGTCTGATGAGGACCATGGCACTAATCTTTCTAGGGGAACTGGTAAGCTTCCTATGAACAGAGTCAATGTCATGACCAGAACTGAGACAATAGACAGAGGTCTCAGGTAACATGCCAATACAGGACTGGCTCATGGAAGATCAAGATGGTCTCAGCCCTCCTCGAGTTGGACCATTCACAACAGTGATCTCCATCATTGCCCTCAGATGGAGCCATGTGACAACAGTGATCTCCATCATTGCCCTCAGATGGAGCCATGTGACCACTTCACTGCCTGGAGAGGTTGGAGTTGGCTGGGGATAAAAAGAGAAAGTCCAGAGAGGAATAAGATATTATAAAGTTCAAATTAAACTTGAAAAGAGTTATGGTTTTGTATTTAATTTTAAAACTCACACGTGGGGGGGGGGCTGGGGATTTGGCTTTGTTGTCAAGTGCTTCCTTAGCACGTGCTAGGCTCTGGGTTTGATCCCTAGCAGCACAAAAAGGAAAAATTGCATTTGAAAAACATGACACAGGGTAGGTCTTAAAGACTCTTTTCCATAGAAGATGGGGCTCAAACCTCTGACTCTGTCTTTGGGGGTGAGTGTAGCCTTTTTATGAACAAGGTGAGGATTATTTGGGTCTGAATTCTTAGTTCTAAGAAGCAATGTTCCATTCACAGTACACTGTGATTCATGTGTCCACCAATCAGTATAAAATGTTTTCAACCTTGCTTTCACGGGAACATTAAATACATGTTTACTTGTACCTCATGAGAATACTAATGGAATTGTTATGTCTGGCACCCTGAGAAGCAGGTTTTCTTCAGCCTGGTTCTGACACACCTAACAGTGTGGGCACTGAGTAGAAACAAGGAACATGTCTTTTGCAGGAGAGAAGTGCTAAAGGCTGAGCGGAAATATGTCAAGGGCCCTGGATCTGGAGACATTGTGGGTTCAGAGACAGAGAACCACCAAGCACACTGTTTAGTTGGGGGTCTTTGTAAATCTTGAACTATAGCCAGAGCCTCCATTCCAGTAGCTGCTTCTATTCTGCTTTTTGCTTAGAGATCTGAGTCCAAAGGAAGGTAGCAGGGATGTGTTATATCATGGATTGGATATGCTTTCTAATTTCCTGTTGCCTCAAGGCTCCTAGAGAACATTATGAACAACCATGGGGAGTCTTACAGAGTTTGGAAGCATTACAAGGGTCATGATAAAGTAGAGAGCCTCTGGCAACCCTTCCTCTCTTCCAGGAGTGGTGTGAAACAACTAAGCTCTGGTGTTTATTTGTTGAGATGGGCGGAGAACACTCATGACTTGCAAATGGATCCTGAGACAGTGGAGTGGAACAGAAATTGGTGGTATGCTTCAAGACTGTCAGGGGTTTGTAAGAAGATTCGGGAGGTGGAAGCTCTCAAAAGAGTGAATACTAGGATAATGTGGGAATAACATAGACTGGGAAATGAAATCTATCATGATTTTCCTTTGTTCCTGAGTAGAGATGACTGACTGTACCTCTTGTGACCCGTTTTTCTTATCTGCATATTTCATCTGTTTAAACCATGTTTGAGGAGGCCCACTGTGTGGCATCCCTCTTACCTTTAATGTACATATCACTTTCTGGTGGTTTAGAGTATATTGCCTCAAAGGTCTTTTTTAGGCAGATGACATTTGCTTTGTTCTGAGTTTGAATCCCTTCCCAGAGTTTTCTACTGACCCCAGTTCTACATTGGATTCTTGTGTTGAAGCACCTAACAAAAGTTGTGTTTAGACCTCATCCCTTATTCTCCCTCCGTCTGAAGACTCACTGCACTCTCATTGGATTCCTGGAGACCACTGCTCTTTCTGTTGCTCACCAACTGATTTCCTTTCATGCCACTGCAGTCTGTAGGGCAGATGGGACACAAGCCAAAGTATGTTTTTTGATTGACTTGCCCACATACTTAATCTGCTACTCCATTCAGGTAATATTTGCCTATTAACAGCAATTTCCAGAATATTGATCTAAACATCTATCTCAAGAAGGATTTGATAGTACTTAAAGACTCACTTGTTGCATTAGAGTTTCTTGGCCCCAGGCGGCCAGGGGTCTAGACCCCCAGACCTGTTACCCCAGATTCTTTCGCCTGCAGCTAATCAGGCCCCCAGAAATGATTTAGACAATTATATTAAGTTTATGTTCTTTGGCCTACAGCTCAGGCACATTTCTAGCTAGCTCTTACATTTTAATTCAACTCATTTTCATTAATCTGTCTGCCACGTGGCCCGTGGCTCATCTGTGCTCTTTATATGTTTTTTCTTGGTCTGGCTTGGTCTGTCTGACTCTGCCTTGCTTCTCTTACCTATGTGTAATTTCCCCTCCTACCGGTGCCTGTCATGGGCCAAAACAGCTCTTTTATTTAAAGACTGATATTCACAGCATACAAAAAGACATTTCCACACCACCTCCCCTTTTCTGTCTAATCAAAAAGGAAGGTTTTAGTTTTAACATAGTAAAATTATATATAACAAAATAGCCATCAAGCAAGAATTATAGTTACAATATCTAGTCTATTTGTATTTAGCAAAATTAAAAAATATTTTATCATCTATTTTATTTTTATGAATCTAAAGTTTTATATTTAAGATATCTTTTAAATGACTAAGAAAAACTATACTTAAAACTATCTAAACTTTAACTACATCAAAGACCACAGAAGGATATATTTACCCAAGTAAACCGGAAGTATAAGGAACTTTCAAAATCTAGAAATGACAGAGATGACACCTATCTGCCTGGACAGTCACCCGAAGTTTTTTTTTTTTTTTTTTTTTTACAAAGTTGGGGCATCCATCTTCAGTCTACAGGCCTAGAGTCTCTTTTCATTTCAGTGAAGCAGAAAATCTGGTCTGCCCATTTTGGTATAGTTTATCAGTAGCTTTTTTTTTGAGTATTGAAGAAAGTCTGACAGTTTTTTTTCTGCAAAGCAGGAACCTAAATAATTATCTTGGCTTGTTTTGCCAAAGTTTAGAGGTCACCTTCCTATGGAATCTGCATGTCTAGTTTAAATAACATATTGTCAAGAAGTCAATATAAGAACAGGTTTTTGTCTAGTGGCTAACAGTTGCCACAAAGAAAGTAAACTCTATATGGGTTTCTTTGATGCCCATTTTTCTCTTAAAGAAGATTGGTGCTGCCAGGAGCAGATCTGTCTCACTGTCCAGAAAAGTCTAAGTTATTAAAATATTTTAAATGCCATTTTTTTAGGTCTTAGAAGTGTTTTAAGATTACCTATCTAGTTGAAATATATCTTTGTATATCTAAAAAATCTTAACATATATTTTTAATTATATATTATAATTTTAAATCAGTTACATAAACATCATATCTTAAACAAGAGTAGAAAAATATACACAGCATAAGAGAATTAACCTTAAATTTGTATCAATAAACCAAAATCCATACCAATGTAAAACGTTTTGAGATTAATAGCTGATTTCCTGATCTATGTAAATTCAATAATCTAATTTTTTAAAAATCAGACAAGAAGAGAGAGGAGGGGGAGGTCAGGGTCTAACATTATGGACACTGAGTCTGAGTTATTCAATCGGGATGGCGATACTGGTAGAATGATGAGCAGTGGAAGAATCAGATTCTTTTGAATAAATATCATTTAAACACTTCCCCAAATAAAACATCGGTTATTATTGATTACCCCCCAATAAACCCAATTCCCTTGAGACATACATTTTATTTTGGCGTGTGAAATCTTGACCTTTCGCTGTATACTTGTTATAGCTTGAATGCAAAATGTCTCTCTTGAGCTCATGAATTTTAACATTCAGACCCTTGTTGACAGTGCTGTTTTGAGAAGCTGTGGAGTCTTTACAGATGGGTTGTAATTTGGGAACCTTCTCTTTCCTGGACAGGTAGGTATTAACCTAGCTCCATTCAGTGTTCCTTTCCTGGAAGTTCTATTGGTTCTAGGCTTCTATGTATACCACCATTTGGTCATAGTGTTTATGTAGCCTCATTGGAACTGTGCTGCTGCTGCTGATATTGGAAGGTCAGCTTCCAAGGGGAAGGCCCCTTTCATGACTGACAGTTTTTTTGATGCATTCACTCTTGCCAAAGGATTGTCCAGGCAGAGGAAGTAGGTCACTTGAGGGCTAGCCTTGAGATTTTACGGCTTGATTCTACTTCCAGCCTTCTCCCTGTTTCCTAATTTGCCCAAGTATGGACAAGCTCCTGCAGCTGAAGTTGCTAGCTACTTCTGTCTCCAAGCCTTCCTTCTTCTGATGGACTGTGCCCTCTTGAACCATAAGACAAAACAAAACCTTCCTCCCTTGTTGCACAAATGAATGAGACTCAGGGATAGATCTCTGAAGAAGTTGGAGATACTAGAGGGAATAAACACCACAGTCAAATCTTACCCAGCTGTCTTCCAGCTTCCTCAGCCTTGATTCCCTTGGGATGGCTCCCTCTGTGTTTCTATCCTGTCTTTAAGTACTCTTTCAGTAATTAAGGCGTGGCCCCACCATACCTGCTTGGGAGCCTGGAATTCCTTCTATAATCTGAAGTGACCTTGACTCAGTTGGGATTAAGGGTGTAGGTCACCACTCCCAGGATACTCCCTGTGCTGGGATTAAAGGTTTGAATCACCACTCTGATTTTCCTAGACTGACTGTGGTTAGAGCTCTGGGACTTCTGGAGCTTTTACTAACGCCTAGACTGACTGTGGGTAGATTCCCTCTGATATCTCCAAAACTTCTTTAACTTTATTAAATCCCCACATATCCCCTTTTGTGTCAAATTTTTTAAAAAAGGTGATAACTAACATAGAAAAACAATATACAATAGGTACAATAATTATATACAATATATACAAACAATAAATGAGTAATGTCCAGTCCACTAACAATTGACAATTCCAAGAAAATATTTCATTAATTATCCTATTATTTTGATGACTCTTAACTTATAAACTTTAACTTCAAAGTTTCTTTTCTAAAACTGTCATTAGAAAACTGTAATTGTAACTATCACATCTCCAACTACCTCAGAGACCCAAGAAAGGAATAATATTTACCCAAATAACTAGGAAGTGCAAGAAACTTCCAAAAACTAGAAATGACAGAGAAGATACCTATCTTCCTGGACAGTCACCCAAAGTTCCTTTATAAAGTTGGGGCATCCATCTTCAGCCTACAGGCCCAGAGTCTCTTTCCATCTCAATAAAGCAGAAAATCTGCTCTATCCATTTTGGTGTAGTTCAGTCATTTCTCCTGTGTCCTGAAGATTGAAGACTCTCTTCAAAGTTCTTTTAAACTTTCCCTTGCGATACTTGTTGGTTATTGGTCTTGTGCCGGTATTTAGCTTTAGATGGAGTTTACCACCACTTTGGACTGCATTCCCAAGCACCTTGACTCCGGGAAGATCCAGGTCCAGTGCCAGGGGCCTCTACTGGCCTCACACCGTCCATGGGCTATCTCTGACAGTTTTCTCTGAAAAACAGGAACCTGAAGGACCATCTCAGCTTGTTCTGTCAAAGTTCAAAGGTCACTTTCTGAGGGAACCTGCATGTCCGGTTCAAATAGCACACTGTCAAGCAGTCAATACAGGGACAAGTTTTTGTCCAATGACTAACCATTGCCACAAGGAAAGTAGAACTCATATGGAGTTTCTTCAATGCCCTTTTTTTCTCTTGAAGTATATTGGGGCTGCCAGGAGCAGACCTGTCTCACTGTCCAGAAAAGTCTTTTAAGTTCTAAAAATATTTTAAATGCCATATTCTATGGATCTCTGAAATTTTTGAAGAAGACCTGTTTATCTAAAATATATTTGTTTGACCTTGAAAACATATCTAACATGGCTATGTCTGAGTGTAATGTCTAACTACTGACTTACACTGCTTTATATTCTAACTAATTGGAAATAAAAACTTTCATGGACTAGCAATTTGGATTACAATGTTAGATAAACTGATTAAGTATACTACCTGAAACAAGCATAGAAATATTTGTACAATGACACAATTAATCTCAAGATACACAATTTGTATACAGAAAACCAATGCAATGTAAAATATTTAAAGCTAGCAAATCCTTTTCAAAGAAGATTCCATAATCTATCCTTATATCCTATATATCTGTATCCCCTTTTTCTTTATATATTTTTTAAACACAAATCTTGAATCTTATCATTCTTGTTTAACTTTTTTCTAATCATAACCATGAACAATTTTTAACCAATTAACCTAAACTATGACAATCATCCATAACCGATTGAACAACCAACACTAAGCCACCCTACCACTTGGGAGTGTGGGCGCTGGTTCTTAAGTTTATTTCCTGCTGTCTGAGGCTGATGGCATCTTTTGGGGATCCTGAAAAGAAAAGTTTTGTTAAATGTCAAGTTCTGAAATAAGTAGCTGTGTCATTTGTTGTCCAGTCTCTACATAACAGGAAAGTGCACAGCTTGTTTTAAGTCCTGGCCATAGTAGTCTGTGAAGCTGGTTCATCTCATCGAGCTGCTACAAAATTGTCATGAACAGTTTGTAGTCCAAATCTGATCTTTGATTGGTGTTTGTCAGCCTAGTGGCTTTGTCAGAGTTCATGTGAAACCATCGTTGTGGGGCCTCATCTTCCTTTTGGATATTTCCAGTTCGCAATTAGGCCTTGTCCTGGATCACTGCAGAAAACTGATAAGAGACTAAAAACCAACACAATGTACAGGAAACTAAACAGATAACAATTTATTGAGTGTAGGATTAGTAACAATAGAATAGTCCCTTATTTTATGTTATTCTTCTGTCCCATATACGGTGGCTCTTCTGATATGATACAGAGATTTTTTTTTTTATTTTCCTTTAACAAGTATGCTTGAGTTTAGAGAAGGAGAGAGCCACATTCCAACTCCAAAGCCAGCTTTAAATTATAATTAAACTGGGTCTTTAACTAATAAAAATTTTTGTAAAAGTTAAGTAATGAGATTTTACCCTATCAAGTATACTGGTACCAATAGTTACCATGTTCTTTTGTTTGCAAATTTTCCTGGATAGCCTCTTTTTTGCTTTAGATGTCTGGATGTCCAAGGCCTTTTAACTTCTTGAAGATGGGTATTTCCAGTTTCCTGTAAAGACAAGAACAGAAACCTGCCTCCACCCTTTGTTTTTTCTTACAACTGAAAGAGTTGTAATATAGGTTGATGAGCTATCAATTCTTAGTTTCATGAAGTGTCTTCGATTCCATTCGAGTCTATTAATTTTGATGGTATCCATATCTTTTCCTCACCTGTGGAAATAAATGCAAAACCCCTTCCCCAATGGAGCACATACCCTGGCTTCCATTCAGAGGTTAGTACATCTTTGAAGTAAATAGGCTGATTTAGTTCAGCTGTTTTTTCTATGGTCCAATGCCTTTCAGCAGCTGTTGTTCCTTTGTCATTAGCATAGAGAAAATTCAAAGTTAACAAAGCACTATGTACTCTATCTCTGGGGGTCTTTGTTATTCCTTTCTGTTTATTTAACATATCCTTTAAAGTTCAATTTGATCTCTCTATGACTGCTTGCCCTGTAGGATTGTGTGGTATTCCTGTAATATGCTTTATATTATAATAAGCAAAAAATTGTTTCATTTTAGTAAAGACATATGCTGGAGCATTGTCAGACTTAATTTGTACAGGTATTCCCATGATGGACATAGCTTCTAGCAAATGTGTGATTACAGAATCAGCCTTTTCTGAACTCAAAGCAGTTGCCCATTGAAATCCTGAGAACGTATCTATTGTATGATGGACATATCTTAATTTCCCAAATTCTGTAAAATGAAATACATGCATCTGCCAGATTTCATTTCTATGTATACCTTTAGGATTAGTTCCTGCTGGCAATGGGGTTTGGTTATAGAAAGAACAGGTGGGACACCTTTTTACAATTTCTTTGGTTTGTTCCCAAGTGATAGAGAAATCTTTTTTTAATCCTTTCCAATTAACATGATGCTTTTTATAAAATTCTGAGGCCTCTAGTACATTTCCTATTAATAATTTATCAATTTCATCATTACCTTGTGCTAAAGGACCTGGCAGACCTGTATGGGATTGAATATGTGTTATATGGAAGGGATGATTTCTAGTCCTGATTATTCCTTGTAACTGAATAAATAATGAAGTTAATTCTGATTCATCATTAATAAAATCAGCTGTTTCAATGTGTAGAACAACTCTTTCTGCATACTGAGAGTCAGTGACTATGTTAAGTGGTTCTGTAAAGTCCATTAACACCATCATGATGGCATATAATTCTGACTTTTGAACAGAATTATAAGGGCTTTGAGTCACTTTACTTAGATGTTCTGATTTGTAACCAGCCTTTCCTGATTTGTTTGTATCAGTATAAAATGTAGGAGCTCTGGAAATTGGTTTATCTTGTACAATACAAGGGAGAATCCAATCAGTTTTCTTTATAAATTCAATTCTTTTGCTTTTAGGATAGTTGTTGTTAATATCTCCCAAAAAATTACTGCAGGCTCTTTGCCAAGGTTCACTTTCTACCCATAATTGGTCAATTTCTTAATTAGTTAAAGGTACGACAATTTCTGCTGGGTCCATTCCTGTCAATTGACAAAGTCTTAATTTTCCTTTAAAAATAAGTTCACAAATCTTTTCCACATATGTCTTTAACTTCTTGCTTGGTTTATGTGGGAAAAAATACCCATTCCAATATAACATTTTCCCTTTGCATTAAAATTCCTGTAGGAGAATGCTTAGAGGGCAAGATTACTAGAATGCAGTTGAGGTCTGGATCCACACAATCCACATGTGCCTCTTGTAATTTTTTTTCCACCAAAGCCAGTTCTTTCTCAGTTTCAGGTGACAACTCTCTCGGACTATTTAAGTCCTTGTCACCATTTAATGTTTTGAACAGATTATCTAGTTCATCTTTTTTAAGTCCAATAGTCAGTAGTAAGTTGGCAATGTCTCCTAGTAGTCTTTGGAAATCATTAAGTGTCTTTAATTTATCTCTCCTGATATGTACCTTTTGGGGTCTAATTTTTTGTTGACCTATTTTATATCTGAAATAATTAATGGAATCCCCTCTTTGTATTTTTTCTGGGGCAATCTGTAATCCCCAAGCAGGCAAAATTCTTTTCACTTCTTCAAAAAAGTTTTTCCAACGTATCAATATTCGAATTGGCCAACAAGATGTCATCCATGTAATGATAACTTATAGATTGTGGGAATTTCTTGCGTATTTGTTCTATTGGCTTTTGAAGAAAATACTGGCACAGAGTAGGACTATTCAGCATTCCTTGAGGGAGGACCCTCCACTGGAATCTCTTTACAGGCTGAGAATTATTATAAGTGGGCACTGTAAAGGCAAATTTTTCTTTGTCTTGTTCTTGTAAAGGTATTGTAAAAAAAACAGTCTTTTAACTCAATAACTATAATAGGCCATTCTTTAGGTAATAGAGAAGGCAAAGGAATCCCAGATTGTAGAGAGCCTATTGACTGGATCACCTTGTTTATTGCCCTTAGGTCTGTTACCATTCTCCACTTTCCAGATTTCTTCTTAATAACAAATACAGGAGAATTCCAAGGGCTGGTTGATTCTTCTATATGCTGATCATCTAACTGTTCCTGTACCAGCTGTTCTAAGGCCTGCAATTTCTCTTTTGTTAGAGGCCATTGATGAACCCATATAGGCTTCTCTGTTAGCCATTTTAGAGGTAGTACTGTGGGTGTTTTTGAAAGATCAGCAGCTGTTTTGCCTTGTTTCTCTATAATCTGAATGGTCTTTGACTATTTCTCATAATATCTTCTGATATTTCTTCTGGAACCATGTGCTAGGTCATGGCTTATTTCTGTATTTGGAGGAATATTAATCTGCGTGTTCCACTGTTGCAGTAAATCTCTTCCCCATAAATTTATAGCTATATCAGCCACATATGGCTTTAATATTCCTCTCTGTCCTTCTGGTCCTATACATTCAAGCCATCTTGCACTCTGTTTTACCTGGGATATCGATCCAATACCCAAAAACTGAACATTTATCTCCTGTAGGGGACAACTTGGATGCCATGACTCAGGTGAAATTATGGATACATCCGTGCCCGTGTCCAATAAGCCTTCAATAATAACATCATTTATCTGTACTTTTAATTTTGGCCTTTGCTCATTGATAGAAGTTTGCCAAAATATTTGCTTTATATTTTTTCCTGAATTTTTTCTTTTTCTGTAAATTTTCTATTATTCCAGTTAGTGTGTCTTTTTAAAATAGGTTTTAACCTTTTTAATTGTTCTGGGAAGGTGTTTCCTCCACAATGGCAGGGTAAGACTGGATTGGACTTGATATGGGGGCTTTTGAAAGCCCCCTTGGAGAATTTCTCAAGGGCAGAAAGTTCCCTTGTCTGTCTCTTGTTGACCTGCATTCATTAGTACAATGTCTTCCTTTACTACACCTTCTGCATATTCCAGAAGGGAGGGGTGTTCCTACCAAAAGCATTGTTTCTGGGAACACCTTGTTTACAATCTCTTTTTATGTGACCTTCCCATCCACAATTATAACATTTGACATTTTGATTTTTTTCTTATGCCTCTTGAAATAAGCCCTCCTACCCAGTTATCATCACTGTCATAAGACTCCATATTAATTGTCTCACGAATCCAATCCTCCAAAGGTGCTGACCTTGCTTTTAAAGGTCTAAGTATTTTTCTACATTGTGCATTGGCATTATCAAAAGCCAGTGATTCAATGATTATTCGCCTGGCTTCTGAGTCCGGTACCATTCTGTTTACTGCTGAGGTTAATCTGTGCAAAAAATCTGTGAAAGTTTCTTTGGGACTTTGAATTATTTTTGTAAATGTTTCACCTTTTTTTCCCCCTATTTCTTCAATACGGTCCCAAGCATTTAAAGCTGCCATGCGACATAAATCCAGAAGATGGTCACTGTATAATGATTGTCTTTCAATATCGGCAATAATCTCCTTCCCCAAGAAGTTGGTCTTGAGAGACTTCTATGCCTCTGGCCCTGTTTCTTTGTTCTATTGTTTTAGCCTCCTCCCTCCACCATGACCTGAATTGCATGAGCATCCCTGCCTCAAGAATGGCTGTAACCATATCCAACCAATCTTTAGGGGTGACCCAGTTACAGCATGACCAGGAGTTCAGCATTTGCTTAACAAATGGTGAATGCATCCCATATGATACAATTGCTTCCTTTACTCTCCGTAATTCTCATATTTTTACTGGAGCACAGCTAGCTTCTCTTTCATCTTTTTCATCCTTCATTTTTTTTTAAAGGTTACTGAGTATAATAGTGTTGCCTGTTTTTGTCTAATTTTAGATGACCTTGCTGAATTTGGTTCTTCATATTCCTCTGTTTGAATTTGAGCATCTTTGTGTTCTCTCTCAACAGGCTTTTTAAAGACCCTTTTCTTTGGATTTACATTAGTCAACTTTTTCTGTGATATCAGACAATAAATATTCATCGTTAATTGTATGATAAACATTATGATATTTCCATCTATCTTATCTATGTTTTCCTTTACTAGTTTTAATATCAAATCTTCTAACGAGAGGTTGCAGTATGACCAATCACCCTCCATTTCTTTAAACAAATTCCCTCTTAAAAAAAAAATTGAGTTACTTACTGTTATTGTCTGTTGATGATTGTGAAGTGGGGCAGCTACCTAGTGTGATAGCAACCCAAGGAGAGGTTCAAAAAGGAAAAAGAAACAACCCACCAGGAGAAAGAGGCCACTGTCTCTGAAAGACTTACCCAGATGAGGGTGAAACAGAAACATGTGTGGCTGGTCTGCCTAAGACTGAAGGCTGACCTGGAATGCAAAGCCTAGCCGCTAGTAATTACTCCTCAGGCCAAGTGTTGTTCTGGCTGGCAAGTGCGGTTTTTTTGGTAGGGAGGAGAGAAATTCGTGCCCCAAAGTTGGATGCCAATTGTTGCATGAATGAATGAGACTCAGGGATAGATCTCTGAAGAAGTTGGAGATACTAGAGGGAATAAACACCACAGTCAAATCTTACCCAGCTGTCTTCCAGCTTCCTCAGCCTTGATTCCCTTGGGATGGCTCCCTCTGTGTTTCTATCCTGTCTTTAAGTACTCTTTCAGTAATTAAGTCGTGGCCCCACCATACCTGCTTGGGAGCCTAGAATTCCTTCTATAATCTGAAGCGACCTTGACTCAGTTGGGATGAAGGGTGTAGGTCATCACTCCCAGGATACTCCCTGTGCTGGGATCTGATATCTCCAAAACTTCTGAAACTTTATTAAAATCCCCACACTCCCTTAATTTGAATCTTTTTAGATATTTGGTCAAAGCAATGGGAAAAAATAACTAATCTATTACCTGAGAGCTTTGATCAATTCCCAGCATAAAGAGTTAGGATATTTTTTTTTTTAAGTTTTGCCATTGAAAATCAAGGGATGTGTTTTTGCCTACTTTACACATGTAGACGTGTCTCTTCAGATTAAACATGGCACCTCCATTTTGAATATCAATCCTTTTAGGTATGTTGTCTTCAAAGTGACAGTGTGTACCTATATGGGACATTGGAACTAACTTAACATAGGGTCTATGCTGAGACAGGGTACTTTTGAGGTATATAGTTGGAGACTGGAGATATGAAATTCTGTTGGCTTCTCCATAAGCTCTCAGAAGGCATGAAAAGATGGGGAGAGTGTAGCTACTGAAGACAGAAGACTAAGTGATTGGCCAAGGAAGGGAAAATTATAACCACACAAGGAAGGATGGGAGAACAGCTGTTAGTGTCATCATTTTTTCTCATTTTATTGCTAAACAAGGCCATCAATTCATCAGGAGAGGTTTAATTAGCTCACAGATTTGGAGGGTAGAAGGCAAAGTAGTTGAGATGTTACAGTTTGAATCTGAAATGCCCTCAGCTGAGGATGCTGTTTTGGGAAAGTTGCAGGCCATTTGAGGTGTAGGACCTTGATGGCAGAGTTAAGTCACTGGGGGCAAATCTTGAGGGTTTTGTTCTTTCTGACTCCAGTTCCACTCTACATTCTTTGTTTCTTGTGTGAGGAGTCAGCCACAGGCATCCATCACCATAGACAGAACCTCCAGTTCTGCTGTGTGTTCTCTGTGGTGATGGATTGAAACTGTAAACCAGAATAAACCTCCCCTTCCTTGTTTCTATCAGATAATTTGTCACAGTAATGTGGACAATAAAACTAATATATCCACCCTATTTGTTTGGCCTCTAGCAAAAGACTCATGGCAGACAGAATCATACACAGAAAGGAAGTCAGAGAGAGCATTGGAGGCTGGCTTTCATAATTACTCACTCCTATAGATCAGGGCAATGCACCCAATGACCGAGTTACCATCCACAAAGCCCCACCTTGTAAAGGTCCCATTATCTCTTACTACTGTCTTACTAGGGACCAAGTCTTTAGCACATAAACTTTTAAAAGACAGCTACATTCAGACTATACGACTTGGCATGTTAGTTTACTGAGCCCAACGAAGTTACCAGGACCTGGAACTTCACTTGCTAAAAGTGGACAAGTGAAAGATGACCTGGATGAATTAGTTTCTGTGATGAGTGACTCACACTCATAGAGAAGGGACACTATGACAAGTAAAGTGACCTGGAAGCATCTAGAAAATGTGCAGATTCTGGAGGGAGCAAAGCTTCTTTGATAGCAGGTTTTTACTGTCCCATGTAAACTCTCGATGTCTAATTAGACCCTGTGCTAAGTTAGTTGTCAGCAACAGTACATGACTGGAGATAACTTAGGCAAAAGTGAATGGGTGGTAAAATGGTTAGTTACAGAAGGAGTCCAAGCTGGGAAGCTGGGCTTTCAACATCATCAGATTTGGAAAAATACTGCTTTCATGTGGCATGAACACCATAGTTAAATGGTACACACAGAAGCCTAGAATCACCAGTGCTCAGATGAATACATGGAAAGAAAAGAACAGAATAAGGCTTGTCAGTAACTGTCCAGGAGAGAATGGGTATCCAAATCATACTACAATGTGATGAATCCCAGAAGACAGAGGCGAGCTCTTTGAGTGGAAACTGAGCAAGTAAACGTTAATAATAATAGCAAATATCATTTGAATTCCATTGTCAATCTCCAAAGGCTGGTGTCCATGCCACTTGCCTTATATATGCATTCATGTGAGGGAATGTATGTGGATATATCTGATGCGTGGGAGATGCTTAGCACAAGCTTGTTGAATCTATACAAAGATCAATACTCAAACACAGGCACACACTTCACTTAGTGGAAGTTTTTGCTATTCAACTGTACCAGCTCTTATGATCATACAAAGTAGGCCATGCAGCCCATGAAAAGTCATAGTCTTTGTCTTTACATGGAAGCTGATCCTAGGAAAGAATATTAAATGTCCCAGCCCTGCTGATACATATGTGCCCCATAAATAAGGGCCAGTGTTGCAGTGGGGTTTCTTGGTCCCGGGTGGCCAGAGGCCCAGACCCACAGACCTGCGCTAGACCCCTTAGCAGCCCGCTGCCACTGCTCAGGCCCCAGAAATGACTCAGACGCTTATATTAACTTCATGCTGTTTGGCCTATGGCTCAGGCACATTGCTAGCTTGCTCTTACATCTTAAATCAACCCATTTTTATTAATCTGTCTGCTACGTGGCCCGTGGCTCACCTGTGTTCCTTACATGTTGCTCTTTGGGCTGCTTGCTCGATCTCTCTGACTCCACCCTGCTTCTCCTACCTATGCTCTGATTTCTCCTCCTACTTCTTCTACGGTGCCTGTCATGCACCAAAACAGCTCCTTTATTTAAAGATTGATATTCACAGCATACAGAAAGGCATTCCCACATCAGGCCAATTTATATAACTGAAGTCTTCTAAGAATTGTCCTTAAGACTATGTTTTTGGAAAAGGACAAATTTAGATTCAGTCAAGAACTTCTAGAAATATGGCAGCAAATTTTGGGTATGTTGTGTTGTGTGTACTATATGTGCTTATTAAAGTGTATGTGAGCACATGTGCCCATGTGTACAACAGTATGCAGAGGCCAGGTTTATGTTGGGTATCTTTTATCTTTCCTTATTACTTTTCATCTTTAAAAAAGTTTATTTACTTATTCACTCATTCACTCATTTATTTATTTTGAGACAAGGCTTCTCTGTGTAGCCCGGGCTGACCTGGAACCAATTTTGTAGACCAAACTGGCTTTTACCCAAGACCTGCCTGCGTCTGCCTTTCAAAGCTGTGCACTACCATGGCAGACATTCCGTTCTTTATTTTTGAGATGAGTTCTCTCATTGACTTGTCTAAACTGCCTGGATGCTTGTGACCATAGGTTCCACCTGTATTCCTCCTCCCTCAGGGTTGAGGTTACAGGAATGTTTTGCCATGCTTGATGCTTTATGCCAACTCTGGGGACCTGAACTCCTTATGCTCTGTCAACAAATGCTTTACCATGTGAGCCATCCTTTCAGCCCAGAAAATTCCTTTATACCCCGTAACTTACTTTACAAACCTATAGACTTGATCTGCTTAAAGGAGAATAAATTCTCCCTTTGGAGGGAGGATCAGAAAATGGAAGTTACTTTTTCAAAAAGCCATTTCCTTGTTATAGAGGATTTCCGATGCCTGAACACCACTGGTTACTGACAAGGTGTTCCGGCTGAGAGGCCTTTGAAGACTGCTTTGGAACCTCTCTGAAACAGGCTGGTAATTGGTTATATCCATCTTTATTCCAGCAGCCGATGTGCTGAAATCCTTGAAGTCAGTCTGTCTTCCTAGCTCCCTTAAATATGATTCATGCAGTCCATTGTACCTAACAAATCCCTCTGAGGTGGGAAAATGAAACCCTGAGCTTCACTCCCAATACAGAGGAGTGAAGACCAGCACACAAATGTCCTTTTAACTAGCAATGTCTGAGTGCTCCTCACCCCACAGCCACAGACTGGGGACTCCTCTGGGCCAGCTGTACGAGCCACTCCGCTGGTCTATGAAGGAAGAGGTCAGGCTCTAAAGGCCAGCCTCCCTGTCTGCTCTTCACGTCTCCGCACACACTACTTCTGCTGTCTTCTGATATGCTCTCATTCTCCATCCACAGGGTTGGCGTCATTTGGCATTATCTTGTTTTGGGGATCACAAATAGATCCAGGAAATAGTCTCAATACTGAGATCCTGGCTTCAAGCCAGCACCGTGGTGCATGCTGGGAATCCTATCGTTTTGGAGGCAGGAGAATTCAAAGTTCAAAGTCAGGTTTTGGCTATGTAGTTTGAGGTCAGCGTGGACCATAACAACCACCCCCCCCCCCCCCCCCCCGCAACCAAACCAACCCACATAGAATCATGCTAAAAATCCTAGGTCTAGTCAGACATTTCTAGAGTTTATATTTGGGAACTTTCATATATCTCAATGAAGTTAAATGAAATACTACATGTGATAGATCTAGTTATAAGTTTTGCTGAAGGAACTTCCAGGCTGATTTCCATGGCAGCTGTACCAGTTTGCACTCTCACCAATGGTAGTTAAGAGATCCCCATTTTCAGCATGCACATTAGCATTATTTTGTTATTGTTCTTTTTTCTCCTATTGTAGCTGTTTTGAGTGGAGTACGACAAAAGTCTCAAAGTCGTTTTAATTTCCATTCTCCTGATGGCTAAGAGTGTTGGACGTTGAAAAGAGAGCCAATAAAGAGCTGAAGTCACCACGTTTCTTAGCCATTTGCCCTTCTTTGGTTGATGGATTCTGGGGGAAGGAGGCAGTGTTCTTTAAGCATGCAGTCACTGGGAATCTACCCTTGCTTCTGGAATATGGTCCTTTCCATGTGCACATAAAGGTAACACCGAATAGATTTAATGGGAAAAAATGAGCCCGTGAGGTTTGGAGGGGAAAGTGGTAGGGTGGGTAGGGGGAGGAGCTGGAGAGGAGAGTGGGGGTAGATTTGATCAAAACGCATTGAATATATGTATGGCACTCTCAAACAGTTAAAAAAAAAGATTAAAAAATAAATCCTTCAATAAATGATTTTTTTCCCCAAAAAGATGATTTTCAAGGAAAGGTCTTCAGATTTGGGGATACAGATCCAACAAAAATCTTTATCAAAAAAATATTATTTTGTGACTTGAGCTATGGTGTCTCATTACCTGTATACACATTGCAGGCCAGGGGACCAATAAAGCCTTAACAAGTTTTTATTCAGCCTGGTTTCTGCCTGTTGTATGTCATTCCAGAGGTGACAGGGCCAGGGCCATTTAGTAGAAAGAGATCTCATTACCAGCAGCATTGCTGACAGCTGAACTCAGGCAATAAATACCTGCAGAAATGCTGCCAGAGTCCTTGTCAACTGTCACACAGCATACTTTCTCCACAAACTCAAGGCTGACTTCCCAAACTCTAAACTGAGGAACCCCATGCTCCTTATGGATGGGCGTACCAACTGAAATCTGCTGGAATTCTGCTTAAGATCTCAAGAGCTTAGGAAAGAATTCTGATATCTGGCAGGATACATAGTTTGGATATTTTTAACACTAAGGACCTAGGATTTCATAGCTGGACAACAACATTAGTGTGGTACTAAAAGAACATACCACACAGATACACACATACACACACAGACATGTACACACACAGACATGCAGGCACACACACATACATACACACACACACACACACACACACACACACATCCCCCACACACTCACTTACACTATATTCTGCTGTAGCCTAATAGCATGTCTAGCTGTTCTGGTGGAGACACACAGGGCCAGGGGAACCTTGTGCAGTTTGACTCTTCTGTATGAGGTGCACTATCCAGAAACCCATCTGCTACTTACCGTAGCTGTCACTCAAAGTGGACTCCCCATCGATCAAAGCCCTGCTCTTTCTGAACATGAAATGGAGGCCGAACAACAAGGCTATGCTTCTGACACCTTTTGGGCAAAGCCTTTTATGAGGGGGAAATGTCACACTGGTGGGTCCCACTTTCATATTTTGCCTGAGTCCTGGCAGCCCAGCTGGCAGCTGGCTGCAGCTGAGAGGCACCAGGAGGGTGGAAAATCAAAGCTCTCTCTTGACACCACAGAGTTAAGCCCCCGAGGGCCTGTACAGAGTGATTACTTGGAATGCTGCAAGGGCCCTTTTATTCTCTTTCAGGTCAGCTTGGCTGATATCCGGGGGCTAAGTATAACTGTAAGCATGCGAATTTCAATAAATATGTTTCCTTCAATTACCCAGCTGGACAGTTTAGTTCACCAGAGCCTGCAATCATACAAAAGCTGCCAGGGAATTGTTGTGATTTAGATAATTTCTAATCTCCTCTCTGCTTAACCTGCAGGGGCTATGGGCAGCATCAGAGACTGGGGTGAGGGGGAGAATGCAAAGAAGGAGAGGTGGGAAGAATCTGTTCTTTCATCAACCAGGGATGCAGCCCTTGGCTCAGTCTCAAGGACTGGGTTGCATTCTAACAGAAATGCTGTCAAATTCCCGAAGAAGGTGAAGGTATGTTGGAGGGGAACTGGCAATGTAGAGGCAAGGGGACATGAGAGTTCAGCTATTAAGGGAGGCAAGACACAACTAACTATCTAGCTTAGGTGTAAAAAAAACCCAGGAGGTTCCATTGAGGATTCAGATTTGAACTCTTGACAACCCGCCCAGTGCTCCTTTTACAAATTTCCCAAAGACTGTGCCTATTAACATGATCACTCTTGCTGAAGTTCAGTAGTCCATCCAACACCGTGGTATTGCGTGTGGTGTCTGCTGGGTTAAGCTCATTGCATGATGAGATTCTACTCAAGTAGTGGTGAAGGTTCGTCATCAGGGAGCTCACAGTCTTCATGGAAAACTGCAGGAAACTTCAGAGCTGGTGGCCTTGGGACTATCTGTGGATGCATATATGATCTGTGGTGGCCTTGGCACTGTGGGTACAGATGTGGTCTGTGGTGGCTTTGACACTGTCTTGGGTGCACACATGGTCCTGATCTGTTGGGATTTTAGATGGAAACTATAAAAGATAGCATCTTTGTTCCTTCACTTTTGTTTGTTTGTTTGTTTGTTTCTGGTATCTGCTTTCATTCTGAGTGGGTCCTCCAGCTCCCTTTGAAGCATACCTTTTCTCTTTTGTTAGACACAGTCTCATGGAAATATCATGAGGGCCCAGCCATCTGTGACCAAGCTTGAGCCAGGTAGTTCTTTCCTTGTCAGAGATGAGGCCCCTGACATGGCTTTAGTCACAGTGCACCCCAGTGGTGGGCCCTGGAAAGATAGCCCTGCTACAGGGAAACACATGGAACACTACACACTGAAATGTGTTGGCGAAGGCTTGGGAAGGGATGGAGTTGAGACAGCTAAGCCATGACATGCCAGAGCGCCTTCCTGCCACACAACCGCTGCAAGTCTCAGAATGTTCTCACTCCTGTGCTCACTGAACAGCTTTCTGGGTCTGCTTTGGTTCCTGTCATTGCCAAGCCTGGCATTCCAAGCTTGTCAACTTTGTCTGTCTCCGATGTCTCTTGTCTTTTACTTAGAGCTACAGCTCGATCACCCAGGCACACAGGCAATCTGTCCCTGTCGGCAGGGACTTTTGTTTCTTTTCTTTCCCATTCTATTATTTTTGTTTTAATTCTTAAAAATTTTATTCATTCTTTGAGAATTCTGTATAATCTGTTTTAATCATATTTATCCAACGCCTCCTAGATACACCTTTTTTAATCTATCTACCCAATTTTGTGTCTTTTTTTTTCTCTCTTCAATACCAATTTGCGCTTCCCAAGATTCTTTGATACATGGTCTTCCACTAGAGAGTGATCAACTTTCCAGGGGCTTTACTCTTGGAGAAAATTGTCTCTCCCTATCCAAACAGCTAATAGTTGTGAATAGCGCCTCAGCTAGACACGGGACTGCATGCCCAAATTCCCACTCCATGCTGGGTTTTGGCTTGGTGTGGGCTTGCATAGTTTTTGAGCCTGCTGTTCCAGGGTTATTGTTTCTTATTAATTTTTTCATTAATGCCAGGGCAGAGACTTCATCATTAGTAGACTTTGTTATGTGTTTGTTTTTATTTTTAATAGGTAAGGAAAATGAAGAACTAGGTGCACGGCTGTGCCCAAGTTCCTAGCATGTGACTTAAACTCAGAACTTCAGCAACATCTGTTGCAATTTCTGCTGTGACTCATGGCTTCCTCAATGTGGACATTTTGTCAGCATTCTAGCCAAGCTGTTCCTTTTTATTTTTTTTTAAATAATAGAACAAAAAGAAAATCCATGAAGAATATGTATTTAGACTCTCCTTCTGCTCTCTCTCTCTGTATGTGTGTGTGTGTAGAAAGATAGAGGTAGGCACAGGGAGAAGTAGAGAGATCTGGCAGGGCTTTGAAGGACACAGAGAAATACAACTTAGAAAGCACCTTCATCTGTCCTCTTGCTTGGTTGGAAGACCCCTGTCTATCATAGTTAGAAGCTGCATATAATATATATGAAGAAACTCTTCAGTGATATTCCCATATAATAAGATCACATTAATATAAATGGGAAATAAATAAGCAATAACCACAACATGCACATTTCACAATCACCTTGTAAGAAAGTCCTTAGAGTCCCCCAGGTGGCTGTGAAGTGAGGCAGAGCTGGAATCTGCCCCCAGAAGCTCTTTCTCTCTCTGCCTTATTTCTCACTCCAGCAAGCACCCCAGCTTCCCTCCAAGCTCTGCAGCTGTTCTCGCTGACACTCGTTTCAGGTTTGTGGCAGGAGTCTGGCCTCTGACACTCACCAGGACCCTGGGTTGGCTCTTCTTCCTGTAGGTGGCTGTGTTAATGAGGGTGACATTTCCAGTTTCTTCTTGTTAGCTTTGTCTTCATGCAGCATTCCAGGTCTAAACTCCTGGGGTATTTAATTTAAAAATGGCAACTCTTTACCAATGGCCATATTTGGAACTGAGAGCTATATCACAGAAAAGGAAGAGGAGGAGGAGGAGGAGGAGGAGGAGGAGGAGGAGGAAGAGGAGGAGGAGGAAGAGAAGCAAAGCTTTGGATCTGTCCTAGAGGACTATATGCCATACAGTCACATCATTCATCTTCAGGGGTTGGCAGGTGGGCATAAGGTGTTTTTCGCTAGTACAATATACTGGTCATTTGAAGTCATCATGCATTAAGGGTACAAGATGTTAGTGAGTGATTTTTAATAACTACAACTGTAGTAATTTGTTCAAATGAGTAACTTGTTAAACTGAGCTTTCTTCTATATTCTTGCTATGATAATCACTCCAAATAACAACCTTTTGACAACATTGGTCCCATGCAATTATAACAAAGCTGAAAATTCTCATCTCCCAGAGATTTTGTAGCCATTTCAATGCCAAAGCACAAAGCATACCCCATGTGTTTGTGCTGGTTTTGGTGTAAAAAGTCTTGCATAGTCAATCATAGAAAAGCATAGTGCATATACCTGGTATTGATAATAAGTTAACAAGAATTTACGTTACTGGTCTTTCTATTTACTTACTCTATTTTTATTACTTTATATTATTATTATTATTATTATTATTATTATTATTATTATTATTATTATTTTAGAGTGTACTACTTTTAATTATAAAGAGAACTTGTAGTCAAACACTGTGTGGTCTTGTGTATTAGTGTTTTTCAACTACAAGAATGTCCCGCGCCAACTTCTCGCCCACAAGAAAAGGCACGACACACGTAGGATCCTTCTGCAGCAAAGCTTTAATGCGTCTTGAGGGAGAGCATCAGCTTACAGAAAATGGAGACCCCGAGGTAGGGAAAGCCCAACCCTTATATAGACCAAAGACCTCCGCCTTGGACGTGTCACCTCTCTATAGGCTGCAGCTCATCACCCCACATGACGCCACGGGAGAGGCGGAGAGACCAGTCTCAGAAAATTACCAAAGGCATGCGCCCTTGCCTTGTTTACTGACTCAGGCGGGTTGGCCAGCACCGGATATCGGCGCCATCTTGAGGGGCTGGGGCCAGCAGCTCCCAACACAAGAAGCCACATTGAGTGATTGTCTTATACCATCTAGGTTTGTGTTCATACAACAATAAAATTAATTACTGATGTACTTCTCAGAATGTGGCTGTGTTGTTAAGCCATATGTGGCTGCACTGAATGCCAAGAAATGAGATACAGGACAGTATAGAAGAGGTTCCCACTCTCAAGGGGACAAGTTGTACTGGTCTTTGCTGGTGGTTGGCATAGCATCTGTTTCTCCTTATTTTGATCACTTCAGATTAGTCTCCTCTTGAGGAATACCCTTTCAGTTTGTTCCCACCTAAGTTTGGAAAAATTCCACTATTGGTCCAAGGGCTAGTCTAGTGAATGTGATTTAGATAATCAGAGAGTATTTTTATTTTTTTCTAGCCACAATGATTGGTTCATGGAGGGAACATGAAAATGATGTATTGGGGACAGATTCTTCTCTACTCGGGTCTAGGTAGAGTTCTAGATGCTTCTTGTGTTTGGATGTTGGTTTCCTGATTCCAGTTTGGGAAGTTTGTGTCTATAATTTCATTGAAGAGTTTCTTTGTTCCTTTCTGCTTTTATTTCAGCTTTTCTTCTACCCTGGATTCTCAAGTTTGGTCTTTTGGTTGTACCCCAGGCTTCTTGGAGGTACTGGTGTAGTAGTAAGTTTTTGGCCTGGACCTTCTGGCCTAGCCCTGAAATTCTGACCCATAGACTCACAGACCCACAGTCCTACAGTCCCACAGTGACACACACTTGTATTAATTTTATGCTGATCAGCCTATGGTTCTGGTACATTGCTAGCTAGCTCATGCTCTTCAATTAATCCATGATTTTTATCCTGTTCAGCCATGTGGCTCGGTACCTTTTCTCAGAGCATCACAGTTGTCCTCTGCATCTTCTGGCTTCTCTGGCGTCTCTGTTCTGTTCTTCCTGTTCCCAGATTTTTTCCAGTCTGGTAGCTCTGCCCACACTTCCTGTCTGCCTTCAGCCAATCAGTGTTTTTCTTAAACTCATGTCCAATGAATTTTCTCAAAGTAGATCTCTCCTACTTTAAACCATTTCTAAAGAGCTCCATCATATTCTGTCATATTCTGGATCCTTCACAGGATTAATCCATTCACTAAGTCAGAGCACTCAAGTTTAGTGTCTCTGGAAATGCCATCACACCCAGACCTGGGCTTTACTGACATCCAATCAATCAACTAATTCAAAGAAGTTAACAACTAAGGTTAATCATCACAGCGGGGCTCTTATCTTTTGAAACCAAAACGTCCCTTCCTAATAATGGCATAGAAAAATTGAAGAGGGAAATGAATCAGTTACTTATCACATCACATGTGAGAGTGCATGACACACAGCAGCTTGAGATATAGATGGGGGACATTATTCCACCTGTGTGATTTGAGGACTGGGATGTGTTTTATGGAAAAATAATGACTGTGGCAGCTTACTCCTTCATAAAGACACTTAGTTTCTATAGTGTCCTTATAAACATCCTACCAGATTCCCGAAAGTGGGGGGCTGGACATGGATTGCGGTTCTTCCAGAGGAGCAGAGTTGGGATCTAAGCATATATACTTGGTGGCTCACAACCATCTGTAACTCTAGTTCCAGGGGCTCAGGCACCCCCTCTGGTTCCATCAGGCATATGTTCTCTCTCTCTCTCTCTCTCTCTCTCTCTCTCTCTCTCTCTCTCTCTCTCACACACACACACACACACACACTCACACACACACATATATTAAAAAATATAGCATTACCACCACCAGAAAATACGTGGAGATCTTAAAGATCATGACAATAAATGATTAAAGTATCTGGGTAATAAATTATATGTGTGGCTACAGAATAAAAGTGAAGAGCAACACAAGGAAATCAAGGGTGTGAGGGATGGTTATACATTACACAATAACACTTCTATGACAAGACTGTAGGATCAAATTTCTGGACTGGCCTAGCACTGAAGTCTAAATGAATCTCTCTTGCCTGAGGTCTGGCCTAGCCCGAGGTTCCGACCTGCAGTCCCCCTTGGTCCCAAATAATGACTCAGACACTTATATTAATTACATGCTGTTAAGCCTATAGTTCATGCTTATTTCTAGCTAGCTCTCATGTCTTAATCTATTTATTTTAATCTATCTTGCCCATGTGGTTTGTGGCTTACCTGTTTCTTTACATCTTGCTTCTTGGGTGGCAGCTCACAGTGTCTCTCCCTAACTCTACTCTACTTCCCCTATATTTATGCTTGCATTTTTTTCCTACCTGCTTTTAAGATGCCTTGCTATAGGCCAAAATAGTTTCAAAACCGTTATTATTACTATCATTGGATATTTATTATCCAATGATAATTCACAGCATATAGGAAGGCATCACATGTCACAGATGGTTTACCTGAAGATTTGAGGGAAGGATAGAAATTCACTATCCTCAGAGCTCTACAAATAAGTGACGGGACATTAAGTTTCAGAGAATGGAATTAAGAATAAATTAATTTTTATATTTTAAGTCCTTTGTGTCCTTTTTTGAGTTCCATGCTATTTCTGCTTCTTTAAGGATCTCCCTAAAATAGGAGTCTAGACTTAAAAGCACTTTTAGCTGAAATACATTAGTTCGCTGAGCACTGATGGTTCAGGAAAACTGGTTGGAGGAGAACCTTAAATGATCTTTCACTAAAACTTTTAGTTTCTAGGAATTTGGCCTCCATGGGTGTTTTCAGGCTTCACTATTTTCCTTTTTGTTGATAGAGGAAGAACATAGAAGAATGCACTTGGAGATATACTCTTTCCTGTGGAGAGGTGGGTTTGAGACTCTGAGATAAGTCCTGTGGTTTATGTTAGAGAATTGCTCTGATATCTCACCGTGGCCACTGTCCTCATCATAATGACAGAGCCAGAAAGGCCCATTTTTACTTTTCACTCTGAGAACCTGGTCAAGTTCTTACACATAAAACTAGGAACTTGCACTTAGAGACCCCCAGGATTTTTTTTTAAACCTTTTTATTAACACATATTAATTCTAAATGACAATGGGCTTGTTGTGATATGTTCACAATGCACATAATGTATTGCAATCATATTCAACATCTCTTGATACCCAATGAATTTCATTAGGGTCGTTTATAGGATCTATCAACACAATATAAATGAGAGGTTATTTACAGGTGTATGGGCACTTACCTGGTAGCTGTACCACTGAGGAAAACTCCCTCCCTCACCAGCTGTTAGATGCATGTTGATAGGAACAATCATGTGCAGATGGTTAGAGTTGCTTTTGGTTCAGGAGTACAATCACTATGCTATGTCCAGAAGTCAGCATTACACACACACACATACCACACACACACACACACACACACACACACACACACACACACACACACCAGTCACTCTTCCTCCGACTCTTAACTTTTTTAATGCTATTTCAGCAATCTTATTCGAGCCTTGGTAAATTCCCAGCAATTTATTGCTTCCAAGTTACCTCACACCCTCTGGCAATCCATGCAAGTGACTGTTAAAATGTCTTAAATGTCTGTACTAGTTTAGGCTCCCCAGACCTCTGATCCAGGTAAGCAGATCTCATCTCTGACTTTCTGGATGCCCTTGTCACTTACTATTCTGTGTAGTTCTGAGTGCAGTTTCTAGGAAGTGCCCTTAAATTATTCATCTTTTATTTTTGCAAGGATGGGTGATCATTTCTAAGCTTCCTCCCTCCCTCCAGACAAGCTTTCTCTGTGTAATAGCACTGGTTGTCCTGGGACTTGCATTGAAGACCAGGCTGGCCTCAAACTCACAAAGTTCTGCCTGCCTCTGCCTTTCTAATTCAGGGATGTGAGACATCACACCCAGTGTGCATTTTTTTGAAGTTAGAGATGAAACCAAAAATTCATCTCATTTATACTTTAAAATGGTTCTCAACCATCCTAATGTTGCATTCTTTTAAAACAGTTCCTCCTGTGGTGGTGACTCCCAACAATAAAAGTAATTTCTCTGCTACTTCATAACTATAACTTTGCTGCTGTTATGAATAATAATGTAAATATCTGTTTTCTGATGGTCTTAGGTGATCCCTGTGAAAGGGATGTTTGACCCTCAAAGGGGTCAAAACTCATAAGTTAAGAATCTTTACTTTAAAAATATAAAACCTAACTCATACTTTAAAATATAGATTTATAAAAAAAAATACCCCATGATGTAGTCATGTTGGTTAAAATTCAACACTGAAGTTTGGCGTTATTAACTGACTCACCAACCATCTGATAGTTGGTAGTCTGTGGCAGCTTACTCTAGCTCAGTAATTTTCTTTCTGTATATAACCTCATTGGTCCAACATTTTCTGTGTTCTTCCTGGGAATCTTCATATATAAATGGGGGAATTTTTTTTCATGTAATTCAGCTTACTATGCAGAGCACAGTAGTGTTAGAGACTATGGGATTATTTCTGGCTCTAAAATTGGCAGGCAAAATACTGGGGAAGATGAAGAAGAGGAGGAGGATGAGGAGCAGAAGCAGAAGAAGACCACATTAACTTCAGCTTTCATAATATGCTGCTCTTGAGCCTGAGGAAAAGATTCTAATTTCCATCCTTTCCAATTTACATGAATCTCTGATGCTTCGGAGAGATTTTCTGTGCGCTCTGCTGTCATCAAGATTTCCTTGCATGCAGATTCTCAGAAAATGGAGGTGGGATAGGGTGAAAGGGGAGATGATGGAGTTTTAATCCTGGCTCCACTTCCTAAAAATAAATTTATTTATTCGTCTCTATCTCAATCTATTTGTCTATCTGTCTATCTATCTATCTATCTATCTATCTATCTATCTATCTATCTATCTATCTATCTATCTATCTATCTATCTATCTATCTATTTGCCTGCTTGTCTATCCACTTACCTACCTCTTTATCAATCATCGATTTATCTATCTCATCTTATCATCTATCCATCCTTTGAGTTAGGGTCTCTCCCTGGGCCATATGTTTCCTTTTTTCTCTTTTACCCCAGTGAGGCTGGATACCAGCAAACCCCAGCTTTTCTCCTGTCTCTGCCTCAGTTGTAGCTAGCATTAAACATGTGCACTTTATATCTCTATATCTCTTTGCTTTTTTTTTTTTTTTTTTTGGATGTGAGTTCTGGGATATGAACTCTGGTTCTCATGATTGTTCAGCTACTACTCTTGTCCGCTGATTAATCTTTACAATTTCCAACACCATTTTCTTATCATTAAAGTATTTGAACTTATTTTATATGATTCAAGTGAGATATTTTATGTGGAATACATGGGCTATGGCCAGTGTGAGTTAACAATTATTATTTATTATTAGCCAATGTAATCATCACTGGGATTAACCTTAGGAAGCTTTTGATGAATATATTTTTATCAAAATAACCTACTTCATACAAAATATGAGTGATCTCCTTTCTCTCCTTCCTCCAAACTAATTATTTCCCTTTAATATTTTAATCTTCTGACAAATGAGATCGCGTTGCTATTGTTGTTTGGGTTACTTCTGTTTGCTTGCTGGTCTGTCCAAAAAGCATAACATATTGAATGGTTTTGATGAAGTTCTGGAAGAGAAAAGTGTAGACCAATGTTTCCATCTAGTCAGCAGCTCCCAAATAAAAACACTGATTCTTATATTAACTATAAATGCTTGGCTGGTAGCTCAGGTTTATTACTAGCTAACTCTTACATTTAAATCAATCCATATTTCTTATTTATGCTTTGCAGCGTGCTTAATACCTTTTCTTAGTATTGCATGCTCATCTTTCTTCTCTCTGCATTTGCTTGTGACTACTTCGATTCTGCCCATGTTCTTCCCAGCATTCTTGTTTGGCTTACCCCCTAACCTTTTCCTTTTTGGTTATTGGCTGGTTATTTTCTTTATTAAACCAATCATGGTAACATATGTTCATATAGTGTAAAGAAATATTTCACTGAAAAGTCTATAATCAAGTTCAAGACAAAATCTGTCTGTGAACTGGTTTCCTTGTGAGGGCTGAGAGACTCTGTTTCAGACTCTTGTCTTGGGTTTCTGTGTGTCTTCACATGGTGTCTTCCTTCTATGTAGATCTTTGTGTCAGGTGCCCGATTTTTGAAAGGTCATGAGTTATATTAGATTCAAGCCCATTATAATGATCCTATTTTAACTTTTGTGCTTTTGTGAAGACCCTGTTTCCAAATAAGGTTTTGTTCTGAAATGTGCAGAATTACAACTTCGAATTATAAATTCTCTGAGTGGGGATAATTCATTTTGTAACAGTTACCTTGTTGTAACCCCTCTCTGTTGCTGTCCTATATGTCAGGGATCCCCAGCTTGTGAGCTCTCCAGATCCCCCTAACACTCTTTCACCTGATACACATATAGTTTCTAGTTTCAAACATGCTGCTGAATTTAGGCCCTGCTATTGGACCTGATCCACTGAAGGGAAAATTCTGTTACTAGTTCGACATTCACCTATAGTGACTGTATCTTGGTTTTTGAAAGAACTAAAAAACAAAACAAAAAAATCCCCTATAACCTATTTTATCTCTATGTTAGCGTTCATTGAACTTTACACTGTTGGAGCCATGACAGAAGATTCTCCATGTCACCTACAGTTAGCATATATTTATGACATCTGTAAAGGCTATTGCCTCTTTAGGCACACACATCGGTAACTTTGCACATCTCAGAACTGCTGCTCCCAACTTTAGAGATAAAGCAACTTTTAGACATGACAGAATTCAGATATGAAATAGTCTTTAGGATTCTCTATATTTGTGCAGAATTCATTTCAATTCATTAAATATATCCTGAGTACCTATTGTGCCCCAAATACTGAACATAAAATAATTCATAAGATGTAGCTGGTGTTCTTTAGGGGTCTTGGTTTCAGAAGAGGAGACAGGCTCAGGTACTGTGAAGAGGCATAGAATGGCATGGATCTCATGATGTAAACCTCTGGATTTTGTTTAATTTTAGAGACTACATCATAGGATTCTCTCTCTCTCTCTCTCTCTCTCTCTCTCTCTCTCTCTCTCTCTCTCTCTCCTCTCTCTCATTATTGCTTCAGCACGTCTGTTGGCATAGATTATCAGTGGTGATTTGACTCAACTTTATACCTTTCCAGCATTCCTAGAATGTATTTTAAATCTCTAGAGTAAATAGTTGATTATTGGGCTGTGTGAGGCCTCTGCTTCAGCTTAAGTCACCCTAGTTTCAAAATGTTGTTTCCTTACAGCAAAGGTGACTTTTCAGCTGGTTGAGGCTGGATATCCCTCCCATTCCAAGGGCTGGGCATGGGGCTTGCCTACTTGCTCCTTTCCAGACCTCTGAATCACTGTGTGTGGAGAACGTGATGGACGGGAAAGATTAAAGACATAACTCACAGCACATCGCATTCCCTGTGGACTCTGTGCTTAGCACAGGATTCAATGCCTGTTCAATGCCTCATTTTCCTGGTCTTCTGAACAAATTCCACTTCTTTAAAAGAGATTCACTGGGAATCTCCTGAGTTCACCTCAGGTATTTTCTCTTCATCACTCTCTTCCTCGACCCTGTGCTTCCCTTCACCATGGTTTATATTTACATATTTATATGTGTGCTTATTTAATGTCTACTTTTTTTCCAGTGGAATATGATCAGCAGGGCTAAGCAGTTCCCTTCTTTTGCCTGGAATCCTGTGCCAAGCACGGAGTCCACAGGGAATGCGATGTGCTGTGAGTTATGTCTTTAATCTTTCCCGTCCATCATGTTCTCCACACACAGTGATTCAGAGGTCTGGAAAGGAGCAAGCCAGGTATTCTGGTCTCTAATTTCATGTTCTGTCACCCATGCTGGTTTCCTTATGTCCTTTAATTGTCATTTTCTTTTCATCCATAGTTACATCCTGAGGTCATGTGTTTGCCTACTCACATGTCCCAAAACATACTTTCTGGATAGAAGTTGGCTGGAAGCAGTTTGCAAAATAAGAGCCTATAGCAGCATCTGCACATTCCCTATATTAAATAGCAATACACTGCATCGGGGTGGCTAAAACAAAGGGTGAAGGTAAAGCAACCTGTGCCAGCACTGTCTACACTTAGACTAGACAACTAAGTAAATATAGTGGCTCTTTGAGTTGACCCGGGTCTCACTTATAGAATGGGTTTTATCTTATGCCAATTCTAAAACACTTTTCATGGCTGCCAAATGCGTACTGTTGAAGAACCTCCATGGGTCTCTGTCTGCCTCATAGTAAAATGTTGTGCTAGGGTTGGTTGGCAGCATCTATTTTGGGCAAGCTGCAGCACTGTGTGCCTAAGCCTCCTTCCCATCATCCTGCCCTAGAGGTAGGTTCACTCACTATCTAAGGGAAGATGGCGAGCCTCCATATTTTCAGGAAACACTTGGCAAATCTTCCCTTTGCCTAGTATATATTTTTTAAAGCATGTACATTATTTCCAAACTGTAAAATCTTCACTTGCTTAGAGTTCTGCTCTTTCACAAATATAACAGTCACAAAATTAAGGCTTGGAAGAGTCTTGCCCCCTATCATTTTTTTTCTGTGTAATTTTGTAGTCATCTTCTTCTTCCATGTACAGATAACACATTTTCTACCCTGATAGGGATGCTTTTCTAAGAACCAAAAACATGCTTCGAGTCTGTCTTCTTCCATTCAACACAATGTGTTTGACACTTGTATATATTAGTTCATGTGAATAGTTTTAACACAGAATTTATCAAGAAATAAATCAATGTAAATGACTATTTCTTACCAACTGGCTACAGTAGGGATCCGGAATGACCCCTGAGGTCTCTGTGTTAGAGATTTATTTCCTCCATCTGCTGTTGAGAGGTGATGAGACCATTAGAGGGTGTGGCCTGGCGTGAGTTCTTTAGATCATTGAGGACATGGCCTTGAAAAGAATTATGTCTCTTTGTTGTTCTCATGCTTTTCTCTGGAGTAATTTTGTACCTCTATGCACTCCTTCCTACTAATCATAGGTCCAAAGGAATAGGCTCAATTGGTCATGAACTAAAAACTTCAAAACAGGGAGATTATCTATTTATAAATTGATGATCTTGGGTATTTGTTATCGTAACAGAAAGCTAACATAGTACTTAAACATAGTTATTGGGTGAAGTTAGTCAGTGTTCTGCGGGGAGGAGGGCCCTGATAGGATGCCCATCCTTCTCCTATGGCCAGCCCTGTACTCACTGGATAGATGGACCATGTGGGGCTGTAAAAAAAGGACAAAGAAATGGGGTTTGTGGGGAAGCTGGAGGGGGGATGAATGTAATCAAACTGAATTGTGTATAGGCATGAAATTCTTAAAAAAATGAGTAAAAATATTTATTATACATATTAAAATTATGCTTGCTAAAACGTTTATGAACACTAATAAATATACATAAGTATAGTTCCCCTGATTCCAGATCTTTCTTTCACTCTAATCTATCTTTGTGTTTGTATTTCAAGACATATTAGCATAAGACAAATCATAAGTGAGTGATTGTAGATGGGGAGATATTTGATTAAAATCTGGGATTTACACAACTAAGGCAGATGACATTTGAATGGAATTAAATAGTGGCCAGGAAATTCCTACTTGGAAATTGCTGATTAATAATCAGAATATCTAAGTATTCAAGTTTGCTTTTCAGTGGTTCATCGGACCCTTGTGATTTGTAGCTCAGGCTTAAGGCTATAAAGACGCAGGACACACAATGGTTTCAGGCTGAGACATTTAAGGTTTCTTTCATTGTAACAAATGTTGGCCAGCCATGTGATATTTATAAAGTTGAGTGCAAGATGCTTCTGGTAATAAAAAGGAAACGACAAAGTTTTATTGACTTAATTCCTATTATTCTATGCTTGTTTTTGTTCTGCCCTCATGCTCCTCACATTTCCATATTTTTTTTTTCACACAAGACTTGAGTCAGCTTTCAAAGGTATGTGGAAAATGAATCACTGAAAACATTAGAGTGAGAAGATAACATGGGTAAGATGCCATTTCATGAGTCATAGACCTGCCTCAGGAACATGTGCCAAATTATTTTACAAAGTCACTAGAGATGGACCCAGAACAATCTATGCATTTTCTGGAGACTGAATTAAATAGAAAAATGTGCTCAGTTGTCCACTTGCAAAGACAACTCCGTTTAAAGTTTCCATCTTGCTGAGCTGAGAAAAATGTGTCTCTTGGGTCTTCATAAAAAGAAAAGAAAACCAAACCAAACCAAACCAAACCACACCACTTTCTGATTTAGAGAATAGCATCTTGGATTCTAGCCCAGTAATAAATTCAAGAGCAAGCTTGCTTAGGTGCTTCTTTCAGCATCCTTAACATAAGATAACATAGCAGTGAAGTCCAAGTCTGTCAAGTAAATACGACAACCTTGATAATGCCATTCACACAGCAGTTGGAAAGTGTGACTTGACTCAGTGGTAACATTTGTAATTCTCAGAGAATAGATGAATAGTATTACTTCAGAGAATCCTCCATGCATCTATTGTCAAAAATGGGATTTTAGTGGAATATGGATGGCTGAGACATCTGAAGTAGAACACAACTCTTCCCTATTTCCACGAGGCCAATGCACACACCTTGACAGCTGTTCAGACAGATGGCAGAGCAAGACCTTATTAAAAGAAGCTGAAGGCTATGTGAGGCATGTCTGAACAGACGCCATTTCCCTTGACACGAAGAAGATATGCTAAGATCTTTGAATGCATCCTGACACCCCTGCCTCCAGCAACTACTTCCACCTCCATTTTACAGGAAGCAAGACAATATGTAGAAGTATCAGTGGGTTGACTTGTGGGCAAAAGAAACACCTTCCTAAACCAGTTGTCTCTGGAGTCAGAAACTGTACACTTCCTGTTTTCTTCTTCTTATTTTTTTTAAGGCCTTACTGAAAAACAAATAAGGCATGTTATATTGAGTGTGCTCCTGTTGCTTAGTTATGCTATGAAGTGTTAGGGGTGAAGTTATTTCCCTGCTCTCATTTTTTCCTTACCCTTTTCTATCCAGATATGGCTGCTTTTTTGAAATCGCTACCATTCCTGTTAGTTTTACGTTACTACAACAGAATATCTGAGCAAACTTGTTTATAAAAGTTAACAGATTTATTTGGTCTCATGATGTGGGAGGCTCCAGTCAGGTTGATTGGTGAGGACCTGCATCTTCCTGGTGGAAGAATATGGAAAAGTATTATATGAAGCAAAGGAGAACAGGGAACTGTTCAGGATCCTCTATATCCTTCCAACACTGGTGCCCAATGGCCTTTCCTTAGGCCCCCCTTTCCATTAGCATCTCTTCCACTCCAGGACCAAATCTTTAACACACACACACACACACACACACACACACAGACACACACACACACACATACACACACACACACACACACACACACACACACACACACACACACACACACACAAAACTTTTGGAAGACATTCTAGATTCAAAGTAGAACAATTAAAATCAAAGATTTTTATATTTATATCTTTTTGAATATGACACTAAGTAATGAGATGGTGCAGTGGTTAAGAGTACTTGATGACCCTGCAGAAGACCTGGGTTTGGTTCCCAGCATCCACATTGGGTGGTTCATAACCATCTATAACTTCAACTCTAAGGGATCTAACACTCTTTTCTGGCTTCTTCAGGCACCCCACTTATATACTCAGATGCAAATAAATAAAAGTAAGTAAAATAAAAATAAACTAAAAATTATATACAATGTTGTTTTGAATATTTCAAAGTGTTGAGTAACTAATATTATGTCAAACACATTTTTTTTTCCTACTTTCTATTTTTGTTGCTTAGCTGTACACATTTGCTGTTTGGTAGTTAGGCCTTGAACTCACAGAAACACAGAAAGCATTATTTTAGGCATTTGGATGAAAAAAATCAATTCATAATGGCATCTACAAAATAACTACTCTAAATTAAAACTTGCAGTGTTCATCATAACTTTAATCAGCATGGGTTTTCTAAGAATGCAATTGCCATAGAATGTCCTTAAAGTATTTTGTTTAGCTAAGGACTTTGACAACTAATCTCCATACTTGAAGCTGACTTCTCCAGCAACTGGTACTCTGGGGCACCTGGGTTGTTCATTCACATGTCTGGCTTAACAACCTATTGTGTGATTCTGCACCATGGTGTGTTATAGATCAGATAAACAATCTTTCTTTTCTTTTTTAATGAAATAGAACAGGAGGAAATATTTCCAAATTACTTGTCAAAGAATTAATAAAGAATTCCTATAATTTTATTATATAAAGAACTCCTTTACCTTTGAACAATGATAAAGAGGACTATTGTAAACTCTACAAAAGTCCCACTTAAAAGCAGTCAAAAGGTTTGAATAGACAGATGTTTCTTAAAAAGAAGATGCACCGAAGGCCAGCAAGCATGTAAAGGAGTGCCAATGGCCAATCCACAGAGACATTCACAAGAAGATTGCATCCAGGTGCCGATTCACACTTGGTGTAGCCACTGTGGAAAATGGTATGATGGTTGCTCAGTAGGACATATAAATCATATGATCCCATAGGATCCAGAAATTCTACTTCAGATTCTCTACCTATAAAATGGAGAGTAGGAATTGAATATCTGCTTATGCAACCATGTTCAAGGCATGCTCACAGTAGCCAAAAGATGAAAGCGACCTAACTGTCCACTGGCGCATGAAAGACAACAAAACAACATATTCACACACAGAGGATTGGCCAGTATTTGAAAAGGGGGGAAATCTGCACATACTACAATATGAATAAACTTTGAAGATATATTGCTAAGTAAAACAAGTCTGAAATGGCTATGTGCCCTCTAATTTTATTCATATTAGAGTAGCCAAATTCATAGTGATAAGAAGTAAAATAACAGTTTCCAGATGCTGAGGAGAAGGTAGAGAATTTAATAGGTACAGTGTTTTATCTGGGGAAGATGTGAAATTTTGAGAGAAGGATGGTGGTATGGTGACAGTTTCCAAGAATCATAACTGTCCTCAAGTTGACTGAATTGTACATTTAAAAATGATAAAATGACACATTTGTGCCATATATGGTTTATCACAATAAAACACATTCTTTTCAAAAAGACACTTGCATATTGAAACATTTTCTTATATAACCTATTTAGTGAACAGTGTGGGAGCTGAGGCCGTGGCCTGGTCAGTAAGGTGCTTGTCATGCAAGAATTAAGACTTGAGTTCAACTCCAAGAACTAATATAAAATGGTATGTGTCATGGTGCATGTCTGTGATCCCTGAACGAGAGGCGGAGACAGAAGGATCTCTGGAGTTCATTGATCAGCCATTCTGGCTGAATAGGAGAGCTTTGAGTTCTCTGAGAGACTCTGTCTCAAATAAAATGCAGATTAAATAAGGACATATGTGGTATTAACCTCTGGTTTCCACACATATGTGCATGCTTCCCCCTCATGAATACATGCACTCATGTACGTAAGAAATACAATAAAAATATAGTTTGGTTTTACACCACTTTTTATGAGTGAAAACTCTCTCCTCTTCCTCCAACCTGCTCTTTAATCCTGCTAGGTATCTCAAGCTGGCCTCGAACTTTGTGTGTAGCTCTGCATAGCTATAATGTCATAGTGTTATTATAAGCTTGACTTCTGGGAAGTGAATGGGTCATGAAAGCTTCACTTTTATTAGGTAGAAATAATGTATCCACTAAGCAGGATTCTCACTCCCAAAATGCATGCTATATAGCCCTTTCCACAATGTGGTAAAGAGTTCCTGTCTCTGAAACAGAAGATAGGGCCTTACTAAATCTGCCAGTTCCTTGTCCATGGCTTTCCAACCTCAGAAACTATGAGTCATATCTTTCTGTTGCATATATGCCTCTCAGAATATGGAAGTCCTGCTGTAACATCATAAAAAGAGCAAGGCACCACATAAAAGAGAATAATGTTTGTATTCTGGAGCATTTGAGATACATTATATTTAATGATAATATGATAAGTGGTTGAATACATGAAAAGGTGAGACTTAGTGTCTTGAACTCACCAATAATACAGTCTTTTCTTATGAGATGCCACATTTTTAAGTAAAAACTGAAAAAAACCCCACTCAGTAAGGACTTTCTTCAAATTCACTTGTCTGGATTTTTATTATCAAGTAATCCACAGACATTTCAGCAGTTTTGGGGGAAAAATGGCAAGAAATAACTCCTCCATTTGTGAGAAACAAATTTCTCGAAAGGGAAATGTGTGTGCCATGCTTTTGTTCTTTGAAGTGTTATCCCTACGTAATCATTACACTTGGATGACTGCAAGGTTCCCTAGGAGATTTTCATCAGTCTTTTATAGCTATCAAAGTTTTATAGGGCAAACTTACCTTGCCACTAGTGACTCATGATGTTTGTGATTGTTGTTGCTCATTGGGTTTGCCTTTCGGTGGTCATATTGTGTTGACTTATACCCTAAATGTACAGAAATGGACCAGTGACTCAGTGATTCATTGAGGTATGAAAATAGTACAAAGGGACTTCCAGTATCACGTATGAAAATGTCACTGCTATGCTTAAAATAAGAAAAGGCCAGAGAAATAAAAAAAAATCAATTACTTAAAAAAAATATATCAAAAGCTTAAATCACAGAAATAATTGCCACATGTGGGCAACTGTGAACTCTAAAGCACCAGGTGTATCCAGGGAATTCAACTACCTGAGACCTGGTTATCTGCATTAGAAACCACTGGTCACAGAAATGGGTGCAAACATCCATTCCTTTAGCAGATTTTGGAGGCTGAATGTAGAATAATGAACTTGGTGACCTTCCCTCAGGAGCCCCAACAAGCTTTTCAAGGAACACCCTAACAAAAATCACCTGCTGATCCTGACTGAAGATGGGCATATTAACCATTTTATTTTAATTTTTTTCCTAGTGACCTCTGCACACCATCCAGATCATTAACTATTTTAAAAAACACACTAGGAATTCTTCCAGTAGAAAAAGTTTTCTTCACTTCATAGACTGAGCACTTTCCTCTGCCCAGCTCTGATTTTCTATGTTGAGAAAGTTGTTTGTCCCGTTCCAGTCTCCTAAGGAGAACCAGTTGATGGGACAAGGCTACAAAGAAATGGTGTAAAATGTGACAAGAAAAGAAGTAGAAGCTGGTGTTGGACAAGAATAGAGCATCGTTGGGAGAAAGAAATGTCATAGCACTGGAAACCAAACAGAAAAATCTGTGGAAGAAAAACCAGACTTACATGGGAAAATCATAGAGTGTAGTTTTTCCTATACCCCAACACAAACAGTTGGAAAACACGGAATCTCTGTATGATCAGCTTTGCACTGGGGAGATAAAACCAAAGAGAAGACATAGTCACAGGGACACCAGAGGAACTAGAATCCCTAAATACATCCATAAACTCTAGTGAAGTTAACATGAAAGCCCAGATTAAAGACCAACTTTCCCTGTTTACTATTGTCCCACATGGCGGGGCTACAGTCAGGGAAGCTGAAGCTAAACTGAGCATGGTGGCATTCACATGTAGACCCAGCTACTTGGTAGTCTTAGTCATAAGGATTACTTATCCTAGGTCTTTGAGGTGAAAATCTCTGCCTCTAAAACAGCCCACCAATAATACAACAGACAAAACACAACAGGAGAGAGAGGGAGACAATAGCCACACAAGCTAACATTAGAGATGAAAGAAGAGTCATCTCTACCGACCCTACAGAGAGTAATAAGATAATAAGGGGCCTGACAAGCTGGCTCCAGTTTATAATCCTAGGAGCTTGGGAGCCCAAGGAGGGAGGATTTTAACCTGAGCTGAATTTGAGTCACATAGTAAGTTCTAAGATAGCCTGGGCCACAAAGTGACATGTGTTTCACAACACAAATCAGAACAGAAAGATAAGGAGTTACAAAGAACTGTATGATCAGAAGTTTGGTACTCAGATGAAATAATTTTTTAAAAGGCACAGAATACAAAATTTTACTGAAGAAAAAAAATGGACAATCTAAATAACTAAATCTCTATTAAGGAAATGAAATCAATATTTAAAATCTTCCTTGTGGTCAGCAATATTCCTATTCAACATTTTCCTGGATATTTTACCTAGTGCAATAAGATAATAAAGAGTGTATAGATTATAAAGAACAAAATAAAACTGCCTTATTTCAAATAATGTTAACTACCTGTATAGAACACTAAAAAAAAAAATGTACAGAAAGGTTTCTGGTAACTAGTTAGTGAAGATATCAAAGACACAAGGGCCATGGTAAATACTTAAAAAATATTGCTTCCCTATACAGTAGGAAAGAATAAATAGGAATGTGAATTTTAAAAAGCTACATGGGGAAAATTGAAATATTTAATATAGATCTGATAAATTGTTTTCTTGATGACATATGAAGAAAAGTTTGAAACACTGATAAAAAACTCTTCAGATCAAGTGAATAGGGAGGTGTTCCAGGTCATGCTCATGGACTGAATATAGTGTTGTCAAGATGTGAATTTTCCCAACTTCCTGTACAGATCAAAGGCTTATCAGTCAAAACCTAAAAGAAATTTTTTGATAATTTTTTATTTATAATTTTATATAATAATATATATTTTAATTATATTTTATATAATCACATATAATTATATAATATGTTATATATTATATAATATAAATTATTATAGTAATATATATATTATTCCTCCCACTCGCCTCCAGCTTTCCTCCTCCCTCCTCAAAGAGGATAAGGCCTCCTATGAGAGTCAACAAAGTCTGGCATATCAAGTTGAAGTAGGACCAAGACTCTCTCCCTTGTATCAAGGCTGAGCACGGTGTTCCTCTACAGAGAATGAGTTCCCAAAATCCAGCTCATGCACTAGAGATGAATCCTGGTCCCACTGCCAGAGGCCCCACAAACTGCTCACTCCACACATCTATCATCCATATACGGAGGGCCTAGTTCGATCTCATGCAGGTTGCCCAGCTGTCATTCTAGACTCAGTAGCTCCCCGTAGCTCAGTCACCTGTCTCTGTGGGTTTCCCCATCATGGTCCTGACCCCTTTGCTCATATATTCCTCCTCTATCTCTTTGACTGGACTGGGAGCTCACTGTGGATCTCTGCATTGCTCCCATCAGTTGCTGGATGAAGTTTCTATGATGACAATTCGGGTGGTCATCAATCAGATAAAAGGGGCAGGCCAGATCAGGCACCCTCCCCACCATTGCTTGGAGTCTAAGCCTGGGCCATCCCTGTGGATTCCTGGGAGTTTGCATAGCACCAGGTTTCTCCCTAACCCCAAAATGGCTCCCTCTGTCATGATATCTATTTTGTTATTTTCCCTCCTTGTCCCTTTTTCCAACTCTACCACCCCATTCCCTCATGTTCTCTTCTCATGTCCCCTTACCCTCCTCCATGCTCTCAGTTTACACAGGAGATGTTTTATCTATTTCCCCTTCCTAGGGAAATCCATGGATCTCTCTCTTAGGATTCTTCTTGCTATTTAGCTTCTCTGAGGTTGTGGATTGTAGCCTGGTTATCCTTTACTTTACATCTAAAATCCACTTATGAGTAAGTGCATATCGTCTTTGTATTTCTGAGTCTGGTTACCTCACTTGGGATGATTTTTTCTAGTTCTATCTATTTGCCTGCAAATTTCAAGATGTCATTTTTTTTAACTGCTGCATAATACTCCATTGTGTAAATGTACTACATCTTTTTAAATATCCATTCTTCAGTTGAGGGGCATTTTGGTTGTTTCCAGGTTCTGGCTATTACAAATAACGCTGCTATGAACATAGTTTGTGCCAATATCCTTGTGGTATGAATGTGCATCCTTTGGGTATATGCCCAAGAGTGGTATTGCTGGATCATGAGGTAGACTGATTGCCAGTTTTTTTTTAAGAGAAACTACCATACTTATTTCCAAAATATTGGACTGTTCCCCTTGTTCCACATCCCCTGCATAGGCTGTCATCTGTGTTTTTGATCTTAGCCATTCTGAGAGGTATAAGATGGTATCTCAGACTTGTTTTGATTTGCATTTCCTTAATGGCTAAGGATGTTAAGCAATTAATTTTTTAAAGTATCTTTCTGCCATGTGAGATTCTTCTGTTGGGAATTCTTTGTAATGATGTATATTCCATTTTTTAATTGGGTTATTTGTTACTTTAATGTCTAGTTTCTTGAGTTCTTTATATATTTTAGAGATCAGCCCTATGTAAGTTGTAGGGTTGATAAAGATAATTTCCCATTCTGTAGGCTTTTGTTTTGTTTTATTCACTGTGTCCTTTGTGTTACAGAAACTTCTCCATTTCAGGAGGTCCCATTTATTGTCATTCTCAGTGTCTCTGCTATTAGTGTTATATTTAGGAAGTGGTCTCCTGTGTGATGCATTCAAGGGTATTTTCCACTTAATTTTTTTTTTTTATCAAGTTCAGTGTAATTGGGTTTATGTTGAGGTCTTTGATCCACTTAGACTTGAGTTTTGTGCAGGATTTAGATATGGCTCTATTTGCATTCTTCTACATGCCACCATCCAGTTATGCCAGCACCATTTGTTGAAGATACTATCTTTTTTCCATTGTATATTTTTGGCTTCTTTGTCAAAATCAAGTGATTGGTGTGTGGATTAATATCATTGTCTTCAATTTGATTCCATTGATCCATGTGTCTGTTTTTATGCCAATACCAACCTGTATTTATTGCTATAGCTCTATAGTAGAGCTTGGAGTCAGGGATGGTGATACCTCTAGAAACTCCTTTTTACACAGGATAGTTTTGGTAATCCTGGGTTTTTGTTTTTCATATGAAATTGAGTATTGTTCTTTCAAGGTCTGTGAAGAATTGTGTTGGGATTCTCATGGGGATTTCATCGAATTTGTAGATTGCTTTTGGTTAGACTGTCATTTTTATTATACTGATCTTACCTATCCAAGAGCATGGAAGATCTCTCCATTTTCTGATATCTTCTTCAATTTCTTTCTTCAAAAACTTAAAGTTCTTGTCACACAGGTCTTTCATTTCTTTGATTAGAGTTATTCAAAGATACTTTGTATGATTTTTGGCTTTTATAACGGGTAGTGTTTCCCTGATTTCTTTTTCAGCCATTTATCATTTGTATATAGAAGGGCTATTGATTTTTTTGAGTTAAACTTCTATCCTTCCACATTACTGAAGGCATTTATCACTTGTAGGGGTTTCCCGGTAAAATTTTGGGCATCACCTACATATATTATTATTTCATCTGCAAATAGCAAAGCTTTAATTCTTCCTTTCTAATTTGGATTCCCTTGACCTCCTTTTTTGTCTTATTGCCTTTGCTAGAACTTTGAGTGCTATATTAAATAGATACGGAGAGAGTAGTCAGCCTTGTCTTGTTCCTGATTTTAGAGGAATGGCTTTGAGTGTCTTTCCATTTAGTTTAACGTTGGATGTTGGCTTGCTGTACATTGCTTTTATTATGCTTAGGTATGTTCCTTGTACCCCTGATCTCTCCAAGATCTTTTTTCATGAATGGGTGTTGAATTTTGTCAAAGGCTTTTCAGCATCTAATGAGATGATCATGTGGTTCTTTTTTCTAGAAAGGGATTTTGATTATACTGAGAAACCCAATCTAAACGACATATGGAAAAGTAAAGAACTTTCCAACAACCCTCAAAAGTTGGGCATGTGGTGGCTTATTATTGTAGTCCTAGCGCTCAGAGATTGAGTCAGGAAGATTGGGCTCATCTTGGGATACATATGTAATACCAGGGCTCCCTGGGATATAGAGTGAGACACCGCATCCAAACTAAACAACACTCAGACCCAAATCCAACTCCAAGGAAAAAAAGGAACCCGGGAAATCCAGCACAATACAGAAGAGCAAAGTTAGAGGACTTACATAACCTATTTTCAAGACTTAACCTAAAGCTAGCATATTCAAGAAAATATGGTATTGTAAATGTAGAGAATTACATATTAGTGGAAGAGACTAGAAATTACACATAAATACAGTATCTATTATAAACACCAACACACACACACACACTCACAGGTATACATACGCACACATACACACACATACATACACATACACACACATATACACACATACACACACATACACACATACACCCACATACACACATACACACACATACACACACACACATACACACACACATACACACAAAGGCATACATACAGAATATTACTGAATTTTGACAAAGGTGCTAAGTCAACTCAAAGAGGATATACAATCTTTTTAAACAAATGGTACTGAAGCGATTGAATATTCATATGTGAAAACACTGAACCATAAACCTAACAACCATAAACATAAGCCTTAGTATGTTATAAAATTAATTAAAAATACATCATAGATATACATAGAAACTATAAAGCATCCAGAAGAAAATAAAAGAGAAAACTGAGGCAGCCTATATTTATGACAGGTTTCAGGTTCAACACACAAAAAAACCCCAAAATCCACAAAAATGTTAAGATAGACTTGAACACACACAAAAAAAAACCACTTAAAATGTGATTTTTTTCATAATGGAGTTAAATACAAACTATATAAGAGGTGTATACAAAAAGAACTCAATTGAAATATAATGAGAAAAATAATCTGAGAAATGTTTAGCCAAAGGGTTGTAGATAGAAAATAAATAAATGCAAAGATGCTTGTCACCATTAGTCACCACGAAACTGCAAATTAAAAACATAACAAGATACCATCGCACCAACGTTGGGAATGGATAAACTCCAGAGCCTTGGAAATAGTAATTTCTGGAAGCTGTTTAGAAATGAGAATCATAATTTAATGCTTGTAGGAATACTAAGTGGCATAGTTACTGTGAAAGACAACTTCTCACATAACTAAAAACAATTTTATCGTAGGCAGCAATTGCATCCCCAGGCACCTAACTACCTAATCTACCTAACAAGACTCATGTCTACATGGATATTTATAATAGTTTTATTCATAATCAACAAATACCAGAAGCAAGATGACCTTCAATTGCTATTGAATGAGATGACACTATGCGTGCATTTATTGTTATATTATTGACTGGTTAAAAGAAAATGAGAAACCAAACCCTCAAAAGACACGAATGAATATTACATGCATATGGCAAAGTGAAAATCCAAGAAAGGTTGTGCCAAGTATACATCTATGAGGTAGTAAACAAATGGTGAAGAATTTGGGGGAGGGACCACATTGACAGGTAAAATATAAGAATGTATTTAGGTTAGTGAAATATTTCTTGTGATTTTGAAAGGACAAATAAAGAACAACACAAAATTTTCTAAAATCATCTTTCATGAAATGAATGGACTTTACAATGTGAATTTTGGGAGTGCCAAGACAAAATACATACTAAGATGTCATACGTACACACATGTCAGACTTAGTTTAAACAGTTGTATGCACCGACCCAGACACATATAGAAATTGGGGATAGTCCAGGCTACACAGTGAGACTCTTGTTTCAAAAGAAAGCTCTCTGGTGCAGGAGAATTCTAGGCAATTTACATAGATTCTATACCTTTGAGGAGGTGGAACATAGGACCCCACACCTTAAATATGGACAATGAATGTTGACCTCCTTCCTAAAATATTTACTATGAAAAAGGAAGAGAAGGAAAGGAATAATTCTTGAGTGGGAAAACTTGGCAAATGCCCCTCAAAGATCAGCACAGACAACAGGGACAAGCCACTCTGATGTCGTATCTCTACAATGCGATGTGACACATCTCTGTGGCCTTCCTCTTGAATTTCAGACTCTGAAGCAATCCTGAGAAACCTTAGGCAAACTAAAAGAGAAAGATGTTGCACGAATAAATTAGACTCGGGGATAGATCTCTAAAGAAGTTGGAGATACTAGAGGGTATAAACACCCCAGTCAGATCTTACCCAGCTGTCTTCCAGCTTCCTCAGCCTCCCTTCCCTTGGAATGGCTCCTCTGTGTTTCTATCCTGTCTTAAGTACTCTTTTGGTAATTAAGGCATGGCCCCACCACACCTGCTTGGGAGCCTGGAATTCCTTCTATAGTCTGAAGTGACCTTGACTCAGTTGGGATTAAGGGTGTAGGTCACCACTCCCAGGATACTCCCTGTGCTGGGATTGAAGGTTTAAATCACCATTCTCTGATTTTCCTAGACTGACTGTGGTTAGAGCTCTGGGACTTCTGGAGCTTTTACTAACGCCTCACATAGACTGTGGGTAGATTCACTCTGATATCTCCAAAACTTCTGGAACTTTTATTTGAGGTATTATATGGATATTAGTTACTAATGGTGATTAGATGCTGAGTGCATAGTTGTGACCAGTTTGAACTTGTGAGTGTTGTAGTGATACAACATGCTTATCAGTGGGGAAATGAAGAGAGGCCCTCAGTATTATCATAACACTTTTTAGGAATCAGATATTATCCTTAGGAAGAGTTCTTAAAAGGATAAATGAAAATAATAGAAACATTAAAAGTCAAAATACTGTCTTAAAATAGAAGTCAAGACATATTGAGTGTAGTGTTTTTAAGCTAGAGGCTCAACGCAGAAAGGCTGAATGGGAAGTAGAGGTGACTGTGTACTGGGTTTTATTGTATCCATACCTCCTAAAGTTCCAACCCCTGTGCTGTCAGCTGTCTACTTCAAGGTGAGTGTGGAGCCATCAAAGTGCTGTGTCATTTGCAAGCAGCGCTTATGAGTTTTCATCAAATTAATTGGATTGCTAAAGAACAAGCCTGTTTTCCAGTCTAGAGTGTGTAGAATGCCTTTTTCAAAAACAAAATAAAAGTGTGATGTGTTGGGGGGTGTTAGGTTGGGGAAAAAGGCTAAAATTTTGAGGCAGCATTCCAGGTTACATCTTTGATAGTAAGAATAAGTACAAGTCACATCATTTCTGAATACCTTTTAAAGCTAGGTTCAAAATAATGACAAATAAAATGTTACAAGGGGAAGAACATGTTACTGGCAAGATTCCTTCATGAGCAGACACTGCTGCCTGTTGAGGGTTTCACTGAATTCCATATGTAATTCCTGGTATGATATCACTTGTAAGTCACCTGCATTTAGCTTGTAAAAGGGCATTAATATGCAGAACATGAATTCATTTTTAGTATTATATATATGCACATATATCTAGACAGATATGAAGGAAACAAACTTATTTAACATGTCAAATATCCTTTCCTGTTAATTACTAAAATCCATGCCATGGAAGATACATTTACAATTTTTTATTTTATTGATTTTTTAAATTTGTGTCTACGTCTGCATGTGGATATGTGCACATAAAAGCTGGAGTTATAAGTTGTTGTAGTGGGTTTTCTCGGGTCCCAGCTAGCCAAAGATCCCGGACCCACAGACTTGCCCGGCGCCGCTTAGCCGCCCGCCGCCCAGGTCCCCAGAAACGACTCAGACGCTTCTATTTACTTCATGCTGTTTGGCCTATGGCTCAGGCACATTGCTAGCTAGCTCTTACATCTTAAATCAACCCATTTCTATTAATCTGTGGGCCACATGGGCCCGGCCCGTAGCTCACCCATGTTCTTTACATGTTGTTCTCTGCGAGGCTTGCTCGATCTGCCTCTAACTCCGCCCTGCTTCTCCTCCCCAAACTCCTCCCATTTCTTCTATGGTGCCCGCCATGACCCAACATAGCACTTTTATTTAAAGATACAGCACACACAAATGCATTCTCACATCAATAAGTAATTATGAAATGTTCAGTGTGGATTCTTGGAAGCATAATCAAGTCTTCTGCAAAAGCAGCAAGCATTCTTAATCACAGAACCACCTCTCCGGTCTCCAGAAGATACTGTTTTTTATTTAGCCATTGATTTGCAAGCCCTGTTACAGATTTCAGAGTGTGTAAAAATCAATGTCAAGAAGGAGTTAGTGGATGCATTTGTTCTTAACTACTGGATGGTCATACATAGACCCACAATATGTAGATACGTGTAAGTACATTCTATGATGCTTCTAATTATGAATTTTTCAGAACATATGCCCATTACTAAATGGCACATGACTACATCAATAATACTCTTTCATTTCATGGTGCAGATAGTACTCATTGCCTTACTGAGAGTCATTAGCAATAAGCAACATAACCCTAAATTTTGATTCAAGAATGAAGAGTGTTGTATAATATTTTCATGCAGTGAAATCATGGTCACTTTGGGTTCATATTGTTTTTGTTTACACACTGAAGTCTTGGTCTCCAGATTGAGGTGCTTTTGGGAAAAGTGTTGGAAACTTTAGAAGGTTGGGCTTAGCTAGAGAAAGGAGGTCATTGGAGGAAGGTCATTAGGGGCTATATCAAGCTCAGGCCCATCTCTGGCTAACTTCTTCCTGTCTGCCATGAGGTGTTTATACCACTGTGATATTCTGCCTCACCATGGGCCTAGAATCAATGGAGTAAAACTGATGAACTGGAACTGTGACCCAAAATAGATCCTTTTCTCAAGGTGTTCTTAGATATGCTATATTAGCGAGAGAGAGAGAGAGAGAGAGAGAGAGAGAGAGAGAGAGAGAGAGAGAGAGAAAGAGAGATATGCTCAAATGAAGTGTTCTATCTTTGTCTGTTTGTCTATCTATCTATGTCTATCTTCTATCTATTGACAGTTCCAGCTGGCCAGGAACTTACTTTGTAGCTAAGGAAAACCTTGAGTTTCTGTTATTCCTACTCCTATCTCCTGAGTGCAGGAATTCTATGTGCTTGCCAATATCAGCAGGGTTGGGGATCAAACCCCAAGACTCTGTACACTTTGTGTAAACATTCTACCAACTAAGACAAGTCCTAGCCCCAAGATCTGTTGATTTTGTTACATGGATGAACTAACTTTTGGAAAAGATGGTTACACATGTTACAATGTTTATGGATCCCCAAAATAAATATTAATCTTACTTAATCTAGAAGAGACACTATATATTATTATGGGATGATCGATGGGTGTTGCTGGGTCCTAATTGCTCTCTCAGGAGAGAAAGCGAGAAGGCACAAGATCAACAACACAGACCCCAGGAGTCCCATTAAAAAGGACTAACTCCTTTATTCAACAATGGAGAGCACCTTATATATTCTCCTCCCAGGACCCAGGCTGTGTCATGATCTAGTTATGTTGCATTTCTGTCCCTTATTGGTTGGGCACAATCAGAAGATCTGACAGCATCTGCTGCTAGGCAGATTTCCAACAGTCAGGAAGTCTGGGCAGTGCTTGTTGCTAGGCAGATTCCGAGAAACCAGGAACATTGGACAGCAGTTGGTGCTAGGCACTCTGGCAGATGCCAGGTTGGCTCATAAGGAAGTACATTATGTACATTCCTTGGCAACTGGTTTGAGGCAATTTCCTTGGTCCTATGGGCCTGTCCTACAAGTGGGAACCTGAGGTTGTACAGTATACAGAAGCCTCTACATGCAAACACATAAAAATTTAATGTCCTTTCCCAGCTTAGCTAAGCAAGTTAAGTTTAAATGTAACAACAAACCAACACAAATTTCTTTTTATTCTTCACAATCTCCTAGACAGAAAATTCATTCTTATCATAGACTTTCAAATTAGAGGCATGTGGCATCTTTCCTCTCTTTAACAGCTTTCACCTTTTTGCGTAATGGGAGCATTTATCATTTCCTTGGATGTATCTGAAATACTAGCATCGCTACTCTTGCACTTTGGGACCAGAACTAAACAAAACACAGGTTATACGAACACTAATGATATAATACAATGATAACTGAAAATGAGGATAGCTGCTAAGTGAGCAGGGAACACAGACGGTGTGGATATGCTAGACACAGACGTTGTGGATATGCTAGACCAAGGACTGACTCCATTCTAAAAGAGACAAAGTAGGCTGCTGTGAGATTTCATCACACCGCTAAGAATGAAGCACAATTTAAAGCTTATGAATGATTTATTTCTGAAATTTTATGTTTAATATTTTTGGACTATGATTGACTGTAGATTATTGAAACCACAGAAAGTAAAGCCATGGGTAAGAGGGGGCAGCTTTCCCAGGATATGGAATCTTTTTACTTTAGTCTTCCTTTCCTGGTATCTCCATGGTTACCACTTTCTTCCTATAAATTGTTGACATGAAAAATGAAATAAAAACATGATGCATGTGACTTTTTATTAAATATATTAGGTGGGACATCTAATTTTGTTATAAATTCCTACTGGAATCTCTCAGATATGAAAATAAAACATGGACCCATGGGGCAAAAAGAACTAGAAAGAAAAATGGCAAAGCTCTGAAAACAGCCAGCAAAGGGTGCAGGGGGATTATGTTGTTACATTGTAAATAATTGTCCCGCCTACTAGTTTAATAAAAACGCTGATTTGCCAAAGGCAGACAGGAAGTGTGGGCTGGGCTACCAGACTAAGAAAACTCTGGGAACAGGAAGAACAGAGCAGAGATACCAGAAAGTTGCCAGACAAGCCAGAAGATACAGAGGGCAACTATGCTGCTCTGAGAAAAGGTACTGAGCCCCATGGCTGAACAGGATAAGAATCATGGGTTAGATTAAGGATAAAAAGTTAGCAAGTTATATGCCTGGATGCCAGGTCAATCAGCATACAATTAATATAAGCATCTGAATGTTTCATTGGGACTATGGGACTATAGACCAGAAAGTCTGGGCCATGAGGCTAGGCTGGAAAGTCTGGGCCAGAAACATCATACAATAAATGGCAGCCCAAAGTGGGTAAAATATGCCCACACAAAGCCATAAAAGCTTGAAAGCAGTCTAGAGTGCAAAAATGGAGCCAAAAGCAGCTTCTGAGTTGTGTTTCTCAAGGGGGCCATGGTAAAGAGACTGAGTGGTTTATTGGACTAAATTACATTTTTTTTTCCCTTCATGAAACTTAAGCTGAGCAAGGCCAGTTCCTGAGCTTCAATGTAAGCAAGGAACTGCATATGGTGGATTTAATGTTTCTGTTAATATAGACAAAAAGAAAACAGAGTGCAAGACTGCTTTTTAGTAGTAGTATTTTCTTGGGCGAGCTCTTTGCTAGAGGCAAATAGAGGCACACCTTTTTTTTTTTTTTAAATAAATAAGCATCTTGATTGAGCTTGAGAGACAAAACACTTGTGAGTCTTTTAAGAGGCCCTGCTTCCAAATACTTAAATGGAGTTCATGAGCATCAGACAGCAGTGCTTTACTTGGTGATTATATGGACCCTAAAATTCCCCAGAGTAACTGAGCTAAAAAGATAAATTCTATGAAGCTAGACTAGGAGCTGGGTGTAGCCAGCCAGCCAGCCATCTACCAACCTTTAATCCTTAGCCACAACTTGACAGATTAAAGGTGTGGTCAGAAACAGAAAGAAATAGAGAGATCTGGGTTAGCTCAGCCACCCTAGCCAAGCCTATAATCCATAGCCACACCTTGATAGATTAAAGGTATGTACAGAATCAGAAAGTAATGAAAAGAAGCTGGGTAGAGTCAGTCACCCTAGAAAAGCAAAGGTGTGGTCAGAAACAGAATTAGATAAGAAATAAGAGATATACAGTAAAAACAAATTCAAAAAACTAAATGTTTTAGAGTGTGTTAAAAATATACATGGGCTTGATAGGGAAAAGAAAAGTGGAAAAGGGAAGTCCTTAAAAAAGAAATAGAGTAAAAGAAAATAGTAGTAAGCCACTCAAAGATGGAAAATGTTGGAGGCCGCTGGCTCCAGCTCCTCAAGGTGGCGCTATTATCTGGTGCTGGCCAACCCGCCTTAGTCAGTAGAGAACGCATGCGTGCTCTCGCGAGACTGGTTTCTCAGCCTCTTCCGTGGCGTCATGTGGGATACTGGACTGCAACCTATAGGAAGATATTACGTCTAAAGCGGGGGCCGTTCGGCTGCCGGGCGCGGGCTCTAGGCCGCGCGGAGGGCGGCTCAGCCCGGGCCACGCCGGGGCCTAGCTCTCTCTCTTTCGCTTTCTCTTTCCCCACCGGGGCCTGTCGCCGCGCGGCCCCCATCTCCCTCTCTCTCCTCTCTCTGCCCTCCCCTCCATTTTCCGTAAGCTAAATGCTCTCCCCCAAGACCCATTAAAGCTGTACTGCAGAAGGATCCTATGTGTGTGCCGCGTCTTTTCTTGCTGGCGAGAAGTGGGTGCGGGACAGGAAAATACAAAGAATGTCTGGATACTGTATGCTATTTTGTCTTGTCTTTAAGATTTTTGACTAAAAATGAAGTAGTAAAAGCTTCTAAAAGCCATTTGATTACAAATGCTCCTGGATTAATTCAATCTATATATTTTGTAAATGAGTTGACTTTAAAATTGAAATAAAAAATATGCTACTTTGGAAAAGAAGTTTTCTTTTTATTTCCACAGAAAATGAGAAGCTATGGATTTATTCCTGGTTAAAGAAAATAAGGATTGATAGAAGAAGACTCCCTGAGAAATCTCCAATGGAAAAGGATGGCCTAGATGATTCAGGATTGTAGAGCACCTCTGTTGGAGTTTCCTCTGAGCTCTGTACCCAAAAATACTTCAAGGAGAATTTGAGATTATTCAGCCTCAGAGACTACTTCACTAAAAACTTTTCCATAATCCTAAATATTTCTTTAGGTCCACATGGGATTGCCAGTACCCCCATTCAGCAGGAAATAGCCTAGAGAACAGCACCCACATTCCCCAAAAATGGATTATGAATGTTTGTCTTTGGTTATAGTGTTGGTTATAAGTCATTATAGGTGATTGGGGAAAAGGATATTAGATTTGGAGTCCTTGTTTTAAAAAGAGAAAAGGGGATATGTAGGGGAATTATCTTGTTACATTGTAAATAATTGTCCTGATTACTAATTTAATAAAAACGCTGATTGGCCAAAGGTAGACAGGAAGTGTGGGCAGGGCTACCAGACTAAGAAAACTCTGGGAACAGGAAGAACAGTAGAGATGCCACAGAGTTGCCAGACAAGCCAGAAGATGCAGAGGAAAACTATGCTGCTCTGAAAAAAGGTACTGAGCCCCATGGCTGAACAGGATAAGGATCATGGGTTAGTTTAAGGGTAAAGAGCTAGCAAGTTATATGCCTGGATGCCAGGTCAATCAGCATACAATTAATATAAGCACCTGAATGTTTCATTGGGACTATGGGACTGTAGACTAGAAAGTCTGGGCCACAAGCCTAGGCTGGAAAGTCTGGGCCACAAGGATAGCCTGAAAGTCTGGGCCAGAAACATCATACAACAAAGGGGTATCAGCAAATTTATCAGGACAGGCAAATTTGAAGCTTTAGTTGATGGTGGAGGAAAACCAGACTGTAGATCTTTAAAGGCTTTTGGATCTCAAAAATGGAAGTACCAGGTCCATCTGAAGGTAGTCCTTCAGAAGAAGCTGAAAATGGGAGATACAGTGTGTAAGAGGCAGGTGGAGAAGACTCATCCTTCCACATCTCTGTCATCAGATAGCATCTTCTTATATTCTGGGCCACTTGGTTCTAACAGTATGAGGGAGGGAATGGTTTTGGTTCCTGATTTCAGAGTTTTAGACCATCATGGTGACGGGAGTGTGTCAGGGAAGAGCAGTCCACTTTGTGGCAGCCAGGAAGCATAGAGCGAGACATATAAAAAGGACTCAGTGAAATATATGATCCTCAAGGACATATTCCAATGGCATGTCTTATTCTGATGAGGCCCCACCTCTTACCGTTCACCTCTCTTAATGATGTTACCATTGTATGACTCCATCAAGGGCTTAATTCATTCATTAGGTCACTGCTCTCATGGTCTAATTGTTTCTGGAAGAAGCATTAGAGAGCTGTGCTTCATTAATCTCTAAGACATTTTTTAATGTAATAAAATGGACAAGATTAGCTATCACAAATGTGTTAACTGAAAGGAGAGGGAAAGTATGAATCTGTAAGTAATATAATCACTTAGCCTTCATTTTCTGATTGCTTCTTGAAGGGTGTTGGGCCATGCCTCTAGGAAGGAACTAGAATTAGTTTTCTCAGTATCTCTAGAATATGAATCAAGAAAGAAAAATGATATGCTGAAGGTGGAAACCTGTCTGTCTGTCTGTCTGTCTGTCTGTCTGTCTATATTGTATATAAGGTTGCCTCAGTCAAAGATCTCATCACTGAGTCCTTAGCTAGCAGAGTCCAGTGATGAGGAATTTAGCTCTGAAGAGCGTAGTAGACAGAGGAACCAACACCAATGGCTTGGGAAGGACCATCAAGAGACTCCATGTGCTAGATAGTTTTATGTCAATCTGACACAAGCTAAAATTATCTGAAAGATGGAAACCTCAATTAAGAAAATACCTCCTAAGATCTGGCTGTAGAACATTTTCTTAATTAGTGATTTATGGAAGAGGGCCCAGTCCACTGTGGGGAGTGCGATCCCTGGGCTGATGGTCCTGAGTTCTATAATTGAGCAGGCTGAGCAAGCCATGACAAGCAATCCAGTAAGTAGCTCCCCTCTGTGGCCTCTGCATTACATTCTACTTGGGGGGGGGGAATTCCTGGGCTGTTTGAGCTCTTGTCCCGACTTTTCTCAATAACGAATAGTTATAAGGAAGTGTAATACAAATAAACCCTTTTCTCTCAAGCTTGCTTTTTGATCATAGTATTTCATCACAGCACTAGAAAGCCAGACTAGGATACTATGGAATCCAGTGGTCAAGTTAGTTAGTTTTCACACTATCTGTACACAGCTCTTTCTCCCCGTATTTATTCCTTGTTATTACTCTGGTTGACAGAATGAACCTGGAAGAATAAAGCCTACATTGAGATGAACTAATATCTTATGTAATAGCTGATTTTATTTAGGGCATCAGACAATTTATACTCTGAGGGAGTTCTGAGAGTTGAATAAGGTCATGTGAGCAAGGTTCACTGGAGTTCAAGTTGTATACAGTCACAGGACAAGGTCACATGCGTTCAGGATAAATACAGTCATGAGAATAACCTATGTTTGGAAACATCAGCTAAATAATAATTATATAAGATGATGGGTAATCTGAAGTAAAGCCACTTCAATTTACTACATCTTGGAAGCACATTCTAAGGACAACCCATGTTATGAAGAAATTACAAGACTTTTGTCTTATTTCTTTGGGGGCTTCTCATAAGCTCTCTCTCCCCCTCTACACACACACACACACACACACACACACACACACACACACACACACACACACGCACACACACACACTTTCCTCCCAAGCCTTCATTTTGCTTTCTTTGCCAAAAGATCTGGTTTTCAGGGTCATCAAGGCACTTCCTAAGATAATATTTCTACATACTTTTCTGTTTAGTTCTTTAGCCAAAACTCCTTTATCTCTTCCCACACTGTTTTCTTGTAGAGTTCCTCCTTGTAATGGTTCCTATGAGATGGATAGGAAACATTAGTCTTAGTGTGTATTTTTTTTCATTCAAATTATTCATAGGTAATATATATGTATATATGTATTAGTACATACAGAACTATTGGTGTATCTTTACTACTTAAGTAATTACTCTTAAGGGGTTAATGTTTTGCTGTTGACTATTCCTTTGTTTCATAGTGTGTCAAGGATGATGATGATGATGATGATTGCTGGTACAGACAATTCTATTCTTGGGAGGAGTAGGTATAAAAATTGGTGCCACAAATACCAGTCTGATACCTCAATCCTTTTACAACCTAGACTTTTCTTAGCTTTGAAAACTATTTCAATGAAAGAAGGGCAATGAACACAAAATTTTTTTTTGTCAATAATCTGACATGAAAAATCAAGACATGTCTTCTTCAAAAACTACCAGTCACACAGTAATGTTCCCCTAATAAGAGTAACCCAGTCAAAATTCCAAAGAGGCTAAATAGATATTTATAATTATAATTAAAGAAATTTCAAATTATATTAATGAACTTCTGAGCTAATTCCAAAAGAACAAACAAGCAAATAAAACAAGAAAGTCGATAGATGATATGAAAATAGAATTCAGTAAATAGAAATGTTGAATAAAAACCCAACTGAAATGAACATGGAAATGAAAAATTCAATAAACAAAATAAAAACTCAGTGAAAACTCTTAAAAGGATGGATCAAGAAAAGAACAGACAATTAGGACTTTATGGCAAAGTAGAAAACCTGGAATATTCACTGGAAAGGAAAGCATGATACTTTAATGAAAATATACGGAAGGAGCATGTGAGGTGTTTGAGACACTTCAAAAAGACAACATCCATGAAGCGTGGATGAAAAAGGAAAAGAATTTCATACAGAAGGCATAGAAAATATTTTCCCGCTCAGAGGCTAAGAGCACTGACTGCTCTTGCAAAGAACCTAGGTTCAATTCTCAGCACACACACAATAGCTCACAGCTGTCTGTGACTTCAGTTTTAGGAGACCAAAGTACCAATGCACATAAGATAAGAATAAATAAAAAGGAAAATATTTCCCAGGTAATCACAGCAGAAAAATCACAAAATCTAGAAAGAGCAAGACCCATTCCAAGACAAGGGGCACATCGAATGAATAGAACAACAAAACCCAAAACAAACAAAACACCTCTCACCATTATATAACTAAAGTCAACAAACAAAACACCTCTCACCATTATATAACTAAAGTCACAAATATTCAGAGCAAAGAAAGTGAACTGAAACCTTTAAAGAGGTAACTGCAAAGTCACGTACGAAGACAGGTCCATAAGAAGCAGAATCTTTAAATGTCAAAGTGGAATGAAGTATTTCAAATTCTGAAGACCACAGCTGCCAACCCAGACTCAGAGAATCTTTCTGTCATAATGAAAGCAAAAGAACAAGAGTAGATTTCGTAACAAGACAGTCTTACCTACAGATCATAGTAGAAGTTCTTTAGACTGAGCAGAATGATAGATATACCCAAGAGGCCACAAGGATTAATTAAAAATGACAGAAAAAATGGAAAAGCAAATGAGAAGCAGGTAAACGCCAAATAGAACAAATGAATAAAATGCCAGCTGCAAACCTTTCCTTCATCCAGCAACTGATGGAAGCAGAAGCAGAGATTCCATAGCTAAGCCCAGGGTTGAGCTCTGGTCCAGCTGAAGAGAGGGAGGAGAGATTATATGAGCAAAGGGGTCAGGACCATGAGGAGGAGACCCACAGAGACGGCTGACCTGAGCTATTGGGAGCTCACTGACTCTGAAATAATAGCTGAGGAACCTTTATTGAATGGAACTAAGTCCTCCAAATGTAGATGACAGCCAAATGGGCAGTGTGTGGAGCCTCTTTCAATCAGACCTGAGTGTATTCCTGCTGCATGAACTGGCTTCTTGGATCCCATTCCCTTCAGAGGAACACCTTATTTGGCCTTGATACTAGGTGGGAGGGTCTAGGTCCTACCTTAACTGGAGACTTACCTTGGGTCCTTGCCCTCCCTGGGGAATGAATGGGGGGATGGGTGGGCAGAGGTTGGGGGAGGACTGGGAGGAGGGGAGTGAGGGGGAGCAGTGGTGAGTATGGGAATTTTCTTTAAATAAAAAAGGGCATCTAATATTTCAGGATAACTTAAGTGAATATTCCTGGAATATGAAGAAATAGTTCAGTGTCTTCTGCTTAAACACTCAGCTCAAACATAATAATAGTACTATTCATTGTCCATTTAGTTTGAACCATGTATTTTTGAAGAAAATTTGTGTTTGTGCTGTGGAACATTTGTTTAATGATGCAAAGTTGTGTTACATTCTTTGATGTTGCATTTGTTTAACTCTGTGAAGCTGTGTCACTGTGCCTGTCTAAAATACCTGATGGTCTAATAAAGAGCTGAATGGCCAATAGCTAGAGAGGAGAAAGGATTGGTGAGACTGGTGGGAGACAGAATGAACACAGGAAGGAATCTAGGAGGAGAAGGAAGAGAAGGAGAACAGGGAGAGAAGGATGCTATGACCTAGCCACCCAGCCACCCAGCCACCCAGCCACCCAGTTACACAGCTACACAGCCACACAGCCACCCAGCCACCAGGTAACACAGCCACACAGCCACATAGCCATTCAGCCACACAGCCACACAGCCACCAGGTAACACAGCCACACAGCCACATAGCCATTCAGCCACACAGCCACACAGCCACCCAGTCACACAGCCACCCAGCCACCCAGTCACCCAGCCACATAGCCACACTCACACAGCCACACAGCCACCCAGCCATCCAGTCACACAGCCACACAGCCAGCCACAGAGTAAGAGTGAAAGTAAGATCACAGAAGCAAGAAAAAGAAAAAAGCCTAGAGGCAAAAGGTAGATGAGATAATTTAAAGTTAAGAAGAACTGGCTAGAAGCAAGCCAAGTTAAGGCAGGCATTTATAATTAAGAATAAATCTCCATGTGTGATTTATTTGGGAGCTGGGTGGTAGATTCCCCAAAAGAGTTAAAACAAACAAGAACAATGTATTGTATGTTGCACATTAAAAGTAGAATTAACTATTTTTTCTTCTTTTGAAGACAGTGTCTAGCCTTATACTCTATATAGATAAACTCAAGACCCTTCTGCCTCTACCTCCCCAGTGTTGGAGTTATAGGTGAGCATGACCACACTTGGAAATGACTCTGTTAATAGGTATCATTAGTGGACTATCAGATAAAATATTGAAACTTGGGATGAGTCAAGTTCAAATAGTTGGCAATGAGCAGAAACGAGACCTTAACTACAGTCAAATCCCTACTCTAAAATATAGTACTTCCATGACATTCTCAAGCTTTTCATATCGTACATGTAGAAGATGTCCTTATTTGGGAAGAAAACCGATGTTCATGTCCATGTTCCTGACTGACTAACTTCTTCTCTCCTCCCTCCCTCCCTTTCTTGCTTTCTTCTTCCCTTTTTTTTTTTTTAAAGTAAAGTCTTATTATGCAATCCAAGATGACCTGAAACTCACAGCAATCCTCCTGTCTCAGCCTCCCATGTGCTGGAATTACAGCTGCAAACAAGAACATCCAGCTTCAAATTTCCTAACTTTTAAAGTTATTGTTGATATTATGATTCACAGCACATAGCGGCCACATGGGAAACCAAACATGGTGCCAGTTGAACACCAAGTAAGGAGAGCATGCCCCTAGGTGGGGAGGCTAAGTAAATCTGCACCCACTGCCCTCTTAAAAAGTTGCCCACCAGGTGAATCTCTCTCTCTCTCTTCCCCCTCCTCTTCCCCCCCCCCCAGCAACTCCCCTGAATAAACTCTTGTGTGGCATCTGGCAGTGTGTGTGTCTCTCACATGCAAAACCAACAATTGACACGATCACTTTTAACTGATTAATACTGTAGGGATAAAGAACAGAAAATCAACAAATTTGTTTTATAATGAGACTTCTTGTACTTTATGAGAAATCTTTCCATTTGGTCCCTCTTTGCATGCATATATATATATGATATATGATATATGATATATGATATATGATATATATATATATATATATATATATATATATATATGATTAAAACCCTTCTGTGATAGCCAGGGCTACACAGAGAAACCATTTTTTGACAAACAAACACAAAAGCAAAGGAACAAAAGAGTCATTTATGTGGAAAGATGGGGAAAATCATAAGTTGGTTGGGTAGGGCTGACTGGGCAGGAAGGTGGAAAGGATCTGGAAAGAGTTGTGGAAGGGGAAAGAATAATAACAAAGTGTACTGTATACGTTTTAAAATAAAAATGAAAAGCAAATGCAACTCAAAGAAAGAATTAATAAACTCCATAATAATAGTATGAAGTATAGTTCAATAAACTTGGAAATCGGTAGCACATGTTTCATTATTGAGCATAATTGTGTGTTAGCCATTCACATGCGCTTGGTTGCCTATAACTGCATCACAATAGACAAATGAATCGTGCACTGGGACCTTATGACATCACTGGAAGGTAGGGCATTTTCAACTCCATTATCACCTCACAGGACCATTGTTACATACGTGGCTGTGATGCTTAGTTTTAAATATCAACTTGTTGATACTTCAAACATCTCAGACTATTTTGGAATTGCATCTTAGAATCACCTAGGAAGACTCTCAGCTGAGTAATTGTCTTTATTAGGTTGGCCTGTGAGCTTGTCTGTGGTGGATTGACTTGCTTATTAATTGATGTAGGAAGCCAAAGCTCAGTTTTGTTCATTCTCCTAGTTTGTTCTTGCTAGAGAAAGTAGAAGCGTGTCCTTTAGGTGGGTCTGTATTCAAAAGACAGAAAAATAGCTCAGAGCACCAGTTTGAGGTCAGATGCCCTGTGACTGGCTTCTATTGTTGATGTGTATTAGCTGTGTGCTTTGACCCTGGACAAGTTGCTTATCTCATGAGTTGAGATAACAGCATCCTCTACTTCACCGTCACCGTAGTTACTCTAAGATGCAATTAGTTAGCATTTACAATATACCAGGATGTTCATGTAAGAGCTCCTTACAGAAAAGTGCTTGGCACTACACAGTGGATGGGTCTGACAATTGACTCTAAAAGTCCGTCTTCATTCTAGGGTTACCAAAGCCAAATGACAGCATGCACAAAGTTCAGCAGGTGTGACTAAGATTTCAGTCTCCGTTTTTACTTGCAGAACTCAGGATTGACCTATGTGGTCTTGAACTATGTAAGTGGACTCTCAGAGTCAGCTTCCAGTCTTCCGTGTTCAGGGACACTTCTCAGTGCTGCCTGGAGCTGCTTCTAATAAGCACGGTTACAATCATATGCAGTTTTTAAATGCTTTAGCCCCATTATAGGATCCAGTTTGTAGGATGAGCAGCATCCATGCTAAGTCTTCACAAACTTAAACACGATTCCAACTATCATGGTAGCACCTTTTCCTCAGTGCACACTCTGACAGAGTTTGCTGACGTCCTTTAAACTATGAGAAATGCCCCACTTGGGGTTGAAAAAAACACCGTAATCAGAAGAAAATAACAACAAAATTTTTGGAAAAATTGCACTGGAAGGAACTGTGTGTCTCTTGAGAACAGGAGGCACAAAGGTGCAAAGTACAATGTATTTTGAAGCAAGCAGCTCACAGGCACAAACCGACACTATCTGTACAGGCTCTCAGACACGCCAGCTGCCAGTAGATGGGCAGATGTTCCCAGGGCAGAGCTGAAAGGCGGCAACAGGACAAGCCTTCTTGGCCTCCAACCCAAAGCTTCACACTTTAAGGCATCAGAATTCGAATTCATTTTGTTAAATGTCCCAGTGTGCCAAAATAACCATGCTATGATGGAAAGGGATGGCTATATATATTTTAAATTTAAAAACCAGTGTGATAACATTAGGGAACATTTTTTAAACACAAGAAGCATCGTGTGAAATATCACCACTCAGATGCAATTTCTATAGTTTATTTTTATTCTTGCTCTTTTTTTTCATGCTTGTACATTTTTTTTTTTATTACAAAGCTGTAACTACTCTTTTTGCTTAGCGTTGTAAGAAAAAATTACCCCTGGGAAATTTAGTCTTATCTCTTAAAGTTTAAATGAATGCTACCCATCATTATCTTTTTATACACTCACTGGATTTCAAATTAATCCTTTCTGTGGCTACTTAGCCTGCTACCAAGTTTACATTGTACTAATATTAATGGTTTAAAGTCCTCTTTGTTTTTATTTTTAAGTATTTTACATTAGGTAAGATTACTGGGTTAAAGGGTATGAAGATATTTGTGACTCCAGTCATTCTTTGTTGTTGCTTTTAAGGTAGTCTTACTATGTAGCTCAGACAACCCTTGTATTTGCAATCTTCCAACTCCCCGAGTGCTGTGATCATGCCATCCTAACTTCAGGACCATCACCTTCAGCTTAAAAATAGTATTTCGTTTATTTATTTTGTATGCATATGTAGGGATGGGGCACGTGTCTCTGTGCATGTGTGGAGATGAGAAGAAAACCCTGGAGTTCTCTCTCTTCACCATGTGGGTTCTGCGATCAAACTCAGGAATTTTAGGCTTGGCAGCAAGTGCCTTTGCCAGCTGAACCATCTCCATAGTCACTCCAGCCCAGGAACACATCTTGATGTCCATTTTCAGAAGAAATCATCAAGGAGACATTTAAAGTTTTAAAATTCTTCTATTACATCCATTTATTTTAAATATGCATAAGTGCACATGTACTGAGACGTGCATGGAGGTCTGAGGACCGCTTGAGTGTGTTGCTTTTGTCTTTTCCCTGTGTGGGTCTTGGAGAGTAAACTCAGGTCATCAGGCTCGGTGGTAAATCTATAAACTCTTTGAGGTATATTGTCAGCCCTAAGGATCAGAGAAGCAAAGGGGATGTGTCTGAGACCCCACAGCTAGTAAATGGAAGACAAACAGTACCATGTCTCAGGCTGGACTAAAGGAAGGAAGAGGGTCTGGGTAAGGCCCATCCGGGGCCCAAATACTCCTTGAAACAGTTTTCAGGAGGGACGTGTTATTTTTCATATGGAGACATTTTGGGAAAGAGGCAAAGCTGGCTTAGTCAGCCACTTCTACCTCCTGCCTGGATCCTGGCTTCATCTACCCTTCACCTTCTTTTTCACTTAGCTATGAGATCCTCCAAAAGTGGAAGTAGACAAAGAGTACAGGATATATTTGGAAGGACCAAGGTGGACTGCATGGTGACCTGAGGCCTCCCAGGGAGACTGCATGCCCTTAAATAAAGGCAGATGAACTGGGGGTACAGTGGAGCCTACACTGCAGCCACCCACACCATGGCTCTAAACCTGTGAAGATGCTTCTTGAATCTTTCATCTCAGCCTCAGGGTAGTGACTACCAGCTAAACAAGTGCTTCCCAAGCAGATACACCCACTGACCCCAAATCCCTGATATAGTCACAGTACTATAGACAATCTTGGCTTACAAAAAGTTGCATCTTGATAAACTCATCATAAAGGGAATATGTGGTTTACACATTTGACCTACCAAATGTCACTGCTTAGCAAATCAGAGCTCAAAATATAGGAATGATTTTCCCTTGTGGTATTATGACTTCTGGGGTATAAAACACTGCCACTGTCTAGCCTAAAATACACTTGTACTGCATATTACTGGTCCAAAACAATATAAAAATTGGAATCTGAAGTACGATTTCTGATGAATGTGTATTGCTATCACAGCACCATAAAGTTAATATGTAAATGATGTGAAATGTCTTTCTGTGAATATGCTTTATTACCCTTGGCTAATAAAGAAACTGTTTGGGCCTATTTCAAAGTAGCTTAGAGACAGGTGGGAAACCCAAACAGATACAAAAGAAGAATGGTAGAGTCAGAGATGCTGCAGACTGTCACCCAGAAATCGAGATGTAATAGCATACAGGTAAAGGCACAGAGCCATGTGGCAATACATAGATTAATAACAATGGATTTAGTTGTAACAGCTACTTGGTAATGAGGCTGAGCCATAGGCCAAACACTTTGTAATTCATATAAGCCTCTGAATAGTTATTTTATAGGCGGCTGCAGGACTGAGGGAGGAAGAGCTTTGTCTGGAATAAGGGGCCTGGACAAGGCTGAAAAACTTGTAAAGACAAGAATATCTACCATAAGGTGTTGCCACTAAAATTTTCTATGTAGCAATAGACCACTAAAATGGAAGAGGAAAGTGTAGCAGTGGACAAAGGACTCTATGGGAAGGAGAGAGAGATGATGATGGGTCTTATGTGAAGGAGAACATTAAAAAAGATAAAAGGCCATCACAGAACAAAACCTGGGCCCTTGTGAAGGTACCGTGATGTGCTTTCTCTGACACTGAATTCCCTGGTGTAATATGTGTTGCTGAGCTTTAGGATGGCTACAAAATATGGCCCTAGATATTTAAGAAAACCACAGGAACTCCCTTCTGACTAACCTCACTCTTCTTTCTCAAAGAGCTCTGGAGCCTAGCTGACATTCTGAGGCAGGCTATCAGACCTCCTTAGATACCTCTCTCTGAAGGTACAGACCCAGAGATGAAACAAGAAGAGATGGAACAAGCCCATGATTAGTTGACCCCATTTGCTCTCAGTAGATCATGTTCGTTTGTCCAGCCCAAGTTCTTTATACCTGTCTACTCTTAACGGCTCCCCATCTGGTCCTCATCTCTAAAAGGTTTGGTGCCATCACAAAACATATTAAATCACTTTATGGTTCTTCTTAATAATCTGTCTTTAGTTACAGAGACCTTTGATAAAAACCTAGATGGTCAATTTGGTGGGATTTATAATCGCCATAGAAATAAATCAGGTTTGTGAGGGATTCTCTGGATTAGATTAATTGAGGTGATAAGACTCACCCTAAATTTCATCCAGTCTCAGATTGAACATAAACAGGACCTTAATCTGAATGTTAGCATTTATTTATTTATTTATTTATTTATTTATTTATTTATTTATTTATTTATTGTTTGTTTGTTTGTTTGTTTGTTTGTTTGTTTGTTTATTTATTTATTTATTTATTGGCTTCCTTACTGTGAGTCTATGTGACCAGCCTCCTGCTGATTCTGCCTCATCTCCTATGCTATGCTGTTGCCCCTAGAACTGTGAGCCAAAGAGAAAGTTTCTCCCTTTAACCTGATTTTGTCAGAGGTTTTATTGAGGCAATGAAATAGTAACTAATACAGTGCTCCAGCTGCGAGGCTCCCTGTGCATGAGAAAAGATAGTATTTTTCTATTTAACAAAATAATGTTTCATTTTTGATCGTGTATGTGTGTACATGAGTGTGATTCCCACGGAGGCCAGAAGAGAGTGTCAGATTCCTTAGATCTGATGGTTGTGACCCTGACAGATGGTCATGAGTGATCTGGTATGAATAAAAGTGCTCTTAGCCACTGAGCCACCTCCCTAGGCTCCTAGCCACAAAAGTGTCTTACTTCTTTCTAGATCCCCAGTAGAAAGCTTCCTGATCCAGGCTTGGTGATGTTTTTAAAAAGTCTTCTGATGCAGTCAGATATTGCACAGGAGGTCATATGCTCCCTCATCTGTCAGCCTCGAAGGGTCATTGACCAGGGTCAGTTCTCTAGAAGTAAAGTTGTCACATGTGTGTATGACATCATCAAGTTCCCATCACTTCTTTGTCCTCTCTACTTTTATTTGGTCAGCTTCTTCTGCCCATCACATTCCTCAAAGGCCTTCTATCTTAAGCATCTCTCAGATAAACCAACCACTCTGTTCCTCCTTCCCAAGTGAGTTTTTTGAGGTATATAAACCAAGCTCTCCAATTAGCCAATCATGTGCATTGGGGGAAATCATGTTTAAACTCACCGAGGCTCTGTTCCATCATTTATGAAGGGAAGGATTTAGTGTATACAGTCAGACTTCTGCGTTCTGGGTTCCATATTTGTGCATTTAAACACCTGTGCATCCAAAATATTTTAAAACATGTACCTGTAATGAACAAGCACAGACTTTCTCATTGCTGTAACTCAATAAGCAGAATGGTCTAATAACAGTTTACATTCTATGACGTGGGATAAGTAATTTAGAGATGGTAAAGTATACTGGAGAATGTTTGAGGATCATTAGCATATGCTCCAACATCTGTGCAAAGTACTAGCACATCACCTGTTTCTGCAGGGAATCCTGGATTCTAACATCTGTGATGCTGGTATCTGCAGGAGATCCAGGATTGTAACATCCGTGGTACTGGTATCTATAAGAAATCCTGGATTCTAACACTTGTGGTGCTAGTATCATCTGCAGGAGATCCTGGATTCTAACATCTGTGGTGCTGGGATGTAGAAGATTCTGGATACTAAAATCTGTGGTGCTGGTATCTATAAGACATCCCAGATTCTAACATCTGTGGCGCTGATATCTGTAAAAGATCCTAGATTCTAATATCCACATATACCAATGTGTTACTACTGTCATTAAATCCCTCTCATTTCAAGTTTAATAAAAAATACATGTATATTATACCGTATTAATAATGTTTAATATAATATGATTATAATTTAATAATATTAAGCAATCAGAACTAAAACAAACATTCGATAGCAGGATTTCAGTTAGATAAATTATGATATATCCAGACAATAGGAGTGATTCTTTTTTAAAAGATTTATTTTATTTTATTTATTTTGATATTTACCTGCATATATATACATGAACCAAATGTATGATGGCCAGGTGATGACCTCACATGCTCTGAAATTATAGTTACAGGTATTTGTGAGCTACCATATTAATGCTGGCAACTGAATCCAAGTCTGCAAAAGCAGCAATGCTGTTAACCACTAAACCCTCTTCCCAGCTCCACAAAACATTTTGCTGGTTGATTATATTTTATTTTGTTGACATAGTGTCTCACTATGTAACTCTGGCTGGGCTGAAGTTCCTATAAGAAAAAAAAAAAAAAAACCAGGCTGGCCTTAAACTCACAGAGATCTGCCTGCGTCTGCCTCCTAAGTGCTAAGATTACTAGTGTGTATCTCAACACCTGGCAATATTTCTTTTGGAATGTGTTTTCATTTCACTGAAATGAATTCATAGTCAAATGCTAAGTGAAAGCAGTGGACACTATACTATTTCCTATCAATATATTTCTTTATCAATCTTTATGTATAAAATTAAAATACAAACACAACACAAGGTTAGTAGTAGTTTCCTGTATGATTATACTATTAGCAATGTACATCTATAGAAATGCATTTCCCACCCTCCCTCCCTCTTTCCTTCCCTCCCCTTCCTCTCTCATTCCCTCCCTCTCTCTTTCTTTCCCATTTCTTTGTGGGGAATCAATAAAAGTTTCAGAAGTTTTGGAGATATCAGAGGGAATCTACCCACAGTCTATGTGGGGGGTTAGTAAAAGCTCCAGAAGTCCCAGAGCTCTAACCACAATCAGTCTAGGAAAATCAGAGTGGTGATTCAAACCTTCAATCCCAGCACAGGGAGTATCCTGGGAGTGGTGACCTACGCCCTTAATCCCAACTGAGTCAAGGTCACTTCAGATTATAGAAGGAATTCCAGGCTCCCAAGCAGGTGTGGTGTGGACATGCCTTAATTACCAAAAGAATACTTAAGACAGCATAGAAACACAGAGGGAGCCATTCCAAGGGAAGGGAGGCTGAGGAAGCTGGAAGACAGCTGGGTAAGATTTGACTGTGGTGTTTATTCCCTCTAGTATCTCCAACTTCTTCAGAGATCTATCCCTGAGTCTCATTCTTTCGTGCAACATTTCTTCTTTCTTTCAGTTTCTTTAACTATGTTAGTTAGCTCAGCCTCTTAACCTGTCTAGCCTTCTTTGACCGCTCAGGAGGATCAAGACTCTTTTATCCTCTCTCCTACCATATCTAGAATCATCCACCACTGTAGCAGCCTTATATCCTGCGTTGTAGTTTCTGGTCAACACATCTGTACCCTTCTGATTCAGAGTCTGCTGGTTCCCGAGTCCATGCTTTGTTTGCTGCTGTATCTACACTGTGATGCCCGACACAGAACAAACTAGACTGGCTGAATGTTTAATGAGCCTGTCCATGAAGCCATCTTTTGAAACTTTAATTCAGAACCTTGATATCACCAGCCACTTTTCAGTTTCTCCTGTAAATAGTAGGTATGTCGGCCTACATTTTCCCTTGAACACTTTGTCTATAACTGGAATAAATCATCCTCAGATGCTCATGGGAATTTGGACTGGAGAACCCTGTGGGGGAAGGTGAAGGTAACAGGCAGCTACACCTACTGGTATCAATTATTTGAACAGACCTCCATCTTTCATTGTCGAGATTCGGCTCTCGCTTGCAATTTAGATTCTCCTAGAAATGTTAACACAGAGTAAATATGCTATCCCAGGGCTGGAGGACACGCATGCATGATAAATCTAGCAGTTACGTTTCTGATGGTAATGAATGAATTGGCAATGTTTTGTTGGCTCAGCCTTTCTCAACTCAATTAACTATGAAACACTGAGAAAAATGGGAATGGGGATCTGTAGGGCAGAGGATGAAACTGTAAACTTCAGTGACTCCAATGAGGGCCTGTCACCATTTGCGGCCTCTCAAAATGCATTATTCTTCTGATGATGTCTACTTAGTCCCTTTCACTAATGGTGAAGAATCAAGATTTCTCATCAGGATTGTGAGAGGGAGGATGTCTAAGAAGGCAGGGGAGGTCATATTGGACCTGAAACTCCATTGAAGATCTTCTAATGACATTTTTTTTTCACAGGTTTTGATGCAACATCATTTGGATAAGCCTGAGAGGAGACCAGGTTAAATGATGCAAAGAAGAATTTCCATTGTATTTTGTTATTTCTATTTCTTATGTTCCTGCACACTCTAAGCTGTATTTTATTTGCATTTATAACTGACATAGTTATTGTGCTTTTTGGTCTGTTTTACATACATGTTGCTATGTTTGTATAAAATGTCTTAATAGTCATCGAAAGGGTGCCACTTTAAACCATTCACCATGTTCTCTGCTTCTCTCTTTTAGTTGAAAGATCCTCTCTGCTCTCACCATAATTTCAGATGACATCATTAGTACATGTGGTCAGTAAATTTCTTTGTTCCACCTGGTCCCACAGCCGTTTAGATCTAAATAACCACACACAAGCTTATATTAATTACAAACTGTTTGGCTTACGGCTCAGGCTCATTACTTGCTTTTACTCTAACTTGTGGTGATTCTGTTCTCTGATATTCAAGGATGATTTTATTAAATATAAAATATATCACCACACTAGCCCATGACTCTTATCTGTGTTTAGTCACATGGCTTGGTACCTTTGCTCAGCCTAGCTTCTTACTTCCTCTGCATCTGACTGGTGTCTGCTCTGCTCTTCTTCCCAGAATTCTTTGTCTAGTTACCCAACCTATACTTCCTGTCTGCCTAGTTTCTGGTCAATCACTATTTTGTTAAACCAATATTTAGAGTGACAAATATTTACAGTGTATAAGAGCATAGTCCTAGAGCAACTACATCTTCTTTTTTGTTGAGAGTTTGGAGTCATTCATAGCTACACAGTGAGTTCAAGACTAGCCTGAATTTCTGATTCTGCTCTCATTACCTTCTAAGTCTTGATTATAAGCATGAGATGTCATGCTTGACTGGACATGTCTTCTTTATAAACTGTCATAGCAGCTCTTTGGTGTACTTGGTATCTAGCCACTCCAGCTGTGTGGAACTTTTCTTAGCAACCAAAGGAAGACTAGATATTTACAAGGATACTTTCAAGGAGGATTGCAGTACCCCACGTAATAAGCAACAACCTTAACTTTCTCTCAGAGCTATATGAAGCTTAAATTTTTAAGCTTCTCTGAAAGACCCCCCTTCAACTACTGAATCCATTCCTAACCACATGACTCAGGTATGAGTTATAATGAGAACTCAAGTCTCTCCAATATGGCTTCCTGTTTCATCACAGAATGAAACAGGGTCCTTGCTACCCCTGTTACTGCTGCCTTTAGCACTACTCTTTGACTCTTCAGAAATCCTGTTTGCATCCTTCAAAACCAAAATGTTTTATCATATCAGCAAGCATCATTTCTCATTCCTTCCTTTGGGTTTTCACAGTCCTTTAAGCAAATCCATTCTCTGGCAATTACCCCCAGCATTATAACTCTGAGTTCACACTTGTTTATTTGTCTCTCACTAGACTATGAACTTTTTGAGAGCCAAGAGCTGTCATTCATCTCTGGAGAGCCAGTGCTTAACACAGAATCTGGGCTCATCATAGATCCTTAATTCATGTTTATTGAATTTATTAATTAAGCCATAACTAAGGCATCACCATCCATTTAATTGCAAATGAAACTCCACAGATGAAATTAACAGCCTCATTTTGATCAGCCTTGCTGGTAAAACAGTGACAAATGTGGTACTTCACATAATGCCAGCCAAGGAAGAGTAAAGAAAAGTACCCAAGGGCACTGGACCTGCCCTTGAAGAACTTATTGCATAGTTAGAAAGATAAGCTTTCCATGCACAAAACAGGCTGAGGGCAAAATTGAGGTTGTTCAAAGCCATGTACACTGTAGGCTTGAGCTTTGGGTTTAAGGCCCAAATAAACGAGAGTAGCATTTTTCTTTGACATTCCACCATCTACCTTGCCAGGAGCATTATACTTGGACTTCTTTGGAGAGGATTATGTGCCAGGATGTATCAAGGCTACTACTAAAAACAATGTGGTTTTGGGATTGACAAGGAAGTTTTGAGAAAGGTATTTTAGAAAGGTGAGATTGTGCAGAGAACTGCCACCTAATTTGGATTGGAAGCCATGCACACCGAATCAAATCTTTGGATTCCCATTGCAGAATGCTGTTATGCTATACAACCCAACAGTGACAGTTAAAACGACCCAGTTCCTTTCCTTTGAGTTTTCCACTTACACAATCCTCCTGCATCCTTGAACTTGTCATTTGGTTCTCACAACAATACTATGTGGCAGGCTGAGTGTTTCTAGGCTGTCTCCCCTTGCATATTCCATGCTGGGCTAGTACAGAATCATCCTGTGAAGGATGCTCTTCCAAATTTCCAGATGCCAACTTTGCTTTCCTCTCATGGGACTCATTGCCATGCTATTGTACTCTTGGTTTGCTCTCAGGGCAAACAAGCAACATGCTGTATCTCTTCACAGCACCAAAACAAAAATGAAACAAAAAACAAACAATAAACAAAAAACCCAAACCAAAACAAACAAAGAAACAAAACCAGGAGCAGAAGAAATCCTTTCTCTATGAAAAACAACTGATGTGATGTCCTGGGTGACAGACCCTCTATTCTTATCTCTAGTTCCACCCAAGTTCATTGAAAACTCAAGTCCTAAGTAGTGAATTGCAAGATTTCAACCCATCTCAGAATCACTCGCTGATAAGCAGTGGATGGACAGGCTTGCCCAGCCATCAGCTGGATCTAGCCTTCCTACAAGCTTGAATAATAAAGAGAGCAAAGCTTTGAGCCTGAAGAGTGATGTCTGCAGAGTAAAGAAACAGACATGACCCAGTAGCCCAAGAGTCTGCTGATAACAAAAGCTTTCTGAGCAGTGGCCCTTCAAAGCAACAAATCAAGACAGACAGCCTGCCAAAAACGTGCACACCGAGCAAACTCAGAATCCCTTACCTGCCAAAAACCTGCTATCCTAGCCCATCCATCAAGGAGACAACTCCCATTTGATGGTGCAAACATTGAGGCAGAATCTGCTTTCATTCATATAACAATGCCTCCTGATTTCTTGAGAAAATTTGTCCCAATTGACCCTCCCCCTACATCCCAGGAACTTGAGAAATAAGTAACTTTATCTGCCTGTCACATTTCTGTTTGTTCTTTGAGATTCTGCCCATGTGATGCCTCCTCATCTCTGAACAACATAGTATTACGTTCAGAGCAGGTTTTGATGTTGCTTTGGTCAAGGACCTCAGAACTATCTCGATTCTGATGTTCCAATTGCCCCTCCATTCCTGAGAAGATACAAAGAATGAGAAGTTATATAACATCCCTTGAGCCCTACCCTACAATGTAGGTCCCACTGAAAGAGCAGAATTAGATTATAAAGTTTATCTTGGGACCCAAGAAATGCCTTTGTTTTCTAAAGCCAGAATCTAAATTCTGGAGACTCCATAGTAAGTATATTTAGACAAGTGTATGGGAAGAAAATGCTAATCCTCGCTTGAGGAGAAGGCACTGAGTTCAGCAACCCTATTCCATGAAGGGTAGGTGGTGTTATCTTTGGTACTGTTGTCATGCAGACCCATGTAGAATACCTTTTACTTTTGTTACATGTTTTCTGCTCTCTTTCCCTCTTCTGGACAACAAAGCAAAGTAAAATAAACTTAGGCTTGTATTTTGGGAGTATGAGTAAGAAAGGACTAGTAGGTGCTCAGCCACATAGGGTGGTGTTGTTCAAACTTCAGTGCTAGACAACCCATCTCCACCTGGAGCACTTGCTTCTTTGTCTAGAGATTCATGCCCAAGTTTAGTTAACCATGTTGACGAGCATAGTCTATCATCATGCATAGCGTGGCAACGTGCTAAACACTTCAAATACTTCGTTCTCTTTTGTAGATGAGGAAACACATATAGAAAGTCAAATTACACTCCAAAGGTAATGCAGCTGGTTAGCTCAAAACCTTGTACATAATCCATTTGATTTTCTGTCTCTATTGCAAAGATGAAACTTACTTCCTCTGTCACTTCTACTTATGGTCCTTTCTTTGTTATCTAGTACAATCTAGAAGAAATCCTCATCTTTTGAGGCCTGAGAAAAAGTTAGATTATGTTGTTCAGTTGATTTGAAGCCCCATAAGCAGCTGTGAAGAGTGATGTGCAGAGGACAGTCTTGGTCCCCCTTGCTTTGTTTCAACCCACTCTAAACTAAACATTTCTGGGCTCTTTTAAGATGTGCAGGAAGTAACCCTTGCCATTCTTAAAAAAACTAATGCATTTGTCTGTTTCTTTACAGAAAAAGGCAAAAAATATATCAAATATTGATTGTTGCTCCTCCAGCCATGGCCTCTTATAGTTCAAGATTAGGCTAGCTGAGAGGAAAGACTTGTTCTCAGCACACTATTGGATAATTCATTGTCTGGTACCCACTCAAATGAGGAACAGCCCACAATACAATGCTGCACTTTTGCCCCAGGACAAGTGTTTATCCTTGACCTCTTCTCTATGTTCAAGGCTCCATCAGCCTACACCAATTCTTCACTTTGTTGTTTCCTGGCTTTATAAACTTAGACTTTCCCAAACTGAAATTCAGTCCTTCTCTTTCTTACTGTGCATGCACGTGTGTGTGTGTGTGTGTGTGTGTGTGTGTGTGTGTGTGTGTGTGTGTGTGTGTGTGTATCTTTGGTCTGTGGAGGAGGAAGCTTCAGTGACTGTTTCTTTATAACTGAATATTGTCTACTTGATTACCCTTGCTCAGGAGTCTATGGAACCACTAGTAGTCTGAACTGGCCAAATAATTTTCTACATCACTGACACCATTTGAACAGTTACCATGAGATAGGAAGGCTTCAGCATAAAGCATGGTAGTATGGTAAACCGTTCTTGTATGAATTCCTTTGAGTATACAGAGCTACCCCATTAATTTTCAATGCAAATCTCCTTCCCAGCATTTTTGTTTCTGCTTAGAAGAAATGGAGACTTCTCTTCTCTTTGCCCATCTGTGATAGGTCCAGGTTGGGGATCATTTTCTCCATGTCAACTCTACACACTTATTTTCCACAAAGGCAAGATAAATGGCTGCTCTGTCTGCCTTGTACTCTCCCAGTACACCTAATGATTGTAATGGTTATAACTGACATCACTTCCTTTACTTCTGGTGCCTGTCTTTGTAGAGTGGTGGTTTCAATAAGAATGGCCCCCACGGGCTCATATATTTGAATGCTTGGTCATCAGAGAGTGGCACTATTTGACAAGGATTAGGAGGTGTGGCTTGTTGGATGAAGCGTGCTACTATAAGTGTGTTCTGAGGTTTCAAAAGCCCGTGCCAAGCCCAGTTTTCATTCTTGGCTTGAGGGCGAGGATGTAGTTCTCAGCTACAATTTCCTTGCCATGACAACAAAGAACTAACCCTCTGAAACTGTAAGCCAGCTCCCAATTAAATGCTTTCTTTTCTAAGCTTGGTCATGGTGTCTCTTTACAGCAATAGGGCAGTGACTAAGACAGTAGTTCCCTTCTATATGCATATCCATGAGTGACACACACCTTACCTGCCTTTTTGGATGGGTTGGCTGATACTCTAACATGAATTTGTTGAGTATGTCTTGCTGTGTCTAGAAGAATGAAGCAGAATGGCTCTTTGCTCATGCTTACCTAGCTATTCTGTGGGATGAGGAAGACCTGATTCCCAGACCTGTATCATTAGGGCTCTGCCTTGGAAAGTACCAGGTGCTGGCTCAGAGTTCCTGCCTTACACCTTCTGCTCTTTAGATTTCCCTATTTTCAACCCTTTGTCCTTTGCCTTCTCATCTCTATGCTGAGTTTTCTACTTGATTCCTGTGAAAACCCAGGAGTAACGAGAAATTTATACCAGAACTCAGGTCCTTCCTACTACTCAGACCCGAAACTCTTAGAGGCACAGGAGGAAGGGGATTTCTAAAGAAGCTAAGTAGAAGCTCTACTAGAGCAGATCTCTCAAAAAAAAGCCTGAAAAACGCCAGGAAATCAGTTAAAATGCAGAGCCTAATCTAGGAGCTCTGAGGTCTTCACCTCTAAGGATCTCAATGGGATACCCATGTTTCATACTTGAATTATCCAATCAGTGCTACTGAAAGGTGGTCCAGAAACAAACGGTATCAGGCCTTCCTGCGAGCGCTTATATAAATGCATACTGTGAGGTGCCATCCTATTATCTATCGGGAAAGAAACTCTGGCTTCTCGCGGATAGCTAGCTGTTTTCCTGTTTTGTTTGTTGGATTTTGTTTCATCTTTCCTAGCAAAGTCCCCCAGGATTAGATAATGTAATAAGTTACAGCTGCTCAGGGCAAGACTTGGTTAAATTAGGATCTGGTCAAGTAGGGAAATCATTAATTTCCCCAAAGAGCCCTGCAATCCTGTTGGCAGCTGGCCCTCCTCTGTGAGTCGTAGGAGGCAGCAAATGAGACCTTGTGCACTGTTTGTGGAAGGTAATGTGGCTGAATTAATGATGATGCAGGAGCCTTCACAGAGGTGATTCTTGACTCTTTTAATTGAACCATTTCTCAACTCCAGTGCTGCCTCGGTGCCACCATTACAATCTAGACTCTGCACTCTGAGACAGACATATTGTAGATTAACCCTCCCACTCAAACTGATAAACTATCTGACACATAATTTATACTCATTTATCTTTGCCTCAGTCTAGCCCAGCTCTTTTTAAACTACTCTGTCAGCCCGAGTGCTCTAACAAAAATTCATCTTTAGCATATACTACCACAGAGGTCCAATCACAAGCCGCAGAAGAATTTCAGAAGCAATAATGGTCTAGGCTTTCTAATGCCCCACTGGTGAAGACTCTGTGATCTCACAACACTTGAGTCCTTTCAACACAATAAACCTCATTTTGTTCCCTCCCAAGCATGTGTTCCCTGAGCTGTTATATTCTGATACACGAACTAGCCACACACTGCAGCTTTCCTAGTACATTGTGCCTTCTGCATAGCCCATTCAATCTCATTTGCCCAGAAGGCAGTTATGCTCTAGACCAAAGCCCCTTATCCAGGAGCAGTGGTCTTCTTCCCTGCCTTTCTCATGAAGAATGGAAAACCTATAGCTTTTATTATGGACTCAGTAGCCCAGAATTCCATGATTCCTTGTGCTTTCAAGGCTGGAAAATCGATTCTTATATTTAGAAAATAACTACAGTATTTGTCAGCACCCAGGTGGACTCCTCCATCTTTGTGCTTCCAGGATGTCCTATCTCATCCTGGTTCAGGGTGTGTCAGGACCCAGAGTCCCAGCATACTTAGTCGTAGGCATACTTCTCCGGATGAGCCTCCTCTCGAGACTGTGATAATACCTTATGAATCTCTGTGAGCCACACCAAGCAGAGTAAAAGGACACAGGGTTAATAGAATATACTGGGTCTGATGACAGGCCAGTGAATGTACTGAGACTCCTATTAAGGCAAATCAGCAAACTCTCTTGAGATGGAGGGTATGATGTAGGGAGACAGGGAATCTAGCTTTTGTAGCAGCTGAGCAAAGATTTGGAAATCTGCGTGATGTTCTTCCCCATAATGCAAAGACCTACAGAGCCAAGTGAAGCATGATTGTTGACTTTGATCTTTCATTCTACAGAAGAAACTACAGGACAATATCCTGTATTTCTCAGTAGATTTCCAAGCTGTGGCTATACTTAGCTGTCACTTGGTACTGTATCTGGGAATATGTGGGTGCATACATGTGGAGTAGGAGTGGTAGGTGTTCTAGAAGAAACTGTGGTGGGCAAATTTTCCCCTGAGAAGCCTTTGTTTATGATAACCTTTATGGCACTGCTTGTCAAATTTCCACTGATCTCTTGGTCCCCACAGCCATATTCTCTGAAGTGTCGTTGCTTTGAGGAAGGCACGCTGGCATTGTTTGAAGAGGGTACACTGCATTTTGTCTCAGCTCTTGCTGGATCTTTAGAGAAATTTCTGTAAGTTAGAAAACTGCCAGATCACTTGCAGATCTTTGCTACTGGGGCTTTCTCTAATACCCATGAGGGGTCTTTTATATCTTAATAAGGGTGGTATATCCATCCTCTCAGCCCTTAATTTCATACCCATCAGTACACTGTCATCCTCAGAGCACATCTTCTGTTATGTCAAGATAAAGGCACCTCACATAAGGCAGGGGATAAAGGAGGAGAAAGACAGGTCAACAGAAAAGATTCGTGAAAGAGCCTAGTGAGGAGATCAGTGGCTTTGGCAGCACAGAGGAGGCAAGAACACATTTCTCTGTCTCAGCCACAGAGGGAGGGATAACATGCTGAGAGCTCTCCAGGATTGAAGATACCAAAACTCCTTCAGGGTTGAGCACTCCATTGGCCCAGCCCTGCGGAGCTTTCCCAAGCTGCCTCTCATTCTATCACTGCTCATCAACTCACCTCCTCTCCGACGTAGTTGGGAATGAAGAAGACAGCTGGAGCCAGAATCCACTCACCAAAGCCTAGGGTTTCATCACTAACTTTTATTTGCAGGAAGAATAAATGACCTAAACCCTGGACACTTTGCACCACATATTAAGAAGTCAAAATTCAGAGCTGAGGATGCTCAGAGCAATAGGCGATTTAAATTTCAACTTAAAATTACATTTAAACAGGAGGGATAGATATGAAAGTTTGAGCTGGTACTAGTAAGAACACATTGCCTGCTTGTATGAGACTGTAGGATGCCACCAAAGTAGGGGTGAGGAAGCTGAAAAGTTCAAGCCACATTGCATCACTCCAGGAAGGATGCTCTTCTTTATTTGGAAACACTGTCCTGGGACCAGAAGCAGGTGACTCTTAATATTTCCATGTTCAGTGAGAGCTAATCTTTGCTCTTGGCCATAGCTCACATCTCTCCATTTTTTAACTTTTCCCCTGCTCAATGCTCTCTCTTTTTGGTCGATTTTCTTGTGTTAGTCTCAGTTTAGGTAGAAACATAAAAAAACATGCTAAATATTCCATATATAGGAAAACCACTAGTTGGGATATGTTGCAACGACATGGGATGGGCTGAGAGAAACAGAAAGAGGAACGTTACTCAGCAGATTGGGAGCAGTAGGAAGCTAACACAACCCAATGAGTGGAGAAGCCTCAGCAAAAGTTCATGAGCCCAGCAGCTCATGGTATTTGACACTGCGGGGGGCTGTGATACTCAGAGTCACTGGGACACTGCAAGGCAAATAGGTTATTGGAGGCTACAGCTGCCTGCCACCGCCACTGCTGAGTCCTTGCATTCTGTGTCTACTGGTCCATTTGGCCACCACTTACTGTACCCTCTGTTGGGATACAACAAAGCAAGAGAGAGCAAGAATAGTGTGAAGCCAAGAAGGCAATGATTGGTATGTTCCTCCACATTTCACGTGCAATCCTACCTCCTCCGAGTTCTTTTGCAGACTGAGGAACTTTGACACTCATTTTATAATAAAGGCACTAGAGAATTAAGTAGCAATATGCAAGACAATTTGTTTTATGGCCTTGCAAAGTGAGTCATCAGCCTAGATCGGCAGTGCTGAGTGAGCACAGAGCACAGGTTCTAACCCCAATGCTAAACCCACTTTGGCTGAGTAATCAGAAAAGTCCTTTTTTCTTCTGTTTTGTTTATGTTTGTTTTTTGAGACAGGGTTTCTCTGTGTAGCTCTGGCTGTCCTGGAACTCACTCTGTAGACCAGGCTGGTCTTGAACTCACAGAGATCTTCCAGCATCTGCCTTCCTGAGTGCTGGGATTAAAGGCATGTATCACCACCACCCGGAGCAGCAGAGTCCAATCTTGTATTCATCCAGGTTTTCTCTTTTCCTGTGCCTCCTTTTTTTTCCTCTACAAAACTCACAGGCAGCTTCCTCTCTATATTTTGTTTTACATCTTGTTTATTTCAAAGCTTTTTGGGACCTTTACCTTGGCATGTCATAAGCTTGTGAAACAAACTTGGCTGTTCCTAATTTTCTACTCTGAACCCAGAGACATGGTGGAGGTGGTTCAGCTGGCTAGACCCAGCGGACTCTGGCAAAGCTCTAGTGGTTCCCCCTTATTTGTACGTGAACTTAAGCTGGCACCAGTCTCTTCGGAAAAAGAACTGTCAGACTTTGCTTTTCACATTGATGCATCCACTGAACACCCACACTTGTACTGGGAATTACACTAGAGCTGAGAGGCAAGAGGGGTGGATTCAGAAATAGAAAAGATAGCAACATCTCCACAGGTGCAGGCACATAAAACATACTCCTTTTTCTTTTTAGGTGGGGATTGGAAATTGCTTCTGGAAATGGGCCCTTCCACCTTCCCTCTATTTTACTCTTGCCATGGTTGCTTTTGCTTACAGACCTTATGGCAATCTCTGAGTGATTCACAGAGTCAGTGGACAGTAGCCTACTCTGGACTCTCCTGGGAAGAGCAGAAGGGACCAGGCATGTGAAGCAGAACCCCACAGTCTCCTGAGGGCCTCCCACATACACAGCATTGCAGACAGAGTCTGGGAACAGGCATGTGAAGCAGAACCCCACAGTCTCCTGAGGGCCTCCCACATACATAGCATTACAGACAGAGTCTCATGATGGCGGGGATGACATCTCAAAGGCTGCTTGTAGGGCACACAGAAGTGCAATGAATGTGAGTCGGGTCTTGAGAGGCTTTCTGGGTAAAGAGGTTTGGCCTAAGCAAAGGGAGTGTAGATGCTTCCCAGAGAGGAACATAGAAAATTTGGGTGTACATTCAACTCATCCTTCTGTTGGACACAGTACTGCTTCTGGTGTCTTCTCTAAGCTATAGAAACATCCAACATTAGGTGGCAGAAATGCACAGAATTCAAACACTTCTTTTACTACAATCTTAGTTGAATGACTTTACTCTAGTTAATTACTTGACCATGTGGGCTTGAGTTTGTGATGATGGAATCATGACTCTATCCCTGATCACACAGACCTAGAACACATGGATGCCTGTGGTTCCATCTAGCTCCAAATTTAGGTCCCTGGGACTCACCTGAGTCTGGGGGACAAGACCTCTGATTTACATGGAGGAAAGTAGGATCCAGAAATCTTTGGTTCTTCTTCTTTTGTCCATATCCTTATTTTGTCTTCTTTGCATAGTGACTATCATGGAGCTTTAGATGCAGTTGAATGCCACCAACTCATTCATTATTCTTGTTGGCTTCTGTGAAGGTCCTCATATGCAGGCCAACAGAGTCCAGCAAGCAGGCAAGTCCCAACTCTTGTGGAGAAGAATCTACCAGGAGGAAAGAAGGTAGAGGGTGACATGGGGATGGGTCCTTCTTTGTTCAATGTCTGCCTTCATTTTATCTTGCCCCTAACATAGCCCATCTTCTGCTGCCTTCATAAGTTGCTGGCCGTAGACACCTTTACCTCCATCAGCTGTCCCTATAATGAACTGTGACAGCTTATCACATTCACAGGCCTTTTAGGTGGAGATGTTGCCATCCAGGGAGGATCATTAGCATCTTGCTTGAAGGGAACCAGACAGACTTGCTATCTTTCCTTCCCAGGCTCCCTTGCGGCAGTTCCCAGCCAGTGTCTCCCTCCTCTGGTATTGTTAACTCTTGTGAAGGAGATGCCATCCATAAATTGCTCAATGGTGATGATAGGAAGAAATCAAGCATTTTGGTTGCTCCTGAAAAATTTTGATGAATCAAAAGAGTCATCTTCACTCTCGGAGTTCTAATAGGTTCTTTTGTGCTGGAAGAATACCTATGGACATAAGTGTAAATGTCATCCATGGCTATGTCCTCGGTGAAGGAAGACTGAGAGGAAGGCTGCCATGACCCCCCTCCTCCTGCTGTGGTCTGGTGCAGCAGAGATAAGTAGAGCATTGTGTATCCTCTCAAAGAATCCAGGATACAGCAGCTAAGTCTCCACATCACTCAGGGATCTTGTTAACACGCCCCTCCTGACAGCATGTGCTAGGTTTACTAAGAGTAATTGGAGACTTCCTGATACTGCTGTGGAAACATGAGGACATTTGTTGACTCTTCTAGTATGAAATACTTTCTGACATCTTCAGGTAAAGTTCTGATGATTCCTTTGATAGTTCGTCTTCTCATGGGCCTGCTAAAATATGTCTCTTCAACTCATTTTTTTTTTCAAGTAAAAAAGGTAGACAGATGCCAGTAATTACATGCTCAGAATAGGCCATCCATGCCCTGTCTGGGAGGAACTGGCATGATCCTGGAAGACTAGCTGAGATTCCCAAGAGATCAGACCTGGACGCCAGGGGAGTCTATAGAGCTCCAGCCCAGCTCTCTGACTTAATGACTGTGAAGGCAGTGAGGGGAGGGGATAGTGTAGTAGGAGATTTCTGGCCCTGACCTCAAGGTCTAGGCCCACAGACCCACAGACCCACAGACTCGCAGACCCACAGTCCCACAGAGACACACAGATGCTTCCAATAGTTTTTGGCTGATCAGCCTCAGGCCCAGGCATATAATTTGCTAACTCTGTACCCTTAATCTAACCCATGATTCTGTCCTGTTCAGCCATATGGCTCAGTACCTTTTCTTAGAGCAGCATGGTTGTCCTCTGCTTCCTGCGTCTTCTCTCTGGTATTCTCTCGGGCATTCTGCTCTCTGCTTCCTGTTCTCAAGAGTTTTCTTAGTCTGGTAGCCCCGCCCATACTTCCTGCCTGCCTTTGGCCAATCAGCGCTTTTTATTAAACCAGTGGGTGGGACAATTATTTACCATGAAACAATATAATCCCCTACAGGACAGCTTAGTGATGGAGTGATTGCCTGGCCTGTGCAAGGTTCTGGGTCTGATCCTTAGGACTGCGTCAATCAATTAATCAATCAATCAATTGATCAAGCAAATAAAACTGTCACCCAAGTGTTTAAGCAACTAGTTAGCATAAACACAGCATGACCTACTAATATCAGTTGAGTTCATCAATATCATGCCTTACAAAATGAGAGACTTACCTTTCTCTCTCTCTCTTTTTTTCTTTTCTTTTTCTTTCTTCTTTCTTTCTTTTTATTTCTGTCCTTCTTTCCCTCCCTATCTCCTTCCCTCCCACCCTCTCTCCCTCCCTTCCTTTCATATTTTTCACTGAGGGTTGTTCTAGCTTAATTTCTGTCACCATGAGAACACAATGATGAAGAGATCTTAGGAAGAAAAAAGGGTTCTTTGTCTTGAACTTTCACATCACAGACAATCGCATCAGGGCAGGAGCTCAAGTCAGGAACCTGGAGGCAGGAACCAAAGCAGAGACCATGAAGAATTGCCCCTTACTGGCTTGCTTCCCCTAGCTTGCCCCGCTACTTCCTTTATACAGGCCAGGCTCACCTATAGCCCACCAGAGCTGGCTAAGCCCTTCTACATTAATTAGCAATTAAGAAAACGCCCCACAGACATGTCCATAGGCTTATCCACTGGAGGCAATTCTTCCACTGAGATTTACACTTTCTAAATGACTCTAGTTAGTGTCAAGGTGACAAAAATAAACCGGCACAAGAATTTCAGCCTCACATTTCCTGAGACCAAGGACCTTGCACATAAAGAACACGTACTGAATACTATGTGCTGTGGGGAGATGTGTGGGGGCTGAGTTTTCCAAAAATATAAGGAATCTACAGTTTTATGTGATGTTTAAATATTGGCAACTAAATAAAATTTAAAATAGGATACGTAACAATTAAGGCAGGTTTCCAAGAGAGGTACACCAGCTTGCTTCCAGCCTTTGATCCTGTGCGTGTCAAGGGTTAGAAAGTAGATGACATGGTGTAGAGCCAAGGTATGGGAAGAATCCTCCCTCTCTTAGTTCTGACTCTCTCATCCTGAGGAAAGTTTCTTGTCTAAATAAAGAAAGGAAGCTTTCTGACAGGCAGGATGCAAGTGATGAATCAAACTGCAGAATTCTCTCTTCATGTATCCAGAATAAGACATGAAACATTTGAAGTCAGTTCAGAGAATTCTTGGAAACTTCCTTCAGGAAGAGTGTCTCGGTTGCTTTATAACAAGCAACTAGAAATTTCTCTGAACTGATTTAATAAGAAGTCCATAAAAAGCTCCTACCTACACACTGGTTGAGAAAGTCTATGTCGTAACCTCAGTTCAGTGTGAGCTATAGTGCATCTGCCTAGAAGAGGTGTTTCATTTGACTGGAGCATAATGCATTGTGATTCTTTATTTTCACTGTCAATTTAGGTGGACCAAGAGACACTTGAGAGATTAGTAAATGCAACTCCAGGTGTGGCATGCCTATGAGGGCTTTTCTACAGACAGGTCACAAGGGCTATGATGTGTGGAAAGGTGAGAAAGGGTAGCAGGTGGGTGCTTGTTTGAAGGAAGTATGTCACTGGGAAGGTGTCATTGTTGCCAATATAATGCCCTAGCCCTTTCTGGAGCCCTTCATTTCTCTCCTTTCAGATTGCTACCATATGACTCACCTTTATCCTTCATTATGATGGACTGAACCCTCCAAACCCTTGAGTAAAAATTGTAAATTGTTTCTGTTGGGTAAGGCATTTTTTTGTTACTGCTACACACACACACACACACACATACACACACACACACACACACACACACACACACAGAGAGAGAGAGAGAGAGAGAGAGAGAGAGAGAGAGGTATGCATACTCAATGAATTTTCACAAATTGAAAATATATATGTATATTAATTACTTTTGTTTATATTGTTTGTGGATTTCAGTCTATGGATAATTGGCCCTGAGACAGAAAAATCACAGTGGTAGGAATATGTGGGAGAGGACAGCTGTTCACATCATGGTTAAACATGAAGCAGAGAGCAGTCAGAAGCAATGCTTTCTCCTTTAAATTTCCAGCCCTAGTGGCCCATCTCCACTCACTAGGTCATTTCCTAAAGGTTCCACAAGTGTTCGGAGCACAAGCCTGTGAGAGCTATCTCAGATCCAAATCATAACAGCATGGAGCCTGGGCCCAAATACAGAAACCATAAGGCATTATCCAAGCCCCCTTGAAATTCTATTTTATATTACTGTCTTCAAAGTGACCACTGCTTCAACCTCTAAGAGTATGGTTTAATCTGTCTGCCTACTCATTGTTTTTGACCTGCCCACTTAATGATGGAGGCACATTCTGAAAAATGAATTATGTGATCTTATCACTGTGTGAACATAAGACATATAATTGCTTGGTGTTGGCCCTTGGTGTAGTAATGAGGTGCAGTAAACATGAGATGGATGAGTTTCTGTTATAAGACTACATAATGTTTCATTGTTTCTTCCTTTTCTGAGAAGGAAAGTGTTCTAAAATAAGGATGAAAGAAGAATGTAGCAAATCCACAAGTCAGTATGTTATCTTTATCCCACTCATGTACTGTTCCTTGTGTGTCCCTTTCTGCTGACTGGTGCATAGTGAATCTGTTTCCACCAACATCAACATAAACACATAAGTCATGTACTATACTATAGTCATAACTACACTATCTATATGAAGTAGGATGTTTTTTAGTTCTATTATAATCTTATAGGACCATGTTGTACCTCATTATTTCTCAGGGGATATGAGCAATTATAGAGAGACAATCAGTGGTTGATGAAAGTAATGCTATCACCAAAGTCCAGCCTGGTGAGGCAATGAGTTTGTCAAGGCTATTTATAGAAGTGTAGATTAAGGGTTACTTACAGGAGCATGAACACCTCCAAGCAGCTATACCGCAGAATACCCACTCTATCCTGGTAATAACTCATGAATTCTAGAGCCCTGGAGCCATCTGCTCAGCTTTGAGAGAGTCTCTTCTTTTCAGTAATCCTTACTTCTTGAATAACCTCATGCATCTGATAGGTTTTAGGAACTTCCTGAAACTTGGGAGTTGTTTACTTCCTGATTTGTAGGGAGCTTCCCTTAAGAACTTCCTATGTAAACCTCCATCCAGGATAGAATTTTCAGCTCAGAGGAAATTGCTGCAATAGATGACTGATGCTGCTGAACAAAACCTCATTTTACTTTCAATGTTTGCTTTTCTTTGTTATGTATTTTTCAAGAGAATAATTTATTCATATTGTGTGCACTTGTTTTGTGGTGTATCATTGTTGTATGCTATTCTTCTATGTGTGCATTCCACTATCCACTCAAATATTGACAGAGTTTGGGTAATTTCCATTTGGGGCTATTAGAAATGATGCCACCATTAGATTTTTAGTAGCTACTTGTACATGTTTCTTTGGAAAATATAGAGGGAAAAAGTATTTCTGGCTTATAGGCTCCACAAATGCCAAGTCCTTGTACTGCCAACAACTATCAAATATGGATATTGAGAGCCACACAGCAGGTTTTGGGAGCTCAGCTTGGGCCACATTCTCACATTGTTTAGTAAAGAACAAAGTAGTTTCTCCATTCACTCAATGGTGATAGAGAGTAGACATTATGATGATTAATATAGTTGACCACCTAAAAAATGTCCAGGAGCCACACAGTTCAGATTTCCAGTCCTTTTGTCTATTGAAGAGCAGGATGCAATTCATTCTCTAAATAGTGCCCTTTGGCTTAAATTTTTAACTTCAATATTGACCAACTTCTTACTTTTGTTTTCAACTACATTGAGATGCCATACCTTAAGTCATAACATTTCAAATGGAAATTTGAATATTCTTTCCCATCTTTTAGTGATATACAACCCCCAAGTTCAGTGAATCTACAGTGTGGCAATTTTTGAATCAAGGACCCCAACCAGCTTTTGAGCTTCCCATCAGTCTCCTGTGTGAAAGGCCTCAGGTTTTCAATGTAGAATGAACCTTTCTTATAGTTTTCTCATGAGGAGTGGGTGTATTATTAACACATCTATTATGCTTTAAACAAGGGCCCCACATTCACTAGAACTTCAACCAAAACTCAGTGCAGTAGCGTGGAGAGGAGAAGGCTGGGTCAAGGAGGATCTACCTTCATGAGTGGAGTAATAGATTAATGGGTTGTTGAGAGAAGGACCTTCTTTATGAAAATGAGCGCTCCTTACCACATTTGCTCTGTCTCGCCATGTGATGCCCACTGCCAGGTCAGAATCCTGGAGAAAAAAACCTTACTAGATGCCAAACATATGTTTATACTTTGTGCTATGGATTAGACCCTTGTTTTGGGTTCTAATAACTATGAACCAAATAAACGATGAGCGAGATTGAAAACAGGAGACTCTCTGACCTGTGGAGTTGAGTGCAAATGGGTTAGATTGTTCCATGGTTCTAGCTTTCATGAGCTGTTGCCCATGCTACAGTGGAAATTCAACGATGCAGTGTTTTATGCACGAGTGCTTATTAAGGGCTGGGGGGCTGGTTTTTATTACAGACTTTACTTAATAGGCTAAGAGGTAAAGAAGGAAGATGCTGGAACACAGAAGTGGGAAATCAGTGTGTTGATTTGTTGATGAGGATGGGAAGAGTAGGTAGAATGCCCTCTGCTAATCTCTAGTTCATGGAACCACAATAGGGATAAAATTCGGAAGGTCCTAAGACTTTCATCTCTGGAACCCAAAAGAGCAAAGTTCAGATAGTCACAAACATTCTTGTCACATTTGTACCCTTCCCTAGGATTTGGTGATAAGACCACATGCGGTCCCACTCATCACCTCAGACTTGTGGATGGATAGGGATTGGTCAGTTCATTGAGAAGTGCCATGGTTCAGGGCTGGATCAGCCTCACTGGCAGTCCAGAAACTTATTTCCTCACCTGGTTTCTAAGAGTCAGATTGTCCTCTGGGGCTGTGACCTGTGATTTTCCCAGAGCTAGGTCCTGTAGGATAATGGGCTATTACATGATTCCAAGTATCAGTTATAATTTCTGGGATGCTGAGTCATAGATACCAAGGATCTTTTGTGAACTTATACTTTTTGTTGTTGTTGTTCAGATAACTCTCTGGTGTACTAGGAGTAACATCATACATTGTGTAAAAATTTCATTTGTCTTTTCTTTTAGGAAATATCAAAATTTTATTACAAAGAACTTGCTGATTAAGAGGCAATACAAAACTCAAGGGGCAGGAGAAAGTGCTGAAACTGTGTATGGATGGAGGCTAATCTTCTAGTACATGTTCTAGGCAGAGGTGAGTTGAACTATGTTATCAGCCATACAGTAGGGGATCAAGAGAGCACAGACTCATTGGAGGGTGGGAGAAAATTTGGTTACTATTCTTCTCTGTGCCCTAAAATGAGCATCTTTGCTGAGTCACAGGGATCCTGAATTGTTGTAAGATTCTGGTCAACAGTCATTGATGCCCACTCATTGGCACCAAGAATAGAGCATCCTTCAATGACAAGTCACTCCAGGCTTAGTAGCTTGTTGATGCTACCCTCAAGGCACTAAGCCCAGAGATGTCTTTTGACTCAAGGACCCTGCTTCCCCTACTTATCTAGGGACCTACATTTTACTTCTTGAGCTGTTACTTCAAAGGGGCCTTGACAATGAAGTCTTCAATCCATCAATCTTTTGGACCTGCTCATGTCTCTTTTCCTCTGATCCTGTACTCTGTCACTGCATGCCACTCTGCCTTTCAGAAGCTTCATAGGTCTGATCAACATCCTGAAGACTGAGATATATATTCATGCTCCTTTATTCCACAGTTTTGTGCAAAGTCAAAATGAAGTCAAAGTAGGAGGAGATCACAGAAGACTGAGCTATAAGCTCCTACAGGAACTTATATCCTCCATGTCTTAGGATCTCTATTGCTATGAAAAGACACCATGACCATGGGAGCTCTTATAGAGGAAAGCATTTAATTGAGGTGGCAGCTTACAGTTCAGAGGTTTAGTCCATTATCATTATGGAGGAACGCATGGGTTATACAGACAGACACGGTGCTGGCTACATCTTATTCAGAAGACAACAGGAATTGGACTGTGACACTGGACAGTATCTTAAGCATAGGAAATATCAAAGCCTGTCCCCATAGTGGCACATTTCCCTCAAGGCTACACCTCCTAATAGTGCCACTCATGAGCTTATGGGGGTCAATGATATTCAAACTACCACACTCTCTCTTCACCGGTCCTCCTCACCCCCTTCCCATACATAGTCAGAACACCTAGCCTAGGGAAGAGACAAGATTTAACAATGTGAGTGAAACATTCCTCTGGAACAGGAAGGCCCAAATATCTCTGGTAGGTCCCCTTCTCAAGCCTTGGTCTCCTTCACAGTTCTAAATCCCTTCTCCACACTTCAGCTGAGGGGACCTGAGTTAATTTCAAGGGCTTTCAATGACCATTTGCAATTAACTGTAGGGGAAATATCTCCAGCCAATTAGTGTTGGCTCATTTCCAGGGTTGTCACCAACCTTCTCTGGAGCAATCAGACTTAATTATCTTGTTGTCTTTTTTTTGTGAATGCTAATTTCATTTGTGTGAATTTCTGTAAACAATTAGGTAAGCAGAAAGTTCTAATTTGAATGAAGCAAAGTTGAATAAAGCAACTAACTACACTTCCCAACAGATCTAAATTCTTAACTGAGTCCACCTCCTACTCAGGACTGGCTTGAATCAGACTCCAGGAGCAGATATTTGGGCATTGGAGATGGAGGGCTTATTGCACGAATTCTGTTTGGTATTATAATAAAAACCCAGAGCAAGGTATTGGGAAAAATCTGAAATAGCAGAGAGACAGCAAACAAGGCATAGTCAGTTCTCACTTAACCAACTCCTCAGGCCAAAAAGGATAGATGCTGTCTCCACAAATCCTCAGACTCAAGGCTTCTGAGTTCTTAGCAGCAAGGGAATGGAGTCTCAGGGGAAAGGCTGAACTCTTGTCTCCTCTTTGCCCATCTGTCTCACTTCCATGTTCAACTTTCTTAAAGGCATGCACTACCTAGCTCTCTTTGTCCTTGAACTCACAGAGATCTAGAGGATCTCTGCCTCCTGAGTGTTGGGATTCAGAGCATTGGTCACCACTCCCTGACCTTCATGGCTTGCCTCTGCCCTCTGATTTTCAGACAAGTTCTTGAAATACACAATATATCATCACAAGTGCTAGGGAGAGGTCAGCCTGCGTCTTTCTGAGTTCAATCACTTCAAACCCAACAATAACCCATCCAAATTAAGCTAAATAGTTATTTAATATCAGTAATTAATATATAGTATATAGAGAGATAGCAAGGTACACAAGGTATACAGACTAGTGAGTGTTTTCTTTCCTGTCCAGCCTTCATCTGGGAATGATAGCCCTGCTTTATTCCTGGAGTCATTCTTTTATCTTACCAGCCCTTGCTATTTGTGGGAATATAAGTCTCATTAACCCTCTGCTTTGGACATGGGAACTGTACAGTTTTATTTTGTTGTCTATAAACAGTTTGTGGCTTGAAATGGGGACATTGCCTATGACAGACCAATGAAAATCATGGAAATTTTTCTTTTGAAGTACCTATATTGGGACTTGTGAGGTTAGGTTATAAAAATGAGTGTTTGGCTACTCCAGTAGGCATGTCAACACTTCAGGAGGTAAGTCAGTTTGCTGAATATGAGTGAAAGACAAAGCAAGACAGGAGATGAACAAGATGGGGGAGATGTTTAATACCAACAGTTGATACCTGCTCAAACTATGTCCTTGATCATTAATTACTGGCCAAGGTTATGGTTTGGATATAATTGTGTGTGCCCTCTGGGGGGTTTTGTGTTGGCAGCTTAGTCCCCAGCGTGGACTTAAGGGTGAAGTGAATTGTTAAAAAGATAGGGCCCAAGTGGTCAACTATTAAGTCATTGAAAGCACTGCCATCAGCAGAGATTAGTGCAGTTCTCATAATATTGGTTTGTTTTCACAAAAAGATTGTTATAAAATACCAAATATTCTCCCTGCCCTAGGGCTTCTCTTGCTGTAGTGTTTCTCTCTTATACGTGCTCATGACTCAGTACCATCAGTGTGTCACAGTGAACAGGATTCTCACTCAAGCTGGTACCATGCTGTTTGAATGTTTAGCCTTCAAAACTACAAGCTAAATAAATATCATTTTTTAGAAAGTACCCAGCCCTAGGTATTTTGTCATAGCAATGGAAAATAGACAAATAAAACCAACAATTCACCTTTGTTCCTTAATGCATGTCATGTTTATTACCTATAACCTGAAGTCCTGTTAGAAAAATATGTTTTGAAGGCTAAAAATTGTGGGTTAACTATATACTGTCAACTATATGTAAAAAGAAATGTTTGAATTCTTTAACTGAGGTGTCACCGAGAGCTTGAGTGATCAATCAAGGTACAATTAGTCTGAAGAAAGAACCTCCATTTTGCTGTGTTCCTTCATGAGAAAGTAGAGGTATCAGAAGCCTTTTCTTCAGGGTCCCAGAGAGTTTGGGTAATGATCTCTCAGCTGCATTGTTCATGGGCATTTCTCTCTTCTCAGGTCTGGTGAGGGCCAGCTTCATCCTGTGAGTCCAGGCAGGTGTGATTTGAGTCATTAGGTTCTCGCTTCTCTCCAGTCTCACCACACGCTCCTCTGTTCCAGTCTCCTCCACTCAAGGCAAGTGTGGTCTTGGAAGACCATCAACACCAAATTTTAGCTGCTTAATTGTTGCATTTTCATACTTGCATTTTGTTTCTCTTGATCTTTGGTACTGGATTTGAAGGGAGAAAATAATCCTACGCAGAGTATTTACTGGAACTAGAACTCTGGTCCCAGATAGGCTTCCGTGGAGGATCTCAGCTAGGTGGTGCATGAAAGGAGATTGGTCTCAGGCAGTATATTACAGGAGGGTACTTTCATCTGCTTCATGGACTTTCATCACACATCTAGAAAGCAAGCAGAGAAAGAAACTCTTGAGGTAAATATGAAGGAAAATCAAACTGATGGCTCACTTGGTAAAGTGTTTGTGCAAGCATCAGGACCTGAGCTAGGATTCCCCAAGCGCTCATACGAAACTTGGGCATGGGAGCAAAAAATGTCTGTGACTCTATCTAGTCTTGTACAAAACAGAGACAGGTGGATCCTATGGGGTTGCTAATTGCTAGTCTAGCAGAAATGACAAGATTCAAGATCAATGAGAGACTGTTGAGAGAGAGAGAGAGAGAGAGAGAGAGAGAGAGAGAGAGAGAGAGAGAGAGAGAGAGAGAGCCTGATAGAAGACAACACCTGACATTAACCTGTAGTTTCCACATTCACACATATGGGTAAGTGTACTGGTACAACATGCATATGCCAGCACATACACATCTCACACCACACATCACCACCACCCCTTGGCTAGGCTCTGAGACATTTGTAGTCTCGCTTTATGCAACACAACTGTCTGTCCAGCTTCTGCCTGCTGTAAGCATCTCCCAGGTCCTGTTTAATACTTGATAAAGTCTATGAACATGTAAACGTCATGCTTCCAGAAGCTGTTGTTATGGTAAATTTCATCAGAGGGTAACAAACTTTTGACCCTTCCAGAGGAATAACCAAAATACCTTTTTAGACTTTCAATTTAATGAGAAAGGACCAGGGGTTTCTTTGGATCTGGGAATGGAGAGTGGGTTGTAAGTCTTTTATGAGGGGTGGGGGGCTGGACACACAGAAGGCTTCCTGGCTGTGAGCCTTGGTGGACGTCATTAGTGGTGCTTCTTGAATGCATCTGCTTCTTTGTGCTTCTGGAGCCTAGTAGCATTGCTGTTCCTGGTCTCTGTACTTAGACGTACTCAAATGGTTCTGACCAGTGCATTGTGAACAGGAGTGATGTATATTTTAGACAGGGATTGCCGATCTGAGATCCTCTTGATGACATAGTTGTTTTCCTTACGATATGATAAACTTGAATATTCAGTCTAGTGGCTTCCTTATCAGTCCAAATCCCTAAGTCCAAAGACTCCATTTTCTGTGGGCAGACAGCATGAGTATAGATACTCTTTGATGAGTTGAGCTCGCTAAAATTTGAAGAATCACCTACGACTCTAGCATAAACCTAACCTGCTCTGTCAGACTTCAAAAGCTTTGAGGTAGTTGAGAAAAAGAAGCAGATTTCACCTTATCCATTCTCTAACCAGTCCTAAGACCAGAGTGGAGCTGAGTCAGGATGATTACAATTTTGAACCAGCCTGAGCTATACAGTACAGGTAAGGCCAGTCTGGGTTGCATAGTGGACCTGTCATAAGACATCAAAGCAAACAGACAAAGATAGATAAAGGGACTATATATGTGTTGAAGTAGTAACCCGAGCTCTCCAGTTTGGCTAACAGTGCGTTTCTGTAGCACTCAAGAGATTTCTGGTTATGTGTGCACATAGACACAGGGAATATCTTCCTTGGGTTATTTGTATTTTTTTGGAGAAAGGCATGCTCTGGGTATCATCTATTCCTAAGGCAGAAAGCACAGAAGAAATTGTAAATATTGCAGAAGCAAGTGAATCCATGACTGGCATTTAATTTGTTGTCCTGGAAATTGTCTGGAAAAGTATGAAGCCTGGGAAAGTGTCATACGGTGATATTGGACCTACAGCATTGTCCAGAGAGTTGAATGAGGATGTAGGTTATACTGTGGTCCTCTAGAAAGCAGCTTCATCCCCAAGTACTAATCTCTGCTGGCAGATAGGAAGTTGAGCCTGTGAAGCTACCAGAAGTGGTCATGTGTGTCAGGGAACATTCCACTCTGGGTGAGAAAGAAGATGCCCAGGGCATAGCTTCTAACATATGCTATCACTGACTTCTTCATTGCAGAATTTCAGAGCTGGGCTCAGAGAGCCTTTCTTCAAAGTATCTGACCACATCTGTTGTGCTCTCAAGTCTCATTTTCAGCAGAATATGGACTGTGCCTTTCAGAGTTCAATGCTAGGACTTGGGGAAGATGGTGGAAACTACTACTTTCTCCCATCATCTAAGAGAAGGACAAATTCAGAGCTATTTTTCGGGCAGGACTTGTTACTGTTTTTAGCATCAGGACAAGGTCTAGTGTCAACATCCCTGTTAAGTCACATCCCAGCAGAAATGTAGAATATAGGTATGCTATCTGCTCCCTCACTACCTTTGTTAGCAAGAAAAGGAATGAATATGAATAGAACATGTGACAGACTTGAATGACAGGGTCATTATGAAACCCATCACTTTGTACAATGGATGAGAGCAAATAAAAAGCTCCTACATGTCAAAAATGTGTCTTCCAAGTAGGCGGTGTGCTGTGTAAAAAAATATACCTTTTAAAGCTGAATTAACTGAAACGTCAGGAAGAATTGACTCCCTAGGTGTATTCCTACCGCCTCCTTGCCGTGACTCCCCACTATTGGCAGCAGCTGTATCTGTGATTCATCTTTGGCTCCCTCACTCAACTGTCTTTAAGGAACTTCTTGGTCACAGCCTTGGATTCTGGGCCACTGTCAATGTCAATGTCAATTGCCACAGATTTGAATTGCCAGAGTAGGGAGTCTCAACTGATGAACTATCCTGACTGGCTTAATTGGTGTGAGAATGCTCACCCAAAATGTGAGTGCAGCTTCAGGCAAAAGGAAGGCTACTCACTCTTTGCTTACCTGGCCTTTCCTCTGAGTTGATTTGCTCTGTCATGGCTGCTACTGGTTCCTTCACTAAGATCAGAACCATCCCTTCCAGGTTCCCATCACTGACTAAGGACCACCTGCTCTCCAGGAACCTTCCAGATTTTCTGCACTGGATTTGAAACTGCTGAGGTACCCAATCTCAAGGACTGAACAACCACCAGGTTCTCTGCCTCTCTGGAGGCACCCAGCCTCAAGGACCAGGCAGCTAATGGGTTCTAATTTTCCCAGATGTGGGACAACTGCTGTTGGTAGTCCAACACAATCTAACTTAACAAATTCTTTGTATGTGTGTATGCATGTGTGCATGTATAAATGTGTCGTATATATGTATGTGTGTGTATGTAAATTCAGTCCTACCAATTTTGTTTCTTTAGAAATCCCTGACGAATATAGCCACTTAGGATGCCGAACATTCTCTCTAAAGTCAGATCCTTGCAGTCACTTTGTATTCTTACGACAATACACTTCATTTATGGAATCCTTTAGACTCCCTCCTCCATTATTGCATTATCTTCTCATGGGCTTTTCAAAACTCACAGCATGAATGACTGCAGTGAACACACGCTATTTGTGGCTCCTTTCTCACAATCAGGAAAGCCAAAGCCATTTACATAAACATTCAGTTAAGGACACCATACCTCTTTGTCATCACAATAAAGTCAGACTTTTATTCATTTTAATCTCTGCCTTCTCTCTGTTTTGCTAGAATGTGCTTTGGTCTTTCAGAACGTCCCTCTCTTGATTATAACACGTACATCCATACTTCAGGATTTCTGTGGTCTCAGGATATATTTATGTCCAGCATCCCCAATCTTTACTCTTGCTCTGCCATCTTTGTCTTCCATGAATTACTGTAAGTGCTTTTGTGTCTCTGCTTTTTAACCACAGCTTCTTCTTTCCTGTCCTCTCTCCTCCCCAAGTCTTTCCTAACTTGATCCAGAACTCCTGCAATGTTCTCCAATGGCGACTGATCTCCTCTGTAACCTCTGAGATTCCTACAAGTGCTTCCTCCTTTAATGTTCTTAACACAGAACTCAGCACTCATTTATACACTTATTTAGCTTTTGAAGCAATGTTTCTTGACCATTTACCATGTGTTGAGCACTGTCCTAGGTTCTGGTGACATTCCATGTGTAGGCTCTGATCTCATGATCTTATACTTTTATAGGGAGCCTAATCAAGATTTAATTAATTATGAAACATCATTCCGGGTAGTGACAAAGCTCTGAAAGAAGACAAGGCAAAATAAGGTGATAAATGGTATAAGACAGAGTGCTTGGGGGAACAAAACTGAAGTAGAGGGACAATTTATGTCCTGGAGGAGGAAGATACTCCATGTGGGGAAGCTCAAAGGCAGTAGGACACAAGATGTCCTACTTCAAGGGACAGCAAGGTGGCTGATGTGTCTAAGCTCAATGGAGGAATGGAGATAGAGTTAAGGGATGGACACAGAGCTGGGCTGAAAGGCTTTAAGGTCACACTAAATCTCTGGAATGGAGCAAAACTGAATGAGACACACTAGAGGATGAAGGGTGGGGTATATATAATCTAGCTCATGTTACAGATTGAAAACTCTGACTTCCAGGTGAAGGGTACAGAGCGAGCAGGAATTGAGCAGAGAGCTCTGCAGTAAGTAGTTTCTGGCCCACACTTTCATGCCTTGCCTCAAGGTCTAGGCCCACAGACCCACAGACCCGCAGTCCCACAGAGACACACAGATGCTTTCAATAGTTTTAAGCTGATTGGTCTAAGGCTCAAGCATATCACTTGCTAGCTCTCTGCCCTTCATCTAACCCATGACTCTTGTTCAGCCATGTGGCTTGACACCTTTCTTTAGAGCAGCATAGTTGTCCTCTGCTTCTTTCTGGCATTCTGCTCTGTGCTTCCTGTTCTCAAAGTTTTTCTTAGTCTGGTAGCCCTGCCCACACTTCCTGCCTGCCTTTGGCCAATCAGCGCTTTTTATTAAACCAGTGGGTGGGACAATTATTTGCCATGAAACAACACAATACCCCTACAGAGCTCATTTAGGGTGTCACAGTAGAAACACAAAGAAGGTCATGGTCTTTTATATAACATGGTCCTGATGGAGGTCAGGAGAGACTGGATTCAAAGTGGGCATTGAGAGCAGAATTAGTCCTAATGCTCATGGGTTGCTCTCAGGGAAGGAGAGGACCTTGTACCACCCCTACACTTTTGAACTCGTTGAAACTGAGCAAATGGTGTTACCACGGACAAGGAAGGAAAACTGTTGATGAAAAATGAACAATAGGATATGAAAGGCTTGAGTTTGGACATGTTTAAGGTAAGTGTCTAGTCAGAGATAGAGCAGAGAAACAACCAGAGAACTAGTAGGGATACTGTAGATGTGGATCAGGGTATAAATAATCTTTAAGGTTATAGAACGTGACAGAGATCATGAGGGGGCAAGTGAGGGGGGAAAGGAGAGTGGTCTAAGGACACAGCCTTGGGAAAAGTCAGACTTTTAAAGGTTAAGGAGAAAAGTGGGGATCGGCAGAGAAGATTTAGAAGCAACAGCCAGGGATGGAGGATGGAGAGCCATGGAGTCAATGATTCCCCGAAGCAGGAGAGGAAATCTTTCAAGGAGAGAGCAGGATAGACGAGGTTAGTGCTTCTGTACCTTCAGTGAAATCTCAGGCACAAATGTTGTCTCCTAGATAAGGAGACCAATAAATTGATTCTTTAAGGGGGAATTGTTTCTAGAGGGTACAAACCATTGGGCCCAGAGCTCACTTAGGATCATACTCCAGGGCTCTTTGCCTTAAATAACACTGGGAACCTTGGAGGAGAACTTCCAAAGAAAAAATAACAATCCTGCACGTTTCCGTGACACATCCCTAGGCTCATAGAAAAGTTAACTAAAGGCCTTTGAGCCAGCCAGAAGAAGCATTCTCCCACAGTTCCTGTGTACTTTGGGTTGTGAAGTGAGTATCTGTTTGGGATAGCAAGAAAGCTTGCTTTGTGTCCCGGCCCTAATTTCCTGTGGACTATTGTCTGGAATTGTAAGCGGAAATAAACCCTATAGATTGCTTTAGTCGGAGTGTGGGGAGTGTGGAGTGTTTTATAACAGCGACAGAAAGGAAACTAGAATGTCTTGGCTATGGTTTGAATATGAAATATCCCCCCCCACCCCATATTCATGTTTAAATCCTGATTGACATTTTGGTGGTGCCGAAAGATGGAGGCTTCCCACTGACCTTGTGATGATGACCACATTCCACAGAATAGACCCCTAAGTCCGGGCCATAAATCTCTTACTACACTTTGTGTCAGGTTATAATCATACACCGAATACTATATGGCTTTTCATCTCTGCCTTTACCACTAATCTTGAAGCTTGTCTCTTTTAGCAATTCCAGTTAAGCCAATGCCAGTTAAAAGAATGGGCGGCCCTGTGGAAGGAATGGTTGCACTGAGGCCCATTGCCTTTGGAGATCTGGGTCCAGTTGCCATGATACAAGAGAGCATGCTTTCCTTCAACAGGCTGCTGGGGAGATTGCAGTCCTTCCACAGGGTTCTGTAGGTCTTGTCCTGGGCTCCTCTCAGTCAGGAAGTGTTATGTGCACTCTCTCCCTCCGTGTTCTCTGTTTCTTCATTTTGAGCTTCAGCCCTTTGGTAAATATCCACAGAAACCCAGTCCACCAGCCTCATATGATGTGGGATGTCTTTCTGCATGTTGTGAAATACCATTGGATAGCAATGAAACTGTTTTGGCCTATGGCAAGTTAGCTTATAGGCAGGTGTGAAATCAAACATAGATAAGGGAGAGGGAGGAGGGAGTTAGAGGAGACACAATCCAGCTACCCAAGAATCAACATGTAAAGGAAACACAAGTAAGCCATGGGCCATGTGGCAAGACAGATTAATGGAAATGGGTTGATTTAAGATGCAAGAGCCAGCTAGAAATATGCCTGAGCCATAGGGCAAACAGCTTGTAATTAATATAAGCCTTTGTGTGATTATTTGGGGCTGCAAGCAGGTCCAAATTTATATCTAGGCCAGAAAGGTCAGGCCAGAAACTTCTTACTAAACACATATATTTCAACAGCTGTAGGGTTCATGACAAGGAGACACCTCACAAATTGCACTATTACCTTCGACGTCCCCGACTTATGTTCTTCCTCCTTTGCCTTCTTGTGATGACTTTTCACTTTTCTCCACCTCCCCAAACCTCCAAGTTCTCTCATTGGTACAGAACACTTTCCCTGGTCCTCTGGAGTCTTGATGTCACCTAATGGCCACAGTTGGAGGGAAGTGTCAGCATCAGTCTCTCGTCTTGAAGACATTCATGGAGACTCAAGGAAAGAAAACCTTGCCCTTGATGATAGGATTTTCCTAAAGAACTTCCATATTGTGAAGGGGAATCTCATTCAACTCCCATCACTCATCCAGACAAGGCACAGTGGGGAGAAGGCAGAATCTAGGACGTTGCAGAAGCTAATCCTTTCCTTTTCTGAACCATCACTCTGTGGATCTGAAAAAAATAAGGGCTGTAGAACCACCTCGCTTTCAATGACAAATGTCTTCACCATCATTGCAGATTCTTGTCCTGTCAATTTGTGTGGTGCCTGGCAGAGGAATCTATGTCTACTACGGTGATTGCAATATGCAACCAGGGGCTGAGGAGATCTCACAGAACACCCCCTTCCTCTCAGAAACAAGAAAACAAAGGCTCAGTAGACATCTCCTTATTCATCATTCTATTTTTAAACAGATAAAAAAAATCACAATTTGTTATTTAAATTTTTCAATTATTTGTTTTACTATTTATTATGAGTATTTAGCCTACGTCTTTTATGCAATGTACTTGGGCTTGGTGTCTGTGGAGATCAAAAGAGAGCATCAGATCTCCCATAGCAGAAGTTACAGATGGTTATAGTCTTCCATGTGGATGGTGGGAACTGAACCCAGGTCTTCTGCAATAGCAACACATCATTTGAGCCATGGAAACTTCTCAACACCCCCCCCCCCACACACACACAGTGTGTCATTTTAAAGGCTGTTCTAGCATTTGTTATTTATCGCTCACATGTCTGGATGTCTTTGGATTTCTTCTCTCAGGGAGGATGAATACATTACACCCGAGTCCTGGCATAGAGATGTTCTTATACTGTTCTTTCTCTCCTATGTCTAGTGTCATGTCTAACAGGCATGTCATGACTGTACTGTGCACATGATTCTCCTGGGGAGTCCATTAACTTACTGGTTGAAAAGCTCTGAGTGAAGCTAAGATGTTTCTAACAGGCTCTCAGGATGCTGCCATTGCTGGTCTGTGGACCACAATTTGAGTAGCAAGAGTGAAATGGAGGGTTAAGGCCCCTGCTATCCTGTTAGACTTCCCACATCACTTTTTCAAATGCCTTTCAGGGATTTACCTTGCTCTCCTACTGTGAGAACCCCATCCTTATATTGAAAAGTGTGATAGTAGAGTCAATCAGGAGACCATGAACATTCTGTCTGCTAAAGCTAAGCAGAGTCAAGCTGAGAGTAGCTAGAAGTTGTGATGACCCGTGCCATCACTTGGGATTCTGGATTTAGCTAAACCTAAACCTAATCACAGAGTTCCTCCAGGCTGGCCAATGCATGCTACAAAGCCACAGTGGTGAACTGCTTAGAGGCGATTTCCAAGGTGTAAGGATGTCTTCAACCCTGGGTTGCAACCCTGAGAACTGCAACATTTATTACACGATAATGACACCAAGGACTAAGCTTGCCTGTAGAACAAGATCTCCTCATGTGGACACAGGGCATAGCCATGGGCTATGTGGTGTGGTTCTGTGGTTCTTCAGTGCAGCGTAGAAGATGTGACGATCAAATCGAGGTAACTAGCATCTCACTTTTCTCATCATTACTTTATGCTTCATGCCTTTGAGTTCTTCTTTTCAAACTGTAATCACCCCACTGTGCTAAGGGATATCTGAATACATTCTTTTTGTTCCCATCATCCTCTTTCTTTCCTCATTGGGCCCTTATTAATTATTGTTCTGTTTCCTCTGATTTAAGGTCAACATTTTTTTTTTTTAATTTCCACATATGGGAAAGACTTTCTGTCCCCGGCTGTCCTTTAGTTCTGCTCATTTTGCCACAGAAAGATAGTATTTTATTCTTTTAACAGTGCACAATACCCCATTGTGTACATATACTACATTCTTACCCTGTTGTCTGCTAATGGATTCCTTGCTTGGTGCCTAATCTTGGTTGTTGTAAATAGAGATGTGATAACACAGAACTATCAGGTATCTGGTTGATATGCTGAATTTGTTTGCATTGAATACATACCCAGAAATAAGATGGTTTGGTTGTATGATGAATTTATTTTCAGTGTGTTTTAGGTAAATCCATATTATTTGAGCTTTTATGTTAGAACTTGACTCAGAATTTATTAAAACCAGAACTTTAGAAAAAGGTCAATAGGTTGAATTTTTTTCCTCCTTTTTTTTTTCTTTTTAACTGTTGTTTGTGAGCTATCAAGTATTATTGATAAAGAACAAGTTTTTGTCCCAATAGGAAGGGAGTATTGTGTCTGTGAGGTCTGCTGTGCCTGCCAGCTAAGAGAAACAGTCAGATCTGATAAGCTCAAGATTAAGTTCAAGCAAGGCAAGCTAAGAGGTGAAGAATTGCACCGATGATCTCCTAATGCAGAAGGATTGTTCTACAAGGGCTGGGGGACATATCTCAGGGGTAGAGTGCTTGCCTTGCCTAGATGAGGCCATGGAAACAATCCCCAACATCGCATAAATACCCTACTCACAAAGAAGATGATACATACTTAATCATTTGGTGTCTGTGGGTTGGAATCTCAGCACAGCATTGATGATGATCAATACCTCTGATTTAGAACATTTCCCATAGCTACAGCCAAAGCTCAAGCTGCGACCTGTTTAAAACATAATTTGGGTAGAGCAAGCATTTGCGTCCAAGATTTCTCAAACCGGTTGACAGATGGGAAACTTTGCCACATGTGTCTCTTCACGGGGGTGCCTCACAATGTGGTGTTTGGCTTCCTCCAGGGTTAAGAGCTGAGAAGAAGAGAGAAAAACACCTAAGGCATAGTGCAGTATTTTCCCCCAACCTGTCAGAAGCCAGTCTATACATCCGAGCCATGCACAGATGATAGATGGGAATACTAGAGGGTGACAATTGTTAAAGGTTATCTTAGAATCTACTTAGCAAAAAAAAATTACTGTGAAATATAATTGTCACATTGAAGAGACACCAGCCTCTCCTGCAGTGGCTTCTGCTTCATATTCTGGATTAGAAATAAAACCTCCCCAATACCTGGGCACAGAAAGTACATTTCTTCTGCCTCGTATATTGGTGATGGTTCAGATATAAGCTGAGAGAAAATCTTCAAAGCTTTGTCCCCAAGTGGTATTCAAAAGGAGATTGATGAGCATGCAGTGTGGGTGGGACCCAACATAGACCACAGCAGTCAGTGTGGTGAGTGTTGCTTACACAATGTCAGAAACCAGCTGGACTCACAGTAACTAGGATTCTAGAACACTGTGCCAAGAGAGAAATCTCAAGCCTGCCTAAGAAGGGTCATGTTTTCAAATTCCTCCAAATTTTCTAGACCCTGGATAATGATTGCTAAGCAGGTGTTGTCCAAATGTTCTTTATCCATACTCAGGTGTGGACAATGGTGTCGAAGGCAACAGAAAACAGGAAGTCAAGCAATAAGGACCTTTCACACTAGTAGGCAAGAGATCTGACTGTTTGCTGAAGAGTCTCAATGAACACTGAAGTTACTTCCCTTTTGCTACTTGTCATGATTGCTTTTCTCTATCATTAGGTGCTTGAACCTGGAGACCCACATTTGAGCTGGAATCAGAGGGATGCATGGTTTCCAGTCTCTATAGAACTGCCTGTGAATACAGGGCATGGATAAGATGGTGAGCTGTCTTCCTTAGTGGGGAAAGCTATGTGGGTGTCATGGATTTATTGCAGATGGTAGCATCCTGCTCACTGGGAACATTTGAAATGAATATAAAAGAAGAAGAGAATTTGAATGTGAGATCATCAGGCAGAATAGAGTAGACCATGGCAAAGGTGGATGTGCCTTCATTGTTTCTTCTGCACCTTCTAGGGGCTCTTCTGTTCCATATTGTGGAAACTAGTGAAATGGGTGACCTCAGCTATCTGCTCTCCCCAACTCTGTCCAGAGCTTTTGACTCTTGCAATACAACATGTCTGAAGTAAAACAGATCAATGAAAAATATTTTGGTCTCATATTTTTCCCCTGAAAACTTTATAATTATCTTTGCCACTTAGTGAACTAGGGGATAATCTGTGAGAGGGCAATTGAGGTGTTTGAGGTGGACATAATCAAGCATACTGTATATATGTATAGCATTGTCAAAGAGCAGATAAAAGATGTTCTAAAAAGAAGAATTTTTTTAACTTTTAGAAATTTCTTTTTATTTTTGTGTGTCATTCTTGTTTTTGCTGAGTTGATATGTGGAAAGAAGGTACCTCAGCTGAGTAAATGCCTCCATCAGAGTGCCTATAGAGGACAGTGCCATTCACAAGCAGGTGGTCCTGAGTGATTTAAGGAAGTAGGCTGAGCAAGCCATTGGAACAAGCCAGAAGCAGTATTCTTCCACGGCCTCTGCCTGTGTTCCTGCTTTTAGGTTCCTGCTTGAGTTCCCGCCCTAACTTCCCTCCATCATGAAATACAAATAGAGTATGTAAGCCAAAGGAACCCTTTCCTCCATAAATTTCTGTTGGTCAGTGTTTAATCACAGCAACTATGAGAACATATATGGGATGTTTGCCTGTGTGTGCAGTGTGCTGGTGGAAGTCAGAAGATGGTACTGGATCCCATGCTGATGGAATTATAGGATTTGTACTATTAGGCAGAGATGCTGGGAACTGAACTCAGGTCTTCTAAAAAAAATAAGACACTCAAACACTGAGCCATATCTTCAACCTCAATAAGAAGACAATCTTGAAATTAATCTTTTTCTATAAAATATAACAGAAGGGAACTTGTTAAACCCTTTACCCACAAGTTCAAGGTCTATTTCTATTGGGAATTCTGTTCAATATTCATCAAAGTCTTTTGATCAGCAGGGTTAAGTCTTCAAGGTAAGGGTATTTCTCTTTCATCAAATTATTTTGTCTGCTCAATATACTTTATTCTCCCTCCCCCATCAAACACATCATTGGAATATATTTTGAATCTTTTGTGTGTTGTTTTCAAGATCATTTATCTCATGAATTTACTTCTCTGTTTTTTCCGATCTGGGGTACGTTCATCAAAAGCCATCCCCCACAGTGCTCATGCGATTTTTTTTTTCATGTTGTTGATTCTTTTGTCCTCTCTTCTTATGCATCTAGAACAGTTCTTTTCAAATGTATAATAATAACGCTCTCTGCTTATTTCATCCAGTTCTCTTTATACTCCCTCTCAGCAGCTGCCTTTGGATTCCACTGTGCTGCCTTTTGTTTTATGATTGTTGACAATATAGACGAGTGTCTAGAATGTATGCCTGTTTCCTGTAGTCAACCTTTTGAGAGGGAACACACTTCCTTTGCTCCTACAGATTACCTTCTCCATCTGTGCTTAGAATCCTTTCCTGGGCTCCATATTATTTTGTGTCTGACAACAATGAAGTATCTTTTTGTGTCTAGAATTATTTTCCAAGTGGATGGGTGTATTTTTCTGAGATCATTTCAAAGAGGGATTTAAGCTTGGAGGTTGCCTGGGGATAGAGAAACCAAGCGGTCAGGAACACTCATCTTTATTGTCAAATATTGCCATTTTCTTTGGCATGTCACATTGGGAAGAGCCAGTATAGTGTTAATTTTAACTGTCAACAGAGCAGGATTTGAGATAGCCAGGAAGACAAACCTCTGCACACATTTGTGAGGGAGTTCCTAGACTGGGTTCATTGGGTTGGGAAGACCGGTGCTAAGTGTGTGTGGTTCCACTGTGGGCCTGGGGTCCTGCTCTAAATAGAAGGGACCATACGCTGAACCAGCATTAATTGTTCTATGCTTCCTGACTGCAGATGTGACCCGACTAGTCCTCTCACCATGACGGACTGTACTCTTAGACTATGAGCCGAAGAAAATATTTCCTTCTTTAATTTACTCTTGTTAAAAGCAATTATTTATTTATTGTGGTGTGTGTGTGTGTGTGTGTGTGTGTGTGTGTGTGTGTGTGTGTGTGTGTGTGTGTGTGTGTGTGCTGGGGGGATTGAGAGATTTGCAAGGCCTATCATGTGGGCCTCAGAATTCAAATTCAGGTTGCTGTGCTTGGCTCAGCACAGAGCTCTCTTATCACACAGCCACCTTGCTGGGCATTTCATTTTCATATCAGTGACAAAAGCAATTCATACAGTTACGTGGAACAGTGGTGATGTTTGTGGTACCCCAACCTTACCCTGTTTGTTGTCCAGTATTGTTTCCAATACCTTGATCTGTCAGTGTGGTTGCCTTTGAACTTCCCAGCTGACCCGTCTGGCACTGCTGCTGCTCAAGAGGAAACTCCTCATCCGCCATTATTGCTGCAGTACTTAACACATGGGAGTTCTCAGTGTTCATCAAATCTCCATTTGTTATGTGTGAGCCTACACAGCCTTGCTCTCACGTCGACCATCTCTCTGTTCCTAGGCTCAGAATACAACAGCATATATTGCCACCCTTCCAAATTTTACCCCTCTTTCCACATCTCACCCAGTGACTCTCCTTTACTACAGGTAATAGGAAGGAATGTCTCCAGCTGCACCTTCTACCCAACTCTATTATACATTTGGTAAGTTGTGACTTAATTGCTTCTTCTATCTCCCGAAAATTCCATAGGAGTTCTAAGTTGTCAGGACTGTGCTTTAATCATCCCCGTGTTCCTTCTTTGTTCCTGGCATCTAACAGACAGCTCAGATACTGCTTGTGAACTAACTGAGTGAAGAAGCTTCATGTGCCAGCAAACTGGGTCTTCCACCTGAAAGCATTTCCTTTGTCTTTGGTTTGAAGGAGAAGTGGGTTGTCCATAGAAGCTCAACTGCAGCTGGCTAAGGTGCAGTTCTCTGGATGTTGCATCTTATAGCTGACAGTTCTCTTACCTTGTATAAGCGCAGACCAGCCCAGAGCTCCAGACACATTGTTTTTGTCCCTTAACAGGTACAGGTCTTTTCAACTGTGCCCTATTCTTCAAAGCCAATCTCTGCTAAGGGTTAATTGGGAGAGGCTTTTTTAACTTGAAAAGAAGACAAGCCACTTGCTAGTGGTCTTACTGTTTTGATTTACACTACCTCTTCAGGAAGGTGCCTGTTTTTTTCCAAACAGGAAAGTGAAGCAGAAGGTGCAACCCCTGCTAGGTATCTGTTATTTTCAATATTTCAACCAAATGTCAACAAGACAAGAGTCTTATCTTAAGGAAATGTTGTCTAATAGTTCTGGAGGTTAGATGAAGATGAGGCCAGGTGAGAAATACATTCTAGTTTTCTTTAGTACTTATCTGAAGATGGGAATGGCATGCTGTTGTGTCATTAGATACAAAGAGTCAGCTTTTGGAGGTTAACCTACAGGTTCTTGATTTTCTCTTTTGAACTTCAGTTAGTTATAAGAAAAGTGGCATGTAATTTTATAATTTAAAGTCTAGTTTCTATAGTTCATATTCATGCTGCCTCTTTACTCCAATTGTATTATCCCACAGCATTGTGACCCTTGGCTTATGTTGACACTGAATTCTGCTTTCCCCTTACTCATTTTCTCTGCTGACCAGCCAGTGGTAACAGGAGGATCCTCTGATTCCATAATTCGCTGTCAAGTTTTTAGAGAGAATCTTGCCTTAACGTGAATTTCTGCCCTCTGGAGCACTGAGATGCCAAGAAAGCAAAGGAGAACACAGTAATTCGGATTATTTCAGGCTATTTCATGCATAATTTGAGGCATCTTAAATCGGGACAGGAAGTTGTCACTGAGATTGTCAACCCCCAACCTCATACACATGAGGGATAATTTATTTCAGTTTTCCCAGACAGAATGTTGGAAGTAATGCCATAATCATAGTCTCTAGATTACATTGTGATCACTTGTTTAATAAATAGGACAGAGTTGTGTCTTCATAGGGCTGTAAAATGTGTTTTGCAAACACTATTTGAAACAAGCAGGTCATCCACTGGGGCTTGGAAATATTCCTGCCATGAGAGACTCTCATAGATGTAATAATTATAATTAAATTTACTCTGTTATGTTCCTGTAGTGTATTCACTGCTCTCACCCACATTTGCCAGAGGTTGGAAGAAGTACCAGTTTCTTTCAAAGCTCCGGGAGAACTAGGTAAAGATTCTTAGGGTAGTTTGACTATGTAGTCTTCTTGCAGGCTCATGATTTAAGTACTTGGCTTTCAGTGGGCCCTAAGCATTTGGGAGGGTTTGGAAACTGGGAGGTAGAGTTTAGCTGGAGGAAGTGGGTCACTGGAGGCAATCTCTTAGGGGCTATGCTACCCCTACCAACTTTTGATTTTGTGCCACTCTTCCTGGTCTGCAATGTTGTGAACAGCCTCTTCCATCATCATGAATGGGTCTACTCCATCAGCTCCCTTCTCCACAGTGGACTCAGACCCTCTAGAAGTTGTTTCTGTTAGATATTGTCATCATAGCAATGCAAAGGTAGTTAATACAATGAAGAAAATTAGGAGTAAGACCATAGAAAAAGACCTATAATAAGGATTTTGATACAGACCAGAAAACCTTTAGTTCTAGCTTCTAGCGACTAAAACGGCATGAGCATAGTTTCACATTTTAAAATAATATTTTAATTTAATAATCTTTGGAAAATCCATCTGTGTATACATTTTTATTATACTCACTCTTACACACCCCACTAAATCCTTGTGAGCTAAGCTGCACGGCCAGTTTCTGCAGTCTCTCCCACAGGCTGCAATACAGAGAGGATTTTCCCAGCTGCTGAATTGGGGCTTAAGCTGTCAGCACAAGCTGTGGCAGAATGCTACACAGCAGATTTAGGGTTTTGTTCAGACAGATAACAAGGCTAATACAGATTCAAATAGAAGAAACCTCTAAACAGGTTACAATGTGTATTAAAATGTATGTGGACTTTGAAGAGAGAGGAAATGGAGTATTGAAAGTTTTATAAAGAAATAGATTTAAAAATAAAGTTTTTAAAGAGACAGTAAAAATAATATAAAAGAAATAACCATATAAAGATGAAAATACACAAAGTCCAAATTATGTATATTATTGTGGGTTTTTTTTTAATTTGACTGTTAATGAGATAACTGTAGGAATACATTTGATTGTAGGGGCTGCTAAGTTAAAACTAAATTTTGAAGTATCTTGACTTTGAAATTTGGGTCTAATGATATGTTGCTTTGGAAAAGAGGTTATACTTTTGTTTCCATAGAAAATGAGAACCTGTAGATTGCCTCTAGGCTAATATGGTTTGATTGATCAAGACCCCCCAAGGAAGCTGGCTGAGATGATGCAGTCACGTAGACTACTACAGCCAAGATTTAACCATAATTGTACATTTTTCTCAAGATCCCCATAAGATTGCCAATGCTCCCATCAACAGGAAGTAGTATGAAAAGCTACTCCCAGATTCCTAAAATAGTGTTTATAATAGTTTGCTTTCATTATAAATGGTTAGTGGTCATTGTCAATATCTTTCTAGTGGATAAAAGGGGAATATGATATAGAAATGATAGAGATAGATTATTGAATATACTTTAGATTATTGAATCTACTTTGATCCAAAAAACAACTGTTAGTCTCAGAATACTTTATATTGATATTGATTTTAGTTTCTTGATACAAATTTAAGGTTAATTTTGTTTTACTATATGTATATTTCTACTCTTGTTTAAGTTATTATGTTTATGTAACTTGTTTAAAATTATAATGTATCATTAAGAAATACAAATTAATAGTCATCTATGAGAATCAAACTTATAGCCATGTTATGTTTTTTAGGTATGCAAAAATATATTTTAAATAGAGAATCTTCAAATACTTCAACAGAATAAGCATTTAAAAATGGTTTAAGAACTTAGACTTTTACAACAGTGAGACATATGTGCTCCTTGTGGCACCAATCTATTTCAAAAGGATGATGTGTATCAAAAACTCCATATGGAATTTACTTTATTTGTGGCAAAAGTTAGACACTGGGCAAGAAGAAATTGTTCTTGCCTCTGCTGCTTGACAGTATCCTGTACAAACTGGACATGCAGGACCCATAGAAAAATGACCACTCAACTTTGCCAAATCAAGGTGAGATGGTCCTTTAGGTTTCTGCTTCACAGAAGAGACTGTCAGACATTCTGCAGGATATAGAGAAGTGATAAAAAAAAAAAAACTTTACCAATAGGCAAGACCATCCTTCAAATTTCCTACTTCACTAAAAAGTATTCCAGAGAGTCCAGGTTTGTAGGCTGAAGATAGATGCCCCAACGGTGCAGAGGAACTTTCGGGGACTATCTAGGCAGCCTGCTGTCTCAGTCTTTTCTTGAACTTTTTGGAAGTTTCTTGCTTGCACTTCCTGTTTACTCAGGTAATGTTACATCCTTCTGGGGTCTTTGATGGAGTTGAAGTCTAGTTAGTTATAATTATAGTTTTCCTTAGTTATGATAAAAGATAAATTAGATATGGAACTTTAGACTCACAAAGATAAGATAGATGATAAAATATCTTTTTTAGTTTTGCCAAATACAAATAGAGTAGATATTGTAACTATAATTCTTGCTTGATAACTTTTGCTTCATGTAAATTCACTATGATAAAGTTTAAATTTTCCTTTTTGATTATACAGAAAGGAGGAAGTGATGTGGGATGTCCTTCTGTATGCTGTGTATATATGTTTCTTCCATTGATTAATAAAGAAACTGTTTTGGCCTATGGTAAGATAGCTTACAGGCAGGTGAGAAATCCAAGCAAAGAGAGAGGAACAAAAAAGATGGAGTCAGGATAAATGCTTCCAGCTGCCAGGGAAAGCAAGATGTTATGTAACACAGGTAAACAATGAGCCCTATGGAAAAACATAGATTAATAGAAATGGGTTGAGTTAAGATCCAAGAGCTCGCTAGTCATAGCCTGAGCTATAGACAAAACAATTTGTAATTAATATAAGCCTCCTGTGTGTTTATTCATAATTGAGTGGCTATGTGACACAGAAAAACTTCCAGCTACAGCTCAGAACTCAGTTTTTGCAGGAAATTCAAAAATTCTGATATAAGCTGAAGCTTGAAAACCACTGAAACATACCATTTACAAGGTTCTTCTTCACTGGTACTAATTCTATACAATCCAGTTTCCTTAAAAACTGATCACCCCCTCACATTTATTTTCTCTCCTACTGGAACACAACTTGTGGATTGTGAGATTTCCAAAAAGAAATCATGACTACAGCTCTCATATTAGAGGATCTCAAGAGATTTGAGATCACACGTTCAAATCTCATGGACCAGAATCTCATGAAGTTCTTGCCTTTAGAATCCTTCTTGAAATTTGAGCATCAGATGTGGTCTTGGTTTTCCAGCAGGACTTGTACAGAGCTAGTGGATACCTAGTTCATAAAGAAATCAAATAAAGGTGAAGCTTCAGTATTCTTACTACTTTGTAACTAGATTTGTGTAAGAGTGTATCGTTTTTATTTGGATATATGACATGAACTTATGCAACTACAATCTTGTCCTATTTCTGGAGAGCCAATGCTTAAGTATGTTTAACTTGGGAGCTGTTAAAGGGAGTCTGTAGTTCAATGCCTTTCCCCGAGATTCTCCGCCGAGATGTAGAGAAATGATTCAGGATTGCACTCTGGTCTTTATTCCTGAGCCCTTACCATGACATTAGAAATCCCCAAATCAGGATAAATGCGGTACATCTCCATTTAAAACTCATAAAGAAAGCAAATGTCAAGATGTTTTTTATAGTTTAGTAACATTGGTATATACAAATTGCATGCCTCTCTTCAGAAGATATGGCGTGTCGAGATTAATTTTCCTTATTGTTACTCTAAGTAGAAATGACTAGTCATCTATTTAACTAACTAAAACACATTGAATGGAAAATAAAATTGCTGCCCTAGAGCCCTTTCTGACACTAATGTATGCATGTTTATCTCTGCCTTTCCATTCTAGTAGACAGTTGTGTCTGTGAGGATGCTTGTAAAAGTGTTTTCAAAGGAAGAGGAAGAAGCTGTGCTTATAGCCCTAGCTAGATATGAATAGTAGCTGTTTGGTGTGAATGAGTTTAAGAAGTGTTCATGGTGAAGGTTTATTAAAATGGTGTTCAGAATCAAGTCCTGGTGTCATTGAACCCTCTGCTCTTGTCTCTGTGGCTGGTACTAGTATTGAAATGTTAGATACAAGAAGTTATAAAGAAATGATGGATATAAGGCAACAAAGACATGGTAGGGATCTGTGGAGATAGCTAAGTACCAATGAGGATAAACCAAAACAGATGGTTTCTGTCCTATGGCTCCTGTGTTGGCTGGAGAAGCTGGTATCCTTGATCTAGGGCTAAGCAAAACTGAAGGAGGATGTGGGCAAAGGGGAGCAGTACAGATAGGCTGTAGGTTAGCACCAAGAACAGGAGCACAGAAACCAAATGACTATGCTTTACTTCAACCCCCAAATGTACTGAAGTCTCTTCTGTGCATCACCAGAATGGCACTTCCAAGATTCACAGATATGGTGCTGTTCAGCCTACCTGAAAGGTTGTACTGCAAAGAAGCCACAAAGGGCTAACAACATGACCACTCTGTATGTGTGTTATGAGGACTGGGTTAGCAAAGCACCTATGACTATATCGTTTAAGTATGGGAGAGGCTGGAGCTGTGGAACTATAAACTCTTGATCCCAGGTTCTTTACATTAAAATGTAGGAAAAAGCCTATGTAGATGAGACATTGTCCATGAAGATAAGAGACATTGTCCATGAAGATAATTGATGTCTCAATGATAGTTCTGTTCAGACAGACCACTTTGGGGACCTTGATCTTGAGCATCAGAATTCTTCTTATTTTAGTTGTGTTCAATGCACATCTATTCTATGCACATTTTACACTTCCTGACATTTTATATTCCATGACAGGGACTATTTAAGTTTTCCTTTATGACTCATTGTTGTCATGGAGTGTCAGTTATTGTAATGTCCTATAATGGGACAAGTTGTATTTGGGGAAAATTGAGTTGACGCTAAATGGCTTCATGATTGATCTTCTTTCTCTCAGCTGGCATTCCTCATGATTTTCATTCTTCTTGCTGATGGTGGTATTGCCTCTTCTAATTTTCTGCCTCCATATGCTATAGATTGGGAAATCATAGCTTGTTTAAACTATGCCCCATGCACAATGAAACAAGCCCCCATGAGACCTGAGCCAAATTCATTTTGTTGTAATTTCCCCTTTCTTGAGAGTAATGCAATTTCAACAATGCTTCTTCCATTGTGAAGGTTACTAAAATTCTCAGTGTGCATCTCAGAAGAATGGAGGAGTTCTCAGCAAGCAAGTTCATGTGATGCCTCATGGCTTGCTTCTCTGCACAAACAAAAGTTTCCTCATAGCTCTAATGATGAGAATTGGTAGGAAGATGTATTGACCAAACTGACATTGGAAGTATGGGAGCTCAAAAGACTTTCTGTGGCAACTGGGATCATTGTCTCACTGGTTACAATTTAAATCCATCAAGATGTTCTTTAGCCCATGGAACTCTCATTAGTAATTTGAGTTTATTGGTTGCATATTGCATTGCTATTTGATTCTAAATTGTATCGTTCTAAGAGACTTACAACATGAAACTATACATAGGTCAACATACTGTGTTTAACAGCAGTCTGTATGCTTGTAGGCAACCAAGCAATTTCTTTTGAAAAGAAAAGAAACTTCAGAGTAAGCTTCAGGCCTATCTGTCAAATTATTCTAAGTCTGGCTTTCCACTAAAGTTAAAAAGAAACTTTTGATTCTCCCCATCTCAGGACTCTTTTCCTCTTCATTATTTATATTGACAATTTTTAGTCTATTTACTATTAGCATAGTAATAGAAATGGGCTCTGGGCACAGGAGATGTGGGTTTAAGTCACACCTCCTCAAAATCACTAGTTACAGGACCTTGAACAAACTAAACTTCCTGTGTCTCAGTCCTCAGTTTCCTCATCCATTCAACAAAGATAATACAAGTGAGCACCTGTTAGAGTGATCCTGAAGAGTAGATGAAGTGATGTTTGCAAAAGGGTGAGAATCATTCTTACCCAAAGACAAGCGCTTCTTAAATGTGTTTGGTTATGGGTTATGGCTTTTAAGTCACTCCAAAGCCTCCAGGAATAAAATGATGCTGAAATGAAAATAAAACAGTGGAAAGAAGAGGCAAACACCCAGAGTTAATAAAAGTTAATAAAAAGTATTGCTGTAGATCCAACTTCTTTAATCACAAGTATTTTTAATTAATTTCAAAGGAGACTGGGCATTCTCATCAGTGTTTGGCAAGATGCCTGTGCCTGAGAATAAAAAAGTGTGTGTGTGTGTGTGTGTGTGTGTGTGTGTGTGTGTGTGTGTGTGCATTGTGGGTAAGCACATGCACATAACATTTTTGCAATAAAAAATGAATTCAGTCATTAAAACCCCACACAAAATGACATTATTTTTACATGATTAACAACCCAGCTTCTTCCAGTCACAGTCATGTTTGCATAGTAAAAAGTAGGACACTCATAACGTGAATTCCATTGTCTTTAATGCAGAAGAGTAAATTTGATTTCATCTTTTTAGTTCTAGCATGAATCCTGGACTATAACAGGACCCAGAATGGTATTTAAAGAATGAGTGAGTGAGCAACCAAACGGACCAACAGAAGACAGGAGAATTCAGGGTTGTCAGCAGAAGTCAAGAATGTTCACCAAAAGGGAATATACAGAAGAAGATAAGAGAAAGAGAAAATTGGTAGTTAGCTGCATTTCAAGGCACAAATTGGTCCAGTTCTGTGGGATTACGCATCTGTACACTGTAAATATTTGTCATTGTAAATATTGGTTTAATAAACTTCTGACTGGTCAAGTAGCTAGACAGGAAGTAGAGGCGGGGCAACCAGACTAGGAGAATTCTGGGATGCCAAAGAGCCGAGCAGCAGATGTCAGCAAGACACAGAGAAAGCATATAAGACTGTTGCACTGAGTAAAAAGGCAATGAGCCACAAGGCTAAATATGAATATGAGTTAAAGTATAAGAGTAATAAGCCTGAGCCATAGACCAAACAACATGTACTTAATGAAAGCCTCTGTATGTTTATTGGAGACTAAGCTGCTGTCGGTGGGTCCAGACTTCAAGGCAAAGCCGAGACAGAAACTTCTGACAACTCTCCAACCATGTGAACCACCCTCTGACAGCTCTGCAAGATGACTAGATGATCCGGAGGGTAAAACTAATGCTGCAGCCAACCACCAACTCCAAATGGAGCAAACACTTAATTTAAACCCCAAACTCAAACTGTTAACAAGAAAGTTGGGAAAACACTCTGTTGTTTGACAGTGATGTTTATTACAGTCATAGCATAAAAGAGAGATCCTAGGGCTCCGTTCAGAGGTCTTCACCAGATTCCTTAATTTGCTCTTCTTTGTCATCCTTTCAAGGATGGTGTCAGGATTGGCTCATCAGAAGGGACGGTAGGAGCTCCTGTCACCTGGCTCTTTCCAAACGCAGCGTACCATCGATTAAATGCCCCTCCTAAGTCTCAGGCACAGTCAGCGCTTTTGGAGAGCTGTTCCCATTTGCACGCATCCATGTCACTTCTTGCTATAATTGCTCAGGAGCCTCCAGAACCACTGGTTACAGGCTGACTCTGACCTCTAATGTTTTCAGCCTGTGTCATTGTTGCTCAGCTTCACAAGTCAGCTCCAAGGAGTCTCATGCCATATAGAAGGCAGAGTGAGAGGGTATGAGTCAGAATCTTGGCTCCAACTCTCTGTAGCTTTACAGCCACGGGCAGTCTGTTTCACTTCGCCAAAGAGCCTCATTGCAATGGGCAGACACTAATCTCTCCCTGTAGAGACTCATGACCCACCTTCCAAGTCTTGTGACCAGAAGGTGGAGTGCCTACTCCAGAATTGATGCTAAAAGAATGTTAGTTTGCTCCCGAAATAACTCTACTAGTCATATTTGCCTTGTTTGTTTGTTGTTTGTTTTAATACTAGGATCCCAGAGAAATTACAGAACATTGGGAAAAAGAGATCACTTAAGCCAAGAATGTCACCTGCATCTATCCAGATGGATACGTCCACATGTTCCATATCCAAGGATTCAACTGACTTCACACTTAATTCTTTAAAAAGGTTTTAGAAACATGCACTAACTGTGCATACAAATGGAAATGATATTTGAGTACACTTTATCTGCCATCTCCTGTATCGGGGCTCAGGACTGTTAGATTCTAGTGGCTACAATCAGGTCTTTGCAATCTATTGGACACTAAGTACTACGATTGTAATTGTTCTGTGTACCCAGGGTAGGTTCCTCAACATCTATAGGATCAGGAAGTACATCATAATAAACATAAGTCGACCGTAAATCACCGATTACTGGTAGCTGGTACAATGTTAAGTGCAAAAATAAATAGAAATGGAGAGTTGAAAACAACATACTGCTTGGAAAGAATGAAATACATGGCGGAATATCCAGACTTGGGCTGTGACTGTGAGCACTGCTACGAAATGGTAGCATAGCAGTCAAGTTCAGGCTGGCCTATCTGAGATCCTATCAAAAAAAAGAAGGGTGGCAATGAGAAAAGTGAATAACCGACCTCCGTGCGGCGTGTTCTGGACCTCACTCTGGAATGGCAGGCTCGTGCTCCAGGGCCAGGATATAGAGATATTTTGTGGGTGGAAGTCGGTGGTTTCATTTACCATCAACACATGTACAACAGAACAAGGATTCTCCCTGGGAGGAAAGAAAGGCAAGGGGATCTCACTAAGAAGCCCAAATGCTTGGGACTGATTCTTTTAGTTAGCTTCTTTCTGGAAACCATGTTTCTAAAGATAGGACAAGGGATCCCAAAATATAGGAGAGGAGATATATGTTCTGTCCTGGTGAGTGGATAAATCAAGGGGGAAGAGTTGATAATTTTAGGGGAGGCAAAAAAGAGGATATGTATGTCCCTCTGCTCTAATGACCAGGCTTAGAAAGTTCCAAAACAGCATACAAGAAACTACTGAATTTGTTCAAATCTTGGAAGAAGCCCAGGACTATGCAATTAATATCTTCTTGGGAGACTTCTGGCAGGTGCTTTGGAGCCCACAGACAGACTCCTAGAGCAGGTGAAAAGCTTTCTGTTCCTCTTTATTTTTCTGCTGCTTTCTGGTCCAACCTCAGAGAGAGCTCACCTCCTCTGAAGGTGGTCTGTACCAACTAGCAGTATACAGAGTCAGGAAAAGTAAGCCCTCAAGGTTCCCCTGAGAAAGAGTAAAGGAAAACAGAACCCTGGAATGATAAAGGGGACAATAGAATCCTAAAGGTGCAATGTCTTCCTAGAGCCAGCCAGAGAGGACCCAGGTGAGGACTTGTGGTTGACAAGTAGAGCAGCTGTTTTGGAAAGACCCATGTGAGACTTTGAGAGATCAGGGTTTTACCATCTAAACAAACTGATGAATGAAGAAACTGGCGCATTTGCAGGACAGTACAATCCCTGCCACTAAGCTGCTTTAAAAGCTTTGCTTCACCCTCTAAAGAAAACATGCCCATTCACTGGTCTCTCCCAGCCCACTAGTCCTTAAAGCAAAGCTCCTGAAGTCAAAGTCCCTGGGTTCATTCAGTTTGCGGGCTTCATTTAGCAAAGCTGGAAAGTATCTGAAGCTATGCATAAAAGTACAAGTCACAGAACTGTAAGCTCAGTGTTGGGAAGAAAGGAAGAGGCAGGACCCCAGAGCTCATTGGCTAGTCAGACTAGCCCAAGTGATAAGCCCCAGGTTCAGGAGGGTATCCTGTCTCAATACATGAGGTAGAAGAAGACACCCAGAATTAACCTTTGACTTCCATATGCATACAGACACATGAACATGTGCGTACCACATATAGACATAACCTCACATATGCATATCTATCTATCTTCTATTTATCAATCATATCTATCCATCTCTTTTAAAATAAGTTAATTTTAAATATTTTTATATCTCCCCCTCTCTATGTGTATGGGGGGGGTAGGTGTGTGTGTGGTAGATGAAGGTATGTGTGGCCATGGCACATATGTAGAGGTCAGGGAAAACTTTGTAGATTCGATTGCCTTCTTCCTTCTTTGTGTGAATTCCAGAGATTAACCTTAGACCGTAACCTGTAACTACTGAGTAACCTCACGACTTTCTTTTTCATTGCTCCAGATCAGTGTAGTGTGGACATTTTTCCTTTCTTTCTGATACCTAGAAACTTTAGGTTTTCTGTTTTCTAAAAAAGGAAGTAAGAGAAGAAAGGGTAAGTTTTCTAAATGGCATATGCCTTTCACTTTAGCCTTTTGTCTCATTGTTTGAGACTTCCATTGATTGGCATTCATAAAATATACTTTGCTAAGTTGCTTAATTGTTTTTGAAAATCGTTTTTCTCTTTCTCTTACAGATATGGAAGCCAATTGTTGCACCAAAATGTCAGCGTGGTTAGGATACGGTAAGAGGCTCTTTCTAGGTTGCTTATGATCGTTTTATTTTAAAATCACAAAAGAGTAAGGATGTGCTTTGAGCACCTTTCTGAGGAATCTGTTCCATTCACAGAGAGTTGTGACTTCATCAAAAGAGCAAGGGCCTTTTCGGCTTGTAGTGCTCTATGGCTGTGAATTCCAGTTGGAAAATTTGGAGAGAGAGAAAAAAAATGACCTTGATCCCTACTGTGTTGACTTGACTTTGTTGCATTATTTTCCATGATTTCTCCTTAAACCAACCTTATAAATGCAATAGCAAACTTAGAGCCCTTGATGTGTTACTTCTGCATGTTCCTTTGAGATACCCGAAGGCTGCTCTGAAAGTCAATGTCAGCAGATAGAGTTCTTTATATTTTAAATTTTAGTCTGATCAACTTTATTCTGCATTTTTAAAGCAGCTTTTCACCTCCACACCTCCATATTTGGTTTTAGCTCCACACTGTGTGGTGTGTTAAAAAACAGACACAGTCCTGCTTGGTGGGAATGGCCACTTCATGATGAGCTGGTGTCTTTCAATTCTTCTGTTTTGCTTTAGGAATGAGAGAGGATATAACTTTTGTGCCATGAGCTCTTGAAGATTTACAAGCATTTCTCTGATTTGGTGGATGGATTCAGTTGCACCCTCTGCTAGCCCTTCCTTGAGGATCCTGCAGTGTTACTTCTCATATGGTTCCACAGTAAGAATGTGGCTATAGTTAAGTCTTGGCTTGAGGCATATTTCACTCTCATCCTTATGTGTGGTACTTTCTTGGTGGGGTTGCAGATGTATAACAGCGATCCTAAGATGCCCACAATGATCTCTTCCACCTTACATTTGTGCCTCTGTGAAATCCCTTCCTCTTGACTGTGGCCAAACTTCCAGATAGATTTTTAATAAACACAGCATGACCTAATGTGTGTCCTAATATAGGGCTGCAGACATGTGTTTGCTTCTATCTTCCTTATACCCTCTTACCATTTATTCTTCCCTGAGTAGAGTTGCCAAGTCTAGTGTGTAACAAGAAAGGGTTTTAGGTATAACAAATCACCACGAGCAATGAATAACCTTTTAATATGAACCTGTATCCTGCAATGGTTGGGACACACCAATAATTTAAAAAACTTGTTTGTTTGAAATTCAGAACACTGGGCATTGTGTATCGCATCTGGCACTTGTGGTTCAGGGGGAATCCAGCTGTCCTACTGTGAGCTGCTTTAAGGAAATATCCCAGGGCCAGAACCAGAGAAGAGACAATCTAAAGCCCCTGAGAACTGAGTCGGCCTCCCAACCGTGTTTTGAACCTGAAAGTAAGTGCTTCCCCAGTGGAGACTTGTCAGTCTGCAGACCCTGAGGGCCATAGCTTCTGTCCTGGAGCCTAATGCCTCAGGTGAGCCTCACAGACACTGTGCAGTCAGAAGTTTGAGTAATTGCTTTTGTTTCCGTGGATAACTAGTGCAGTGTCTGGGTACACCGCTAAATTACAAGTCTTTGCTGGTCTCCTCTGTCTTCAGGATGGACATGCGAATGATTCTGATGGACCCTCACGTGCTGTGTACAGAATACGAAGTACTCCATAGACCACATAGAACAAACAAGTGTTACTCGTACTTCTAAGAATGCTTGAGGTTATTGTTTCAACTACTTATATCCATCAAACTATCATGCTGCTTGCTATATAAACTTATATAATTCAAATACAAATTTATGAAATGAACATAAAAAGAAACCGATTTTAGTTGTAAGCTATTCATCATTCCGTTCTCACTCTCTTTCCATGGGAGGTCTCTATATATCCCATAGAACTTGGAGTCTTTTCTTCCAGTAGCTTCCCTTGTCTCTCTCCCCAAATTCTCTGTTTTCTTTTCAACTCTTTCTTAATCTCAGATTCTCAATGTCTTGAGACTGCTTTCCTTATTCCTGGCTGTATTTCTGCATCGTTTAGGCTTCGCTTTATGGATTCTCCTGGCAGCTTCATTTGGTCTTTTATTGCATGTAAACCTTTATCCTTGAACTTCATTCAAAATTCTGGCCACGATTTTTACCTCGTTTGTTCTCTAATATTCCTGCCCCCTGCCTTCTGCCGTCTGCCTGATGACCTGCCTTTTCTCCCTCCATCTCCCACTGTTTGGTCTCTTTTCCTGTGGTCATTATCTTGTAATAGAATTCATATCTTTTGCATGAGTTCATTAGGACGAATAGTAACTGATTGAAAGACTAAGCACGGTGCTGGGCAGCCTGAACTGTGGTCAGCTGCCTCTAAACACCCTTTAGACAGTGTTTTGTCTCATTGATGTTTGGCTAATGCCTCCCTGCCATCGGGAAGCTCCACATGTCACAATTATTCTTCGTGGGGGCGATTTAACGTCTAATTTGGCAGCCTTAAGTATGCATCTATCTCATGTTTCTCCTCTACAAAGACTTCTTTTTACAAAGGTGAGGAGTTGTAGAACCTTGTGTCAATCCCACCATTCTGAGTTACGAGCTATCAGGTAAACTCCCCCTCACCTGTCATGAACTTCAAACCTTTCCAACTGAAGAATTCTAGTAACAATCTTGCTGAGAATTTTGCACTCAGGAGACTCTGTGTAAAAATCTCAGAGGCAAGAGCTCTCTCTCTACTGCATCTTGGTTTCACTCCATTCCAGTTTTAATTGCACACTTTCCTTTATCTCATCAGCAGTGTTTCAAAGTCTAAGTGTGTTTTATGATCACATCAAATGTGAGAGAATCTCCATGTTTTCTTCTTCACATGGTTGTCATTAAGCTCTCAAGGAAGTAAAATGAGCAGGAATTGTGTTTCTGAAAAGAAAAAAATAATGCCTATTTGTTATGAGAAATTTAAAGAGAGAGAAGAAAACTGAAATTTATAACCATCCCATACACACAGTGTACCACATTCTTGTGCATGGAAATACTCTTTCAAAGTCAAATTTGCTTTGAATGAACTCACATATGTATACTGGATATTTTACATCATTACATAGAGAATATTCTCTCTCTACTCCCTCCATTTGGTGTAGCAAGCATGCTTTTAGAAATGCAAGCTCTGGCTTAATCCTCATTTTCTGGGATTGCTATAGCATAGGCTCTTATTCAAATGTCTATAATACTCAGTTGGTCACAAAGCTTTTCTCAATCCCCAAAGGCAAGGCATAGCTCTGACTGCAGACTGCACAATTATGTTTATAATACTCTCATGTCAGACCATGTCCAGCAGCCTCTAATCTTCTGCTAAATTCTAAGGCACCCTGATAACCTATAGTTTCTTTCCATTTCCATTAAGGTGGCTAGAGATGCCTTGATGTTTGCTCAGAAGCTATACTTTATGCTTTCTCTAGCCTCTTTGCAGCATGCTGTCTCACAGGACTTTGTCCAGTTACTTGGGTCAGAGCTCTTGCACATGAAAGACTGTCCGAGATAGCAAAATGAACAAACACACAGATGAGTACTCACAGCATAACACTCCCAGATTGATACTGCTCAGTCTACCCAGCTACCTCAAATGCTAGAGAAAGACAATTCCGCATGACTCAGAACATTGAGAGGCTACATCACTGTTTTCCATGTGGAGTAATTAGGACTTGAACCTTGCATTTACACATCCGTGTTCTCGCTACTCTCTTTAAAAGATACGAGCCTTGCAAGTGGGGCTTCATCAAACCAAAAGATTTTGCACAGCTAAAGAAACAACGAACAGGTGAAAAGGAAACCTACAGAATGGGAGAGAATCTTTGCCAACATTTGACTGAAGATTAATATCCAGAACATACAAAATATTTTTTAAAAAAGAGTAAAAAGGAAAAAAAAATATCTATTTTAAAAAATGGGCCTGAGTCTGAATAGAGAGTTCTAAAAAGAAGAAAAAAATGGCTGACAAATACATCAAAAAAATGTTTACTATTCCTAGTTATTAGAAGAATGCAAATCAAAATGACTGAGATTTCATCAGGAGAATAACTGACAGCAAATGCTGGAGGGGGCATGGGGTGGGGAGAGAAGCCTCATTCACTGCTGATGGGATTACAAACTAGTGCAGCCACTAAGGAAATCAGTCTAGAGAATTCTCGAAGCACTAAAAATGAAACTACCATATGTCAGCCACTGTTTCTTGGCAGATACCTAAAGAGCTCCACAGGTACTTGTTCAGCCATGTTTACTGCTGCTTTATTCACAATTCTTGAGAAATGGCAATAAGCTAAATGTTCTACAACCTATGAATGGGCAGTGAAAATGCGATACATATATACTATGGAATATTATTCACGTGTGAAGAAAAATGAAGTCACAAAATTTTCTGGTAAATGAATGGAACTAGAAAATATCACACTGAGTTAGATTACTAAGACTCAGAAAGACAAGTGCCTTACGTATGTTCTCTTTGATTTGAGGCTTCTAGCTCCAAATCTTCAGATGTGAGCATATATCCCATAGTAACTACAGGAATCAGGCAAATAAAACAAGGCCATTGTTCAGGAGAGGGGAATAGCAGTGTATGAATGATCTGATCAGGGAAATGGGAAAAGAAAGCTGCTTAGGGTATAGAGAAGAGATAAACTCAGAAGAATGTGGAAGGAGGGTAAAGGGGAATATCGGGATAATAACAGGGAAATAAGAAATAGGGGAGTGAGAAAATGAGCTCTTTAGGGAGGGGACTGTGAAGTAAATAAAAAATGGGAGCAGATAAGATAAAAGTAAGACTATATGAAAAAGTTGCAATGAATCGTACTATTAACTATTTGTCTAAAACAAAACTGTATGTATATATATAGTTTTAATAAACTTTTTTTATCTAGGCAGATGGAGCTCCCTCCAAGAGCTAAAGACTAAGGAAAACCTGTCAGCAGACATGAGAAGTTCTCTTTCTAATTGTTGCCAGGATATCAGAGAGGTGCCTCAAGCATACAGCCTATTTAAATTGCCCCTGTGGACATCCAATTCTTGAAGACACGATGTACTTCAGAAACAGAGCTCAGAGGCATCTGAGATGGGAGTGACCAGAATACCCCATTACTGTAGAATAGCTTTTATGCTATCAGAGTGTACTATTCCAGCTTCACAAAGAAAGAAGTAACCAGGAATCCTACCCAGCTATGACACCTATGAACCACATATATGTCCAGCACAGCACAATAAACCTAAGAGTACACAGCGACACACATTCCTTGGTGACAACTGACTGCTGTCTAATTGGACTTGACACCTGTTGAAGTCAAGAAGAGGGAAATCGTTCCTGGTAAAGGAATCTTAGCTAACTAGTCAATGCTAGTGAGGTCATGGCTATTACAGGGGAGTTTACAACCATTAATTTACTAAATCAGAAAAATCTCTAACAACAGTCTACAAGCACTTGTCCTTATACCCACAGATAAGTGTAGTCTTGGTCTCCTCCTCATGGAAACTTCTTTTTGCAACTTACAGAAACCACTATAAGAAACTACGACCAATTGAAAATGCCAATTTCTGGAGCTCAATCCCCAATGCATACATAAATAAAAACAGACCAGCACTCAAGTTTTGGAAAACTATATGAGAAAATAGGTGAAAATATTGTAAGGGACAGACGATCCAGAAGTTTGCTGTGACACTGTGTCTCTTAGGAATATCAAAAATTCCACCTATAAAGCATTACCAACTTGACTGCCAACATGTGATCCTAACAGGGGTGACACCAAGGGATGCACCAAAGTGGACATGAGAAGCCTATGAGGCCTCAACCCTACACAAAGAGCTATAGACAACTGAGGAAAAGCTGGAAGTGGAAGAAGTGCTCTTCTTCAGGAAAGAGCACCCAACTAGCTGTCAGGTACTCAATGGTCATCCCTAAAAACATACATACAAGTAACCTTATGTGGACCCAACATGTTATACTTAGGAATATATATGTATTTGTATGTAAATATGTATATATATACAATACACACTATAGATATTATTGCATATACATATTGTTGCATATACATATATGCAATAAAAACTAGTGAAGAATTTGGAGGGAAGTGAGGAGGAATACATGTGAGAATTTGAAGGGGAAAATGTAAAGGAGGAAGCCAGAAGGGAAAACTTCAGTCCAGAACTCCTCATTAACATCCCAGTTTGTTGGACACCTCATCCACAAATCCCACCCTAACCCTCAAACCATCTCATTACCCAGCAACCTCAGCAACTCACTGAGACCTACAGTTCAGCAGCACTTATTGGACCAAGAGGCAGCTGAAGTGACCACCTGAGCCTCACAGCTCACCAAGAACAGCTCCCTGAGACCACAATTTGCCAGCCCTCTTGGATCAAGAGGTGAGTGACACTTCACCCAGTCTAGCAGGAGAGCCTGGTTCCTAGGAACTAGGCCTTGGGCAAAATATGTGGAGCATCACTCCTGCTCACTGCTCCCATAATCCCAGACCAGCAGGGAAAACTCCTATGGGCCAGGACTACCCATCAACACCCCAATTTGTTGGACACTACCATCTACAAATCATACTCCATCACCCAAACCATTTTATCACCCAGCTACCTCAACAGCTCCCTGAGACCCAGAAGTCACCAGGCCATATTGGATCAAGAGCTCCCATATGATTAAGACCTCCTACTGGATGAAGAGCTCATGTTGAACCAAGATTGGATCCCTGAGACCTAAAAACAGCCAGCTCCTATTGGATCAAGAACAGCTCACTGAGACACAGAATATATTACCTCCAAGTGGACCAAGAACTCAGATTGGACCAAGAGAAGCTTCCTAAGACCCAGACACAGACAGAGCAGATTGCACCAGGAATAGCTCTCTGAGATACAGACAAATCCTGCATTGATCCAAGCAAGCAATGGACAGACGCTGGTGCAAGAATACATATAACAACATAAAGAACAATATGGTACCAACAGAATTTGGTGGTTCTACAACAACAAGGCCTGAATATGCTAATGTAGAAGAAACAGAAAGAAATAACTTGAAAATCAACTTAAAAAATAAAGAAAACCAAGGAAAAGCAATCAAACAAGTGAAGGAAACAGCTCAAGTTTTAAAAATTGAAATATAAGCAGTAAAGAAGACATAAATCACAGAAAGGATAGAAATGCAAAGTCTGAATAAATGAACAGGATCTACAGGTGAGAACATAATCAACAGAATGCAAGAGATAGAAGAAAGAACCTCTGGCATGGAAGATTCAATAGTGGAAATATATACGTCAGTCAAAGAAAACACTAAAGTCAAAAAAAAAAGTCATAACAAAAAGCATCCAGAAGATCTGGGACACCATGAAAAGACCAAAGCTAAGAATAATAGGAATAGAAGGAGAAGAGTATCAGCTCAAAGGCACAGAAAATATATTCAACAATCATAGAAGAAAACTTTTCCTTTCTAAAGAAGGAAATGCCTATAAAGACAGAGATTAGATGCCCCCCCCCAGTCTGCTCGACACATAATAAAGCTGTTAAACTTAGAGAATAAAGAAATAATATTAAAAGCTGCAAAGGAAAAGGGCCATGTAACTTATAAAGGCTGGCAGAACAACACCTGACTACTCAGTGGAAATAGTGAAAGCTAGAAGGTCCTGGTCAGATGTTATACAGACACTAAAAGACCATGGTTGTCAGCCCAGACTACTATACCAAGTAAAACTCTCAATAACTATAGATTGAGTGAACAAGATATTTTATGACAAAACCAGAGTTAAACAATACCTATCTCCAAATCCAGCCCTACAGACAGCACCTGAAAGAAAACGCTGAACTAAGGAAGCTAAATACATCCACAAAGCCACAAGCAATAAATAATCCTACAGAAGGAAACTCCAAAGAAGGGAAACACACACACACTAACACCAAAAATAACAGAAATTAACAATCACTGGTCATCAATATCCCTTAATATCAATGGACTCAATTCACCTATAAGAAAACACAGGCTAATATTATGGATATGAAAACAGAATCCATCCTTCTGCTGCATACAAGAGATGCACCTCAACTTCAAAGATAGACACTGGCTCAGAGTAAAGATTTGGGAGAAGACTTTACAATCAAATGGTCCTAAGAAACAAGCTTGTGCACCCATCCTAATATCTAATAAAATAGACTTCAAACTAAAATCAATCAAAAGAGATCAGGAAGGACATTGCTTATTCAACTCAAGAAAAGTCTATCAAGATGAAGTCTCAATCCTGAATATTTATACCCCCAATACAAGGACAACCACATTTGTAAAAGAAACATTTCCGAAGCTTAAACCTTACATCAAACCTCACTCACTAATAATGGGAGGCTTTAATACCCCATTCTCACCAGTGGATAGGTCTACAAGACAGAAACTGAACAGAGAAATAAGAGATCTAACAGATATTATGATTCAAATGGACTTAATAGAAATATACAGAACTTTCCACTCAAATGTGAAGGAATATACCTACTTCTCAGCACCCAATTGAACTTTCTTTAAAATTGACCACATACTTGGTCATACAGAAAATATGAATAGATACAAAATAATAGTAATAACATCTTGTATCCTACCAGAGTATTATGGACTAAAGTTAGAGTTTAACAACAACACAAACCACAGAAAGCCTACAAACTCATGAAAATGGAACATCTCTCAATTGAACCACCTCTGGGTCAAGGAAGAAGTAAAGAAAGAAATTAAAGACTTCCTAGAATTCAATGAAAATTAATCCAAAACATTCCCAAACTTATGGGACACAATGAAAGCAGTGCTAAGAGGAAAGTTCATAGCACTAAGTGCGTACAAAAAACTTGGAGAAATCTCACACAAGGGACATAACAGCACATCTGAAAGTTCTACAACAAAAAGAAGCAAATGTACCAAGGAGGAATAGAAGGCACGAAATAAACTCAGGGTTGAAATTAATAAAATTGAAACAAGAAAAAAAAAACACAAAGAATTGAGGAATCAAAGAGTTGATTCTTTGAGAAAGTCAACAAGATAGACGAACCCTTATCTAAACCAACCAAAAAAAGAAGAGTATCCAAAGTAACAAAATCAGAAATGAAATGGAAGGCATAACAACAGACACCGAGGAAATCCATAGAACCATTAGGTCATACTTCAAAAGCCTGTACTTCACTAAATTAGAAAACCTGAATAAATGGACAGCTTTCTGAATAGTCAGTGATGAAGATATCAGAAAATGGAAAGATCCCCTATGTTCTTGGATAGGTAGGATCAACATAGTAAAAATGGCAATCTTATCAAAAGCAATTTACAGATTCAATGCAATCCCCATCAACATTCCAACACAATTATTCTTCACAGATCTTAAAAGAACAATACTCAATTTCATATGGACTAACAAAAAAAAAACCAAACAAACCCAGGATTACCAAAACAATCCTGTTCAATAATAGAACTTTGAGAGGCATCGCCATCCCTGACTGAAAGTTCTACTATAGAGCTACAGTCATAAAAACAGCTCCCTATGGGCCAATAATTCAAACAGACGAGTCTCTGGGTAACATATCTATTCAACCACAACAGTCTCCCAGATTTGGTTCATGAGGTCTGGAGTGAGATATGTACATGTACATTCTTAATCAGCTTCAACGTAATGATGATGCATCCACTCTGCCCAACACACAAGAAGCAGCTGGATACAATGACTTTCTCTAATAGTTATCACTGTGACAAGACCATGAGTCTGTACTTGGCTCATCTTTTATTTGTGTGCACCTGTGTGTGTGTGTGTGTGTGTGTGTGTGTGTGAGGGAGAGAGAGAGAGAGGGTGGGGTACTGAGATAGAGTGATGATCGATTGGTAAATAGATAAGTAGACAGAGAGACAGATGGATATTATGTTTGTATAAATGGATATATCATATTTACAGGTAACATAGCCTCTGACAGAATAGTGACAAGAATGGACCATTATTTGCTGAGCTATCTTAGTTATTTCAATGTTAACAACAGAATGAACCATTTAGTGTTATACAGAATTCAAAGACAAAGTCATTTTAGATTATATGCGGCAGAGGAAATGAAGTCCTAGGGAGAAACTACGAATGTATATTGCCACCCATCATATGTGAATGAAAATTGGTTTTAATCTTCTCTGTGATGAGTTTTGAAAGCAGTGCATCTGTCAGATCGATACATGTGTACCAAAAGCTCCAGAATGTGACAATGTATAAGACAGTAAAGGCAGTGGGTTACTGAACAAAGCAGGTGCAGTTGGATCTAGTGTTTGTTTAGATTTACAGTGGTTTCCTATGATCCACTTAGTTTTTGCAAGTTTCGTATCAGAAAATTAAATGAGATTGTGAGGACAGCCACCTTTGCAATCTAGGTTTTGAGATCAATGCTAGAGTCTGCCATTTCAGCTGGGATGAGTTATTATTTTCAATTTACTCTCTTGGCTGAGATAGTGAGCAATTTCAGGAGTTTCTACTTGGCCTTTTATACTGTTATGGCTCTTTCTCTGCAGGTCAGGAACCAGTGTGAAGGGTCTTCCAGCTGCTAAGTGTATCCAACCCAATTAAGTGCTCAGAAACCATGAAAATTATCTCAGTGTGGGTTGGCAGACTCAATGCATGGTTATGAAATGGACATGAGCCAAGAGTTCGTTTGTCACCTGGTTTCCACAGCGCTGCTCTAACAAGGTTATCATGATGATTATCTACTCAGACCCTGATCAAATAGTCTTCACATATCCGAGTAACCCCACCCTGTAACAAACCAATGGTGGAGTGTGCACTGTAGGGGTATTTTTCTTTCTGTAATGCACATCCCTTTGAGACAGATTGGAGGAAATGGTACCATATGTTATTGCTAAAACTTTGTAGGATTTCTTCCAGAGTACCTACCATCTCCTCCAGTAACATGACTGTATTCTAAACATAAGAACAAGCTCAAATCTGGACATAATAGAGAAATCATTTCATCCAATAGAATGGGAAACACCAATAGTGTGATCATCAGTTGATCTTGCTCTTGTGATTATGCAAGCCAAGTGGTACCTTTGATGGCTCCCTAGACAGTTGTGATATGGTCTAGTTGTCTTTACCACAGATTCTTGTAGTTCCAAGTTTCCAGCTTGCTACCCAACTTTGCTGTTGACTTTGATCATTGAATCCATCTTGTCTCTGATGACTAAAAAAACAACATTCTGCATTGGCTGTTCTAGAATTCTATAACTTCCTAGAACTAAGATACTGTTATCATGACAATAGATTTATCAACCTTATACTATAGAGGATGCTACCACTGGGCTTTTTGATGAGATCATGGTCTTCTTCACTAACATATCTTTTATTTCTTTCTAGCACTTTGGGCTTTCATAAGGAACATAGCAGGTGAGTTGTCTAGTCTTATATGAAAATCCATACTAACATGCATACACCTCAGAGCCTTCTGACACTTTCCCCAAATGTCTACCACGGCAAACACACACCTCTTCTTTATTAATTCTGCAAAACATCACTGTTTCTCTGTGTCAGGAAGAAGCATTTTCAGCGAATATTTTTCCCAGCTCTTGCTATCCTTGCCAAGTTATTAAACACACAGCCACCGGAGAGTTTGCCTGAATCAATCAACTTTCTGCTTCTCATTCCCAGACTTCAACTTCTTTAGTCCATCACCCTCCAGAGCCCAGTTACATTTTCTAAAATCTTTGCAGTGCTCACTAACCATGCCCTGAAGATCTTTTGCAGAATAATCACTATCTTTTCAAAAAATGAATAGCAGACCTTTGTTTGAGTCCCACTGAATCTTGACCTTTATTGTTGTGTTCTTGAAACTATGAAGAGAGTTTGAGAAACATAATCTTGAGCTCTCAAGGCACGCTTCATAGGAGCCATCTTTGCAAGATATACAGGCAGTCAGACTGACTCCAGCAAGGAGGGCGTGGTCGCTTCTGTTGGCTTTCAGAACTCAGAGAAATCTGTTGAAGTCCTGAATAACCAGCACTGAACACCTGACAAGCTTCATATCTAGCCTCCTTTGTAATCCTGTCACTCATACAATGAAGTCGTGGGTTTAGTATCATCTCCTGGGAGGAAATAAGAGTCTCTTCAGTGCTTCCATGAATGTTCTCTGGCATTCTCAACCATAGTTGACAACTGGTAAACCCATGACTGTTATTGTCTCCCTGTAAATTTTATAAAGAAATATTATTGAGGTTTAGTTGCTAGAAAATCTAGTCAATATAATTTGAGAAGTTTTAATATATCCATACACCTTTGAATCTATAACCACAATTATGTCAACAAACATAACCATGATTTTCAAAGTTCCCTAGAATCCCTTCTGTTTGTTTTGCTCTTGTGATAAGAATACTTAAAATTAAGTCTACTTTCTTGACACACTTTGAGATTTACAGTCTCACATCACTAGCAATGGGTACTATGTGGCAGAACAGATCTTTAGAATGTGTATAATTGAAACCTTATACACTGAGGAAACCCCCATTCTTCCTGCTTTATAGAAATCACCAACTCCATTTTCCTTTTCTATTAGTTCTATTGTTTTAGATGCTGTAGGTAAGTGTAACGTTTTACAGTTCAGATTCTCAAATGGAAGGAGTACTTAATGTGCATAAATTTAGATTTGAGAATTATTATGGTTTGGATGTGAACTATCCCTTGACTGACTTTAAAAATGAAAACAAAAATTCATCTGTGGCCACCTATAAGGCCTTAAAAAGCCAAGAGGAAAGTCTAAACAAAACCATAAAACTAGCCAGCTTTGGCTAGTTTTAGAATGGGCAATCTTTAAAATTTCATAAAATGAATGAGTTAACATGACCAAGATTAAATCCTATTTTTTCAGAGCTATTCAAACTGAGAAGCAAGAGACTTACAAAAACAACCAACCAATTTATGATTTATACTCTCTCTTCAAAGAAGACCCCGAAGGTTAACTTCACATAAATACCCAACACTCCTTGCTTTCTTAAATGTTTGCTCAGGATTGTTTCTTCCAGAATTCAACAAATTGATATATAACAAAAATGTTGGCTCATCTCTCCTAGCCTGAATCCCGTGACCCTATATGCTTATATGGGATCTTACTATTCTAATTCATTGGTCCTTGTTCATTTATTGTAGTATGAGGTTTCTGGCCTGGACTTTTGGGACAAACCTCAAGATTTAGGCCCTCAGACCCACAGACCAGCAGAGACACACAGATGCTTACAATAGTTTTAGGGTGATCGGCCTAAGGCCCAGGCATATAATTTGATAACTCTTTACCCTTCAGTTAACCCATGACTCTTATCCTGTTCAGCCATGCAGCTTGGTACCTTTTCTCAGAACAGCATAGTTGTCCTCTGTTTCTTCTGGCTTCTCTCTGGCATTCTGCTGTTCTGCCTGTTTCTAGAGTCTTCTTAATCCTGCCCATACATCCTGTCTGCCTTTGGCCAATCAATGCTTTTTATTAAACTCGGAGGCGAGGACAATTATTTACAATGAAACAACATAATATCCCTACAATTTACGGTTGATAAATTACAAACTCCAAGCCCCAACATTCAAATGATGCTTACTAAAGGATGCCAACTCTTGACCGCCAAGCCCACCTCTGTATTAGCTACTTTTCTTCTGCTGTGATCATCATATATCATGCCCAAGAAACAGCTTAATGGAGGAAGGGTTTACTTTGACTTATGCTATGAAACTGGTTACATTTTAGCAGCACGCAGGAAGCAGAGAAAGAGAGCAGGAAACAGGGGGAGGCTAATATCCCCCAAAGCCCACCCTCAATGTAATTCTTCCTCCAGCAAGTCTCTATCTCCTAAAGGTTGCATCATGTTCCCAAATAGTTCCATGAACTGGAGACCAGATATTCAAATACATGAGCCTATGAGGGAACTCTTTCATCCAAATCATTATAACCCACTTCTACTGTGGGCTTCTGGATCACCCCAAGTGATGCCATATATCCTATCTCTCCTTAGGGTGAAGGAAGGGATACACCCAGCTCTTTTTTTAAGCTCAGAAGTAGCCAAGAGTAGTCATTACACCATTCCCTAAAAAATTGGGTCCTGATCCTTGAATGGGAGATTTTATAATAAAAATAAATATGTGGGTTAAAATAAACATAAAACATGTTAAAGCTTTGCTGCCTATATTTCATAGATCAAGAAGGTGCTATGCATGTCATGAATGGAGAAAAGACTTAAACGGTCTTACTTAGTACTAGGTCCTGCATGTTGCAATGCCAACATACCATGCAAGATGTGTGTAGTAATAGGTCTTATAGCTGAGTATGATGGCAAAACTAAGCAGATAAATATAGGGCTCTATAAAAATCATGCTCATATTGATTATAATTCTAAAATATTACTATAAATAGGCAACTTTTATCATAACACATAAGCAGTTTTGAGGTTGAGTATGATGTCGTGTTACTATGTTAGTAAACTGTAACATACTGTTTGAGCTCAGTGAGAAGTTCACTCTACGCCCTCATCTCAGACCCAGGCATATTGTTTCAGGAGTCATCCCAGGCCTATTATCTAGGGTTGGACTGGAACTCATAACTCTACAAGAAGGGAAGTAAATGACAATGAAGCTCAAGAGTGGTGCCTAGAGAACAGATAGAAGATGAACCATGTCCAGCAGCCATTTCTGTAGTTTATTCCATAATAGAAAAAGCCTGCAGTTGGAATAGGGGGTGGGGAACTCATCCATGAAGAGCACTCTGGAAGAGGAACTGCCATGTGACTTTTTCAGTGGGGGACTCCCGGTCATTGCTGGATAGTTTTAGGGGCATGGTTTGATGTCATCTGTATCTGTCATTATTTATTCTTTCTCTTGAAGGCTCACCTAAGAGCACTAAGTCTAGTGTTACCTGAAACTCTATCAGGAACTCCTAATGAATCCCCAAACATGGCTTCTCCAGCCTATTTCTGCTGGATATATGTACAGCTCTGATTTGAGGATGTTACCTTTGATCTGCTCTCTTAATTGGGATGCTTCAGGTGGTTTGTGCTCTGCATGCTGATTCAACCTTTCTGATATATATCTATTGCTTGCTACATGCTTGAGAAATGCATTCATTCCAAACCTAAGGCACGGTTGCTGATCATTCTCTGGACCCATACAGAACACTTCCTCTCCATGCTCCTTCCTCCTAAATGTTCCTTCCTGTGCCCTTTTTCCTCTTGTATTCTTGCTTGGTGTCTTCCAGGCAAGGAAGCCACAGACTGCTACCTCCAGGTAATCACAATTGCTGATTTTCTAGTATTTCTCACTTTACCGGTGTCATTTTTGACTTTCCCATCTCCAGTCAGACCACAGGCCTGATTAGGCTGCAAGGAAGTGCCCCTTCCTCTGGACAGCAGGTAGGAGGGAGGAATCTGGCATGCCATTCCTTACATCTCCACCACTTTACCCAGGGCACTTAGAGGTTGAATTGAATGGTGTCTCTTCTAATCACAAGGGGTGTTTTCATGCTCAAAGATACAGTATATGTTACATAGTCATTATATAGTCTATAGAAGTCCCCAAAACCCCCTCCCTCCTTCCAGGACCAGCCCCCCCCAACTCCTCCCCTTCCACTAGGCTTCCAGAGTGCTTTGTACACAACCAAGTAAGTGTATAATCCAATTGCCTTTCAGTAATCTAAGATGTCCATCTTCCCTTCAATGAGTGGTTTTTAAGATTTATTTTACCTATATTTATTTTATGTGTATGAGTTTGCCTTAATGTTTTATGCCACATGATATGTGATGTCTTTCTATATGCTGTGAAATATCATTGGATAATAAAGGAATTGTTTTGGCTTATGGCAAGGCTTCTAAGAGGCAGGAAGGAAATCTACCATAAATAAAGGGGAAGGAGGGCAGAGTCACGGGAGATGCAATCCAGCCACTCAAGAAGCAAGTATAATGGAGTACACGTAAGCTGCGGGCCACCTGGCAAGACATAGCTTAATAGAAATAGGTTAAGATATGAGAACTAGCTATTAATAAGCCTGAGCTACAGGCTGAACAGCATGTAATTAATATGAGCCTCCATGTGTTTCTGTGGGTCCGGACCACAAGCTGTACAGGCCAGAAACTTATTACTACACCACGTGTATTACTACTGTTACAAACAGGAACTGAAAGACAGCATGAGATCCCATGGAACAAAAGTTATAGACAGTTGTAAGCTGCCTTGGTATACTGGGAACAGAATCTGGGTCCCCTGCAATTGTAGCAAGTGTTTTTGAATGCTGAGCCATCTCTTCAGCCCTCCCCCCCACCCAGTATTTAATTCCTGAGAATTTAATCATAAGAATAACTTTTAATGCGTATCCTTGAATTTGCCTGTATAGATAAATGAGTGGATAGAGGAGGAACTAGGTGAAGAAATGAAAACTCAGTGTTTGTGTGTACGTTCACGTGTCCATGTCCACAGCTATTTTAGTAAATGGATCTAACTCAGGGTAATATCTGTGCCATGATAGTTTGAAACACACACACACACACACACACACACACACACACACATAGTTTGTGTGTACGTGTGTGTGTGCATGTGCAGCCTATGTGAATGTCCTTGCTTTATGCCCTGTTTGTGTTTTGTTGTGACTGAGTCTTTTGTCCACTGTTGTGTATGACAGGCTGGCTAGCCCATGGGCTCTGGAAGCCCTGTCTCTACCTCTCATGTTGTTGTATGAACACTAGTACTAACGTCATAGACGCATGCTGTGGCACAAGGATTTAAGTGGGCTCTGTGGGTAGGTCTTTATGTGTATGCGGCACATGTTTCACCCACTGAGCAAACTTCACAACCATGGTTTGTAGTTTTGAATGTCACTAATGGGTGTGCAAGAAGAACTCCCCTCTCTCCCCATGCCCTGGTCTCCTGATATCCCTCCAGTGAGAGAGCCACAACTGACTCCTTTCTTTTTAACATGCCTTTTCCAAACTGTTATAAAACATGCCTTTTCCAAACTGTCATATGCATATACCAGCATGCAATCACTTTAAAGCCCGTTGGCACTTTTTCAAGATCTTGTGAACGTGGCATGGCCACTGGATAACAGAAGCATGCAGAGGGTGCCACATTTAAGGTACTTAAGGGAGACTGAGGGTTCATTCCAGGATACGGAAGACAGAATCATCTACTGTATTGTTTAGGGCATAAATGAACTATACGAACAGTTACATGGGCTGAGTTTGATGAAGGCATTCAAACACTCCCACCTCACCTCCCTCCTTCGCTATTACCAGGTTTTGACTCCCCAGTAGTGACATAGACTGAGTTTGATAGATTGCATAGACTGAGTTTGCAGTGAGCTATCCAGACCCGGAGCCTTTTCCTTCCAGTCTACTCCTCTATTCACCCAAAAAGCCCTTTTGGGCAGCCCCGAGGAGACCCCCACTCCCATCACTCTCCTCTACCAATTCCAGTTCCAGACGGATGCTTTGGTCTGTCTGAGCTCCAGTACAGTTTGCAAAGGGCCGTGATTTTGTGGGAGTTGAGACTGTGAAGCGGCCATTGTTTCCTGGATTAGAGCTTCGGCAGGCATTCCTAGCTGCATCCAACTCCAGGCTCCAGGAGCACGAAGAAACCCCATTTACCAGCATTCAGTGGGCCTCTGGGTGTTATTTCAGATGCAGAATAATTAGCAATATGCCCAAGAAGCAACAAAGCCTTGAATGGTATTTAGTGACAATTATTCAGCCAAACCATTGCTTACTATTATAGGGGCTTATTAGCACCAAATTGTTTCGATAGGAAGTGGCATCAGCAATAAAAATAATGGCTGCAGCTTGCTGCGCAATCCCAGAGTCAGCAGAAAGGGGCTGGAATGTATGCGTGTCTCCTTTACATCCCCCAGAAATACAAGGGGACCCAGTGGGATGTATTGGCAGCATCAGGAACTGACTCAGGTGGCTCAGGGTAGCGAGCAGGCGGGGCTGCTCTCTGTCAGTCACTAGTTATTTCCTCTTACAGTTTGCTCCTGCTGGGAAGAACTGCACATGCAGAGGAGGCTCCTCTGTATACCTGTGCCTGACTCCTCTTGCAGAGAACTTCAGGACACCAAGGGACAGACTGGCATCCTCTAACTCACCCCTGTTATACGAGTACTTCTTACATCTAGAATGTGACTGCTGAAGGGGACTTCAGAACAAAAGTCTTAATTTTACAATCGAAAATATTCAATGTTCCAAAATATCTTTTAACTTATGCAAAGTAACAACTGAACTAGGCTTGAAATCTGGGCATACTAGGGATTCTCATTGTCTACAATTTCTCTGCAGCACTTTCTACTGAGGCAGAGAGCACAGAGTCTTCAAGCCATGTTTTCAGACTATTAGTAACTTGAGCACCTTGTGGTGGAATTTCAAGGCATGAAGTAGATGCAGAACCTGTAACTTGGAACAGGATACATGATTCCATGACCTTGGCTTAGCATCAGCCATGACTATCCATCATGATCCTCAGACTTTGGCTTTGCATCAACCATGACTGTCTCCTGCAGGTGATTGAGCATTAGCACTCATGTCCAATTTGGGCTACACTTCTCTCAGATTGTGGGCATTGGTTGCTTAGAAACCTCACTCTCTCCTTCAGTTCTCTTACTGACTTTGGGAGAAAAAAAAAAAATTAAAAAGTGATCCAACACTGGAACTCAAGATGTACATAAAATAGGAAAAATAAACAGATGAAGAGTAATGAATAATACCTTAAATTTTCCTTTTATTTTTTAAGTCAACTCATGTAACCCCCTCTCTGAGGACTATTGGTGGTTGGTGGCTGGATGAAGAAGTGTCACAGTCTTTAGTGGTGTCGCCACTGATCAGTTGCCCATGAGGCAGCAAATAGCATCACTCAGGAAGCTCTGTTTAGACTCAGTGGGTCACACACACTAGAAAGACATGGAATTAGGAAGGGGTCTTGGGAAGATGAGAAAGAGGAAGATGAGACAGCATCATGGGGTTAGCCCATCTGTTCCTCACATCGTCTGCATCCATTATATACATGGATGAACTGTCAAAGAACAAAGCAGTGTTTTTTTTTTTTTTTTAAAAAAAAATAAATCTAAAGCTTTGACTGTATTTTCAGGTCCATTTACTTATTTTCTATCAACAGGGTATGGTGAACCGAGTACGCCAAAATTTCAGTGCTTTATTTTCTGGAGAGAAGGATTTTATAGAAATACCTAAATTTATTTTATTAAGCTACAGCGAGGTTAAAAAACATAATTCTTACATGAATACCACTTTCTATAAGAAAGAACAGAAAGAAGAAAATATGAAATAAAACATAGTCTTAAAAAATAGATTAGACTATAAGAAGGGAAGTGATACGCTTGGATATTTGGAAGTTTGGGTAATAAATGTTATACGAAAGTCTTCGTTTCTTTGGCTAGCATAACAAGTTATCTCAGGTTGAGTAGCTAATGTGATAGAAATATGTTTTTTTACATGTTTGGAGGTGTAGGGTGTCAGAGTAGGGGGCTCTTGTAGGACTACCTTCTACTGTGTGCTTTTTTCTTTGTCAGAAGAAGTGTATGAAAGGAGTTTTCTCTTCTTTTTCTCGACTTGCAGAAGCATGGATCTCATCATAAGAATTCCACCTACAAGATCTCAAATAAAGCTAATTACTTCCCAAAGGCCCCATTCCAAACACATCATCATGTTGTGGGTTAAGGCTTCAACATGAGTTAGGGGAGCTTTAATACAAAAATCCCTTGCAGTCCACATAGCCAAATAAGCCTTTGTTAAGTGAGGAAAGCTCATTGTAGATGAAGTGAATGGTAAAATGGGTCAGCTTCTAAGTCAAGAAACTTTCCTTTAGAACATGGGCCCTTGCTGAGATAACTCTTACAGCAGGACTGATTGCAATAAATAAAAAAAAACAATTAAATAAATAAAAATTGTTCCTCAGGTTGTAAAGAGTTTTGAGAGGAAAACAGAGTACACTTTAAAAATAATAGTGCATACTAGAAAGAATTTAAGATGTTATTCCTAGTAATTTTTCTGCTGTGTAAAGGTCCATAAAGAAACAGTGGGTCAGCTCTGAAACCTGGTCCATACTCTGTGTCTGGAAGTTGGCTCACACTTTGTGAGCATTAATGGGTCCACATTCAATGTCTGGAAGCTGGCTCACACTCACTGTCTTGGAAGCTGGCTCATACTCACTGTCTGGAAGCTGGCTCACATTCAGTGTCTGGAGACTGGGCCACACTCAGTGTTTGAAGCCTACCCTGGGAAAAAAATTTTCAGGCAGCTTTCTTTGTAAAGCAGTCATTGCTGAGCCACTCCAGCAACACATTTTCTCCAACAAGGTCACACCTACTCCAAAAAGGCCAAACCTTCTAATCCTTCCCAAACAGTTCATCAGCTGGTGACTAAACATTTAAATATGTGAATCTATGCAGGTCATTCTCATTCAAACCATCAGACACACATGAATTATAGATGAAAAAAACTAAAATATAAAGTGGCAACTCCACTGATAATAAAAGGAACCAGGAAAATTTAAGGCGAAAACCTTTGAAAAGTGTCAGTTGCAGAGAGAAGACACAGGAGACGTCAGAGTCTGTGATTCTGCTGAAGTCTTTAACATCAGTCTTTACCATCAATTTCAGAAGCAAGTGTAAGGGACAGAGTCTTACCAAATCCCATGGATTGCCCCTAGAGTTGGGGAGGGATCCATCAAGAGGCATCCAGAGTTGTCTAAAACCAGGGAAGTTTCTCCACCAGCGTAGTCTTGTTAGAGACAGGAAACACAGGCAGGAAAAAATGGAATAATTGTAATCAGTGGGAGGTAATTATCACCAGGAAGAAACAAGGATTCTGAAAAACTGGGGACAAAGAGGAAATATACAAACAAGATCTTCTAAGGGAAACTGGAGGGTGAAAAGGAAGAGAAGCCACAGCCTCAGGAGGACCAGAAACCAGCTGTGAGTCTTGTAAACGGGCACCCCTGTACATACAGAAACAACCCCCAGCCTGGAAAGTAGAGAAATTCAATGACAAAAGACATAATTGAGATTAATTTAAACTTTTATATAGTGAAAGATAAGTTTAATTCTTAAAAGGAACAAAAAGTTTAGGTTACAATGACCCAAGGGCTCTTGAATTCTAAACAAAGCCATCTAGGTGACCGTGAGTTTGAATGAACCTAGTAGAAGTTGGGAAGTGAGTGGTTTGTGCAGAAGGGGAAAGAGCAGGTGTGAAAGAGACCCTGTATGTGGGGGCAGATAAGTGTGTTCTAGGAATAGCCAGAGAAGCAAGCCTGCTGGGTGAGCAGATGACACCGTGGGAGATGTGTTTGTGGGGTGAAGCAATGTCAAGTCACAGGGAAAGCTGGATCTCTCGCTCTTTCCTCTAAAATATAGCAAGACCCTGGGTTTTTTTTTTTTTTTTTTTTTTTTTTAGGCAGCCATACTACATGCGCTATGTTCTAAAGTAATTGCTAAGAAATCACTTTAAATTCATTTTCAGTTTTGTGTGTGTAGGCATGCACACACACACACACACACACACACACACACACACACACACACACACTCACACATACACACTAACAGTACCCAATCTCTCTACAATGTATTCTTGGATCAATGCAACATACCACACTATGTCCCCTAAATATAAACACAATTTTGATAACTTCATTTTGGTTTTTGAGATATAGTGTCACTATGTAGCAAATGCTGGTCTAGAATTCATCCCTGGTAACTCAGTCTAGTCTTGAACTTGTGATTGGTACCCATATCCCAAGATCTGGAGTTAAAGCCATGCTGTACTACATTTGGCTACAGATCAGTTTTAGTATCCTCCCTCCGCTGAACCTCTGGGTTATAAAAGAGAAAATAAGGGATGCATCAAGCTGGTGGGTGGACCAGGTTGGTGGAGGGAGGAAAGTCGAAAAGTTAGTTTTCAGTATGTAATCAAGTTTGGGATGGCAGAGTTGGACTCAGCTGACAAACAGCACTCACCCATCATAACTGTCAAAGGCAAAAAAATTAAAATAACAATGAGCACACAAGGCCAAAGATATGTCAGTGATATTATATGGAAATCCACCTTGAAATAGAAAAGGCCAATAGCAAATAGTCAGATGCAAAAGATTGGAGAAGAAGAAAGATGAAGGAGGGAATAAAGAAAAGACATTGGCAAATCAGCTACAAAGGCCTGAGAAAGACCATTGATGATGAACTGCAGACGAGACTGGTCAATGCTGCTGAGTGCCTCATTTCGAGCATGTTCAACCTCATGGAGTCAGGGGAAGTACATTTTGACTGGATCTATGGGGAAATGAAAAGTGTGTGATGGAGTACAAGAAAAGTATGTGGGCTGCAGTGATTGTCATGATGAATCACAAACCTAAGTGGGGAAAAGGCTGGTAACCCCAGTGAAGAAAGGTTTTTTTTTTTTGTTTTTTTTGTTTTTTGAGATTTTAATTTGGAAGAGGACAATGTTTATAGACTAAGAGAATGGAGGGTTAGTGCATGGACTTTGTTACTTTGCATCCATCACAGTAATAAAACAGAATCTCCATGTGGGTTTCTAATTTTTAATGATATATAATTATCATTATAAATTATCACATCTATACTTTCCACCTATCTATCCATCCATCCATTCATTTAATGTTTTTAATCATTTTTTCTAAAGATGCTTCAATATTTTATAATTACCTAGATGATAAGAGCTATGAAGATGAAATGGATGCGTCTTTGTCATTTATAGTAAGTCATCTTGAACCACTTCTAAGTTTATGACCCAGTGAATGTGTCATAAGGGTTGGAGCTGGTTGCTGGAAGAACCAACAATATGATTTGAGGGCAGAAAAATTTCAACCTGCAAAGGGTTGGAGATAGTTGGAGACCAATGACCCGTGATTTATTTAATCATGACTCTGTAGTGAAGCCTTCTAACAAGCATAAAAGGATATGGTTTGGGGAGTTTTCGGGTGCTCAACATCTGGAGATCTAGAGAAGGTAATGTCCAGAAAGGGTATAGGAGCTCTGTGGTCTTCACTCATACCTGGTCCTGGCACCCTTCAACATGGCTGTTTCTGAGTACCTTCCTTGGTACCCTATAGGCAATATAATTAGCTCAGTGTTTCCTAAATCCTGTGAGTCATCTCAGCAAACACTCTGGCTTGAGTGATGGGTAACTGGAATCACCCATACAAACTAAATGGGAAAGAGCACTGAATTTGATTGACACCTGAGTTGTGGGAGGGCAGTCTGATGAAATAGAGTTGTTGGTGTGCATTCCGTTTACTATCAGAACTGAAATGAACCCACCCTTCTGGTGCCAGAGATTGCTCACTATGGAGAAAAACACCCCTCCTTCCTCTGCATTTGGTGACAGGAAGTGAAGTTTTGATGCAAGGACAGAAGAAAAAGTGTGATGAGGATGTGAGTGTGCAGGAACCTTCAGGCTTTTTTGGGAGAGACAGCAAATTTTCAAAGCACACTGGAAGAACCTTGTGAAGAAGTGTAAATCCCAGGATCTAATACCCTGAGAAAAGCCATAAAAAAGATCCCATGCTTCTGGAAAGAATTGTAGGAGGGCTTAAGGGGTCCATTGTAAGATTGCTTACAGGAAGGTGGCATTGGAGGTACCTCAGATACCTAATGCTATACATGTGCACATGACAAGAAAGTCTCTCTCTCTCTCTCTCTCTCTCTCTCTCTCTCTCTCTCTCTCTCTCTCTCTCTCTCTCTCTCTCTCTCTCTCTCTCTCTCATCTTGAAACTTTCCTGGAAAGAAAGTGATAGCAGAGGAAGAAAATATTCCTCATTCATTTGGATGCTTTTCAGATCGTTCCTATGACACACTTATTTGTGTAACACTATTGCCTGGATAGTGACATTGGAGGCCATTTACATTTCCTTCATATTTTCCAGGTTAAAATGAATAAAATAAAAGTATAAAATGCTATAAACATAACTTAAAAACACTTACAAAACCCCTACCATATACCAGGCAGAATGTCAAGCCTTGCCATGTAATGGTCTATAGGCAGCTTCCAGTCCATCAGGTGACAGCTGTACAGACTCACAGAGTCCATCACAAACTACTAGGTCATAATAACGGAAGTAAGCACAGTGTGAGCTGGGAAGTCTGGGGCAGCAGACAATACAGATTCCATAGTCACCTAAAAATGTACATGTTCTAGCTGCCAGGGATCAGATGACAGATGGAAGCGTGTGCCCTGGAGGAGGCAGGGATACATCAAGTGGCTAGACTTTTTGCTTTCTCATCTGTGCCGCAGAGACTAAACATTCACCTCACAGGTTGCACACAGATGCAGAAAAATGGTATCTATAAAAAGCCAGGCGCATAGTGGCATTCAAATGTGAATGCTTTTCTCCTTCCTCTGACTCATACCAGAAGCCTGGAAACATCAAGTAGGTGTTTCCATTCTTCCCAGGTTGGAAAACAACAACCAGAACCCCTGGAGGCAAATTACTTGCTCAATAAGAATGAGAGGAGATACTTCCGCCACCTCAGCAGATGCTCTTTAAGGTACATGGTACCCACAGGGGCGAGATGCTTAGTTATGTCCAGTTTCCTCTGAATTGTGATGAGCCAGAAAGTGGGGGTAAGGAGGGCAGGTCAGTAGAGGTCTGCTCTAAAACATAACTGATCTTTTGCTTCTTGAAGAAATGCCGGGCTTCGGGTCTTCAAGGAGCTATCAGCACCGTGACCCAGACAACAATCACCTTGTCTGTCATTCCATCCCAGTCCACGGTGAGCAGAGAACCTGGATTTGCTACATGAGAATATTGATTATTATCTCATAACATGCACATAACACTATAAGCAAGTATAGAAAACTTTTGTATGTTATCACGAATTAAAACTTTATGGAGCAGATACACCTAAGAAGTAGGTGTGAGAGCAAAAGTCCATTTTACATGTGATAACATGTACAAGAAAGTCAGGAACTTGTAGGCATTCTAAAAATCTCAAGGTATCTGTGTTGGGAGCCAATAAATCGACATACCTATTGTGAAGGACCACAGCAAACAAACTGTACCTTGAAGTCAGTGGGGATCTGAACAAGTGAAGTTGAGAAAGGGGACTCCAATCACCACCTGCTGATCAGCCCACTGCAAATTGATAACCCTGTGAAGGGAAGTTCACATGATTCTATTACACATGGTTTCACTTGCCCGGTGCTCTGTATAAAAAGCTGGGTTTATATTTAGCCATGTTCAGTCCTAAGCAAGAAGACTGTCTGTTTTTTTTTAATTGAAAATGGAGTGGAGCTGTGGGAGGTCCTTTTGTTCTTTACAGTTCTTTAAGCCTAAAGAAATCCCACAGTTCCTTGCCTGGGCTGCTGCAGGCCTTCATCTGGTGGGGTCTCTGTGGGATTATTCTAACACCACAGGGTTCTGGTTTACAGAACTGTGGTGAGCAGAGGGGCGCCACAGTCTAGTCAGTTTTTAATAAAAAAAAAATCATCTTTGTTTAAAAATGGGCAAAGTTCAAACTTTACTCCACCTTTTAGCACAGAATGATGAAAAAGATATTTTTTTTGGTTCAGATGAGAATGAGGCTTATAGGCTCATGTGTTTGAAAACTAAGTCCTCAGGTGGTGGGACTTCTTAGGAAGGATTAGAAGGTAGAGAAAGTGCCTTTCCGGGAATAGGGGTTGAGGTTTCATAAACCCACACCACTTTCAGTTAATGAGTGCTCTCTCTCTCTCTTCTCCTCCCTCTCTCTCTCCCTCCCTCCATCCATCCATCCTACTTGTGGATAAGAATGTAAGCTCTCCACTACTACTCCAGCACCATACCTGTCTGCCCTTTATCATCCATCCCACAGTATGGTCATAGACTCTCACCCTGTGAAACTGTAAGTTCCCAATTTAAACAATTTCTTTATAAGTTACCTTGACCATAGTGTTTTATCATAGCATTGTAGAGTAACCAACACAAAAGGCTAAAAAAAATGTCAAGTATTTTGGCTTCCCAGTTACATGGGCCTACTGTCCTTTGGTTCAGGAGCTCTCTGCTTATTAGAGCCCATGTGCTTCTTTAAGCAAGTGGTGTCATGTTTCTTATAAGTTGGGATCCTCCTGTTGTAGACATGATTAAAGTCAGAATCAGTTTCTTAATATATTTCAGGCCAGTGTCATATGCACAGTAAAGCCAGTAAATATTCCTGATCAGTGGATATGTTATTAATTGCTAAGCATTTACTATGTTCAAGGAGCTTTCAAAATTACCATACTACATTAGCTCAGAGTTCTAGGTTCTAGTCCATCATTACAGGGAAGTCACAGCAGCAGAAGTCTGAGAAAGCTGACACATTGCATCCTTAATCAATAAACAGAGGGCAATGAATACATCCTTACTGCTCAGATTCCTTTCACCTTCCACATAGCCCAGATTCTTCTTCAGGAAATGATATCACCCATAGTGGGTGGGTCTTTCCATGTCAATGAACATAATCAAGATAATCTCCTACAGGCATGACCAGAAGAACATCTTTTTGGTGCTTCCTGATCCTGTCAAGGGAATAGTTAATAGGAACTATTCACAGATCTGCTTTTTTTTTGTTAAGCTGGATGGACTCTCAACCATTCTGAGATATTGCCTCTCTAGTTAAAAGCCGCCCCTAAAGCATTCACCATGCTCAGACGGTCATGGAAAAACAAATAATAAAATAAGCAAGGAAAATATTAGTTTCTTCAGTGTTGCTCACTAAGGTACTGCCATAATTTCTCCATCACATCTAATGAGGAGGCTCAGAGAAATTATATTATTTGCCCAGGGTTTCAGAAGTGAAATCAAAATCATCTTTCTATATGTCATTCCTGTGCACTATGCCTAACTAATGGTGAATGAACGCTACTTACATGAATTGAGAATGAAGTCAAGGGAACACTAGGCTGTGGGTGCAAATAAGGAGCAAGAGACCTCAAAGAGAGGCAAGAAAGAGGCCCTGGAGATGGATGTGTAAAGTAAGCTGGGGCAGATAAGTGAGATCCATACTCAGCTGGAATGCCTCTGAGCTCAACAGTAGGATGAAACTTAAGAGGCAGAGAGAGGGGAAAATGTTCAGGGCACAAACTATACATTTTAGCTGCTAAAATGGCATGAAAACAGTTGGTTCCATGTCTGTTAGCTCAATGGATTGATCTTTGTCAGAGACATTGGTGCGTTTTCTTAAAGACAAGAAAACAAAATGAAGAGTTGTAGAGAAAAGTTCATTTGTCTATGCCAAGTCTGAAAAGTACCCTCCTCTAAAGGGTGGCCCACTGATATCCGAAATTGAGTCTAGGTCCATCTCAAACTGGACTCTAGGAAGATTTCCAGCAGTTGAATAAAAGCCAGAATTCCCTAGCAATTGTGAAGCTGGTTCCCATTTGCCAGAAAGAATTATTTCCCTTACCTCTGGCAAAAGGGCTCATGGCTCATCATTGACATATGTCTGTGGTGCCTAGTGCCTATCAGCATGTCAAGGTCTGTGGTAGCTTCCAGGATCCCTTTGTCCCTCCCTATTCACAGGTACTTGTCATACATTTCAAAGTTCATGTTAGCATCCTAGCCCTCCTCACCTCTTTCTCTACTGGGCACTCCTTCCAGTTCATGGGCTTCCTTCCCCCCTGCTGCTTTTATAACCAGCCATTTCCACTATCACTATACTCTGTCTGTTTTCTGTTTCCTGATATTCCCACAGGGAGCCCTGGTCATGTCCAGTCTGCGGTCCATGTTCATTATACTTCTCTCTACTCTGGATTATTCCTCTAACTGTTCTTTAATATCTACAATAAAACCTTCACATACCACAGACAGTCATATCACCAGTTCCTTTATCACATCTCTCTTGCATCCAGGGCAAGGGATACACAGGTATACATAGACAAGGCATCCGTGTTTAAGAGAGTAGAAAATTACAACCAAAGGCATTTTAAACAGCATCTATTTCTGCTTTGCCATTGTCACCCATGGCTTAACTAATGTACAGCTTTCCAAATGCAAATCCAAGGCATTAACCAACCACAGAGAGTCAGTGGACACTCATTTACAACATTTCAAGTACCAGAAAGCACCGAGAAACATGGTATGTTCATTGTCCACACTCTGGAAAAGTTCAGATTTAATTTTAGAGAAAAGTCTTATCCAGAAAATCCTCTGCAGGATATGAGATAACCCAAAAGACAAATTGTTCACAGACAGTAAATTTAAGGAGAGGACCTAGGATCTTAGAGATGAGAGCAAGATAGTTGGGGAAGAATGAATGAATTGGTGAAAGGAAACAGATTTGCCTCTATTCATCATGATCAAGTTTGGATTGTTCTATTTGTGGACCTATTTAAATTTTTGAAAAAGTAAATCCTAGGACAAAGATGTCTATGGCAGCAGTTTATTGAAGACAAAATCCCAGGACACAATTGTATGAGGAAGACTATAGGGAGACAGGGCAGGGCAAGTCAATAAAGGTTGTGCCACTACAGTCCCTGCTGTGGAGCACTAAGCTCCTTTGGTATCTTAGAGTATACAGACTGTTTCCTGAATTTTCCTTCATGAAGAACAGGAGTGACATCACACTACTGATCGTTGGGCTTCACTGCCTGAAGGCGCACGTGAGAGCCAATGCATGTCCATTCTTTCTGACAGCTTTCCACTGAGATGGGAGCACTCAGTATGAACCTAGAATTGCCTTCCGTGCTGTGGCTGAAATCAGAGGGAGGTGGGATATGTGGTCAAAGTCACAGAAGTCATACTTTATAATCTAGGAAATAGAAACAAACTTTTTTGTACCCTTAGTTTCCTTGTCATTGGCCAGAAATGTCTCACAGGGCTTTCTGCTGAAGAAGATTGTGGGAAACTAAGATGTTTTAAATAAGGCAGCTTATAAGTAACAGTTATAGTTGAATAGTTCCCAAATGAGTTGGCTATTTCATGTATCACCAAGTACCTGACAGAATCATCTTAAAAGCAGAATTATTTATTTTGATTTATATAAGATTTAGTCTATTCAGATGAGAAGACTGTAAGAGAGAGGCATGGCTCATTATAACAGGATCTTGCAACACCATTTCTCATATCTCAGTGGAGAAGGGACCTGGCCCTAACCCTTAAGATCCATCCCAGTGACTTACATTTGTCAGTTAGGTCCCATGTTCCAAAGGTTATAGGACTACCCAAAATGCCACCAACAGCTGGGGACCAAATATTCAAACACACACAAGGGAACGCTTCACATTCAAACTCCAACACTAAAAGCTACATTGAAACAACATCAAAGAAAAGTGTCTGCAGGAAAGATTAGGAATAGATATTGGGTGGCTAGCAGCATAATCCACACAATGCCATCTCTAAAAGCTGCCATAATGTTGACAGGCTGAAAAATGGGACTGGCTAACTCTCAAGCTCTGGAGACTGGGATATCTGACATGTGACTATACTTCTAGGTTGCCTGTTCATGGTAGTGGCGGTGGTGGCTGTGGGGATGAGTCTGTGAGTTGTCTTGGGATAAGTAAAACCAGAGCACAAATGTCATGTCTCCCTTTGTGCTTAGGCTTTTTCCAAGGAGATTCTTGTAACTTAATTTGTCTTTTCTCAAACTCTTCAGTACAAAAGAGGCTATATGTCCAGCCTCGTATCCTTTCCTTCATCTTCTGGTTGCCATGGGGAAACAGTTCCAAAGAGGCTGTAACAAGTTTTGGCCATGGCAACAGAGTAATTGACATCCAGTCTGAAAGAAGTCATAAACTTAATGAAACTATAGTTTTTGTGTCTCAACCTCATCCCTGATTAAATCAAATATGCATAATGTGAAGTTATTAAATTTCCATGTTTCTCATTTTGTCTCCCCTGCCAATAGGAAGTCTTTGTTGTGAGGAAGCCCTGCCAGTGGGCTGGGAACCACATTGCTCCAGATTTTGCTGAAAATTGAGTTTTAATAATTGGTGCTGGCTGGCCCACAAAGCAAAGCAGACTTCTGAGAAACAGTTAGATCCTGGCTCCTCAGAGATACAGCTGCTTTCTTCTGGCAGGTGGAAACTTTATGAGGGTCTGTAGGATTCATGGAGGAAGAAAGACATCACCAGGAGATACAGCACCAAAGAGACACATTGATTCAGGAAATAGTTACAGAGCACTATGTCTGGGCAGCAGCTCTGGGAAACTGGTGTTGGTGGTTGACACTCACCTGGGCTGCTCCTTCTGAAAAACCTATTTCTAACATAACCAGTAAAATACAGTGTTGGGGATAGAATCAATATGGGTACCAATTAATGAAAAGTTATCCCCAATGTGATGGTTCTTCAGGTGTTATGTGAAACTCTCTGGGAATATAAAGATCAATGATATTGATATAGAACTTCCACTTTAACCGAGAGAAAAGCCACGAGGGAAGCAAGGGCTGACTTCTAGCAAGAGCTTTGAAGATGGCATCATGGAGGCATTGGCCTTAGCTAGTGCCTAAGTGTGTCAGAGATCTTTACAGGATGCTTTCCCTTCAAGGATATTTTGCATTCTGACAAGGTTTGATCTCAGGAAATAAAAAAAAGAAAGAAATAAAACAATTGGACAGAAGCTATAATAACAGCAGGGTACATATTTGGCCACTTCTGTGCACCTAAAGGACATGTAGCAAAGCCTGAAGTTATGACAGGTAGAGAGCAGGGGTGTGGCAAAGGCATTGGTTGTCTCATTTTAACACTTTACAGCTAAGAAGCATCTGCTGCATCATTTTATCAAACAAAAAGAAAATGTTAAAGTAACAAACACACGAGCAGTAGCTTTGGAAGGGCCAAATTTGAATAAATCCTTGGAGTATCCATCACTGATTTCCGGGAAAGACTAACTAGAGCTCAAAGACAAAAACTTTGACAGTGATATAGCCTGGAAATTGTCATGATTTCCTGCTTTATAAAAGCCAGAGATGGCATCTTCCTTGTCCCCTAGGTTTCTTTCCTTTAAAAAAAAAAAAACAACAACAACAAAAAGCAAAACCAAAGATGTTTAAGTCACATTTTCACATATACAATTGTTTTACATATAGTTCAAACAAACTAATCTCTAGCTACTGAGAATCTGTCTCTTTTGTATCCAGACCATGAAGACCTTGCTTTTTGGCACTCTCTCTCTCTTACTCTGTTCCCATGTGTTGCCCTGAGCAGTATTGCCTAGGCTAAGCCTCCTCTGTGACATCCTGGGGGCTCCCTAGCCATCCTTTTTCTGTATGATGACCCTCCTCCATGACCCTCTGCACTGTCCTCCACTGTAGGGACTCAGCTCTTATGCAGCTCTGGTCAAACTCTGCTGGTTCAGCTTACTACGTGACATTGCCTCCTCTGCCATCCATTTTCTGTGATATTCCTCAAACCTCTCATGGTCAACACCTTTGCCATTCTAAGGCGCACCATCAACCTCTGATCAATGAGTTTTACTTCTATTCTACAGCATCCACCTTATTTTTCAACCTCTTCCCCAAATTTAATTACACTGCAACAGAGCCCGTGAGCACCATTTCTTGAGAAGAACTAAAGCTGACATTTGGTTTTTGTTTTCCAAACTCAAAAAAGAAAAAAAAGAAAGAAAGAAAAAGTAGTACCACCTAAGAAGAGAAAGAAAAGATATGTTCTTACTTAATTTTGCAGTGCTAGGGATCCAACTTCAGGCTATGGGCATGCTACACACACTGTCATCAACTGAGCCACACTCCAGACCTTTATTTTACTGTTTTTACTAGCACATTACTTAAGGTTTTTGAAGCACAGCACTTCCTAGTCACTGCCCTCTTGCTGTGAAAGGACAACACACCCAAGGCAACTCTTATAAAAGGAAACATTTAATTGGGGGCTTGTTTACAGTTCCAGAAATTTAGTACGTTGTTGTTATGGCAGGAAGTATGGTAGCAGGCATGGAGCTAAAGCAGTAGCTGGGAGCTACATCTTTATCTGTGGGTTGAGAGACACTGAGCTTTGCATGGGCTTTTGGAAACTCAAAGCCCACCTCCAGTGCCACACTTCCTCCAAGGCCACACCTCCTAATCCTTCTATTCCTTTAATTTAGTGACAATCCCTGGTAAATAAGCATTTGAATGTGAGCCAATGGGAGCCATTCTCATGCGAACCACCACACAGCACTACTTCAGATTGGGCATCTCTAATTTAAAATTTTTTTTAAAAAAAATTGAAATGTTCCAAAATGAGAAACACAACAAGTGCCAACATAATGTCGAACATTTTAGATTCTGGAGTATTTTAAATTTTAGATATTCAGAGACACTCATAAGAACAGGAAAGGTGCTCAGCAGCTACTTCTAGTTACAAGCACCAGAGAGGATGGCTTAGCTTGTATAACGTTTACTGCTCCAGTTTCTCCTTTCATCCCTGGAAAGCAATAAGGACAGAAAATATATCCTGGAGACTTAGTGAGAATCTTCATGTTGGTGCCAGTCACTCCCTTTCTCTGAGGGTTACTCTGTGACAGCCAGAGAGACCTTGTTACCTCAACAGCATCTTCTATAGAATCATCCAGTAGTAATGCCAGGCCTTAGAGTTCTACATGAACCAGAAACAAACTCTCTCTCTCTCTCCCTCTCCCTCTCCCTCTCCCTCTCTCTCTCTCTCTCTCTCTCTCTCTCTCTCTCTCTCTCTCTCTCTCTCTCTCTCTCTCTCTCTCTCTCCCCTGCCAGTTTGCACCTCAATGCTCTATGAGCCATAGCACAGGACAAGGAATCACAATTGATACCACTTCTGACTTCCTGAGCTTCTTCCTGCTTGGTTACTGAGCTTTTCTGTCTTTGTGGACCAGACACAGCCACCCTGATGAAAGGAGCCCCATGGGATGAAAGTATCATCTTTTAGCAAGCACAAAGTCTTCTGGGGATACTGAAGTCATTAGGGACTCAGGGTGAGAGGACAGCTGTTATTTCCAGAACTTCAGCTCTGTGGGATAATGCTCTTGTATACTGTAAAAACTTGTTACTCATATTGGTTTAATAAAATTCTGATTGGACAGTAGCTATGAAGTAAGTAGAGGTGGGGCAACCAAACTAGGAGAATTCTGAAAAGAGGAAAGGCAAAGAAGCAGATGCCAGCTAGATGAAGAAGAATCAAGATGAGAATATTGTACTTAGAAAAGGTACAGGGCCATATGGATAAACATAGAAAAGAATTATGAGTTAATTTAAGTGTAAAAGGTAAGTAGTAATATGCTTGAGCTACTGGCCCAGCAGTTACTATAATATTAAGCCTCTGAGTCAATTATTTGTTAAGTGGCTGCCATGTATTTGAGAGTTTCTGGCCAGGACAGAAACTTCAGACTATAAGTGATGCTCCAGTGTGGTGCACATACAACCACATAAAGCCCAAAAGCTTTAAAAAGGTTCTAGAATACAGAAAAAGAGCCAAAACAGCATCCTAATTGTATCTCTCAAGTGGGCTTGGTATAGAGTGGCATGCAGGCTTGAGCTACAGCATAGTGTGTTTATGGTATATAGCATGAGGTGTAACATGGCTGTGCAGTCTCACAGAAGCCTTAGGACAAGCACAAACTGCATATGCTGAATTTAAGGTTTCCTTTCATACAGACAAAAAGGGAACAGAATCAAGAACAGCTTTTTGGCAGACACATTTTCTCAGGAGGGCTCTGTTTGCTTGTGGCAAGCAGAGGCATGGCTCCTTTAAGAGAGAATTCCTGGCTCTGCATTATTGGTAAAACCTTAATGTCCTTGTAAGATTCCTGGCTGCCAAACATTTAAATGGAGTTTATGAGCAGGGCATGGTGGTGGTGATGGTGGTAGTGATGGTGGTGGTACTCTACTCAGTAGCAATGTGGACTCTAAAATTTCCCAGAGTTGGGGTGATAAACACGGCTTCTGCCAGTACCTCTGCCATGAAGCTAAGATTTCACAGACCAAGAAGCTTGGTGGAGCCAGCTGCCATATCTGAGGTTTTAATCCTAGCCACAAGGCTTTAATCTTAGCCATGCTACTTAGCACAATAAAGGTGTAGTCAGAAGAGATATACAGTAAAGACAGATTCAGATAAGGGGAAAACCCTCTAAAGGGTTTACAGTATGTTTAAAAATATGCATAGTCTTGAGAGAGAAAAGAAAAAAGAGAAAGTCCTTAAATTAAAAAAGAAATAGAATAATGAAAAAAAGAATAAGCCACATAAAGATGGAATATACACAGAGCCTCTGGATACTATATATTATTGTAGTATCTTTGAGGTTTTTGACTACTGAGAAAGGAACAATCATTGCTAAGAGACATTTGATTATAAAAGCTGCTGAATTAATGCAACCTATATATTTGAACATGCCTTGACATCAAAATTTAAGTCAAAAGATATGTTAGTTTGAAAGAGAATTTTTCTTTTTATTTCCACAGAAAGTGAGAAGCTATGGATTCATTCCGGGTTAAAGAAAGTAAGTTTTGACTGAGATAGACCCCTGAAAAATCTGCAGTGAGAAGAGATGGCCCAGATGATCGAATGTTTCAGAAAACCTCTGTTGCAGTTTCCTCTGAGTTCTGCATCCAGAGCAGCTTCAAGGCTGCTGACTGAGATGATTCAGTCTCACAGAATTCTCCAGTCAGGACTTGACTATAATTCTAAATTTTCTTTAGAACTCCATAATATTACTCGTGCCCCAAATCAGAAAGAAGTAGTCTGGAGAACTATGCCCATATCCAAGAAATGGTTTATGGATATTTGTCTTTGTTTAGAATGTTGGTTGCAAGTTGTTCCAGTATCTATTATGATCAGGAAAAAAAAAAAGTTGATTAGCTAAGAAAATACAAAGAAGATTAGATTTGGGGGTCTTGTTTTTTAAAAAGGGGGAAATGTAGGATAATACTCTTTTATGCTGTAAAGATTTGTTACTCATATTGGCTTTAATAAAATGTTGACCAGCCAGGAGCTGTGTAGGAAATAGAGGTGGGGCAACCATACTAGAAGAATTCTGGGAAGAGGAAAGAGAGAATTAGATGTAAATCAGAGGTAGAGGAAGCAAGATGAGAATGCTTCACTTAGAAAAGATATCAAGAGCCACATGGCTAAACATAGATAAGAAACATGGCCCAATTTAAGTGAAAGAGCTGGATAGTAACAAGCCTGAAATGCTGGCTCGTCTGTTAATATAATATTAAGCCTCTGAGTCAATTATTTTATAAATGGCTGCAGGATCTCAGGTAGGAGAGATTTGTTCAGACTGCAAGCCCTAGTGGGATGGAAAAACTTCCTACAAAACAGCTCTATATATTTACTTGCCACGTCTTTTTCTACAGACTTTAGGCTTCAGGTAGCACCACACAGAAACAACAGTGGTTACAAAGACTGTAGCAAAGACTGTAGCCTTCCCGACTCCCCGGAGGTCTTAGAGGAGAAGTTGCCTTGCCTGGGAGAACCTATTAGAAGAAACCTACTCACAGTGACCCTCTTTCCAATCACTGTAAGTCACACAGGACTGGAGAGGTAATTCTGGGGATTGAGGCTGGATTAGGGTATAGAAAGGATAGATGTGTGGGTCTTTTTTTTCTTTCACTTTCCTACCGACTATATGGCTGGCTGATACTTTATGAACTGTTTTCATTGTGCTTGAGATTTTTGTTTTGAATGAATAGAAAAGAGGCATTCTGGATTTCTTTATTTTTTTTCCTTAGTCACACAGACCTATGAAGGGCCAGAGAATTTCCATCATAACTCCAGGCTGTGAGGAATAAAGACAGCAACCTGGTTCCCATTTTAGGAGCAATTTTTCTTTGCTAATGCAATCTTGGGCTTTTATGATACAGTGTTAAACTAACTGGTTTAAACCCTGTTTAAGAGGCAGGAAGAGGCTGTGAGACATGTGAGCCATTCAAACTCTCTGGTCTGAGATTTTATGGCTCACAATAAGCACAAGGTAGTCTTCACAGTTAGTGTCTACTAAAGATTCTATGTCTTATTAGTTATAATCATTCAGGAGGCAGAGGAAGGTGGATCTCTGTGAATCTGAGGTCAGCCTGGTCTACAGAGTGAGTTTCAGGACAGTCAGGGCTAAGGGATACACAGAGAAAGAAACCATATATTGAAAATCGAGAGAGAGAGAGAGAGAGAGAGAGAGAGAGAGAGAGAGAGAGAGAGAGAGAGAGAGAGAGAGAAGGAGAGAAAACCTGGATCAGTGGCCCCAAGACATGGCTGCTCCACAAAATTCTCTCTCAGTGTAGTAGAATGAGCTCAGCACAGGAGTCACAGTCTGCAGCTGGTTAGGTAAGAACAGCTCCTTCTAATTGACGGTGGCCTTTACCTCTCTGTGTCAGTTGTTTGATGTACCTGAGTCATGCTTCCAGCATGGACTTGTCACTCTTTTCAGCTGTCAAGAGGTATGATGTCAACATGCTGCCTTCACACAATCATCATTAATCATTATACATTTATTAGATCAGTATTAAAAGCGAGACCTCACTGACAGACAGGGACACTGTTTAGTAATAGAAGCAAGGAAGTAAGGAAGTCAAAGCATGGATTACAGAGGCTTGGGAAGGGGCAGTTCTCAGCCTTGGAAGTTAGCAGCAAAGTGGGACCAGCAGAGAATATGGACCAGATGTTGCTTCTGTCTTTTAAACATCTGAACTCAGCTTCTGAGCAGACAGGATAGACTTCCATCTTAAGTGTTCTGGAATACTCTGTTTATAGTGAAAAAAGACCCCATGGAGAGAGACAGGGACTCAGGTATAGAAAATTCAAAAGCCATGGGCTGAGTCAGGGCTCTGGCAGAGAACAGTGTAAAGTAGACAAGTTATAGAAAAATCAAAGGCAAAACTGTCCTGAATCCCCCCGTTTGGGGATAGCATTGATTCCAGAATTCATGGAATGGATAATGACTTTCTTAACAGATCATGGGACAGAGGAAATTTAGAGATCCCTAGAGAAGCAAACCACACAAGATAGTTTCTTACCCATTTGTTAATCTCAAAATATTGGCCCCCAGGAAGAGGCTGTATCCAGTACAGCACTTGCTTAGCTGCATGAACAAAAGTACACTGTACCACCCCCAGCACTGGGGTACCGGGGGCAGAGGGGGGAATGCTGGGCCCACTACAACAGCTTCCTAAACCTTCTTATTTGACCTTGGGAAGCCCCAGGGGAAAGATTGTCTTAGCTTGCTTGGAGGTGTTTTCATCCAGGTATATGGGTTCCCTCTCTTTGATTCCTTATTCTAGGTCTGCTCTGGCTCATTTCTAGTCCAGCTCGTTCAGTTCCACCTGGCATTTCCTGCCAACGAGCACTGAGTAAGGACAGCACTGAAATGGTGTTGTCTTTACTTCAAGCCCCACAGTTATTCCTATAAGGAAATTAACGGTCTGCAAGGAAGATGCTGCACAGACTCTGGCTGCTGCACAAGCACAACCGCATGGTGAAGCACCTGTCTTATGCAATATGGCAAAGTCATTTGGGGAGACATTGAAGCATAGTCAAGAAAATCAAGAAAGACACTGAAAACCCCAAACTCCAGGCACATTCAGGGACCTTACCTATCTATGTTCTTGGGGTTTGTGCCCTTGGGCATTTCTAACTTAGTACTTTTTAGCCTCTTCTGAACATGGAAATGGCTCCTCCTGGGAAGTTCTGTTACATACTCTTAGCAGCATGAGGACCCTAGTGATCATCAGGCACTAAGGAAAACTCCTTGTGCAGAACTGCACTTCAGCACAGATTGTCTGTGGGAGGAGATGTTCTCTCTATGTCTGCTCAAAAGGTTGTTTCCGAGTTCAGTGTTCCAAGACAGGGAAATGAATGGGGATTGCCTGAACCACCTTTTAGCTGAGACAAATAAATTAGCTAGATCAGGATTTGAAAGGAATCCTTTTGCGCTTTTTATTCTTAAGATTTATGAGTTAGTTTTGGGCCAGTCAACTCTGTGTGTGGAGAGGGGAGTGCATGCAGGTACCTATAGAGTCTTTAAGGGATCTGGGGTCGCAGTTCAGTCTAAGCTGCCTTGACTAGGGTGCTAGGAACCATATTTGGGTTCTCTGGCACAGCAGTAAAGGCTCTGCACTACCGAGCCATCTCTCTCCAGTCTGTATTTTCTGTTTTGAGGACAGCCTTTTCTTTGCCTTTCTTTGTATTCTCTATCATCAGTAAACCTTTTATGTTATTAACTCACTGGATAGCCACAACTTTTACTAGGGAGTGTAAAATATCTACTTTACACAGATGAAGATTTGGCTACTGGAAGGTCACATAGTCCATCAATGTAGTAGCTGGGACTTAAGACAGGGCCCAAGGCTTGTATATTGACTGAAAAATAAAACCATAATGATACACACAACCAATATATGACTTTGATTTACAGGACATTGAAGCCAGGGTTTATTATAAGGCTAGGAGTGGCCAGAGAGTGAATCCTGAGCTTGACAGCATCATACAGTTCTTGGGAGATGGTTAGAAATTTAAATCCTAGCCTCCACCTCTGACCTACTGAGTCCATTTGGGGACCAAGGGAGGGAGAGGATTAGAACAAAAGAAACAGCCAACTTTGAAGATGAAGAAAAGAGACATAGTTAAGGCATGCAGGTTATCTCTAGAAGTGAGATGGTGAGGAAACACAACCTTACATTCCAGAGGAATATTGCCCTGCTGGCCCCTTGATGTTAGCCCTGCTTTGGATTTCTGACACATAAAACTATAATATAACTCATTTTTATTGTTTTCAGTCACCAAGCTTGTGATAACTTGTTATAGCAGCAGTGGGAAACTAATACATACTTTGTATTCCAAGGTGGGTTAATTAATCCTCAACAAATGAAAACCTCACCATCCTTTCAATTACTTTCTCATTTCTTTTCCTCTCCAAATGTGTTCTACTTTTTAATTATTAGCATTTTGTTTTGTGCATATGCGTTTGCTTTTTTGAATTTGCATAATGTGAGTGTCTTACTCAGCTGCTCTTCAGCTTAGTTTTGAAATAGAACCTGGAGCTCATTGATCAGATTAGGCTGGATGGGTAGTGGACTCAAGAAATCCACCTGTCTTCATTTTCCCCACACCATTGTTGAGGTTACAGATATATCCCACCATATCCAACTTTTTAGGTGAGTCTCGGGGTTCTGAACTCAGCTCTTCATGTTTGCGTGCAAAGCATTGTACTACCGAAGCATCTCACCAGTGTCTTATCCTAAGGGTAAAGATTCCAGAACAGAATCAGTTCCCTAAGCCTCCTCCCATTTTCCCAACTCTCCGTACGGAACTTCCACTCTGTGATCAGCATCCTTCTTCAGCTTTTTCCTGGAACATTGCTTGTCAGACTTGAGACTCCCATGATGCCTCCTATTTCTTCATACTACCCTGGAAGAGGTTGAGTTTTCTCTGTTACCACCTGCAGATTAATTCAATTCCTCTTCAGTAGTCCTCTCTGCTAGAAGATCCTGGGACTTTGCCCCTCCCCATCACTCTCTCTGAAGTTCAGTATCCTTTCAATCCTGTCCACGACTGCTTCGCTGATGATCAAAGAACCCACTAAGCATGAACACTTCCTCTCCATTGAGAGTTTCCAACTCTCCATCATCTTCCTTCCCTTCACCCAAAGCTTTTCCTTTTCTCCCAGGAATCAATTCTCCCAGAAAAAGCATAATTTTGAAGTCTCTTCTCTTACTGCCTCACATAGGCAGATTTCCCAGTTATACCGTCCTTGATTGTGGGATTTCCAAACTTCATCCTTATCCTTAACTGTCTAGCTACAAGCTCATGGCTCGAAAAACAAAACAAAACAAAGTCAAGACAACTTTCCTGTTGTGCCTTTGTTAATAACATAGGATATGTCTATGACCTCCCCCAAAGCAATGATCAGTCATCCAACACACATTAACAATGCATCTTCTCATTAAATGTAGTGTTGGCACTGCTTAGAGAGTAGTTTCAGATTCTCACAGATTAAGAGCACAGCCTCATGAGATTAACCCCTACTCCATAGTCAACTGTAGAGCAGAGATTGATTCCAGTTGTCCCCGCCTCCGGTTGAGTTAGTGGCTAGAGAGCTTTCCGTATTGGTTTATTGTCAAGGCTAACAATGGAAAATGTAGGAAATAAGATGGGTGACAGGAGGCACAGATTCCGTGTCCTTTCTGTATAGATAATCTCTGGAAATTTTTGTGTACTCAGTTGTGTAGAATTCTGTAACCCATCCTTTTGGAGTTGTTAGAACCGTTGTTATGTATATATAATTGCTTAAATGATTAACGACAGGTGGTTGACATAGCTGCTTCTTCTTTTTCTTTTTTTTCCATAAAAGTTGGAGCTGAAAAGTCTCAGGCCTTGAAGTCTACCTTGGTTTCCTGGTGACTTGCCCCCATCCCGAGGCTACTTAGGAATAGCTAGCTATCACTCAACGTATTAACATCCAACAGCACCAGTGGGGAAAGCGCAAGTATCCTACGGTCTGCATGCAAAGAGTCAGAATGAAGATCGAATCCGATCTTACAAATTGGCTTCTTTCTTCAGTGTATATTTGTCTCTCGAAGCCTCCTCCAATCCCATAGTGCCGGGTGACCCACGAAGCCTCCTCCAATCCCATAGTGCCTGGTGACCCAAACCTTGTGGAAGCCACCTGTCTTCCTCTACACTGTTTTCATCCAAACATCTGAACGTCATGGTATTAGGTAGAAAATCACAGCACAGATTAAAAGGATGGCTTAGAAAGATGGAATCGCAGCCCAGATCCTTACATGAGCTGGCACACCTGTCACCTTCACTGTGAAACCTCTTTCCTCACGCTCTGATGTGACAGTTCCAGGGTTCCCTTCTGCCTCAAACCTCCTCACTCTCTCTTCTCCCAAGTACTCAACTGATGATGTCTTCTCCTGCTTGCCGAAGAATGTAAATCATAAAAAAAGAAGGTCCCCTCCCTTCCACTGCGGATCCACAGCCTCCTTCATTTTTAGCCATGTTCCACCACTAGTCCACGTTTAGTCTTTTTCTTACCGTGGAGTATCACGCTCCTTTGCTTGTATAAGGACTTTGTGCCTTTCTCCTCCTTTTCTCTCCCTTACAGCCTTTTCTAGATAGAAACCTGTATTTTTAAATGCTTACGTCACCACATAAAGAAAAATCTGAACCCAAAGACCTAAATTTGTACTTTCAGAATTCAGAGAATGGCTAAGGGAAGGGGCTGCTGCTCAGTGGCGGAACATGTGTCTAGCATGTATGAAGACCTTGATCTGAGTCTGAGAATCACAAGTGGGGTGAATCCCAAGAGAAAGTAAGTGTGGAAAGACAATTGGGCAAGAAGAAAACTTAACAAAATAAAAAATAATCAACAAAATTAGAATTTTGCTATAAAGGGATTAAACTCTCCCACTTTCACAAATGAACGTAGGTTTCAGTTCTCTGAGAAGGGAAAAATAGGTGTCTTTTCCAGGAAAGGGCCATCTATCTACAAAGCCCTTACATTCAGGGTCAGGGAGAGAACAACAGAGAGCCTAACTCAGCCTCACAATATCTCAAGGACAAATCCAACAGGCCCCTTTTGAATCACATCCAAGCTTTTGCAGATGTATCCAAAACTAATAAGACCAAACCTCATCCAATTAAAAATGTAATGTATACTAATGTAACTGCTGCTTGCTTAACCAATTATGTAGCCGACTCCAAAACTTCCCTTAGCTGTGCTTAAAGGGAGCCCGCACATCCTTCTTGGGGTCATTGCCATTTGTGTAGGTGAAGGACTCCACATGCATGCAGATTATAACGTACACTCTTTGTTCTTGCATACCATTTGAGTCTGGGGTCTTCCTTCAGTGTTTCCTCAGACTGTTTTTATTTGTTTTAAGATAAGATCTTGATATGAAGATCTATCTGGTCTCAAACTTGCCTAGATCTTCCTGCCTGTTTCTCCCAAGAGATGCAATTTTGAAAATGTTAGTTCTTTGAAAAGATCAGGAGTCTGATGTGTCACAAGGCTGATTCAGGAGAGAGAGAGAGAGAGAGAGAGAGAGAGAGAGAGAGAGAGAGAGAGAGAGAGGAGAGAGAGAGATGACAAATTATCGATGTCAGCAATGATAAACAGGGAATGATCAATACGGGGTGCAGAGCTATGCTAAGAGCCAAAAGCACCACTGAGGTTGACTTTAACAATGTAACAATCCAAATAAAAATGACAGTCTTTGAAAAACTCAACTTTTTATAAGTGGCACAAGAATAGTCTTGAATGTACCACCTCCCAAATTAAATTTGTTCTCTATTTTTTTTTCTTTTTCCCATCTCTCAAATTTCAAGAAAGACAAACATGGTAAACTAACAGGAGCTGTGAGAGGATAGTGAACCCGGCTATGTCAGGCATAGGTGATTGGTTGGATTAGTAACATTGGCTCCCCCACTTAGCCAAAGACACATAAAGCACACACTTTGTGATTCTCTTATGGAATATCATTTTAAGATGTGTTACACTTGTTTATACTGTGGAATATTTGTTCAATGCATTGAATTCTTCTGTGTTTCAGTCGTTTTGCTCTGTAAAGATGTATCACTTTGCCTGCCTGAAACACCCGATTGGTCAGTCTAATAGAGAGCTAAATAGCCAATAGCAAGGCAGAGAGGGGTAGGTGGGGCTTCTAGGCAGAGGGAATACATAGGGGAGAAAGAGAAGAGGGGGGAGCCAGAGAAAGAAGAGTGCCAGGGGGTCAGCCTCCTAACCACACAGCCAGCAACAGAGTAAAAAGTAAATAAATAAATAAATGAATGAATGAATGAATGAATGAATGAATGAATGAATAAATAAATAAATAAATAAATAAATAAATAAATAAGAGAATACAGAAAGGTAAAAAGCCCAAAGGCTAAAGATAGACAGGATATTTAAATTAAAAAAAAAAAAAAAAAAAGCTGGCTAGAAACAAGCCAAGCTAAGGCCAGGCATGGATAAGGAAGAATAAGTCTCCAGGTATTTATTTGAAATCAGGGCGGTGGGTCCTTTTAAATGACAATCCCAAATAAACAAGAAAAATAATGTATTATGTCAGACTTTTAAAAAAAGATACTCACAAATCTCTTGGAGTAAAAAGAGTGAGTTGCAGGGGTGCTAAGATAGCACATGTATATTTTGAATTATAACATCCACAAATTTAAGAAAGCAAAAAAAAACATGTAGAGTAGTTAGAGTCAGAGAGAACAAGAGTATCAGAGCTCCTGTGACTGTTGAAGTTGAGTGCTCAGTGTGGGGCTTGTGTCGCCCTACCCTGTTTTCTGTAGGTTTTGAACTCTCTGTAATGAAGACGGAGGACATGCAGAGAGTTTGGGATACTTCATTTCTGTCTGTCTTAAACTATCTTCATTTACACAGTTCCGATCTGAACAAAATGGGGGATGACTGTGTTTCCTTTTAGTCTCATGCTTCAGATCACTGAAGCCAGAGCAAACGCACATTTTGGTGCCAGCTTCTGATCGCATTATACTGTAAGCAACTTTGCAGTTTTATAGTCTTCGTGATCATCACTTTTAATGGCTACCCTCTGGCTTCTTAATACTGAAGCTCGCGTTTTATCTCATTATCTTACCTACATTAAATGTTAGTGCTACTTGAAGTGATACAAGTGGGATGCACCCCATAGGTATTCCCATTTAATTATTTATGTTCACCTTGTCCTGGGGAGAATTTGAGGCAGCCTGGAAAGGCACATCAAATGCAACTAGATAAAGCACATTTAAAGCTCAACATTAAAAGAAAGAAAAATGAAGCTAAGGACAGGGCTGAATCAAGGATCTTTAAAGTAGGAAAAACAAATCTTGGTAAGACTCACATGCAGAACATTTAGCTTTGGATGGTGATATTTAGTGGGTGCTTTGGTTGAGTAGGGTAATGTCAAGTGTCAGCCACAGAGTAGACCACCAGGTGGCCAAATACAGTTGCCTCTTACGAGAAAAATAGTTATGTTTTTCAGCAGTACAGCCAGTTTATAAGATGCCTACAAAACTGATACTTTTACTTGAGAGACGTTTCTTACTTTAGAAACAGTACTGCAGGGCCTTCCATCCTTGAAAGGAGTGACAGAAAAGGGGGCTTGCCTAAGCCCCTCCCCCTAAGTCTTGCGAAAATGATCTCATCTTTCTGATCCTGCATCTCACTCTTCGTAAAAGGGAGGGCAGGAAACAGGTTTGTTACTGTGTGGCTAACTACTTGCTACAGATAGACACAGTTAAGCATATTTAGGGAGAGCATTTAGTGCTCAGGAATTTCTAGCAACGAAGTGTCTCTCCTGCGGGTGTCATTCTTGATTGATGTGGGAACAGAGAGAAGGGAAAAAAAGTATTATTTCAGACAGAAGTAATCAAGAAAACAGTGTGTCTGGGCAGCCATAGCTTCTGGGACATTTCAAGAATTCTAGCAGCAAACTTCTTTTTCCTCTGGATGTGACAATTTTTCCACCCTCTCCTCTGTTCTCATTCCTAACCCTTAAAGAGTTGTGTTGTGGATCTGTCTGTCAGGGTTTGGCACCACCCTGTCAATTGTTCTCTGTATTTTGATCTGTTGTGGTTTTCTGTAATGGTCTCCATCTGTTTCAAAGAGAAGTTTCCTTGCTGAGGGGTGAGGATTGCATTTATATGTGGGTTTGACAATAAACATTTCAAAAGTAGTTAGGGATCATTGTGGTTGTAGGTTATTCTCCAAGACCCACGACTGCACCTGCCCTGGGTAGTTGACTAGATTTCCAGTGACAGAAAGAATTCCTCTCTTGTCGACTGGACCTTAAGTCCAATGAGAGAGATATTTGTTACTACCCAGGTATGTATGTCAATATTGGACCCTTAAGGGTACCATGTCATTTTAATTTTGCTTGTGGCTCAGAGGCATCATAGCTAGGTAGGACTGTTAGTTACTTCCATCCTTTGGAAGATTGCATGGCACATTCTGGCACCATGAAAGCTAGGCCTTAAGAAATAGTCTTACCATGAGATGAGCCCCTAAGTTGGTTATCTATTATAGAGTGGTCAGTCCTTAAATTAATGTGTGTGTACATATAAATATACATAGATATTTATAATACATACTTTGTATGTATATATGCATACATATATATAATTATATTAAATGAACAGGTTGGATATATAACTTTAGGAACAAACACAACAACAATTAAAAAAAAAAAAAGAAGGCCATGAATTTGAAAGAATGGGAAGAGTACATGGGAGAGGTTGGAGGTAGGAAAGGGAAGGGGAAAATGATGCAATATTATTTTAAATCTAAAGTTTTATCACAAAAAATAGTGTATGTTCTGGGACTGAAGTAAATGGTATGGAAGAACGCACTGTTAAAGACTCGCCGTTTCATGAGACAAGATAGGTGCACAAAGACAATGTGATCCCACTCATTTGGGAATCAAAGAAGTGCTGCTCTGGAAGAAATGGAGAGTAGATGGTAATGACTAGAAGCTGGAAATAGTATGGAGGACATAGAGTGCAAGTTATAGATTTCTATAGTCTGAATAAGCTGAGTGTCATTCAGCAGGTGGCTAGAGTCACCGTAGTGCAGTGAGGACAGAGCCCAGTGCTGTGGGACTCTCCTTTAAGTCCAGCATTGGCAAACTAACTAAAGTCAGGCAGAGAGATCTGTGAATTTAAGTTCAACCTGGTCTACATAGTGAGTTCCAGGACAGCCGGCACTACATAATGGGAAAAACCAAGAGGGCAGGATAACTGAACGTTCTCAGAATGAAGAAATAATAAATTTTTTGAAGTGATGGTGTTGATAAGATAATTTGATCATTACTCAGTATTTACATGTATGAAATGTCATGCTACTTTCCACAAATGTATCTAATGATTTGCCAATGAGAAAGAATATAATGATGTATTAATCATGGAATGTATCTCTGGAAAGACCGTTTTTAAAGAAATCTGAGAAACAGACAGAAGCATGTTAGAGATGAACCATCTGAGCAAAGAAAACGTCAAAGAAACACATATGTTAAGAAGCAAGAGAGGGTGGTGTGGCTGGAACAGTGAGGGTGGCATGTAAAGAAGCAAATGGACACAGGGTTCATGGTGCCAGGCTATCTCTCCTAATTCTGATGGTCAGCATGAGAACACAGCCTGAGAACACACCAAAGCCTCTGTAGCTCACACATGCTTTCAATGCTGTCCAAACTATCTCATCAGTGTGTGTGGAAGAAGGGCCTACAGCCACTCTACCTCCTCTGGATCTTCCTCCAGCTATTCCTGAGCTAACCACATGTTCTCAACAATGGGATGGAGCATCCTGGCTTCTGTGAGACTCTTAGACCATGGTCAGACATGCTCTGAGAGTTTAAGGATCTTATGATGTGCTCCATGAGTCCAGATCATATGTGTGAGTTCCAGAACTTCATAGGTTCCTCTACCAGTCTTTGCTTTTCATCTCTCTACCCTTGAACCCAAAGCTTCAAAATAAAAGGTTAAAAATCATATAGTTTAGCCTCCCCAAGGCCAAATGTCAAATACATGTATGATTATACTTTATCTCCTGGTCTGTCTGTCTGCCTACTCACCTACCTCTGCCAATGTTTTCTGCTTCTATCATTGATTCTTGGTAGAAATACCAAGAGTGATATCAGAGAAAGCAGAATCGAATTAAAAATAAATAGAACCAAATATAACCCTGACTTATGCTGACAATCTCCATAAAGACTTTCCACAACAGGCACAGTTCTAGATATATGACAGGTGTTACACAAGCATTCTTTTAAAGAATATCATGCAGCGCAGAATGAAGTAGACATGTTATAGATACATAATGGAGTACCATGCAGCCTTTGCACAGCAAGAAATGCCTTCATATGCTACACAGGAAGAAACCCAGAAGACAGTCCGCTAAGTGAGACAAGCCCAATATAGATCGACATGGTCTAACTTTTCTATTTTTAACACCAAATCTCACTCTGTAGCCAAGGATAGCCTAGAAGCCACTCTTTGGACCAGGATGGCCCCCAATTAATGACAACCTTCCTGCTTCATCTTCCCAACTGGTAGAATTATAAGATTTAGCTACCACGCCTGGCTGTGTGATCTTACTTATACAGTGAATGTGGAAGAATTTAATACTCAGAGACAACGATGATAATTGAAGCCATTAAGGGTCATGGGCAAAGGCTGGAGAGTGAGGACGCATTGGCCCAAGCCTGTAAATAAACAGTTAAAAGGAACAAGTTCCACAAATTCATCACATAGCTCAGCAACTGCAGCCTGTAATAAATGTGTCATATTCTTGAAAGTTGCTAAAAGATATTTTAAATGTTCTCGAAAAAAAGTGAGAAGTATTGAGGTGAAAGATAAGTTAATTGGGTTGATTTAATCATCCCCCAGTATGCTCATACATCAAAACATGGCAGTGTACACCACAAACACAAACACAATTTTTCACTTGTCAGCCACATAACTTGCAGAAGAATTCATGATTCAGTTCCAGTCACCAGGAAGATAGTCACCCATCATGGCCATACTCGACAGGCTTTTCAGGAGAGGTAATGCCGGAATCACAGCTCAGCCCAGGAGGATGGTAACTTACACCTTCCTAGAGCCACACGCTACAAGAAAATTGACTACTGTGTTGCAAATTAATCATATACTACTTTCCTGGTGGGGTATCCGGGGTGGTGGATTACAATTGCTCCTTCAGTATTAATGATTTGTAGACTTGTCCTTAGCACTTGTAATCCTTTGACCCCCAAACTCATATTGACCATTTGTTAAGCAAGTCAACAAAACCCAATACGGGTAGATTGCATGATAAATCAATTGCAAAGTATATTTATGATTTCGGGAGAATGGAAATTTACTTGTTTTGCAAACAGAACAAATAGTACCACATTGGAAAGGCCAATAAACATAGTTTGTTCTGGCATGGGTTCTTGAATAGTTTCATTTCCCAAAATGTCTTTATTTTATTCACTGATTTTACATATCAGTCCCCAAGAGCCAACGTCTTTTTACAGTCAGAAAGGATCCCAGGACACGCAATGTTTAATAGCTAAGCAGAGAGCTAAGCAGCTTGCTCTGTGCTTAGCTCATAATTGCAGAAGTTAGACCCCAGGCATGTCTGTGAAGACTCTCAACCTTGCAAAAAAAATATCTTTTTTCTCTTCTTTTCTTTCTTCTTCTTCTTTTTTTTTTTTTTTTTTTGCATTTGCCTCTTTCTTCCTCTTCAAATTTCTTTGGAGTTGCAATGCATCAAATGAGGGTCACAAATTTGTGAATTTGTGAACTTTTGTCTGGAAAGTTCATTTTTTAAAAGTCGTTTCTTTGTTATTAAGAATGATATAGAAGGAGAGCTTTTGTGCTTCTGAGTTGTTTCTCTTGTCCTCTCTATCCTGTTGTTTGGAAGATCTGGGGGCTCATTGCTACATCAACCACAGAACAACCATGAAATGTCAAACTGCCATCCTGGGGCCGGAGGAGCAGAAGGACAGGAAGAAGTGGGTCTGGTGGAGAGGGCTGGACAGCTGAGGCAATCCTGGACTGCCCTTCTGAAAATGTGTTCCTGTGTTAGATAAGTAAACATTTAGGTTTAAGCCTTTGCAAGGCAACATTGTACTTCTAACCAAGAACCACTTTTTTCAGCTCACTATCTGGGCTCCTGAGTTGGGCGAGCATGTTGTAGATTCTGATCTCACCAGTTTTGAATGCGGGATTCCAGTCTTTTAAGGAACTGCTTAGGGAATTTTATTGTCTCAATAATCAGATCATGGTGAGTCCTCTTTATGATATACCATGTATTTGTCATGTAGAAAGCACCAACTTCATTTTTTCAGTGGCAATTCCAAAGTCTGCAACTCAGCGTAATAATCTGCTCCCAACAGATAATAGATTCTTGTGTATGGAAGAATTAGACTACATTAAGTAGTTTAAAGACTTCCTTTCTTTTACATATATGTGTGAGTGCCTGCTCATCTGGCTGTCCCCCACATGTGTGCCCAGTGCCTATGGAGGCAAGAAGGTAACACTGTGTCCCTGGAACTAGAATTTCATATGGTTGTGATCTTCTTGGTGTGGGAGCTGGGACCTGAATCCAGGTCCTTTGCAAAAGGAGCAAGAGCTCTGCACCACTGACCCCTTCTCCCATCTCTCATAAAGTTTACATGATTCTGAGATAAAACAAACAAACAAACAAAATATCCAGGCCAGCCAAGGAAATGTACATGTGCAGGTAAGTCTCATTAAGGTTTCCAGTAATTAATTCAAAACAAGACAGAAAAAAAAATCTACCATCTGAATGAAGCAAGAGAAGACTTAACAATTTAGCCCAGTCTTTGCAGGAGTTCTGCAGTCATTTTCTGACAGTTGGCACTGAGCAGGAAGGAGGAGGTGGTTACCATCTGTGGTTAGGACCTGATCCCTTAGATTTCAACAGGCAGGGGGATAACACCATGGGGCATGTGCTTTTGTTTTCAATTTTTTTTTTTTAAAAAAATAGTTCCTTATAAGATATTTCAAAAGATTGCAGAACTAATATAACATACATCCATGTACTTGCTGCTGATATTTGACAGATGTTAACATTTTTCCAAGTGCTTTGCATGTTTTACAAATAAACTATGCTGACACTCCAAGGCCCTGTATCATCCTGTCTCCTTATTCTTTTACTTCACATCTCATATGGCGTGTCTGGAAAGTTAGACCACCTGTACTTCTAAAACTTCTTCTGTATTTAGAAAGTTGTGCATATAAGTCTGTCTTCAGAACATAGATTGGCTAGTGGGTTGAAGTTAATACTTCTTGGTCAGCCACACCCTCCTAGATCTTCTATGGTGTCCTGATAACAATAGTCCTGATAAGCATGGTCTAATGTTCCTCTCTCTCCATCCCATCTTCTGATGAACATTACAAGTCTCCAGTTATGTGTGGGGTTCTTAGAAACTCCAGGAGACAACACAGGAGTTAGTTAACTAACAGTGGGCCAGCCTTCCTCCCAGGCTCAGATTGGTCTTCAAGTGTGGGGTACACTCTCTGAGTTGCTTTACTCAGAAAAGCAACCCCCATAAGAGGCAATATTGGTACCAGCTCATGACTTTATAGACACAGGCATGGACACCCTAACTCCAGCCCAAACACCTATCTTCGAGGAGTACATTGCATCCTCTTTTGGCCCAGGTCTTTTGGTCAGTGTATCCAAGCTGGCCTCTGCCTCCTTCCTGCTTTGCCCCTATCACCAGTCACTGTGGTGCTTAAAGCTCATTTTCTCCTTCTCTAACTCAGTTCTCAAATTCCCTACTCTGGTAACAGTCACAGAATACACTTTTCCCAGAAGGAGTCCTTGCATTTTTTTGAAGTTTATTGGCAGCTGGAGGGAGACTTCACCTTTCTCATGTACAAGCAGTGAGAGAGGAATTTTTTCCCACTGTCTTAGTGAGATATTATGTGAATAAGTTCTGATTTGAGACAGTTGGTTTTTATGTTGGAACCTGAGAGCAAATCAGGCATGGTAGCACAGAGCTGCATATTATGGCACGTTGTAAGCTTGATGCTTAGAAGGAAAATCTGAAATGAAAGGATCTCATGAGCTCAAAGGTTCAAGGTAAGCCTGAGTAACATAGCAAAATTATGGGGAAAGAGAGAGACAGAGACAGAGAGACAGAGAAAGAGAGAGGGGGAGAGAGTAAATACAATGTATATCTTCCAATATAAGTGGATTTCCCCAATTTCTCAACTCTTGGATCAGAATAGCAGAAAGACCTACCTTGACAACCATCATTGCTATTTTAAATAATTTATAGATAATACTCACTTAAGTGCAGCCAGATGCTACACATTTATACTTTAAAAAGATAGGGTACTAGTTTTGATACACATCACACGGAAAGCAAAGTCTCCTACAACCCATAATCTATCAGAGTCTATCCACCTCATCCAGTGCTCTTGGTCCTGAGTCCCATTCAGTCTAAGGAAGAAGTGATACACAAACTTTGGAGCCATGACAAAGAGAGAGGAAGGGATTTTTGATATCAGGATGGTATGATTGTCCCAGTTTACCCAGAACATGGCCCCCGGCTCTGAACAAATTAAAATATGTGCTTATCCCTCTTCATGTGTTGAAGGGGGTTCTGGTTAAAATCATGTGGCAAAGAAAAGAAGTCTTCAAAACTGGGAAAGGTTTACCAACTCTAGGTTCTCCACACATTGCCTGACACAATGGAAATATCTGGACGAGGGCTTCCACAGCTCTTTGGGAGAATGAAAGTTCATAACTGACTCGAAACTATGATAATAATGGACAAAATAAAGAACAGTAAAGACACCACATGACATTCTCCCAAATTTACTCTTTGATATGTGACCAGCAGAGGAGTCTAAACACCAGAGCCTGATGGCAGACTTCCAGAAGTTTCTATCTGGGTGTTACTCTTCCAAGGTACTGTGCAGGCTGCTGTTTATCAGTGCCAAAATAACACAGCCAAGTTCCTGTTCTGCCAGCCACTGGACCAAGAGTCATGTGATCTATTGATTTATTGATTTTCCAGTCCAGTGAGCTTACACAAAGGAAAATGGGAATCTTCTGTGTAATTTCCCATTCCAATTACCAAAGATCTCTAATTCTTTAAACTCCCAAAAGTGTTCTTTGATCTTTTTGGTCAATAAAATCTTAATAGATAAGGAACATAGCTTTATTTTGAAAAATTCACATTTTACTGAGTGTGTTAGTGAATGCTTTTAATCCTATCACTCACTCAGGAGGCACAAGCAGATGGATCTTTGGGAGTTCAAGGCTAGCCAGCCTTGTCTATATAGCAAACTCTAGACCATCTAGGACTATATAGTAACCTTGTCTAAACAAACAAACAGAAAGACATATGAACAGGCAAAGAGATAAAAAAAAAAGTACACATTTTTCCCACTTAAAAAGTCAGATATGTTTTCCCCATTCTGGGCTTCTCTCCAGAGTATTTTGGTGGCACTTTCCCCAAGGTGCTTTCAGTCACCTACATGTTTGTGTACATATTACTTGCATTTCTGTCACCAAAATACCCTAAAGAAACAGTTAAGAAATAAGAAATTTAATTTGGCTCATGCTTTCAATGGGTCCATTTCATGGTCTGATGGTCCCATGCATTTGAACTCATCTCCACGGTGAAAGAGAGATGTTTCCTAACAAGCAGGAAGCAGAACTCAAGAAAGGAAGTAGTCAGGGTAGTATAGTCCCAAGCATCCACTTCTAGTCACCTGCTTTTTCCCAAAAGGACCCCTTTCTGAAGTTTCCATCATCTCCCCAAAGGTGCCTTCATCTGGGAAATCAAGCATTTGAAGCATGAGCATTTCATATTCAATTCACAGAAATGCCCCTGGTATTTTAGAGGCTGCAGCATATAAAACCAAGGGCCCTTTGTTTTAACTCAATAAGGAATTCCCTATGAATATGCTCCTATTAATGCCTCATGGCTATGATACATGTACCTTTCTTTAAAAACATAATTTTCCCAAGAAAGGAGAAAATAGAAAGGGAACTGTATTTATTTCCTTGTCATCTGCTAGTGTGATTGCATCACTCCCTATGTAGTCTGATTAAATGTAATTAAAACAAAGCTTGAATCCATTTGAATTACTTTTATATTTTTGACTCTAGGTTTTATATCTAAATATGGCTTAGATCTGTCACAGGAATTGGCTGAAGAGAAATGAAAGTCTTATTAAAAGAATAGAAGAAATTGCTCATGAATTTAAAGGGACTTAATTCTTTGGGGACTAAGATTTATTGAAGATCTGTATCAAGTCAAAACAAATGGTTTAAAGATGAAGAATTCAGTTAATGAGCAGTCTGCTCTTCTACACGCTCCCTATCGATGGGGTTGAGTGATTTTGGTTGGTACACAGAACAAATGTACGGGTTTATTAGCTGGCTACAGACTTACCACCTCAGTTAGTGAACACTCCTCACTGCTATTCAGACATGAAAGACATAGCAGATCAGACTGCTTCCATGGACTTCTGCAGTCCTAAGTGTTCATTTCTCAATTGTCTAAATTCAGATGAAAGTGAAAGCAGGTGTTTGGACTTCCAAGTAAAGACTGTTAGATGAAGTAAGCTCCCCAGCCTGAACTCTATTTGCACAAGGGAACTAGGGCCTAGATACAAGCACCCTATGATAAGGCAGGTTGTAGACAGTTCCAGAGGCTAAATAAAAGGGCTGATAAATTGTTCTGTGGATGCAGAGAGCCTAATGGAGCCGGCACAATGGCAGTAGACCTTGACTAGGCTCTTTGTAGAACGTTCATGATAGTTGGAGAGAGGAGAATTCGGAGAGAGGAGAATTCGGACAGGAGATCCCATGTGCCTGAGGTCTAGATGCAAAAAGCTGCCATCTATTTAAGTACTGTGAGATGTCTGTCACATTGCAACTTCTGTGAATGTGGGACTCTGATAACTTACAGATGTACAGGTCATCAGGGTCCTTCTACAAGCGTGGCTATGACCTGGAATGACAGTAACGTATCTATTCGGAAATGAAGAGTCCTGGCCCCCCTCTGAAGCTACCTTTTAAGAAGTTTTCAATGGAGCTGGGTGCACTTCAATTAATTTCCCACCTCTCAGGCCATGTGAAAGCATGCTATATTTGGTTTGTTAGGAGTTTCTTGTAAATCTTTTTTAAAAAAATGTCAAAAACCTAGATTTCCTTAAAGTTTGCCCTTCAATAATGTAGTGGTTGCTATTGTACTTTAGTGGTGGTGAGAACGAACCACACTGTACAACAACCCACACTGGAAGTTTATCGGGAGGATGGGAGAGAGATGGCGTTGTGAAGCCTCCCTCTGAAAGGGGAGTGGTAGTGAAGAGAGGGAGGAATGGGCTTGGCTCACTTCTAAAAGTGGCTTAGTGCACGCGCAAAGATTATATGGTACCATAAGGCTGTAAGACTCTAGGCTAGCTAGGCATTTGCCAGCATGCTGACAACACATGCCACATGCGGGCCAGTAGGAAGGTGATATTGGAAATGCTAACAGTTACTCTTAACTCCTTGCCCTAATTGGGCACATTTCCTTTCTTTCTGTCCATCCTCTCTCCCTCACGGTCTCTCTTCTTCTCTTTCAGCGATGCTTATTATTTTCGTCTTATAACTACATTTACTCCAAGTATTTAGACACTGTTCCATATGAATCAGTCTAGCTCTATTGTGAATGTAGGTGTTCTTGAAAAATTCAAAGTGAAGTAGTTATTCCCAGTGTGACTGCTTTAGGAGGTGGGACCTTTAGGATAGAGACCTTATAGTCGTGTTGACTTCCGAAGGGGCCAGGACACCAGAGTTCTTTATCCCGATGACTGCCCTGCTTATCTACTTCGCCTTGATGACCCCTCCCCAGCTTGGACTTCCTCTTTTTAGAAGAGATTCTTAAGGACGAGGGTCTTAAACTGGTGTATATCTGTTTCTGAACTTGAAAATAGTAGTTTTGTAAGAAATGGCATTTGTGTGCCCGCATCTTTTCCTCTCGGAGTTATCTAAGCTTTTGTTTTTATTTTCTAGCATTCGCTATTGATGAAGTACAGCAGTTCATTTGGTTTCTTTATCTTTGGGGACGCTCTGTTCCTTCTACCTAGATGATGGTACAATAGTTGCTTAAGTATTTCTTCACCTGGGGATGATTAGCAGATGAAATGTCACCATGTGAAGGTAGCCTCTGAGTAGAATATAATTAGCCTGTTTCCTTTTGTTATTTTTGCCTCGGAATCAGTAAGTTCTTTTGATGCACAAATTCAGATCTTCCCTTGATTCCAGGCATCTTTTTTTTTTTTTTTTTTAAATCTATCTGTGGAAATATTTTTGTTCTTTTTATCTTGTCCTTTTCCTCAGAAAGGCTGGTTATCTATAACATTAAGTTTCTGCCGCTTTCCTTTTATCTCCTAATTAAAGTCTAATTGTGCCTGTCCCCTTGTTCTCTTTCTCTATGGTGATTATGGCTGATTTAAAAAAAAATCAAAACTATCTACATCATATAATTCAATTTTGAAGCTCATGTCATTCTTTTCCCCGATTTTCAGCTCCTGCCATAAACTCTGATGTGATGTGGCATCTCGTCTACCTTTTCCTTTAACGATCCCATAACACATTTCTTTCCAATATATTATCTTGTCATCTTCATGGAGAGTACTTCCCTAAAAATTCTGCGTTGTTACATGTCAATATTTTTGGTTGCTTATAATGAATGTGTCCTTGACTCTTCACTTTTGTTAGCATAAATTATGTTCTTTTTAGAGATGTATGCTTTAAGCTGAGTTTCCTGTTATTTTGTATTTGCTCTGCTCCTTCACTTTTTAACCCTAGAACAAAACAGAGGAATCATAGCTGAATGGTAGACGCCCTTGTGGGCCACCACTTACTGACTTGGCTCCCTCAGTCTAGCTCAGTAGCTCTGTTTCCATGTCCTGAGCAGGGCTGGCTGGAGTAGGTGGCGGGGTATGGGGTGGGGGAGAAAGGGAGCTGGGGCCCAGCCAGTGAAGCCATTTGCATCTCTTTGCACTCACTGAAACTGCATCACAGGAGCATGCTTTCCTTTTCAGCTTTTCAATTCCAACAGGCTTTATATGCACCAGCCACACAGGTTTGCCACCTCTCTCCTCCTTGGGGGCTACCTTGTCCCTGTGTTTTGAAAACACTATTCGAATAGGAAATGACCCAGTTACTTTAGCTAAAGTTCTATAGTCTAAGAACTAGCTAGTAGAGAAACCCCCCCCCCCCCACACACACACCATGCTCTCCAAGCTTTTGCTTTCTTCAGACCTCAGACAGCTCAGGAAGACAGGTTACCCAGTTTCCTCTCTTACTTTTCGTCCACACAGAGGCATCCTGGGTTGGAGTAGAGACCCGTTATACCATGATCTGCTCTTATCCAGAAATAACTGTGCAATGTTTAGGTGGTAGCAAATAGATGTCATTCCCTATTCCTGTTCTTGTTATACACATCCCTCGTTATTCTGGTCAGTTTCTGAGACAGAGCATGGGTGCTCATCTTAATGGTGCCGTTCATCTGGTAATTATTTCCCAGATGTTTAATGGTTTCCAATCATGAGACACTGGGCTATGCTGACACAGATTGTCATTTCTGGATGTCAGCCTTATGTCCTTTGGGACTTTACATGTATGACTCTGCAGCCTTGATACTAGGCTCACCCTAGGCTCTGACAGCAGAATTCCTTGGGAACTTGGAAGGAGATGAAGCCAGTGTCATCCCATAATCCTATTTGTTTCTGTGTGTGGCACCATGGCCATACCAATGGTTTTTACCCAGCAGCGATAAGGTCCCGTTTTCTCCTCATTTACATTACTAACTTCATCTTGATATCCAGTCTTACGTCTCTCTTCAGCTAGAAGGTAATGGCTGCAGTCACCTGCGTTCTCTTCTATAGACACCATGGGGTCCTCTTCTGCCCTCCCAAGGCATAAGCATCATCCAGGCTCCTTCTCAGAGGAGCCACGTCCCAGCTGGAAGGATGCCATCTGCAGCCTCTAGCATCTCTAACTCCTTCCTCTCTTCCTCAGCCGTAGGTGTGGCAACTGATTCCTGTTCCCAGACAAGAGTTTCTATCTTTACCTTTTCAGTCAATTCACCAAATTCCTTGCGTTCCCTCTTTTGCCCATAAAAATGACCGGCTTGTCGTCTTTTCTTGGTAAAGCATGACAGATGCCCCACGGGCCTTGCCATCCTAGCTAAGGACATGGAAAAGTGAGCCAGTGACTGTATAAAGATGGCCAAAGAAACGACACATTTGAAAACCTTTGGTAAAATAAACCTAGGCTCTAATGGAGCCACAGAAGAGCAAAGCTTGAACTGTATTTTGCAGAGACAAGGAACGCTGCTTCCTGGATGAGGCAGCATCTATCAGAGAGGCGGTTCACCAGGGAAGGAGGAGAGGAGGAGGGTTTCCAGAGCCCTGACTCAAGAAAGAACAAGGCATTTGAGTTCAACAGAAAGGTAAACCATGGAGTTGTGGAGACCCAAAGCTGTGTCTTGCGACTGTCTGTGAAGCACACTGGATGAGGCTTGCAGTGTCCATGGTAAGACCAGAGGAGGCAAAAGGATACAGCTTAGAGATGACCTCACCAAAAGCCGTTTCATGAACTTTGGAGACAAGGTGGAACCATTTTAGCTTAAGGAAGAGATTTCATCCAATTTCAGGAGTGGAAGGTGAATTAAAATACAAACTAGATTCCAAGAAACAAGGTGAGGAAATGCTCTATATGTTCACGTGAGGGATGTTAGTAACAGAAATTAGGGCATACGAGGTGAGAACAGCAGAAAGAGGCCAAGTTTGGGGACAATAATTAGAAACAACAAAATTTAAGTGTTGTCTGGGTGAGGCAGATGGGCAGAGAAGAATCAGGAATTCAATAATTTGTCGCCTGGTGGTGGTGGCACACATCTTCAATCTCAGCATTTAAGTGGCAGAGGCAGGTAGATGTTAGTAAGTTCGAGGTCAGCCCAGTCTACAAATCGAGCTCCAGAAAAGCCAGGGCTGTTACACAGAGAAAACCTGTCTGAAAAACAGCAACCACAAATCCTTTCTAAAAAATTCTTTAAAAGAAAAAGTACTTGTGGATGCACTGCATTCTGCTGGTATGATAAAACATTCCAACCAAAGAAGATTGGGATCACATGCTATCGTTAAGGGAAGTCAGGACAGGAAGTTAAGCAAGAACTCAAAGCAGAGGCCATGGAAGAATGGTGTTTGCTAGCTCACTTTCTGGCTGGCTCACAGACTAATGCTCAGCTAGCTTTCCCGTACAACCTTCCTAGAAGTTGTGCCACCTACTTAGGGCTGGGCCCTCCTTCACCAATTAGTAACCAGGGCAATCTCTCACAGACATAGCCACAGGCAAAATTAATGATAATAATAATAATAATAATAATAATAATAATAATAATAATAATAAACAATTAATTTGCTTAGATTTTTTCCCAAATGATTCTAGGCTGTCTCAAACTGATAGCTAATGGAGTTAATGCTAAAGAGGATACTTGGTTATATGTACAAATACATGTACATCTGTGACAACTGTTACTGCAGGGGGATTAGGTTTTCCATTGTAAATAATGGTCCCACTCACTGGTTTAATAAAAAGTGCTGATTGGCCAGAGGCAGAGGGAAGTGTGGGCGGGGCTACCAGAGAACTCTGGGAACAGGAAGAACAGAGCAGAATGCCAGAGAGAAGCCAGAAGAAGTGGAGGACAACTACGCTGCTCTGAGAAAAGGTACCGAGCTGCATGGCTGAACAGGATAAGAATCATGGGTTAGATTAAGGGTAAAGAGTTAGCAAATTATATGCCTGGGCCTTAGGTCGATCAGCCTAAAATTAATGTAAGTATCTGTGTGTCTCTGTGGGTCTGTGGGTCTAAACCTTGAGGTTAGGCCTGAAAGTCCGGGCCAGAAACCTCCTACTACACTGTTACAGTCCCATTTTGTGCTAAGGATTGAACTCAGGGGTTGTGTAGACTAGGTAGGTGTTCTATGGCTGAGCTACACCATTAGCCAGGGGAACTGTTACAGATGTATCTGTGATCAATGCCCCTCAGTTGAGCCTGAAGAACTTTGTGTGATTTGCTGTCACTCACTGAGCCTGACATACCTCTAATGTCAGACAAATATCATCTTTTTCTTTTATTTGCACCTCTGCCAAGCTTGTTGCACAGGGGACTTTGAAGGATCCTGTCCTACTTTGGTTTATTAAAAAATAAACCAAAATGATAAGCACCATAATCAAAAGGAACTTGGTCATGAAAAGATGTATTTGCAGCCCGTCACTGAGGAGAGCCAAGGCGGGAGGTCAGAGCAGGAGCCATGGGGGAATGGTACTTATTGGCTTACTTTCTCTCTGGTTTGTTTAACTCTCTTTCTTATATAGTCCATGTTCACTGGCCTAATGATCGTACTGCCTCTCAGCTCAGTCATTAATTGAGAAAAATGGCACAGAAACTTGCCCACATACCAATCTTATGGGTGCAGTTCCTCAGCTAGGGGCCTTGTTCCCAGGTGGGTCAAGCTGACAACCATCACACACTCTTCACAAGTTATACTAATACTTAGGGAAATGCCTTTTTCTGTCCCGTAGCTTCTTCAATCTGGAATGTTGTCTGTGCTCTTCACTATATTAAGTAATATCAGAATTAGAGCTTTTTCTCCATAAAATAATTTCGTCTCTCAGGGCTTTACTGAACAAGACATTTCTGAAGATTATGTAGATGAGGATTTACATTGTGCACACCACGGCAAAGAACTTTAAAACCATGCTAACATATTTCGGTTCTATTAAATCTTACATGGAAGGGTCTTTGTGTTCAGTATTTGACCTTCTTTTCCTCTTTCCCTACAGAATGTTCAGTTCTGTTGAGGGCTATACACTTCGCTCAAAGAAAACACTTTATTTTCTTCTGCTAAAATGCATTTAACTCTGTGTTCAAAGCCTGCTCTGAAACTTTCATACCTCACACCATCATGATGTATCTAGTTCGTTTGCCATTGCTATATGAGAATGTCCACCGCTATGGTAATTTAAAAAGAAGAGAAACTTAGTATTTTTATTTCCCAGTGATTTATTTATGTCATATTTCACACATGAGAGAAAATATATGAACCTTGTATTTCAGAGTCTGACTTATTTCAGTTAAGATGGTGAGTATGAAAACTTGATAATTTTTTGCAGAAGACATGATTTTTTACAATTAATATCCACTTCTATTATTTTTGAGGTGAAGTTATATAAGAGCTCGGGGTTCTGGAAGCTTCTGTATTACTTCATGTTATTGCCTCATGCTTCCTTGTCTCCTGGAAGAAGGAGAAGGACAGTCAGCATGGACAGAAGGCAAAGCAGAGGAGGCAGCCTCACTGTCCGGCAGCTCCTGATCGCAATAACCACCCAGCAACTCCAGTGTGTGAAAGCAAAGTGACTCCTTAGAGAATGACACTCATGCTCCTAGTGACACAATCAGCTCAAGATCCTTCTACTTCTCAGTCTCCTCTTTCTGTGACTAATGTTCCAATCCATGAACCTTTGGAGGAAATCATCAACCATACCATGGTATTCAAAAATACATAAGGCACTCGGACAAATAAAGTCATGCTCGTGAGAATGAACCTCTGGTCAGAATTAATTGTTATTGGAAAGAATCCCAAGACAGGGTGATGATTAGAACAATGTTGGTTTTCAAACCTTGGTAGGTTGCAAGTCTTAGTGAACAATCATGTGTGATTTTGAGGTTCAGCAGAGAAATCTGAACTGGCGATATGGACCCAAAAGTTCTTATTGTAAAGATACTCATTTTTGTATGTTTTCTACTGTTTTCTCTTGTTTTTAAAGTTCTCCTTCTTGGGATACGTTTTAGCCACCTACACATACACACACACACACAGACAAGACCATACAATAATCTGCAAATTGTTTCATCATATTGTGAGACCATCTGCCAATGGTTTATGAGCTAAAATGGTGAGTACCACATCTCTAAATATACTTCATTCCTAATTCAAAGTCCTTCTGTTGACATGGAACCTTGGAAGTTACATGTTGACAATGATAGAAGTCACAGCATAGTAGATTCCCGGTCATCACAGTATGGGGAAGAGCCACCTGGTGGTTAGGATCACCCATATTGAACTTTATATGACGGTGAAATAAAACCTTTTTGTGTTTATTCTTAAACATGTGATAGTTTCTTGGATACAGGAGCTATTATCACACCAAGTTACCGTCTCTCATAGCTAGGTTTCTATTATTCTCACAGATATTTAAAGGACCATGAGTAGAAAATTTAGTTTGGAGAAATTTCCAAGGTGTGAGGAACATTAAATGGAGGAAATGAAGCTCCTTGTTAATGAAGCTTTAAAGGACAATAGTTGTTATTCACAGGATACTGGGCTCAGTGATTTATTTATTCACCATTTATTAATTTGACTCGGAAGTATGATGTGCAAACCATTATGCTAGGGTCTGTGGTAAATATAAAAACAAGGTGTCATTTTATATTGCTAAATTGAAATGCAGTAGAATCACATAAATTACAACATATTAAAGTAAATGATTAATTATAAATACATGTCATGGCATATATTTGACAAGACATCATTTTAATGTGTTTCTCAACTAATTTTTTAATAATAAATGCAACCTTATCACCTGAAGAAATATGACTTCAGATAATTGAAAACATTGCATTTCATTCCTTCCTAATAATTCATTTATCTTCCTATTAATTTTGTCTATTAATAAATATATCAAATCTTTTAAATATCTATCTGTATAATATTTGAGAGATATAGGCCTTATCATATCACTCAAAGGTCTGTAGATTATACCAGATCTACTTTATGCCTGGGAATAAAAATTATTAGAAAGAAAGAAAATCAGTAGAGAATTGAATTTACTTTTTTAGTTGAATATATATCATAAGTTGAAGTTATGTTAATTAATTCTGCGTTGTTGTAGCAGAATGCCTAACATAAGCACCTGAAAAAAAGGAAAGATTTATTTTGCTTCTTGGCTTCAGAGGGTCTATTCCTGTTTGCTCATCCACATGCCCTTGGGAAGAGTATCAAGGCAATGGGAATATGGAGGGAACACTGTTTGTCTCATAGTAGTCAGAAGGCTGGAAGGAAGAGGCCAGGTAGAACAGGACCCAGTAATTTACTTACTCAGCCAAGCTCCTACTTTCTAAAGTTTCCAAAACCATCTAAAATGTATTCACCACTTAGGAATCAAACATATAAGAGATTCATGGACAATTTTTCATGTTCAACCTACAACAGTTATTAGTAGCTGGGCTTGATTTGTAGGGAAAGAGATTGAAACTTCAAGTCAACGTGTATGGTAATAGATTTAGAAAATACTGCTGAAATCCAAGCCAGTGACAGTACCATTGAGTTAAAGAACAGGCCAGTATAGATTCCTCATGCGGATTAAATTCTGAGCAATCACTTTCAGGTGGTCTGGAGAAGGTGTTTCTAATGGAGTACTGGACACTTGCTGAACAAGGAAGTGAAGGGGATGTTGTTGTTATAAATATGGTCTGCCAATCACCAGACCCAAGGATCTTTCTGGAAGAACAGTGTCTTCAGCTGTCATTCAGGGTATCATCAGCCTGTCTGTGAACTTCTCAGGTATATGACTAACTCCATCCAAGAAAGCATGCTTCTGGAAAGAGTGGGCTTAGGGATGTAGAGAATCTCTTCTGCTTGCGTCTTTTCAGCTTCGTGCCACATAGTTAAGAGTAAATGGCATGAGACCTCAGTTAGCATGCAAATAGTCTGATTATCTCTACTAAAGCAAGAAGCAGCATTTCATGGGTTGTCACTCCTGGTGATGTCCTGAAGTCTGTAGACTCCTGAAATATTGGAGCTCATATATTCTTGTGAAAGATGTAGGGGCCTATGTCCTGCCTTTTGTTTAACAGATGACCTGATCATTTGTTCAGGCAAGAAGATATCCATTTGTCATTTGGGACACACACACACACAAACATATACACACATATATAACATATATATATTAATATATAAATGTATGAAAGCTGTCTGAACAGTTTGGAGTATGATAGACCGGTCCATGTTCCTATCTGGTTGTTAAGCCTCTGGTAACATGATAGATGAAAATTAAAGGGTGAATTGAGATAGTGTTGAAGATCGCACTTGATATTTGAAAAGGAAGTTATGAAAAAGAAAACAAAACACCACAGTCAGCTCCACTAGCCTCAGGGAAGGTATCCAACCACTGTGGACTCACATGCATGCGAATATATTTTTAAGGGACTATGACAAGAAAGCCTGTGGGTCTCAACAGGAATGAGAGTGCCATCCGTAACTGCCATGGCATCACTAATATTCAGCATGGTGGGAGGCAGCACAATCTATGCACAATGACACACCTCATTTACTGGAATTATGTTTCCTTTCATCTAAGTCCCAGCAGGAAAGAGAATTCACTACAACTGCATTAAACAAAGAGAAGTGTGTGAAGGGACGACTGACAGAATGTAGGTCAGGTAATAGGAGAGGGAGCTATATGGAGACTAGCCAGAGGGGACAGGTACAGCCTTCTGTAGGATGGAAAGGAAGGAAAGAGTGTCCATAGAGACACATGGGATATGGGACAGCAAGGTAAGAGCCACACAGTTGGAGCAGTAGCCATAGAGGAATGCTGAGTGGGAGGGAAGCACATGGTGGCCATGCTCCTTAGTTTCTAATCCCCTGCTCAGAGTCTCACTGGCTCATTCCAACCAGGCACCAGCTGGAGAGGCAGCCTGGAGTGATAGAAGACACCCACCGGACAGAGCAAAAGTAGAGAATGAAGCTGTTAGAGGTTGGGGGAAGGAATTGGCAGATGGCTACAGTCTTGTATGCATCTGTTTTTACAGGGAGTTGAAAGACCTAAATACTCATCAATACATAGGTTTGATGCCAAGTGTTCCAGTAGGCATATACCAGGAAAGAGTGGCCTGCAGAGTCCAAGCAAGGTCCATGGCCTAGCACAGGAGAGCAAGCTGCCATGGCATTTCTGAAGGAGGTGTTGGAATAGTCATGGCCAGACTGAATCATGGGTGGCAATACACTGCATTATTTCCAGGTTGTTCCAGTGTCCTCCTCGGTAGCCAAACAGGGTCCCTTTGGCATTTTTCTTTCCCTGGCTCACCATCCTTGTGTCTGCGGTTGAGGGAAGCCATTTAGAGTGGGAAATCCTTTCAACAGACTCATGAAGCTTGACTTATCCTCGCAAATTGAAAAGCTCTCCTAGTAGATGTTGCCTCACATTATTTTAATCACAGAATCAGAATCTGGGACAGCAAAGTTTATTTTATCTGTAAAGTATAGAGTTGAAATTCTATGGTAGCCCTCATGACTGCTCTAGATATCTCTGGCATGTCACCGATGCCTTCTATACTGCAGCTGTAAAGATCCTTTCAAAATACAAGTACTATAAAATAAATCCTTGCTTACAACTTCCCTGGTGTTCCATTGCTCTCAGAAAGTAGCCCAAATTTATATATCTGGCCACTACATACTAGTAGTCTCATTGTTCTCCAGCCTTTGGTTCTCTCTCTCTCTCTCTCTCTCTCTCTCTCTCTCTCTCTCTCTCTCTCTCTCTCTCTCTCTCTCACACACACACACACACACACACACACACACACACTTGAGCTATTTATAGGCTCTTCTTTAAGATACATGACCTTTTGCATTTTCTAACTCTGACATCAGATTGTAGAGAGCTATTTCACCTCCTCCAGGACTCCCTTGAAAACATCTTAGACAAAAACTGCCTGAAATCTTTGCTACAAATGAAGTGTGTGATCTTCTCGTGGTTTCTTTCTTATAATCATCCTAAAAGAAGTCTCATAAGTCATACCTACACTTTATAAGCCGTGCATAATAATGAAGCCTGGCTCCTGATTTAGCAGCCCTCCTGAGAGTTCTTCATCTTTTCTGCAGGGCCCATAGGCTGTGACTGAGATCACATACCAAGGGAGAGTCTGGGAACCTAGGCAGTTCTGTGGGTGACTTCCAGCAGGGTGAAGAAGCCTACAGTGCTGTGTTTGAAAGTTTGTAAATATTGATACACACACGCATAACCATGGTCAGAACGTCAGGAAACTGGACTATATTGCTATTTTATTTTAATGTTACTGAATTTGTAGTCAGATAATAAAACCATCAATTAAAGAGAGAAAAGGAAAAAAAAATATGTAGTGAGAACCACTAGCTTATAGTAGGCACTTAGGGGGAGTCCTTAATTTAAAAATATTCAAGAAAGATAAACATAAAACTTTATATGTCTAAACACTGGTGTAGATGTGAGGAATATGGAGGAAATGGAGAGACAATGTCTGAGCTATTGTGAAACAGGAAAAACGAACAAACAAAAATAATCTGCAATTAAACACTGTTAGGCCTGTTAATAACAGGAGCTGTGAGGAAAAGTGAATCGGAATTAAAGTGAGGGTGTGCTTCAGGGTGGGTGCATATGTAGAGGGATGCTCAGAAAAGGTGTCTTAGAAAAATTGTATTAGCGCAGAAATCTGGTCCACGTGAAGGAGGAGGCCATGTGATATTTAGGGGAAAAGCTAAGAAATGAACAGTAGGAGGCGGCACCCCACTGTCTGAAAGAGAAAGAGGCCAGTGTGGTAGGAAACAAGGTCAGAGATGGATCCAGAGCTGAGATGTCACAGGCCTTAAGAACTATAGAAGACTCCAGGTGCTGTAAGATGGAAGGAAGCCGCTAGAGCCGTAAGAGCAAGGAACATGCTTCCAAAGGGACATTCCTGTGGATGCAGGATTGAAAGCAGAAAGAGCAGCTGAATGAACATTGTGGTGGTGGTTTGTATGAGAAATGTCCCCATTAGTCTTAGACATTTCAGTATTTGGTCTATAGTTGGTGGCACCATTTGAGAAGTTGTAGGAGGAACGGTCTCATTGGAAGAAGTATGTCACTGGAGGCAAGATTTAAGAGTTTAAACATGTCATTTTAGGTTCATTCTCCCTGCTTTGTACTTGTAGGTCAAAGTATAAGCCCTCAGCTTTCTGCTCCAGCCACCATGCCTGTTGTTTGCCATGCTCTCCTGCCATGATAGACTCTTAACTTTCTGGACCAGTAAACAACTTTTTCTAAGTTTCCTTAGTACTGTGATGGTTTGAATAAGAATGACCCCCACAGGCTCCTATATATGAAGACTTAGTCACCAGGAAGTGAAACTGTTGGGAAGGGTTAGGAGGTGTGGCCTCCTTCGAGGAGGTGTGTGGTTTTTGAGATTTCAAAAACTCATGCCAAGCCCAGCCTCTTCCCTCTGCTTGCTGTCTTCAGGTCAGGATGTAAAGCTGTCAGCTCAAGTGCCATGCCTGCCTGCTTCCCACTGTGATGATCATGGGCTAACCCTCTGGAAGTGTCAGCAAGCCTACAATTAAGTGCTTTCTTCCTTACGTTTTTCTTATAAATCACATGAGAACATGAGTAGAAGTTGTGAGGAAAAAGATAATCCAAGATAGGTCTTCTCAGCAAATGGAAAACAGAAACAACTATTTTCTAGTACAAATCTGAAAAAAAAGGGGAGGGATTTATACTGAGAATATTAAAATAAAATGTTTTTTCTTAAAAGATATTGAATCTCAATAAAAATATGGTAGAGGTACAATTAAGGAGGGGAGAGAAAATTAAATAGACATTGCATCAATGAAGATGTATTAAGAGCTAGGAAATACATGGAAAAATTTCCACACAAGCAGTCAGAGCAATGCAATTGGAAGTACACAATGAAATATGTAATCGACACCCAACAGGCCAATGATTACAAGTGTTGAAGCACCTGTGGAAAAAAATGAAAGCCTAATGAAAAACTACTCATGGAACTATAAATGTCTATCACTTAGAAAATAATCTTGTGGTTTTTTAAAAAGTTGAAAGCAACTAACCAAAGTACATCAATTACACTCTTATCTATTCTTCTAAGAAAAAGAAAGAGGCCATACACACACAGAAACGTAAGGATGTGTTTACAGAAGTAGTATTCATGCTATCCCAAATAAATCAAGACTGTTTTGGTGAGTTTAGGGGGTCTTGCCAACCTACCACAAGCTAGTCATTTGGGATGAGGGAACTTCAACTGAGAAAATGCCCCTCCCATTGGCCTGGTGGGGGCATTTCCTACTTTGATGGTAGATGTGGAAGGACCTAGTTCCCTGGGGGTAGTACCTCTACAGTCATGTGATCCTGGGTTGTATAACAAAGAAATTGAGGAAGTCATGAGGAGCAAGGCAGGAAGCAGCATTCCTCCATGGCCTCTGCTTTAGCTCCTGACCTAACTGCCTTCAGTGACGTGGGAATTTAGTGGAAAAAAGCCCTTTTCCTTTATGCTTTGGCTGTGTTATTTTATCACAAAGATGGAAACGTAACTAAGACAAAGACAGATGTCAATAAGCTGGGGAAACAAAATGTGAGGTAGTCTTGAGGTAAAATACTACTTGGCAATAAAAAGCAATGGATTACTAATGTGGTAACCATTATGATAAACATCATTTAAATGAACTTCCTCTACCACAATTCACACTGAAATTGTGAAAATTTGTGAAATGGTGAATCTGTGAAGTTTCCAGTGTGATAATACTATGTGCTTATGTGTGGGGACATTTGCAAATTTAATAAAAAACAGTCAGAGATATCAGAGGGATCTACCCACAGTCTTCTAGGAGGATCAGAGAGTGGTAACTCACACCTTTAATTAAAGCACAGTGAAGTCTGGGTGTGGTGACCTAAGCTCTTAATCCCAGCAAATCTGACTTTGAGGCCAGTTTAGTTTACAGAGGGAGTTCCAGGCTCCCAGGCAGGTAGTGGTGGTGCCATGCCTTTAATCTTAACCTAGATGTGAAACTGGGTGACAAAGGTATTTAAGGCAGGCGCAGAAAAACAGATGAGGCAGTAGAAGCCAGGAGGAGAGAGGCTGAGGAAGCTGGAAGAGAGGTGGGTGAGATCTGACTGTGGTGTTTCCTCTCTTTGATATCTCAGCCTTTCCCTGATTGTCTGGCTCTGAGTTTCCTTCATTTGTGCAACGCTTAGGCATTGTAGAGAGACGGGTATTTTCCCTCTTGGGTTTTGGCTTTCACAGGACATCATTGGTTACCCTAAGAGTAGATTGTCTTAAGGCAAGATCAGTTGTCTTGGCTAATACTCTTTGCCAGTGACATGGGCCTAGAGAGGTCTTAGGTGTAAAGGTCTCATCATCTCAGTTGTGATGATAAATCGTCATTGTCTACTTGACTGGATTTGTAATCTCTATGAGATCCAGTTCTAGGTGTTATCTATTGAATGTGTTTTCAGAGAGGTTTAACTGATGGGAAGGACTCACCCTAAACATGGGTGGTGCTTTCTAACTGGTCACCTTTAAACTCACCCACCCTCTGTCCCTTGCCATACTGTGAATCTTTCATATTTTTCTGTGTAGGTAATGAAGACGGGTGAGTAGAAAGAACCCATGCCGTGGTCTAGAGAATGCCATCTTGAACGTGTTCTCCCAAACAACTTGGATCGTTACTTTTGAATTTAGCCTCACTCTGCCCTCCCAGACAAAGGAAGAAGACAGCCAGATTCTTCTCAATGTCAATGTTTATTCTCTAGTCAAGATCCCCAAAGTCATGTAACCTGTCAGGTGAGCTCAGGGGAGTCCTGCTCTCTGCCTACTCTGTACAACAGGCTCACCTCAAAGCCAGCAAAATAACTCAGTGGAACTCCACTGACCTTTCATCAGGCAACCTAAGTGCCCCAGAACCATGGTTTCTCATGAGCCATTTCTGATTCATGCATGGAAAAATCACTACAATGTCTACCAGCTGCTTGTATTGTACTGTGTATGCAACTTCTTTTTGTTTTGGTTTTGTGGTGCTAGGAACTGAACTCACAATTTTGTGCAGCCTGAGCAAGAGCTCTACTCTTGAGTTACACACTCAGCCAGTCACATTTCTTCAGCACTCATTATTCATCCACGAAAATCTATTTCTAGCATTTGTGACACTGATTGGTATTGATTAAAGATCTTGCAAAGCTAAAGATAAGCAAAGCTCTTCTAAATAGCCACTGCTGGAAGATGGAGCAGAGTGAATTCTTGTTGAGAGCATTCAGCATAAGGAAGATGCAATCAAGCAAATACATAGCTAATGCCTCTTTCTCTGAGGCAGCACACTTAATAAACCGAGGGTGCTAAGGTCTTAGGGTACACTATTACTTACTGTATTTTTTGAGGGGAAGTATCACCTTTAATGATTGTAAGGTACACCAGGCATCTAAAATGTTAAAACATGAGAACAGTCTCTCACAGAGGAAAATAAAGTCTTTTCTCTATTTGACATCCAACTCTCTGGACTCGAAGCCATATTTGGCCTCTGTTCCTACGTTAACATCTATAAAGAAATTTCTCTCTGAAGAAATTTCATCCAGTTTGTTTTAATAACTTGAACTTCTAAGCAGTATTTCTCAGCTTATGAATTGTAGAACCCTTGTGTCAGATTCAATTTGGTCACTTGTTAAACCTGAGTGCCCTCTGGCGCACTTTGCTCAACTGAATCAGAACTTCTAGAAGTAGGGCCAGAAGTCTGCAATTGAACAGACCCTCCAGATGATATCTGGATATACCGAAACTTAAGAACAGCTGCCCAAAAGTGGAGAGAAAACATAGCAATTATGATGAAAATGTCCTTTCACCCAAAAGACAAAAATTAATTTCAGATTGGTCACCAGCAATAATAAAGTGAGAAAAAGTCTAGTTTGAGACTCACAAACCCACTTCCTCCTTCCAAAAACAAGCTGAATTTCATTCCCCAACTTTTGGCATGTTACTAAGTTATGGCCAGAAAATACATTAGCCAATTCTGAGGTTGGCTCCTAAATTGTCTTTGAGAACCTACACACTGTCACTCTTTGTGGTGATTGGAATGATAAATACCCTAGAGGCTTGGATATTTGAAGACTTGGTCCCCAGGTGGTTGAGTTGTTTGGGGAGATGATGCAGGCTTGGGGTGGGCTTTGAAAGTTCATAGCTTTACCCCACTTCTAGTTCACTCGCTCTGTTTTGTGTTTGGAGTTGAAGATGTGATGTCTCAACTTTCTTCTCCTTCTGCCATGCCTACTGCTTGCCACCATGCCTTCCTACAATGATGAACTCTTATCCCAAGAGAAGCCAAATGGTTGTCAATGTGACGCTATCTGGAATCAAAGAAAACCCAAACAGCTGGGCATACCTGTGAGATTTTCTTCTTTGGATCATTAGAGGTGGGAAGAAACACCCTAAGTCTGGGCCACACCTTCTGGTGGCAGCCCACATCGATGGTCACTAAAAAAATGAACCTTTTGCTTTTCATCTGCTTGCCTACACTCTCAATGATAGGTTCATCTATGTTGTTTCTAAGGCATTGCTTCTCAGATATTAGAACCCACTTCATCAGGATTCTGATGGTAGACTAAAGACCAGCAGATGCCTAAGAATCCTCCAAGACTCCAGCATCAAATTTGGGCTGCTGAAACACCAAGTCTCTTAGAACAAACAACTACCAGATTCTTGGCCTTTCCACCAAGCATCAGTCATGGTTGGACTATCCAGTCTATGTACGGGTTTCAAGCCACCCAAACAAATTACATATAAACACATACAATACATGTGCATGCACAATTATATTGTGAATATATATAAATTTCTTTACAAGGGCTGGAGATAAGGGCTGGAGATGTTACTCAGTGTTAGCGTTCTAAGAGCCTTGCATGTGTAAAGCCCTGGGTTTGATTTCAGCACTGCCACTGGGAAAAGATTTCTTCTTACCATCTTTGCTTCTCAGCCATCAGAGCTCAGAAGATCTGGCTGCTTCTTAGTGCGGAGCATATGGGAAGCTCAAATGGAGAGAGATTTCGAGTAGTTGAGAAGAAAGAAAGGCTTGTTGGCCCATGAGAAGCAAGAAGATGTTCCAATATGGGGTAGCCATCTGGGATATGCTTCTCTAATAAAATGATTAAGGCTGGATTACTCAGAGCAAAAACAATGTGATTTTGGAGACTTTCAAGTCCAAAGTCAAGGCACTGGTGTATTCTTTGTCTTGGTGGGGGTCTGTTCTTTATTGTTGGTGTCTTTGTGTGCTCTCACATGTTAGAAAGAGCAGAGGAGCTTCTTAGTTCTCTTTTATAGAGTCTCTAATTCTATGTGACACTCTACCTACTTGACCAAGTCACATCCAAAGGCCCCACCTCTTAACACTATCACATTGGGAGTTAGATTTCAGCACATGAATTGTAGAAGGACACAAACATTCAGACTTTAGCATTGAAACATGTCCCTCTCTAGTGTGCTGGTAGGTGTACATTTGTCCCCACATGTCTCACTTGAAAAATGGACTTGCTCTAGATCCTTCCATGATAAACCAAAAAAAAAAAATCATTTATCTCAGGTACATCATGCCAGAGAATCAAAGGAAAAGTATTGTTTTTCCTCTCGGGAAAAAATCCAGAATAATCTTTAAGATCCTCACACAGCTTGGCCAAAGAATTTAAGGGTGCTATAAATAATAGCAAAAAGAGGGAGAAAGTAATAAAAATGAAGGAGTATAATGCCTCTAGTGATGTGAGATTCCTTCTGTATGCTGTGGGTATGCTTTATTATTGGTTAATAAAGGAAGTGTCTTGGCCTATGGCAAAGCAACTTAGAGGCAGGCAGGTATTCCAAGCATAGATAAAAGAGAAGGAAGGCAGAGGCAAGCACCCACCCATAGAGAAAAATGTAATGGAACTCAGGCAAAGCCACAGAGCCATTTGGTAATACATAGATTAATAGAAATGGGTTGAGTTAAGTTGTAAGAGCTAGTAAGTAATAAGCCCAACACATAAACTAGGCAGTTTGCAATTAATATGTCTCTGAGTACTAATTTTATAAGCAGCCTTGGGGCTGCAGGTGGGAGAGCTTAGTTCAGACAGCCACCTGGATAGACCAGGAACTTCTGGCTACACTGGTACTCACCTGGTAGACACAGTCTCATTTCTGTACTAGTGGTACACCCTTATTCAGATTGATGGATGCCAAGGATGCAGGGACACATAGTTGAATATTTTCAGCACCCTCTTAGATAAAGAACATATGTATGCAGAAAGATTCAGAGTACCTGGAAGGCTTTTGCAGAGCTGGGGACATTTGGAAGTGGTTTAGACACTGGAAGAGGCCAATACAGGATTCAGGCAGTTGGACTGGACTCTGAGAAGCCATGGCAATCGGTGGTCGTCCTTTGAATATGTCTTCCTCATCTTCTCAACCCATAGAAGGTGAAGAATCCTGGAGCCCAAGTCTCTACTAAATGCAGACCAGGTAGAAATCTTAGAGGTCTGAGGCACAAAGGTTTCTTGGCTTTTGAATATTGTAGCCATACAGCTGCTCTATTGAGGCCAAACAGTTTGATACAGACTACTGTTCAGAATTCCTAGAAAGTGGCCTCTGGTAGCAGTCAAGGTCTGGAAATGGATTCTTTGGGAAAGGCCCCAGTCATCAAACTCTGCCAAGAATTGGCAGTGATAAGTGAAAGACAGAAAGCATTAGTTTTTTCTCTCTGTCTCCACATCATTTGCCCATTTCCCCAACACGATGTGTTGAATAACCTACCTTTTAACTACTGATTCAGAATGCCAACTTCCCGATGGCTCACAGCCTAATGTGTTCTTGGATCTATTACTGGGCTTTGTACTTGGTTCCTTTTAATTCTCTGTGAAGTACAGAGTTTGAGACATATCTTTAAAATCAAACTAATTAATTACACTATTCAGATCTTCAACCTCTTTATTTTTTTCTGCTATTCATCTGTCAAAGATTTAAGGAGGTATAATGGGTTCCTCAGCATATTCTAATTCTGTCAATTTCCCTATGAATATCAAATATTTTGCTTTTACAGATTTTGATGCAACATTATTCTCTAGATAAGAGTTTGTGTCAGTTAATATTCACTGCAAATTGTAAGTTTTAGCAAAACAAAATGAGGCTTTCAGTTTGAAAATCATAGAGGAAACGTTGCATGGTTTCTGTCTCATCTCAGAATCATTTCATAACTCCAGAGGGCCATCGGAATCTGAATTCTATCTGTGATCAGATCAGAAGAGTTCCATCGCCCTCAACTTCAGTTAGTGGAGAGGGGGGTGGAAAATATATGAATATTAAATGGCTTGGTGATGGGAGAAGTTCAAAATCTTGTACAGTTCATCTGAGAAACAAACATAAGATGCTGTTTGCAAGACGCTGACAGAAAGGGAACAGGAAACAGATTTGAAAATTAAAATCTAAATTGCCATAATTTCAAATGCAACAAAGTTTGGAAGTCACAGTTGAAAATCTTTAAGAAATTACAACAAAGTAATAAAGAAATGGATAAGAGTAGACTCAATTTGCTAAGTTCATTTTTGTTATAGAAACCTCAAATTAAGGGAATGTAAAGTACACAGAAGTATAAATTCAACTTAGTTGGATGATACAAGGATCCAGTTGCAGTATTTGCACAGGGCCCAGTAAGTAAATGGGTAAGCTGTGTTCATCAATACACACATTAGTAAGACTGCAGTCCTGGAGGCTGGATCTTGAAGTTGGTCACTTTACATACCCATTTGACTGGTCTACATGAAACCTTGTTTCTAGCCTATGTTTTAAAGGTTTGTCCAGCTTGGTGCTACTGGGAAAAGAGAGAACCTCTAAGAGGTGGGTAAGGGTCTGTGTCTTTGAGTCATTGGGCGATGTACTTAATGGATGATTATAGGCCTATTTTTCCCTCCTGGGCTTTGCTTACCTCGTGGGCATAAGGAGACCAGCCTCTTCCACATGTTCCCTTCTATGATGTGCTGCCTTGCCACAGACCTGAAAGCAGAAGAGCCAAAAAAACATGTGCTGAATTCTCTAAAACTGTGAGCTAATAATTTCTAGTCAGTACTAAGGAAGGCGGCCCTTACCAATGGGGCCATCCTCCAGTTTGCAGAGACCAAATAGAACAAAAGCATAGAGGGTTGGAGGGCTTTTCCCATTTCTTCCCTCGGGCTGAGATGTCTTTCCTGTCCTCTGACACTGTTGCTCCTGGCTCTCCAGCTCCCACAGAGTTGTTCCTTGGGGATTCTAGGTCAGCAGACTCTCATGCAAATCTTCTCTTTGGTGTGTACCTGTTCATATGTCCTGTTGGATCTTGTTTCCACAAAAACTCCTACCAATACAGATCATAAACATCACAGGTTTGGCAGGAGGCAGGTCACCGTGAATGGATAATAAGAATAAGATTGGAGATAGATAGGAAATAAAAGCCAGAGGCCAATGCTGGGAAAGAGAACATACAAATGACTTTTCTTCATTTTAGGAGCAAAAGAACTGACAGATGTGATCCAAACTTATATGAGCACACACACACACACACACACACACACACACACACACACACACACACACACATACACACACACACACACACACACACAGAGAGAGAGAGAGAGAGAGAGAGAGAGAGAGAGAGAGAGAGAGAGAGAGAGAGAATGGTAGCAGTTAAGTCCCTGCCTTAAGCAGCCCCAGGAGCATTTGTTTCAAATCTCTCCTGAAAAGAGTTTGAAATAATAGAATATTTGACATATTTTCATGCATGGATTTACATTGAGAGATCTCATGCAGCTATGGCTATTTGTGGGGAAAGTTGTCCACAAGCACAGTAAAGAACTGGACACTGGAAGCACCTGCAGAGCAATAGGGCAAGCATGGCGCACACTGAGGGGATTTGGGAAAATTTGTGTTTTGTCTTTCTCCTTTTTCTGCCTTTATGTCTCTCCAAGACACAAGAATGCTGTATCAGAGGTATGCAGACCCTAACATGTGCTCACAAGAAGGTCAACACTGTGATAACAGAAAAATCAAGATGAGTCTGCTTGAGCTTCCTGTGCTCTGTAGTTTTTCAGTCAATGATATCCCTAACGGTAACAATATGGGATGCACACATAACCCAATCTGGGGTATACTTAATAGCAAAATGAAAGCAATATAAGATGGGTATGAAAGTGATTTGAACAGCACCAGTGTGATATAAAGGCACTTGGTGCCAAGCCTAAGGACCTGAGTTCCATCTCTGGACCAAACATGGTGGAACTAGCTAGATAAGTGACTCCTTCAAGTTGCTATCACACACACACACACACACACACACACACACACACACACACACACACACACACACACACACACAAAGAGAGAGAGAGCATAATCTAAAAACTACAGCAAATAAGTAACAGATAATAAGCCTTGGTCAACATTATGAAAATCCAGTATTGCTGGTCAAGAGCTGTCATGTACATATGTTATATACACAACTTTAAACATATCAGAACCAACTAAGGGGCTAGAGAGATGACTCAGTGGTTAAGATCACTGACTGCTCTTCCAGAGGATCCTGGTTGGATTTCTCAGCACCAACACAGTGGCTCGTAATCATCTGTTACTCTAGTCATAGTGTGTCCAACACCCTCTTCCATAGGCACTAGGTATGCACAGGATGCATAGACATACATTCAGGCAAAATACTCATATACATATTATTAAATTATATTAAAAATAAGTATATAAGAATTAGAAATGTTACCTTCAGGATATTAGATGGGGTGAGTGTCAAGGAAATACATTTTGTTAGATCTTTATCTGTCAGAGAGACCTTAATTAAATGCATTCATTTTCTTCTTGCTATGAATGAAGGTTGGAAAGACCAAAATGAAGATTCTAGAAGGTTTCATGTCTGGTGAGGATGCTTGTCCATCTTTGCCACAGGCCTATTTTTTATGTCCTTACATGGCAGAGGAGAATGGCACTGTTGTTTCTTTCTATAAGGGAGTTAGCACCAGTGTGGAGAAACATTCTTAAGGCTCCATCTAAGCAAAATTACCTCTTAAAGTCTACATTTCCAAGTACTATCACTTTGAGAAGTTAAGGTTTCAATTGGAATGTGGAGGATGAGATACAACATACAGGGAACATCAGAAGACTTCATATAACTCTTTTTAGATTACACATTAATATGTTGTTTGCTAAATTAAGAATTTATTGAAAAGAAATAGATTTTTACATAATATTTTTCTGAAAAATATTTTTCATAAAATATATTTTTATCATGTTTTCCCTTCTCCCTGATTCCTTCCAGATCTTCCCGCCTTTATACCCACTTGACTTTATATTTTTTCTATTTTTTAAAACAAACTAAAACAAAAGCCAGAGCAACAAATAAAAGACCAATTGGGACTCAAAAATACCAAAAACAAAACAAAACGGGACCAAAAGTCTAAGGCAATGCCCTTGAATTTGTCCTTTGTTGATCACCTACTCCTGGTCGTGGGCTTGCCTGAAAATGTGATGGTTATACCCCAAATCCTTGGAGAAAACTGATATTTACTTTGCCAGTGGCTATCAGTTGGAGATAATTTCTTGGTTAGGGGTGGGAACCTGTGTCTACTTCCTCTCAGTGCTGGGGGATGCTCTGTCTGGGTTGAACCTTGTGCAGATTCTGTGCCCGCTGACATGGTCTTTGTTAGTCTATATGTGCATCAGTCTTGTTGTATCTGAAAGACACTGTTTCCTTGAAGTCATCTATTGCCCATGGTTCATACTATCTTTCCACCTCCTCTTACGCATAGATCCTTCATACTTGAAGGGAGGGTTTTGATAAAGACTTAGATTTAGGAGTGAGTGCTCTGAAGTCTTTTACTCTCTGCCCTTTATCCAATTGTGGATCTTTGTGCTAATTCTCAGCAAAAAGAAACTTATCTGATGAGGGTTGGTTGTGGCACTGATTTATGGCTATAGTAATATGTCATTGGGAATTATTTTATTGTTGTGTTTCTTTAGCAGAATTAAAGTGCTGGATTTTCCCAAAGGCCCATGGCCTATCTAGTCTTGGGTTCTTGGTCACTTTAACAATGTTGTATATGAGTTCCATCTCCCAGAGTGGGCCTAAGATCTGATCAGAAAGTATCTGGCTTCCCCATAACATCTGTGGCACTATTGCACTGGCGTATCCTACAGGGAGATCACTGTTATAGATCACAGGGTTTGTGTCTGATAGATATTATTGTCTTTATCCTCCAGTAGTGTGCATAATATCTTCCAGCACCATAAAAGCTAGTTAGTCAATGGGGAGAAAAGCTTCTAGCTAGGCACCAGCTTGATTGTTCTGTGTTTGATTACATAAGTAAATATTGTCTTCGGCTATAGGGCCTGACCATCAGGTTATAGAGAGCAACCAACAGCCTTGGCAATAGCCTGGGTTGAAGAAACACACTTCTAAAAAAATGTTGTTTATTTATTCTCTTACATATTACATTTTGACCTCAGTTTCCCCTAATCCCTTCCTATCTCTCCCTCTCCATTTATTCCTCCTCCATTTCCCTTCAGAAAAGAACAGGCCTCCCAGGGATATCAATCCAACATGGAATATTAAGTTGCAATAAGACTAGACACCCCCCCCCCATATTAAGGCTGGATGAGGGAACCCAGTAGGAGGAAAGGGGTTCCAAAAACATGAAAAGGTATCAGAGACACCCTCCCTGAGTTCATCTGTTCAGAGCCCCACAAGAAGAATAAGCTGCATAGCCATAAATAACATTTATGCAGAATGCCTAGCCCAGACTCATCCAAGCACCCTGATTATAGGCTCAGTCTCCACAAGCCCCTGTGAGACCCGCTTAGGTGATCCTGTGGGTTTTCTTGTGGTGTCCTCGACGCCCTGGCCCCTACAATTCTTCCTTCTCCTTTTCAGGGAGATTCACTGAGTTCTGCCTGATATTTGGCTGTGGGTCTCACTGCAACTTTTTTTCTCATTTTTTCCCCCTGATGTGTTTGGTTCTACCCTAGGTTTCTGGGCCTTCTAGCCTCTGGTACCTACGTGGTCCTCCAGGCAGTTTCAGGGTGGGCTCCCTCTTGTGGCTTGGTTCAGCTTGAGTGCTGAACCAATCAGTGGTTGACCACTCCCACAATGTCTGTGCTACCTTAATGAATGCACATCTTGCAAGCAAAACCAATTATAGACGAAGGTTTTGTGGCTGGGTTGGTGTCTCAGTTCTTCCACTGGAAGTCTTGCCTGGTTATAGGAGATGGCCTGTTCAGGCTCTGTCTCCCCTATTACTAGGAGTCTTAGCTAGGATCACTCTAATAAGATTTCTGGGGCTTACCTTGCTCCTGAGTTGCTCCCCAGTTCCAGCTGTCTCTCCCAGTACACTATCTCTCTCTCTGTCTCTCCCCCCCCCCCCGTCTCTCCCCCCCACTCTCCCCCAACCTGACCCCTCCTGTTCTTGTCCCCACCTGCCTCCACTCCACCCACAATATCTGTTCTATTTCCTCTTCCAATGGAGATTCAGGCATCGCTCCTTGAACAACCCTCTTTGATACTTAGCCTCTCTGGGTCTGTAAATTGTGACATGATTATCTTTCACTTTACAGTTAATATCCACTTACACGTTAAGAAACAGACTTTTGACTCATATGAGGTCTTTAAGTTTGGATTTATGTATTTTTTTAAAAAAAATAACAGCTCCATATTCTATAGCTTTATTTTTTTCTGAACACTTCAGCTGTGTCTTTGCCTCTACTTTTGTCTTAATCACCTTAGATCTTCTAGTGTTGGGTCTGTAAATTGCAGATAGAACACACAGAGGCTTAGAGTTTGACCTAATCTGAAATTCTGTCTTTTCCTGAGGAACCATAATGTGTTTGCTTTCCTGATAGGAACATTATGTTTGATCTTTCTTCTGTTATCTTTTTATGCTTTTATATCTTTTTTTATACTTTCTTTGCTTTTGGACTTTTGATAAATGCATTTTGAAAAGCAAGCCATCTTTTAGTCCTACTGATTCTTATCACTAATTTTCTTTTTAAATGCCTTTTAGAAGGAATTTCTTGAAATATATTCCCTTAATAATCAGACTCAGAATTGAAACATAAATCCAATTTTCACATTAAAACAAAGCATGGCTGTGCCGTCTGCCTCCATTTCTGTGCTTTTCTCTTCTCTGAGGATCTACATGGGCTCTCTTCACAACTTACATTGGATTTTTTATATTAATAATTCTCTGAGAATTTCATACATTGTATTTTAATCATAGTCACCTCTTCCCTTGGACCTCTTGGACCCACATCCTATTCTATACACACCCAATGCTACGCCCTGATTTGTAAAATCCTCTATTGAGTCCAGTTTGTGCTAGATGTGTGCTCAGGTGTGTTACTATTATTGAAGCTTGTTAGACTTACCAGAACCCACACCCTTGAAGAGAACTAACTCTTCTCCTGGTGGCTATTAATTACTATAGCTACTTAGCTGGGGATGGGCCTCCATGCCCAGACACCCTCCTCCATGCTGGGGTATTTGCTTGGCTTGAGTTTTCATAGGTCTTGTGTCTGTAATGACAACTCTTTGGGTTCATTATAGCTCACAACTTACTTTTGAGATTTTACAATTTATCAATTTGTTTATCTAGTCCTTTTTGCCCAATGAGGATTGACACATGAGTATCCCCACAGATACAAAAATCTTTGATCATCAAGTGTTATACAAAATATTGTAATAGTCTCATATAACCTACATATGTGATCTTGAATACTTAAAATTATGCCTAGATTACTAATGTATATAATTAAGTGCAGTTGTTAGGTAAAATAGTTACATTGTATTTAGAGATCCCAGGAGGAAAAAGATCTGTTTACACTCAATGCAAATGCAATTTTTCTTCGAGTATTTTTAACATGCAGTTTGTTGATTTTACAGATGCTGAATCTGTGGGTATGATGGTTGGTGACTATACTTTTGTCCATGTAACCTGCTCCATATCTGTCCTAAATGGCAAGATGGCGTTTCTCAGTGTATCCTAGTGAGAATGACTTTCCTGTCTTCTAGGCATCTGTGGCCTATTGAATAAGTCCCTGTGTTCCCAGAAGAAGATGGGCAGAGGAATGTTCAGAGGATGTGTAATGGGGAAGGTATTAGAGAAGCACACACCTGTGCTGGTTTCTGAAGAAGGTACCCTGACTACCATCACCATGTGTTGGTTGCTCTGTCCAAAGATCAGGGATGGCATCCTAGGTGTAGAGAAGAATGCGTAATGGCAGAGCAAGAGGAAATACAAACAGCCCAATGTTGCAGAAACTTGGCTCCTGGTATGAAAGCAAAGGGGTCAGAGCAATAAAGCAGACCTCTCCATGAGGCTAGGAATGTCCCTCAAAGCCATTCTGAAGAAAGCACCAGCTGCATAGCTATGAGAAGGGTGTGAGTGGAAGTGGGTGAGGGATAGAAATGAGGGTGAGGATATGCTGAACCCTGACAGCAAAAATGATGAAGGGAGGCATGAGCAAGAGAGCAAGCAGACAGTGGTGACCTCAGGACTCTCCTGGGACAGACAGAAGACTCTCTTCAAGAGCCACTCCAAACTCATCCACTCTGCTTCTCACTCCAAATGAAGTCCCACTAGAGATGACACCATGAAGAGGTCTCATTGGCTCTGAGGTCTCATTGGACACAGCTTGGATGGGCTTGTGAGAAGCAGCTCACTGACAGAGAACATGAGAAAGCAGAGGTACTTTCAAACCCATGTGAATGAGGTCATCAGGTAAGCCCTGCTCTGCTCTCCCCACCTCAAACTCTCACCTGGCCCTTATAAAGTCATTCAATTCAATTCAATTCATTTCCTTCCTTCCTTCCTTTTTTTTTTTTTTTTTTTTTTTGAGTTAGGGTTTCTCACTGTGCAGTATTCCTAACCAGGCTGGCTTCAAACTCACACATATCTTCCTAGCTCTGCCATCCAAATGCTAGGATTAAAGGCATACGCTACCACCACCAGCAAATTTTCATTTTCTTAAGTGGAAATCATTTGTAATAGTTGGATACTGGATTAGCAATGGTTCCTTACGTCATGTCTGATCTTTGCAGACCAGAGTAATATGTTCAACATAAGAGGTGTGGCTGAGTGGACACCAGTCAGGAAGAAGCAAACCTCTTAATGTGCCTTGGTTTTCCTGACGGACCCATGCTACAGCCTTATCATCATACCACAGGGTTGGATATTCTATCTTGTCATGGAATAGTCTTTTTTGTTCAGTGTGAAGATGTGTCACTCAGATTAGTTTAATAAAAGACTGAATGGCCAATAGTTAGGCAGGATTTGAGGGGGCAGAGATAATGCTGAGAAGAAGATGGGAGAGCTGGACACAGAGGAAGCAGGAAAGCAACATGGACAGTGCAGAGTAAAGGTAATAAGGCAATGAGGAAAAAAGCAAATTAATAAAAATGAGTTAATTAAGTTATAAGAACTAGTTAGAAACAAGCCTAAGCTATTGGTTGATCTTTTATAATTAATGAGAAATCTACATTTTATTTGGGTGCTGGCAAGAGGGCCAGAGAAAGTCTGACATTTCTTTTCATTCTTTTTTTCGCATTGAATTTAACTTTTGGAAGTTTTGAGAGACATTTTTCTCAAGTTCATTCATTCTTTTCTTCTCTTTGGAGCTCCTAATGACTATTATGATGCTTTTTGGCCCTGGCTTTACTTTTGATTTTCTAGAATTTCAATCTCTCTCTTTTATGACCCATCTGTTCTTACATGCCGTCTGCTTCTTCATTAACACCCTTAGTATGTTAATCACAGTTGTTTTAAATCCCCAGTCTAATTGCAATATCTCTGCCATATTTAATTCTGAGGCTTGCTCATTCTCTTATTTTTTTTTTTCCAGTAAGCCTTGAATTTTTTTTTCCCCAAGTGAATTACTAGGAATTAGACTCAGGACATTATACATGCTAGGCTATTGCCCTACCCTTAAACTATGCTCCTAACCCTTAGTCCTGTTCTGTTATATATATGTATATATATGTGTATATATATATTATTGTAATCCAGACAAGGTGGACTGGGTAGAAGGAGCCTGATGTTTATCCCTTCTTCTCCGGGGCTTTGCTCCAGTAAGGGGTGCTCTCCCTCTGCTTATTTATCTCTCTCACCTGGGAGACACCTTTCTAAGGATCTAAGAAGAGTTGTTGGTCAGCTTTTTCTTGCGGTATAGGTGGGAGAGATGACTTCAAAGCTCCTTACATGCCTTGCTACAAAGCTAAATAAGGCTTTCATGTAGAATTTCATTCCCAGGGGTTTAAAAACTTTCTTTGGATTTTAGAATTTCAGAATGAAAGTTTTTAATCACTCCTTTGTATTGCTTACAGCAAGAGTTATACTCCTGTGTACAGGAGAGTGTTTGTTGAGAGACTGTCCTGCTCTTACAGACCTACAGAACTGACAGGATCCTCCCATCTGTCTTACAAATAAAAATGTTGAAATTCACAACAGTAAAGTGACTTTCTCGAGATCACACAGCCAATGACAGATCCAGAGCCTGAGTCCAAGACTCCGGAGTCGGTTCAGTATTCCTCCAAAGGTCTTTGTCTGTCCCTGGTTTATGTGACCAAGGACCATGAGGTCCTCTGAATACATAGATTGAGTGATCTCCACAGCAAATAATTTGAAAGAAGGGTGGGTCTCCATCCCACCAACTTGTTGAGAGTTGGAATGCTTGGAGGAAATGCCAGAGTGATTTGGCACTAGGAAGAAGCATCCTGATTACAGTAGGATGTATTTCTTTAGGAAAAGGGGAGTCAGAGGCTGTAGGAATGTGAGCTGCCTTCCTCACTCCCTGGAGTTCCTTAAGAACCATGTTAGAATCAGCATTGTCTACACACCGATGCCCTCTAGTGGTTTGAAGAAAGTTTTTACTTTTCCCCTCCAATCTCTATGAGAAATTTCCATGACTGAGTCTCTGCGTAGAAATGGGAAAATCGTCTATCCCCCATGCTTGCTCTTGGCTCAGAGACTTATCTAATCAGGTCCCCTTTCCCCTGCTGACACACTCTTTAACTTTTTAAATTCTTCAATTTAAAGACATTTAAAACAAGGAGTACAGCAAAGCTTTGCCCATATTGAGAAACATATGCACCTAGGCGTATGCATGGGAGAAGAGTACCGTGCAAGTACACAACACTCTGGAATGCATGCATAACTACACACACTTCTGAGGGGGAAAGGATTTTGTAAACCCAAAGGGTATATTAATGCAATTTGTGGTTTTCTTTGGATAAACACTATATAAGAGCACAAATATAAAATGAGGTGCAGAACCTTGGAAAGGCCCTCCTCACCAGCTTCAAAGAGAGAATACTCTCCCCACATACCTATCTGCTTGTGCACACACACACACACACACACACACACACACACACACACACACACACACACAGAGAGAGAGAGAGAGAGAGAGAGAGAGAGAGAGAGAGAGAGAGAGAGAGAGAGAGAGATGGTGGTCTAGGCTGGCACTTAATTTAATTTTTAATATCACTCATGAAATTCTATACCTAATGGGAATAGAGTCACCTTGGAAAGCCACATGCTTATTCCTATAATGTTGCTGCTGCTCAGAATATGTGGATTTGATTCTTGGGAATTGACTTCAGATTCTACAGAATATTTCTTGAAATACCACTAATAGTGGCAACTTTTATCAGTTGGGTACAGAATTTTTTTCTTATCCAAGCCCACACGGTGGATACTGATAAGTTTTGCTGTGAAGTGATCAGACTGGTTGTGCTATTTTTGGTTCATAATAAAGAATCATTTTTAAAACCATCAGACTTTCTTATGCCCTCCCTTTGTTGGTTCTATAATATTATGTGAAGATGTTTCCTTGAAAAGAAACACCAAAAGATTTCTAACACTGGAAAAGAAATCATTTACATTTAACATGTGGGGAGGGGTGGCATAAGAAAGGACCAGTAGTTCTCAACCTGTGGGTAGTGACCCCTTTGGGGGTCAAATATCAGAAATCCTGCGTATCAGATACTTACATTATAATTAATAACAGTATCAATTTTACAGTTATGAAGTAACAATGAAAATTATGTATTAGAGAGTTTCAGCATCGGGTAGGTTGAGAACCACTGGGCTTTGCCAGTTCTCCAAGGACTATTGATCATTGCTGAATTCTGAACCTTGAGTAAATAGGGACCAGGCTGACTGTTCCCAAGTCACAGCCAAGAAGACACCAGAGACACCAGAAAGGATTCATGCCCAGCAGGGTTGCCTTAGGTGACCAGCCTCTCCCCAGACATCCCAAGACTTCCAAAACAATTATAGATTACAAGAAAATCTGAGATGTTTCCAGAAAACCTTCTCTCCCTCTGTCCTCTATCCAAGGTCAAACTTATTTCATGGTCTAGTGGTTCTTCCAGCTTGCCTGGTTCTCTCATTTTTACTTTACATTTTTACAGGAGTTTTTCCCAAAAGATCCTATGCATTTGTCCTGCTTTGGTTTTTGCTTCTTAAAAGAGCAAAAAGCTTCTGGTTGAGCTTTCCACCATGGGCACTCTTAAGCATGTCATTTATTTTCCTTGTTTTACCATTCCTGTAAGCAGAATAGAGTTGGGCTCCATTTCTTTACTCCTCAGTATTGATATTTTCAGGTCTCAATCACAGCTCAATCCTTTCTGCTTCATTTCTAGGGAACAGGAAAATGATGGGTGCTTCTTTCATGGAACCACTAGGAAATTCAAGTTCCATCAAGCCCCTGCCTGTGAGCTGCCCTCCTCTGCCACGGAAACCTGGGCCCTGTTTGTACTCTCCTGAGCCATTTTGGACTTGGTTTGAGCGCTTCAATCTCATAAGGGACACACTTTCCATGTTCAGTAAGAGTAGGACGTCACAGAATCGGAGGCAAAGTCTGAGAAGTCGTCCGGCTCACAGTAGTAATTAAGTATTATTAGTCAGTAAAGGCTGGAACTGGTAATGATTTCCCACACTTTCAGCCGCTGTGAGAAAAATGCTTCTACCAGCAGACATTCCCATTTCTGGAGGAAGTCTGAAGTCATGGCCGACTTGGCTCTTAAGGAGAGCCTCCTTCAGCTTCTGCCTCTTAGGATTCCCATGTGACCTCTGAGAGGTGAGGGAGGAGGAGAAATAGAGGAGAAGACTGACCATGCCGTGGCCTCTCTTGTGCTTACAAGGACACAAATCCCATTTCAAGTGCCCTGCTCCCATTGGCTCATCTAACCCTAATTCCCTCCCAAATGTGTCACTTCCTCATAGCATTGCTCTGAGAGTTAGTCCCCACTCAGAGAGGTACAGCTCTTCTGTCTGCCCTCCCTACTTATGTCCACAATAAAGAAGAAATGCCCTCTCTCCTTACCATGCCCAAACACCTGAAATAAACAAGAGAGGAAGGGGTATGTCTATGAGGTAGGGGCATGGCAGAGCAGAAGAGCTCATCTACTGACCAGCAGGAAGGAGGCACTGTGAACAACGGGACAGGGCATGGCCTCCATGGAGATGTACCCAGTGACTTCCTTGCTCCAAACAGGCAAGAAATCCCAGGACCTCTTAATGACCTATTTAGACTTTCAGCCGTCAGAAGGTTAAACCATCCAAAGCCCTCACTGTCTCCTCAGAGGGCCACCAGAGGGATGTTGAAGAAGCTGAAGACCAAGGCTAAACATTGCAAATACCTGCCTTCTGCTCAAAGGGATCACTGGCTCAGCTGTTACTTTCCTTCCTTTAGGCTAAGAGCAGGATGACACTCGGAAAATGTAGCACTACCTACCTACTCCCCACACACTTCTGTGACATAAAAGAAGTCTTAGAGGGAGAGGAGGTGGCATTTTGGAGGAATGTCATGTTCACAAAAAGCAGATCTTTTCTCCCCCCCACCGTGGAGGGAGGGAAGTGCCAAGAGATTTAACTCTGGAGTGAGCAGCACCTGGGAATCAGGAAGTTACTTCAGTCCTCAGGACCCTACCCAGTCAGTAGGACTCAGAGGCAAGATGAGAGGGGCAGATAGCTTTTATGGATCCTTTATGGAATTAATTCAGAGTAAGGTACAGTGCTGTCACCCCTGCTAAAACACTAGTATCAACCAGCATTCTAGCTGAGCTTTGTAGTATTTGCCTTTAAGCTCAGCACTAGGGAGCCAGAGGCAAGTGGATCTCTGTGAGTTTGAGGCCAGTGTGGCCTACACAGTGTGTTCCAGGACAGCCAGGACTACCTAGAGAACACACACACACACAGCACAGAGAGAGAGAGAGAGAGAGAGAGAGAGAGAGAGAGAGAGAGAGAGAGAGAGAGAGAGAGAGAGAGAGAGAGAGAGAGAGAAACAGGGAGACAGAGACAGACAGACAGACAGACAGAGACAGAGACTAAATAGCCAGTATTCTTAGAATGCTAACAACAGTGTGTCTGGAAACTTGACATACAGAGAGAATCATGCTTTCCGGCTACTCAGTATTATAGAAGAAACAACAGCTGGCAGAAATAAATGAGATACATATTGTTCCTTTCCCTTCATTGAGCCCCAACATCAGCATAGTGTGTAACACCCCTGTAATCCAAGACACTAGCTCCAAGCCTGCCCTTGCATTGGGGTAGAGATACCTGAGGGTATCTCCTGTGGCTCCCACAGTACTTACAGGAGTATCTAGTGAGTATGCGGGAGTAGATCAGGGTCTAGTCAACTCAAGAAAAGGAGAGCAGAAGGACCCTTATAAAAACCTGGTAACATTAGCTTCTAGAACATCCCTTAGCTGTGTGTGGAGAATACTGGAGATGCTGCCCATTGCTGTGATCAAGAAGAAAATAGAAAGATCATCCCAAGGGGAGATCTGGATAATACAATAGATGCTATGAATGAATTCACTTTTCCGGAGGCACCTTTGATGGATTGCTGAGCTTGGGTGGTTTCATGAGCCTTCGCTGCCTCCTTTGTCTCTCTGCAGGCCTCAGCTCTGAAGAAGAGCTCTGAGGGAGGGCTCTAAAGGGGACAATGCACACAGCCTTTCCGTTCTACTTGTGCTTAAGCTAGAGGAAGCACGGGCGTCTTCTGACAGCTTTTCTCTACATGGTCTTCCGCTGTTTGAGTATGTATTCAGTTTCAGGCATAGCTGCTAGATAAATGTGACTGCTGCTCTTTGGGGCAGAGATGAAGCGCTCATTTGGGAGTGGTGGCTCCATGGTCAAGGGAGACAAGAATAGAGGTCAACTTTATTCAAGTGTGTTTTATAATCCCGTGTTTGTTCTTATTCTGCAACTGGGGAACCACTGTGGCCAGGCTCAGACTTTCCTAACTTTTTCCTGCCAGCCACACAAAGTCAGACTTTTCATTAAATTCTGCTCTTTCTGACTGGACTTTTGGTCTATGGTTTGTATTATCTTTCCTTAGGAGTTTAAATCATAAAGGTCCCAGATGGAAAGCTAGTTACACAAATCAGGTTGGATCTTTCAAAAAGTTTTATTGAAGTATTATCCGTATGCCATATAGAAGTATACAGTTTGATGGGTTTGTATATTCATAGACAGGTACAAGTATTAATGTAGTAAATTTTACAAACATTCTTATTTGGATGGATTCATATGAGTTTTTTGTATATGACTTTTAAAATTGAGATAATGTTATTTACATTTTACTTATGACATAGCCTGCATTGTACATACCTCCTTTGAATTGTGCTAAAAAAAATAAAATGGCTTTAAAAAAAATAAAGGAACACTGCACCTAAGGGGAAAATGTCACATGGCTTTACTAGATGAAAGTGAGCACAGAGTCATGGAGTTCCCCTGTGGAATCACCAGGAGACACTACCGTAAAGCACGGGGTGGGTGTGGGCATCTTACTAACAAAGTAATAGCAGAAATTGAAGAAGAAGAAAAACAACCAAGATAGCTTTGTGTTTCTGTTCTAGTGAGTTGATGTCTTTTAAATCATCTGTGTATAGTTTTGGTAAGTGTAAACCATTTCAAAGGAACTAACTAAGTATTGCCTTCTGTTTGGTAGCCCTCTTATACACAGTTATTCACCTTCCCATTTTTAGACAAGATTGGTTTGGATTCTGTCCATTATTTCCACCCTTGGCTCGTGTTCACATTGTTCTTTCCACCTTGGGTATCCATCCTCCCACCCCATCTCCAGCCTCTCGATTTAAAGTCTTTAAAGTCTTGCGTTACTAGGAAGACAGAACCTTTCCCTTCTGACTCCAGGGAAGAGAACGGCCCTTGGCTAAGAATTTAATCTAGCGCTTTCAAGAAGTAATTACAAAGCCACTGCTAGGTCTTTGTGTAGTCATGAGAGCAGTTCTGAAGAGGCATATAGCTGGAAAATGGGCCTATTTCTTACTTCAACAGACCCTGGAGGTCTCCGTCAGAAAGGGTGAGGGCTCTTGCATTGTTCAAAGATACATTATATGAAGTGTTAATTACACACAGATGGGAGCCATTGAAAACTACAGGCACATTAAAGAATTATTTCTTTCTACTTTATGGATTTAGAATGTAATATCTCTGATAATTAATATTAGTCCTTGGGAGGTATGTGTGTGTGTGTGTGTGTGTGTGTGTGTGTGTGTGTGTGTGTGTGTGTGTGTATGATCACAACAAATCTCATAGGTCTCCAGTGAGTAATCAATATGCTATAAGGATTATATACAATACCTTGCAGTGGTGAGACCTGCAAGGCAGGTGATCCAGAGTGTCCTCCTAGACTTCGGAGGCTTAGTGGGAATGTGAGATACTAACCTTATTGTTACCCTCCCTGGGATATTATCATAAATAATTGGGCATTGGAAGGGAGGGAGGTGCTGACTGGACTAAAATCAATCTCTATACTTCTGTAATGAATGAAGAGTCACAGGAAGGAAGGTATAAAGGGAGGCTTCTTGCTGAGATATAAATTTGAAGGCAGGAGAAGCCTAGGGACTAGCCTAGAGCCTTGAGGGCACTCTTCTGAGCTCCACATCGTATATGCTTCCCCCTGGGGCTGCAGCAAAGTCATGTCAGTTAGAGTCTTAAATATGCATGCTCATGTAGTGTAGTTCCCTTGGCTTACTACAGTCTTACAGACGTGTTGTTAGAAACAGGAAAATGTGGTACACTGGGTAAATAAGAGGATGGCTGGATGACAGGTAGTTGTGATTGTTTAGATCAGAAATGTCCCCAGAGACTTGGGAAATGTGTGAGTGTGTGGTTCCCAGTTAACAATACTGTTTGGAGATTCTTGAGAGAAATGGTCTTTTGGGAGGAAGTGTGTCACAGAAGGTCAACTTTAAAGACCCATATTTTCCCCATTTCCAGTTCATTGTTTGCTTCCTGCTTGTTGTTTCAGATGTAAGCTCTCAGTTTGCTGTTCCAGCCACTATGCTTTCCGGTTGTCATGCTTCCCCACCATGACAGACCCTTGTCTCTCTGCATTCATAAGATGACATAACTTCTTTTCTCTAAGTTGCTGGTGTTTTATCACAGTAACAGAAAAGTAGTTAATACAGTAGGCAAACAGAAGACTGTGATCATAAGATACACGTAGAGTTAGATAGGTAGATGATAGACAGGCACACAGACAGAGAGATGGCTAATAGACAGATGGATATACATAGGTAGCTAGAAAGACCAAAGAGAAAAAGAAGAATATATGTAATGAAGAAAAATTGGTTGTGCCCAATTTGCTCTTTTGTGGGTGTCCATGCAGAAGAAAAATAATCCTGGATAAAAACTGTCTCACAAAAAGTGGCCAGAGTCCAGAGCAAGAACTGTGGGCAAAGTAGTGGTGGTGATGGAGACCTGGGAGGTGTGTAAACTACACCTTCCTCATCCTGTGCATGCGAGAATACGGTGACCTTTTGAAATAGAAAGAGGCTGGTGTGTGGGTTACTTTGCTCAGTCCCTGAGGCCATTTTCTTAAATGTCATATCCTTTTCTAAGTTTTCAAGGAGCTCGTTCACACGAAGAGGAACCCCCCTCCTGCCTCTGAAAGTCCAGAGCTCTCAATTTGGGGCTCCCCTATGGAATTTAGCAACTTCTGTTTAAAATGAGGTATTTTATACAGGTGCCATTGTATTTTATACAGGTACCATTGTCACCTCCATGTCCCTCCACCCTACCCTGTCCACTGTCACTCTTCCCCATCTTGCCTTCTTGCATGAGGATACTGAGCTGTAAGCAGGGCACCAGGGAGAACCAACACTCCCTGGTTTCTGCTGGCCTTGGCCCTCAAGGCACTCCTATGGGGTAGGGGTGTGGGAGTGGAAAGAAAATGGGGTAGTCAATCCTTTATTTCCCTCTTGGAGAGGTAACAAAAGGTCATAGCAATCAAGTCACTGACATTGAGATATTGTCTCCCTTCATATGGTAGCATTCCCTTAGTGTCTTAATTCTGCAGAGGCTGCTGCTAGCCCAGAGAACCACACTAAACCTTGAGATTCTCCTACATTTGTCCCTAGGCTTATCTTTCCTACTGCGGCTTGGTTTGGTGCTTCCTTACTAGACTGCAAATAGACTGAATCTAGAAAATGGTTTGAACTTGCCTCTGAACCATGACTAAATTAGATGCTTCCTTATTACAGGTGCCCTTAACAAGGCTTGTTGAAGTAACAGTGAACCAATCTCCCTATCTCTGGAACGGATTTTCACTTTGGAATCTTTGTACAGGGGCCATGCATGCAGCTTGTTTGAGGGTACACCTGACACCTGTTTCCTAGGTACCTAGTAGCCCCTTCAAGTCTGCTGTGACAACTAAAAATGATTGTAAACATCACCTGGGGAAGACACCAAACCTGGTTGAGGTATCTCTAGGTATCTGACTTTCTTGGCATTTTGGCCATCACATCACTTGAAATGGTATCAGTATTTTTCATAATAGTCTTTGTGTACATACACAGCTACACACAGTCGAACATTGTTGAAGGCACATATAATAATTATCAATATTGAAGACTCAGGGTTGTACAGTCTAACATTTATAAATACATGTTTATGTGAAAAAATGGGTTTTTAGGGCTAGAAGATTAAAGGTAAATTCTCTTATTTTTTAATAAAATCTTTGTTATTGAGTTTAAAAGCCCATTTTAAAATTGAAAGCAATTTTAAGTGAGATTTCTGTGACTTTTACAGTGTTTTGTGTGCTCAGATCTTCAACTAATTATGGGCACAAGTGCTAAACAGAGCACATGGGTAGAAGGTGGTCGGTCAGAAGACAGGAGGTCTTGCAGGGATCCTTGCAGGGTACATGAGTGTCCAGAGAACATCTAGATGGCCAGGCATTCCCCACAGACACACAAGGATGCATCAAGGCATTTCTTACTCTGCTACTCACAAGAGAAATATGGTCAGGGTTCTAAAAACCTTGAAAGTCTCTCTGCTGGTCATTTCCTCTTCCTCTCTTGTATCCATTTGCTACTCCCCTACTTGATCTCTCTGCCTGCAGAGACCTCACTGTGGTGCACAAAATCCAAAAGCCACAATTCCCAGCATGTGGTAGTACACTGGCTGGAGTTTAACTTCTTCTTAACCAATTACTATGGCGCTATCTCTTTTCTTTCAAGCTTTCCTGTCCATGTGTCTGTCCTTTCCCCCTGTCCTCATTGTCTAGTCAGGTCAATGTCTAAAGCTGTACAGGTCACAGCATCAGAAGTGATGGGGGAAACTGAGGCCCCCCTGCAGTTGATGTTAAATGTCCTCCAAAAGCCTGTGTGTCAATTGTCTCCGAGAGGTGAAGGTCACCAAAGGTGTGTTATTGAGAGTTGGTAGCTCCTTCAAGATGCAGGATTTAGTGAGGGGTCCTTGGGCCATTACAGGATTGTCCTTGAAGGGAATTGTAGGGCCCCAATTCCTCTTGTCTTTACTATTTCTCTGAGCATGAGTTGAGTATGTAGCTCAGCCTCACACTCCTACAATGATGTCACCGCCTTACTGTTGGTCTGAAGTGAAGGAGCCAATTAGCCATGGACTAAAAGTTTCAAAGTCAAGAGCCAAAATAATGTTTTCTCTATACGGTACTTACCTCAGTCGTTATGTTTATGGTGAGAAAAAGCTGACTAACATATTTTTGGTGCATAGATGGGTTCAAGCACTGTCAACTCCATCCCAAACTTTTAGTTGGCAATTTAAAATGAGATTATCAATTAGAATAGAATGGGCATAATAAGAAAATTCAATGTATGATACAAGAAATGATGAGATTCATAAAAGAAAAATGTAATAGCAATAGGGTTCTTGATCCTGAGGTCCAGAGTCCAAATGCAAGAATTATGGTGACTGTTTACATTGTTCCCAGAGTCTCTGGCAGAAGATGTATTGGTTTTAAAAGGCCAATGATATAAAATCAATCACAATAATAACAAGCAATTAAAATTGAATTCCCACTAATCAGATGAATCCATCTGTGACCCTACATTAAACTGAGTTAACAGGCAGCTGTAGATTATCAGTTCAATGGATTGCAGTCAAGTTACAACAGAGTTCTCCTCTTAACAAAACTGACCACTAAGCAAAGGATGGTGAGATATGTTATTTGGAGAAAGATGTGGCTAATGGAAGTCTCTTGCATTTGTGGCACTCACTTCTGGTTAGTATCCCACAGTCCAGACAACAGAGAAAGAGATGCTGACTTCACTGCCTTCAGTGTACATCCTGCGGTGCAAACTGCATCTTTCTTTCCTCTGTACATTCCCCCCTTTGACTACCCTTTGCTGGTGTCTCTTGCATTGATGCTCTGTGATAGTCATAGGTGGTCTCTGCATTTTGGATCTCTGCCTTCTTAAATTTTTACTGTTTTGTTATTGAAATTTTAAGTGTTATTTATGTGTGTGTTTTACCTGTATATGTGTATGTACATGTAGTCATATATATATTACACATGTATCTGGTGTCTTCAAATGCTAGAAATGAAGTCTTGGTCTCTGAAACAAGAGATACAGATGGTTGCGAGCCACTATATGGGTGCTAGGAACGGAATGCAGGTCCTCTGTGAGAGCACCAATGTTCTTAACCTCTAAGTCATCTCTCCAGCCAGTTCTGTTATTTTATTTGAGGCAGAGTTTCACCTTGTAGCCCCAGTTGATCTCAAAGTCATTGTGAAGCTCAGGCTGCATTGCAAACCCCTGTGATTCACCTGCCTCCTGAAATATGTAATTATATGCAAGAGTCACTACACTCAGTTTTTCTTCTTAGATTTGATCTCTTTGGAACCTTAGACTTACCGAGCATAGAGCTGAGACAAAGTTTTTCAACAGTACATAATTGTAATGAAATTATCTGACAGATCATAGTGTGTATTTTTTCCCTATTCTGGTGGTCTGGTATCTGATCTTCCTCATAGGACTGGGCAAACCCTGAAGACAGTAGATGGGGCGTCTTCATACATGACTTCCAGAAACAATTCAACAAATTTATATCCTACTCCTCAATGACCTCATTTTTCAAGCACTTCCCAACAGGCCACTGTTCACCTGTCCTAATCATTCAAGTGTCAGAAGTATCAGATAAGAGACAGCCTCTATGTTCTAGAATCTACTGAGATTGTGATATACTATTGCCAAGCATTTACTCTTGGAGAAAGGTCTGAGTTCAATACCCAAGGCCATAAAGAAGGGAATTATGCACAAACCCTTCAGACAAACAATCAAGCATCATGGGTATAGTACTGTGCTGGTTAACTCTTGTCTACTTGACACAAGCTACAACTATCTTCAAAGGGGGAAACCTCAATTGAGAAAAACACTTCCATCAGATCTACAAGACTGTAGGCATTCTCTTGACTAATTATTAATAGAGGAGGGCTCACCTATCATAGGTGGCACCATCTCAGAACAGGTGACACTAGACTGCACTAAAAAGCAAGGTGAGCGAGCCACGGCAAGAAAGCCCGTGTTCTATCAAGTGTGCTTCAGTTCCTGCCTTGACTTTCTTTAGTGATAGGATGTAAGGTGAGTGTGTGAAATGAAATCAAACCTCCAAAGCTGGCTTCATCCGTGTTTTTCACAGCAACAGATTGGAACAAATTCTGGGTATGTCTCAAACCACATATACACAGAAACCACCTCTAATTGATGACTTGTTTTATTTCTAATTCTCTAAAGCGTAGGAAATGAACTCAGGATGCCATTGGTCTCAGACAAATATGAGCTGAGAGTTGACTGCAAACAAGACTAGAGATGTTATGCTCTCTATCACCCAGTGGAGCAAAACAGAGAGAAGAGGGTGGTAGATTAGTTTGTTTGATGATGATTGTGATATACAGTGGGGACCAGAAACAGAATGAGATCGTGGCTTTGGGTGCTCTGCATCTGGGGCAGAACCAGAGTACAATCTTCAGGGTGGAGCGGCCGTGTGAAAATTCATCCCTGAATCCTCAACTGTAGTGGGCAAGGGCTTCAGCCAAGCTGCTGCATTGCCACAGACAGATGAGAGGGACTTAAAGGGGCTATTCATGAACACTCTGTGGAGCTAGGCATAAAGGGACTTTGGAAAATATTACATGGGGGTATCTAATTCACCTTAACGAACCCTCATTTTTAACCACAGGTTGGGCCTAGGGACAGAACAATCTATTGAGAATGTCTAGATGATATTCTGTTCAAGCTCTGACCAGATGCATTAGCTAGGGAAGCTCAGACCATCTAAATGCTGAGATCTCTTGAATTTCCATGTCCTTCAAACCCCCCAGACACCTTCCCAAGGTTGTTCTCAATAAGAAAAATGATAGTGCCTTGCAACCCGCTGGGGCCATTAATCCATTTGGAAACAAGTGCCTTATCCCTTTGATCTGTATGACAGCGCTAGGCACTCCTGTTTGAACCGCTCCCCTGCTGGGGACCCTGTTGGGTAGTATTGACTGTGGCCAGTCAGGAGCTGAGGGGTGTTAGAAAGACAGGCTTTTCGTGTCTGTGCTAGCCTAGGTTTAAGCCAATTAAAAGAGACATGAAAACAGTTAGCTGGGAAGGCTGCTTCCCATGCATCAGTGACTTTGAGAAAGTATCACTGGATAGAAAGTGTTACTGGATAGAAGGTGCAGCGTACTGCCACTGACATCTCAGGAAGTTTGATATTCCTCCAGTGCCCCAAAGGCCCCCCCACTCTTAATCATGAAGTCCTGTCTCCTCCCCAGGTAGAAAAGATTTGAAGGGCTACTGGTATTTTGCCTAAACCAAGGGCTGAGCATTGTTTGCTATGACTATCTGACACATTCAATCAGAACAGCCCTGGTTTCCAAGTTAACAGTGCTGAATAGTTTCTTAGCAGACCCAAGTGTACAAACTAGCACACAAATAAACCACGCCCATAGAGTGGGAGGGACTCTCTTGTACCTCCCAAGTTTTGCTGCATTTAAAAAGTTGTTCCTGGGCCACTCAGCGACTCAGTGGTCTAAGCCATTTTTCCAGCTCTGTGGTCTTTTCTATTATAACATTAGTGAACATACAATATCCTGTGGAATTAATTTTTTTGTGTCTACTGAACATACCTTAGCAAAAAGGAGGAGGTTTTTGAGGTGTGTCTTTAGTTCTGTATCTTAAACAAACTTGGCAGGAAGCCATAAAGCAAAGAAGTTCATTTGGACTCCTGAGTCTGGCCAAGGTCAAAGGTTGCCTTTGGTGACGGCCTTGCTAGCAGAGTGACAGGATGGTGTAATACACTGCACATGAAGAGGTGGGCAGTCTGCTTGGGTGTCCTCTGGTTTCTGTCCCCCTTCTAATAAAGCCACCAGATTCAACCATGGTAATCTCAGTTTCAGGCCTCAGAAAATGCTCACTCTTTGAATCATCCCATTTCCACTGGCCAGATCCTGGGCATAAGTCCTCTTGTGTTTCCTAACATTTCCACATACTTGTATCTTACACCTCTTTCTAAATACTAATTGCTTCTAAAGCAAAACTAAGTAGCTTCAACTCTGTATTTCCTACGCTCCACAAAACACCTGATGTTTATGATACTCATTACAAAATGTAACATTTTACAATCATGAAAATGATGCTATTAGCTTCAGAGCCCTTTATTACAAGTGTTAGGGTTTTAAAAAAATGACACCCTAAAGTATAACACTTCTGCAAAGTCGGATGCTTTGAACACAGGAACATTCTCCTATACCCTTTGATTCTCCCCCCCCCCCTTCTAATGCAGAAAAGGGGGCTTCCTTTGAAGTTCCTGCTCTGTCTGAAGTTCACATTCTCTGGAAGACTGACTACAGGAAGAAAGACTAAGAGTTGATGGCACACCAAGAGAACAGATAAATACCCAAAGATACTGTCTCTTCTTCAGAGTCATCATCTTTAAAAATTGTCACTCTTGAGCAGGGAGTGGTAGAGCACGCCTTTAATCTTAGCACTCAGGAGGCAGAGGCAGGCAGATCTCTGAGTCCAAGGCTAGCCCCGTCTATGTAGCAAGACTAGCCAGCACTCATAGGGAGACTATGTCTCAAAAAGAAAGAAAAAAAAAACCAGAAAGAAATCATTACTCTTCCTCCAAAGTTGCTTACAATTCCACTTTACGCCTTCCAGTGAAGAGGAAACTTAACCTTCAATGGTCTGACCTTCCTTTGATTCTCAAATTGAATGTGTCTCATGTGTTTTCATATTCATACAGTTATATACTTTTTCTTTTACTAATCTGCCTACCGTGGGGTGTGCTTTGGGGACTCAAATGGTTAAACCATCTGCAAGATGGAAAGAGTGGGTTCCTTCTGCCTTCCCTACAAGCCGTGACAATACCACTTGAGGTAAGATTATCCGAGAAAGAGTTTATTAAAATTAAGCCTCTGAGAAATGCCTCAACATACCAATGAGCAATCTGCACCTCAGAAGGAAGACCCCACCCAAGGAACAATCACAACTGCATGCCTCTATTCTGTCAGTTCTCAGCACTCAGGTGGCTACAGTGTAGTGTGCACATAGCAAGGCAGATCTCAACGTGGCAGCTAGTAGCTAGCAGTTTTCTTCAAGCTCTGTAATTCCCATCGGAGTGTGTGTTTTTAATCCTTTTCTGGGACACAGCAGAGTGACATGTGAACTGTGGGGCAGCAGAGGTAGCCACCAGGAGATACCTGGAGCATCAACTGTTTTCTTCACCTTGGTGATAAAATAGCCTAATGAAGAGGACTCAAGGAAGAACAATTTAAATGGACTCACAGTTGAAGAGGGGATGCACTGTATTACGGTGGGGAGGCATGGTCACCAGAACCCGAGGACCCACAGTCAAGAAGCAGAGAACAGACAGGAAGTGAGGCCCAGCTATACAACTCAGGGCCCGCCCTTAAGGAGTCACTTCCTGCAAAGCCACTTCCTAAAAGCATTGCAACCTTCCCAAACAGCACTGTCAGCTAGGGACCAAGAGTTCAAATATACTAACCTATGGGGCACAGTGTACATTCAAACCACATCACCTGGTTGTGAAGGAACAGAAAGGAGGGGGGCACGGCTTCTTACATGACTGTATTAATCTCCATCAGGCCTGTGTCATCCATCAGTAAATGCTGCTGCTTGCCTGCACTGAGCCCAGCAGCTAGAAGCATGTGGGCAAATGGGTTTCTTCAGAGTAGGTTCAGGATCTGGAAATAAATGGATCTCATTGCTTGAATTAAAATCACCTGAGTGAGTGAGAGCTGGGTTAGAGATGTTGCCAAAGGCTGCACATCATCTTTTCTTGTAGCAGGAAATGGCTAGAAATGGAGGTTGAATAATGCTTTCTTTCTTCATGTTTTATATATGAACCCATCATTTTTCCTTACAGAAAGACTTAGAAAGTGCAAAAGCCCATAGACTTAGACACCAATATTACCTAAGGAATTATCCGTGAAAACTCAGTTGCCTTGCAATGAGCTAGCTTACCCTCTCTGAAAGGTGTGTGTGTGTGTGTGTGTGTGTGTGTGTGTGTGTGTACATGCACAAATGATCTCAGCTTGCTCCAGAGTCTCCAGGTGCCAGCAAGCTGACATTTCCTAATACCTCCCAGCACATTTGTCCCAGCTAAGGCTAGATTACATTTCTAGATCCATAATGTTTATCTGATTCTTACAAAATCACTTCATGTTTGCTCTGTAAACACAGGAATAAACCAGAGGAGAGTACCCTTTCTTGGTACACAAATCCATGGTGAGTCCTCAAGTCTTGTATGGGGCACAGTGTCGAGCTGTGAGGTCATGGGCGAACAGGTGGTGTCCACAAATCACAAGAGACATTTGCTGGTGTTCACCTAAAGCCACCACAAATAGTTTTCCCACCCAAACCACAATGTAGCAATCTCTCAGGCACCAGATAAAATAATATAGTGGGCAGCCAAAGTAAATGACAATGCTCATTAATTCCTAATAATTAAAAGGATCCAGAGAGGGTTCGTCAGACAATCCCATTCTTTGTGCACATTCTTCGGTTTAACTTGATTAAAATGATTTGTATTGGAAAAGAGACTTAAGTGGGAAAGATTTTAAGTTCCACATTTGTGACCCACTCTCCCTAATCTCAGTTTATTCATTCATAAAATCTTAGATACCATCAACTTCAACCAGATATCCTGTAACCTAAGTTAAATCAGTGGAGCACGTGGTACAATGGCTAGAAACAGTAGATCATCAGCAGTTAGTGACTGACAGCAAGCTAATGCTTACATGAAAAATAGAAAAAAAAAGTAATAAATGCCAGGCTTTGGCTCCAAAGAACAGCCTCAATTCTACTCAGTCTGTTGAACCAGCTTCTCTGCCAAGAATGGCCATGGCATCCCAGAGCTGTGATCCCACATCCATGCACACCAGTGTACCCTGCCTATTTCCACTAATGGCATCAAATTAGGAATAAATGAGGGCTGGAGGGATGGCTCAGCACTTAAGAGCACTTGCTATTCTTTCAGAAGACTCAAGCTTAGTTCCAAGTGCACATGTTGAGAAGCTTTCAATGGCCAGTAACTTCAGCTCCTTTTTTGGATCCCTCAGGTACTTCCTACACACACACACACACACACACACACACACACACACACACACACACACACACACACACACACACATACACACACACATAAACACACACATACACACACACATATATACACACACAGAGACCATATATTTTTAAAAGATAGGAATAATATCATAGACCAAAAAAATCAGGGTTAGAAAGACAAAACTCCAGCTATGGAATACTTGGTGTCTGTCAAGGCCTGTGCTCAGTGATATTTTTAAAAATATAATCTAACCAATTCAAGGCAACTCGTTTACTGGTGTTTAAAATGTAATTTTTTAAGGTGCATTCCTCTCCTCATCTCTTATGATCCTTCTAGAGAGAATGACCTCAGTTTATGAGATAGGCTAGGGCACGGTGCTGGTTAGTTTTTGGGCAACTAGACACAAGCAAGAACCATTTAGGGGAAGGAGACCTCAATTTAAAAAAAAAAATGCCTCAGACTGGCCTGTAGGCAAGTTTGTGGGGCCATTTTCTTGATTAGTGATTAACATAAGAGGGTCAGCCCATTGTGGGCAGTGTCACCCTTGGGCAGGTGGTCCTAGCTTCTCTAAGAAAGAAGGCTGAGCAAGCCATGTAGAGCAAACTAGTAAGCAACACTCATCCATGGCATCTGTATCAGTTCTTGACTTGTGTTCCTGCTCTGGCTTCTCTTCATGGTGGATTGTAAATTGTAAGCTGAAACAACCCTTTCCTCTCCAAGTTGCTTTTGGTCAGGATGCCTATCACAGCAACAGAAAGCAAACCAGAATGGACATGTATCTTTCTACTGGTCCTGAGTAAAGATGGGTGTTAGGGTGGCTGATGCAAGGGGTGTTTGGTATCCTCAAGCCTTGGACATCTGCTTCTGATTCTGTATGACATCTTGTCAGGGTCCATGGCTTCTGTGGTTTGTCATCACCCCACCTCTCTTTTGAGAATTCCAGAGAATACAAACATCCCCACAGTTTGGAAGTTTTAATGACTCTCTTTTAAACATATGGGTTTTTCCTTTCTACAGAACAGGTCTTAGCTCTTCTTCAACATTCCTCTATGTAAGCTCTTGTCTATAAATGATATTTGCCTTCTTTTCCAGGTATCACCTCCAGATATTCCAAACAAGCTTCTCAAAGTTCAAAATATTTATTTGACTTTTGCCATTTTGCATGCCGGTTTCTGGGAATAAGAATCAAGTTTGTGGTCTTTGCTATAGATTTGCCACAATGTGATTAAATACCAACTTAAAAAAGCTTTAACCTCAACTCCTTTGTCCACTTTGTGCTGTCTTATTCTATAGGCAGCTCATTTGACAATGAGGGCAGACTCAGCCAGAGGGGTTGCTCAGAATAAATATATTCCTACAAATATATTTCTCCATCCAAATCCCATTGGTTCTTTTTTAAGATTTGTTTTTACAGTTTAATTATGTGTAGACACATTTGTATCATCTCTCTGGTTCTTCAGTTTTCCTTGCTGAATGCAGGGCTCTGTTGAAGACACAGGGCCTTATTGCCCAACCCTATTTAACATTCTGTGAACACCCTTTCCCAGGTCACTGAAGCAGCCAGGGACACAGTTCCTGTTACATTTATGCTTTGGTCTCTTGACTTTACCTTTCCCACGGCCTGGCAACCAGTTCACACTCAGAAACTGAAAAGCAGAAAAATAACCCTTTATCTGGGCACTAGGAATGATAACTTTCGAGACACGGGTTCAAAAGAGGAGAGTAGGACCTTCTAGGAGACTTTGGAGGTTGAAAAGGATGGAGGTGTGTGATAGGAGATGGCAGGCATCGATAAATAAAATGGAAGGCCCATAAAGCAAGAGTCTGATAATCAGCAGTTGTGCACTGTGAGCCTGGGGCATAGTGGAATTGTCAGGATACGCCTGTCATTCCAGATACTGAGTCCAAGGGTGGAGGTGACCTTCTCTAGGCAGCAGCTAGAATCATACAGGAATCGTTCTCACTTGATGGCCTCCTGATTCTTTTCTAAAGATATTTTAGTGTCCTTTGACTTGTAATTTTCTTTTTATGTCCAGTAGCATAGTTAGCACTGACTGGGCACACCCAACTTTTATCCCATCTGTCTCCAGTAAGAGTCTTCCGAAGCCAGGAAACAAAACCATCAAGTTGAATCCAGAGAACCTAAGTAGGGGACATTGCCAGTCTATGGTATTGCCACATTTTTTAAGGAACACCAAGTCCAGATTCAGGGTCCTTTCTTCAGATCAGCTACAGCCCAAGGGATCAAAGCTGGCCCCTTGGTGTCCCAGGCCTGAAAGCAATTAAGACAAAAATCATCAGCTAGACCCTCCTCTGGAGGCCCCTGCAGCAGTTGCCTTTACAAACTTTTAACAAAGAGCCTGTGGTTATGCTGGGAGCAATTACTGGAGTTTGGAAACATCAGCTCAGATAAAATTAGATTTGACCTGAGAGATTGTTCCAAACACCAACTCACCTGCCTTTAATGTTCTGAATCCTATCAAATGGCACATCGTTGTCTCTTCTCAGCTTTAAAGTCAGTGTCTTCATCAGAGAAATGAAAAAGACCTGCTTTTTTGTTAAGATCTTTAAAGCTCTTTTCTGGCAGGTGTTATAACAGGCTGACAGATGTGGTCTGTGATGATTTTATCAAATGCCAAAACACATGACTATGAGGGATTAGCTAAATTATCGTATGTAGAGGTACTGCCCAGAGCCACAGAATATTGCACAGGAAAAGTACCCTCTACTTTGTCCATTTAGAACCCGAGGGACTGAGAAAACACGGGACCTGCCCAAGGGTATGTTTATAAGATTCTGGCCAAGGCTTCAGCCACTTCCCCAGGCCTTCATAATGGTTTCTGATGTTTGAAAGAGAGAGATCACTACATGGAACAGACAGAATTTGACCCCTAAGACTTTGGTTTCAGAATCTAATGACATAGGACAAGGAAGGGAGACAGAGCCAGAGGACAGGAAGGCAGAAGCAGAGGGAAATCTAAGTCCTTCAGAGAAATGGGGCACCCATGGTCTTCACTGCTTTATCAACAGCATCAGCTCTATCTTTGATGCCCAGTAAAGAAGAGGAAATGGAGGCAGAGAGAAGAACAGATGTAAGTGAACGAAAGACAATCTCATTCTGGGGGTCTATGTACTTAGTAGTCACAACCTCAGGTTCAAGTTAAGGTGTTTTCCCTCTGAGGTGTGGTTTGTTTGTGAGTTCATTTGTTTTGGAGTTTGTTCGTTGTTTGGGATTTGTCTTTTCGATCCCTGAAAGGTCTGTTTTTCTGGGTTATTTTGTTTTTTAGAGGACAGAGGCTGAGGTTGCTAAAAGTCAAACATCTGGATAAATAAAACACTGTGAACTTTTTCTTTTGAGTAATTTTCCCAAGTTCACATAATAACAGCTTCAGCTAAAACAAAACAAAGAAAAAACAAGTTTTAAGTCTATCAAGACACAAAGTTCTGTTCTGCTGGCTTACTTGGAGCTCTTCCATTTCCTCTGGGATTTTCTGGATTACTTTGTGCTTGAAGAACATCTACTTTAGATACCTAGTATTCTTGGTTGTCTTTGATTTGCAGATCTGACTATAGGGCTGAAACTGATAATCACTCATCCATCTCATTTATCTACCCATCCTTCTATCACGGTACATCTTTTGGGAAACCCACTTTGCTATGTGGTTCTGCAGTGAGTTTGATTCTCTCTCTGGATTCACACTCATAATTAATAAGAAAAAGGTGCTGGAAATGTTACAGAGATTTCCATAGGTTACAGATCAGGGGCTTTACATTTGGGAGGTTAAAGCCTAATCAGTTAGAATAAGTGTAGGATTCCCAACAAAGCTTCTAAGACAACAGTTCTCAACCTGTGGGTTGCTATCCCTTTGACCTTTCACAGGAGTGGTTAATACCATCAGAAAATACAGATATTTACATTATGATTCATAACAGTAGTGAAAGTATGGTTACAAAGTAGGAACAAAATAATTTTATGGCTGAGGGTCACTTCAACATGAAGATCTGTATTAAAGGGCTGCAGCATTAGAGAGACCGAGAACTACTATTCTAATGTCACCATGACCTAAGGCCTCTCTACACACTCAACCCTCTTCTTATCATCATCATCCCTTCCCCCTTGTTAGCTTCACTGTGAACTTGACACAGCCCTGACTTACCTGAAGCAGTCTTAACTAAGGGATTATCAGGATCAGACTGGCCTGTGGGCATGTTTGTGGGGCATTTTCTTAACTGCTAATTGATATAGGAGTGCTCAGTCTATTGTGGATGGTACCATTTCTAGGCAGGTGGGGCTGGGCTGTACAAGAAGGGTAGCTGAACATAACTCTGGAAGAAAGCCACTATGTGACTTCCTCTGTGTTTTCTGCTTCAAGCCCTGCCTTAAACTCCTACCTTGGCATCCTGGGATAATGGACTGTAACCTTTATGATGAAAATAAATCCTTGTCTCACCTTGTTGTTTTTGGTCAAAGTGGTTCGTCACAAGTGAAAGCAAATCAGGACATACCAGGTATGCAAGTGAAGGGCAGTCTATTAACCAGAATTTGTGCCAACCAACATGACATGTCTCTTTGCCTACCACTGCCTCTGTAAAATACTTCTGATAAATGAATGAACAGAAGTTTGGAAGAGAGAAAATATATATAAAGAAAGGTAAGAGGTTTTTATTCCCAGGTCAAGAAGTTATACCACAGCTTATTTCTGGAACCTCTTAGGGTAAGGCTATCTATATTCTTTCACAGAACTGGTGACAGGATTATTAGAAACACCAGACAGGTAGGAGCAGATACAGTGGCTGATGATGAGGTATTAGAGAAAACAAGGCTTTCAGGGATGAAGAAGTGTGACTAGCTTTAAATTAGAAGGCCGAAATATGTAGTTCTACCTTTGTGTGTAACAGGCATCTCATCCTAGAGGGCCTTTCCAAAGAGTACCCATAGTGTAACAGCAGGATAATAACTCCCTGAAAGGTCCCCATGGTGCCAATAACCTAGGAGTCCTCTCCAGCTGACCAGGTCTAGATGCACAGCAGATGGTATGATTAAGTCTAAAATGACTCATGCTCATTTTTCAGCCTGCTGCTGGCCAGATCTTCCTTGTTGGTCACAGGTCACTGATCTCTGGATAGTCAAGTGCCAGGATGTGCAGTGGCTCATGTCACCTACTCTGGTTGGCTTTCCAAGATGGTAGGGCTCTGAAGGCAACAATCCACACTGCTGGCTGGGACTTGCTAAGCCTGGACCAGGCCTGCTCTGCTCTTCAAAGGTGAGCTTGAACTGGTGCAATGAGATTCTGATTCACAAAGCAATCTTCCCTCTGCTCACTATATCCTCTGGTTTTCTAGGAAGAAAGGGCTTTTTGTTTGTTGTTTGTTTTTAGCTGACATCCCAATCACAGTCTGTCATTGAAAGATGTCAAAGCAGGATCTCAAACAGGGCAGAAACCTGAATGGCAGGAACTGAAGCAGAGACCATGAAGGAACTTTGCTTAGCTGGTTTACTCTCAATGGCATATTCATCTTGCTTAGCTTGCGTTATATACAACCTAGAACCATCTGCCTAGGGATAACACTGCCCACAGTGGGCTGGGACCTCCCATATCCATTACCACCATCACCAACAGCAACAAGGCGCCACAGGCTTGTCTACAGGTAAATGGATGGAGGCATTTTGTCAAAGGAAATTCTTGCTCCCAGTTGATGCTAGCTTGTGTCAAGTTGCATAAAACCTAATCAAGAAGTAGATTTAATCTCACTGAACTTTAGAACAACTCTGAGTAACAACAGAAACTTTAAGAGTATTGCACAAATGAGGAACAGAGACAGGGAAGGTGACAACTTGCTAGAGGCCCTTTAAGTATCTGGTTGTATCATCTACATTTGTCAAATATGGAAGCTAGAGGTTTTAGTGACTGAATTATTTAACTGTATTAACACATCTATGACTTTCAGTTTATCAATACATCCTAATCTAAGAGATAAAAGGTAGCTGTCACTTCCTGGCACTACCCCTGCAGTGACTAGACTACTGAGAATTCCTCAAGTTTGGGTTTTTCCTTTAGAGAATTGATTGCTTCTAAAAACACAAAGATAGAGATATATCTGTTACTTTATCTCTGCTTAGAATTAACTTAGGAATTCAGTGTCAGAAACATGATCCATACTGAGGTACAGCCCTGTAAACTGGCTAAATTGGCAAGCATTGCTTAATTTTCAGTGAACTCTTTAAGTTCAGCTAAGAGGGAGTATAATGAAAGCATTCTCAATGCATCTGACTGATAGGAGACAGAGGAGTACAGCCAAGTGTGGAACAACTCACTTTCTTGTCTAAGTATGGGTGAAACAGGCTGGACCAATTAAGTCTCATTTAAACTATGATGCAGGGTGTTGTTTCTGTACCACAACTATTCCTATATTTGTATAAAGTATCAATCATCTTCATATTAAAGAAATCCCTAGGGCCTTGGTATTCTACGAAGATAATCTCTGTGGTAAGATGCAGGAGGGTAGAGTGATGTGCCCTAAGAGGATATGGCTTTCAGTCACCAGGCAGGATTCTGGCAGCTGCCTGTGGGAGTTCTTATGGGACAGCAAAGAGTCAGAATTTTGTCTGCTTTCTTGGTTTGGGCTGGAGAAATGGTTCAGTGGTTAAGAGCACTGACTGCTCTCCCAGAAGGCCAGAGTTCAATTCCCAAAAGTGGGTGGTATCTTCCCTGAGGTCCCTAGGATCACACTCCCCTCCTGTAAAGCTGCCAGGGCAAAAGGAGTCAGAGAAGGAGGAGGACCTCAGGAGCCAGCTACCCAGCTACCCAGCAAGTCATGAGTAAGAAACAAAGAAAGGTATACAGAAAAAGAAAAGGTAAAAGTAACTCACAACTGTTTGTAACACCAGGATCTGACACCCTCCCACAGACATACATGCGGGCAAAACACCAGTGCACAGTAAATAAAAATAAATATTTTTTTTAAAATGGAGAGTGTTTTCAAGTCACGTAACTGGGATCCACTGGGATACAGGGCTTCCATACTAGAGTAGGCTCTTATCTCTGTGGATTTTTGCCCCAGTATCTTTATTTGGTCTGTAAATGAGTAAAACCATTGTTTGTATTCCTCTGGGATTATTGATCATTAACCCTGGATTCAGAAGTTCCTAAATTTAAACAAATCTGGCCTTGTTCAATTTCTTTCTTAACAGCATTCCCTTATGTCTATGTATGACTGTCTACACTGCAAAGATCCTCCTCATGCTTCTCCTCTGGATTAGATCCTGCAGCCACCAGTTGTCAAGCACAGGGATGGGAGGTCTCCTAGGGTGGAGTGTGGAGGCATTGAGTTTGTGCTGCTGGTAGTCAGGACGATGCTGACACAGAAGAGACAAAACGCCAGAGATGCATCAAAAGTGGCCAGTACTATATTGAGTGTTTCAGAATCTTCAGGAGATTTTGGAGAGATTAAAAACCATCCATGTTATTGTGTCTTGTTTTGTTTTGTTTTTCCATAAATTCCCTTTAAATCATCCCCATTAGCTAATGGTAATACCAGCCTGGCAAATTACAGAGGCAGATAGTAATACGGTTGGAGAGAGATTTTCCTCTTAAAATGCACCTACTCCATGATCTATCATAGGGCTATTGGCAGAACACAAATTTGACTTCTAAAGAAAAGATGTGGAGACAATTACAAGAAACAGAAGAGAATAAGAAGGTAGATAAAAGATTTATGGGTAACTCTGATACTCCAAGGATTTCAAATAAGATTCACGAGGTCTCTGCTGGCAGAGACAAAACTATACGGATCAAATATCCTAGTTATTAATTTATGATGCATATAAAATAGAGTGCCTACCATGTGCCAAATGATCTGCTGAGCATTTATTGTGTTTATAAATTCAATGAATCTCACTGACAATTACATGAATTAGGAATTACGGTTATCCTATTTTACAAAAAAAAAGTAAGAGAAAGAAAAGAGAGAGAAAAAAACAAAGAAAGAAGGGAAGAAAAAAGGAAATGGAATGGGAGGAACTTCTGAGGCAGCTTGACCACACAAGTGTCACGACAAGCTTAATGAAAGCCAGACAGACAGCAGGCCCTTGCTGATACCTGGTCGTTCCAGGAATGGCCCAGGAGTGGACACCATCCAAGGAGGAGCCAGCACCTAAGAGGAAATACCTGATATCCCAAACATTTCCGTCCTGAGAAAGGGACATTAACAATAGAACAGATAATCTCCAGGTACAGGTCAACTTAAATGATCACTGGTACATGTTAAAACATCCCTAGAATTGAAAGCAGCCAATGAATTCATAACAGGTACTCCTAGTCTGAGCTTGGACCAATCCAAGGACTGTCACCCTGTAGCTCTGAAGCCCCTAAACCTCCCCCATAAAAATCCTTGCCTTATGCTGCTCAGGGTCCTTCCTATTCCACCACTGTGTCAGAGAGATGGAGTGACCAAGCTAGCCTGTCAATAAAGAGACTTTGTTGTTGCATCAGACCCAGTCTCTTGTGGTCTCTGGGGGTCTGGACTCTTGTCACAACACTCAGGGGGCTTGTCTGGGATCTCCAGGCCCACCATGTCTACCTCCATTAAGTCTTAAAGTGCCTACAGCAGGTTAACTGTTCATTTTCCAGGCAAAGTCTGGCTTTTAAAATCTCATTACAGAGCTCTTTCTATAAAGCCTGCAGGGTATCTAAGTGGATGTGGTGGTGGATAACAGCATGGGAAGCTGAAAGATATTCCGGGACCCTGCAGGTGGGTCAGAAGACCCTTCAGAGGGGGACTAGACTCCCCCTGGAACCTCTGAAAACACCAAATGAGTTGTGATCACAGGGCATAGAGCCTGTGTCTTATTCTGAAGTTTGTGCACAGCCTTCTGTCTTGTTTGTCTTTATCTAAATGAATGTTTTACTGTGTTCTGTGTTTGTCCTCTTGTGGCTAGAGCAATTTTAAAGCCATAAGCCAAGCTAATAGTCATCTTACTCCTTTAAAAATGTTCCTGGATCATTCTAAGGACTTTAAGAACCACAAATGTCATGCTGACATGGACAGGCTAAAACAAAGATACCTCAGGTCTTTGTGTAAGGTGAAATGTCCCAACCTTCAGACCAACAGGCACTCAAAGGGCATTTGTCATCTCTTCATTAGAGAAAAAACAATAAGGATGTCATTATATTTATGGGTGACCTGAATAACTTGACCAGAGGCCCTATATTTCCACCTGGGAGGGAATGATTCACTCTCCACCACTGGGTTAAACCTCTGGTTTCTACTCTTCCCAAGCCCACCACCAGTCACCAGTAGAGCCTGAAGCCAGCCAGTAAATTTTCTGTGTCTACTTTTATGTATTTTGCATTTACTAAATGGGCCCTTTGGAAATCCTTTTGTCTCAGATTTGGTTTTGTCTGTAGACACCAGAAGAGCTGTTTTGTTGTCTTGCATGTTATAATTTTGTTTGTTCTGCAGATTTACAAAACTGTAGACTCTTATTCTAGGATCTTTAAGTCTGACAATGTTTCCTTGGGAAACATTTTCTTTGCCTTCTGGTTGGAATGTCCTGCCTATATGAATGTGTGACTGCATGAAAATATGTAACCACAGTGTGTGTGTGTGTGTGTGTGTGTGTGTGTGTGTGTGAGAGAGAGAGAGAGAGAGAGAGAGAGAGAGAGAGAGAGAGAGAGAGAGAGAGAGAGAGAGAGAGACTCCAGATCAAAACTTTGGGGCCAAGGATGGCTAGAGGAAGGGACAGCTCTGAATGTCTTAGATTTCCCCACCCCCATCCACAATAAAAACCCTTGTCTTGTGCTGCTCAGTGTCCCTCCTACTCTACAGCAGTGCTGAACCCAAGGTAGCTTGTCAATAAAGAGACTCTTTGCTGTTGGATTGGACCTGGCCTCTTGGTGGTCTTTTGGGGAATTTAGAATGTGGGCACAAACGGACTAAACATAAGTCAAAACAAGTTTAGACTAGAATTCGAACCAATTCAGCAAGGTCAGAAAGAAATGATTCAACTCCTAATAGTTTGGTCTTAAGTCAGTCATGTCCTAATTCTTCTGAGATGTTTCCCAGGTATAATATTGGTGCATGGGTCCTGCGTCCACATGCTTAAATCATGAATTTAGTCGATATGTGCTAATGGAAAGTCTTAACTGTATTGAGTTCTCTAGATCCATCACAAAGGAAGGATTATAGAGGGACTTTGAAACTTTGAGCTAGAGAAGCCACTGAATATTGAGAGCTCAGAGTGCTGTTCTGTAGGAGCTTGGGAGATAAGAATGTTGAGAGTAATACAGATACTGGGGCCTGGCTTGTAAAATTTTAGTGGGAAGCAAAGATTCTACCAGGCCTTTTGTGCGAAAAATCTGTGGTGTTGGGTCAGCTGGAACTGTGATAAGCAAGATACTAGAATCACTGCAGTTAAAGCTTTGGTTTGCTGGGACAATCAATGCTGGTCATTTGGAGCTGAGAAATTAGTAGTGATTAAGAAGAGACCAGCACCATGAGATGAAATCTTCTGGGAAGTGTTTCCTTAGAACCAGCACACAGAAACTGTGTTCTAAAGATGGCCAATGTTGTACCTTGCACTGGAAACCAAACTTGGTAGTGTGTCACCCAGGTGGTACTGTTTTTAAAGGTATGAAGAGGTCACGGAGAGCAGTTGCGACTTTACCACAATGAGAAGCCACAAAGAGGCCATTGATGAAGGTACAACTGGAATGTCAGTGGAAGCCCCAGGATTTAAGGGGTCATGGAATAAATTGAGGCTTTGCACCATGAAGGGAGCTCAAGAGACACTATTGGTGAATGTAGCCTCGTGAAAGTGTAGCCCTGTTGCAGCAGAAGACTCCAGCATTTTGGGGATGCTAGTATCACAGGACAGCTGCCAAGAAAGGCAGCAGCCATAGAATGGAGCCAGCTGGAGTCTAGAAAACAAACTAATGTTGGTTGTTTTGACTCTTTTGGGGAGAGCTCCTAAATAAACCAGACACGTGAAGACTTATTCTTAATTATGAATGCCTGGCCTTAGGCTTGTCTTATTTCTTAGAAGGTTTTCTTAACTTAAATTATCCCGTCTACCTTTTTACCTCTGGGGTTTTATCTTTTCTTTTCCTGTATACCTTTCTTTGTTTCTTACTCCATGGCTTGCTGTATAGCTGGGTGGCTGGCCCATGAGGTCCTCCTCCTTCTCTGACTCCCTTTTCCCTGGCAGCTTTACAGGAGGGGAGTGTGATCCTAGGGACCTCAGGGAAGATACCACCCACTGCCTGCTAAATCCCTTTAAGCTTGCCCAACAACCCTAGATTGTATCCCCCTAACCTGGACTTCATATCCTGGCCTACTACTTTGGAAGAAGACTTCCTTTGGCTTCATCAGAGGATAAGCAGAATCTAGGAACCCCAGGTAAGACATTACCAACTACCCATTAATACTCTTTAAAGCCAGTCCAGCAACCATAGACTACCTCCCTCTCCTGGGCTCCATAGTAGATCCTTTAACCTGGGCACCCCTATAAGAGACCAGGCTGGTGCTACCAACTCCAGGAAGGTACTGCCCATTGCCCATCAAACCCAGACTGTACCCTCATCTTGCCTCCCTACCAGGTAGATCTAAGGGCACTAGGCCTACAACTTCAGAAGCAGACTTCAGGTTTACCAAAGTACAGGCTGGATCTAGAGACCTCAGAGGCCAGACTAGATATAGGGACCCCACTCCTCGCCCTCACTCCCTGGAGTTCCATATCCTGGTCTATAACTTTGGAAGAAGACTTTGGCTTTACCGGAGGCCAAGTTTGCAGCTAAAACCCAAGAGTGAATATTGCACTGGACTTGAAGACATACTAGTCATCAGAATGCTTGGCCATTTAGGCCAGAAGACCAGAAAAGATAAAAACCAAGGAACCAAACACCTATCTAACACAGACAAATGTAGAAATCAACACCTAGACCTATAATTGTCCCAGATCCAGATGTCTAAATGCAGGTATAAGAACATAATAAGAGAAAGGGCAATATGGCATCTGGAGCCTAGCATTCCTACAACAGCAAGACCTGAACAACCCAATATGGCTGAAGCACAAGAAAACAATCTTAAAAATGGTGAAGATAGAAGCCCTTAATGAGAACATGAAAAAAAAAATTCCTTAGAGAAATTGAAGAAAAGTCAAACAAAAAATGGGAATAAGTCAATAAACCCCTAAAAGAAAGCCAAGAAAAGAATAGATGAAAACTATTTAGGGTCTGATAATTGATATAGAAGCAATAAACAAAACACAAATCATGGGAATTCTGGAAGTAGAAAATTTGGGCAAGCATCAACAACAGAATACAAAAGATGGAAGAGAGATCTTAGGTGTTGAAAGACATGATAGAGGAAATAAAGGCATCAAAGAAAATGTTGTATCTAAAAATTCCTAATAAAAAACATCCAGGAAATCTGGGACAATATTACAATACAGAACACAAGAAAAATAGGAACAGGAGAAAAAGAATAAACCCAGCTAAAAAACCCCAGGGAATATTTTTAACAAAATCATAGAAGAACTTTTTCAATCTAAAGAAGGGCATACCTATAAAAATACAGAAGCTTACAGGATACAGATTGGATCGGAAAAGAAAATCCACTCACCACATAATAATCAAAACACTAAGCATACAGAACAAAAAATAATATTAAAAACTGCAAGGGAAAGAGGCCAAGTAGCATATAAAGGAAGACAATTAGAATCATATCCCAACTTCTCAGTGGAGGCCCTAAGTTCCAGAAGGGCTTAGACTGATGTCTTGCAGACTCTAAGAGACCAAGCATGCCAGCTTAGACTACTATACCCAACAAAACTGTCAATTACTATAGATGGAAAAAAACAAGATATTTCATCACAAAGTCAATTCTGAACAATATCTATCCACAAATTCAGCCCTAAAGATGGTACTAGAAGGAAAACTCCAACCCCAGGAAGTTAACTGTACCCACAAAAACTCAGGCAAAAAAATAATCACACATAAGCAAAACCCAAGGAAAGGATAAACACAAATACACACATACATACAGACACACATGCACACACATACATACACTATGGACAACAAAATAACAGAAATTAACAATCACTGGTCATTAACATATCTCAGTATCAATGGACTTAATTCCCCAATAAAAAGACACATGCTAGCAGAATGAATACAATGAACAAGATCCATCATTTTGCTTTATATGAGAAACACACCTCAACATGAAAGATAGACATTACTCAGATTAACATTTTCCAGTCATATGGACCTAAGAAGCAAGCTAGTGTAGCTATCCTAGTATCTACAGAGATGGAGAAGAGCTTTTCATATTCATCAAAAGAAAAATCCACCACAATGATGTGTATTCTGAACATCTATGGCCTAAATATTAGGGCGCCAGCATTTGTAATAAAAAACATTACTAAATCTTAAATCACACACAGCACCCCACACAATACTAGTGGGGTACTTTAACACCTGATTCTTACCAGTGAACAGGTCATTCAGAAACTAAACAGAGAAATAATGGAACTAACAGATATTATGACTCAAATGGACCTAACAGCTATCTACAGAACATTTTACCCAAACACAAAGGAATATACTTCCTTCTCAGCACTGGATGGAACCTTTTCCAAAAGTTGTCATTTTTCCAAAAGTTGTCATTTACTTGGCCACAAAACAAGTATCAACAGATACAAAAAAATTGAAATAACTCCCTGTACCTTTCAGGCCACCATGAATAAAGCTGAATTTCAACAACAACAGAAATAACAGAAAGCCTACAAACTCATAGAAACTGAACAACTCTCTACTGAATTAACACTGAATCAAGGAAGAGATGAAGTTAAAGACTTCCTAGAATTTAATGAAAATGAATGTACAACACACCAAAATGTATGGGACACATTAAAAGCAGTGCTAAAAGGAAAGTTCATAGCACCAAGTGCCTACGTGAAAAATTTGGAGAGGTCTCATACCAGTGACATAGAAATACACCTGAAAGCTCTGGAACAAAAAGAAACAGATACACCTAAGAGGAAAAGATGGCAGGAAATAAACTGAGAGCTGAAAAGAATAAAATAGAAACAAAGAGAAAAATACAAAGGTTCAATGAAACAAAGAGTTGATTCTTCAAAAAGTTAACAAGGGACTGAGAAAAAAAAAATATCCAAATCAGCAAAATGAGAAATGAAAAGGGAGACACAACAACAGACTCTGAGGAAATCCAGAGAATAATTAGGTCATATTTCAAAAACCTGTACTACACAACACTGAAAACTCTAAAAGAAATAGAAATTTCTTGATATATAACATTCACTAAAGTTAAATCAAGATTGGATAAACAATTTAAATAGACCAACAACCCAAAGGAAATAGAAGCAGTCATTAAAATTCTCCCAATCAGAAAAGCTCAGGGCCAGACGGTTTTAAAGCAGAATCCTACCAAACTTTCAAAGAAGGAATAATACCAATACTCCTCAAACTAGCCCACAAAATTGAAACAGAGGTAACATTGTCAAATTATTTTGACAAGGCCACTGTTATGAGGATACCCAAATCATGTGAAAACTCAGCAAAGGAAGAGAATTATAGACTAGTTTCATGCATGGACATTGATGCAATAAATAAAATACTGGCAAACCAAATCCAAGAAGACATTAAAAAGATCATTCATTATGGCCAATTAAGCTTCATCCCACTGATGCAGGGTTGGCTCAACACAAGAAAATCTGTCCATGTAATCCACAATATAAGCAACCTGAAGGAAACAAACCACATGTTTATCTTATTAGATGCTATAAAAGCCTTTGACAAAATTCAACACCCCTTCATATGATAAAAGTTTTAGACAGATAATGGATACAAGGGACATATCTAAATATAATAAAAAGCAATGTACAACAAGCCAATTGACAACATCAAATTAAGTTGAAAGTATCTCAAAGCAATTAGACTAAAATCAGGAACAGGAGGTTGTTCACTCTCTCCATACCTATCCAATATAGTACTTGAAGTTCTAGCTGGAGAAATAATATAACTATAGGAAATCAAGGGGATACAAATTGGAAGGGAAGAAGTCAAAGTATTATCATTCACAGTTGATTTGGTGGCATACATAAGAGACCCCAAAAATCTGTCAGGGAACCCCTACAGCGGATAAACACTTTTAGTTAAGTGGCTGAATACAAGGTTAACTTAAAAAAAAATCATTATCCCTCCTATATACAAATGACAAACGGACTGAGGAATAAATGAGAGAATCAACATTCTTTACAACAGTCTCAAAAAATATAAAATACCTCTGTGTAACTCTAACCAAGTCAGTGAAAGATCCATATGACAAGAATTTCTCACGGTTGAAGAAAGACGTAAGAGAAGATATTAGAAAATGGAAAGCTCCCCCATACTCAAGGATAGGTAGGACTAACAGGAAAAAACAGCAATCTTGCCCAAAGCAATCTACAGCTCCAATGCAATCCCCACCAAAATTTCAATATAATTATTTACAAACCCTTGCAAAAAAAACCCCAATATTCAACTTCATATGGGAAAACACAAAGCCTAGAATAGCAAAGCATAATTCTGTCTAATAAAAGAACCTCTGGAGATATCATCATGATCCCGTATTTCAAGCTACACTATGGAGCTATAATAATAAAAACTGCATAGTGATGTAATAAAAACAGACAGGTGGATGAAAATGGAATCAAATAAAAGACTCAGACATAAGTCCACACACCTATGGATACTGATTTTTGACAAAGAAGACAAAATTATACAATGGGAATAAAAAAGAACCTTCAACAAATGGTGTTGGTCCAACTGGATTTTGGAATGTAGAAGAAATAAATCCACATCTATCACCCTGCACAAAACCCAAGTCCACATGGATCAAAAGCCTCAATATAAATACAGAGACACTGAACCTGATAGAGAAATTGAGAAGTAATCTTGAAAGCACTGACATAGGAAAAAATTTCCTGAACAGAACACCAATAGAATAGGCATTATATTGACAGTTAAAAATGGGACCTCATAGAATTAAAAATTTCTGCAAAGCAAAAAGACACAGCCATCAGTAAGGACAAAACAACAGTCTATAGAATTGGGAAAAAAAATCTCCCGAACTCCACATCCAACAGAGGGCTGATTTTCAAAATATATAAGGAACTCAAAACACCTGATATCTACAAATAAAATAATCCAATTTAAAATGGGGTAAAGTCTACACAGAGAATTCTCAATAGAAGAATCCCAAATGGCTGAGGAACACTTAAGGAGATGTTCAACAACCATCAGGGAAATGCAAATCAAAATGTCTCTGAATCTTCCACCTGTCAGAATGGCTAAGATGAAACCACAAGTGACAGCTTGTGCTGGTGAGGACGTGGAGCAAGGGGAGCACTCCTCCACTGTTGGTGGGAGTGCAAACGTATACAACCACTTTGGAAGTTGGTCTGGCAGTTTCCCAGATAATGAGAATCAATCTTTGACAAGATTAATGAGAATCAACAAGGCCAATCAGTAGCACCCTTCCAGGGTCTCTGCATCAGCGCCTGCCTCCAGGTTCCTGCCCTGCTTGAATTCCTGTCGTGACTTCCTTCAGTGATGGACTATGGTGTGGATGTGTAAGTCAGATATATATATATATATATATATATATATATATATATATATATATATATATATATTGTACTTTTAGTCCTGCTGTTACATCGTAGCTAAGAAACCCTGTAGTAGTGGGGTTTCTAGGTCCCGGGAGGCCAGAGACCCAGATTCTGTAGTGCCAGACCTCTTAGCCACCCGCCGCTGCTCAGGCCCCCAGAAATGACTCAGATACTTATATTAACTTTATGCTGTTTGGCCTATGGCTCAGGCACATTGTTAGCTTGTTCTTACATCTTAAATCAACCCATTTCTATTAATCTGTCTGCCACGTGGCTCGTGGCTCACCTGTGCTCTTACATGTTGCTCTTGTGGGCTTCAGCTCGATCTGCCTCTGACTCTGCCCTTCCTTTCCTACCTATTCTGATTTCTCCTCCTACTTCTTCTATGGTGCCTGTCATGGCCCAAAACAGCTCCTTTATTTAAAGATTGAGATTCACAGCATACAGAAAGGCAATTCCACATCACTTCCCCCTTTCTGTCTAATCAAAAAGGAAGGTTTCAATTTTAACATAGCAAAGTTGTATATAACAAAATAGCTATCAAGCAAGAATTACAGTTACAATATCTAGTCTATTTGTATTTAGCAAAATTAAAGAAAATACTCTATCATCTACCTTACTTATCTTTATGAATCTAAAGTTTCATATCCAATATACCTTTCAAATGACTAAGAAAAACTGTACCTATAACTATCTAATCTTCAACTACATCAAAGACCACAGAAAGGTATATTTACCCAAGTAAACCAGAAGTGCAAGCGACTTCTAAAATCTAGAAAGGACAGAGATGACACCTATCTGCTTGGATAGTCACCCAAAGTTCCTTTATAAAGTTGGGGCATCCATCTTCAGCCTACAGGCCCAGAGTCTCTTTTCATTTCAGTGAAGCAGGAAATCTGCTCTGCCCATTCTGGCACAGTTCATCAGTTGCTTCTCCTTGAGTCCTGAAGAATGTCTTTACAGTTTTCTCTGTAAAGCAGGAACCTGAATGACCATCTCGGCTTGTTCTGCCAAAGTTCAGAGGTCATCTTCCTATGGAACCTGCACGACCAGTTTAAACAGCATACTGTCAAGCAGTCAATATAAGAATAGGTTCTTCTCCAGTGGCTAACTATTGTCACAAATAGACTCCATATGGAGTTTCTTCAATGCCCATTTTTCTCTTGAAGAAGATTGGTGCTGCCAAGAGCAGACCTGTCTCACTGTCTAGAAAAGTCTAAGTTCTTAAAACACTTAAAATGCTGTATTCTGTAGGTCTTAGAAGTATTTGAAAATTACCTACCTAATTGAAATATATTTTTGTATACTTAAAAATCCTAACTAACCTAACTATAAGTTTGATTATCAAAGGTGACTATTAACCTTCATTTCTTAATTATACATTATAAGTTTAAATCAGTTACATGAACATCATACCTTAAACAAGAATAGAAAAACACATACAGCATAACAAAATTGACCTTAAATTTGTATCAATAAACCAAAATCTATATCAATGTAAAGCATTTTGAGATTAACAGCTGGTTTCTGATCTAAGTACATTCAATAATCTAATTTTTAAACCCTAACCAGGACAATTATCCTTTGATGTTAGAAATCAGGAAACCTGATAAAATGTAGACTTTTGGGGTCCAGATAATATTCTGATTCTTAAAGTGAGGCTGGTGGCATGATTATATGCAGTTTGTCAAAACGGTTAGGTGTAGTTGTACACCTTTCTAAATATGCTTTCTGAAGCACTTATGTCTGTGTGCTTGCATGCACACACAGACACATATACATGCATCAGCCTCTGCTGCTCAAAGAAATAATTAGACTCCCTTTAGCAGCTCCTGAGAAATCTAAGCTCCCCACAGGAATGCCTATTAAAATTTCAAGATTTTAAAAAGATGCAAACTTACAGCACTCTCTTAGTTCAGTAGTCAAATCTGTGTCTAGTACTGGAGGGAGCTTTCTGTGCCTCTCAAGACTGCTGATCTAGGGTTGCTAACAATCTTAGCACACTGCCTGCCTGATGCTACAGGCAGGTTTGCCTTTTAAAACATGTAAAAAGGTTTCTTTTGCCCAGAACAAAGAGAAAGAACTGAGATCAGACTCAAGTCTTTGTACAGACTGAGTTCATGCTCCACTACTGAGGACCCCCCCCCCCCCAGCACACATGCACACATGCCCTTTCCACATTTTTAAAGTTAAAGTTATGCCAACTGAGATAACAATTCTCCCTGAAAAAAAAAATAGACTATCTAATTAAAACCCGGCATCAGGCATGGAAAGTCTCCTCTCAAGTTCTGGGTAAAGAGCATCTAAGAGAATCCCCAAACAGTATTCAGTATTGCTATTGGTCATGGTGCCCTCCAGAAAAAGAAGGTAAGACCATATTGCTTATGACATCACACACCTGGCACACAGGGCTTGCAGGAATCTATCTGGATCTAACCTTAAAGCCTTCTCCTTGAGGACCAGACCTTGTAGCTTCAGAAGGAGCCATGCAAACTGTCAATGGAGAAAAGCAATCAGTAGTCCTGTCTACACTGCCAATGAATCAATAATGACCAGCACAGCAAGATATTCCTAAACCTGCCTTGGTGGGACTGCCTTGGGTTTACCAACAGTCACCTAGCAGGACTTGCGGCCCAATCAACATAAGGAAATTCATGTTTGGCACTATAAATGTAGCAAAGCACCTGCTGATTGCTGAGGTCATGGACCCTGGAGAGGAACCTATTCTTAAACCAGTATAATCTGTGATTGAATTATAAATATTATCTTCATATTCATTGGCAAGTGTATCTCACTCAAATCTCTCATCAAAGAAGCTTCATTTTAGCAGCAGACAGATCAATATAGAAATCCACAACCTGTCAAAATGCAGAGATCAACTGAGCACGGGGTGCCCATTCCCAATTAATACATTAACACTACAACTCCTTAAGGCTCAGGTAATTTTAAAAAAAAAGAAGGGCTAAAAAAGAGATTGTAAGCTCCAGAGAACCAGGATGTCTGCTGTGATACAGAGTCTTCTAAAACTAACGTAGATGAAGGGAGAGGTAGGTCTGGGAGGGGTGGGGGGGTGTATTGACTAAGATAAATTATATATAATTCACTAAGTATATATATATATATATATATATATATATATATACACTTTTATACATATCAAAGTGGAAACCGAGCTCCTGTGGTTACACAGGGGCAGACAGCAGGGACTCCTCCTTTTCTCCCATCCTTGATCTCACCCCAACACTGAAAGCATTTCAGTTGCTACGGCTGCTAAATTAAGAATCTGATTCTTATCTAAGTTCAGGAGGATATTTTGGCCGTGTCGACAGTCTATCTCTGCCTAGTTTCCTTCATGACGTTTGTTTGTTCCTTCTTAGAAACGTGTTTTCTGCCGTGTGTATTTTCTCACGACATATTGTCTGCCTCCCAATGCTTGTCAAGTCTGTTGATAATTTCAAATGCTATCTGGTACTGTTTTCTATGCCTTTTGTTAGGAACAGTTAAATTATTGGCATGCTACCTTAGGAGAACTATGAAATCGTATATATATTAAGCTGAGTTAAATAAGTCGCACAAAGAAGGATATTCATACACACACACCAAAGTAATTTATATTCTAATACTTGTATTTCATTGTCAAATTGTTTGAATGAAAATGTTCTATTTATACTAAAGTTTATATGTTTGCATTGTAAAGTGCCCTACAAGAAAGAAAAATTTTAAAAAAGCAAAAGAAGCAAAGAACAGTATTCCCACAAAAAACCAGAATTGTAACAAGAATATATAGGGTAATTAAAAATAGCAACAAATATAAAAAAAGGATTGATGGCTTTACCAGTCATCAAAAAGGAGGAAATTAAAATATTATGATTTATTAGTTGTCCTATTTTAATATGATGTATTATTCATTCTTTGAAAACTTTGTATATATATACACACTGTATTTTGATCATGGTTACTTCCCATCATTTTTTGATCAAGCAACCTTATAGTTTATTTACCTGAAAGAATCAGAACTAGGATCTCAAAGTCATAGCTTTACTCCTCCATCCTCACTGCTGTGTTGTTTACAATGTCCAAGATGTGGAAACAATCATGTCTTCCAAAAGATAAATGGCCAAAGAAAATGTGAGCTATTCAAATGGAGGGGTAAATTCTTCAACATGTTAAAGGATGACGGAAATAACTGAATTTGTTACAACACAGATGCCCTTTTAAAACATTAAGCTGAATGAGTCACACAAAGAAAGATATTGACGTGATGCTCTGATATGTGCTGTCTAAAGTAGCTTAACTTGGCTGGGGTGTATTTCAGAGGAGTACCACTGGCCTAGTATGTGCAAAGCTCTGTGTTTAGTTCTTAGCACTGTGGAGTGTGTGTGTGTGTGTGTGTGAAGGTAGGTAGGTAGGTAGATAGATGATAGGTAAAGATAGACAGACAGAAAGACAGATAGATGATAGATATAGACAGGTAGACAGAGATAGAAGATATAGAAAGACAGATATAGATAGATAGATAGATAGATAGATAGATAGATAGATAGATAGATAGGCAGATAGATAGGTAGATAGATAGATAGGTAGATAGATAGATGATAAAGACATCATACAATAACTGATCATAAAGGAGTAGGTGCCAGTTGGATAGATGTGGGTGCTGTGATTTATTGAATTAATATTATAAAAGGGGAAAAGTTCCCGAGATGTGCTGTACATTACAGTTTCTGTTGTTAAAATGTAAATACTGTGCACTTAAAGTTTTCCTGATGGTATATCTCATAATAAACATTCTTGGTCCCCATAAGAAAAATCAAAGGGACACAGGAAAATTTTCAAAGTGATAAATGCTATGTTTACTATGGTGATTGTATCACAGTTGTATATATGTGTCCAAGCTCATCAAAATCTAGGCCTTACATATGTATAATTATTTGCATATAGATTATACACATCTAAATAAAGCTACAAAAATCTTAAGCAATGAACAGATGGAAGAAAAACCTCCAGAGAGAATGATTTCTCAAAAGTCAAGAGAAAATGTGCCCATGAATGATAGGCGTTAGTTCAAATGAATATTTTTAATCTTCAAAATATTAAAGATATGGAATATTACCCAAACAGGCAATTTCATACATTGTTGGTGAGAATAGAACCAGAACATTCCGTTTAGTAAATGGCAAATTTTTCATCTTTAAAATGTCCATTCTTCTTCACACATTCATTTATAAGCTTTGGCGCTGTGTCTCCTACAGAGTGTGAAAAGTGTGAAAAGGACCAGATAAAAGGATATTCCTTGCAGGTTTGCTCCGACAGAAAAATGGAGCAGAATGTAAACATGAATCAACTGGAAACTTAAGAGTAATAGTACGCCATATCAACTTGTTCATTGTGAAAATAAGGTAGGAAAAGAAAATGCATAGTGTAATGTAATTCTACAAGACAAACAAACATTTGTCTGGGCTGAAACAGTAGAACAACCATGCAGAAAACCTTTATTTGGAAAGAGTGTGGCGACAGAGAACGCCACTTTCTGCTTTAACATATTTTTGTTCAGTCTGAATTTTTACAATATGTTTTGAAAGCTGTTGAAATAGAGAAAGACAATAAAGGCGCTTTTTTTTTTTAAATACTTTAGAATATGCTCCAAATGCTAAAAATGTTATGCCTGATTGCTGGGAATTTGAATAATTTTAAATATTTCTTTTTTTTGTGCCTTTTGTACTTTGAAAATTATCTACCATGAATATCTTCTCCTTTTCAAGTCAAAAAAGTAGGTAAAATTTTAAATAATTAGATGCAATTTAAAATGTAGCATATGGACAAAATCTCCTAAAAAATCGTGCACAGCATAAAGCTTCAAAAGACTTACACCTAAAAGCTAATGGTAATTAAATGGGTGGAGGGAGAAGAGGAAAGTTTCCTCATGCGCAATCAGCAGCTGAGTGATTTGAAGATCAATGGTTGGAATGACAGTAGATTCGTCATTATTATAATTGATGTGCTCATTAGTACCTAAGCTCTCTCCCCTGGTTTCTTTCAGACTTGCTATTTCCATGCAACAATGTTAATTATGGTGATAAAGCACTGGAGTGAATGGCGAGAAGCAGAGCCAATGGTACCATGGAGACAGCCCTACAGAATAGGAAATTCTCCAGTCCATTGTATCCTACCTCCTGCCTTAAGACAAGTAAATTCCTGAGCCAAGAGGAATTACTAGTGCCTTTGCTGAAGAAGATCCAGAAAACATTCAACAACCCCCTACAAATAAATCACCTCACAGTTCATCAAGTAGTTGTCTACATGACATTTCCTTCTTCTTTTATATACAAAAGAAATGGGCAGATATTGTGAGCCAGCACTTTTTACATCAAACCCCTAAATATCGAAGTTTGTTTTTGGAAGGAAGTGGATAAAGGGTGAGAAGCGTGAGCAGGCTGAAGTTCCCAGCCTATGAGGCATTTTTGTCTTTCAGAATCTCTTCGCCTTAAAGATGACTGTCGTTGCCATCATGCTGGTGCTCACCACCAGCTTTTGTAAGTGGCCCAAGCATAAATTAAAATCATTTATCATATATCTCCTCACAGAACAGATTTTTTTAAATTCTCCATTCTAAGCCATAGCTTGGTCATATAAACATGATTAAAGTCTGAAAAGATACAGCAAGAGCTTGAAGGGTGCTTAAATCTAAAAGGCTGAACTTGTACTGCCTGATTATGGTTAATTTTTTTCTAGGTCCTTCAAAAGAAGTGATACAATTTTTAGCCATGCTACTGATGTTTTGTTGCATATGTAGAAGCCTCCTTCACCTGAGGAACATTTTTTTTTTCTAATGGATATTAGAGTGTTGCTCTTTACTTAAGATGTTCTTTTACCGCAAGAATAATTGTATGCTGATTTCACATTCTTTGTTCACATCATCTGCTATTTCTCTAACTAAAATTATCTCCCTTCTTCTTCTGTCTTGTTGAAAAATGGCTCCAATTTGTCTGTACGTTGTTTGTATGTTTTCCACTTCCTCACAGGATCAGGTCTCATCTTCAGCTGTTACTAAAATGTTAGTTCTATCACCACGTCCTTCCACACTCACTTCATCATACCCTATCTTTTCAGTTAGAACTTTCTCATCATATGTATATATTTTATTAAGTACCAGAAAGTAATGACTTACACACTCTGTTGAGAAGCCACAAATCATTTCCTAATGATTTGTCCTTGATTCTAAAGTGCAGCATCCAGATATAAGCTCTTATTGTCTTTGGGGGGGGGGGGAAGCTAGGTACAGAAAGTAAAATCAGGACTTACTTTAAGCACAGGCTACTGTCTTTACAAATAGTCCCTGGCCACTTCCCATCCTCCGGGATCATCCTACAGGATTTCCCATAAATATGTGTAAGAGGAAAATTTTGTGAATTATAAATAAGAATAATGATGGGGAAAATAGACATCTGTGGTCAAATCTATTTCAGAAACAAGGTCATTGAAAAGGTGAGTTTATTGTGCCAATATTCAGATGTTCAGATACTTTGAGTTCACTATGAGTTTCTATGAACTGGTTGGACCTAACAGGCACTAATTCCCAGACTTTACTGTCAGTGATAAACATTTTAATGGACGTACTAGCCAAACATTTCCTGGAAGATACTTTGAAAAACAGTGTTCTAATTTTTGTACAATTCTCTTTTTCACTCACCCAAGCTTTTCTCTGCCTACACACATAAAATGAGAGTCTTAACGTGACAAACCTGTTACAGAATGCCAACTCCATAGGAGTGTGCAGAAAAGCCTTGGAGGATACAGGGACGAGCATAAGCCAGGATCAGATGTGTATGCTAGACACCTAGGCACAAGTGCTGCTCGTTATCCATTGCAAAAAATGGGGCTCAAAGGGAAAGATGCATTCAATAATAGCAAGAAGATGTTCAGGTATAAGGGAGGTTCCTAGTCCTTCTTCATTCCATGCACATACAGCAGAGCAACCTAGAAGAAATAGCTACAGTATTTGAGAAATATCTGAGCAAGTTCTATCATGTCACAGTTGCCTTGGTCTGACATAGTTCTTAGATTCTTGTAACATTCAGAGAACGAGACAAGAAAGGGCTAAGGGACTCATTGATTTCACTGTGTTTAGAATCATGGGAAAGTAAGCCTGAGTGGTAAAGCAGCTGCAGATGAACTGCCCAGAAGGGCTCCATCAAGTCTGGAACCCAGCTCCCCTGTGTTCCCCAGGCTAGATGTTGATACCTAATAAATAACTTAAAAAAAAAAAAAAGAAAAAAGATTGAAGAATGTCTCAATCTAGGGCTAAAGAGATGGCTCAGCAGTTATGATCACTGACTGCTCATCCAGGGGACCTGGGTTCCATTTCCAGTACCCACATCACAGTATAATAATGTCTCTAACTCCAGTACCCTCTTCTGGCCCTACCAGCAATGCACACAGGGTATAGGGACATAGAGGCAAGCAAAACATATAATAAAAATACACAAATCTTAAAAAAAAAAAAAGACCATCTCTGTCCATTTTCTGTTGCCCGCAACACAATAGCATAGAAGAAGTGAGATGTGATGGAAGAAGGTGGCTTTGGCACAAGTTCTTATGTGAGTTCAGGCCTTCCTGTGACACCACCCTGAGGCAGTCCAGGGTATTGCAGAACAAAAAGCAGAGAGTATCCATCAGAGACATACTCTTGAGAAGGTCTGTGAACCTATTGACCTAACTTCTTAAAGAAGTTACCTATTTTTGAGGGCTGAGTCCTAATCACCATGTAAAGGTGACTCTAGATTGGACATTAATTGTCAAAATGCATTTTAGAGAGAACAAAGCAGGTATAAATAACAGCAAAGACCAAATACTTAAACAAGAAGACTTGATTACAAACATGGTATCATTCTAAAATAATTGCAAAATTGAAAGCATTTTAGCCTCCCCATTTGATCAGATAAAAAAGTATGATTTTATCAATCCATTAAAAAGAGTATTTACTGAGAATCTGCTATATAATGGGCATTCTATCCGGGACTTGGAGTTCAGTGGACAATTTTGGTACCATCCCATCATCTTGATGGAGAAGACAGATGCTATCAAAATGGTCATATAAGCAAGTATTGCTGGGTTGATTCTAACAAAGCATGTTAGACATATATAGAGACAAAGAACATTGATATATAATGGCTAAGCAGAAATAACAGTGAACCACAATTCCAAAAGTTAAAAGATCTTAAAAACAAAACTATCTTTGTAATCACCATTGTTGGTTTTCTATTGCTATAATAAAAACACTGCTCAAAAACAACTTGAAGAGGAAAGACATTATTTGGCTTACAGCTTACAGCCCATCATCAACAGAAGCCAAAGCAGGAACTCAAGGCAGGAGCTGATGCAAAGACTGTGGAGGAGGCTGCTTACTGGCTTGCTCCCCATGGCTTGCTCAGCCTGCTTTCTTATACAGATCAGGAACCCTGCCCAGGAATGGTAGACCCTACAATTGACTGAACTCTCCTACATCAATTAACAACTAAGAAGATGCCCCCACAGACACTCCCTGAAGTTAGTCTCAGGGAGGCAATTCCTTAGCTGACATTCCAGCTATGTCCAGGTTTGCATCAAACTGACAAAAACAGTAACAGTTACTTAGGAATGCCACCTGTCTGAGAAGTGGCAGTAGAACTGATAATTAGCAACAGTTTTTATGTCTTGAAAGGGGCTCTGGGTTATATGTAGCCTATAAGAATGGTTTTGAACTAATTTCCTATTTGGAAAAGCCCAGTGAATGTCTCACCAGCTTTAATCAGGGAGCTATTATTGTAAAAAACAAACAGATGTACAGTGAACTTTAGTTGAATTTCACCTCTGAGGTAATAGGTGGAGATGTGAAGAGGGATCTCTTTGTCCCATAGTTTGTTTAATGTTTATAGGAGACTTTTTATTAGATCATGAAGGATAACTCAGAGCGTGTGAAGGGGTAAAACCCATAATGTTAATTTCCACAGATTCATGGAAAGACCTGCTCTGGGATGTCTTTCTGTATGCTGTGAATACGCTTTGTTATTGGTTAGGAAGGGGACTGTTTTGGCCTATGGCAAGGCATTTTAGAAGCTGGTGGGAAATCCAAGCCTAGATAAAGGGGAAGGAGGGCAGAGTCAGAAGGAGACACTTCTAGTTGCTGATTCGAGAGCTAGCTAGCAATAAGCCTGAACCATAGCCTGAACAGTTTGCTTCTGAGTCATTATTTGGAACCAAGTAGGGCTGAGGGTCCAAACCTGGTAGTTAGGCCTAGGCAGAAATATCAAACTACAAAGGCCACCATCCCAAATCATCAGGATCAAATTAATTAAATCAAGTGATTAATTAAAGCTGCCTTTTAATTCATATACACTGGCTGCCTCGCCCTAAGGTATATGTGAGAAGAACAGGTTTTTCGTTTGTTTTTCTTGTTTTATAGGGCTCGGTGATCGAGGGTTTCTAAATAGGGGGCCTGGCAGGCAAAATGGGTGGAGTTACAGGAGCAGAACATGGGCATAACAAGTTAGTCATAATGACCTCCTGAAACAAAAACATGATTGCAAAGTGTTCATAAGGTAGACATAACAACAGGTTGTCATAACAACAGGTTGTCATAACAACCTTTTGAAACAAGAGTAAGATTGCAAGATGGTTATAACTTTTTGAAACAAAGGCATGTTTGCTACTTCTTGGAAGAGCCCGTACAGACCGTTGGTAGTTAAGGTGACAAGTAGGGCATAGTCCAATTCTTGGGAAACAGAGGTTTAATCATCAACAGGAGCAAACTTAGTTTGTCTTTACTACCAGATGGCTTTTAAGCCAAAGATGGAGGCAGGCTGATTCATCAATGTCAAGCTGAGAGAAGGCCTTACTTTGCCATTTCTGTGTACTTACAGAAATGCTAGCTTGTACTTCCTGAATTCTACCAACTGTGAAACAGAGAATCAGGCACCTGGTTCTAGCTTGTCACCCACTCGGCTCTCTCAGTACCACCGGCTGTGTGTACCATTAGCACTGATATTTCTCACCTATGTGGTCTGAGGAGACTCATAACTATTTCCCTTGAACCTGGTGTGTGGTTATGGAAAGAGACCACAAAGCCCCCGCCACATGGAGTCTGAGTTCTCTTTCTTTTAAACCCCCCACTTGCAAATTAAAGCGAATCACAAGCTTTAAGTCTCTGACACGTCAGTAAGAGCTCAGGTAGTGCCTCCCTCCCTGTCTTCTGCTTTATAAGTGGTCTTTTTTTCCTCACTAACCAAATATTGCATCCTGATTCACCTGGATCTGAGTCGCATCGTGGGTAAGCTGAGGACCAGCGCAGGAGGTGATGACTGAGGTTCATTTTAGCTTAAGCCTCTCAGGAGTCCATCCCCATAATAGACGCACCGCCGGAAACTGGGACTTCAGTGACGTTGGCCTGTAGGAGTGAATTCCAGGAGGCTTCCCAGCATCACCCCTGACCTATGCAAAAATAAGAAGAAATAAATGATTAAAAAGGGGCTGGCATTGCAAGTGTGCATGCCTGCCAACAATTCGCACACAGTTGGGGGGCGCTCTGCTGGAAACCAGCATTTCATTTGCGGCTTCATTTGCAGTAGAAAAGTTGCTATGTGTAATAATGTCAGCCACTGACAGTTGGGAATCAGTGGCTCCTGGAGAGAAGCACCACCAAATAAGCAATTTTCACTTCGCAAGTCAGAATGACCCTGGGAGCTAGGTGCCGGAGGGGAAAGGAAGTGTGGGTGTCTGTTGAGGCAGGTTTGGGCAGGGTGTCCACAGGGCTTCTGATGGCTGTTTCTGGCCTGCAATTCTTGCCACTTGCAAGCTCTTCACACCACAAACACATCGCTTTTGTGGTTTGAGGAAATCTCAGGAGCCTCCCCATCTTTCCTAGAGGCAGAGAAAGGAGTGAGGACGGCAGGCAATGGAAATAGCAAGTGGAGGAGACAGCTGTATAAAGCAACTAGAGCCTCACGTGGCCCCAGGAGTGCTGGTCATCTCTCTCAGACCTGCCACAAGCCAGACAGCCATCACAGCTATCTGACCTCTCTGGATGCAGATGGTGCAGGTGGACGACAGTAGACAGACTTCCTTCCGTTTCTCTAACGTTCTACACTCAGTTCCTCTAAACTCGGGAAATGTGGAGAGAGGGAAAGGAGAAGGAGAAGGTGGGCAGCATGTGAGTGAGCCTTCGATCGCGAGGGGGAACAGGAAGGCTGCAAAACAGAAAACAAACACACATCCGCGGAAGATATCTCTCCCAGAGCGCTAAGTTCTCTAAGGTAATCATGATTACCGTCATTATCATAAACAACTGAAGTCCTAATTAACTTTGTAAAGGGCAGCATCCTGCCGATGACTCAGAAATGCCCTTCCTCCTATCCACTTTCTGCTCTGAAACCCAGGAGGATCCCTCCCCTGTGAGCACACAGCTTCTTCTCTTCACAGAGACCCCCCCGCTTTGGTCATCTCAGGGAAGAAAAGGGAAGTGCTCAATTACCCTACTTGGGCTGTTAATCTAGCGAGATGGTTTTGGGAGGCTCAATGTGGAACGATCTAGATAATATGAGCCGGGCCTGTAGAGAAGGTTCTGGGCACCACACCCTCCTGCTCTGAGGTCTTAGCACTGTGTTCAGTCTGAGGGGTCACACTTGCTAGCTGCTTCATACTGGAGAGATATGTATGGATTTAAAATGTACTTGTTCTTGGAAGACGTTCTTGCTTCTCTGCTCTGTTAAATCACTCTCCACCGGCTCAGCTGAGCGCACCGCACTGACAGCTGTTAGCTAAGCTGACCCCCAAGAATCTGCTGATGGTTGATACTTTGTTTCTCTCAGTATCAACTCGACCATCTTTCTTCTCCAGCTCTGATGTGGAGTATGGTGGGTCTGAATTTCAGACCTTTAGCAGTTTCGTATATTGTTCTCAGGAAGCCCAGAATTCCTTGCACTCATGCAACACAGAAAATATCTGGACATCCTGTCTCATGAGGACCCTTCTGCTTTATTTAGATTCTAAATACAGATTCTAGAATATTTGCTGGGGCTGTGAGATGCACTGCAGGACAATCGCGGCAATGAGGTCAGATTCCAACTTTTGCAAGGAATTGACAAGCGATTCAAGCCATGCCACTTCTCACAAAGGCCTGCAAGTCACTCGGAATTACACGTTTAAATAAATAAATAGATAAAAATATTGTAAGAAAAATCCAAATTCAAAATAAGCTAATACTAGTGATTCAGATGACCGGGATCATATCAGCATGTGGCATCATGATGCGCACTGGAAAGCAAGGTGGATGTGAAGTAATGAACAATGAGAAAGGAAAACCACCCCAGAAGCCCAGATGAGAAACCAGGCAGCTGACTCTTTTAAGAAGTGTCCACTGGGGGATTTTTAAAGCAGTTCTCTGGTTACAGACTGCATGAGAATGCACCCAAAGAAACTCTATAAACCCAGAAGTGACTTAAAGTGAAAGCTAACAACGTCCTTAGGTAGCCATTGAGAACAGTTGCATTTGTAAAGGATCTATTTTGGTTTCTGGGTTTTTGTATTGTTTCCATTCTGTAAAATTGCCCCATAGCATTTAAAAATATATATAAATATAGCAAATTTTGCTACCATTTATTGTTTTCATGGAGTAAGGAGCCTTGACTTCTTGTTTTTTTTACAATTTTTTTTAAATAAAAGATTTTTTAAAAATTTAATGTGTGTGAGGGTTTTATTTGCATGCATTTAAGTACATCACGTGTGTGCTGGGTATCCATGGGAGTCAGACAAGTACATTGTATACCCAGATCTAGAGTTATGGTTGACTCTGGGCCACCATGCGGGTACTGAGAACTGAATCTGGGTCCTCTGCAAGAGCGGCCAGTACTCTTAACTGCTGAGCCATCTCTCCCCACCCAGTCCACGCCCAACTTTCCTTTCTTGGGGAGAATGCATAATAAACTGGCTCGTGTGTTCAAAATGGAGCACTTTCAACCAGGAGACATTAAGAAGATTTGGAGTAGTTTTCACACAGGAGATAATGTGCCTCAGCATTTAAAACACCAGGAATGTTTGCTGAAAGTACTGATTCCCAGACACCTGGAACCATGGAGGCCCAGGAATCAGAATTAAGAATCAGATCTTGAATAAGAATCACTGATAACTATTTTCTAAAGCTAGATAGAAAAAAAAAATTCCTATCCCAAATCTCCTTCTATTGGTGATCTCTGTGGCCACACTACCAGGAAGCAGACTCTGTGACTCCACTCCAATCTGGATACAGACCTAGATACAACAGAGCATTATGGAAGTGAAGTTCTGTGGTGTCTGATGCTCATATAAGCAATGTCTTTTCCACGTTCTTCTCTCCAGCCCTCCTGCGTAGAGTCATGAGTCCCCATGAGTCTACCAATGATAAGAACAAGGACCAAGTGAACTCTTTGAGCTTTTTAGTTTTGGTCAAGAATAGGAGAAACAGGCGATAAACTAACTCACAAGCTTCTCAGCCATGAAGGAGTAGGTATTATAGAGATCAAAATAAATGGGAAGAAGGACTGGGTTAATAAATGAGAGGAATGTTTGCTGTTTTACTGAAAATGGGCAGAGAATTCTGTTCCCTCCTCCATCTTTTCTCTGTTTTTTTTTTTTCTAGCTATGGCAACCATCAACATGTCATGGTGATGTTTAGGTTTGTTATTTAGGATGAAGATAAAACTATAATGAAGTTGAAGGTTGCTTAGAGGTCACTCTGGCAAATATCAGATCCAGAGAGCTCCAATAAAGCTTTAAAAAGACTGGCCTCAGGCAGCCTGTTCTCCAAGTTGAAAAAGGTGTGGTAGGAATTCATCTAAGCCACATAGGCAGTATGTAGGAAGGGAGCCAGAGAGATCCCTCTAGCGGTCTAATACTTCCCATCTTCAAATCATTTCAGATATTTGAATGAGGGGACCCCAGATGATTCTATCCAAAAGAACAAACCTCCCAAACACTCTAAAGATTAAGAAAAATACTGACGCTTAGGTTGTAATGACATTGATATTACCTGAAATCATTTATTTTCTCCATCAATTTGATAAAATATTTTCTGATAATCTAGTATTGCCATGTTCCCCTAAACATTTGAAGATATAGAAAATACTAAGAAGTCTTTCAGTGGCATAGACTGTATAGTCTAAGGATGCCAGGGCAAAGTGTGTCTGGAGTGAGTGGGGGGGAGTGTATCAGATATTATATTACATTATATTAATAGCATAATATAATATTAAACACCATGAAGACAAGAAAACAAGGTGTTATGACAGGAAGGCACTGCTGTAGGCTAAGTGGTCAATAAAGGCTTTTATGGGAATTGCTTGAGTGGAAACCCAGTGTTTACTCTACTTGGACTTTCCTAAAAAGCAACACAGCTGCTTTTCAAGACAGAAATGTGTTATCTTTTTTACCCCTGAAGACTTGTTGGTTACTCTCATGGAAGTCAGAATAGAACATCGGATCCCTGGAACTGGAGTTCATGATGGTTCTGTGCCATCACATCAGTAGTTTATCTGGGTTGGAGTTCAAGATGGTTCTGTGCCATCACATCCGCAGTTTATCTGGGTTGGAGGAGATATCTCCCTGATCTCTGCCTTCCTCACTTGGCACTCTTCCTGTATGGGCATTTAGATCTCAAATTCTCCTTTTTATATAGGACCTCATTTAGCTTGAATACTTCAATCATGATTGTATATTGGGACTAACCTTCTGGTTTTGGGGGTTAGTACTCCAACATGTCCGAAAATTTAATTCTTAATTAGCTTTGGAAGATAAACATCTAATGATATATCTGACTATGAATGCAGCAGAAGTAGAAATTAAACCAGTTAGGTAGTCAAGAACAGACCAGTGGTCCATGATTGGCAGCTTGGAGTATCAGCTCCATTACCACCATGAACAGTACATCACTTGTACTCAGCAGCTGGAGGAGCCCAGCTGTCCTATGCAATCAGGTCAGCCTTCATCTCATTCCTAGCTCATTCTCCTCTGCATCCACACTGGCACAACTCTAACCAGGTGTTTATTTCCTTGTACATATTACAATTGTTTTTTATTGACTTTTAGGCTTTTAGACTATAGTCTTCCATTTACATCAATCCTGAGAACTATCCATGTCTTTCTGCATTCGATGAATATCATTGGTCAATAAAGGGACTACTTTGGCTATGGCAGGGCATCTTAGAAGCAGGTGGGAAATTTGAGCATAGATCGATAGAGGGGAAGAAGGGTAGAGTCAAGAGAGACGTGATATAGCCACCCACGAAGCAAGATGTAAGAAAATAGGTAATTCATGAGCCACATGCCAAGACAAATTAATAAAAATAAATTAAATTAAGATCCAAGACCTAACTGTTAATATGCCTGAGCCATAGGTCAAATGACATAATTAATATAAGTATTTAAGTCATTTTAAAGAGCTAAATAGCAGGAAACAAGTTCATGCCATAGGGCTAGGGCAGGCCACAAACTTATACAACAACCCCTGGAATCATTTTCCAAGCCAGATATCTGATCCAGTTCTTCCCATCCTAAATGTCCTCCATTATCTTGCCACCACTATACTGTGTAGAACAGAATTCTCTATCTCCTGGATGTTTATTTCTACAAACTTACACTTCATTCCCCAGATTCTTTGAGATCCTTCTGGGGCTTGTTTTTGTTTATAATTTCACACGTTTGCCCTTTTTCCCCTTCAAAGACACTATTATTCAAAGAGACAATTCAAATAAGAATACATCTTAATAACAACTAAAACTGTCATCCTTCCCCACTGTCTGCTGGGATGCCTCCTCACTCTCCAGTGCCTGGGCAGAGTAAACTGTTCCCTTAGCACTTTGCTTAATGTTTATCACCTGATGACTTAGTTTACACATGAAAAACTAAGGCACAAAAAGACTAAAAAAGAAAAAAAAAATGATCTGAACACAAGCCTTCTGGTTTGTGACAGTGTTGAGACTTGAATTTGTGCGTAGGGACCACATGCACTAAGCCATATTGATGATAACAAAGATGCCCATAGGGGTGTTATGTGAACATTCATGTTATTCCTGTGGTATCAGTAACCAAAGGGCAGTGAATGCTTTGAGGGTGACCCAAGGACCATGATTCGTGCTTTTATTTCTATTCCAGTAAATTGGGTCTGATAGACATCTACTGAATGCCTGCTAATGAGAGTCTTAGAGACTAATTCATGGTTGACCAAGGGAGACAAATTACTAATACGTAAATAAATTTTTTTTCCATGTGTAAACTAAGTCATTGGATCAGGCTAACCTGTGATTCTTTTGCTTGTTGAAAAGTTGATATTAGACTTATCTTTCGCACTTAAGTCAGAATTCATATAATAGCGTGTGCCTCTCTTCTTGTTCTACAGTCTTGAGGGGTGCAGGTGTAGGGGTGCTGTCCAGACCTCCTCTCTGTTCCCCCTTCCTGTATGAGATGCTCCGATGCCAATATTATCTAGAGCAGATTTTAGACCTTTGTGTCAGAAGCAAATACTTAACGGTGGATATTCAAACACTTCTGTATTTTACTCATGAACTCCTGGCTTGTGGTAAATTGAAGGCACTTCTTTGAAAATCCCCCACCCAGGAAGCAGTGTTGAACTTTCTTCCCAGCCTCCTGGACTCTCTTCCATTAATTTCCTTCAGTCCTCATTAGCATGTTTCTCCTGCAGACTTGGAAACCTGGAGAAATTCTTGCAGCTAATTTAACACCTGCAGGTTTTGAGAGTTGGTAGAGAAAATGCATCAATAAAATAATCACTTGCTTTTTCTCTCTGAGATTTTAAATGCAAACCCTTTAAAGGTTAGACTTTTGTTATGATTTCTATTTGTGTTTTTGCATCAAGTCATATGTTAATTAATGCTCGTGTCTTTTCAAGTGTAAAGATATGAAAAAAAAAACAACCAAGTCAGAATGAAACCACTTTTGACACATGAATGGCCATCTAGAACATAAGGCCATCTAGCCTCATGTTTCAGATGCAGGCTTAGGCTTTTCCTTTCCACAGGGCTACTGAGAACCTTAGAAGTTGCCCATAAAGCCAAGGGTCAAATGCAAGTATGGCAGGGCATTGGGGGCACAGGTGGAAGCTGGGAAGCTTTCTGCAGTAGTGAAGTGAATGGGTGGAGAGTGTTACTAAGAAGGGGCAGGTAGGAAAACCAGGAGAGGCTTACAGCACAAAGCACAGCTGCTGTTCAGTGCACCAGGGGTGTGTCCAGATAAGCCAATCCTATACTGAGGATACCTTAAGTATCCTAAGTAGAAAATGCAGTGCACAGATCTTACCTTCCAAACATCCTAGTCTGATAGGGTGATCACATGGCTGCTTGGGAGCCGTGGCTGCCATTGCTGCCCAGGACTGTAAGGGGTTTATGCCTGCACATGGCTAGACTTGAAAGGAGCAGAGTAAGCCTGAAAGTTGCAGTAGTTTTTACTGAATGCTCTTATAATGCATGTCCCATTGCAAAAGTGGAGCAACCCGTAGTTGAGAGCTTTGTGTGCAGTATTTGTGAGGCCTGGCTGCAAGGGGGTGGAAGCTTATTTTTTAAAACAGTAAACCAAACATTAACAAAAGCCAAGGGATGGGTAGGAATGCTGTCCAAAAGCATCTGAAGAAGAGATTTTGAGTTCTTGCTGGAAGGAGGAGTGTGTCACTCTGAGGCTGATTACTAGGAAGACCAAGGGCTACTCTAGTGGTATCCTAAGAGGAGACCACCATGGTATAATTCTCAGGAGGATCTGACCAAGTTGATGGAGTGGACTATGCACTTGACAGACAGCCCCTGTTCTGAGACTTCCTAAGGCATAGCCCCTAGCATGTGGAGAAAGGTGCCAGATGGAGACTAGGAGATTGTCACCCTAGGAACACCCAAGAGCAAGAAGAATCCAATTACACTTAAGAGTATCATGTGGAGGATTATGTGAGTTAGAAAAGTAGCAGAAGTAGAGATGTGCCCATAGCTCAGCCAGGTGAAAACACTAATAGCCAGGAGCAGTTTGGGGACACCGAGACATTAGGTCCCAAGACCAAAGAAAAGGACATTAGTATGGGAGGCTACAGTGAGGCTGTTATAAGCACTTTAGGGTGAAGCCCTAAGCCGACTAAGTTAGGCTACCCATTCCAGGTAACTAATTCAGGAAGTGCTTAATGATAAAAAGCTGAAAAAGTAGATTGAATCAACATGGCCACCTTGGGAAATCCATGTAAAAGGATCCAATCCATCCTCAGTGAAACCTCAGGTTTAAATGAATTAGTCAGGGGTAGAGGTGAGCATGATGAAGCAGTCTTGCTCAGTGTATAGCACGGTTGGTCATTACTCCAGGTCTGATTCTGCAAAGTGGTTTGAAGACACCCTTATTGCTTGAGGGGGTCAGAAAGTGTAGGGAAGGGCAGTGGGGGAGGGAAACCAATGAGAGGGAAGTATAATGATGTGATGACCCCATCCATCACTATAAGAGAAGAATTAGAATAAAAGCTGACCACCCCAGTACAAAGCCATGCCCCCCGAAGCTGATTATTGGAGACAGAGATTTTAAAATAGGATATCTATTTAAAACCTTGATGTTACCTTAATGAGTGAAGAGAAAGTTAAGCAATTTGTCTAGATTGTTACTATAGGAAGGAGAAAATTATTCAACAGAATATGACTGAAGACATGGAAAAAAAATAAGGACAAGGGTTCTGAGTGCTTATTTCGGGAATTTATGATGTTATCAGGTTGTAAGGAACACATGTGGCCATTAGTAAACACACAGAGATGGCGTGATCAAATTTATTAACAGTTCTCGATAGCCTAACTTTTCTTTCCCCAGACCTACGTATGAAGTACCTGTTTAAAAAAAGTATCCCCTAATTACTTAATGACAACCCTTATGACCACACCATGTCCTATGAAGAGGAAGGACTTCCCAGAATTCCCAGTTCCCTTTCACTACACTAGCCTGGTACTTCATCAGGATAGGATTAAATTTTCAGACTGAATTTCTAGGAGGAAACACAGGAAATGACGCTGTTTACCTGGTCCCTAGTCCCATTTACTTTTTTGCATTTTACTCATTTGTGATACTTTTTGTGATACCCATCTTTTCATTTCTAGTTTGAAAATTATATCATAAAAACACTTCATACTGTATAGTTCTTTGTCATATATGATACAAGTGTTTTTTTTTTTTTTTTTTTTTTTTTTTTTTTTTTTTTTTTTTTTTTTTTTTTTTGCTACTTCTCAGCCTTATTTTCATTCCTATAAACTTCTAAAAGTTTGGGAACTCTCACCTGTCAGTCATTTCTTCAAAATTACCGAACAGATCCTTTTTTCCTAGAAAGCCTATTAGATTGGTCTTAGTCTCTGAAGAAACAGGTTCTTCATATATAAGAAATAAAAACACATACCTATTGGATCCTTGTTTAATCATGAAGGTCTTTGCTGCTCTTGCTCTTAAACTTCATTGATAGCTTGGCTGGGTATAGAATCCAAAACAATTTCTCCTTGAAAGTTTAATTTTCTGCCTAGAACCCAGTGCTCCTGACCAGAAATGACTGTTGGTCTACTTACCTTTTTCTGACTTCTTTTCTCTTTGGTATCTAGAAGCTTTAAGAAATTTTATTCTGTAAGTTAGGAAATTTTAGCATGGTGGGTCTCTAGGTGTGGCATTTTCTTACTTATTCTACTTTATTTTCAGTAGACACTCTGTCTTAAGAGTCTATTGTCTGTCCACTTGAGGGATTTATCGTTGTGCCTAATTTCTCCAATCATTTAAATTTTTTGATTCATCTTTTTTCTTCCTAGAAAGTCTTCTAGATTGGTCTTAGTTTCTGAGGTTTGTTATATATACATCCTCAATTTTCACTTTCGTTTTGCTCCAACTTCTGAGATTCTTGAACTTATTCTCTTTCCAACAACTTGGTATTATCTTTGTCCAGTCTGTTTCTCGATCTCGTGAAATTAATTCCATAGTGATTTCATTTCAAAATTCCTACTAAACGTTTTATCAAGTTCTTGGCTTAAAGTCTTTTCAAAAGACAATAGTGTTAATTTGTAGTTACAATATTTTCAAGCCAATCAGCAGAAATCTAATTATTTTAAAGTAATTCTTATCTTCTTCCTACAGATTACATATTTTTCCTCTTTGGAGATTATTGAGTTTCCACAGATCTTTCCATTTCTTTTTCTTCACACCTTACTAATTTTTTTTTGTCATGCTTGCAATCTTTCTTAGCAAGTGCTTCTTGTAACTTAATGACATGTATAGGTAGCTAATGCACATTTTTACAACATGTTTCCTTCATAAAAAGAAGGAAGGACTAGATGTGAGATCCCGGTCAACAGATATGGCAGCCTCTCGGAATGTTTGGGAATCAGACACAGGGGAAGTTTACCCATGCCAAGCTCTTCTGGAAGGGGTGGGCGCTCCTGTGAACATCACCTTTGCTCTTTGTCTTGCTATTTCTTTAACTCCCTTTCTAGAAACCTCCAAGTACAGGGAAGTCTATGGTGACTATTTGTCTATTTTCCTCATGGAAGGATGGAATTTTGTGCTTCTTTCCTTGAGTCTGGGAGGCTGTATAAGCATTTTGATCCAGAACACAACTGAGGTGATGCTATCAGTTCTGAGTTTCTGTTAAGTCTCCCTACCTGTCCCTTAGAACACTATGGGGAAACCATCTAGCATATAAAAATCCAAGTATTCAGAGAAACCCAAGCAGCCACAGGGAGTTGTACAGAGATGAAAGATGAGCAGATTACAGATTTCCTAGATATTTGAACCACTTGCTCCCAGGCACACAAATGAGGAATCCTTCAGCTGACTCCAGCAGCCTCATCTCATCTCTGCCTATGCTTGATAGTGAAAAATATTAAGTTGAACCTAGTCAACCCACAAAATGATAAGAATCCTTAACAAGCCATTGTACTAGGTATTACCTTTTAAAGTGACACTTTTCAAAGCAATAATTTTCATTGCAACAGAATGACAACTTTCGTCATGAAGTCTTCTCAAATTACTTTCTTCAGAATAAAATAGTAGCTGTTATCATCTTTCTTTTGGAGGTAAGAACCCCTTGGGAGGGTTAAAACACAGTTTTCCTATAAAAGACTTGAAGAGGAATCTAAGTCTGTTAAGTCTGTTCTTCCATTTGAGAGCCTTAACTTGCCCCCTCCCTTCATCTTTGAAAGGTCCAGAGCTTGGCTTTTGTGCTCCAACTGCTAGATATTCCACATTACCTCTATCTACTAGATAACATCAGATATCTTCCATGAAGCCCTCAACATTTAAGAATTTAAGAATTAGTAATTCACTCTTCACATCCCCATGTGTGCTCTCCAGGGTGTGTTAGTGGGGGTGGGGGGAGGGAGAAGGAGAGGGAGAGATTTCCAGGTAATCCTGGGAAGAAATCAAAGTAACAGTGTATGCTCATCTTAGACTGCTATATTGAGTCAGAGCCTAATTAATTCTAAAACACACGCAATGATAAGAGGGCTCATTATGTATTTTATTTATTTTCATCTTCATTTTGGATAGCATTGGGGCACTGAGCAAGTGAAGAGTCTCTCTCGCCTACTAATATTTTATAAAAATAATTATCTAGAGGAAATTCATCCAAAAAGTATATGGTAATGAAAACTTTTAGAAGAAAGTGCTACATTTTTAATAGAGTTGAATCTGCCCTGTTTCTCACAGACTTGAGTAGCAGACAATACAGTGCCAAATAGAGACTGAGGGGGCTATGGAATATGATTTTACCCCCAGCATGAAAGCTCTATAGCTAAGTCCTTGATGCTTGTGTACCTGAACAGGTGATGTTACATACTGTCCTTTGAGGGAAAGAAGAATATTAGCCATCTTTTTGCTTGATTATGTTGAAGATAAGAGATATACCTTCGGGATGCAACAGAAATCGGACAACAGGTCCTGCCAGACCCTAGACTGATTTCAAAGGCCCCAACTAGGAGAGAGAGGCGTTAGAAAATGGCCTGATTGGACTTTTTTAGAAGCCATGAAACTTTGATTAGCCCCAGTTGCTTGTCACGCTTGTCATAGTTCCCTCACAGATGCAAACCACTCTTCTTTAGAATGCAGGGCCTTAATTGGTTCTCTTTCTATTTTTAATGCACCAATCCTCTAGCCCCTAAATTCTGGGCTAACATTTGAGGGAAGGGCATGGCGACTAAATTAAACAATGGAGACCAACAATCCAAGGCAAGGGATCAGCTGGTTTTGACAAGTACTGAAGTCCCTGAGAGGAACAAGATGTTGGTTAAAATTGATGAAGATTTTGAGCCATTAATTCAGAAGAACAATTGGCCATACTGGTCGTTAAGCAATCAAGGAAGGCCAAAGACATTGAGGCCCTCACTTCTCGATCACCGAACTGGCCCAAGCCTGAAACATTCCATGCAGAAAGGCCAAAGCCCCATAATTCACACATCTAGTCTCTTTAGATGGCCCTGGGTCTTTACTGATGTCTTTGTTAACATTCAAACGAGCTTCTTAGATGTTTCCTTTCCAGCAGATCATCAAGTTATTCCTTCCTACTCACACACATCCCTTCCAGAGTTTCCAGTAAGTTCAAAGTTCTTGAGCCCTGTATTATTTTCAGTGATATCTAAGTGGCCATGTTGGGCTGGTGCCTGACACAAACATTCTTTTGATCTACCTCTTAATCTGGCCATGTTCCCTCCTGACTTTCTGAGGAAAAGAAAGGCAAGATATGAGTCAGCACTGGCTTAAGAAGGATCAGACTCAGCTGGGCCTCCCCCCCCCCAAAAAAAAAAAATTCAATAGATCTTGGGAGAATAAGGCTCCTGTCTGAATAGACTCACCATGATTTCCCACCAACCTTTCTTTAGAGAAGGTATTTCAAAACTTGAATAGATTCGTGAAATCAACTTGGAAAATCAATTAAAATATCAGATGAGAAATTCTGATTCATGTTTCAGAGGAAGAGAGCTGGAAATGGCATTTTTAATAAGGATTACTTACTTCCCCCATTCACACATACACACTAGCAAATGTTGATTTTATAGAACACTGACTTCATACTGAGAAATGATAGGCAGACATTAAACAAAGCAAGCCTTGAACAGCATGGAAAGCTGGATATACTTACTTACTATGAGGAATGCCTTCTAAAAGAAATGTGCATTCTGTTATGGAGGACAGGAACAAGGAAAAATGGGGATGAATGGTGGAGACTGAGAAAGTTCAGAATAACTAACTCATCTATGCAAGTTGAAGACAACTACATAAGGAGAGTCTAGAAAATAAATGGGTATGCTTAAAAAAAAAAAAAAGAAGAAGAAGAACTCTTGGCAAGCTGATGGGTAAAATTACCTATTGCAAAGTCTGATGACAGTTCAATCCCAGGGACCTATATGATAGAAGGAGAGAACTTATTTCTGCAAAATTATCCTCTGACCTTCACCCACATACCATGGTTTTTGTGAAACACACACACACACACCCATCCAATTAAAATGTAAAAGAAACAACATATAATTCCTGGGGGGAAATGATCTCATAGGAGGCACCTAAGAGAGAGAATTACCTCAAAAGAAAGAAGGTTCACAGAGGACACGTGGTTCAGCCATCAAATTTGTTGTGTCCTAAGGAGAAACATTCGAGATAAGGAAAATGAGAAAGAATAATCAGCTGAGATATGTTTTGTCAAGATGGTTTTATCTTAACTTCTGAGTCTGATCAATGGGTAGTGCCTGCAGGGATATTTTGTTAAGAAAGACTATAAAGTCCTTTCTAAGAAGCTTAGCAGAAGAATAAACATTGATTGATTAGTTATGTCTTCCCAGGCAAGCAGGACAACCAGTGCAGCCTTCCTTGCAATCTCTGTTTATAATATTTACTGGAGTTTCCCCATAGCATTCTCTCTCTCTCTTTCAATTTCTAGATGAGGGAATATTTGTCATGTGAACAATTATAAATAATTGCACTTGTATTTACATTGCTAAAGATGGCTGCCATGCTGAGAAAGTTTCAAGTGCCTCTCTGGTAGAGATCTAGGCCCTCTGTCCTCATCTGCTGCCCATCACCAGACTCTCAACCAGGCTTTCTATCTTCCTTCATTCTTCAAGTTCTATGAAGAGAGACATGTAAGCTGGTTACTTAGAGTGATCCCTCAAGTCTGTTTTTAGTAGGCGTCGACCCCTCTTATCCCAGTGATTTCCTGATTTCAAAATACAAAAATGAGCTGCATTTCACGAGTGGGTGGTTGGGTATGCTTACCTTCAAAGAGCAGCTTCCTTTAAGATACCTACTTGAAAAAAAAAGTACATATAATTTAGAGGCTAATTGCCAATCAATCAAATCTCTTAGTGCAAGGGAGTACCTGTCAGCACTTTGTAGGCCTAATTTGAGTTAATGCATATATGTGGAAGAAATGTAACTGCCGTATAAGACGTATTTAAAGAAACGTATGTTGAATGTCTTCAGTAATTAGATCCCCCCCCCCCAGCCTTTCAGTTCAGATTCACTGCAGTAAATACATGCCTTAGTTAGGGTTATTATTCCTGTGATGAAAAACCAGGACCAAGCAACTTGGGAAGGAACAGGCTTATGCTTTACCATCACGGTTCATCATCCAAGGAAGTCAGGACAGGAACTCAAGCAGAGCAGGAACCTGGAGGCAGGATCTGATGCAGAGGCCATGGAGGGGAGTTGCTTGCTCAGCCTTCTTTGTTATAACACCCAGGACCACCTGCCTAAGGTGTCCCATCCACAGTATGTCAGGCCCTTCCCATCAACCCTTAATTAAGAAAACGCCCTACAGGCTTGCCTACAGCCTGACCTTACAGAGGCCATCTTCTCAGTTGGGGATCTCCCTCCCTTAGGACTCTAGCTTGTGCCAAGTTGATATAAAAGTACACAGTACAACATGCTCATTGCTTTCTTGCTCTCCCCCCCTGCCAGATATTTTTTTTCCCTCTATCATTCCCCTTTTCTCAGGATGTGCTAGAAATGACGACTCTACCCATTTTAACAAGTTGTGCATTTCCTCTACCTGGACTTAGGGATTGGCGCATTCAACACTAGCCAATCCAGATAAAACAACACATCGATTTTTTTTTCAGGCAAATGAGTCAGTAATTTTCTTCTATTGCTAAATTAGTTTTTTTTTTTTCCATCTTTGACCTTTGCAGAACAGGCTGACACACCTCGTTTAATCTGAACTGAGAAAACCCAGTTTATTAACACTATATTGGTTTCCCATGACTCAACTTCCCCTTTCTCAATTTTCTCTTGAGCAAGACTTTAGAAAGCAGGGGAATGGACACTTGATAATGACCGATGGGAATCCTCATTGTTCCTAGAGACACTTGGGAGAATCATCTGCATCTTCTGAATCAATACCATTTATGAGAGAGACTGGTCTGGCTGTTGATGGAGACCCTTGTATTATATGGGGAAGAACTAATTGTGTAAAATGGTGAATATGTGAAAGCCAGCCTTAGTTTGTCATCTTGGAAGCTGAGGTTCCTAAATCTCAGTCTGCAATAAATTGAGTCATTTTTAAACACATTAGGCAAATAAACTGAAACTCTAGTTATGACTTGTGTATTTAATCTCGCTGCCCATACACAGTCTACTTTCTGTGGATCTCCAGGAACACAGTTAATTCTCTCTTTTTTGAATACATCTGTTAGTATTGGAGCTGCCCACTCATGCCATAGCAACTGCATAGCTGCTCAAAAAATAAAACAGGATGAGGAAACAGAATCACTAACTTTTACACACGTGAAGGGGATGAAGAGGGGCATCTACCCAGCCAGCTTTACTTCTGACATAGAAAATTGATGTAGTAACCTACCACGTAATAACACATCCTTAGGATTTTGTTTGTAGTCAGAGCAGAAAACATAGAAGACTTGTCGTTGACAGTTCAGGAAGGAGTCCCCTCAGGGGGCAAGTGACTTCAGAGTCTTAGATCAAATAAAGACATCTAAGAGAGAATGGACAGAGTAGGCAGCAGTAAGCAATCTCCCTTGCTTACCTTATTGATATCACAACTTAGACATGTTCAAGTCTCAGAGGCAGGGCAGGGGTTTAGCTGTGGCTTTGTAGCATCTTCTGATGCAGCCAGAGGATCTACATCAGGAGCGGAGCTTGTCTAGTGGAGAGGATGATGCAGCCCTTGAGATTTAGAAACATTTTTTTTTCTTGTAATTGCCCAGGCTGCTTGGACACTCTGTTGGTAAATAAATACCAGGAGATGTCTCATAAATGCATTAAGTAAAATTCGGATCATGCAGGAGTAACATTAGCATTAAAAATGAAATATAAGTCAGGGCCACTTAAACATGTTCTTTGGATTTTCTTATCAACATAGTTCTTTGGGCAGGTGTATATTCAAAGTGCCATCACCAGACACTAGGTGATGGCATCACTCTCTACTTGTTCCCACTCCCTCTCTCTAATTGTCAACTTATCCCTGCCACATGCAAAGGCTCATGTTGCTTTCATTCCTAAAGAGATGTTATGGTTTTTTTTTTTTCTTAAATTTTAATGTCTCTCTTGAAATAAAGAAAAAAAAAGGAAGAGAGAAAGAGGGAAAGAAAAAGAAAACTTGCCTTTTAATTTAACTTTATTTTGTGATGTTGAAGATCAAAGCCAGAGCCTCGTGTACCCTGACACTGAATTATACCTCAGCTTGCTTGCTTATATTTATTTATTTATTCATTTATTTATCTATCTATCTATCTATCTATCTATCTATCTATCTATCTATCTATTTATTTACTTACTTATTTATTGTAGCATTAAGGTGCAGAGCCAGACATCTAAATATCTACTGTATACATAGAGAAAAATAACCTCTTTACAACCCGACTGTCATCACAAAAATTTCCACCAAAATCACATCAGATGTGTCCATCTTTTCTATATTCCTTTAAAAATTAATTTAGTATTATTGGTGTGTTTGTGTGTGTGTGTGTGTGTGTGTGTGTGTGTGTGTGTGTGTCTGTGCTGAAGTACATGTATGGAGGTCAGAGGACAGTCTGAGTAGTTGGCTTTCTCTCTCCAAGATCTTATGACTTTCAGTGACTTTGCAGGTGCTTGGCCTGCATTGTCAGGGAGCTATTGCCTCTACCTCCTGAGTCAATTTCTTTAAAAACTTTATTTATTATTGTGTGTGTGTGTGTGGGGGGGTGTGTGTGTGCATGTTCTCTCTTTCCATTTTGAGAATGATTCTAGGGAATGAACTCAGGTCTCTAGGCTAATGAGGCAGACACCCTTACTCACTGAGCCATCTCAGCAGCCCACATTTCCTATATCTTCAGCTATTGCAGGCAGGGATAGGGATCAGCATGCTTCCATCATCATCTAAATGGTGGCAGATGATGTACTAACCTTGGCTTTTTTCATCTCCGTTCATGGAACTAAGTTCATATCCATTTCTAAAAGGCTTTCTTATGCTCTTATGGTATTATTTCTTCAATGATTCTCCACGGGATTTGCAAACACATTGTTTATTTTCCTGCTCCATCAAGTGCCTCCATAAATAATCTCATCTGTGTGACACTTTGCATATGTATGACTTTACATGAAGGCTACATTCTCACAAATGGAGTTGCTGAGTCGATGGGAATTGTGCGTTTGGGATTCTGAGAGATGTCTAAGCTTTTCTCCATATGAAGTTACGCTACTTGAATTTCATCCATCAGTCTAGGAAACTGCATCTTACCCTGCATATCTACTAGGATAGTGTTGCCAAATCTTTTTTTTTTTTTTTTTTTTTTTTGATTATTGCCAGTTTGAGTGCTTAGAAAAAAGTATGATTTGGGGGGATATATCTTAGTGGCAAAAAAACTTGCCCAGCATACAAATGGCCCTGAGTTCCATCCCCAGCACTGAATAAAGGAAAAGATTGGAAGCAGGAGGGGGAGAGGAGGGATACAGTCTGTGGTTTTAGTTGTCGCTTACAACTGAAATGTGTATCTTAACATATAACATTTAAGTCTTTTCCAATGAGCAATCTTTTATCTGTTTCCCAAATGAAAGGCAGGTGCTCCCTATGTATTAGAAAATCAGCAAATGGTCTGTGAGTGAACCGGAGTTATTTTGTCAGACTGCCATTTGTCCTTGACCTTACTTTGGGGGTGATCTCCCATTCAGCACTTTTATTGGTAAAATTCTTTAGCTAAATCCTCAACATCTTATTTGAGGTAATCTTGTCCTTGTACTTATGGAAGCATGGCTCTCAATACTCTTCACTCTGTCTTCTCAAATGGCAACAGCACCATTACTAGCAGAAAATTGGCATGGATGCAATATGTCAACATCCATCAGAATTCACCAGCTCTGAGCAAGCACTCCTGTGTGCACTGAGTTCTATGTATGTCAAGGCTAGGTCTGTGTATCTCCTGCTGCAGAAACATTCATCTGGTCACCACTGGGAGCTCTTACACTGTCCTCTAATGACCACAATCACTTCCTTCCCACTTTCACCTCAGTCCCCAAACACTGGCAACCACGAGTCTCTTCTGCATCCCTATATTTTTGTCATGTCAAGAAACATCCCATAGCTGGGTGGAACGGTGGAATCTCAGCACCCAGGAGGCAGAGACAGGCAAATCTCTGAGTTCAAGGCCAGCCTGTTCTATGGAGCGAGTTCCAGGTTGACCAGGGCTACACAGAGAAACCCTCTCTTGAAAAAACAAGAAAGAGAAGAGAGAGAGATAGAGAGAGGGGGGAGGAAGGGAAGGAGGGAGAGAAAGAGAGAATCACATAAATAAAAAATAAGATTGTGGTTTGGAAGCGTGTACTTCATCTGTACAATAAGTCCCCAGTGTAGAAGCATGAGGCTCTTGGTAGGAGGTCCTTAGGTTGTGGGAGGTGTGCCCTCAAAGGGGACCACAAGAGCCTCATTCTTGCCTTCCTTTCTATTTCTCTGCTTCTCCATCCCTCCCCGTCTCTTCTCTTTCCTTTCTCACCTTCTCTCTCTTCCTTCTGGTTTGTAATGGGCTCATTCACTTCACTGGGTGCTTCCCCAACAGGTGGCCCAGACTTGTATTCAAATCTCCAAATGGTGAGTCCAACAAACTTTTCCTTGGTAGGTGAGTTGCCTCAGGTTCTGTAATAAGACAAGTCAAATGACAGAGTTTCTCTGTAGCTTTGAAGCCTGGACTTTGAAACTTAGAGAGATCTACCCGTCTCTGCCTCTTGAGTGCTGGGATCCACCACTGCCTTGCTGATGCAAACACGTTTTTCCAGTCTGTAGCCTTTTGTCTTACTCTCTTAACAGTTATTTGTACATAAGTTTTCACCTGGTTTGAGGGGAAAGCGAGGAACACAGTATTCATAATGTTTAAATGTGCCCACTGAAAACGTGCATTCTGAGCAGTCTGTGAAAAAAGTGGCTATTGAACCAACACTACACTGGAATACTGTAAATCATTTTGCAGACTAAGGACAGTTAAACTTGTTCCAGGAAAATGATTTCAGCATGGTGAATAATTAAGCTGCTAGGGCTTCCTCACAGACCCCCCTGCTCCCTAGTAAACTTATTTCTCTCTGTCTGTTTGGGCAATGGGATATGATCTTCAATCAGACAAGTTCTGGGTTCATTTGTCACTTAGCTAACAAGTGGAAATTTTTCTAGTTCCCACTCACTGAAGAGTTTTTTTTTTTTAATCTCCTTTGAACCTATATACCATTTATAAGATCTTTTCACGTAGTGTTAAAATTCTTGCATCAAAAAATTTATATTTGTGGGTAATGTGTGTGTGTGTGTGTGTGTGTGTGTGTGTGTGTGTGTGTGTGTGTGTGTGTACACATTTGTGGATGCCTAAGGAAGCCAGAATAGGGCATCAGGTCTCCTGGTGCTGGAGCTGGCTGTGGGACACCTGATGTGAGTCTTCTTTGAGAACAGTAAGCATTTTTACACTCTTAACCACTGAGCCATCTCTCCAGCCCCACATTAAAGGTTTGATGATGTACTGTGGCAAACATTGGGCAAATATGCCTTGCAGTTATTCTGCTGGCCTGCCTCAATTCAGCTGCTGTGGACAAGACTGTGGTATGAAACCCATACAGTGGACACATAGAATTGCCACTTGTGATTTTAAAAGACTGTTAGCAACAAGAAAACAGAAGTGAAAGTGACCCCAGAGAGTTCTGAACCTGCCTGCTGTCCTCTGAACAGGGGACTTGTGATCAAGGCCCAGCAGTGGCCCTTTTGTTTCTAGAGTCTCTAGAATGGCTGTTGCCTCAGGGGAGAAGCTGAGACTAGAGGCTTCCACTTGCCTGGCTCTGGGAAGTCTATGCGGGAGACAGCTCTCTTCTCTTGCTTCCCATGATTATTAGGTTAGCTCTTGCAGAAGCTGCCTGCCTACTTGGCCGATCCTGGAAGGAAGGCAGGCAGACGTTGGTTCCTGTCAGCCATCTCAAGCTCCATTTCTCGCCACCTGTGGTAGTTGTGTAGGAGTCTCGGCAGGAGACAGGGGATGCGTATTCTTTCCTGCACCCAGAATGCCAAAGGGAAATTAGATTTGAAGGCCTGGCTTCTGGCAGAGCCAGTACACAGAAAGGCAGATGTCACATGTCTACCAGGAGCAGGCCCAAGGAGTGTGGTGTTCTCTGAGACAGGACCAAGAATGTCAGTAGCTCCTTCTAGGAGGAGGTATGTGAAGATGAGTAACTCCCAGTGCATCTGCGATCAAAGAGAAAGTCCAAGTATTAGAGGCATGCTAATATCCTCTCTCTCTCTCCCTCTTCCCCTCCCCTTCTGCCCCCTCCTTCCTTTCCCTTCTCTCCCCAAGGAAATATAACACACACTTTTATTCTTAAGGCAAAACTAAGACATCCCACTAACATCCTGAGACAATTGATGTTTTGCCAGTCTTCACCATCCAGAACCACCTTACTCTTTCTCTAGATCAAATGAGGAGAAGGCAGACTTCGGACTGTTCAAGTAATTTTAAAACTCAGTCCACGTTTTCATGGTTTCTGTAACCTTCAGCCTCTCAGAGATGGCTGCCTGGTTTTGCAAATCCCTTCTCTGTCTTTTGATAGATGTGAGCTTATGAGACCTGGGTAGGGGGAGGGGAGCCTCTGCTCTAAGCTGCTTCTCCGGTGTGTGGGACAGATGTATGATGATCTCTACCTGCTTGGCTTCCTCTCTTGTCTTGATTGGTGCTATGCTCTCCAGTCTTAACGTCTTTTCTCTGCCTCTGTCATGCTCCAGCTTTCCACCTCTCAGTGTCTGCTGTGTGTCCATTGAATCTTCCTCTCAGTGGCTCTCAGGGGACTAAAGGGTTTCAATGTGACAAAGAGTGCAGGAGTAGCTCAGAAGAGCAAGCTAGACTTAGGAAGGATCCTGCCAAAGCCTGCACTGTTGAACTGCAGGGATGCCATCTATGACTATAACCTGTACATTCTAAATATCTATCTATCTATCTATCTATCTATCTATCTATCTATCTATCTATCTATCTATCTGTCTGTCTGTCTGTCTGTCTGTCTGTCTGTCTGTCTGTCTGCCTGCCTGCCTGCCTGCCTGTAAGTCTGTCTGTCTGTCTGTCTGTCTGTCTGTCTGTCCGTCCGTCCGTCCGTCCGTCCGTCCGTCCATCCATCCATCCATTCACCCACCCGCCCACCCATCCATCCATCCACCCAACCACCCATCCATCCATTCATCCATCCACCTACCCACCCACCCATCGTCCATCATCACCACTGTACCAATACACATGTAGTTAGATACTACACAATTAATTTAAAATGGACACCAGTCCCAAAGACTCTCCCAGCATATAAGCTCAGTGAGGCCTCGGAACTGACTTTAGTGTGCTTGACTTGTAAGCAAGTAAAACTTAGACTTTCCTCATAAATATTAACAGATGAAAGCACAACTCAAGTGCATCCAATCAAAAGCAGCTAACAAGCCGCTTCACAACTGGGGAACTTGCCCCAGTGCAGACCAAGTACCACAATGCTGTCATTGAGGGCAGCCACAGAAGCCTTTCTATTTGTATCCATCCCCAGAAAACAGTCTAAAGCTTTGTCGTTAATATCCCCTAATTTATAATTGTCTCTTGTTCAGACATCCTTGAGTTGTATTGCACTGATGTTAACCTTTTAAAGAATAGATGGCATGTTCTAGAAGAATGAGTAGGGCGGGCCACATGTCTAACCCTCTCTCTTCCCTCCTTTCCTCCTTTCCTCTTTTTGATGCCTAGAACTATTGTACATTCGACTGGGAAAGAATGAGACCTGCCCTAACCTGCTGCTGTGCTGTGCTTGGGGCTCTCAGAGCCTGTCTGTTGCCTAGGATGTGTGAACAGGGAACTGGAGAATCAGACAGTGGCTCCTTCCCTCTCATGCCTGGCTCTCTGCTGTGTTGTATACACAGTGCTCAATTTTGAAGGTCAGAAGTTCCTTTTCACTTCCTTTCTAAAATAGACTTTATGCATCCGCTCCCTATCAGAGCAGTTGGCTTTCTTTTTCCCCAGGGATTAATTCTCTAGGTCTGCTAGGGGGAAGGGCATGTACATAGGACAAACAAGAAAAGCACATTAAAGCTGAATAGAAAAATAAACAAAAACAAAAACAAAAAACCCAACAACGTGTTCCTGTCTTCTGCTTTTCAGAAAAGGAAGAACTCTCTCTGGCAAACACACATAAACGCACCTTACCCCTACCTGCTGAATCCTCCATAACCACAGGGACAACTGACATTCTGTAGTCTGTCAATAATGCAAGGCTTTCTGCCTCTGGAATATTCTGTCCCTTGATGTATTGCCCATGTTAACCATGGTTGCTGACAAATGCTTGGCTGAGTCTAATTTAAAGCAGAAAAAGCTTTGAGTCTTTTAGGGGTACAACAGGAGCCTCTGGGTTACAGTACCACAAAAGGTATAGAAGTCTTCCGCGGAAGTGAGCTCCGTCAGAACAAGAGGCTCCTCTGGGAGAAAGGCATCTTTGGCCCTTGATCACGGTCTGTCTGCTCAGCTGCCTGTCTGAGTGTTTGTTTTGCTTTGGGGAGCCCCACTTGAGCGGAGAACCAGACTGTTCCTTGCCCAGGTTCTGCCTGCTGCTGAATCTTCCCACTCCATTTTGCATCTTCTCCCTACAGCATCCTTTGGTGATATTTGTTTTCTTGCTCACTTCCAGGTCTGGCTCCCTTAAACTGGTCCAGTCTGGATTAATTAGTGAGGACTTTTGCACACCTTGGTTAGCTCCAGACTTTCTCTAGAGGACGGCTGATAATTCCATTTTAATACAAGCCTTCTTGGCTCATCCACATTCCGAGCACTGTCTAGAATGTTATAACCAACTCTGGCAGAAGTGACGGGGGAATAGAAGGATGAAGCAAGGCGGTGATTGTCAGCTATACTGTTTGGAATTAGACAGCCCTGAAGTCAAGCATCTATTTTTTTTTTAAATATACCCTTTTAATCTAGGAAGCTATGCACATAACTCAAAACGGTATTTGTCATGGGATTTGGCAAGGAAAGTGCCCTAGAATGATTGTGAGGGAGAGTAGAGTTGCAGAATGTATCTTAAATGGGACTTTGACTTCAATTATGAGAATTTTATTTAAAAAATGCATTTATGTATTGCTTATGAAATTTGGAGGTGGTAAGTAAGTACACATGTCTAGAAACCAAAAGTCAAATTTTTTGGTGTTGTTTTTGTCTGGTTGTGACAAGGTCTTGCCATATCGTCTAGGTGGGTCTTGAACTCTCTACGCAGCCTGGGCCGATCTTGAAATCACTAGGCAGCTGAGGTTGGCCTCAAGCTTTCTGACTTTGGATTTGAATCCTTTTCCCACCTCCCAGTTGCTGAGGCACCACCAGGCCTAGTTCAAAAAGAAATTAAAAAAAAAAAAGGAAGTCCATAAAGCCAGTATCTATGTATATAAATAACATTACACACAACTGTCATTCTGTAGTCTGTCAATAATGCATGACTTTCTGCTTCTGGAATATTGTGTCCCTTGATGTATTGCCCAGGTTAATGCTTTCTCAGAGATAGCCAAGGAGGAACAATACTCCAAACAAAGAGAGGCAGTGAACAGGAAGTAGTGAGTTCAGATATCAACAGAGGGAGGGGCCATGTCTTTTCTTGTTCTCTCCTGCCAGTCTTTCTGGAAATGAGTGCAGCGTTTTGAGTGTAGAGCACCTATCTGCTCACTGTGACCTCTGTGTTCCCTGTAATCTGGCTCTGTGTGTAGTTGCAGGGGACATACCAGCCTTCTTTAAAGGCTCCTAGAATGTTGGAAAATAAGAATCACTGGCACTTGTGGAGGAAATGTGTTCCTGCAGCAGTTGGAACACCAACTAGATTTCTACACTGCTCTCCCACATTGTGAATGGTCCCAGGGTGTACCCAGACAGGGAGAGGGGCCACTCATCCCCTCCCTTTAAAGTGCTATTCTCTACATTTGCTTCCGCAGATGCCAACACAATTCTTGTTACATTAATATGTCTGGGAAAGTGCGAAAATGGGAGCAGCATTAATTAAAAAATAATATGTCACTCAAGCTAGTTTGAGCTCATTTCTCTTAATAACCACGGTATGCTTTTCTTTTTAATTTACCATTGGTTCTTGTTGTTGGCACAGGGAGGGGGAAATGTCAGTGTTACTAGAAGCAGAGAAGTGAGATATGAGAAAGAAGGGGGTCCCAGTATATCCATCTTGGGCATCTGTCTTTGAAGGCACTCCAGGGATTACTAAAGAACCAGTGAGAAATAACTGATCCTAATATGACATGGAGAAATTGAGAGCTTGTAGTAAAGACCATTAAGACAAATAATGCCATTCTCCAGTCAAGAAAATTGGGGGGAGGGGGCGTGCTCTGAGAAAAAGACCAAGTCCAGGACTGTTCCAAGAAACACAAACGTGAACCTAGAAGGTCCTATGCTTTGGGAAAGGAACCAAGTGCTCCCAAAACAGTCAAGACAGGACTCTAAGATCCAGGTGGATGTGTCTAATGGACTCACAAGTCAGCTAAGGGAGCAATCAATGAACAAAGCTGCGAGAATTTGAAGGAAAAAAATGAATAATGTAATATTAACCAACTCTAAGTATAAATATCCATGAGTCTGTCCTGCTGTAGATAAATGTCCAAGCTTGTAAATAAGTAGAGAAGAAGAAAGAAAGTGTGAAATCCTTCAGATAATTTATGGAGATACATCTCATCTCATTTTGTGTGGGACACACACAGTGACTTCCAAAGAGGAGAGAAAATGGCTATCCATAGTGGAGAAAACTGTCGATGATACTGTCTTGCTTGGAGCAGTCAAGATCAGCACCGCTGTTGACTGTATGGTTTTTTTGTACTAATGAGGTCACCCTGGTAGTCTCCTCCCTAACTCGGGAATCCTAGTCTATGAGAAAACTGTCAGACAAACCCAAATTGTAGAATCTTTTCCAAAACACCAGAGGAGGGCTCTTCAAATCTGTTAGGATTTCTTGTCAGTCTAGCCTTTAAAGTGGGGGTTTGGTTCTCAACCACAGGGGTCACATATTTGCATTATGATTCATAGCAGCAATGAAATTACAATTATGAAGCAACAACATGACAATTGTGTGGTTGGGGGTCAGCACAATGTGAGGAACTGTAATAAAGGGTCATAGCTCTTGGGAGGTTGAGAACTACCTCTCTAGAGGAACCATGCTACAAAAACTGAACAAACATGGAAATCTGGGTGGGATTTTGAAATCCAAAGGGGATACTTGGGAGAATCTAATATGTCAGAATGGAGTCATTGATGTGACACTTTTGGTTCTTGCCCCTGTGATCAACAATAATCATGGTGTGAAATTGGCTTGGGGTTGCAAAAAAAGACCTTTGGCAATGGTTATCAGAGCTCAAGAACTCACAGCTACCTCCATAGCCACTGTTTTCACTGTCAAACATTATAGTGGTCACATCAATTCTTTTAAAGCGTGATGCTACCAAACACTTGTAATTTCAGGTGGTCTCAGTTAGAAGGAAGAGGCACATTTTCAGGTGTTTAATTCATTTGTAGAGCCTCATTGACAGAGAGTAACCGAGTCAAGGAAGCAAATTCGGGGGTGGATCCAGGAAGCTGACAAATGCATTATTCAAACTCAAAGCCTCCAAAAATCCAGGTCTTTCAGGTGAACCCTAAGAAATGGAGTCTGTCTTTCCTTGACTTTCCATAAGAATGATTTCCTTGCAACCTTAAACCGGTGAAGTTATTTTCACTCAATTACACATACCTTTAAGAAGATGTCCTAACAAATTCAGTTCTCAGCTGCTGGAAAGCACCTTTGGTTTCACTTGCTGTCTCTAGTGTGGACCTTGGTGACGCCTTGTTTCCTCATCAAAATCACAGCTTCTAAATGAAGGAAGAAAGGTTTTTTTGTTTTTTGTTTTTTTTTTTCCCCTCAAACTATTCTAATGGTTGAGCAGATCTGAAGCCTGCTTCCCTCAGCTGCCACTTCTTTATTTCTTATGTTCACCAATTAAAAGGTGCTACTCTCTTGGTAATAAAGTGTGGCCTGGTTCTTTAGGCTTATTGTTTAATTTGCTAGCTTGGATCACTTGGGTCTCAGGTTCTTCCAGCATCATTTGTGAGTGCTACTGGGGTCCCAACTGTTATCAGTTAAAAGTGAAAATCTTGAACTATTCATTCCTTACTTGGCGCTGGCTGTCAGTAGGGCTGCTAACAAAGTCAATGCCACACAGGGATGATTGCAGGAACCGATTAGAACAGTTGTTCTCCAGAGGGCAGCTGTTGGCCCAGGGACTGTGCGCTTGCTGATGTTTACACAGCAGAAGAGAGTGCTGTGTCCAGATAGGAACAGAGAAGCAACACTTCATAATTGCATTTGTCCAAATATCTAGATAATTAATTTAATAATGTGGATAACTGCCACATTGCTTCCATCCCCTCTCTACTTGGACACAAAGCTAATGAGAAATTGGTGAGATTTTTAATGTCATGGAGGATGTGTTCTGTGTTTCTAAAACTGCATGTACCTCACTGCCAGAACTGGTTTGGTTTAACTCTTGACCCTGCCCTTCTGCTTTGATGGAACTGAGAGATTTGACAGAATAAGAAAAAGCTAATACTTTCATGAGCCTCTTGAGTTTCCAACTTGATTTGACATTTAGGATACCATTTGATCCACACAAGTCAGGGCTGCTGCACAAGTCAGTACCTCTCTGTATTAGTTAAGATGTGTTTTAGCTTAAGTTTTAGTCCATCATATTCGGGCAAGCACAATGGTTGATAGCTGTGGGGGCCTATGCAAAGAGTTTACACTGGAAGAAGTGAATACCACCTTCAAGATCCAACCCCAGTGGCATACTTCTGTTAGCTAGGCCATACCTGGTAGGTTCAAACCACTACCTGGGGACCAAATCTTCAAATACACAAGTCCATGGATGACAATTTATATTCAGACCATAGCAATCTCTTTATTTATAGCAAAGGAAACTGAGCCACAGAGTGTCACAGGGAAGTCATCAAGATACTACACAACTTTGAGGAATGCAGATCTGATTCTATTTCTGAAGAGCCCCCCCCCCCGTATGTGTGTGTGTGTGTGTGTGTGTGTGTGTGTGTGTGTGTGTGTGTATGTGTGTGTGTTATGTGTGTGTGTATGTGTGTGTGTGTATGTGTGTATGTGTGTGTGTATGTGTGTGTGTGTATGTGTGTGTGTGTATGTGTGTGTGTATGTGTGTGTGTGTGTGTGTGTGTGTGTGTGTGTGTGTGTGTGTGTGTGTGTACCCTGAATAGAGCAACCCAAGGAAGTTAGAATATATTTTGGTATGCAGTCTATCGTGGAAGGAAAGGCAAGGCAGCAGGAATTAGCCAGCCACATTGCATCCACAGTGATTAAGCAGAGTGCTGAATTATCTCAGCCATGGAATAGTCCCACCCATACTGAGTGGGTCTTTCTACCTGAACTAAGGCAATCGAGATAACCACACAGGTATGTTCAAAGGCCCCTTTCCCAGGCCATTCCAGATTGTCAAGTTAACAACTATAATCATCAGAGTGTACATGCGTACTGATTCTTTGACAAGGGTTTGAGTACATTGTTTAGCTGATGAAACAGTTTCCAAACATGGACACGTGCGCAATGCGTTCTTGTTGCTTTACCACCAGCCGTAGGTTAAGAAGTACTGTTTCTAAGTGTTAGGAAGTTTGCACAAAACAATAATTAGTTTAGGAAGGAGTGAGATTCTCAGATGGACATTGAAAACAGAGATAAGAATTAAGACCAAGTCCATTACTTCTTGTCAAATTTTCTTTCTTCAGTTTTTTTTTTAAAAGTAGAATTTGTATATCCTAAAATTGTCTTTAAAGCATTCAAGAGGCATATATGCAAAATTGGAGAAAACATGGATAGGAAAAAAGGTGAGAAGTTATTAAGCCAAAAACATGAGGTGAAGAACGTAATGGCAAATTCAGTGACAGTCAACCAGGCATTTCCAATCATGGCACTATGCAAGCAGCATATCATGCATATTTGTGGCATCTGCTCAAGTGTGTGGGAGACCTTCAGATAGGTTTGGGGTGGAAATGATGTAGAGAAATGTATGCATGACTAGTCTGACCAGTAAGCAGAGGCCATTTGGGCCAGGTCACCTTGACACTTGGATCTGTCCAGCACTGCAGCTGAACCTCCAGTTATTTCTATGTGCAAGGAACAGAGAATCCATGGCTTGCAAGCTAGTATCTTCTGTGCTGAGAGTTTGCAAGGCATTTCATAGCCAGGGTCATTGTTGCTGTAACACGACCCAGTGACAGTTCCTTGCCCTGCCTGTCAGATCTTGTGGATGTCCGTATTCCCAGTGGCTAGATGGATGGACACTGAATCATCTTTCCTGCTCTGAAGTCTTCCTGTCTGCTGGGTTTAATTCACTGCCCTGCCCTGACCTCTTTTTTCAGTGTAAACTGTCTGGGCTGACTGCCTGTTTCCAAATGAGTCTTCTGCTCCACTATCCACATGTACGTTCACTGACTTTTTCCCATTCTGAGCAGCCTGAGTACAGCTCCAGTGTTACATGGCTCAGGATTATCCCAGGCTTGATCTCTCACTCTGACAGAAAACTTTTCCTGTAGCTGTCTCTGTTGCCACACCAATATGGCCACAACCTTCTCTTTCAGCCCTTAGAAATTCTTGCTAGTAGGCGAGTTTTCCTGGTCGAGGATTTGTAGGCCATTCATGCCTTTAAGACATGTCTGAAGGCAATAGAGCTGTAGCGGGGGATGGAAAACGAACAGGACTGAAATGGGCTGGCACTTGTAAAAGTAAGTAAGACGCCATGATGCTATTATTTAGTGTCTTGATCAGGATCTCAAACATCAGGCTAGACATCGGTTCACTGAAATAATTCCAGGATCAATTAGCAATTTTGAAATTTGATGCTAGATAACAATAACAAATTTGTTCCTTTTCAGCCCAAAAGGATCTCTGTTCTTTTAATGACGGTACTTGCCTATTGAGTGATTCACCCTTTCCTGGCACCAGACCAACAGATGGTCCAGTGAGCTGGTGCCTACTTCCTGACAGAGAATTGGGAATTACTGTTGATTCATTTGACTATATTAATGGCAAGTTTGTGTCCAGTCAATAGGCTTAGATCAGTGAGTGAGATCTAATTACAAGCTCATATTTTTCTCTTCAAAGAACACTAAAATGTAATTTTTTAAAAAAATCACATGCACTTTTTACACTAAAAATACTACCTTGTATGGTCTCTTTCCCAGTTATCAGGAAGGGAGCTCAAGGTGAGGTGAATATGACAGTAGATGTATCAGGAACATTCTAGAGGTGGGACATGATTGATGTGAAACTTGGGCCAAGAAAACATCCCACTTAAGTATAATGCACTTATAATAGGACTCTTACTTTTATGAGAAAATATATTTTGGTAGATTAATTCATGATGGTTTTGAGTAAAGTATCAATAAAGGCCAACTAGAGGGCAAGTGTGACCATGAGGTGCAGTATCTACACAGGCAGATATGGGGGTAGTGGCATGGAGTTTTTCCAGCATTCACTTGGCACACTCTTTGTGTGCCAGCGCCAGTGTATATCTCCTTGAGTGGAACAGAAATGACATCTTTTAGACCACGTTGATGTCCCTTGCATGTTTACCCCCCTTCATCTCATAAATGTTTCAGTTTGGGACAATAATGCTGCATAGTTAGAAAAAAATTCTGAAATCCATATCTACATAAAATAACAGAGTCACGCTTGAACCATCAGGACTGCCGTCTCTCACTGAGCTGTTAGGCAAACAGGATTAATTCGGTGTGCTAATTCCAACTATAGTTAACGCCTGCTGGTTATTTGGAGATCTGTATGTTGGGAGGTTTTTTTGAGGCTATAACTGGTCTCAGCAAGAAGGGCTTTTATGTCTGCTGTGGGCACAGAAAGGGGAATAGGGGTGAACTGAAATATTATGTAGAAAAATCACATTCCACAGACCCAGATAAATGTGTGTTGAAAATAGTTCATTATAAACTCACTCAGGAAAAACAGAATTAAAATGAGCTGTCTTATGACCCACAATATGTGTGCAGATACAATACTCCTTTATATATTATATGTGTGTGGGTGTTAGAAGAAAACACAAAACTTGTATTTGTTGGATGCTATAACGACATCTTACTCTTAAGATCTGTATCAATTCTAACTAACAGAACTTTAAACACTTTAGTGTCATTGCTTCAAACATGAAGAAAATGACATTGGATGGGTCTAGATTGGAGTAACAGCAAAGCAGGCCCCTGGGTTGGGAAGGTTCCTCCACAAGCTGCTGAGGCATTGAGTGAATTGATGACCTGTGTAGTAGACCATTCAGTTATGTTTCTAGGACACCTCCCAAGGTTGTTTGAATCTTCAAAGGCATCTTTTTCATCATATAGTTGGTGATCTAGTGGAGAAAGCCCATGTTCTCTGGCACTATTGATCATTCATCTAGGAGGAAAGACATTTTTAATCTGCTCTCAGAGAGGCCATTCCTTATTCCAGCCTCTAAAATGTCATAGGAAGGAGGGTGGCTTCATGAAGGGAAGTACCAATTGCAGACCATAAAGTATCATCTATTTCTGTGTTTTCATGATCTATCTAGTTACTAACATAGCAGTGAGTGGTTAAATAGTTACATAAATGACTGAATAAATTATAAAAAATAAAGAATGAACCCAAAACTGAGTTAATCCCTTGCCAGGCAAGCCATAAGGATAATTTCAGATCATCCTTGCTTTCACATTTTTTGCTTGAACCACAATAACCTCGAGGTTATGAATTCCCTTATGCTCATCTGACTCTGCAATGCTATAGTTTGAGTCATCAGCATGTACCATGAACCTTTCTGTTGCTCCCTTTGCTAGTTGAACAAAACCAAGACCAACCTGGTTCTGGAATTCTGTTTCAGAATCTCTTGCATCATACCGGGAAGGAGTGTGAGACCTGGCCAGGACATAGAAAGATTAACCCATTCCAAGACTGATCTAAGTTGGTATTCAGTTTCCTTAAAAAAAATGAAAGAGGGAAATTTGGAGACAAACATACAAATAGAAAGAAGACCATGTGACCTAGAAGCCAGCCATCAGTAGTCTTGGCCACGGACAAAGGCCTGGGTGTCTGTCATGCATTCACTTTCCTCAGAAGCTACCATCTACTTGTACCATGAACAAACACATTAAAGTGTTTGTTTTGTTTTCTGAGACAGGGTTTCTCTGTGTAGCCCTGGCTATCCTGGAAGTCACTCTGTCGACCAGGCTGGCCTAGAACTCAGAGATTTGCCTGCCCCTGGCTTCCAAGTGCTCTGACTACCGCCGCTTGACCACTATTCAGCTATCTAAACCCCTCTCAATTTGGGGCACTCTGTTACTCAGCCTAGGGACATTTATGTAGTAGCTGTCAAAAATTATGTCAAGATATCTGTGTAGCCAAAAGTTACTTCTAACCTATTTCTATTTTGAGTGTGAGCTCTTAGGTTTGACTTGGGTTGGTAATTATGTTGTGATAACCCATCACATTACCAAATGGCTTAAAGCACCTGGAATTCCTGTAATCTTTTACGTTTTAGCTGAGCCTGGGCTGGTTGGTTGTTCTGGTTTTACTTTGGCTAAGAACAGAGCTATGTCCCTTTGGGAGTTTGGTTGGAAATAAAATGTTCAAGCCATTTTCTCAAATTCCAGGGTATCTTTCATATGATTGCTTGCCGTTCAATGTTCTAAGTAACCCATGTTTCTTACAGGAGCACTAGGTTCCAAGACAGAAATAAATATCATAGACCTCTCCAGGGGGAGAATGGAGAGCTGGCATAATGTCTTTTTAACATATTTTTTCTATTTAGGCAAAGCAAGTCATGATGTAGGCTCCAGATTCAAAAATAACAAATAGAATACTTTTTTTTTTTTTTCTTCTTTGGAGGAATTGGATGACAAGTGGGATGCTTGGCCATTGTTGCTGGCTAGTCCATGATTTCAGTTGTCTGTTAGCATAGTGCCAATGGCAAACACCACCACCACACCTGGGTGGGCCTGTACTATGTCATGCTTGGTGGTAAAAGATAGCTGCTAACCAATGTTCTATGCTGATAATTATCTGAATCCCCCAAATTTGTCTCTCTGGAGTGTTCTATTAGAGTGAATACTATGCTCCTGATAATTTCCAAAACTATGCCTTGGACACCATGTCTGCTAAGCTAAACTTATTCTCTGGGACAGTCCGTCTGCTTCCCCAGATGTTGGTATATACTTCTGTGGGTTTTCTTAACAGGACCAAATTCACCTGGATCTGTTCTTCCGGGGGAGAACTACAGCTCCTTAGACCGAGTCTCCCTGTATATTCCGATGGCGTCAGCTATGAAGGATCTCACCAGTCATATATCCCACACACTGACTTGGCCTCATCCTTCCATCCTTAGCTGTATTACTCACCTGCTCTAAGCTGAGCAGAGGTATATATGGTCACTCATAGGAAGGCCATGCTACTTATTCCAACTTGAGCTCAGACCGATGAGCTGTGAGGTTGCTTGTGTTAGGGAAGACCCTTCGGGTTGCAAAAAGAAAGCACAGTGAATATAAGCTAACTAAAATAAGTTTTTATTTGCTCAGGTTACATAAAAATATAGGGTGGCAAAGCTGGTTAGAAATCTAATGGCACTTGTCACCAAGCCTGATGACCTGAGTTTGATCCCCATGTCCACATGGTGAAAATCCCAACTCCCCAAAGCTATCCTTGGGACTCTGCAGGGCATGCTGTGGCACACACATGCACACACATTACACACACACACACACACACACACACACACACACACACAGCGTGCCCACACAAAAATAAATAAATGCAAATTAGGCAGACTTAAGATGACACTATATTCAAGACTCAAATGGTGATAAGGGACCATGTTTCTCTGTGTCTCAGCCCATCTCCAGGCCAGCTCCATTCTTTGGCTTCCTGTGAGGACACCAGTAGCCACAGGATATTTCAAAGGAAGGAGTCAGGTTCTTTTTTGTCCTGCTTATATAAGGCCCTCCCTCATCATCTCATTGGGTGAGTTTCTGTCACCAGCTCACTCTTAATATCCAGGTTGACTAATGTGTGCTTTGCTGCAGTGTGGGCCACATAGGATGTTGTGCAGAACCCTTGGAATGAGAGTGGAGGAAACCAAGCCTCTACAGTAAAAACAAGGGACAATGCTACCCTGAAGCATCATACTGCACAAGAAGTTCGCTAAAAGCACACCATTGTGGAGTTATGGGCTTGAATTCTTCCAAATGAGGTAAAATATATATTCAGTATTTTTCATGAATGCAAAACTGTCATCCTAACATGAAGAGCACTTTAAACTGTAAGCTTAGTAAATTTATTTGCCTATTAACAAAAGCTAATATAGTCTAATTTTCTTACTGTTAGACGACTTACCATCAGAATTGGTGGCCTTAGGAGATGGTTTCTAACTTGTTATTATAAAGGATAGGACAAAAGCCATGAAATTGCTAACAAGAGTGGTACTGAAAAAAATAGGAAACTCTGAAATATCCATGCAGTATGAATTTCCAAATGCCTGTAGCATAGGATCAGAACTTCTGAAGTAGATGTGGAAACACAATTTGGCATGCAGGCTTTTCTAAAAGAAAAACCCTGATGAAAATGAAGCAAACAGGATTGGGCAGATGTGGTACAGACTCAAGAAAACCTTAGTTCCAGGGTTCTCTGGGACTTGAGACAAAGTAAGCTCATCAGCAGGTTTGTTTGGTGCTGAAATGGTTACCCATCGGTACCAATCTAATTAGTCACCAGTCTTAGACTTCCTGGGCAAGCTGGCATGTTCTCAGAGGAGATGACTTTCTTAAGACTCCAGAGGAGCTGACAGCTGGAGGGCAGACTTTTAGTGTCCATCCTAGACTACTGGACCTCTATCATGGACGTAGGCACTAGAATACAGGAATTAACAAAGCTGTATCAAGAGCCATGTTCTAGCTGGAAGGAGAGAGCAGGATTGTTTAAGGTCTATCAGATGGGGACAAATGCTGTGATGGAAACATATCAGGAGGAGGTGAACACGCAACACAGAGGAGGAGTTACTGGGTGTGGGTATTGTACCTCTTCCATTTATCATACTGAAGCTGAGTCCACAGGTTAGGAGAAGGTATCCTGCACATTCCTGCAAGAAGGGGATTCAGGCAGAGAATGCAGGCAGCTACTACAAAGGCTCTCAGGGAGAAGAGTGTGGCTGGAGGGAGACGTCAAGACAGGCAAAAAGGAGAGGGGCTTAGATCAGCTGAGGACCAGATCACACCCGGCTTAGGGGCCAAGTTTGTGTTTAGAGGCCATGGTAAACTTTATAGCGAGAAAAGATATGTCTTCTTGATCACAGTCTCAATGGGATGCTTAGACACTTTTATAAAGGTGAAAACTGAAGCTCATAAAACCGATACCATTGCATATATAATTCAAAACCTTAGAGAAAATCAGAATAAAGAATGACAAGATGTGGTCATGTGTGATGGCGCATGCTTTTAATCCCAGCACAAGGGAAGCAGAGGCGGGTGGATCTCTGTGAGTTCGAGGCCAGCCTGGTCTACAAACTGAGTTCCAGAACAGCTAGGGTGTCACAGACAAACCCTGTCTCAGGAAACAAACAGACCAAATGAAACAAAAACAAAACCAGAAAGAATAACATGATACAATTTATTTATTAGAAATTTTATTTGGCTATATTTAAAAAGAAGTCCATATTCACATAGGCTTGAAAAAAAATTTTCACATTGCTAGAAATATAGCTCTGGGCATATAATGACATGGAGACATTTTATTGATTATGAAAAACTTGGCTTTTAACTTAGGCTTGTCTCAACATATAGGATTATAAGGCTTAGCTCTTATAACTTAATTAGCCTACAATTAATCTATATTTTATCATATGGCCTTATGATATGGGATGTCTTTCTGTATGCTGTGAATATTATTGGTTAACAAAGGGACTGTTTCGGCCTATGACAAGGCATCTTAGAAGTAGGCAGGACATTGGAGCATAGATAAAAGGGAAGTTGGGTGAAGTCAGGGAGAGACACTGTGAGCTGCTGTCTAGGAGGAAGATATAAAGGAATTCAGGTGAGCCACTGGCCACGTGACAGATTAATGGAAATGGGTTGAGATAATATGCAAGAGGTAGCTAGCAATATGCCTGAGCCATAGGCCAAGCAGCATATAATTAATATAAGCTTCTGTGTGTTTCTTTGGGACTTTGGGAATGCTGGTCCACACCTCAGAGCTAGGCAGAGCTAAGCAACTTCAGGTCCAGATATTGGGGCTAGTCTGGGCCAGAAATTTCTTACTACAGCCTTACCTCTCTTCCATCTTGCACCTCCTATTTTCTCTCTGCATCTCCTGGCTACTTCTTCATACCTAGATCCCTTTTCCTCTTTCTTTCTTCCCCAGAAATGCTGCCTATACCTCATGCTTAGCTATTAGCTGTTCAGCTTTTTTTTACACCAATCACAGCAATACAATTTCACACACTGTACAAATGTTTCTCAACATTTCCCCCTTTTTGTCTAAATAAAAGGAAAAGTTTTAACTTTAATACAGTAAAATTATGTGTGATAAGAACAACTATCAAGTAAAAATTACATTCACAATGTATAATCCATTTGTTGTTGTCAAAAATCCATTTGTTGTCAAATTTGGAAAAATAACTCTGCTATCTATCTTATTTTGATAAGTCCAAAGTTTTATAGATAAACCATTTTTGTCATAACTTTTTTACCATCCTAAAATATCTTTCAAGACACCTAAAAATATGTTCTTAGATTAACAATTTAAGCTTTTATGTTTCTCATCTTTATGAAATCTATCCCCTTTTATGTAAGTTTCTTTTTTGAATTTAGTATCAAGAAAAACTGTAAAACTATAACTATAAAGTCTTTAACCCCATCAGAGATCTAAGAAGGATATAATATTATCTGAGTAAATAGGAAGTGTAGAGCAAACAACTTCCAAAATTATAGAAATGACAAGACAGCTGGCTGCCTGGAAAGCCACCATAGGCTCCTCTCTAACACTGGAGCACCCATCTTCAGCATACAATCTGACAGACTATTCTGTCTATGAAGCGGGAATTTTAAAATACTGTCCTACCTTGTCTTAGCAATGTTCAGCAGTTCCTTTCTTTTGTGTTCTGCTTGTCCAGTTTTGGAAGCATACTGTCAGCACTCAAGGCAAGGTTTCTTGTCCAAATAGTTAGCTTTGCTACATTGAAAGCAAATTCCACATGGAGATTCTTCAATGTCCATCATCCTTTTTTTGAAGTAAATTAGTACTCCCAGGAGCAGACATGTCTCATTCTCATGAAAAGCCTTACGTTAGTAAAATATTTTAAATGACATAGTCTTTAGGACTCTGAAGTGTTTGAAGACAATCTACTTATTTAAGATAGGTAGATGGAAACATACCTACCATGACTATAAATTTTATTGTTATAGGATTTATTTACTATCCTAAATAGCTTTTAAGGACTAGAACTTTACATTTTTAAATGAGAGGCATAGGTACAATACTTTAAACAAGAGCAGAAACATGTATACAATATAATAAAAATAATATATAAAATTCATGCCAATGTAAAATCTTTAAGACTAATAGTTTTTTTTTAAATTTAAAAGTAGATTCAATAATCTGCCATTTTATCCCATCCTTTTTATACTATACCCCTCCTTTTTACCTTCAGAAAGAGATCCCTGAATCTAATCTCCCTTTTCAGCTGTTTTCTTGAACATCACCAGTGACAACTTGTAATCAACCTTCCTAAATGATGACAAATTTCCATAAACCATCAAATGACCAAATACTACCTCTTGGGAATGTGGGTATATGTTTCTCTAGACTGCTCTCTATTGTCTAAAGATGACAGCATCTTTAGGAGACCCTACGAAGAATAGAAATAATGGTCAAGTCCTGGAGAGCTAGTTGCACTATTATATTATTATTATTATTATTATTATTATTATTATTATTATATTACTGTTAATATTTGTTTAGTCTCCATTATGAGAAAACATAATTTGTCTGAAGTCTTGGATGGAATAGTCTGTGAGACTGAGCCATCTTAGCTAGCAGCTTTAAAGTTGTTCTGGAGACAAAATTTTGAAGAAACTGCAGAAGAGGCATTCTTAGAAGCTTGATCCCCTGGGCTACTTGTCTTTATTGATGTCTGGTCCTTTTTTTCCCTAAAAACGCATAAACTTATAAAAGTGCCACATATATCTCATCTGTATTAACACAACTATGGAATGTGCACTGTGCACAAGTCAGTTAAAGATGATTTTTTGTTTAATGTTTGACCAGGTGAAAGGCATCTTCTGTCAACTTTGTAAGTCTGTTTGTACCGTATCATCAGACCTCTTTCTATGCCGGATGAAAGAATGACATGAAATACGAAGTCATGAGAACTCTGTAGCTAACAAATTTATCAGTGTCTCATCCAGTCTCCGGGCTGTTCCCATAGTAGAGGAATCACCATGTATATCATCTGTCCTGTAGTTTTTTTAGTTTCTTTTTTTCATGCCTGTAGCCAAGATTTTCAGGTCTCCCTGAACAAATCTGATCTTTATTAATTTTAAGAGAACCATAACTTTTTTGTTTTCTGTGGAAATAAAGGTATAACTTTCCTCCCAAGGCAACACATTTCCTGACTTCCATTTTGAAGCCAAGAAATTTCTAAAGCATATAGGCTTGTTTAATTCTGCAGCCTCCTCCATAATCTAACATCTCTCAGCAACTGCTATTTACTCGAAATCATCCAAGAAATTCAAAGTCAACAAAGCACCATACAGAATCCAGATACCCTGTATATTTCACATCCTTACATGACTTAAAAAATATTACTTTACTCTTTCTTTGAAGACTTTACTATTTTTATACTATTTTTGCCTATGACTGTCTATACTCATGATCTTTCTTCAGTATCTAAGCACGTTTCAAAGCATATTGAATCTGTTCAGAGCTTTCCTTGGTCTAGATCTGACTTCCTGCCTGTCTGCAGCCTCCTCGAACCATGTAAGCCAAACTTAAACTACTAGACTATGGCTAAAGGGCTCCACTTAGCACATGACATACTGTTTCCTAGCTCAGCTCCTCTCAGTTCTGTAGAAAGCTGACTTCATGTGGGCAGCTACCTTCCCCAGAGCCATATTTACTTGTCCCAGCTCTAGGAATATTGTGTCTGCCTGTATCAGGCAGTTGTTCCCAGTGCCAGCTGTCAAGTGCTCAGCTGCACAGAAGGGCCTCTTAAAAGAGCCACACCTCTCTATGCCCAGCATACAGGAGACTTTGGTAGCCAGAAAGCTGCTTGTTCAGAACTTTTTCTCCCTCAGGCCTTATGTGGATATATGTCATCAGACATTGGATGCTAACCCTGGGTACCAAAACTACTCTCCCAAGAAAGCTTGCTGATCTCTGCATCAGAAGGAAACAAAAAGTATGGGATGTGATGTTACTGTAATAAAATGCTCTGCTTCTGAAGCATTACACACAGTTCTTGCTCAAAATTCATTGAATGAACACTATGTGCCCACTTATCTCCCTGTGTTAGGGTTTCTATTTTCATGAAAAACATACCATGTTGAAAAGCAGCTTGAGGAGAAAAGGGTTTATTCCGCTTACACTTCTACATCACAGTTCATCATCACAGGAAGTCAGGGCAGGAACTGAATGAAGCCATGGGTGAGAGACTGACCTTCTGAATCAATCATTGATTAATAAAATGCTCCATAGGCTTACCTACAAACCAGTCTTACCTAAACATAGAGGGAACATCAGTGTGGTTCCCTCTATGACTTTTGCTTGTGTGGTAGTAAATGATGCCAGACACCTGCCTTTTATAGGGGTCCACAGGTTGCAATTCCACTGTATGACTGAAGGGCAGAGAAGAGACACCTAGTACTGATGAATATCGAGCTTAATATAACTCTCCCCATCATCCAGTGCAACCATGCTCGAAAGTGAGGAATTATCACCATTTTTAACAGCAAGGAAATCCACCCAAACACTCCCTCATCAGATTGCCTTTATTTACACTGGCTAGAACTAGATCACATAAACATTCTTTAAAAAAAATGTTTAATTTGTCTGTGTGTGCATGTATATATTTCTTTCTGTGTGAGGATGTTGGATTCTCGAGTTATAGACAGTCGTGAGCTGCCACGTGGGTGCTAAGAATCAAACCCAGGTCCTCTGGAAGAACAGCCTGTGCTCTAAACTGCTGAGTCATCTTTCCAGCACCAACAAAACATTCTTTACCAATCAACCAATCATTGTTAAAGAGAAGAAGGTGGTCTTTACAGCTGGCTCCATCCAATTGGGACACATCTTTTAGAAATAAAGATTGGGGCACTTTTCCCATAGCCTTAGGGGTTTGGAAAGTCAGTGTATGTTTGGGGAAAAATTATTCTTCTCTGGAACTTTTTAAATGGGTCAAATCCACAAATAAAAGATGTTTCAATATTTCCAAGGGTCTAAATGTTGAAAGAAGAGGGAAAATGGGGCATATTTGGGGGGGGGGTGAGGGTGTGTGTGTGTGTGGGGGGGAACATGATAGAGGGTGAGTCATCTGGTCAACCCCAAAGAGTGAACAGAAGAAGTATCAGTAACAATAAAGTATATTAGAACAGGGTTGGAAAAAATAACTTTGTATAGCCTAGCATACCTAAATATGATTTCTGTAAGACTATTAATGTCACAATTTGGATGCACGGGCATCGACAACACATTTATCCTGTGAAGGGAGGGTTGCGTTAAGAAACCTAGTCAATTTCTCTTTATGGGTACCATTGATGAAATCCTGTCAGAGTCTCTCATGAGAACAATTTCATCTTCCCTCTAATTCTGAGGGAGTGGCCATATGCACAGATGGAAATTCTAGACAAATAAAGGAGATGGGAAGACTAGAAGGCAGGAAAAGATCGGCTTAGAAACCACACATAGTATTCAGATTCAATGCCACACTGTCCTTTTCTTCAAATATATTGCCTGAATACCAAGTATGTGTTCTTGCTCTTGGTGGGGCGGGGGCAGCCTCAGGTGGCCCTCACAAAGACACTTTCACATGACCACTGCTAGCTGTCCTGAGCCTGCCTCCATTGTAGGCATTGCCTCCCGTATGCTTGCTTCATAGCTCCATCATTTTTGCATCTGGATTATAAGCACAGCTTCTAAATTGTTTTCCCTGCATCCAGTTCAGTGCTTACTTCTCCAGCAGACTCAAAGACGTAACAAAACTATAAATTTGATAGCACCTTTCCCTATTAAAAATCACCAATATTTCCACAGAAGTTAAATACATATCCATTCTTTGAGAGGGCCTACAGCACCCCCCCTTACCCCCCCCCCCCAGCTTCCTTTATTTAGAAGCCTAACAGTTTGGACGCTCTGTATGCCTAGTTCACCCACCCACAGTAATTCACTTCTTCCAGTTTCCCTGTTTCCTCTGCTGGAAGCATCCTTATCTTCTGGTTTGTTTTCTGAATCATTCTTCACTGTGCATTTCCCTGTACCCTGCGAGCTGTTTCTGACCCTCTCTGCTCCTCTCTTGGCCTATGCTCTCAGAAGAGGCTGTGCAGAAATCACTTGACTTTCTCCTCTGTAAACGAACTCCTCAAAGAAGGGACCATGTCATTTTTCCTTACCTTAGCACTCACCAGTGTGCAGGGCAGGATTGGCACCAAAAGTGACTGGTAGCAGAAGCATTAAGAGACAAAGCTGAGGAAACGGGAAGTGTCAAGGAAGAAGAGGGAGGGGGGCTAAGAAAGAGTAATCCATGGAGAGTTTCTAGAAGAGTCGACTGGCATACGCAAACCTCTCTCTACTCATCCCAGGGTGAAAATATTCCTGTGTCATGGAATCTGGGTTTCAGCTCCAATTCAATCCATCCATTTACTGCCAGTTCTTCCCGAATGCTGATCTTTTGTTTGAATCATCCCCCGAGTAGGACTGAGTGGACTATTTCAGGGAAATTTCTGTTGCCATCATTCCAACAGTCTGTCCCCCAAAGTACTCAGGACACAGGGCAGAAGGCTGGCCAGCTGCTGCTCATCTTCTTGGTTTTCCCACCTCCTCCAAGGACACATTCCTAACTAAGACTCTGACTCCCTCTTGAGGTGGCCACATAGCCTGGAAAGTTAGACTGAGTCCTTGCAGCCAACCTGGTCACAAGGGAACGCCTCCCTCTGAATCCTCCACTTGTCTTCCCTAGTAGCAACAACCCAGATTTCAGCACAGGGATACAGGAGTTTCCAAAAGGAATCTTTAAAACTCGGGTCGTTTTATTTTTGTTTACTTTAAAACTCCGTCTCAACGCTGGAAAAAAAAAAGTTGGAGAAAGGAATTCGAGGTGTCACACAGAGCATTAGCTATCTCGTTCCTGAATGAGAGGGGAAGGAGAGAAGGAAGTAGGTTCAGGGCAGTTGGTGGCCCAAGAGCCACTTGACCCCTGGCCTCAGTGTTGGAACCTGTAGCAATGGGTTTGACCTCTTATCTTGGCTGCGAGCATCACCACTAGGGAGAGGCAGAGGCTTGCAGAAACCCCAACTTCCTTTCTGACAGCGCAAAGGCCAGGCTAAGGTAAGGGAGGGTAGGGGGTTACTTGACCAAGAGAGCTGGAAGGGCAACGTCAGAGGACGTCTGCCCCTGCCCCTGACTGACTCCAGAGAACTCACTCTGGTCTTGTTCCCGGGTATGAGAAGTGGGGAGCAGGGGGAGCTTCCTCTTTGCTTGCTTAGTTAAGCGCGGTATTGCTTAACTGGTGTCCGGGCTTTGGTGACGCGGAGCTCAGAGAAGGGGGGTGGGGGGAAGAGGCAAAGAGGAATCCTGCCGTCCCCCACCCGGGCGCCCAGGCGTGGAAACGTGGGCGGCGGCGAGCGGCTGGCCTCCCTCCCCGCCCTCCCCGAGCGGCGTTCCCGCGTGTGCTGCTGCGTGTGTCTCCCTCTCGCCTATCGCACACGCTCCGGCACTAGTGCAGGCTGCTCTGGGCTCCGCTCGCTCGCTCGCCCGCTCCGGCCGCTGCGCTCCCGCCTAGCCGCCGCCGCTGCAGTCGCAGCCGGGCACGGTGAGTGACCGAGGTGCAGCCGCCGCGCTCCCCGACTGTCCGCCAGACCCCAGCCTCAGCAGGCTGCACCGCACCTGGGCCGGTCGGCTGGGTGGCTCCCGCAGGGGCTCTCCGTGCGCCCTCGGGCCACCGTCCCAGCCAGGAAGCACTCCTCGAGGGCTGCGCACTCCTTCCCCGCCTGGCCGCCCGCCTCTCCCTGCATCCCGTGACCGCTGCCCCGTCTTGTCCCGCAGGACCTGCCCGGACGGGACCAAGCCACCGCCGCCGTCTCCGGGAGCAGCGTTTCGGGGCCGGCCTGAGCCGAGCCGCGCGGGGCCGCCGCTGCCGCGGGCGGGGGATGGGGCTGCCCGCCAGGCGCGCGGAACCCGCAGGGGGAGCGCGGAGCCGGCGCGCAGCTTGAGAGCCCCGCGCAGCCTGCGCCCCGCCGCTCCGTGCGCTCTCGCCACCGCCCGCGCCTCGATGGCGCCATCGCTCCGCCGCTGACCGGCCTGCGTCGCTCGCCCAACCCGCGCGGTCGCCCTCGGAGTCCGGCCAGCCAGCGGGGCAGCGGCCTGCAGCCCGCGTCCGCCCGCGCCCTCCCGCCCGGCCCCGCCATGGCGCTGCGCCGCCTCCTGCTACCGCCTCTGCTGCTGTCGCTGCTGCTGTCGCTCTCGTCCTTGCACCTGCCGCCGGGCGCAGACGCTGCCCGCGGCCGCGCGGCTAACCGGACCCTAGGCGCGGGAGCCGTCGGGGGTCGGCGTTCCGGAGGCGCCTTAGCTCGCGGCGGCCGCGAGCTGAACAGCACCGCTCGGGCGTCCGGCGTCCCGGAGGCGGGCAGCCGGCGGGGACAGTCCGCGGTGGCGGCGGCGGCTAGCGCGACTGTCAGTTATGAGACGTGCTGGGGCTACTACGACGTGAGCGGCCAGTACGACAAGGAGTTCGAATGTAACAACAGCGAGAGCGGCTACCTGTACTGCTGCGGCACTTGCTACTATCGCTTCTGTTGCAAGAAGCGCCACGAGAAGCTGGATCAGCGCCAGTGCACCAACTACCAAAGCCCGGTATGGGTGCAGACACCCAGCACCAAGGTGGTGTCGCCGGGGCCCGAAAACAAGTACGACCCGGAGAAGGACAAGACCAACTTCACCGTCTACATCACCTGCGGAGTGATCGCCTTCGTCATTGTGGCGGGCGTCTTCGCCAAGGTCTCCTATGACAAGGCCCACCGCCCCCCGCGAGAGATGAACATCCACAGGTGAGAGGCGCTGCTGGGTGCCTGCCTTGGGTCCCCAGGCCTCGCCCCCTCTTAGCATTACTGCCTCCCCTGTCTTCTTCACGTACACCTCTCGTATCCTTCTAAGTCACTTCCATAGTCTCTTTAAGAGCAATAAATCTTGTGCTTTAGTGTTAGAGGGATTTGCAACACAAAGTACAAATCAGTAGAGTTCATGATGTTCAGGGTTAAGAATTTCTCCAATTTTCCAATCTCCAGGCTCTTTTTCATGGTGTGTGGCCACTTTACTAAGGGTTGTACCATGCTTAGGTTTTTGTTTGTTTTTTAAACTGGAGTGCCCCTTAATATAAAGAACCGAACAGTGTGAGCATCTCACTGAAAAGAATAGCCAGTGGGTTAGCATAAGCTGGGATGTTCCCAGGGGATGATATGGAAAGCGTGGCTGCCCCTGCTAGGAAGAAGGTTCCCCATGTCCTGTTGACCAAGCACAGATGGTATGTCTTCCAATGAGGAGCTTATCCCTCCTGCTGAGGCTGGAAGACTTGTTTCTCCAAGGCAGGCCTCTCTGAGTTAACACTTTGGACTGTGTTCAGCCCAGTTGGGCGGCGTCTTTTACTGCACACATGGTAAAAACAGTGCAGACTGTCCCCTTCCAAAATTTATAACAGGAGCTAAACACAGGACAGACCATAGTTCATTCCGATTGCTTCCCACCTCTGTCTCTGGCTCTCCGGGAGATCATTGGAAAGTCAAAGCCAAAACAGGAACCCAGTCTCTCCTTTAGGAATTGCACAGGCAGAGGATGCGAAGTCAGCTATGCCTCCAGTGGCCTCATGAAGATGAATGGTTGGATGTGGCCTCAATGAAAGCCCTGCCCCAGGAAACACTTCCATTTTTGGCACACAGAGTGGGCACTGCCCTAGTTCCCAGGCCCAGCTCCCAGTCCATTGCTTGTGAATTGACCCACCAAGCCTCACCTGGCCCATGTACCTTGCTTATTATCCTCATGGCTTAAAAACCTCCTTCCTTAGGGGCTCTGAACATTAATCACCCCTACCTTGCTGGAAAGAAAAAGGCAGGTAGAAATCTCTAGGCATGCTGAAGGAGCTGATTCTGCTCCTCCCTGATAATGTGAGTGTGAGAAGATGATATTCCCTGTCAGGTTTTATTGACTAAAATACACTAAATGCAGACATTTCACACTCAAATACTAGACTTGGGTTGACTGCAGAGGAACCATTCCCTTTTAACCCCTCATGACCTGATATAGATATTTTTCTTTAGCTACTCTCAACATAGGCTTACTCAACATCCCTTTGGACTTGAACTAGGATTGTGGGCAATGGTCTTCGATCTCCATGCCATGCAGAGAGTGGGCGCTGTGAACAAAATAAGAGCAAGACAGCATCACTTTTATGGAGTTTGTTTGGTCCTGGCTCCCCTTGGAAAGCAAAGAAGGAACCACTCAGGGGCAAGTGCTTTTCTGAAGCAGATACTCTGCTGTTTCATCCTTCACCTCTGACTCCGGACTCTGGGGCATCTCTCCTTCTTTCATTAAGCCCACCTGGCTCTTATCTCTAGCTGGTTCTCTCAGATCTTTCTTGGGGTTTCTCCTTGCCCTGCCCCCAGTGCCTGGAATGGTTTGTTCAACATCACCTGAGTTTTGATGAGGTCACAACTGTGATTAAGCCCCTGTGAAAACCGACATTGCCATGTTGTTCCAGAGAAGTCACTCTCCTTGATACTAGCCTCTTCTTCCCACAAACTCCTTCTGTTCCACATGGAGGTAACAGTGGTCTCTTGGGACCATTTCTGGGGTGGGAGAAGGAGATAGTGAACCATGGGGAAAGAACTGAATTTCAGGCCCCGGGCCATTATGTAAATATGTGATGTTTCTCTTTCAAATTCACCTCCTGATTTCATTCAGTTCACAGCACCTCTCTAGCAGCTGCAGCCTCGCCTGATCAGTGCTTTGGAAACCGTCATACTGGTGCTGTGTGGCTAGGGGACAATGCCTATCCGTGTATGTGCATCAGATAAGGGGTGGGATTGGAGATCAGTGATGAATGACACTCACATTGATAAGTGACACTTTAAGGACAACCAGGACTAGCCTTGAGCAGGTTAGGAAAAGTCTTTTTTCAGTTCTGGGTAACTGGCAAGATAGCATATCACCTGGACTCCTCCTTTATTCCAACTGTGTCAATGTGAGTGATCACATCACTCTTACATGCACCTCGAGGTGGGCGAGGGAGGTAGCTCCTTGTTCTTTGCCCGTACCTTGGCTGTTACTGCTTGCCTCCCCTGAGGGGGGTGGCTGTATAGTCTTTCCTGTTCTCTAGAGGCAAGGGGGAGGGGACAGTGATGGAAGAGATATATATTCAGACAGTAATGAGTCTTCCTTAGGGAAAGTGGGGAGAAATAGGGATGTTCCGGCCAGAGGTCAAGTCAGGGGATAGATGTATTTCAGTTCTGTGCTTTTGGAAATAGTGTAGCCCACATGTTTCCATGCCAAGAGGGAGAACAGAGCTGTTGTAGTGCGTGAGCCTCCCTGAAGACAGGTAGACCCGAGTTCCTTCCTTCTCTGGGGTAAGTGTTCCTGAGTCTGAGGGAGTTTCGGTGAGAAAAACCTCATTGCAAAGGGATATTGTGGGAGTTTAAGAAGAGATAGAAGAAGGGATTGGCCATCTGCTCTGCCTTGGTGTTCCCAGACTGGTCAGCCCTCTGTCTGCCATACACATGTGTGTTCCTTATGGCTGGACTTTTCTTGTATCTCTCCCTCTCTTGCAGGGAAGAGCAGAGTTTGCTTTTTCTAGAAGTGATTAGCCATTGCTAGAAGGATTCTGAGTGAGAAGTCAGTGTCTGGAGGGGAAATAGCCAGCTCTCTGGTGATTCTAACAGACAAGTCAGTGGAATGTTGCAAACATACCCATACTCAATCAGCTGGGCTCTGGAGAGGAGACATTGATGCTAGTTCTGAGTGCCTGAGTGGGGGTGTCCCACCTTTCCTGGCTGGAACCCCATTTCTATTGGAAGTTGATCCCCTTCTAACCCCTCCTTTAGAACTTCTCAGGTTGGAACTTCAGGCATCCACTGATTGTCATGTTTCCTGAGTGGCTCTGTAGTTCTTACATGGGGCTATTTGTGCAGAAAATGATGGTCCATGTTCTCCAGAAACATGGGCTTTGCCCAGCATCCAGCCTAGGAGGCTGGCCCTTTTTGACATTCTATCCTGCCTTTATCTGTCTGACATCCAAACTGATTCCTCCTCCTCACCATGAGTTGTTGATTCATTAATGTCTCTGAGATGAGAATTATTCTAAGGAGGGACCATGTGGCTTCTCTTTTAAATGGCTAATTAGCAGATGGGTCAGGAAGCTATTAAGATGCTGTAGGCACAGTTGGTGAAGTCAGAGGTGCCCGTATGGGACTGGAAGTATGAAGGCAGGGAAGATGATGGGCAGGGGAGGATGCTCAGGGAAGAAGAGCCCCGAGTTTATGTCATCAGGAGAAGGGTATTAGGAAATAAAGCATCTGCTGAGGCCATCTCTGAACTAACTTTCTCTTTTCTAGCATAGGCCAGGGGAAACTGCTTTGCCTTTTCTTCGTCTAGAAGTTAACTACAAACCAGGAGAGCTCTACTTTCCTTCTAGGCTGCCACGGTTGTAACAGGACCACTCCAGAATTGAGCAAGTGAAGAGTTGTTTCTAAGTACCTGGAGATAAACTGTCAAGCCCTCTCAAACCCTGTCTTTTGAAGTTCCAAGAACACCCCATTATGAACATATCTAAACCCAATCCACCTGTTTTTAACTCCAAATACAGAAGTTTGGGAGGAGAGGGAAAAAAAAGAATCTTGCCTTGGGCTGAAGTGCTTTACCTTTTCCTTTGAGCTTAAAAAGAAGTTTGCATTGGCAATGCTTAGAAATTACAGAAGCATTCTGAAGGGGGTGTTAAGGGCAGGATCCCAGGAAGGCAAAAAGAAGATAATAAAAATAAAAAAAAGAAGTGATTGGACAAAAAGTTGATGGTTAACACTGATGGAACAAAGTGGCATGGTAGAGCTTCCCACAGGCTTTGTTACAGTTTCTGAATGTATGTGGGTAGATTGCATGTGAGCCCCACTCACATGGAGAAGGCAGAAAATGGTTCTAACTCCAAAGCACACTCCCTTGACACACAGGCTAACTGAGCTCATTCTTGCTTTAGCAAAAACAATCAGGCAAACACTTTTTTTTTTTTTTTAACAATCTCGAGACTTTGACCATCCTCTGGGGTCACACTGCTTTCACATTTCTTTTCTGCACTGTCCCCAAGCTCAGAAGATTTGCACATCTGCCCCACCCTGCCTTGTCTCCCAATACATTTATTTCAAAGAATCTACTGCTAAGAAATAGAGAATTTATTTGTAGTTCTAGTCTTCTAAGGCACTTGTAGAATGCAAAGAATAATTCATTATTTTCAACTGATCTGAATGAGAGATTGCACTGACTGGGGTGTGGGTTCAGATCAATTGTGTAGAAAGCTATTATTAAGACACCTGAAAAGTACTCTGACTGAAAGAGGTCAATTATCTCAGACAGACAGGCCTACAGATCTGGAATAAAAAGGCAGTGATACCCAAAAGAATTTCCTCCATCTACTTATGGCTGATTTCTCTAGGGCCTGGCAGAATATTATTTAGGTCTTAATTTTCCGCCTTCATTCCATAGCCAGGGAGAGCCCCCACCTACTGCACATTGGAATTAGCTCTCTGCCCCTGGATATGGCAGTTGCCTACTTCCTTCTTCCCTGCATCCATCCCGTCCACTCAAAGTTCTAAACATCCTAGGCTTGAAATTGTCACAGACTCAAGTGCATTTTTAGTCTTGTCCCATTTCTTGGCTACATGATGTTTTGTGAAATTACAAAATTATGCTTTGACTTTGTGGATGCGTAAGATGTCTCAGGTTGGTGGAGAGGGGGCTGTGATGAAATCTGTGAGAGCCTACACTCCCTTCATTGCAAACACACCTTCTGTGATGATTTTATCCTCCTTTAGTTTACTTTGAGAAACTAAAACTCATTATTTTTCCCTGAGTCACATTTATGACCTCATGTTTGTGGTTCTTTTGTTGGCAGGTATTGTAGAGGAGGAAGAAGGCCGGGCACAGGGAATTTACTAGCAAATCCTAACAGGGTCTGAGGCCTTGGCCTTGAGCCTCCAGTAGGCTTATTTTAAAAGTAATCAGGACAGATTGTTAACTTCATTCTTTCATTTTTTTTTTTCTATAAGTAAAACCAAAGCCTCATGAAAAGGCAGACTAACACATTCTACTATGTTGTCACCCATTTCAGAATTCTTCCCACAGTCAGCTTAACTCCGTAATTTTATAAGGGAGGCACTTGAAATCAACAGAGCATAGGTCATAATGCCATGCGTCCCAGCTGCTAGTTACGTGAACTTTCACTGAAAGCCTTGGCGTCCAAGCCCTAGACCCAGGCTCAGCCTCATAGTCTTCATTGAAATCAGTCTTCTTTGCTTCCTGATTGATTCTTAGTCATAAGCAAATAACTCTCAGACAGTTGGAGATGTGAGTGACAGCCTTCTCCTTTCTGTCCCTTCCCTACCTCCCGAGTCTTGCTGGCCTCCGCATTTCCCTCCACCAACATGATTTTTCACAATAGACCCTGGTCTTTTTTTCCAGTTTCTCTGCCTTCTTTTCTAAAGGGCAATAACCCGATCTAAGCAAAATCCTCAAGTAAAACGTGAGTAATGCAGACGCTTGAAAAAGGAAAATATAGCATATGCTGAAGGAGGGTGGACCTGGGCAAGGAACCCGCTGAATAACAGTGTGGGTAGAGGTATGAAATTAAAAATGTGACTCTGGATACTTCTGCTCTCACCTGGAGGTGGAGAGACTGCTGAGACCCACCATACCAGTGAGGCTATCTCTCTCCCTCTCTGTGTGTGTGCATGTGTGCATGTGTGAGTATGTATGTATGTGTGTGTATGTATATGTATGTGTGTGTATGTGTGCGTGTGTGTACGTGTGTTATGTATGTGTGTGCATATGTGTATGCATGTGTGTATATGTGTGTGTTATGTATGTGTATGTGTGTATGTGTGTATGCGTGTGTGTATGTGTGTGTTATGTATGTGTGTGTGTGTGTGCGCGCGTGTGTGTGTGTGTGTGTGTGTGTGTGTGTGTGTGTGTGTGTGTGCACTCCAGTTTGTAAGATCCCTCTTTGAGACACAAAAGCACAATTCCCATTGACTCTTTCCCCTTTCTCAGCTCTGGGTCAAGAAACTGGGCAGCTATGGGGCTAGAAGTTTGAAATGATGGCCCATCTTTCTGTGAGATGAATCTATATTAAATGACATTTATCAACTTTGCATTTTCTACGTCTGATCCTCTAAAAGAACCTGGATATCTGTATATATTGAATTTTCTTCCCACGTAGTCTTCTTGAGAAGCCACATGCTGACTCTTCTTCTTAAAGTGGCTCCATCGCACTGCTCTTGGAGATACGTTGAGAGTCTATAGCTAGTCTTTAGGCCTTCTGTAACTGTAGCATATTTCACCTTCCCGGGGAGGTCTCGTTCTTCTGAGCAGTAATAAGTCATGAATAAATTTGATGAATGGACTGGACAAGATGGGAGGAAGCCACAGTGCCTTCCTCAATGAGCACTGCTAGGAGGTCCTGCTTGAGAGGCAGGACCAGAGGAGAGAAGAGCCCCTTACCCGCTATGACCATGTGGACAGGGCTGCTCCTCACATGGGAAGATAAGTACCTCTGAGGCAAGACCCGCTTCACGTGACAGCCGTGTGCTGGGCAGGCTGAGGGATAGCTGGGAAAGAAGACAGAAGAAAGGAGTTGAATATGCATCAAACATTTCAGATAACTGCCCAAAAAGGGTGGAAAAAAAGAATGTCCCACATTTCTGCATAAAATAGTAGACAGATCGCTCAATTTAGCTTCCTGCTTTGATACTGAGGGTAAAGGAACCCAGTTTCTTCGGGATGCATGCAGAGAGGAAGCCTGGGATCAGAGCCCCCTATTCATTGCCCTCTGCCCTCTATCACAGGGCCACCGCCTCTGCAATTCTGTATTCAGATGGAGTTGCCACTTGGGTCAGACTGCCATGGATATCTGCAGACCTGTGGAGATGAAGCTACCGTAGCATTTCTGGAAGATTTATAACAACCATTTATCATACCTATCTTCTTCCCATGCCCCCAATTCATATTATGGGATGGGATTTATTGGGGCAAGAGTGAGCTGACTGAGCAAAGAGCAAAGGGCAAGGAGCCACCCAGTATAGTATGGGCAGCTGGGTACAGTCATGGCTAGGCTGTGGCAGATAGGTATTTTACCTCAATCTCAGTCAAGTGTTAGGGGAGGGGGAAGGGTCTGAGCACTTGTATCACCCCCATGGCCTCTCCAACACATGTAGAGGTCACTTTTAAACACTCTTGAGGAAGATTATTCCGCTATGAACTTGGGCAGTGGGTATCAAAAAGTAGTTCTTCCTGTCAGGAACTTACGTTCTTCCATCATCTGTGAATCTCAGGAAAGCTATGAGGCCCTGAGGTTTTACTTGGATGAGATCTCAAGCAATAGTGTCTGGCCTTGAGAACTTGGCAACAGGAGCCTTGTTCTGCATTTTCCAAGTAAAGTCTCACTGCACCCCCACGCACCCTGTAGGCCCACAGAGTATAGAAGCCTATTTTACAGATGAGGAAACCCACTCCAAGAAGCATAATACCTGCCCAAGGCCATGCTACCACCATGTTGCAGATCTTTATCTTCCCCTAGAGCCTAGAAATGCAACTGTCTTTCACCTTCCTAACAGAGTCTGCGATCCCTCCAGAAATGCTCAGGAAAGCAGCCCCCCTTGTGCCTGGGACAACTTGTTACTCAGTGACCTCTCATCCAGAGCTGGTAACATGGTAACACTCCCACTTAGACTGCGTGTGGGGTACAGAGGAGAGGGTTTTGTTTCAAGGGTGGATACTGTTGGCTGAGATGAAGACGTATAAAGAAGTCTAAGAAGCAAGACAAAACATTTGAAGTTCATTGAGGGGAAAACAAAAGGAACTCAAACCCCAGTATAGTTTAGAAAGAAGCCCTGGGCATCTGTGCATGAGTCACAGCCTCTGAGAGAGGCGAGAAAAGCTAAGGAATGGCTAAAATATGAGGTCTAGGGAAAGGATGGACTTCAGGGCATCTCCAGTTTTAATTACTGAGACCCACAGCTCAAGAACAGGTCCATTTGTCACTGTCTGCCTATGCCCCCCCTCCCCCATTTATAATAGCCATTGTTACACATGCAAAAGAGCACCACAGATGTCTCATGCCCATTCTGGCTGTCCTTCCTCAGTCCCATTCTCCTAGCTACTCTAACTCAAGTCTGGCTTCTTCAGTCTTCACTGCCTCCCTTCTCAGGTCCTCTACCCTGGAACAGGAAGGGGAAGGAATTTTGAGTCACCTTAACAGCCACAGCTGGGTGTGGCCTCCAGCTGTTATCTCTGGGTGCCAGTGAGCACAGGGCCCACATGCCTGGTCTGCAGTGTCACAGCAGGGGTACCTGAGCAGAGTCACTGGCTGTGGAAGCTCTAGGCTCTGCAAAGCACTGTGCCTAGTCCTTTTACCTCCTTCCAGCCTTTTGCTATCCCAGCATCCTCCTTGCTTAAATCCAGTGTTCTTGTCTCCAGGGCTCTGGGAGCTAAAGCTCCAGCAAGACTCTGGGAGGCTAGAACCTTGGCCCCGTGCCTCGACATTGGTAGAAGAGTCTTTGCTTCCTGTAGCCTTCTCAAACATGCTCATTATTTCTTCCTTTTCTGGCATTTGGTTTCATGTCCTGTTCCCATTAGCTTGTGCATTAAAGTCTCATTACTCAGGACACCTGTCCTCTGGACATATTGGTTGTTCTCTTAGCCAAATGTCCTCTTCTGGGAAGTGTGGTTTCCATCCCGTTTCCTCTTCTTGCACTCCAGCTGCTCTCGGGGAGGAACTTGGGCCCTAGGGTGGGCTGTTAATTAACTGGGATCTGGGAGTACCTTCTAGAACCTTCCACTCTCTTCTTTCCTAGGGCCTGGGGCTTAAGACCTTTGCTGTGGTTTAGCAGATGGATCTGGAGGTATAAGGGTAGGCAACAGGCAGCTGTTGCCAAGTCCCCCCCCCCCCCCCAAGTTCTGGAATCAGGATCAGATGTCAACAGGAGAGAGTTGGGACCTGAAACCTCAACACTAGTATTTAGCCAGCTCTTTTGGAGGATGAGCAAGGCTCAAATCAAGATACCTCCATGGAATGATTGGCAGGATACTTGTGCAGATGCTGATGCTGCTTCAGAGCATGAAGAAGACTCTGAAGCACTGTATTACTGCTTTGCTCCTAGTCCGCTGCCTCCAACTTACTACTGCATGTAAAGAAATCTGCCGAAAGTTTCTTGGCAGTGACAGCCACAGGCTTGGGGAATCAGCACAGGTTATTTGTGTTTAGATGATCGACAGGCAGCTTGAGACTCAGGGCGTGGAGCCTCTTCTCTGTACCCTGGGGCATTTGCAAAAAAGGCGTTGTGTTTTTCTCTTTCCTCTAAAGGTACATCATTAAAATGTATCTTCTTGTGACTTCCGGTGTATCCTCCACCACCACCGCTTACCCATCTGTCCTTTTGATTTCTGGTCACTTCTTTCTTGTATTTCCAACCCCTTCCCCCTCGAGCCTTTCTTCTTGAGCTCATCCAGCTGTGACTTCATTAAATTGCATCGATTCTGATGCTACTAATTCAAAATTTACCCAAACTGGACCTGGACTGAGTTGGGTTTTTAAAATTTTTTTCTTTACTTTCTCTGTCTGACAAAAAGCTATGACGAACAGATTAATGGCCCAGACAAGACTGCAAAGATTGGGCAGGGCACGTACACCAACTGCACAGAGAAGGACAGATTGTGTCTGAGCAGGTCAGGTAGTGTGCCAATGACCAATCTTTCATATCAATTCAATAAAATAGTTTCCAGAAATAAATTTTGCTTTACTTTTACCATTTTAAAGTTCATTAAAATAAACCTGCAGTGGCTCAAGGAACAGTAAAGTATTATTTTCTGGCTGAGGCTGGTAGCTTAGGCCTGTTTTCAGTAAGTCTGGAAGCTAAGGCAGGAAGACCAGTAGCTCAGGGCCTATCTGGGCTATAGAGTGAGTTTGGGCCACTTAGTGAGATCCTTTTTCAAAATAAAAAGGCAAAGGATGGCTAGGAACAGAGTACATGCCTACTGGGCATAAAGCCTTGGTTGAATCCTCAGCACTGTGCCCAGTACTCTGTGTGTGTGTGTGTGTTTGTGTGTGTGTGTGACTATTTCATGAATATGTTCTATAATTCCTGTTTCACCAATTTGAGTTAACCTCCACCACTGCTATAGAATGAGTGTTGCTAAACTCCCTCCAAAATGTCTTTTGAATTCCCTCTGGAAACTAATTTCCCTACTTCTTTTTTGTTATTTCATTTCATTTTCCTATATTTTTAGAATCCACAACTCTTTCAGCTCTGAGAAGTAGTGTTATGATGTCATAGCTGCAGAACGGCCAGCTGGCCCTGAGAAAAGAGGGGTCCAGAGACCAACTTCAGACAGCCTGTCCTACTTCTGAGGGACATTGAGATTTGCCTTTGTTCCCATTAAGGGTCTTGCTCAGTGGCCCAAGGAACCCATGCATAAATCGCTGTTCTACTGCCACTGTTAGGGGGAGGGAGGATCGCGCCCCCTGTAAGAATGACTAGAAGCTATAATCAGATACCTTAGAAAAAGGACTTTGGTACCCTCCATCTCCTTATGTGCTCTAAAGGGACAGATAACAAACCTCGTTCCTCCTACTTTTGGAAGTTGGCATCCATCTTTCCTGCTTCGGAGCATTTTCTGAATGTCGCGATAACAGGCTGCTTCTGTCCCTTTCTGTCTCCATGATCTTTGGTAAGTCCCTTGGCTTCTCTGGTCTATTAGTTGGTATGTGGGATATGGGTGAATATACTGTAGTGATATGGCCTCTCTGGTCCGTTCTGACCCCAATATGCCTGGAAAGTCAGGGCAACAGGTAACCTTTTCATCACATCTCAGCAGCATCCCTGTGGGTGGAAGAGAATGCACTTTCCTTATACATTCCTGTACTCTCATCTTATTGTCCTTGTCTAAGGACAAGGATGTCCTCCTCAAATGACCTTAGAAGGATGCTTGGTTTTAGCATCTTCCTCTTATAGATCCTCTTGGTAGAAAAGGACTTATGCTTTTTCAGTCCCTTGTCCTTTTGGAGTGTAAGTGTCCGTTCATTCATCTACTCTGCAGAGAGGCTGGTCTACTGTTAGGATGCCTTTTTAGTTGATGTTGCAAAACCCAACCTGGCTGCTCACATTTACAAGATTGCAAAAACATCACCTCAAGGACAGCAGTCAAGGCCCCTTCATCCTCTCTTCTGGATTCATTATTTGAATCATTTCAATCCATAACCATATACGTCTTCCTATGGGACTCGACTTCTAATCTCTCTGCTTATGCAGTGGCTGTCCACCTAGGAGCTACCAACCACACATGGAACCCCGTCACTCAAACAGCTTAGAGAGCTAAAGGGTTCTTTAGGAAAGCTGGCTGCAAAAAAAAAGAAATGTAAGGAAGCAACTTTTTTTGGTTGCAGGTCCCATCAGTAGGGCTGAGTAGGAAGAGTCAGCTTCATTTGGTCAAACTGGGACAGTACCCAGCATAATGAAAACTACTCAGTGACTGACTGAATAGCGTTTACATGAATATGATTTACTTGAGCATGGAGATTATGATAATACTTGTACGTATATTAAAGAAGAAAACTATGATAGAGAGAAGCAAAAAGAAAGGAAAAAAGGAGAGAAGAGACTGAATACTTTATAGAAAATGGTCCTTAGTCAGGCTGATAAGACTTTCCACCCAAGCCCCTGAAGACATCCATGGATTTGCTCCTGTTGTGGATCTGCCTCTCTCTTGGCCTTTATCTTGGTGCTTCCTTGTGTTAACAGGCACAACATGATCTGCAATGGCCCAGTACGAAGGAACACACACTCTCTTTGCACCTGCCTCTCCAGGTCCAAGGACAGGGTTCGAAAACACCTGGTGTGTGAGCAGGTGGACTTCTTGCCTCTAGGCTGTAATAGGGCATGTCATCTGTGGTTGGTTCCTTCCGAGATGACCATGGCAAAGGCTAGACAGTATGATTTGAGAGTTTTGTTATGTCAGCTTTGCTGAGTCAGTCTCCATGACTTCTCTCTTCCACCTGTGATGTAGGCTGAGCCCACTTAATGTTTATTTAGTCAAATATTTATTTAGTGCTTTCTAGGCACCAGACTCTAAGTGTTTCACAAATATTAATTAATTTAATCTTCATTATAATCCTAAGAGGTATACACACACACACACACACACACACACACACACACACACACACACACACACACAGAGGTCTTATTATTTTGACTTAATTTTTAAATGAGAAAACAGAGCCATGGGAGTGTAAGTAGCTAGCTAATGACCACTAATGTACCAAAATGGCCAGCATCTCACCTTAGGCTCCCTAGTTAAGAATCCCAGTATTTGGTTCAGAGGCTATGCTGTCTGTGTTTGCTCACCTAGAGACTCAGGTTTGTGCCAACAGCAGAAATGAAAGCAAAACAAAACAAAGATAATATCAAGAGCAGTCAAAAGTAACCAACTCTACAATAAACCTGCACCTTCCATGAAGGCATTTTTATAAACTCCCTGTTATGTGGTTAGCTCTGTGGTTATGCTAACACATCTTGGTAACAACCGCCGCCCTCCACCCTTCAATTAGCCAGTAGCAACAGTTGACACACTCAAATCTGATTCATTCTCCAATCACCCAAAGATTGCTGGAAAGTCTGTTTGGGCTTGATTCTTCTGTATTTCTTAGACAAGAGTAAATTTGCATTATGTTTCCTGGGGTCTGGAGGAAGTGTGTGAAGATGATGCTGTTAGGAATGAGTGGGGCTACAGATGGTGTAGATTCTTGGCCCATACCCTATCAACAGCCTCAGGACAGGCATCGGGCAACAGCCACTGTCCCTGCTTACTTAAAAAAAAAAAAAAAAAAAACGGAACAAGCCGGCTGCCCTTTCCTTGTAGAGATGTTTACTGGTCGTGATGAATTCCAATTGTGCTGGGGACAACTCAGACCTGCAGAACAGCTCAATGCAGATGCATAGACATTGTTAACCAACAAATGAGATCCCCACATCCATTCTGCGCCTCTGTGTGAGGAGAGCGGTCTTGTGCACACAAAGCCAGCAGCTGTGTTTTCAAGTGGACTGTGAGAGAACTGGGAATAGGGAGAAATAAATTAAGCCATTCTCCTTGGTCTGAGGTTATTAAAAATATGTTCATTTCAGTTGTCCTGACTGCAGATTTTGGAGGATAAAAACACTCCGACTGTCCAGAAGAGAGTGACAAAGGGAGAGGTCAAAAAGGACATCAGCTTGTCCTCAAGTTCAATGCCAGTAAGAACTCAGTTATCTGGAACTCCCATAGCTGGAATCCTTTACCTGGCTGGAATCACCATATATCACTTCTAGCACAATGTAAAAGAAGTAGCTATCAGAGATTCACAGGAAAAAAAACAAAATCAGTTTTCATAATCTGCCTTACAGTTCTAAGAAACAGTTCCCCTTCCTGAATTATACATTTTACTTTCTCCTCGAAGAAGACCAAAGGTAAGGCCAACGGCCCCTTTCATCAAGAACCCAATTCTTAATGTCAAGAGAAAAGAATTAATTATATTTTGGATATACAATGAAGCAATATGTCTTGAGAAATTTATTCAAAAACAGAAGAATGTTCTCACTAGTCCTCAGGACCGAGAACTTCAGCTGCAATAGTTCATTAGTGAACAAGTCCATTCCTTTACTCTTATCGTACCTCTCAACATCATCAGTTTCTTCACATTCCCTGCCCAAAAGAAATAGGGTGTGACTGGGATCCGACTGTCTTGTTCTTGATGTGGAACAACTTACAACTGAGTATATTTTCTTCCTTCTGAAGCACATAAGTGGTTCAGGCTGCTACTAAAGCCTGTGTGAGTTATTTCTGGGGTCCCCATCAATAGTTTATTAACAGACCAAAGACTTACAAGTTGAGTTAAGGGTCCCAGGCTCCCACTTACTTTGATGAGACCAGAGTTTGACCATCTCTCTTCTTAAAGCATTAAAAGTGAGACAGAAAAGTCTAAATTTCATTTTGTATTTTTTTTTTTGCCACGTTTTCTTTCAAACTTGAATATTCATGAAGGTCAGGAGACCAGAGCTTAGTTGAGCAGTGCTCAGTTCCTCACTCTGGCTGCATGCAGGGCAGGGATTCAGTGAAGTATATTGGTGCCTGTTAGGGTTTTCATTTGGCCAAAAGATTAGCTGCTAAACTCTGTAGTGTTCAAAGTTGCCAGTGTTAATGACTCACAGTGACAAATAGACCTCAGTGGCTGAGCTGCAGCTGAGGTCAGAAGTCCAGCTAGATTTTTCAACTAGAGATTGAATACTCTTTAAAGTTCTATTGTTCAGAGACCATGATAGGAACATAAGAGGAAAAAAAAAAACCATGATTAAGAGGCTAGTAAGAAGGAAGGGTAGATCTTTGGGAGAATGGCATTAATGAATGTGTGTTAGTGAATGGATGGATAGATAGATGTGAATGCACTGGATGGATAGATAAATGTGAATGCACTGGATGGATATGTAGATGTGAATGCAGTAGATGGATAGATAGATGGGCAGGACAAAGAAGGATAGATGGGTGTATGGGTGAATGGTGAGTACATGGATGGGAGGATAGGTGGCCCAATGGATAGATGGGTGGGTGGAATGAGTGTCTAGGCAAGTGTGTACAGTAGATATTTAAGCTAGAAAATAACTGGTCTTGACCCATTCATTTACTTATTACTTCTGCACACCCACATATCACCGGGCATTTGTTAAATCAGTGGGCCCCAGTGGTTCGTTTTTGTTAATTGAACAAGGTCTAGAATCATCTGGGATGAGGGAAACTCAGTTGAAAAAATGCCTTCATCTGATTGACTTGTAGGCAAACCTGTGAGAGCATCCTTTTGACAGATGATTGATGTGGGAGGGCCCATCCCACTCTGGATGGTGTCACTTCTGGACAGGTGGTTTGGGGTTATATGAGAAAGCTATCGGGAACAAGCCAGTAAACAGCACTCTTCCATGGCCTCTGCTTCAGTTCCTGCCTCCGGGCTCTTGGCATTACTTTCCTCAGGGATGGATTGTGATTGGAATGTAAGCCAAATGCACCCTTTTCTCTTGAAGCTGCTTTTGGATCATGGTGTTTATCTATCACATAAAACACACGAAAAAAATAATCAAAAGCAAAGGAGGACACAGGCCCACCTGGAGACTCAAAGGATCACTGAAGAAAAAATGAGAATACGTGTAGGAGAGCCCAGGTTCAGGCCGGAAGCCTGGACTTCATATTTCTGTTTCGTCTTGTTTGAGTACTGACACACATTAGGGTACTAGAAGCAAAGGCAGGGACTAGGCACAAAAGCACACTTAGAGACTAAGTGCTATTTGAAGGTAAAATGGCATTTCCACCATCCTGCTAAGTACATTGCCCAGGACTCAGGAGGGCCACATTTCCTGGCGTGAGTGATCAGAACTGAATTTGTTTCCCAATTAATTGACCCTCCCCTGTGAAGCCTGCACTATAGGAAGCGGTCAAAGAAGAGAGAATAGTGACATTGTCAAGAAAAGGGATTTTTCAGGCCAAATATTTCCTTGGCTTGATATGCTAGTGCAGCCAGTATGGTGGACAGGGAAGATGGCTTCCTAAATTAGGTGCTTCTGTTGTCCTCACCTATGGTAGCGCACCAGGTTCCTGGTAGGGTGGAGCCTTGCCCTTGCTCCCTCCCGGGGCAGCTCTCAGTGTCTCTCCTGAGGGTTTTGTTTCTTCTCCTCCTCCTCCTCCTCCTCCTCCTCCTCCTCCTCCTCCTCCTCCTCTTCCTCCTCCTCCTCCTCCTCCTCCTTCTTTTCCTTTATGTCTCTTCTGGTTCCCTCTCCTGTCTCTGAATAACTTTTTGGAAACACTATATTTCCTTGAGACCATTGACAATATTACGTGAGATTTTAAGCAAATAAATACACTAGTCTTGACCCAAATCACACATTTGCTAATTATTTCTGCATGCCCAGATATCACCGGGCACTTGCTAAATTAGTAGGCCCAGCTGGAGGGAGCAGGAAGCGGCTCTGAATGGCTTTCTCTTGATTTCCCTTCCAATCTCTGGTTCTCATTTTCCCTCCTGCCCTGTCTACTGGATTCTCTCTCTCTCCCTTCTCCCTCTCCGGCTTCTGGTGTCGGTCTTCCCTTCCTCCCCCCCACTCCCTTTCTAGCCCTCTTCTCTATTTCATGTTCCTCTGGCTCTAACTCTTCTTTTCTCCTTTACTGACCTGTTTCTTCTCTCTTGTTTTGCATCCTCATTTGTTTGGTCCCCCAGCCCCTGAAAGGTGCTCCCTACTCTTACAAAACCTCCTCAATTGTTTCTCAGTGACCAGGTTTCTTTCCTGTGGCTAGAAAGTAGCTCAGGTCTTAACCCATTTCCTCTGGCATCGCCAAATTAATTAGAGGAGACTGGGATCACGCATTTCAGAATTAGAATAATATTTATCAAACACCCTGGAGAGAGAGGAATAAAAGGTAGAGAGGAACCAGAGCAAAGAGGGAAGTCACTGAGCTGAGAGGATGGGCAGGATAGAGCGCTGACAGGGTCGCACTGTGCAGATCTCAACAGGGGAAATGGGCAGTGGAAAAGGCTGGATTCTGGAGAATGTCAAAGACCCTGCAAGAACCAGGAGCTTATGGCTGGCCATCATTCTCTCATTCCCTAATGGCTATTGCATGTGGTCAGGAAGTCTCCACAGGGGCTTTGAGAAACACATATTCCAGCTAATCCACCTGTGGTAGTTTGAATGTAATTGATCCCCATAATCTCATAGGGAGTGGCACTACTAGCAGATGTGACCTTAATGGAGGAAGTGCGTCACTGTTGGGGTGGGCTTTGAGATTTCTTATGCTCAGGGTACCACTCAGTATCTCAGTCAACTTTCAGTTGCCTGCAAGATGTAGGACTCTCAGCTACCACATCTGCCTGCACACCACCATGCTCCCTCTCATGATGATAATGGATTGAACCTTTTAAACTATGAGTCACTCCAATTAAATGTTTCCTTTTACAAGAGTTGCTGTGGTCATGGTGTCTTCTTCACAGCAATGGAAGCCCTAAGACACCCCCTTTCCCAATTGGTTGAGATTCCAGCTCAGCCCAGCCCATTGGGTCACAGACCATCACCCTGAACTAGTTTTCCTGTACTCACATGGCCTACGTACCAGAGGCCACAGCTCAGCTGTAACCCATAGTTATACCTCATTGTCAGGCAGACCTCACCTACTCAGATCCACACAGCCTGCTGCTTTTTAGGGAGGTGGTCATAAAGCAGGGCTTTTTTGGGGAATGGGCTTCAGGAGCCCCACATTCCAGGGAGATAAACAATGAGGTCAAAATTCTCATGAAATCCCACTTAAATTGTAGGCAAACATATGGTACCAGACAGGGCATCTTATTACTTTCTGTGTGCCACATCCAGGCAAGTGCGAAGACGTTAGGGACCATCAGACTCCAACAGAAAGGACACCCACTTTAGAGTCTTTAGACCCTCAGTGTCCCCAGAACCTGCTGGAGTTCAGTCTTGATTACATGTTTGTGGGACTAGCTACTTAGTTCCTACAGTAGTGAGCAGATTTCCCTTGGGGGGCCCCTATCACACCACTGGTGACACTTGATAATTGTCATGATGGGCTGCCTCTCTTGTTCACTGTAGGATATTGAGCCCTATCCTTGGGTTCTACACACCAGAAGCAAGTAGCTCCTTCCTTCTTGCTTGTCACGACAACCAAAATGTCTCCAGATATGGCCAGATGTCTGAAGACAGAAAGGCAGGAACAAAATAGCTTCATTTGAGAGTCACTGATACAGAGTCAGTCCTGCTGATCATGAGACTCCATTCTTCCTCATGGGCATCTGAAAAATAGGAAGGAGTCTTTATAAGCACACGGGAAGCAAATTGGTGGGATATTTCCTCAGTACTAGCTTTAATGAGATGTAATTTCCATAATGGATACTCATCCTTAAATTTCCAAATGTACAAGTTTTTGGTTTGTGTTCTGTCTTCTGACTTCCTTCCCCAAAGGGAAGCACTGGCCTATAGCATCTCCTTTTTCCATGGGTTTACCCAGCTTGATGCTTTACTTAGAGCTAGGCTTTGGGCATGTCTCCTTTCACTTAGCGTGGTGTGTTTTGAGATTCTTTCTTGGTATGGTGTTTATTAATATTTTGTTGTGTAAATGTAGCAGTTTGCTTATCCATTCATCAACCAATGAGCATGTGGCTTGCTTCTGCTCTTTGACTGTTTTCCATAATGTCATTAACTTTACTTCTATACAAGTTCTATGAAGATCTGGCTTCATTTCTTCTAGGAGTAGGATAGGCCCCATATTTGCTATGTTCTTAGCATTTGGAGGAACTATTAAACTGTTTACTGAAGGATCTGAGCTTTTACATCCCTAATATCAGAGTGTGAAGAAGCTACAGTTGTATCCTTGTAGGCATGTGGCTAACTGTCTCTTTGGTTACAGTTGTCTGTATATGTATGCATGGAAACCACAATGTGACTTTGATGGGCGGTTTCTCTAAGGATTAATGGTACTGACACTTTGGAGAAATGCCTTTTTATTCATTTTAAGACAAAAGAGTGTTTTATTGTGAAATTTTAAGATTCCTTCTGTAGTTTTTTTTAAAAATTATTTTATTTTATATGTATGTTTTCTCCAAATGTACATATGTGAATCTTGTGTATGCCTGGTGCCTGTAGAGATCAGACAGACGGCTATCAGTGGGATCTTCTGAAACTGGGATTATGGATGATCATGAGCCACCATGTGGGTGCTGGGAACTGAACATGGGTCCTCTACAAGAGCAACAAGTGCTATTAACTGTTGAGCCATCTCTACAGCCTTGTATCACAATTTTCAAAAGTGTCTCTCCATCCCATGGATTCTGTCAGCTTCCATGAAGGTTTCCTCTGTGACTTTGATGTTTTCAATATCTCCACTTGTTCTCATGTTGCTGTGTTGCTTGTGTTTGCGGGGTCACATGTAAGAAATCATCACCAAATTAAAAAACCACCACAATACAATGATTTGCATTTATATCTTAAGCCTTTAAGGTGCTTGTACTAACATTTAGGTGTAGGATCCCTTTGAATTGATTTGTATGTGTTTGTGTGAAATGTGAGATTAAGATCCAGCATGGAAAGCTAGGTTGCTCTAGGACTTTTTTTTTTTTGTCTCCTTAAAAATTCAGTTTCTTTTAAATTTCAAGTCTTTCATCAGTGGGCTCCTGTAAAAATCAAATTTAAGTATCTTCTTCAAGAGGGAAGAACCAGTTACAATCTTAACCAAGCAAAACCAGACTCCAATATAAATAACTCAATGTCCATTTATCTGGGATTCACTCAAGATCATCTGGGCTCCTCCAAAGGATTTAGGTCTCTTCTCTATCTCTGCCGTCTATAATACATACACAGCTTGTCTTCTAGGCACTGCCTGCCTCCACTCCACTGCTGCTGATGTTCTTAGTGGTTTTCCCAGGGTACTGGCATCTCCAAAACACCAAAGTTCCTTGCTGCATTTGGGCTGCACTTAAAAAAAAAAAAAAAAAAGGACGTTTTGAAAAATGTTCTTTCACTACTGAGTGATGTTTGATGTTTTTATTTATTTAATTTTTTAAAACATGCGTTTTTAGATTAGGACATGCCTTCATCAGTTTATATAATACCATATGGATGCCCAAGGAGGCCACAATAGGGCATTAGATCTCTTGGAACTGGAGTTATAGATAGTTGTGAGTCACCCAGCCTGGTGCTGGGAACTGAACCTGGGAGCAGTGTCCTAACTACTGAGTCTTCTCCCCAGCTGTAACACTTGACTTTCCTTTTGAAAAAGAACTGAATATATATAGAAGTTTGTGCTTAAATTTTCAATTATGTCCCTTTGGCCTGTATGTCTATCATAGTTTGTAATTCAATCTTCCTAATCACATAGAGGCGATAAGAAGGTGTATTTTAGAATTAACAGGGTGAAGAAAGAAAGATCCCAAACATGAGTGTGTGGTTGAAAAAGATACATGAAAAAATTCAGTTTTAGAATCAGGAAGGATCTTAAAGTTTGTCTTTGTATAAGCCATGTGTTTCACTGACGGAGAAAAATTATTAAATTTCTGTGTCAAAGACTAATATTTGCTGAATGTCTATGTCTGATCAGTGGCAGGCCTGGGAAGCTGGATATTTCCTGTGACTCTCTAGGCAATGCCTTTTTTCTTCTCAGGCCCTGAATGAGGGCTCTCCATCCTGGCCCCAGAACCCAGCCTAGCTGGGTTTCCTTCTTAGAGCACTTGGCTTCTGTCTTGGTCCTCAATGCCAGTTCAGCAGAGTGAATGGAGTAGGCGGCAAGTGTCTGCTCTTTCTTGACAGGCTGAGAGAAGGCAAAAAGCACTTGAAAAATGTGAAATTGCCGTATAGGTACCACTAAATGATATGATTGCCAACTTGATGCTCCTCGAGGCAGGTTCATCGTGTCACAGGCAGCGCAGCAGGAAGAAACAACTCAGGCACATCTATAAAGTGTCGTGGTTGTCCCTTTCCAGGAGGATGGAGTTGTGAAGTTGGGCATGGGGACACAGGAAGCCATGAGAAGGGCTGGAAGAAGGCTTTGAAGGCATGAAGCTTAGGGAGACTCTGAAGATACAAGGAGAGTTTGGGCCCTACTTGTGCCAAACTGGAGACATAGGGCTTTGCCAGGAACTGGGATGATACTGACCAGGCATCGTCTGCTGTGGATTGACATATTCTTCTGTTCCCTTTGTTCCTTTCCAAATGTCCTCTCTTTCCCAGGGGCAGTGGGTATCTCATCTCATATATAAATGAGGGAGTCCTGTTTAAAACAAAGGGACTTGCCTTAATTTGTGAGTCCCTGGAGGACAGAGTAGGTGCTTCCCCCTTGTCTCTGCAGTGACTGATGCCTGCTGAGTCCCCACTACATGCCTTTTGGAAGTTGGAGCTTGGTGTGACTCATGAAGCCAGAGCTCTAGGCACTAGGTCTCTGCTCCAATCATCTTGCTGCTGACTCTACTCATTTGTACATGCCTCTTGCTCTAAACTGCATGTCTACACTATCCATGCATCCTGATGCTTATTTTTTTGATCTATACTTGCTGTCTTAGCACCCAAGAGATGCTTTTCTTTAGCAGCAGGAGCTGCAGCCTGCACTTTTGTGAGTCATCAGTTTCTAATACATGCTACACGGCATGTGTTTTGGGATGGAGAGGTTGGGCCTCCTGATAGATAGTAACCTCCTGTTCACTGGAGGACCAGTAGCCAGGGTCGTTTTGAGACACCAAAGATGCTGTTGTGGCATATATGGGTATCAGAAAAACTGGTATTTTGAAAGGGATTATTGTTTATAGATGTGGAATAAATTACAGAAAAAAGATACTATGCTTACAGCCCTTCAGGGTCATACCAACCTCTCTCCAATATCCCTGTAGATCATTACCAGATGAAACTGTCTTGGAGTGCTCATAGCTCTATCTCTGGCTCGTTCCACAGGTTTTCAAAACAAGGTGCCAATAGCAGTAAACGACCTCTTTGGGGTTGTGTGCACCTGATCAATTAGGCTCACCGTGTACTCTTGTTGTTTAGGGCTCTGGCTGACATCCTAAGACAACAGGGACCAATCCCTATAGCACACTGTGAAAGAGAAACCATCTCGGCCATTGATACCTCTCCCAAAGAGAACACCCCGGTCCGATCAACCTCAAAAAACCACTACACCCCTGTGCGCACAGCTAAACAGACACCAGGTAAGTGAGAACTGGTTACCTTAAAGTTTTATTGATTCTGCTGTGATGTTTTAGTGATGTTTCTGCTCTGACCAGGCAGGTTGTGGAGTGTTGTGTAGTGGTGGATGTCCTGGTAGATAGGTCAGACTTTTGTAAGAGTTTGGGGACTGTTCCTGGGAAGGTTTGTTATGAGAGAGACCAGGGCTGGGGCAGATGAGGACTGATGGCCCACCTGTGATTTCTCTAGCAGCTGGTGTAATTCTCTAATGGGAAATAGATCTTGCAACGGCCATGGTGGAATCTGGCTGCCCATTTACCCATGTGGCAGGAAGATTTGGCGCTGTGCAGGATGCTGGATGTATAATAAGAAAGGCTGCATTCTGGTGCAGAAACTACTCAGCTATTAGAACACCAAAGAGTACTTTCTCAGGATAGAAAAAGTGTTTGTATTTTAGGGTGATCCTTCTCTGTGAGATAAAGGTTCCTTGGATATGGATAAAGTGTCTTTCTGTATAAGTGGGGAACTGGGTCTGAGATACCTGATGGTACCATTGAGAAATGCTTAAGCCCCTTATATATGAATTGTTTGCTGTTTGCATAGTGTCCCCACAGATCTTCCTGTATACTTTAAAATGATCTTCAGATTACTGAGAAAAGCTAATACAGTACCAATATTATGAGACTTATTATGGCATGGGCTTTAAGGAGTAATTATGAAAAAAATGTATCCTTATTCAGTAAGACCAAATTTTGGGTTATAGTTTTGATTCATAATTGATTGGATCCTGTTGGTCTGAATTGTGTGGCTGTTTGGATCTGTAGTTACATGCATAGCCTGTAGATGTGCAGCGCTGGATGCACCTTTCGCTTTTACTTTATCATCATGGTAACACTGGTAAGGAAACTGGGCAGGACTGTAAATACTGGAAATATATTGGCCTATTGATCTAAATATCATTTAAAGGCTTTTATAGGTATGTTATTATTTACTCTTTATAGCAATCTTGGAAGAATTTATCTCTTTATATGAGGAATATAAAGGTTAAGCAACAATTACCAAGGTCACACGGTTAGTAAGAAGTTACCAATATTAAAACTAAGACAAATTGTTTATTGAAGTCATTACTGAAAAACAAAAACCAAAACCAAACCATTCTATCCTTCCCCAACTCTCCGAATGGACAGTTCCCTTGCCAGTATGTTGGGACGATTATCTCCCTGTGAGAATTACCAGCTACTTTAGTATTGACCCTACTCCCAGGCACACAGTTTCCGCTTTGGTACTTGGATCTGGAACCTTCACATCTGGCCAGATTTATCCAGAGGTCTGAACTAAGCCTGCAATAAGGCTATTCTGCTACTAGGCAGCAGGCAGCAGTAGTACACTCACATCCTAACTGTAGCTGAGATTGAATTTATTCTTTTGAATCTATCTAGATCTTGCTTTTAAGATAGTAGTCTTAAATCTTTTAAAATTTTTTACTTTTTTATATTTTATGTATGAATGTTCTGCATGTACACCTGCATGCCAGAAGAAAGCATCAGATCCTATTATATAGATGGTTGTGAGCCACCATGGGGTTCCTGGGAATTGAACTCAGGACCTCTGAAAGAGCAGCCAGTGCTCTTAACTGCTGAGCCATCTCTCCAGTCCTAGTCTTAAATCTTTTGAACATCTCATAAAAGCTAACGGTATTCTCTGAATATTTTGTATACAAATACAGACAAATATATACTCAGCCAACAGATTGTGAAGGGTTAGAGGAATTCATAGACACCTGAAAAGTTAAGAGTCTTTGCTTTACATGTAAAGGTGAGTGAATTTTCTGGGCAAACACTCCTCAGATGCATCTTGGCCGAAACATCTGGAACAGAGGCCACCTATCAGGCTATGTATACATTATAAACACCTAGGAATATATTACAAATGCTGGGGTCCAAGCGCCATAAAGTAGGCAGGATTTCTAGAGCTGAAGCTGACATTAGTGTATTAAGATTCTCCACAAGGTAACTCTAACATGCAACTAGGGTGCAGAATCACTGATCTGGTTGGATCCTGGTCTGTTCTGAGAGAAGATACTGAATGCCCAAAGCCTCCAGCTTGGCTATATGTTGGAATCCTATAGTAAGCCTTAAACATTAAGGCCACTTAAGACCCAGTCTTGGATATCATGACTTAATCAATGTGGAGGGTATGGTTTGAGAATAGGGAAGATATTTAAAGTTCTTCTTAATGCAAAGTTTAGAATCAGTTGGTTTTGTGAACTGCCCATTGAACACCATTACTTTAATATTCTCGCCAACTATGAGTATATTTATGTATCTGAAGATTTATCATTTGAAGTCAGTCTCTCCCAAAATTGTGCTGTGACTCTGGAATTTCTGGCCACCCAGGCATCAAAGTACCCCTGACTGTTGATTCTCACCCTTCTGTTTAGTTTTTATTCTGTTTCATTTACAGACTGATTCAATGGACAGTCTTGATTGCCCTTAAATGCCCTTTACTGGTCAGGGAACTTTCTCATTTCTTCTATTATTTTTTATAGAAATTCTTCTAGTGAGAAGGAAAGGCATTGCTTACATGACTCAATTCTATGTTTCAAGAAATCCCTCCTCGTATTTCTTAAATTATGACTCTCCACTTAGCTATTTTTTTGAGATGGAATGCCTGAGAAGCATTCTCAGTGGTGAAGCTACAAGCTACATCTTCTGTATCTTATATCAAATAGGATGCTTTTCTACATCGCTGCTGTCCTTTGCCACACAATGCTGCAGTTTGAGCCACCGCTTAAACAGAACTTTGGGCAAACGTTCAAAGTGGAAATTTACTGTGATATTCCCACTCATTAGATCAACCACCTACCAATTGTAGCAAAGTGGCAGAGGTCCTAAGGGGATATTAAGGAGAGACGCATCAGAGCATGTGGCTCTACCATTCAACATGCTGTACTGGGATCAGGCTCCCAGGATCTGCTGGGAATTTGTGAGGCCTCCAGGACCTGCAGTACCAAGGCTCTCACCTGCAGAACAAGGCCCTGTATACTGATGAAAAAGCTTAGAGATTTGAATTTGAGAAGTATGGAAAAGCATGAGCTTACTTGGGGCACCTCCAAGTATTATGTTTCTGATAATGCCTCCTGAATTTCCTTGTCAGCCACTGTGGCTACTGGCTCCTGCAGTCCAGATTGTTCTTACGGTACAAATTAAACCGGGTTGGGTACTCACATAGACCTTGTCCTTAGCAAGTACTCATTATCAGCCATGAGAAAACTGAGAAGTGTATGCGTAGCTCCTGGGAAACAGATGAAAGAACCAAGCAGGAAGGAACCAAGTACAACACATTGGCACTCATAGGCCAGGTGGAGTCTGGGGCTGCAGCTGCCACAGTTAGGGTTTGGGAAGTTGGAAGCTCATGCTCATTTGGTTTGAGGACTGGAGTAGAGGTTATTCATACCTCTAGCTTGTATCTGTATAAGTAATAAAAGATATGATAATCCATATAGCATAAATACCAGGCATTGAGCACTTGTTATGCATTTGGTACTTGCTCTGACTAGTACTTTATGTATAACAGAATAAATCCTGTAATACTTTTATGTTATGGAAGCTTCTAATCTCTGAGTCTTTTACTGATATTTATCCCATGGGCCTTCACGATAGATATTTACTTGGGTCTAGAAAATTAAGGAAACTTATTTGTCCGCCACCTCCCATCCTCAAATCTAAGTGCCTATGAAGCCTCACTATTCAACCAATGGTCCATGGACCAGCAGCAACTTTCTGATGGGAGTTGGTTTGAATTCCTAGTTGTGGCTATGTAGTATGAGGTTTCTGGCCCAGACTTTCGGGCCTAACCTCAAAGTTTAGGTCCGCAGACCCACAGACCCACAGACCCACAGAGACACACAGACGCTTTCATTAGTTTTTGGCTGATCAGCCTCAGGCCCAGTCATATAACTTGCTAGCTCTCTACCCTTCATCTAACCCATGTCTCTTGTTCAGCCATGCGGCTTGGTACCTTTCTTTAGAGCAGCATAGTAGTCCTCGGCTTCCTCTGGCTTCTCTCTGGTGTTCTCTCTGGCACTCTGCTCTCAGAGATTTTCTTAGTCTGGTAGCCCTGCCTACACTTCCTGCCTGCCTTTGGCCAATCAGCTCTTTTTATTAAACCAGTGGGTGGGACAATTATTTACCATGAAACAACATAGTACCCCTACATGGCTATGCCTTGGAATCATAACTGTTTCCGAGAATATAATGTTTGGTTCCCATTGTGAAGGTTCTGATTTGTTTACTCTGAAGCAGAACCCAAGCTTTGATATACTAGTAGAAAAAATTTCCTACACCATCCACACTATCGAAATTGAGAATCAAGTTCTAGAGAGAGATTACCAGATAGGGAGGAAACCTTTGAAAGGTGGGGAGTTCAAGGTCTAGACAAATTCCAGGGATGGGGCTGGCTGATCAGAGTTATGGGGTTGATAGAGAAGTTCTCTCATGGTGGGCACATCCAGGGATGTGTGGAAGATTCAGACACATGGGAGAGAGAGGCAGGTCAGTGTGCATCTGGGAGGAGAATCATGGTGAGAAGGCAGTACCAGGACTAACAAGGAGACGACACAGAATCATCCCAAGATCACACTCAGTATTGCTGATCTGCAGAGGTCAGGGCCCTAGAGGCTTGCTCTTTATAGAGGGCAGCTGGGGAGGCTGAGTGTGTTTACGTGGCCTGCGCTTCTCCTAAAGAGCTTGTGTTGGGGTATCTGTGGATTGTGGGGTATCCTCCCTGGCGATAGACTACCTGCAACATTCCAGACTTTTGCTGTTCAGCTTCTAGGCTCAAGTTTGGCATCAGCCAGAGGCAGCAAATGCTCATGCTCTGTCTCCACCACTGTGCATTGTAAAGGAATAGTCACCTGTCTACTGTCACGGTCACAACTCTGAATGGTCAGCTAAGGGAGCCACGGGGTATTCTGGTGATGTCTCAAGGATTGACTTTAAAGACTGACTGATTGGCAGGGGAATGCTTTGCCATAGCCCTTTGTGGCTTGTCCCACCATCTTTGGAAACCTGACATGAGCTCCAACTGCCCTCTCAATTCACTTCCCTGGCTCCACTCATTTGCTGTGTGTGTGTGTGTGTGTGTGTGTGTGAGAGAGAGAGAGAGAGAGAAAGAGAGAGAGAGAGAGAGAGAGAGAGAGAGAGAGAGAGAGAGAGAGAGAGAGAGAGAGAGAGAAAGAGAGAGACAGAGAGAGAGAGAGAGAGAGAGAGAGAGAGAGAGAGAGAGAGAGAGAGAGAGAGAGAGAGAGAAGGGTTTCGGGTGTATATATATAGGCTCATGTGTGTTGGGGGATGTGCATCTACGTGCCAGAGAATAAGAATAGTTTTGGGTATCATCAGTTTTCAGTTGCTACCCATTGTTTTTGTTTGTTATTTTTGTTATTTGTTTTGCTTTATTGAGATCATCTTTCACTAGCTTGGAATTCATCGGGTAGGTTGGGCTGGCTGGCTAGCAAGCAAACCTCACAGATCTGCCTATCCACCTCCGTATCTAGTTTTTTTTTTTTGCTTGTTTTTCATGAGTGCTGAGATGGAACTCAGGTCCCACACTTGCAAACGCAGACACTTCGTTGACTTCACCATCTCCCCTGTCCTTGTTCTGTATGTTCTGACCTCAGGGTGTTGTCCCTTTCTGTTGCATGCCCTGAATTTCCCAGCAGCAGACATTTGGGAGGTGACATCAGTACTCAGACAGGTCTGTGTGGAGTACTTTTTCTCCAGATAACCTGCCCCAGCTTTGACTTCTTATATTCTCACTTCTATCAGACTATAAGCCACATTCTCTATTGGCAAAGGCTTTACCTCTTCATCACTGCTATGTGCTCCTCAGACTAGGAATTCCACCAGGAAGTCCCTGCCCACTTGGTGCCTGTTTGGTAGAAACTACACATAAAACAATGAGGTCTTTATTTGGAGGGGTGTAAGAAGCAGAATTGACTCCTCAGGTCTGCATATTTCCTGGGTAGCTCTGCTCTCTCTGTGAAGTTCTATGAGCTCTTCGACCTTGTGGCTGACTAGTCACAGGGTGTTAGCTGAGTGAAGGTCCTGATTTCCAGGTCCCAAGTTTGTTTCACAGTCCCCTTCTCCTGTCTGGCCTGACTCATAGGCTGGGAGCTTTGTGTCTGGGGTGGGACCCAGAGAAGCTGTTAGGGGGAACACCCTGCTCACTCTGCTCACTTTCCATCAAGAGAACCTTCCTGTGGAGGTTTGGGGCTAGGCATTTCAAAGTCCCCTATCTGGTACAGGCTTTGGACTGACTGTGAAGTTAGAAAAAACCTGCTGTGCTTTTGAACTCTGGGAAACATCTGGGTATTTTTTCTTATTCAGATGAGAGGTAAGATATTACTTTTATGGGTTGTCTGGAGGAGCAGGAATGTTTTATTCTTGACTTGGAAGCCTCAGAGACATTGAGGTGGTTGAGATTGGTTGTCCCAATCTGCTGTTCTGGATCTGTGAGCAAATGGAGGTCCACAGGAGTCACCTGGATGGAGAAGTACATTAGCGTCAATGTGAATCTCAACATCCAACATATGAGGGCAGCTTTTGGCATGAAGGGGATGCTATTCTAAATGTGTTTTGGCTGGTATGTTGGTATCAGCAGATAAGGCTGGTGAGCACTAAGTGTTTAAGTTGGCTTTTTACCTCTTTTTTATTTTGCAGCTAATAAAGGATTCAAATGCAAGTATAGCTTTAGTGATTCACATTTTATTCCGTCAAACAGGGCTGATATATAGGTCAGCAGTACCTTGTCTCCACCTGAGTTCAAGTGTTGGTGATGAACAGAGCAAAGCTTCCCCCCATTGCCTAGGAGGAGAGGTAATGCCAACAGGTCAGACTTTCAGAGAGTGAGACATTCTCACAAGACAGCCAAGAGTGGCACCATAGTGTTGCTGGGGAGAGGAAGTGGCCTTCAATAAAATGGCTCAATGGTGGCATTTGAGTTGACTGCAGGTACTAGCCAGGAAGACATCTGGACCAAGGGCATTTCAGGCAGAGAGAGTAGCCAGGACAAAGGACCTGAGACAGAGACAAAGCTGACATGACCAGAGAGCCAGTGTGAGTGAGGAATAGATAAAAGTGAGGATGGTGTGTGGGGGCACAGAGGGGGACTCACCATCACACAGAGCGTTAGAGGTTCAGCAAACAATGTGGCTTCTATTTCATGTGATGACTGACCTTTGGCTGCTATGTTGGAACATGGCTTGGCTCCATCAGGCATGCAAGGAAGCTAACCCATCTTTTAAGAAAAGATATATCCCAGGGAAAGAGTCTTCTCAGCTTATCTCCATTGAGGAAGGCACTCCCCTGCAGAGGGGGCAGAGTGGAACAGTTGTGTCTATAGTGAAGTTCCAAGTCCACTCAGTATGGACAGTCCAAACAGCATCAATCTAAGCTTTGGAACAGAACCAGAAAGCCTTCTTTGCATCGCTTTCATATAGGGAATGTCCCTGGAGATGGTTCCTATTAGATCAATAGCTGACTTCCAGACAAATTGATTCCTCTGTGGATGCTCCCCCAGTGGCTTCTGCTTCTCAGTAGCACCCTGCCTTCTGCACTTTCTGGAGCACTTTCTTCTTGTCCATTACCCCAGCCTCACCTCTGCTTCCAGGCATTATCTTGGGACTCTAAGCAACTCTTTTGCCCAGTGACATCTGTGTCCCAGGATCCTGAGGAGACATCGTGGATGAATGAAGTGTGTCAACTCAGTTCAGAGCCAAGCTCTTGTATTTCTTTTACAGACCACTCTATACCTCAGTTTCCTGGTCTGTAAACTACCCACATGTGTCCTAAGGCTTGTAATTCTTAGGACATCTCTCAATCTCCTATCCTGGCTCAGGGCCCAGCATCTTCAGCTGTTTACTGACTATTCAGAAAGGAAGTAGGAGACCCAAACCTCTACCTTTGGGTCTGAAAACCTACTAGGTCCCCAATGGCATCAACAGGTAAATGAAGGAGTCCCAGGATAGTTATGACTCTATGAACATCAGACACATCAGTGTCTATGGAAATAGCTAAGTCTTTAGACTTCCGTCAAGAAGTCTCAGACTCCGATCCAGGGATGGCGTGCTTCTCTTCTCCTGGCCATGAGTTGTCACATACTAATTGCAGACATTCATATTTCTGCCTGGCTTGGAAAGCTTGGGAACTTTTTAAAGCACCTCCTCTATGAGCTGACTTATTTCAGTCTTGAAAGGGCCATATGAGCCAATCTCTATTGTGCCCATGTCACAGGGGAAGATGTGGAGGTTTGGGGATTGTAGAAGCTTTTACTTGTTGGCGATCATATAACCAGGAGGAAGCTATGCTGTTCTATATGAATGCAGACAGACAGAAAGACCCTAGAACACAAGCTCTAAAGTCAAGGCCCTGGGCCCATTTTAGTGGTGGGAAGCTTGGCTTGTGGCTAATGATCTATACTGATCCTGATGCTCTGTGCACGGGCCTGGAGTTACTGAGAGTTGCTTAGCAGAGGGTGGTGTTCTTAGTGAGCCCTGAAGCAGTTCAATGAAGGCCTTAAGTAGAGGAGTGGCCTGAGCAGCTTAGTGATCCCAAGCACTACCTGTGTGCAGGCACTATGCTGAAGTGTTTCTTGTCAATACTCTCTTCCTGGGATATGGACTGCAAGAGTATAAAGACACGGGGCCTCCCATCCTTAGGCCCCAAGGTCTGTGGGTTTCAGCGTCTTTAAGTTCAATCTGGGCAATGATGTCTGGAACTCACTCTCCCCAACCTTATGATCTTGGAGGCTCAGGCAGAACCCAATTCTCCATTACCACACTTATTGTGGAAAATGGACAATTCAATTGCTACTATATAATTTCATGTTGCCCAGAAGCTGAGTCCCAGATTCCTCTGTAAGCCAATAATGGGGTAGGGAGCTATGTTCTAGTTTGATTCTCTGCTGTGATAAGCAACATAAAAACGACTTGGGAGGAGAAAGTTCTATTTAGCTTACAGATTATAGTCCATCACTCCATCACTGAGGACTGTAGTCAAGGACTCAAGGCAGGAATGTGGAGTCAGGAACTGAAGCAGAGACCCTAGAGGGGTGCTGTATGCCCATTTGCTTCCCTTTGCTGGCTTGGCCACTTTTCTTATACAACTCAGACCAACATGGCCAGAGGTGGTACCGACCACAGTAGGTATAGCCTTTCCAAATCAGTCATAAATCAAAATAATGCCTCAGACATGATCACAAGCCAATCTGATGGAGGCAATTCCTCTACTTAGGTCCTTTCTTTTCAAGTATGCTAAGTTGACAGCCAAGATTACCTACCACAAATAGCCTTACCTACAAGGTGGCTATGGAACATTGGTGCCCAGAAGCTGTGCCAGGCCAGCTATGCCCATGTGTCTTCCTATCATGGGATTTTACCCTACCTGGTTGCTTCACAGACTTGGCCACTTGGCCAGAAACAACTGTACTTCTGTCACCTGAGTATGTTGCTTTACCAGAGGAAGCTGAGCAGAGGTAGGCAGAGCTTTCCACTGTGTGGTCCTGGGAGAGATTCTGCTCCTGGGATTGTCCAGAAATGACTCTGCAAGCAGGTAAATTTAACATATGCTCTAGCTCTTCCCCAGGTAATCTGTGGATGAAAGGGCATGTAAGCAACAAGGACAGAGTTTGAATTCTAAGGATCTCCATAAGGTTATCTAAACTGTGGGACCAAAAGAGTGTGGTGCAGTGATGGAGAGTTGGAGGCCTAGGCAAGGATGCAAGGGGTAGAGGGTACAGGAAGGATGGAAACTTCTGGGACGGTGGGGCTCTCAGTTCGTTTATATTGCTGTAACAGGATATCCAAGACTAAATGTTCACAATAAAAGGAAAAAAAAAGGAGTTTCTTTAGCTCACTATTCTGAAGATCTGGAGGCAAGAGAGCAATGCAAGTATTTTCATGGTCTGGGGGGTTCCTGTTGCTACCTCAACCCATGTCAGAAAACCAAGAATACATGGATGTGTGTGGAAGAGAAGGCAGAACTACAAAAGCTAGCCTAGTCCTACAAGCAAGTTATTCAGACATTCAGACCCAGATATATCCCATTGGGTACTGTTTTCGAAATAGTCACCTTGGGGAGTTAGAGTTTTAAGACTTGAACTTGGAAGCATGCTCACAGCACAGTGTGACCACAGTGTTCTTGAGAGCAGGGAGATCCCAGCCTCTAGTCCAGTGGCCTTTAGAGGTCTTTCCCTGCGAGGCCTATCACATGCAGAGTTAAAGATATTTGAGACTCAGAGGTGGTGGAGACAGCAGAACCGAGCTATCTCAATCCAGACATGAAACACTTGTGTGTTGAGAAAGTCTTAGCTCCCATGGGAATGAGAAGATGCAAATCATATAGCTTCACTTCAAAAGTTTAAATTTAGGACCATACCCAAACCAAATGTCAGCCATACTGGTACCCTATTAGAATCATATGCCATTAGCTCAAATCATTTAGAGGGAGGCTGCTATGGTCAGGGTGGGAATCATCACTGTCTTCAATAGCACCATCAGCTTCATTAGGAACAAGAGCATCAGAAGGACTAAATGGGCAGGAGGATGCAGGAGGCATCCCTGGAGGATGCTGACTTAGGACAAGATCCTAGAGGGGAGGAGCAGTTATAGACAGGAAAGAGAGCAGTGACTGATTCCTCTGGAGAGACTGGTTGTCATTTTCTATCAACAGACTACAGTGATTGAAGAATTAGGACAAAGGCCAGGATGTAACTGGAACTTTGTGTACTTTTGAAGAGAGCTGCCTTGAGCAGAGAAGTATTTTTTTTCCTTCATTAAACTTGTGGGTTGTCCCATATGCAGGGAAGACACATGAGCATGTGGCTTATAACAACAGGGCAAGTAAGGTTGTATTCTTCAAGGACACTTAGAGAAGAGAATATAGAATGACATAGGTGACCTAAGGACCACATCCTTATTAGCTGCACATGGACAGCCAGAACAAAGAGGGGAAGGAGAGCCTTAAGCTTTCCTGTGTCCCACAGCCATTTGGTTTCAAATAAACACATGGAGGCTTATATTAATTACAAGCTAGTTAGTCTATGGCTCAGGCTATTACTAGCTAATGCCTGCATCTTAAATGAACCCATTTCTAATAATCTATGTATTGCTATATGGTTGGTGGTTTACTGGTACTTTCACACCTTGCTTTTTGAGTGCTAAGATTGTGTCTCCCAGACTCTGTCCTTCTTCTCCTGCCTTTCTGTTTGGATTTCCTGCCTGGCTGTAAGCTGTCTTGCCATAAGCCAAAACATCTTCTTTATTAACCAGTGGTAGCAACATACATTCATAGCATACAGAAAGACCATCCCACAATAGGAGAGGGCCTTTAGGGACATTGATACCTTCAGTTATTTAGAAGTAATTTGGGTACCTTTCTGAGTGTTGGGTGTTGAAATATAGAAAGGAACAAAAGCCCCGAGTCCCTGGCATTTACCACAAGACAAAAACTAAACTCACGAATATGCAACCTAAAACCAAATCATGACAAGTACTTGAAGAAAAAAACTGAGTTGGAGGTTGTAGAAAGTGATGGGAAAGTCAAGAGGCATTGTTTGTGGTACAGATGCTGAAACATGAATCCAAATGATGGATATGACTGTTGCAGAAAATGTGCAGAAGATAATCATGTGGCCAATAGAGAACAGAGATGGAGGTCAGAGAGCAAGGCTTGTGTGTCACGTCAGAGTCTTGGGGTTCATTTTGGGTATGATGGGATCCCATTGTAGGGCTCCCATAGGAGGAATGTTGGCATCTTGACAATGGACCCTAGAGGAACAGAGGTGGCAAAGACAGGCTATATGAGGTAGAAGGTGTATCATCTGGCTGATAGGAGAGAGGTAGAGACTTGGACAAGGATGTTCATAGTGGGGTACTGATAAAGACATTTCCATGGCTTATTTATTGTTTAAAACTCTTTATTTTGAACAATTTCCAACCAGAATGACACAATGAACACCAATATTATCTTAGTAGTTCTGAACATTCCACTGTATCTGTTTTTCTTCCTAGGCCTATTCTTTATCATCGCCTTTATTACCATCATCATTATGATTTCATTATCTTCACCACCAGTGACAGTAGTAGCAACTGTATTTCAGTCATCATTGTCATTCCAGTTCCTATCAACATCATTATTGCCATCACCACTATTATCACCATAATCACTAATCACCAACATCGCCATCACTGGATCATGTGAGCATCAGTGACCTGTATTATGATTATTCCTTTCTAAACTGTCTTACTATGTAGCTCCCCAGTTCAAGATGGTTTCCCTTATAAAAACATAATGCGATGACCATTTTTATAAAATTGGCCATTGCTCTGAATGATCAGTATTGATAAAGAGTTTGAGATTTATTATATGCTAGAAATAATAGCATTTGCTGAAGGCTATGTGAGGGACATCAGGGGAGATAGGAGCTAAAGATGAATGAAATATTTGGACCAAGTAAAGTAATTGCTGAGATTGGTTGGATCTATAGAAGGTCTTGAAGTGAGTAGGTGAAAGATCTTACCCTAAAGGCCCATGTGTGAACAGATGAGCAAAGTCAGGCCTCTAATTCTCCAGCAGCTATTTGCGGCTATTGCCAGAATCAGAGAGTCTCCCCCGACACACACTACCACATGTAAATACAGAATCTCTTCCTTCAGTGATCTGGGCCTGACTATCTTCATATGCATCTTTTCTACTCATTCAAAAACACTCGGAATCATTGTTCAATCCTAAGTGCCTTGAGCACAGGACCAAGCCTAAGTTTCTCACTGTATTTCCAGGGTCCAGAGCATTTTGCTCAGGTCTTGGCACTTGGTAGACCTAAGATAAGTAGTTATTGATTAAATAAAGGACAGAATAAATTGCTCATATTTAATATTTTAGTTGCTGCAGTGATGATTATGTGTGTTTAGCAATAACAGAACATCTAAAATAATATTCATACAACAAAGAAGTCTATCTCTCTTAGCTTTACAAGGAATCTATCCAAGAATAACATGTAGAAGACCAGACTCCGGCTATCTGGTTACTCTGGTGTCCTAACCATGGACTTTTGTGTCATGGTCCCAAATGACTGCCCTAACTCATAACATCATGTCTATGTTCAAGGCATCAAGAAGAAAACCAAAATAATGTGATGCCCCCTTCCATTCTACTTTATCTTCCTGTCTCCTTGTCAAGATTATACAAGTACTTCACCCTTATACTGTATTCCTACTCCTTCCTCCTCCCCTTCCTCTTCCTCCTCCTCCTTTTAAATTCTGAAAGAAGTTCTCACAGAGTTGACCAAATTAGTCTTAAACTCACTGTGTAGCCCAGGTAGGTCAGGATTTGTAGTATCCAGGTATCTCAGCTCCTCAGGTGCTGACTGAAGGGTGAGAAGGCAGCATGCCCGGGCTCAGAAACCTGCAAGATACAGTGAAGCCAGACTTCCTGAAGGGAAGATGTGTGGAGGTCTGAACCTATGTGGGTTGTGACCGGTTTCTTTGGGCAGTGTTGAACTTCCCTTTCACAGGCATTGTCCAAGACTATTGGAAAATACAGATATTTATATTATGATTCACAACAGTAGCCAAATTACAGTTATGAAGTATAAATGAAAATAATTTTAAGGTTAGGGGTTACCACAACTTGAGGAATTATATTAAAGGGTCACAGCATTGGGAAGTTTGAGAAACACTGATCTAGAAAGTATATGGCCTTGGGCATTGCCTCTGCTCTAGCCTACCCTTCACAGAGGGGAGGGGAAGAGCCTGCTCTGGGATGGAACCCACAACCTGTAGGGTGAGACCCCATTCCAGCCTGTACTTCTTTCTTCTGCTCAAGATTCAAGCTTCCTATTTCCCTTTGTGTACTTGTAGCTCGGGACTTATCACAGCAGCTTAGATCCTGGATGAACTAGATAACTCTGCACTTTAATAAGTGTTATATTTCTGTCTCCTAAGAATGAGATAGAAGGAAATGGGGTCTTAGAGGAGGCTGCTGGGTGGTAAGGCTGAGTTCATGGAGGAGGCACGCAGAGGAAACCATCTGCCAATGGCTTGGAGGGGGGACCCTTTTTACAGGTGTGGGAGGGCTCTTAGCCTTGGCGGTGAAATAGCTTTGTGATTTCTTTGGAAAGAAGCCCAAAACAGCAGATCTTATTATTTGGTGGTGACCCTTTCCCTAAGGGAACCATTTGAATTCTTGGCATGAGCATTGCCCCTGTGCCATGAACCTGCAGTCATGTGGGTAGGTCCCCCGTGAGAGCACAAGGCTGCTGTTTCACAGGGTTTGTGGCTGTCAGAGGAGAGGGTTTTAATGGTGAGTGGTGAGGTTGCTGAAGCTCCAGCTGCACAGGTTTTCTATGTGGGAACTCTTACATTGGCTTGCTGGAAACTGGCGGAGATGTTGCCCAGTAACCCCATAAACACCAAGGACTGGCTGTGCCTTTCACTCATAATTCCGGAGTATAGATAAGCAATGGACAATACACGGAGGGAAGCTCTCCCTCTATGAGTATGGGCTAGTGAGCTGGGGAGCTTCCTGGGGTGAGACTCCTAGGAAGTTAGTAATGTTATTAACCTGTTTTCAACCATGGGCAGAAATTTAATAAGATTGGCTTCTTTTCAAGGTCAAGGTCAAACCATTTGTGTTGGCGGTGTCTTTAGCTTGTCAGACAGGTTTCCTCCACTTCCCCTGCCTGCGCCCTGCTTCTCAACTCTTCTGTGTTATTTTGTCATTCAAAAATCTAAGGTCACTGTGACCAAGAACAGCAAAGAGGGTAGGAGGAGGTGACCATGGTGGGGAGATGACCTGAGTTCTCATTCTCTTTATCAGTCAGACTCTGGCTTTCTGAACAAACACCTGGCTCCCTTGCTTTTCCTGTGAGAGAAGCTCTTAGTGAGTTTAGGAGGCTGGAGGGGTAGCTAAAGCTGGCCAGCCTGTGAGCCTGAGTGAGCCAGAGAGATGGTGGGCCATCTCTAAGCAGGAGGGAAGGCTTTTGTTTGGTTGGCTCTTTATTTATTTATTTTATGTACATCCTTACACAGGACTCTTAGACTCTATAAACCTTTGTGGCATTTCTGCTTGTGTTATTATCACAAAAAAAGATTTGCCGAAGCACTTTTAAATTTATTCTCAGTTGTCTCTGGGTATTGGATTTGCTAAGGGTAAAATTGACTCCAGGTAGATTAAGACTCATGGATCTAAGATCAGCTATTGTAGTTATTGGTTGTGTCCCGAGGATTCTGGAAAACACAGTATGAACAAATGGAGGTGATAGGCTTCTCTGTTGGGAAGAATTTAGCCTCAGTCAGGAGAGATCTGTATTTGAATGATGGTGTAGGTAACTGTGCCTGTAGACATGTTCCCTAATCCCAAGTATTAAACACTCAAGTTTTGAAGCTGAGATTGGCAGACCATGTCTGAGCCAATACACATGATGTGGGGGGGCACACATGAAAATCGTGCATTCCACAGATCAGAGTTCTGACATGCGAATCAGTTTGACGAGCAAGCATGCTGTGAGTTCAGTTTATTCTTTGAAGCTTTGTAGAGGGCCTTTTGCATAGCAGGCACTGGGCCAGAGTCGCGAATGGTCCAATTTGGCAGCCTGAGAGGTATTGGATATTAACAGTGACCTTGAAGAGTATATAAGACTTAGATGTTATAGAGATTTGGAGGGATTTGACCAAGATAGGAATGGAGCGAATTAAGGAAAATCCTCAGGATAATTAGGCTTCCTATGGGGGTGTGTAGATATGCCCTGTAGTAGCATTGTACTTACTGGAGTAGCGGAAAGAGAAAGATAGAGAATTGGAAATAGGTTATCAAGGCCTTTGGATGCTAGGACTGTTTAGCGACTATCAGAATGACAATCATATTTATACTTGCCTTCTACAAACCACTGGCCATTCCCATTTCTAGATGTTTGTTGCTAGTACACGAAACATGATTAATAACCTTATAACCTGCAAATCTGCAAACTCCTCTTATTCATTCTATTAGCTATTTCATAGAGTTCTTGGGATTTTGTTCATAGAAATGATGTTACCTGTAACCAAAGCTAGTTGAGTTTACCCTTTCATACCAAGGAGCCTCTCATTGCTTTTTCTTGCCGTATTGCACTGGCAATAGCTGCCTACAAAATGATGGACTAAAGTGGTGATAGCTGATCTGATCATAGCAAGGGAGCAGCTTTCATTTTGTGATGGTTACTTAGGTCAATATTTTTCAGAGACATTTTTATCAGGAGGCGTTTTCCTTCATTGCTAGTTTGCATAGGGTGTTGGACAGTAACAGATGTTGGGTTAAGTCAAGTTCATTTTCTGTATCCACAGAGATGGCACAAGGTTTTTCCTTACAGTCATCTAACAGAGTGAATTATACTGAGACTTTAAATGTTAAACTGTTCTTGGATTCCTGGGGTAAACTTTACTTGGTCATAATGTTTTTTTGGAATTATTATTAGGTTGGATTTGTTCAAATGTTAAGTTATGTTTGCAACTGTGTCCTTAAGCATTGTGCCTTTCCATTTCTTTGTCACTTTATAAGTTGCAAGAGCAATGCGGACCTCATGCTGTGTGTGGAGTGCCCCTTTCTCTTTTCTTTATCTAAGACTCCTTGTAGAATTGGTCAGTGAATCCACCTAAGCCTGGAGATACTTAAATAGAAAGACTTTTACCTACACGTTAATTTCTTTGATAGGCATACTGTTATTGAGGTTATCAAAACAAATTTAAACAAGAAGACATGACTTTACAGGACTTAAAAAGCACCCTTGACCCTAAGCTTCCTCAGAGGATAGCTCACACAGATCTGGGTGACTTCCTCCAGCTGAACTGATACAGTCAAACTGTATCATACACTGGTACAGTCAAACAATCAGATGAATGTTTAGAATTTTGATTTAGTAACTTCAGATAGATCTGCTGTTTTTAGGGTTATGAACTGCCAGGGGACCCCACAAAAGGTTGACTGATGTTTGCTATCTCTCTAAGAATGCATGCTATAGAATTCAGTATGTGATAGTTTACACACTTATATTAGCACTAAGTACAAGAAGGCATGCAAGGGTAAGTTCCCCAGTGTATCCATCTATAGAGAAGGAAGACATTGTTTATGCATAATCCTGATCCTGAACTCAGAAACTCTTAAGTGATTTTTTACCATCATTCCATAGCCAGTAGATAATAAATTCAGGATTTGAACTTGAATCTTCAGACTCAGGAGCCAGCTCATCCCAGTTTACACCTCAGTGACTGATTTATCTGCTGCAAAACTTCCCAGTGGGTCTGAAACCTCATGCTGAAGCTAAGAGTGTCAACATTAATCTTTATGTTTTGAATTAGGGAAACTGAGCTAGTCACCCTGTAGTGGTGTCAGCTTATGCTGCACAGAGCATGCAGCCCTAGCATTGGGTTCTGTGAACCCAGATGAGGGTTCAGGATGCAAAGATGCTAGAACATAACAGCTGCCGAGCCCTTGGAAGAGCAGAGAAGGTGGGCACAATCAAAATATGAAAGTTATATTAACACTGAAGTCAAGGGGCTGGCAATCCTAATTTTATTTTATTATGTTTTTATAACTCTGATTTCTATTCTTGTGATGGAGGCCCACTGAAAAAGTCTATAGTGAAGCTGGAGTTCTGTGTATGCTATTAACGACACATCTATGTTTCTGATAACCATACAGCTATTTGAGTCACAAAACATTTAAACAAGAATGCTTGACTAAAAAGCACTTGAACATGTTGCTAAACCCTCTGACCCATTTCATCCAGAGCATAGTTCACACAGAGCTAAGGTACCTGGATGTGCTTGGATGGGATTCTTTTTTTCCTCTCCAGTTTCTTTTAAATTCTTCTACATTTTTCTTGCTCAGTCACCAATTAACTTTTGTGTTTTGCAAAAAAAAAAAAAAAAAAAAAAAAAGCAAAAAAACAAAACAAAACAAACAAACAAAAAACTCTTTGAGGCCACAGTTAATACAGGCTTGCATACTCCTTTCCTCATATACGTGTTTGCCATTTCTGGAATGGCTCGGCAGCTCAGCAGTGGTTCTGAGAACTAGACTGTTGTCTTCTCCTGTCACTGTTATGGAGTTTGCCTCTTGCCTTATGCCTGCTACTTCATGACCTCAAGATGGCTTCACTACCTCCAGGCTTTATACTACATTCCAGGCAACTAGAAGAAGTCAAAGGTGGTGCCTTTGCCCTTACTTAGAAGGATATAACGCTACTCCAAATACTTTTTGTTAGTCTGAAAGGAGCAAGAAAAATTGACTATTGTCTGGACAAGGCACAGTGTTTGCCCCAACTTTGGCATATAACATCTTCTCTGCCCTGGGTTTGCATTAGACTTCCTCTTTGAAAGGGACTTCTGGTTATGTGATCACATTAACAGAATGTCCTATAGTTAAAAGAATCAGGATGCCCCTTAGGACAGTTCACTATTTTCTACAACTCTGTGAGTAGCAAGTTAGGTTTCTTAAGCATTTTGAATTTGCATCAATATAATCCTATTTAAATTCAGCACAGTCATGGATCAGGTAGCAAGACTTTCAGTGATGGCTTCAGCCCAGGTGTGCCCCATCCTCTACCTCTTCTTTCCACAGCTGCTAGGCACCTTAGGACCACAGCCAGGAGGGACCTCAGTATCTTGGTCTCTTGACTGAGCCTCTCCTGCAGGCTGCCTGCTGCTCAGTTCAGCTCTTCATATTGAGCTGTTGAGCTCACTTTGTTAACACAGGATGCCTTTCACTGATGGGAAGTCAGCATGGAACTGCTCACAGAATCTCAGCTTTAATTGACCCACTCACTCAGATATACACACACGCACCTCCTAGCTAGATCTTCCTGCTAAGACTCTCAGCCTAGGCTGTCTGCTGGCTTTGGTTTGATCTGAGGAACTTCGGATGCATTGTTAGAAGTCTGAGCTAGGATCAGACTCTCAAGTCCCATTTGGTGCGTCTGACAGCGGGTGACTGATTCCTCATCTTGAGACTTGGAGGTGTTGCATCCTCTTTCTTCCCTGAAGCTTGTTGCAAATGACACATCTGGGGGACAAATCCCGCCCCCTCCATCCTCTGTGAGGAGCAATCCCTACTGTGCTGGAGGGAAAGTTTGTTCCTTAGAGAGGGAGGTGAAGGGTATCATTTATTGGTTTGAAAGAAGGATGTGTCAGCCGTGTAAAGACTTCATCCTACTGATTATCAGAGGTAAAATGATCCAGTTTAATACGTTAGATGCTAATGAGAACATCATTTGTACAAGGCGCTGATGGGATGGGCCTCTCTCCTTGTTCCCTGCTAAGTACGTGTGGCATCTGTGCAGAATACAAGGGTCCAAAGGGGTTCCATTTCCCTGAAGAAAAAATAAAATAAAAACCTGCCCAAGTACTGCGTTATAGAGTTAGGAAGTGGCCCTATGACACTGTAGATGCTGGTGGCTGTACAATGAGTGGCATAGGAACAAGAGTGGTTCTTAAGGTTAAGTGGGTATTTTCACACGAAGGTAGGGATGAGGTACCAGCTGGAAGATACTTGAACTGAGACACCACCAAAGTAGGAACTAGGTGGCCTGAGAGAAAGGCCTGGGGTTTCCATGGCCATCCATACTCATATATGCCTCACTCTCCATCCATCCTGTACCTCCCAGACTAGAATGTATTGTGGGCGAGGCTTTGTGAATCCACAGAAGCTTCCAGAGAAATCTACTTGGGGGAAGGGCACATGGTCCTTCTTCAAGTTCCCTAAGCTTTTTGCTCTGTGCCTTTGGTTTTGATGTTCTGTGCTCTAGGAGTTCTCTCATCCCATGGCCACCCAGTCTGGGTCATACCCCCCGGTCTTCTGAAAGCACCCCCTCCTCAGCATACAAGCTACCCTTGCCTTCCACAGCTTTGCCTGGTGCCTCCAGGCTGCGTTCCATTCGCCCACCGTTTAGTGAAGTTGAGCATCTGGATGCTGTTGAAACACAGCCAAGGACACTGAGGCTTGTCACCAGGAGGGAACGGTGTTAGGAGGAAGGGGAAAGAGTATCTCTTTTGGATTAGGATTCTTCAGCTTTCCTTCAGAGAACCACCACCAGGTCACAAGGCAGGTTTGCATGGAGTGGACTATGTATTCTGACACCTACCCATTGGACCAGAGGGTTGATGAGAAACTCAAAATCCATATACTTCATTAGCTGACTAACACGTTTAGGAAGCTCATAGATATAGTCTCTGTATGTGGCGTGGCAAGGGAGCATGAGAGAAAGACTCTCAGTTTTGTGGGGATGATGGAAGAGGGGAGTGGGTGTCCTGTGTGCCTGCCATATGCCTTCAGACTTAGGTCTCCCATGTGAGGAAGGAGAGGTGTGTCACTAGGAAAATGATGTTTCTTTGCTCCTATTGGAAATGACTCCGTGGAAGCACCCCATTGTGTTTTGTTTGCTATCTTAATAATATTCATTATTCAAATAAAACATCTCCCCTTCAGAAAAAAGTAAAAATACAGTGAGAGTTTTTTTTTTCTTTTTCTTTTTCTTCCTTTTAAAGTCCTACTGAGAGTCTCACTCAAATTTTCTGGCTGACATTTGGTCTTTATTTGTATACATATCTGGATTTTTTGAATGAAATTCAACTTGCCACAGTATTACCAAACTTGCTGCCTTTGGCTTAATAGAATGGAGCTCTCTCTCTATCTCAGGGATTGCCCAGAAAGCACTGTGATGGAAATCTCTCTTCTTTTATAGAAAATTTCAAACATCAGGAAAAGCTAATGAAATAAGTATGCCCACTGAATGAACTCCATGACCAGATTGTCAGCCCAGAGCTCATCCTGGCATCCATTTGTTGTCTGTCTACCATAACCTGCAAGAGTTGCAAGCAAGTTCAGGAAGGCCTGGCTGCTCAGGGAGAGTCTCTAAAAGAGATTGAAAAAGCCCATTCACAATGCTGTGATTTCATGGCAAATAACAGGCCAGCCAGTCATAAGACTGGCTTGGAACTCACTATATGGTCAAGGCTGACTTTGAACTCCTGGCAATCACCCCAATTTAGCCTCTTAAGTACTACAATTGCCATTGGGAGCTTCCATGCTTAGCTGAGATATATCCTCAGTTGAGCATGATTCATTCATCTGGTGCCTCAATATTCAAAAAACAGAAAATTCTACTCTGTTTCCCACTATTCCTAACAGTTCTACAGTAAATGAGTTGCACAAAAATATGCACATAAGCTATCCAGTTATGTCCTCAGAATAGCTTCAGAGATGTCAAGGTCCATTCAGAGCTGTGTCAGAATTGAAAGATTCTTCATCTAAACCCCCACTTCCTAGTCTTCTGGTTACACTCACTTCTGCAGTCTGTAAACGCCAATGCCCAATTATTCTTCTGTTTTATTTTTATTTCTTTGCGTAAACTTTTGAATTAGTTTGCCAAAATAGACTTACAATAGGGCTAGATTTTGTGTATTAGTAGGTTTTTATGTGATTATTCTTTTAATAATAATCTTAATTTTTAGAGTACTCTGTGTTATAATACTAAGAATCTCTATCTAGGTACAAGTGTTTTAAGATGCCAATAAATACAATGTTTTAGTCAAAGTTTCCTCCTTTTTAATTTTGTAAAAACATTGGGCCTTTTTATAATTTCCCGTGATGATAAAAGACATCAGTCTCTGCCATCAAAAGCTATCAGTTGCCAATATTAAGTGGTTAATTTTGGGATGGTAAGATGTCTCAGTGGGTAAAGGCACTTGTGTCTAAGTTTGATATGAGTTTCTCCTCAGGATCCATGCAGTGATCATAAACATTGTCCTCAGACCTTCACATGAGTACCACAACACATATGTCTCATGGTTTCTATTGCTGCGATGAAGCACCATGACCAAAAAGTAAGTTGAGGAGAAAAGGGTTTATTTGGTTTACATTTTTCATATCACTCTTCATCACTGAAGAAAGTCAGAACAGGAACTCAGACATGGCAGGACCTAGAGACAGGAGTTGATGCAGAGGCCATGGAGGGGAGCTGCTGACTGGCTTGGTCTCTTTGGCTTCCTCAGACTGCTTTCCTATAGAACCTAAGACCACTTTCCAGGGATAACCTTTCCCGCGATGGTCAGGGTCTTCCTTCATCAAGCACTAATTAAGAAAATGTCTACAGGCGTGACTGCAGCCTGATCTTATAGAAGCATTTTAGGTCTATGATGACCCTAGTTTGAGTCAAGTTGACATAAAGCTGATGGACACATGGCTGGGGGTAGCACAGTGGTAACTTGCTTGTCTTGCATGTGCAAGGCCCCAGATCTCAGCAGCAACATCACTCATTTTTGCTCTTCAACTCTGTCTGCTTCAAACTTTCTGAGAGTCACAACATGTGGTGTTTTATCCTATTGAATTTCTTGGATTTTTAAGGTCTGTAATCTATATTCCTATCAGTTGGTACCACTGCTAATATAATGCTTGTGGGTGTCTTGATCTGTTATTTTTGTTTTCTTTGGTTTCTCAGCTAGCTTTCCCAGGGAAGGCAAAGGGATGTTGAGAGACTTTGTCATCACTTAAGTGGAAATGGCTGTTTATGGTTTATTTTACCTCCAAGAGGCTGTTAGTCTGAGCTAGCATTTATCAAATATCATCAAATAGCCAGCACAGAGTCTTCCACATAGTAAACATGCAGACTGCATTTTTATTATACTTCCATTATGGTGAAAGTTCATCACTGATGTATTCATAAATTAAAAATGAATGATAATTATATCTACTGCCTTTTGTGGTGGGTTTCATTTAGTGACCTCTCAATATAAATGAATACTGATAGATGCTTTATTCTTGGAACCTATTCTTATTTATGTGTATGCCTGTGTGACACATGTGTGCGGGTGTCCTTTGAAGTTAGAAGAAGGTGCTGGATTCCCTGGAGCTGGAGGAACACACAGTTGTAAGCCACCCATTGTGGATGTTAGGAACCAGACTTCCTCTGGAAGAGCAGGAAGCCCTTACAACTACTGAGCCATCTCCCTAGCCCTCTGCTCTTTGAATGGAAAGCAAATTTGCCCAAAGTTTGTCTTTTTTTTTAAATAGTGCTGGCTGCGATTTTCTAGTATTTACCCAGAGTCTGTGCATCTGTCTTCATGAATTAAACTGGCATCTGTTGTTGTTTTCAGTGGCATCTTTCCTTAGATTGGAGATCAGGTTATGCAAATTTTGCAGTGAATTAAAACCTCCTCCATTAGTTCTGAACCTCCCTTCCTTCTTTCCACCTCCATCAACTAGTTCCTTACCTTGCCTCGCCCCCTCCCTTCTCTTCTCTCTACCCAGTACCTTTGTTCTAGAAAACGGTAACTTTTGAAAGATTAATTTGATTTCATGTGAGTGTTTTGCCTGCATGAATGCCTGTGCACTGCATGCATGCTCATTGTCTGCAGAGATCAGAAGAGGGCATCTCACTGGAACTGAAGTTATAAATGATTGTGAGCCACCATATGGGGCCTGGGAACTGAACCTGGATCCTCTGAAAGAGCAAGAAGTGCTTTCTTTCCAGCCATGGTCTGGAAAAATTTAAAGGTTTACACCTATGCTATCTCATTAATCAAGAATCTTATATTAAATATACATGCACAGATAAGTGTATATTCTCACACATTTCTTGACAACATTTCAATTTCTTCTGTGATCACTGCAACGTTAAATTTTTTTTTCTTATTTTTGAATGCATTCTGGCAGTTTCTATGTTCAAAGATCACTGTGACCTACTGAGCTTCTTGGCCTGGAGATGCAAGCGACATCCTACCATTTCAAGCCGCCCTCTGGATCACTGGGGACCAGTTCCTCTTACATATCACCAAACACTTTCCTTCTGCACCTTTCTGACTGCAGCTGCCAGAGAATTTATTGGTTGTTTCATAGAAGGTATTAGATTGGATCTAATTATTTTAATTTTATTGTTACTGACTTATTATAAGAGAGGTTAACACTGTGAATTAGACTAGAAAAACAACTATAATTTAATATAAAGGTTCTCATGTAATTTTTTGTTACTAGAGTGTACTAAGTATCTGTGGTTGCTGTTTTGAGTTACACTTGCTTTTTCTTTTTTTTTTTTTTTTTAGTTTAAGAAGATTTTTCCCCCTTTTAACACTATCCACTGTTCCCCCTTTTTCCTCTTCTCCCACTCCCCGCCCCCCACTCCCATCCACTTCTCAAAGAGGGCAAGGCCCTCCCTTGAGTAGTCAACACAGGCTAACTACCAAGCTGAGGTAGGACTCAGCTCCTTCTTCCTGTATCAAGGCTGAGCAAGGCATCCCGTCGAAGGGACTGGGCTCTAACAAGCCAGTTCATGGAACGGGATAATTCCAGGTACCATAGCCAGGAGGCCCACTAACAGATGGACGAATGCAGCCTTCACCCTCATTTGGAGAGCCTCGTCTGGTCCCATGCAGGCTCTCCAGCTGTTAGTCCAGAGCTGAGAGCTACCATTAGCTCCGGCCAGCTGTCCCTATGGTTAGCTCCATCGTGCTCTTGACCCCTCTTTGCTCCTCTGGTCCCCCTTCCTCTCTTCAGTTGAACTCCAGAAGTTTGGCCAAGTGTTGGACTGGTGGATGTCTGCATCTGCTTCCATCACTCACTGGATGTAGGTTCTATGATTTCTATGATGACATTTAGGGTTGGTCATCATTGTGACTATATGGAAGGCTAGTTCAGGCACCCTCTCCAGCATTGCTAGGAGTCTTAGCTGGGACCTCCTTGTGGGTTCCTGTGGATCTCCCTAGCACCAGGTTTCTCCATAAGCCCACGATGGCTCATTCTGTCAAGATCTCTCTTTCATTGCTCTCCCTCGCCATCCATCACTCAACTGGGCATCTCGAACCCTCATGTTCCCACCTCCTATCCTCTCTCCTCCACAGCCCCTCCCAGTTTACCCAGGAGATCTTAACCCTTTCCCCTTCCTAGGGCAATCTACGTGTGTCCGTCCTGCTTAGGACCCTCCTCTCTACCTAGCTTCTCTGGGGTTGAGAAATGCGGCTTATTCATCCTTTGCTTTGCATTTACTATTCACTTATGAGTGAGCACATACCATGTTGGTATTTCTGGGTCTCGGTTACCTCATTCAGGATGTTTGTTTGTTTGTTTTTCTAGTCTACAAATTTTATGATGTATTTTTTTTAAATTGAGTAATACTTCATTGTGTAATTGTACCACATTTTCTTTATCTATTCTTCAATTCAGGGGCATCCAGGTTATTTTCAGGTTCTGGCTATTATGAATAATGCTGGTATGAACATAGTTGAGCAAGTGTCCTTATGTTATGGTTGAGCATCTTTGGGGTATATGCCCAAGAGTGGTATTGCTGGGTCCAGAGGGAGGCTGATTCCCAATTTTCTGAGAAATCACCATACTACATTCCAGGGTGGCTGTAGAAGTTTACATTCCCACCAGCAATAGAGGAGCGTTCTCCTTTCTTCTCATCCCCTCCAACATAAGCTGTTATCAAATCTTAGCCATTCTGACAGGTGTAAGATGGTATCTCAGAGTCATTTTGATTTTCATTTCCCTGATGGCTAAGGATGTTGAGCACTTTTTAAAATGTCTTTCAGTCAATTAATATTCTTCTGTTGAGAATTCTCTGCTTCAATCTGTACCCCATTTTTAATCGGATTATTTGTTTTTTTTCCTCCATGTCTAGTTTCTTTTGTTCTTTATATATTTTGGAGATCTTTTTGCGTTCTGTAGGCTATCATTTTGTCTTACTGACCATGTCTTTTGCCTTACAGAAGCTTCTCAGTTTCAGGAGGTCCCGTTTATGAATGGTTGCTCTCAATGTCTGTGTTGCTGGTGTTATACTCAGGAAGTGGTCTCCTGTGCCAACACATTCAAGGTTACTTTCTACTTTCTCTTCTATCAAGTTCAGTGTAACTGAATTTATGTTGAGGTCTTTGGTCCATTTGGACTTGAGTTTTGTGCAGGGTGATACATATAGATCTATTTCATTCATCTACATGTTGGCATCTAGTTATGCCAGCACCTTTTGTTGAAGATGCTTCCTTTTTTCCACGGTACAGTTTTGGCTTCTATGTCAAAAATTGGGTGTTCATATATATGTGTTGAGTTACACTTTTACCCAAAGGATACTCATTGGAAGTTTTCTACAGGGCTGGAGAGATGGCTCAGTGAGGATTGATGCTTGCCAACAACTTAAGGACCTGAGTTCAATGCTCTGGGCCCACATAGTATAAGAAAACTGATTTCTACAAATTGTCCTCTGACTTCCCCATGCATGTCTGGCATATGCATGCTTATATCACACACACACACTCACACACACACACACACACACACACACATTAACAATAAAGTATTTGAAAATTTTTCCTTAAATATTATGAGATTTGTTTGTTCATATTTTGCTAATATTGTCAGATATTTTATCCTTTTTTATTGATTTGATCAAAGTTGGAAGCGGTGCCAATATTTTTTACTGTTACTATGTCTTTCTTTTTTGCTGTACACATAATAATTATCATAGTAAGCACATTTAAATATTTGAATTTTTTATATGTTAACATGTTTACATGTGTTGAGATAAAGTTGCCCACGCAGCTCAGGTTAGCCTCAAATTTTCTTTGTAGCCCAGGCTATTCTCTAACTTGTAACCCTCTGTTTCAGCTTTCAGAGAACTGGAATTATATAAACCTGGCTCAATTAATAACATTTAAAAATATCTTTGCTTTTGAATGAGTTTATGGGAGATCATATCACAATGGACGTGCAAGTTTTCCCCATCATTCTATCTCTGTGTGAATGTGTGTGTGTGCACGTGCACATGTGTGTACATATGTGTGTACGCAGATATTATAAACATTTATGGACACACATGAGCATTATGAGCCCTGGCTTCTTGCTTGTCACTATTCTCATGTACTTTTGCTCATTCCTCTTGGTTCATCATCCCACACTCTCCTGTTTTGCATCGCTTGGCTGCAGGATACAAGAAGACTCATCGCTTTTTGTATCCCTAAGGGAGATGTACTTAAGGCCATGACATATACTCACATATATTTATATGAAAACTGTGCTACTTATTTGATATATTTTATTTTTTTACTTTTTTTTTTGTTTTTCATTTAAAAAAAAATCCTCCCTACTGTTTCCTTCAAGTCTTTTGCTATTTTTGCCTCTTTTATTCTCCAGTGGTTTGGAAGATAGCCAGCTTATTTTTATTCTGTCGGTAAGTCCCCCCTCCTTTCTCCCAGTCTTGTCTTTTCCAGCTTTATTTAGAATGACATGGGGGAGGGGCACTGCTTATTCCCTTATCTAGAAGAATGTTTGCCAAGGGCCTCCTACCAGTCCTGGGCTGGCTGCAGGTGCAGTGTGGTGATGGACCGCCAACAAACAAGGTAGCAGTCGGAATTCGAGGGGAGAATGTGCTAGAAAGTTCTGCCCAGGGAATGTCTCTGCTAAGTCCATTTATTTAACAAAATGCACCGTCTATTCCTAATATGTGAGAAAGGTGTGAGCGGGTTGCTTTCCTCTAAGCTCTCTGCTTCTCAGCCCTTGGCTTGAGAACGGTCTCTCCCTCACCCCCACCACACACACACACACACACACACACACACACACACACAGGCCCTCCCACACACTCTAGTTGTATTGTTTAGTAATATGTGGTAAAGTTGTTTTACTTACAACAGAGATTTAATTAAAAGATATTACATATAATTTTTTTAATTTAAAATTTTAAACTCTTGCTTTCATTTGAAGTTTGTAGCATGATGTTATGCATGCATGTGGATGGTAAATGGTTGCGGTACTGAAGCAAATGGACATATCTTTCCTTTCACACAGCTGCTCCTTTAACAAAATCTTGGTATAACTATTTTTATCTGTTGAGTATAACTATTCTATCCATTGTAGTCCCCACATGGTCCTCTCTATCACTGCTTGGGTGAGACACCTTCTTTATGTGTCCTCATATGGTCTTCACTCTATGGCTGTATATGTATGTCCTAACCCTTTCTTTTTATAGGACATGGTAAAACTGGTGTAGGGACCATCCTAAGTACATTATTTAAATAAAAATAATAGTTGTAAATCCCAATAGCTAACAACATAATGTTTTGGGGGATATGTAGCATTGTGGAATGGATAAAGCATGCTACATGATATATGCATTACTTTACATACTTATTTTTGTGGCCAGGACACTTAAAATTAATCTTGGCAATATTCAAGTACGTAGTACATGATTAATAGCTACAATGACCAAGTTTCACAATAGATCTCTTGACTTTATTCTTCCTGTCAAATTAAAAGTCTGTATTTTGGAACCAATGTTCCCAACCCTCCATCACTTTAGTGACCTCATTTGAACTTAGGCACTTCTTTAAGATGTTTTATGCAGTTATTTTTACATTCTGGAGCATTAAGGGTTGGAGATTCCACATACAAATTTTGGGAAGATGTTCTGCAATCCATAGAACCCTTGAGATGCAACTTTACTCTGAAACGTGGTTAATGTAGGAAACAGAATAAAAAGATCACAGGGAGAGATTAGATAGGAGGAGGAACAGGGTGTGTCTGAGTAGCTGTAGCTTATTCGTTCAGAGTTGGGGAACACAGGGAGGGAGATAGAGGTTTGTTTGCTTTGGTCTGGTTTTTATTCGGAAGCTCTAGGCATGTCTTTGAAGCTGTGGTCAATGACAAAGTTGTATCCAGAAAGGAAGGACTACCCCATCTGGGCCTTTAGGTAAAGCTGTAGACCTGAGTCAGGGACTATACACAAAGGCTCTGTGTGTGCTCCTTGTTGCCAACCTAACACCTGAAACTAGAGGTTCTCAACCTGTATGTCATGATCCCTTTGTCATGATCTGATATGGGTTTCCATATCAGATATCCTGCATATCGGATATTTACATTACAGTCCATAGCTGTGTGAAGTTATGAATTATAGTTATAGTTATGAAGTAGCAACAAAGTAATTTATGGTAGGGATCACCACGACAGGAGAAAGTGTATTAAAGGATTGTAGCATTAGGAAGGTAACCACTGCCTTAAACAAATGACTAATTGAACGTCTGTCTGAAAGATCACTGCTAGTCTCTTAAGCATCATTCCTAAATGAGATAATATATGTTGTTCACACTTGGATTTTCCTAACGTTGGCAACAACAAAAAAGAAAATCATACATTTTTTCTCCTGATGTACCAAAAATCACAACACTGGGTTTAAATGAATGTGTAATCATTCATTCTTGTAGTGTATATTTAGGGTTTACAAAGCCTTAGGTATACCCAAATTATAGGGATATACCTGAGGACAAGATTCTGATGTCACATGTCCAAGGTTACTGTCAGTCAGAGGAGGGTCAGGCAGTAAACAGCAAGCAACAAGCATGCTTCCGTTCCGGTGTAGAACTTAAACACAAAAATCATTGCAAGCTTCTCTTCTCTTTATTTTTAAAGACAAGGTCTCACTATGTTGCTCTGGCTTTTCTGGAATTCATTATGTAGATAAAACTGGCTTCATACTCACAGAGATCCATAGCCTGCCTCTGCCTCCCAAGTGCTGAGGTTAAGGCATAGGCCACTATGGCCACCCAGCTCATTGTAAGCTTTTTTTAAAAAAAAAGAAAGAAAGAAAAGAAAAAAAGAAAGGATTTTACAAATGAATAGATTCTGTAATGCAGGATTGAGACAATCCTGGAAAACCAATTCAAAAGGGGCTTGAATAGTTCAGACAAGAGAAAGAAAGAACAGTAGTTTAGTCTAGGCTATAGATAGACAATGCAATGGATTCTGAGGTAAAATAAAGGAATGACCACTCTACCCACCACAGTGCTTAGTTTGCTTATGGGTTGCTTGTGGGGATACAGAGAAAAAATAACCAGTGATATCTCAACCAGTATGAGAATATCAATGCCACTTAATGAACCTAAAGAGTAATCAGCCCCACATAGAACTGCAGGCTAGAAATTAATACTTCCATTTGCCCATGCTATATATCAAGCATCTGTAAACACCTGAAATTAATGACTGAAGTGCTGAGGGACAGCTTGGGCTGATGCATAAAGGTGAGGGCTATCTGCATCTAATGATGGGGGTGATAGAGTGAAGTCTTCTGGGAAAGGAATCAATAAAGAAGTGAATTCACAATTGCCTACTGATACCTAACAGCTTGAGGTTAATTAAAAGAGGGTGACTCTGGGAAAAATCTCAGGAAGAAGCTGACCAGGAAAGACGAAGAAGGAAACCCAGGAGGTTTGCAGTGTTCCATAAGCCAAGTAAAATGTGTATTTCTAGGAGAGAAATATAACTTGTCCTATCCAAGGCTATGGAGAGGCTAAGCCAGGTAGAACAGAAGGGCACCCTCAAAGACTGTAACATGAGAGTCTTCAGAAACCTTGGAAGAGAAGTCTCTATGGTGCTTCGCCAATTTGAGTGGAATAAAGAGGTGGAGCTGGGAAGCAGAAATGTCACTGAACATACAGGTGACATTTTGGGAACTCTTGCTTGGAAAGGAAACGAAGAAGGGTGTGGAGAGGACATGGAGTTAAGAATGCATCCTTTTGTGGTGAGATTGCAGATGTATAGCTGCCATTGAGCACTATCCAAAAGGTAGTGTGACACTAACTACAGAGAAAGAACACATAGAGGGTGACATCCAGGAATAGTTGAGCCAATTAGTGCTTATATGAGTTTGCTGCTGCCTTAGAGAGATCATGATAGGTGGTAGCTCAGATAACACAGAAAGTTAGTTATTTCCTTTCCAATAATGGGTAAATTGTTCATAGGACTGGGATGGTGATGTTCACAGACCCAGATCCTTCATGGAGCTTGTGCTACCAACTCTGGAGTCCTTGTTCTGAGGCTCAAATCAAGCTGTCCCCGAATCCACATTCCAAGCTTTATGGTGAAAGCAGGACACTAAAGGGGCCAGCTGTGCTCTTTAGCTGTGACCTGGAAGTCGCAGGTGTCACTTCCCTTCATGTCTGGTGAGTCAGAACTTGTTCACAAGGTCATGCCTAACTGTAGAATAGGGTAGCATCTGTAGTTCTTCACTCCCACTGCTCCTGAGGTCAGCTGAATATTAGGTTTCTCTCAGTGTAGAAAGGCAGTCATTAGTCCACAGCCTCCACCAAAGTCAAACCCTTTCCAGCAGTTTCTGGCAGCCAGTAAGAATGGAATCCCCAGGTAGGGTGGGGAGAGATTGGCACTCAGCAAAAAAAAAGGGAGCAATTTCTTTGTGCTTCCAGGAAGAAAAAAAAAATAGATGTTGATGCTGGAGGGGTGTCCCAGCCTATGGCTTCTGTTTTCTGTTGTATGAAAGGTGAGGATATCAGTTGGGAGCCAGGATGCCTGAGAGTTCTGAACTGAGCAGAGTTACCTCTTGCTCTTGGGATTGTTTATTCTGCACCAATTTCAACTCTAAAATTTCTGTGTCCATTCACTTACAAAATCCTCTGAAGAAGAAAGATGGTTCAGAAACTCAGAGAGATCTGAGTGTGTAATTGAGGCCCGTGGATGATGAAAGGACTGACTGGGACTTGTTATGACTGGCTCCATCCCAGGGCCTTTGTCCTTAACCCTTATATCAACTACCACTAACCTAAACCTGAAGGTCTGAGGCTGTCCGAGTAGGTTATTTTCCACTTAACAAGTCTGGAGATTGTGGGCATAAGTTTAAGGTGATACTGAAAGACCCCCGGGGGTGCAGGACCCCCAGAACGGATCTTCCCTCAGGAAGAGACCCCAGGACCCAAAGACCGAGCCGAATCCACAGTTCAGATGCAATCAGCACAAGGTTTATTGAGGAAACATAGGATCCTATGGGCCAAGTCACTTGGAAATGACTTGAGCACCCAGGCCTTTGTTTAGGGCCTTTTTATAGTGTTTGGGAAGCAGAAGCATGTGTACAAAAGCAGATGCATGGTTACAGGGTTCTGATTGGTTAGTTCAATGGGACCACCTCTGAGGGGCAGTCAGAGCCCAGGTGGCTGATGTTGGTCTTGGCTCAGGGCCGGGGCCAAACCACAAGCCAAGACCACCGGTTATTTTTCACAAAATATTTTGTCTCGTAAGCTGTTTTCCTGGATTTGCTGGCCTCGGTCGGGGTCACCCTGTATGTTGGTTATCTCAAGGTCTTAGCTTGCTTTTCTTGGTCATGGGCTGGGGCCTATCTAAAACTATTTTTTACTATCATCCTGCATTTTTATAGTTTTTAGTGTAAGTCTTGCAAAATGGCGTTACTGCTGTTTTAGCATTAAGGCTTTTATTAGCTTGAACTGGAATGTTTGCCACCCAGCCCCAAACCCTAGGTATTTTTGGACCTGAATTTAGTGCTGTTCTTAACTCCAGCCTTTTCCCTGACTTAACATGCCTTGCTAGTACTGATTATTTATGAGGAGGGGAGGGAAAAGACAGAGGGTCTCACCAGAGGGCCCAACAATACTAATGAGTTCAGCTGCACACTTGTCCCCAACAAAATTCAAGTTCAGCTGCTGAGTGCAGGGAGAGAAGAAAAAAAAAAAGCAGACAGGTTTAGCCAGTGTGTTCTGCATAATGTGCTGAAAACATATACAGTAGGGTCTGGAGACTCTGGGAAATAGAAACATTAGCATGATGGACTATAGAACCCAAGAAGGATGTGATGTTGGGTTGGAAGACAAGAAAGAGCCTAGAAATATTACAATAGGCAAACTAAAAACACGAACCTGCTAAGCAGTAGTGCAGTTCGGACATTTGAAGGGATACTTTGGTAGTTTTACATATTCTGATTAAGACCCAAGATTGTAGCCTAGAGTTGGATGTCTGGGAAAAGGTCCAGGGAGACCCAAGGGCTCTGTCAAATGGCTACCGATAGGTATACCGTGTATTAGGTTCATCTCTAGCAGCTGATAAACCAGACAGCGCTTGTTGCTGAGTTGAGGGGGTGGGAAAGAACCTCAGTTCTTCCCCTGTGTTCTTGAATGTGTTGACTTGTCCAAGGGCAATAGAAAATTGACATCAACCAATGGGTGTGTTTCAGTTCTGCATCTTCCTTTCTGTGACATGGGGCAGCTGAATCTTCTGTACCTCCCATGGTCCTTCCATAAATAAGCTGACTACGTCAGTGGTAGCAAATGAGGAATGACCAAATTTCCTTCTGGTGTCATTGTGACCCTCTAACACATTATATTCTCTGTCTGGACTTTTAATGTTCTCCCCTATAAAATAAAGTGATTGGATCAGTATAATCATAGCTAATATTTATTGAGAATCACTCTGTGCCAGATGGTATTCTAGGTGATTTACATATATTATATTACATTTAATTGTCCTGACAGCTCCATCTGAGGTAGATATCATTATTTCTGTTTTTCTCCATGAAGGAACATAGACAAAGAGAATAAGCTACATGCCATATTCATTTCCTATTGCTTCTGTGACAAATTACTACAGACTTAAAAGGAACAAATTTATTGCCAGTGATTATAATGACACAAATTTATTCTCTTATAGCTCTGAAGTCCAAAATCAGTTTCACTGGGTTAGTATCAAGAGTTTGTCAGAGCTGGTCTTTTCTCGAAGTTGTAGGTGGGAATTCGTATCCTTTTCAAATAGTGTCTGGAAGCTGCCTGTCCTCCTTGGCTTACAGCCTCTTTCCCCATCTTTAGAGAGCCTCGACTCACTCTCCATCGCTCTTATCCATTTATTACCTTCTTGGTGACTTATGACTGGCTTACTAGTCTTCACGGACAAGGATTCCAATATTCTGTTACCCCATCCATATTACCTGGAATGATACTGCATCTCAGATCTTTCAGTTGGTCCAATCTGCAGAATTCCTCTCTCTGTAAAAGGTGACACAGCCACAAGCATAGACATTAGAAGATGTGTATGTTTAGGATACAAAATTCTATCCCTCACGCATACCTGAAGCATGAGCTTTTAACCAGCACAGACCTAAGCCTTGGGTATTCCCATGCTGTATTGACTCAGGAAGGAGATGTATGTGGCACGAGAAACCTACAACCCTTGCTTCCTCTACTGTCAGTGAAGCATCAGCAATTGACCAACAGCCCAAGTGAAGCCTCTGAGCCCTTTAGTTAATATCTTCCATGGCCCCATCAATTGATCTGAATGGGCCTGCACAATTTCTTCTTTGTTCTATTCTGTTTTGACTTCGAAGTTTCCATCTGGATATAAAACTCAAGAGTTACGTGGTTCCAGTCACCTCTTCGCGGCCTTACTGAGTTCCATTTGGGAGAGTTGAGGCTGTTTGTTGTACTGTGGCAGCTAGAAGTCTATCGAGAATCTTATTCTTATTTCCTGTGATGTTATGGATCCCTTCAGAGTTTAGGCTATCGGGAAGAGATGTGGGACACTCAGGGATTGGGGGGCATAGCTCGGCCTTCTTCCTGCTTCTGCCTCAGCTGCAAGAACATACTGTGATTGCTGAGTCCTATGTGCAGTGATAGAGAAAAAACCATAGCATGTTCCTACAGAATGAAAATAAATAATCTTTAACAGCAGTCAAGGGAAATACTTCAGATGGGTTTTGTAAGACCCAAAGCCAAAGGAAGTCCTCAACAGGGCCACCCCACCTGGCATTTTTTCTTCAGTTTCACTTTGGCCTTCCCATTTCTGAGTCTCTGGGTCTCACTGAAAGCCTTCGGCAGACCTTTCCACACATTCGAGCCCCTCTTTCCTGCAGCAGGATGCTGATGCTGGGTACAGAGATGTGGATTTTTAGCCTAGAGCTAAAATGTTGATCACCATGGGGTGTGCTGCACCCCCTGGGCCGTTAATCCATATTTTCAAGGGCATCAGAGTCCCCAGGTGGGTAAAAATCCCCTTGCAGTAAGAGGGCATTACATATCAACCTTTCTTTGTGTTTTATTTTCTACTTCTTTGCCTGTCTCCTTCAGGCTCAGCCAAGGCCTAATGAGCTGATCCAGAGGACCACAGCACTTCAAGCCAATTTCTCCCTTAAGAAACCCCTTTGCACAGGCGCTGGACAGAGAGCTGCTATGTGAGGGTTGGCAACACTGGGCTCATCACACCTAGCACGCACTGCTTCTGTCCTTCAGTTTTTCTCAAAACCATCTCCTTCCCTGTCTCCCATAGCCAGAGGCAGTGTTGGGACACCATCCCACATTTGGTGCATTTCCATGGCGGTTCCTCCAAGCAGGGTGAGTCCTTGAGGAAACATAAGTGAATGTCACACAGGTAGAAAAAAAGAATGTGAAGACAGGCATGGCAGCTTCAAGGAAAGATTTCCTGGGAGGGTACAATACCAGCTATAAGGTTTTCATTTGCATAATCTTGGAGTTAGAGACCTGGGGTGTAATTTTAGGCTCGGGGTTGGAATTTTCTGAAAGAATTCAGATGTTTTACAGGCTCTGTCTCCTGACAGCAAAACTGTAGAAAGAGATAAAAGACGTCAGAATGCTGTGCTAAAAGGAATCACCCAAATTCATCAAATACAAAGACCTTATTGTGTAGATGAAGAATTTTCCCAGCATCCAATAGCCTGGAAGTAGCAGATCAGTGGGCAGACTCTAGATCCTGAACATGCATATATTTTCTGTGCTCATTTCTCTACATGACCACATATATAACTGGTTCTCTGTATTAAAGTGTCTGAAACAGGCAAGCAATTCCTGGCTAGGTGTATAGGCATATGCTTTAGGAAGGAGGGGAGATGGAGAAAGAGGGAGGAGGAGGAAAGAGAGAGAGAAGGGGGGGGGGGAGAGACTGTGAATGTATTGGGGGAAGTAGCTGGAGAGCAGCCCCATCTGGACTAGTCCAAGCATGCCATTGCTTCTAGCATGAATAGCTCGACTTTTGGAGAGAAGACCGCTTCTAACCCAGCAGCTTTACATATAGGGTCATAGCTCACAAAAGTAGTAGTAGTAGTAACAGCAGCAGCAGCAGCAATACCCAGGGACTGTAGGTTGCTATAGAAACAATATGGGAGTGGGGAACAAAGCAGAGATTAATCCAGGTAGCGTGGGGAAGGGTTTCTGAAGTTAGAGGCTTCTGGGTGGAAATAAAGTTCTGGTAGGCATTACAGTGTTTCCGGTAGGATACTGGCTGTCACCTCGCAGGAGGAGGTGATGTCCTAGTGGCTTATTGTGCATCTGAGGGCCTCCTGAGGAAGAATATGAATGTAACTGGGGAGGGCCATCATTCTCCACTTCTGTGCTGTGCTGGGATCTTCATGCCTGTGGGGTTGTGTATGGGGTGTATCATTGTAGAGACTAAGTACATGACTGCCTGTGTGTTTGTGATTCAGAGTGCAGTTGTGAGATTGTGTGGTGTGGATGCCAGATTCTTTGTTGCATTGCTGTGCGTGTGTGAACAACTGTGTGATTGTTATAAGTGTGATTTTGAATGTGGTTGTATGTGAGATTCTTTGTAATTGTGGATGTGGCTGTATGCGTGGTTTGTTTCTATGTGGTGTGTGTGTAATTATATTGTTGGATTGTGATTATATGTCAATCTGTATACATGACTGTGATTGTGTGTGTAGTTGTATATGGTTGCCTGTGAGGGTATGATCTGTGTAGCTCTGTGTGAACTCACGTTAACCCCAATAGAGACTCAGAAACCTCCCCTGCCTAAGAGGATACAGGAGAGAGCCACCCTGGCCCTTAGCCTGAGAAGCAGAGGGCTATCAGATCTAGTTTTCTACAGCAGACTTTCTTTTATGACCTCTTTCACCTGAGGAAGTTTTAATGCAATCTCTGTTATATAGGTATACTAACTAGCTGTACAAACCAAGCATTTACTGACAGTAAGTCATCAACTTATTTTAAAACAATTCTTTGAAATGTGTATAATTTTATTTATGCAAGATGATAGGAAATTTGCATACTAATGAGATGTATGTACTTGTTTAGTCTAGCACAACATAATCGGAAGATACACTAATTTGGTACATGCTGAGGAATGAGGGAGGAGAATATTAAAAGTCTTTGTTTTCTATAATTAAACCATTATGTTTCTCTGAGAGCAAAATCTTTGCATGTACAGTTAAAACACTGAAACTCATAACAGATAAACGTCTTGAATCTGAGTCATTTCAGGCCATGCTCATTGACACTGAGTGCTGTGAAAGTATATGCAATGTAAAGTATGCATTTGATATCTTCAGAACCAAAGCTGCTACTATGTCATATGGTACGTTGGGAGCAGGAATGGCCTCCTCAGGAGTCATTATATAATTGATTTTGAATTAATTTTGATTACTGCACATTCAGAAGAATTTTACTATTGCTAAAGTTTTCATGACTCCCCACATTCAGTGATGAGACCACAAATGATATCATGACCAAAGCTTAAGAATCTCTGCTCTGGGAGGGGCTGGAGGGAAGAAAGAGGAGAGAAATGATGTAATCATAATCTCAATATATATGTATATATTCATATTATACTAATATAATTTATCTCTATATGTGTGTGTGTGTTCTGCTCGAGAGCCCTCAGATCCATCCCCAGCTGGCCCTGTGGCTCTTCAAACACTTATAGTACTAATGAAAGTAGATCAAAGACCTGGGGAGCATCTCACAGTATCCTATACTAGAGTATGATATATACTGTGCAGGATTAGACTCAATACTAGTGTAGGGGTGAGACCAGGTTCAAGCTGTCTTCCTGAGCCTGTTTCATCTAGTTGTACGATGATTATATGGCTTGGGGAGCCTAGAATGAGAATGAGTCCCCATATATTCATGTTGGAATACTTGGTTTCCAGTTGCTAGGACAGTTTGAAAAAGTTTAGAAGGTGTGGCCTGCTGTCACTGTGACAAGCTCTGAGGTTTTAAAAGACTTATGTGATTCCTGGTGCTCTCTCAGACGTCTTGTAGATCAGGATGTGAGTTCTCAGTTTTCCACTATGCCTTTGTATTACCATCATGGACTCTAACTCTCCAAAGCCATCAGCCCAATTAAACATTTTATTTTTCAAGTTGTCTTTGTCATGGTGTTTTGTCACAGCAATAGAAAAGTAACTAAGACAAGGAACATTGGGCAGGAGGCCCAAGGAAAGTCATCTCTTCAACTACATTATAGCAGGGCTGGGGGGATGTTCGATATAAAGAAGCAAATACATTACTCCCTCAGACTCCCTACTTGTGGAGTGAAGAATGGAGATTATAAGGTGCTATCAGAAGTCTCTTAAAGATAAGAGCACTTTCTTCGGTGACCCTGCCAAGTTTGCATCTTTCCTGGATCCTGATAAAGTAATAAAAACCAATTGAGCTATGGATCCAAGGGTACCAGTGGCAAGAGTTGGCCAAGAACTCCTGGAAGATGAGTGTCATCATGAGATGATGGAACAAGAAGATAGAAGCTTGGTTAAGAGAAAGAAAAATCACATGACAGCTGATCTCCTAGTTGAAGACTCACCTCTTGCAAGCCTGGATTCCAGGACCTACAATCAAGAGAAGGGCTGTTGTCCTTAGCTTAAGCTTGAGCTTGCAGATCCTGTGAGGCAGAAAATAATCCAATTGATATCACAGAGGATCAGCAGAAAGAAATAGAGGGCAGAAGGGGCCAAGGAAGTGGGGAGGGGAGTTTTCAATAGCATTTTGAGCTGATTGGAGAGGAACAGGTTTGTGGTGAACTAGTGTGGAGGGAGGAGATGATGAAATTTCAAAGCTGATGCAGCATTCACAGGGCTTGCTTGCTACTGAGGAAAGAGTGAGGAGATAAAACCTCAAGTAATTCTAGAGACCTTTCAGAGAGCCTGCCGTAGGTCCTGATAAAACTGCCCGTGTGGGCTAGATCTGTGGGCATAGTGCAAGCAAGTCCTATAGCCCTTGGCCATGAGTGAGACTTCTCCCGCCTCAGCTTTTGAGTGACCGGTTGGTAAAAGATGACAAAAGAGAGCCGAGAAGGGCTATCTGCAAGAGGGATTCCTCTGACCTCTGTAGACAGACTTGTTCAGATTTTCTGTGTTTCAAAGAGTCATTTGGCAATGATAACCTTTGGGGGTCACTTTGACTTCTGGTGTTGGGACTTTGGAGGCTTATTAACACATAGGGCATCTCATTCTTCGCTAAGCAAATCATTTCCCATAAAATACCATCTCATGAGTGATTTAAGATCCTTTGTGCCTCAGTATCCTCATTTGGAAAGTAGGGCTTCCAAGATCAACCTCATTGTGAGTATATTGTTTATATTGAATAAGCAAGTGCCCTTATAAAACAGTATATTGCTTATTTTTGGTAAAATTAGCTATTTCTGGACCTTTGTATAATTCTACTAGTTATGAATTCATAATCATATTTAACAGAAACCAAGACTCAGTGAGCTTACATACATTTCCAAGACCCATCAGAAACACACAGGATGTACTGGTTACATTTCTGTGTCAACTTGACACAGCTGGAGTCATCAGAGAGGAAGGAGCTTCAGTTGAGGAAATGTCTCCATGACATCCAGCTGTAAGACATTTTCTCATTAGTTGTCAACTGAGGAGGCCCAGTCAATGGTGGGTGGTGCCATTCCTGGACTGGTGGTCTTGGATTCTATAAGAAGGTGGGCAGAGCAAGCATAGGAAGCAAGCCAGTAAGCAGCTCCCTCCATGGCCTCTACATCAGCTCCTGCCTCCAGGATTCTGCCCCGTTTGAGTTTCTGTCCTGATTTTCTTCAGCAATGAATAGCAATGTTGAAGTATAAGCCAAATAAACCATTTCCTCCCCAACTTGCTTTATGGACATGGTGTTTCATTGCAGCAGTAGAAACCCTGACTAAGACACAGGAGGAAGATGAATAATGTTAACAGACACTAAACACGACTTCTGCTTGAGAGGCCAGAGGTGAAAAGAAAGGGCCAGTCCTATCCTTCAAGAGTCTAGGTCCTTTCCCAACCAACAGGGCCCCTGGGTTACTCACTAAACTGCTCTAAGGAAGAGATTCAACATGCAATCTAGTAATAAAGCCAACCAACTAACTAACTAACTAACTAACTAACTAACTAACTAACTAACTAACCAACCAACCAACCAAACTCCCTCCCTCCCTCCCTCCTTCCCTCCCTCCCTTCCTTCCTCCCTCCTTCCCTCCCTCCCTCCCTCCCTCCCTCCCTCCCTCCCTCCCTCCCTCCCTCCCATCCATCCATCTCTGCCATTCTCCAAATCTGCAGCATTTTGGGGGGTAGTCAGAGCTAAGCCACATCATCTGTCCTTTAGGAGTGAGAGAACCTGGAGGCTTCCTGTCCCACAGCCTTTAGCATGTGACACACTGTTTCTTCTCATCTCTTCCATTTAGGAAGGACTGACTAAGGAAAGCTTGGAAACAACAGGGCTTGTCAGGCCGTAAGAACAGAAAGAGGACATTGCTGGTGGGCCGCTGGCTGTGACCACCTTATACTCTGCTCCCACGGACACTAAATGATTGCATGTCCCTCTCTGATAGGAAACCACAAGGAAAATGGCCCCAAGTGTCACATCAAGGGTGGAGATCAGAACTCCTGGATCTCGTGCAGTTCTTCTTTAATGAAATCTGAATGAATTTCCTCATGGTCCAATATGTCTAGGAATGAATGCAAGTGTTCTGAATCCCTTCCTTCCAATGTCTTTTTTTCTACTTCATCCCTTAATATGCAGTGGTGAAGCACAGACAGAAAATCCATAAGAAGATTTACAGAAAAGTGAAAGAGTGGCCTAGCACTCACCCACTGCAGATATGGATTCTGCTGGATGGATGTCATAATTTAGTACCAAAAGATCCTGCTTCCTAGGGAGGATCCTTGTCCAAAACCACTTGCTACATGACCATGTTTTCTCATGGACCTTCTTTTTTATCCCCTTTGACCACACTTGGGTGGCATTGGTAGGCACCTGTAGTGTGAGGTTTCTGGCCCAGACTTTCAGGCCTATCCTTAAGGTTTAGGCCCGCAGACCCACAGACCCACAGAGACACACAGATGCTTACAATAGTTTTAGGCTGATTGGCCTAAGGCCCAGGCATATAATTTGCTAGCTCTCTACCCTTAATCTAACCCATGTCTCTTATCCTGGTCAGCCATGCAGCTCAGTACCTTATCTCAGAGTAGCATAGTTGTCCTCTGCATCTTCTGGCTTCTCTCTGGCATTCTGCTCTGTTTAGCCTGTTCCTAGAGTCTTCTTAGTCTGGTAGCCCCGCCCACACTTCCTGTCTGCCTTTGGCCAATCAGCGCTTTTTATTAAACCAGTGGATAGGACAATTATTTACAACGGAATATCATAATCCCCCTACAGGCACCCCATCATGGAGGGCAGATTTATTTTTACTTTCTTGTACAAAATCAAGTCATTGTTCAACATGGCTGATTGAAGCATTATATAGTCACATATATTTTCAGACCTGGCCCAGTCTTTCTTAGGCATCAAATTCTGATGTACAGTTTGGGCTTCTATTTTATTTCTGCTAGTACAATGTTATAGTAGCCACACTCATGATTCCTTTCTAAACAGAATTCTCAAACCTGGCTCCTTTTATGGTTCTGTGCCTACACCTTCTGTTTTAGCAGTGGCTATCTAGAAGACCATTTAAAGCATTAGTTCACATATCCTTCTTTTGATCTTGGGCAAAGAGATATATGGTTTTATTTAACTGAAAAGATTGTCAGGCTTTGAGGAAAGATTTGGAGAAAACATTTCTACCCTTCGCAGTGTATGATACAGCAGCTGACAACCTTTCCAACTCTGTCCTTTCTCAAATGTATAAAATTTGATTCTTTTTTTGTATCAGTTTGCAAAGCGCTATATGACTAGCACTCCCCTTTGGGATCACATAGGGACTAAGCAGCACTAACGCAGTGACTCCAGGAAGCTAAATGCTACTCAGACAGCTTAGTTTCAGACAGGCAAGTGGCCTTATGAGGTGCTATGTGTTAGAGACCCAGTTCTTTCCCTACCATTTCTCTGCCTTTATTAAGCAATTGCCTTTATCTGTATGGCCCAGATCAAATCTGACATCAACTTTCCACCTAGTAGAAAAAAGGAAGGTCGGAGAGAGGAAGTAGTCAACCATCTTTCAGGTTCAGCCTAGAAGTGGCACAGGGGATCCTTACTCATATTCTGTGGGTGAGGTAACGGACACATGGTCACAGCTAAGAGGAGAGGAGGTATGTAGGGAGAACATTTGGCTTCAGGCTGTGCTTCTGCTGCTGTGAACACTGATGAACTATGTCTATTATCCATCCAGGCAGGAAGTTTGTGTGGTCATGATGTCTATACTGACTGAAGGGCATAAACATTCAGAATCACAATGTAACTTCACATACTGTGTAGAAAATGTAGTGTAGGATTGCCGAGTGTTGTGGCTCATGTCTTTAATGCCAACACTCAGGAGGCAGAGTCAGGTGGATCTCTCTGAGTTTGACACCAGCCTGGTCTTAAAGTAAGTTTCACTGAGTGCCAGATTTGTAGTAATATTTATTTGTAATATATCATGTAAAGGATTAATATTTATTAAGTGGTATATAAACACTTGTTGATGTAACTTGAACTTTAAGACAGTTTTTGGAGAGTGGAATTGTCTCTTGATGTATGGTTGGCTCTGCTACCCCAGAACTCAGGAACAAATAGGGGCAGCTCAGGGTCCCAGTGGCTTCTTTAACAGGTCTGGTGATGCCCCATTCAAGTTCTCAGAACTCTAGAGACATACCTCCAAGCCTTGTCAGCTAGCACCTGAATTCTACTACACAGGTCAATCCAGGTAATACAGAGACACCCTGTTTCAAAAATTTTAAAAAGAAAGAGAGAAAGAAAATAATGTAAGGGGGCTTTTGAATAACCAAAAGTATTGCTTACATAGGTTTAGAAAATCCTTAGAAAACCATTTGTTTCACAGATGGGAATGTGTATAATGAAATAACTATGAAATGCTTTTTATCAAGAAGCCACTGAAGGAACTGAGAAGGGGCTGGTTTTTTTTCTGGTACCTTCAAACAATACCGTGGCACCATGACGTTAAGTAGGATAAGAAAACAGAGACCAGGGACTAGAGGTCTGCATCCATAAAGTTCAGTGTGGACAATCAGGAACAGAAGGGCCCTTGGAATTCCTCATCCAATCTCCAACTTGACACCTGAGAGATCTGAGGTTGAGAAGGTGGACCTTTTTCTCCTGAATTTCTGCCAGGCATCTTGTCTCTTCATATGTTCATACTTTCCATTGGGATGGTGACTATGCATAAAAAACAGAGGGATGAATATACAGTAAGGGATATCTATAAAACCATTCCAGTGACTGCAGATGCTTGAACATACAATATCTGCCTATTGATGGCCATTCCTTCCACCCAAGGGAATGTGTATGAATGCAGTAGATTGGCTTGGACCTGGTATGAGTGTTTTCTTCAGCTTTCTGGATCCAAAAGAGCCAGGAATGCTTTGTTAGTCTCCTCTACTGAAATCCAGACATCAGAGGCCTCCCTTGTGATGGCTGAAGCCCCTTTTCCCAGAATGCATAGTGAAGGAAACCATCGAAAACAGAAAGTTAGTGAATAAGGGGCCACATTCCAGTCCCAGCAAACAGCAGAACTTGGTAGCTTTCTCCAGGTAGGTTCTGGCTTTAGAGTCAAGGGGAAGACTAAGGAAAAGCCACTGTGGCCACATGTGTCAGGGTGTCCATGAGTGGAGGCCCGGAGAGGTCGCCACTGTGGCCACATGTGTCAGGGTGTCCATGAGTGGAGGCCCGGAGAGGTCATTATTTGAAGCTGTGAAGTTGAACCTGGCTTACCTTGGAGATCCCAAGATTTTAGAGATGCTAGAGTCATGGAATACCTACCAAAGAAAGCTGCTAACAGGGAGTGGTCCCAACCCACCAACACCCCAGATACACTACTCCACCACACTCGCTGAGCTCTGCATTGCACCACCTGATCCAAAGGCAATCAAGTTTGTCCAGGGTGATTTGTTCTTTAATAAAGAATTCCCGTGATCTCATAGCTGATCTTTGCCCAAGGCTCAGACTGCAGCTAGTACTGGAGTTCTATTTAGTAAGTATCCACAAGGGACTCTCTCCTGGCCTGATGGCAACGAAGCAGGCAACATCTGTAAAGATAATACTTTGTTATGTGAACGAGAGACAAGACAGTGGGCCGGCAGCAAGAGAATCTGTAAACATGTAGGATATCAGTCTCATATATCACCCAGTGCTTAATTTCCCAAGAACCAGCATGGTTGTTAGAAATTGAGTACCTCTTCTAGACATTATGGGAGGGGGTGGAATTTGGCCGAGCTTGGTTTCATCCTTTTCCTTTTCATCCTGTGGGAAGAATCAGATGCTTTCCCGGTCTAACAACCACTGTTTCCTGCAGTCACTTCATTAACTAGACTTTTTTAAGTGTTGGTAGGACTGTAAGCATTCTATTAGGGGTTCTTCTCACAAGTGACCTGTCTGCTGTGTTTTTTCTTTTGGGGCACAAAAAGATGCCCGAGCAGCGATAGGACTGAGTGAACCATCCTTGGTTTCTCTTCTCTTCTTTTGTTTCTGTTTGGATTCTGAGACCATGATACTTTGATTTTGTTTTAAACCTTCCTCTTGTGAGTGATAACTGAATTGTGTTAAGTGGCCATATTCTAAAGCATCATCAATAATTTACAGAGTGGTTTGTCAATAACTTTGGATCTTCATTAAATCAACGTTGTAGATATTCCCCACACAGGCGTTTGTTCTGCCCTGGCTTCCTGTGATGACTTTCTCAAGGTATTGTACAAATAGTGCTTCTCTCACAGAGTTCTTCCTGTGCAGTGTCTCCTGACCAATCTTTTTCTGTTTATTTGTTTTCTTTCCCACATTTATAGATCTGGAAAGCATTGAGAAAGAGGATTTATTTATTCACACACTCATTTATTCATTCTTCCATGCATTCTGAGCTATTGCATTAATCTATGTGTCCCGGAATCACCTTTCCGGTTTATAAAAAGGAAGGGCTAGGGATGTGGGCCCAGGGTCACCATCTTTCAGTCTTACCTTGGGAGTGGCACATGCTTATTTTCTGTAGGTGATGTTATAAGCAAATGGTTAAATGGAAGAACATGGGAAGCTGGGGTGTGGAGAGTCTGTCAGGTGGCAGGTGTGCAGGAGAAGAGGCATGGTCAGTGCACATTGCACATGGTACTGGTACCAAGTTTGTTCAACATCTTCTTTCACTAAACAAGGCAGATATTCAAATTCACAATATAACTTCATATCACGACACTGTGCCAGGCATTGTTTTAGATCTGAGACCTCAAGAGCCCAGGTCCTACTTATGGCCCTGCTGCCATCTCAAGGACATGGACAGCAAATAACCAAGTGCAAACTCCATTATAGGCAAAGGATTATGGGAGGACCACACTTGGCCCTTTGTAGTGGTCCAGAAGACAAAGCCCTGAGACTGGGCTGAAGTTGGGTTGTTGGGGGGATATCGGGGAGTCCTCACTGGCTAGGATAAAATGATCATGGGTCAAGAGAAGAAGTGCTGGGACCTTGGCATGGAGAAGGGTGTTGAGTGCAGGTCAGCTCTATGCTTCCTCTAGTGAAGTGAAAAGTAGTGGGAGCAGAAGAAACATGTCCTCTTTATGCTGGGAAATATCATGCCTGGCTGCTGTGAGGAGAGGGGACCTCAAAGTATTTTCCTAAGAACATTCGCACTTATGCAAATGAAGTTTTCATTAATTGCTCTTTTATCCGTTAGTCCTTGTCCCTTTATTTCCTTGAGCTTTATTTTCAAAAATTCAGAGTTGCAAGCTTTGTTTATGTATTACCATGGTTTTTGTTTAATGATAAAATTATGTAAAGCTATGAATTTCCTCTTTATTACAGCTTTTGCCTCTTGCTATCAGTTTGCTCTATATTATTCTCAACGTTGTGGTTTTTAAACAGTCTGTAATTACAATTTGATTATCTCTTTAATCCCAAAGTTATTTCAGATTACACTTTTTTGGAAACAACATCTGCTGTTGTTTTGAAAATGCACACCATTTATTTATAGATCAATTAAGTAGCAAAGCCTACCCATCTCCTTCACATCTCTGTGTCTGCCCTAGGGATAATGGGTCCAAATAGACCTCATGCAAACACATATGAAATGATATAAATGGAGTAATTTCTGCTAACATAATATTGTAGATTTTTTTTCTGATTCTGCTACTTCTTCATCAGTAAGATATGGCAGAATCACCAGATCCACCTCCTTCCTAGATGACTCTTTCCTTATATGGACCTACATTTACTAAATTATTTCCCTAGTAATGAGCATCTAGATTGCCTGCGGTTTTTTTTTTTTTAAATTTATATTTTCTTGGGCAATATGTTTTTCAGACTATCAGACCAAAATTACACATATTTTGCTTTTGTAGATATAGATATGATTTAAACTGGGTGTCAAATCAATTCTATTAGCCATCTATCTAACATTTGCTTGTTTCCATGGTGCAGCTATTGCCTCCATGGGGGGATTTCAGGCCACCAACTGCCCTCAAAACGTCTTCAGTAATTAATTACAGACCCTTTTAAACTGGTACCAATCAATTTCTGATTCCAGCATACCACTGGGAAAAGCCAGATTGCTCCAAATGATTGAACTGATACATGCCCTTGGTATAAGGCAGGGCACATACTTTCTATTATTCCAGTAATCATTAATATTAAGATTTGGTTTTCGCATATAGAGTGTTAAAGTTATATTTCACTCTGATTTACTTTAATTTTCCTTCATGTATGTTCTGCCACTGATAGTTCTGTGAGTAGCCTCTCAATATTACCCCCCCACACACTCCTTAATTCTTTAAACATTTTAATTTAGCATTTTTTACCTGCCAGACATTTCTTTAGCTGAGAAGGTTGCCACAAAGAACCAGGTAGATTAGCCAAGCCCTAGTAAACTTTATATCCTAAGGAATAAAATGACCAGAAACAAGTAATCAGATAGACATGGTTATTGAAAATTGGAAACAAACTGAGAACTAACTTAGAAATAGAAGGAACTCCTTTGCATATTATATCTGGGAGGTGGTATTTAACCTGTAAGTTATGGGGTAGAGAGGAAAGTGAGCACACACATAAAGGGTAGAGGACTGTTAGCCTTTCTAAGAATCTGAGAGTTCCAAGAGATCTAGAGAAATTTGTAAAGCAGACAATGGTGTTCACAGAGATGAAGGGGAAGAAAGGATTAGGTCTGGCAGGACCCTGGGGGTTAAACTCTTAATCTAAGTGTCTAATCAGCTACTAATGTTAAGCGGAGAATTGAATCTTATTAGAAATAAAAACATAAATATTTCTTCTTGTTGAGGGGCTGATATGTGTAGAGGGAAGAGATGAGAAAGGGATCCCGGGAGGCAGTATAGTCTGTGTTGCCCTAACCCTAGTGAACAATTGTTAGTATGCAATTCTGGGATCAGGTGTAATTGACAGCTCTGAGGACCAAAATGCAATTATTTTCTTTTTTGAGTGTAGCTGACTTTAGGAGGAATATATACTTCTGAGTTAATTTGCTATTATGCATGTTGCAAATATTTTTGCCACTATTTGTTATAACATATTTCGTGATTGAAGCACTAAAATTTTAAGTTCTCTTGGGCCAGTAAAATGACTCAGTTAGTAAAGGCACTTGCTGCCAACCTTGACAACTTGAGTTCAACACTGGAATCAGCTGACAGGAGATACCCAGCATCCTCAAGTTGTTCTCTGTCACACACACACAACCACACACGCACACACACACACACACACACACACACACACACACACACACACACACACACACACACAATAATAAATAAATGTAAAAACTAGGCAAAGTTAGGTTTTTTTTATTGCTAATAATTTTCCATGTTGTAATTAGGAAGATCTCTGTTTTTGTAAATTTATACAAATGTGATTTTATTATTTTCTTCCAATATTTAGATGAGTAGATAATTAGATTTTAAAATGAATCTTGAAATTACTTTGCTCTATAAATAAAAGAGACTAAATTTATATGTGTAATTTACTATGTACCTTTATATCTTTACATGGTATTTTTAAACAGGAGCTCCAAATACATTTTGGGTCTGGAAATGTAAATCTCTCATCCTCCTCTTTATACGAATATGCATTCTTGTGAATATTCATGTGCATTCATTTCCCTATATGACTTACAGAGTCATCTTGTCAAAAAAAGGCTCCCATGTCCTTTAAAAATGGTCCAATGAAATTTTCTCTTTGCATGGGGAGAAGCTGACATGTAAAATGTCTAGTGTTTCTGTTTATTGCTTGTTTTTGAAGTTACTCATTGCTTCTATCCCATTTAGCAAAGTTCCTGTAGTTTTTAATCTTCTATTTCTCATGAGTTCATCATCATTTTCGTATTAAGTAGAGTTACTTTTCATTGGATTTTGCTAGTGGGTAAAAAGCTATTGATTTCTGTATTTTTTACTTATATCTGCTCAATTTATTGAATTTTCATCACAGTTTTATACATGTTGATGGCCTTGAATTTTATAAGTAACTGTTCTACCATCTGTGATGATGACAGCTTTATAATATCTATTTCAATATTACTGTATCTTATTCTTTTTCGTTAATATATTTATTGTGAGCTTCTTAAAGACAGTGGCTAACAGGTACTCCTTCTAGAGTAGCTTTTGGCATTCATCCCTAAGTTAACATTTTCAGGTTATCCAAAGATGGGATTTTATGGAAAAAAAAATTGGTTTTGAGGATTTCTAAAATGATTATCTTTTAATGTTTTTAAAATTAAATTTTTATTATGCCTATTGTTATGATTATGTTATATTGTTTTTAAATAACCTGTTTTGATTTTCCACTGTTGCATCTTGCTTGCACCCTAGAATAAATTTACCTTTACCCTGACGCCTTATTGTAAGATTGTACTGGAAATTTGTTAGCTTATATTTTATTTAAATGGTTTCTTCAAGACATATAAATAAGACAGCTTTAGATCTTTCCTTTCTCTTGACAACCCTTCTAGGTTTGGCCAAGGGAAACTAGAGAATTCAGACACCTCTTTTATTTGTTGAAAGGGTATTTGATCATTCAGACTCAAAGACTATCAGAATCCCATCTGCCCCCAATACCTCTTTTAATGCTGTGAACAGGTTTAAATATCAAAGATGCCCCATATTTTCTTAAAATCTGACCAAATTCAGTCATGAAATTATCTGAGCTTGGCTGATGTTTGGGAAATAGTTCTGTGTCTTTTCTTGAACTTTGTCGTTACGGATATAGGAATTTTTGTTATATCTTGTGCCAATTTTAAAGAAATTGATCTTTCAAATTTGATGGCATTATGATGAACATGGTATTTTAGAAATGCTACCTGTAGAGTATCTAGTGCTCACCCCCCCCACCACCACCTGCTTCTCCACTGCTATTCTTTGAGCTTTCCAAGATTCCTCACTTAGGTAAGGTCAGACTTTCTGGCCTCATATTTATTGAGCTTTTCAATAAAATATGCTGGGCCAGGCAACCTGTCCAGTCTTGTCACATCTAGTTTATTTCTTCTACCTGTGTCAATTAATTCCATCCATCTCTTTATTTAGAATTCTTTGGTTTTATTCATTTTTATTTCTTTACAAATGCATTTAAGGTTATAATGTCTCCTACGAGCAAAATTTTGATCACGTCCCCTCAATTGTGAAACATAATATCTTTTCTAAATTATATGTAACGCTAGCATGGATTTCTGTTTAACATAGCAATTATTTAAGAGCTGTCATACATACAGTTGAAATTCTTCTAGTTGGCTATTATTTTGGTCATTGTTTATTTACAAATATTTACTTTTGATTCGAGGTCTATGTCTTTGGAAGATTTTTCACCTTGAAGGATTTACTGAGCTCTTTGTGTGACTAAATGAGTGATTCTTTTGATGTTTCATGCATATTTAAAAATGCATTTTATGTTTGTCCAACTATCTGTTGGTATTTGTGCACTTTGTTGGATAAAACATATATATCTGATATAAGCTTGTGCATAATGTTTTAAAAATCCCAGGGAAACAGTATGTGTTATGTCATAGCTGTGGTATTTCTTTAAATAGTTACACTTCACCACTGTGGTTTTTTTATTGTTCAAAAAAAAAATCAAGGTTACTATTATTTTCCTTAGTGGTTCTACTAAGCATAGTAGTCTCTTTTTATTCCTTTTAGATAGTTTTTTTGGCTTTGCATAATTATCTATAATTTCTAGTACTGATTTCTTATTGATAACAAGATCGTTTTCTTTGGTTTATTTTCTACCTTTCATATCATTCTGTTTCCAAAATTCATATAAGATACAATATTTCTGTATATGTATACATTGAAAATCACACACAGTCAAATACTTAATATTACCATTCATGGGCAATGATCCATGTGATGGTGGTCTCCTATTCTATCTCCTACTGACATCCTAATTGTCTTAATTTGTAAAATGTACACCTGGTGTTCGCACAATAGCAAAATCATCTGAAGGAGCATTTCTCAGAATGTATGTCCATCATTAAGTGGTGGTGATGACGCTGGGGTGTGTGTGCATGTGGTTGGTTGCTATTATCTATTTTTACTTTCCAAGAATACTTGATGGTGGCTGAAGAAATGAAGGACCTGACTTTACTTCCCAGCACCCATTTTGGGCAGCTCACAACCTATAATTTTAGCTCCTGGAACTCTGACATCTCCAGCTTCTGTGGGTGCCTGCACTCATCTGCCTGAACCCACACATGGACACATACACACATACTTGAAGATTATAAGAAAAGCAAATCTAAAATGAATATCTGAAGAACGAAGCTATAGTATGCTGCTTTTATATTTCATTTTCCACTAATTTCTTTACCCATTTTTCATTCTTTTTCTCATCTTGCTTCCCACCTCTTCCTTTATCCTTTGGTGTGTGTAGGAAAAATAACATTAAGCTATCTTTCAAGACTACAATCACAGCATCATTATTGAATTAAAAATATTTTTCTTTATTGTGTTAAAATTAGATTCAGATTACATTGTTAACACTAAGCACCAATATGTTGAAGTTGCTGTTTCATAGTGCCTATTTATGTAGCCGTAAAGTATAAAACTGACTTCTTTTTGTAAGTGAATTTATTGTTTTAATCTGCAAAATTGAAAATATTTTATTTTTTCTCTTTCTTTCTTTCTCCCTCCCTTCCTCCTTCCCCCCTCCCTCTCTCTGTCTCTCTATCTATCTCTCTTCTTTTTGAGGCGAAGTCTTTCTGTGTCTTTGCTGTAGCCTAGGCTGGCTCTGAACTACCATATTTCTTACCAAGCCTTTCCAGTTAGCAGGTATTCCAGGTCTGTGCTGCCACAACTGGCCTATCCTCTTGAAATTATTATTTTTTATATGTTTCTTGTCTTGATCATTTTTTATACTAAATTTGTTTTTGAGAATTTCATATATGAATACTGTATTTTCTACCTTCCCCTTTCAACTCCTTCCAAGTCTCCCCAATTCTTCCCAAATTTATGATTTCCTTTTTATTATTATTGTCTTACATGCACACACACACACACACACACACACACACACACACACACACACACTCATGCATGTATAAATACAACTTGCTGAATCCATTTAATGTTTGTTGCTCATATATTTAGGGCTGACTATTTGGGATGGTATAACCTGTGAGGGTGTGTATCTCCAGAGAAAATAAGATCTTTCTGATGGAGCAGCCATTAATTACCTGCTCACCTAGGGGTAGGATCTGTTGACCCTGTGCAGATCTTGTTTAGATGACCATGTTATTCAGATTGCACGGGTGTAGCTTTCCTGTCCTACCTAGAAGACAATCTCTTATGGCAGACATCCTGGTCCTCTGGCTTTTACAGTCTTTTGCCTCCTTCCACGATGTTCTCTGAACAATAGGTGTAGGAGCTGTGTCTTGGATGTTTCAGTTAGGTTTGAATATCCCACAGTGAGTTGTCCTCTGCCTTTTTACCTGTTGTGGATGACTGTAATGATCTCAGTTTGCTGCAAAAGGAGACTCTTTGATGGAAACTGAGAGCTACATCTATCTGAGGGGTTAGAGCTAAGACTGGTTTAGGAAGTGGATGAAGTAGGTTAATCTCCAATGTCCATGACCTCACCAGCCACAGAGAGTTGGCTAGATTTGCAGGGCCAGGCAGGAATTCCTCCCTTTTGAGAGGGTCTTATGCTTCAACTAGATGACTGTTTAGTAGTACTGAGATCCAGATGTTTGTGGTGAATGCTTGGGGCTCTCTTGCTGAGTTGATTGTTCTTGTGGCTTACAAGCTTTACATCTGGGTAGGACTACTGATTGCTTTTCTTTTTTAGCTGCTTGTACATCACCTTCTGCTCCCAAGAGAGCTAGTTCTTAGGAAGGCGGGTACCAGGTCAGCTTCTTCAAGACCTAGGTTCAAAGTGTGTGGTGTCTTCAGAAACAGGGCTCTACCCATGGCTGGGGCCAACCCAGGGAAAGGACAATCATATCTATTTATTAGATGTTTTTCTCTCAAGATGTCTACAGTGGCTCTTAACTTCACTGTCATGACTCTAAACTGTCATTTTGTTTAGAGATAGCTACTCTTTGCCTGACCTGTCCCCTCTGGTCTTCAGCACTTCACAGAATTTTTTTTTTTAAACATGTAATTTCCCAAGAACTATAATTCTTTCTAGTGGTAACACATTCTTATTTTCTAGGTATAACATTCTCATATGTCTCAGAGGGAACTAATTTTATTGTAAAGCTGTTTTCTGCGTCTTGAGTCAATTCTCTTTAGGGTCCTTCAGCTGATTCTGCCTGGTACTTCTTCTCTGTCCTGCTGTATTTCCTAGATGAGTTGAAAATTAGGGATTACCTCCTTCTGGAGTGATGCTCTCATCATCCAAATAAGGCATAATGGACTCACTCCTTTTTACACACTGAAGGGAATGAATGGCATAATAGCTTTATGATTATTCAAATTATTCTGTTTCCCTATGCATGAGATGTAAGGATTATTCAAAATATATTCAATGGTTCATCAAAGTGTTTATTTGACAATAACTGAGATTATAATACAACTGTTTGGCATTGGAGACTAAACTATAAGTGATTTTGTCGGTTAGGTTAAATAAGCAGTGGGGATAGGGGTAACAGGTAGGTTACAAGCTTCAGGGCTATGATAGGATAATTAAATATCTAAAAAAGAAAAGTAGAGCACAAACATTTGAGGCCCTGGAGGTGTGGTAGAATACTCATTTGCGAAGCATGAGATCCTGGTTTTGATCTCTGGCACCAAAACATTAAAACTCAAAAGTATTTGAAAAGAAAAAAATAATAATTGCTTCCCCTTGTACCCAGTGTTGTGGGATAAATTCAGCACTCAAGAATGAGCATTCAGTGAGAGAATTAACTCAGGCTAGATCTCTGGCTGGTCTAGACACAGTGATGAAAGCAGTCCCAACTATTTTCTGTATTTTAACTCGTTGGGATGGGTTATAGATATGCATGATGCTTAGCAATTAAATGACAAGCAAGATGCTTTCAGGAAAACTGGGGAAGTAATGAGCCTTAATTCTCTAACCCCTGATTCTGAAGTGTTCCTTTGTGAAGGGGAGGAGAGAGGAAACAGATTCCTGGTTGATACAGCACAAACAAATTGAGATATATTTCCTCCACAAAATGGGAGGCCTGGAGTGATATATTAGCTGACGCTTCTGTCAATTTTTGTCATCTTTTCTCCCATGTCACAAGGTGGCTGCTATGGCACCATACATCTCATTTATATTCAAAGCAGGACAGTGCAGATAAAGAATGACTTTGCATTTCTGTCTATGTCTTTATTTATCAAGAACTAAGGCCGTCTCTGACATCTGATTCATACATCCAGGGATTAGATAATATAACTACCCTTATGAAGGAGTCAAGGGAAGAGAATAGTTGACATTTCCATCTTCTTTAGGGAACTCAGGCAAACACAAAGAAAAATAATAAGTTTTTTATTTGTAGTCAGTTTCAGTCAAGGACTTGAGGTTTGGTGTGGTGGCCTTATTTTATCCCCTTTTAATTTATTTTTTTGTTAATAAATTAAGTCATTTTACCCATGTATCTTTCTGCTCCCCCTCCGTTCCCTCCACCAGTCAGCCTTCAGCTTCCTACATCCCCATTCTGCAATCCTCTCCCCGCAAAGGGCAAGAAGTCCCAAGGTAGGTCAGCTCAGTGCAGCACATCCACTTCAGGCAAGTCTGATTTCCTTATCCCAATATCAAGACTGGGTTAGGTGTTCCTCTGCAAAAAATGGGCTCCAAGGTGCCAGCCCATGCACAGGAACACAGTCTGATCCCACCCCTTGAGGCTCCACATATTGTCCATGCTAGTTGACACTTGCCTACCCTTGGAGGGCCTAGCTCCTTTTCCTGATGGTTCCCCAGAGGCTGTTCTTGATTCAGTGAGCTCCCCAGAGCTCCAGCTACCTATCACTGTGGGAATTTTCCTCATAATACCTATCCCTTTGCTCATACAGACTCTCCTTTCTTGCTCGCAGCTGGACCAGGAGCTCAGCCCAGTGCTCAGCCATGGATCTCTGCCTCCACCTCTAGTCATTGTTGAATATAGGTTCTGTGATGACACTTAGGGTGGTTATTCATTTGATTATAGGGGAAGTCCTGTTTAGGTACTGACTCTACTATTGGTTGGAGACTTGGCCAGGGACATCCTGTGAGTTCTTAGAGGCTTCCCTAGCACCCGGTCTCTTTCCAACCTCACATTGACTTCCTCTATCAAGATATCCATCTCTTTTTTTACTCTCTCTTTGTTGCCCCTCTCACTCAACCATCTCCTTTTTTCATGATTTGTTCCCAACTCTTCTTGGATGAAAGTTTGTTATGATCCCAATTTGCTAAGGTGATCTTCTCTATTTTCTCTTCCTAGGGGAAACTCTGGATGTCTCTCTTAAGTTCCTTCTAATCCCAAGATGTTCAAGGGTTGAGATTTAAATCTTGGCTATTCTTTGCTTTTTCCTAAAGTCCATTTATGAGTGAGTACATCCCATGCCTATCTTTTTGGGCTGTGTACCTCTCTCAGGAGGATATTCTAAAAATCCATCCATTTTCCTGCTAATTTTAGGATGTCTTTTTTTTTTTTCTTTTTTACTTCTGAGTAATACTTCGTTGTGTGGATGTACCACAGTTTGTTAATCCATTCTTCAGTTTAGGAGCATATAGGTTGTTCCCAAGTTCTTACTATTATGAATAATGCTACTATGAACATAGTTTAGCTAATGCCTTTTGAGTACGCATGTGCATCCTTTGTGTATACACCCAATAGTAGTGTTGCTGGATCCTTGGGGAGATTGATTTCCAGTTTGCTGAGGAATTGCCATACTGCATTCCAGAGTGGCCTGTACAAGTTTACACTCCCATCAACAATGGAGGAGTATTCCCCTCACTCCACATCCCCTCCAGCATAGACATCATTTGTTTTTTGGATCTTAGCCATTCCAACAGGTGTAAGACTGTATCTCGAAGTTGTATTGATTTGTATTTCTCTGATGGCTAAAGATGCTGGACAATTTTTAAAGTGTCTTTTAGCCATGTGTAATTATTCTGTGGAGAATTCTCTTTTATAGTTCTGAACCTCATTTTTTATTGGATTTTTGGATTTTTGACCTGTAGGTTCTTGAGTTTTCATATATTTTAGACATTAGTCCCCTGTCAGATGTAACGTTGGTTCGTATCCTCTTAATATCCTTTTGTTCCCTTATGCTTTAGCTAAAACTTTGAGAATTATATTGAATAGATAAGGGGAGAAAGGACAGACTTGTCTTGTTCCTGATTTTAGTGGGATTGCTTTGAATTTTACTGTTTAGTTTGATGTTGGCTGTCAGCTTGCTGTATATTGCCCTTGTTATAGTTAGGTATTTTCCCCGTATTCCTGATCTCTCCAGAGCTTTTATCATGAAGGAATTTTGGATTTTGTTAAAGGCTTTTTCAGAATCTAAAGAAATGATCATGTATCTTTTTTTCTTTCAGTTTGTTTATATGATGGATGGATGACATTCACAGTTTTCATTTGTTGAACCATCCCTACCTCTCTGGGATGAAGCTTACTTGATTGTGGTGGATTATGTCTTTTTTTTTAATGTTGTTGGATTTGGTTTGCCATAATTTTATTGAGAATTTTTGTGTCAATATTTATGAGGGAGATTGGTCTGTATTTCTCTTTCTTTGTTGCATCTTTGAGTGGCCTGGATATCAAGATGATTGTGGCCTCATAAAAAGAGTTTGGCAGTGTTTGTTCAGTTTCTACTCTATGGAACAGTTTGAGGAGTATTGGTATTAGTACTTCTTTGAATGTCTGGTAGAATTCTGCACTGAAACCATCTGGTCCTGGGATATTTTTACTTGGAAGATGTTTAATAACAGCTTCAATTTCTTTGGGGGTTATAGGTCTGTTTAGGTCTTTAATATGAACTTGATTTAATTTTGGTAAGTGGTACCTATCTAGAAAGCTGTCGATTTCTTTTAGGTTTTCCATTTTAGTGGAGCACAGATTTTCAAAATATGACCGGATAATTCTCTGGATCTCCTGGGTATCTGTTGTTATGTTCCCCTTTTCATTTCTGATTCTGTTAATTTTTCTCGCTGCTTTTTGGTTAGTCTGGATAAGGGTTTATCTACCTTGATAACTTTCCCAAAGAACCAACTCTTTGATTCATTGATTCTGTGTGTTGTTCTCTTTGTTTCTATTGTGTTAATTTCAGCGCCAGGTTTGATTATTTCCTGTTGTCTATTCCTTCTAGGTGAGTTTGCTTCTAATTGTTCTAAAGCCTTTAGCTGTGATGTTAGGTTTCTTGTGTGAGATTTTTCTAGGTTTTTCATATAGGTTTCTAGTGCTATGAGTTTTCCTCTTAACACTGCTTTCATTGTGTCCCATAAGTTTCAGTATCTTGTGGATTCATTTTCATTAAATTCTGCAAAGACTTTGATTTTTTTTCTTAACTTCTTTCTTGATCCAGAGGTGGTTCAACTGAGAGATGTTCAGTTTCTATGAATTTGTAGGCTTTTTGTGATTTTTGTTGTTGTTGAACTTTAACTTTAGACCATGGTGGTTGATATGATACTGGGAGTTATTCCCATTTTTGTATCTATTGATATTTGCTTTAGTACTGAGAATTTGGTCAGTTTTAGAGAAAGTTCATGAGACATGTGTATATTCCTTTGTGTTAAGGTAGATAGTTCTGTATATATCTATTAAGTCCATTTGGGTCATAACATCTGTTAGATCTCTTATTTTTCTGTTGAGTTTCTGTCTGGCTGATCTATCCAAGGGTGAAAGTGGATATTGAAGTCTCCCACTATTAGTGTGTGTAGGGTTTGATGTGAGGTTTAAGCTTTAGTAGTGTTTCTTTTACATGTGTAGGTGCCATTGTGTTGGGGTATAAATATTCAATATTGAGACTTCATCTTGGGAAGTCTTTTCCTGAGATGAGTAAGTATTATCTATCCCGGTCTCTTTTGATTGATTTCAATTTGAAATCTATCTATCTAGATATTAGGATGGCTACACCAGCTTGTTTCTTTAGAACCATTTGATCATAAAGTCATTTCCCAACCCCTTTACTCTGAGCCTGTGTCTGTCTTTGAAGTTGAGGTGTGCTTTTTGTATGCAGCAGAAAGATGTTTTTGTATCCATCATGTTAAGGTGTGTCTTTTTATAGGTGAATTGAGTCCATTGATATTAAGGAATATTAATGACCAATGATTGTTATTTTCTGTTATTTCTGGTGGTAGGTTATATGTTATTTTCTTTCCTTGGGTTTTTCTTCTGTGGGATTATTGATTATGGTTTCATGGGTGTATCTAGTTTTCTTAGGATGGAGTTTTCCTTCTAGTGCTTTCTGTATAGCTGGATTTGTGGATTAGTATTGTTTAACTCTAGTTTTGTCTTGTCATGAAATATCTTGTTTACTCCAGCTATGATGATTGATAGTTTTGCTGGGTATAGTAGTCTGGGTTGGCAGCCATACTCTTTTATTGTCTGTATAACTTCTGAATAGGACTTTGCTGATTTCATTGTTTCCATTGAATATTTTGTTGTTATTATTATGTTATATTATGTTATGTTATTATTATGTCAATATTTGGTCTGCTTTTATAGGTAATTCAGCTTTTTTCCTTTGCAGCTTTTAGTAGTTTTTCTTTGTTCTGTAGGTTTAGTGGCTTGATTATTATGTGACCAGCAGACTTTTTTGGGGGGGAATGGTTAGGCCATTTGGTGTTCTGTAAGCTTCTTATATCTTTATAGGCATTTCCTTTTTAGGTTGGGAAAGTTTTCTTCTATGATTTTGTTAAATATATTTTCTGTGCCTTTGAGCTGATATTCTTCTCTGTAGTAGGAGGGTTCTCGGGTCCTGGGCGGCCGAGACCCACAGACCTGCCACCCAAGCCTGCTTAGCCACCCAGCCGCCCAGGCCCCTAAAAATGACTCAGAGGCTTATATTAACTTTATGCTGTTTGGCCTATGGCTTAGGCACATCCCTAGCTAGCTCTTACATCTTAATCAACCCATTTCTATTCATCTGTCTGCCACATGGCCCGTGGCTCACCTGTGTTTCTTACATGTTTCTTCTTGGGCGGCTGGCTGGATCTTCCTCTGACTCCACCCTGCTTCTTCTACCTATGCTCTGATTTCTCCTCCTACTTCTTCTATGGTGCCTGTCATGGCCCAAAACAGCTCCTTTATTTAAAGATTGAGATTCACAGCATATATAAACACATTCCCACATCACTTCTCCTTCTTAGATTCCAATAATTCTCAGTTTTGGTCTTTTCATGGTGTCCCAGATTTCCTGGATGTGTTGCTTTATGACTTTTTTGGTTTTAGTGTTTTCTTGAACTGGCACATCTGTTTCCATTATTGAATCTTCCACTTTAGAGAGTCTCTCTTCTATCTCTTTGATTGTGTTGCTTATGCTTGTATCTGTAGTTCCGGTTTGTTTCTTCAGGTTTCCTTTTCCAGCTTTGCCTCAGTTTGCGCCTTCTTTATTGCTTCTATTTCAATTTTAATTCCCAGAATGTTTCTTTCACCTGTTTGTTTTCTTTCTCTCAGTTTTATTTTCTTTTATAGATTTGTTCATCTTTTTCGATTTTTTGTTTTTTCTTCTATTTTTAAGAGAGTTTTTAATGTCCTCTTTTAAAGCTTCTATTATCTTCATAAAGTTGTTTTTAAGGTCACTTCCTTCTGTTTCCTCTTCATTGTATGCTCAGGTCTTGATGTTGTAGAACCATCACTTCTTCTGGTGGTGTTTTGTTGTTCTTTATATTGTTATATGTATCTTACACTGGTGTCTGCCCATTGCTTCCTTGGTTCACTCTTAGTCAGCTCTTGTTCTGCTCTTAGTCAGCTCTGGACCCCGGGACTGTGTGTCTCCAGTAATTGCAGGGGCTTCTCTTATTTGGCTCTTGATTGGCTGTAGGCCAAGGAGCTGTGTGTCTCCAATTGTTGCAGAGGTCGAGTCTTACTTAGTTGACCCTTAGACAGGAGGCTTTGGGGTGTCCAGTTTTCAGAGTGTGATGTCACAGATTGCCTATTTGTCCTTCTTTATCTCAGCCTTTTACTTTGCATTTAAAGGACATCCATTGCACACCTCACATTAAAGGACATCCATTGCACACCTCACATTAAAGGACATCCATTGCACACCTCACATTAAAGGACATCCATTGCACACCTCACATTAAAGGACATCCATTGCACACCTCACATTGAACAGTCTTCTTTTCAGAGATAATATGACAAGCTTTGTCTCATAATTGCAATGTTTATATAATATACTTAATGTAATTATGTCTGGCCCTCCATATCACTGGGCTTCACATCTGTGGGCTCAGGAAATCACCAATCAGAAATATTATTTTTAAATTTCAACTCTCCTAAAAATGTACATATATGGTTCTGTTAAACAGAACCATAACTTTTTGAAAGTATTTAAACTGTATTGGGTATTATAAGTAATTATTAAATAATAAGATGTATAAGGTGATATGATATGCCTAGAATATATGCAAACATGATACTTTATCGAAGAGACTGGAACATTTGTAGGCTTTGGTATTATTGAATCATCCAAGCTAGCTGTGACTTTGTGTTTGCTTCTTTTATATTTTTTCTTTTACTTCATCCACTTTAGCCAATGATGTTTGTGTTATTATTCTCCACTTTCAATGGATTCTACTTCCTTAGTGGCTTTTTAATATACACTTTCAGTAAGTTTTCAATTGCTATAGGAGTTACTGTCTTTAACTTATAGCGGTACCCAGGATCACACATCCATATTACATGCTTCATGTACAATGTGAGTTTTTGCTTTATCTATATCACTCTTGTTTTTGCTTATTGTTAATATGAATTTTTTTATTTGTGCATATTCCAAGCACCACTTTATATTTTTTAAATACTATGTGTTAAAGAATATTTGAAAAGAAAGGTGGCCTTTTGTATATGTGGCTGTGTATTGACTGTGTCTAGGCTTGTTTTTCCTAATGACACCACATCTCTCCTTATCACTATTTCTTCTTATAGAAATAATTTTACGGATGATGGTCATAGCTAAAGTGCCACTTTATCAAATCCAGGGCACTGGCTACCAGTGCAGAAAAACTGCTGCTCGGGTTACTCTCTGACTTAGAGCATGCCTCTGAGGCCGTTTCAATGCCAAGTTAATCCCTGCTCTTTGTTCTAGGCTCTATTCTGTGAGATGAAGTCATTGTGTGCAGCTCTTGTCCAATCATGGCTGTAACCATCAGTTACTGAGAGAATTCAGGAGTTTCTGCTAAGCGCCCCACCTCTAAGAACCAGAAGAGGTAATCAGATCCCTTGGAAGTGGAGTTATAGAAGGTTCTAAAAGGTCATCTGGGTGCTAGGAGTTGAACCCAGGACCTCTGGAAAAACAGTATGCACTCTTAGCCACTGACTGAGCTATTTCTCCAGTCCTGTTTTAAATGTTCAGTTGCCTGTATTTTTCTTCATTTCCCTGCTTTTGTGTGACACTTCTTTAGTTCTAGCTTAGCATTCTGGTTCTTTTCTGGGAGTTTCCATGACCTCTTCTGAAATTTCTCATTTCTTCACCCATTCATGCAACCTGTCCCGAAGTTTCTTAAACATATTTTGAAGTCCTTTATATGTGATTCCAAAAGCCAAGTAATTTCTGTATTTTGTTCTTTTCAAAATGTGCCTCATTTTCCACTTCTTTACATTTGTGATTCTCATTTATTCTGTACTTAATGTTGTATAGAGATTGTGGGCTAACTTCCCGAGTTGTACAGTTCACAGGGCAGGAAACACTTAGAATTCAAGCTAGATGCCAAAGTCTCATTCGCTTGAATAGGATGACAGAGGCTGCTGTTTTTAAAAGGACTGAAAAATGAAAGAAAATCTCTAGAAACGAGATGAGCACATAAAGTGAAACCCTCAAAATCTGCACTTAAGCTCTTTCCGATACACCACCCAACAAGTCCAGGGGGTAGGAGGGGAATTCAAGAGCTGTTAAACCAAAGAGCCGAGAAGAATTGGCAGCTGCGACAGCCTTTACAGGTTAGATAAACTCAACACACAGCTTCAACGTTTAAACACAACTCCAGAAGGCCATGCCTTAAAAACAGAACACATCTCGGAACCAAGGAATTGACCCTGATGTCTAAGGCCAAACCTCAAAAGAGACCTGTCCACCAGAGAGCAAAGTCAAGCACTTAAAGTCCATAATTCATCAGTAATCTAAACAATTCTAAAATAAATAAATAAATAAATAAATAAATAAATAAATAAATAAATAAATAAATAAATAAATAAATAAATAGAAAATTCCCAGCATTCAAGGGCTGACCCCCCTCCTTTTTCTGTCTGCTTTTGAAATTTTCATATAGATTGTTTTCAAGTACTTGAGCTTATATTTTATTATATTTGTTCAAAAGTTATAATTATCTTCCGGAAGTTAGCCCAATGGAAACTATTATTAGGACTAAAGACGTTGACATGTCATTCCTCTATAGTAACACTAGAATTGAAACTTAGTTCAATAAGTTATTCTCTTCTGAAGGTGACCAGCCCATTATATTTGGTTCACTATAAATGATTTTACTTTATTTAAAAAATGAACTGGCTTTAAGTGCAAAATGGCTGGTCTCTGTCCATCGAGCATCTTACCTAAGGATGCTAGGAGGCTGCTGGAGTCACCATCAGAGTTCAAGAGTAGCTCTCGAACTACATCTGTTGGAAAATTAATTTCTAAAGTAAAAATATTGAGAGTAGGACGTGTTAGAATGGTGGGGGCTCCACCTTTGAAGGTGGCTCTAGCTGAGCTTTAGCCACTGATGTCTGTAAGAATAAGCTTGCTTCTCTCCACTAAAGACTGGGTTTCTCTCTTGGTCTCTGCTTTTCATGATATGCAAAGTATGGAGGGCACACCAGATGTCATGTCTGTGGTCTTGAATTTTCCAGTCTCTATAACTAGGGCAGAGTGAGTTTCTTTTCCATATGAATTTCACATTCTCAAGTCTTCTACACAAAGTATACTAAGATAGGATCCTAGCAAAAATGTTGAGTTATGTCTATTCTTACAGAGTAAATCTGGCATAGATATCTATGGAATGCTTGTTTTAGAAGTTAATTTTAAGATTTTTTTTTTCTTTTTATCCATAGATTTGGGGAGAGAGACATTCTTATTTATTATTTATTTGAGAAAAATTGATGTAATACATTTTGATCATATCCTTTCCCTTCCTCCAACTCTTCCAGAACCCTCCTATCTTCATGCTTTGTGCTTTCTCTCTCTCAAAAAATGAGGAAAAACAATAAAAAGTGAAAAAGAAAATAGACAAACTAACTAAAAATGATAACCAATAAGACAATAAATGCCAAAACAAAAATCATGCACACACACAAAAAACACGAAGCAGTGCTGGCTAACTACTACTTCTGGGCATTGGGAGGGGGGCTACCTTGGTTTGTAGTTAATATACCCAGTGATACTCTATTGGAGAAAATATGATTTTCCCATTCTAGCAAGTATCAGCTACAAACAGCTTCTTCATTTGGGGTTAAAGGTTCAGCTTTGTGTCCTTTGTGTCACTTCTCTTTCTTCAAGCTGGGATTTCGTCTGATTTGAAGCTGTCCAGATCACTAACAACCTCCTCATCTCCCTTTCTTCATAGCCCGTGGTGATATATTGTATATTTAATAAAAATAGTCTGGCGTATCACAAGACAGAGCCATCTCTCCAGTCTTTTGTTTTCATATTTGCTTGCTTTGTTTAGTTTGTTGAGACAGGGTTTTCTGAGTAACAGTCCTGGGACTGTCCTAGAACTTGCTTTGTTGACTAGGTTGGCCTTGAACTGCAGAGATCCTCCTGCCTCTGCCTCCCAAGTGCTGGGACTAACAGTGTGCACCACCACTGCCTGGATGTTGGGCTTTAAATGCACACAGATCCAGAAGTATCTCTATATCCTGAGTGATGGGATTAAAGGTGTGGGTCACCACTTCACGACTTTCACGACTTTGCTGTGGGTGATGCTGTCTTTTGATGTTCCAGACTAATTGTATTAAATATACAATATATCACAATAATAGATTCCTGAGTCTTGGGAAGAGGTGCTTGAAAAAGGCATCCTATTAGGACTGAATGCTTCCAAGTCTGTCACTCTCCACATATTGTCCAGTTGGGGATCTTTGTTTTACTAGCCGTGTACTGCAAGAAGTGGCTTTTATAAGGGCTAATAATGCTCTGATATGGATCTAACAATATTCTATCAGAAATTATTTTATTACTATTTCCTTAGCAAAGCAATAGCAGTAAATTTTTCTGTAGGGTCTACAACCTGTCTAGTAAGAGGTTCCTGACCAATTTAGCAATGTCAGTATGAGCTCCATCTTATGGAGTGGACTTTTAATCAAGTAAAAAGTAGTTGATTGCTCCCATAACATCTGTACCACTGTTGCACTGACATATTTTGCAGGTAGATCTCTGTTATAGGCCACAGCATTTGTAGCTTGGTGGTTTTGATGATTACCTTTCTTCTCTGATTGCATGCAAGTGCCTTCTAGAACTAATTAATGTATGTGTGTAAAGCTTCTACTTAGGAATCAGCTTGATTTCTCCTAATTTGATGACATTACAATAAGTTGTGTCTTCAGCAATAGGGCCTTATCTTCAGGTTATCAAGAGCAACCAATATTCTTAGCAAAGGCCTGTAATGTTTTGAGTAGGTAGTCTATGTGACCTCTTTGGCTCAAGAAGATATAGCCTTTTCCTGACACTGAATGCTTTACTTGGTAGCATCATATCTCCTGAAGGAGAATTGTCTCCCTGCTATGTAGTGACTTAATTTAAATTTCTCTGATACATGTATACATTCTAGGAAGCTTCAATTGTAGTAGGTATGTTTGCAAGAGTTTTTATTCCTGTAAAGTGACACTATGACCATAGTAACCCAGTGTTTCAGTTGGCTTTCTGTTGCTTGAAGAGGTAGCATGCTCAGCTCCAGCATAACATCTGCCTGTATGCCACCATGCTCACAGTTATGTTGATAATGGACTGAACTTCTAAAACTGTCCTCTCAATTAAATGTTTTCTTTATAAGAGTTACTATGGTCCTGAATGTAGGAAATGTCAAAGCCTATGAATTCCAACAAAGCCACACCTTATAGTACTGCTCCCTGTGGGATTATGAGGCCAATTACATTCAGACTATTACAGGAGGTTTCCATATGGGTTTTCAAAAGGCCTTCAGAGTGAGTTTTCCCTCTCCACATTCCCTTCTTTATCCTGCCTTCCCATTCCCTTCTTCCTAGTCTAAGTTTCCTCTTTATTTCTGGATAACACTATACTTCATTTCCCCTCCTTCAAAGATCCTCTCCTCCCCAATGAATCCCTTACTAGCCACCTGACCTTTGTGCTTATCTGTATTAAAAGACGCATGCTTAAAGTTTAAAAGTTAATATTTACATATAAAAGAAAAGTGAAACAATTTTCTTTTGTGGTCTGGGTCATTACTCAGGATGACTGATTTAGCTCTATCCATGTATCCACAATTTTTTTTTTTGACAGCAGAATAATTTTCTTTTTAAATTTTTTTTGCTTCTTGTTTAATTGTTTTTTATTATGTATCTTTTTGTTTTATTTTAATTGAAAAAATGTCATCTCCATCAATGTATTCCCCCCCTCCCTCCCAATCCCTCCCAGCCAGCCCTTAGCCTCGCCCCTTCCCATCCACTCATCCCTACCTCCAAAAGGAGCAAGCAGTCCCAAGGTGGGCCAGCCCAGTGCTGCACATCTATTCCAGGCACATCCGATTCACTTATCTCAAAGTCAATGCTGGGCTGGGTGTTCCTCGATAGGGAATGGGCTCCAATGTGCCAACTCATGAACAGGAACACAGTCTGATCCCACCCCTCAGGGCCCCACACACTGCTCATGCCAGTTGAAAGCTGCCTACCCCCAGAAGGTCCAGCTCCCCTTCCCTATGTGTCTCCAGTGGCAGTTCTCCAGTCAGTGAGTCCTCTAGAGCTCCAGCTAGCCATCACCTTGGGAATCTTCCTCATAATCCCTATCCCCCTGCTCATACAGACTCTCCTCCCCTGTTCTCAGCTGGACCAGCATCTCTCTGCCCAGTGCTCAGCCATGGATCTCTGTCTCTCCCTCCATTCCCTGTTGGATGTAGGTTCTGTGATGACACCTAGGGTGTTTACTCATTTGATGATAGTGGAAGTCCCATTTAGGCACCCCTTCCACCATTGTTTGGAGACTTGGCCAGGGACATCCTGTGAGTTCCTGGACATTTCCCTAGCACCTACTCTCTTTCCAACCCCACATTGGCTTCCTCTATTGAGTTATCCATCTCCCTCTTTGCTCCTCTCACTCAACCATCTCCTTTCAAGATTTCTTCCCAACTCTTCTTGGACAGAGAATACTATTCTATTGTGTAAATGTACGTTTTCATTATCTAATCACCAGCTGGTGGGTATCTCGGCTGATTTCTTACTTCCGGTCAGTATAAATAAAGCAGTGACAAACATGGAGGATGCAAAGTCTTTTGAGTATATGCATGAGAGTGAAATAGCTGCATCTTCTATTAGATCAATTTGCACCTGTTTTAGGAGCCTCCACACTGATTTCCATAGGGGCTCTACCAGTTTGTAGTTCTTGCAGCAATGAAGAAGTGTCCCTGCTCCTACCCTCTTACCAACATGCCCTGCCATTTGTTTTTATCATTCTGACTGGGGTGAGGTGGAATTCCAAAGTAGTTTTAATTTGCATTTCCCTGATGACTAAGGATGTTGCACATTTTTTTTAAAAAACTGTTTCTCAGCAATTGTGTTTCATTTTCTTTTTTTTCTTTTTGAGACCTTTCTGTTTAGTTCTATACCCCATTTTAAAACTGGGTTATTTGTTTCCCTGATGTTCAGGGGTGGTTTTTTTGTTGTTGTTGATGGATTGGTTTTTGTTTATTTGTTTTATTTATTCTAGATGCTAACCCTCTATTAGATTATTGGCAGAGATTTTTCCCCCATTTTGTAGCTGCTTCTTGACTCAAATGATTCTGTCCTTTGGAGCACAAAGAAGCTCCTTCTTCTTCTTTTTTTAAAGTTTCTTTTGTCCCATTTTTTAGTTATTGGTCTTAATACCTGTGCTGTTTATTTCCTGTTGAAAAATTCTTTCCTGAACCAATGAGCTCAAACCTGTCCCCCATTTTCTCTTCTGTTAGATCCAGGGTGTCTGGTCTCCTGTTCAGGGCCTTGATCTATTGGAGTTTTGTACAGGGTGATACAGATGGATCTTTTTTCTCTTGTCTACATGTAGCCATCCCCTGTGACCAGCACCATCTGCTAAAGATTCCGTCTTTACTTCAATGTGTATTTTTGGCTTCTTTGTAAAAAACAAAAAACAACATACCCACCCCCTAATTAGGTGCCCCTAGGTATGTGTCCTTCTGTCTGGATCTTCAATCTACTCCTTGACTATGCCAGTGCCATGCTGTTTTTATTACTCTAGCTCTAGTATAATTTGAAATTTGGATGGCGATCCCTCCAGCAGTTCCTTATTCAGACTGTTCTAGATATCCTGGAAGTTTTGTGTTTCCCGAGGAAATTAAAAAAAAATTTTTTTTCTATTTCTGCGAAGAATTGTTGAGATTTTAATCAGTATTGTGTTTAATTTGTGGATTGCCTTTTGTGAGATGGCCATTTTCACAACATTTATTCTGACTCAGAAACGTGGGAGGTCCCTCCGTCTTCTGGGGCCTTCACTTTTCTTCCTTCTGGGGCCTTCACTTTTCTTCAGTGTCTTAAAGTTTTTCTTATGCGAGTCTTTCACTTGCTTGGTTAGAGCTATCCCAAGATAACTTTATTAATTAATTAATTAATTTGAGGTATTGTTTGAAAAGAATTGTTTTCCGCAGTCTGTCTGTCATTTGTATCTAGGAAAGCCATGGATTTTTGTGTGTTAATTGTATCCCGCTACTGCTAAAGGTGTTTATCAGATGCAGAAAATTTCTGATGGAGTCTTTAGGGTCTTTTATGTAAAAACGCATTATTTTCAAATAAAAAGACCTTCACTGATTTTTTTTTTCCTCTGTATCCCCTTGATGCCCTTCAGTTGTCTTATTGCTCAAGCTAAGACTTTCAGTACTATGGTGAATAAATTTGGAAAGAGCGAACAGCTAGTTTTGCTGCTGGTTTTTGAGCTTCTCTCTGTTTTGGATGGATTTGTCTGCGGGTTTCTGTAAACTGCCTTTATTATGCTGCGTGATGTCCCTGTGCAAGAGACATTCTTAAGGTTCAAGGGAGACAGAGAGAGAGTTAGGCCAGGAGTTGACAGCAGTGATTCATCTGTGTTACTACTCTGTGGAAAGTAGTTTCTGAGGCAGGTGAACCAGCCTTCCTCAGCTGATGAAGATAGGAGCTAGCGTTTCATAAGTCCTTATGCAAAGCCGTAGAGGAACATGGGATTTCATTCTGTTCCTTGATCTGTCACCAAGAACAAGGTGAATTCTTTAAAACACATACCATTCTAATTTTATATGAACTGGATTAGCTTATCTTAAAATAATTCCTAAACCTAATAGAGAGAGGGCTCTCATCAGATCCAGCCACCTTTGTGTTAAGAAAAGGAGCCTGAGACAGAGAGACAATATTATCAAAGAGCACAGCGCTGGGCAAGGCTTAGGGGGTAGCCTGAACTTCGCGCCTCTATTCCAGGTCTCTTGAGGCTAACATTATCAACCATCCCTTCTTGTGTGTCCTTTTTTTTTTTTTTAAATGCATTTGCAACCCCAGCGAGAGTCTAGTCCCCAATCCAGTACCCTAGCTTTCACTTTCTCATTAAAAAAAAAAAAAAAATAAAACAAACAACTTGACTGTCATATAGCTTATATATCTGGCAAATAATTAATTTTTATTTACTTTATATTTCTCTCTCTCCCTTTCTTTCTTCCTTTCTTCCTTTTTTTTGTGAGAAAGAGCCTTACTGTGTAGCCTGGGGTGTCTACAACTCACAAGAATCCTTTGCTTAAGCTTTCTGAATATAGGGCTTACATAAGCTGGTACCACCAAAGTTGAAACTTTCTCTACACCTTTAAATCTGTATCCCTGTTCACAAACTGTCAAGTTTAGGAGAAGGAGTGTTCCTCAGAAGATGACAGAGGGAGTCCTAATGCCTGTCTTCCCCGTGATATAGGCACCTCTATTTCGAGGCAGTAACAACGCAGGAACACGCACAGTTCTAAGTTTCTGGCCACAACTCTCTTGGGAATCTTTCCCACCCATCTGCAGCTCTTCTCAGCTTTGGTGTGGGTTTTCGTCCTATCTCAGATTCATGTAAGTGTGTCAGACTGGCACCTGTAGGCTCTCAGAGCTGATGCCTGTACACAAGGGAAGGCTTGCTTCCTGTCTGTGACACCATTCTTTCTCCGTGACATAACACCTATGGGGAGAATTATCTGTGAATGTGGCATGAATGGAAAAAGAAGGAATTCATATTTAATTGTTTACCCAGAAACTCATTCTTAAACTCCTCCTTGGCGTGGTGGTCCATGCCAAGCAAAATAAGTTGTTGGGCCGGGGCTCTGGTGGAGCTCACAGTGAATGAAATGTCCAGCTTTACAGTAATGAGAAGATTTTCCTGTCCTGGAAGTTTGTGGTGTCATGGGATAGGTGGTGAGGGGTATGTGTGGGAGGACCTGACTGTACCAGCTTCTATTTGGCTTTTCTATGTCACATGCACACCTCACCTGAGAATTTTCTGTGACCATCTAAGAGTTTAAGTTGAAGAGAATCCAGAACTAAGTTCTAGAGACCAGCACTGTCTGACCTCTGTGCTGGCTTTGAAAGCTCCAGTCACCTCAAGTTACTCCCAACATCCGCTATAGTTGAATATACCCAGTTCTGAAGTAAGAATAAGGAAAGATCAGAGAGGAGATGGAAGCCATCCTAAAGGATGTGATCAGTGGGTCGTCTCCAGTCACCTGCCTCTGCCTTTTTTGCCTTCATGAATCACCATCCTACCAGCTTGTTCCATATAATCAAGCAAATTGACCAAGCCCTGAATTCCTGGTGTAATGTATGTCTTTAGCTCCTTTTGCAAAGGCCAAATGTCCCTGGAAATAGAAACATGCCCTCATTCTCAGATGTCACTTGTCATGACAGCATACCCTTGATCGAGGCTAGGAACTCCCCCCCCCCCCCCAAAAAAAGTGAAATGACAGGATCGGGGGCAAACGAAGGCCAAAATGTGGAGCAGCAAATCCAGGCTTCATGCTTTGGTTTCTTGGGCTGGAGGGGCAGCAGGGGACTGGCAGGTGGAACTTCAGGGCAAGCTGCAGAAACAGGACAGTGCCAATACTTTTTCTAGGACTGTATCTGATAAACTGGGACATCCACAATATTTCCTGAGCAAACTAGGTTACCCTCCCCGCTGCTGCAGCTACCCGAGGGCATTGGGCAGCTGGGTGACCCAGAAATGGTCATCTCCTTGTCCATCTCCATCTGGAATTCCAGCCCCCAATTCCCCAGTACTGACAGCTCTAGGTGGAAGGGAGCTTGACAACATCAAATGGAATCAAGTCCATTCTTACTGCAGGAAGCTTATCCTAACCAACAAAGAAGAGCAATGGGCTGTCTTAAAATAAAAAAAAAGGAAGAAAGAGAGAAGGAAGGAAAGAAAGAAAGAAAAAAGCAGAATTGGAAGCAAACTGTCAATAAATCATTTCCTCATCTATTTTATATTTTATAGTCCAGAAAAACACAGCGACTGTAGAAAAGTGTGCCATCTTGGGGTGGGAGGGAAGCCTTGAAATCAAGAGACACCAATTTGTGTCACTAAAACTTGGAGAAATTACTCCCTCTCTGGGCCTGATTTTCTCAGTGTGACAATGAAGGGATTGGCTTAGTTGGTCTCGGTCTCTTTTGCACTCTGAAAGCCTAGGTTTATATGTGATGACACGTTAACAATGCCTAAAACAGTAAGAAGGACAGCCACTGTCTAAGATGCACCGTCCCTGTCTCATCTCCAAGTGCTTGGCAATTGAGTGTTTTCCTCATCCCACTAAGTAGTATTGAAGCCCCAGACAAGGACAGGGGAGGCAGCTCTGCCTGCCTTCTCCTTCAGAGCCGTGCACTTCACATGTTCACTCCTCCTTCCAGACATTTGAGTCCTTATGTGGATAGTTTGTGTGAAGAGTGGTGCTGGGTTCCTAAGCCCATAATGATCTAGATGGACAGCAAAGCCTACAGTCAAGGACTCTCAGACACTCAGATCTCTGTGTGAAATCATCACATACCCCCCCATCCCCCCCTGCTTTGGAGGCTTTCTCTGACTAACCAGTTCTTTTGCTAAAATGCAGCAGGAAAGTCTTTCCTCTGGGACACTGTTTCAGCCCCCCTGCCCCATTCCAGAAGGGGCTTCTTCTTAGGTGGCAAACGACCTTTGTCTTACATTTATCCCCACCATATCCCCAGCAAGGCAAGATTCCAATGAATTAACCTAGGGTAATGAGTGTTGTCTTCCTCCCCTCCCCTCCCCTCCCCTCCCCTCCCCTCCCCTCCCCTCCCCTCCCCTCCCCTCCCCTCCCCTCCCCTCCCCTCCCCTCCCCTCCCCTCCCCTCCCCTCCCCTCCCCTCCCCTCTCTCTCTCTCCCTTCCTTCCTTTCTTTCTCTCTCACACCCACTCTTTCCTTTCTTTCCTCCTTGAATACCCCTCTTCCTTCTCCTCCTTTTGTTGGTCTCATTTCAACACAAGGTCTTCTTTTGCAGCTCAAGCTGGTTTAAGATTTCTGATCCTCCAGTCTCTAGTCCTTCTGGATGCTGGGATTACAATTGTGTACCATCATCATGCTTGGCTGGCAACGAGTCTGTAAAATAGCAAATCAGATAGTACAAGAGATATTTTGATATAAAAGTTTCAACCTTATTTCTTATCCCCAGATGCTCACTTAATTTGAAGAGATGCCCAGTTGTGGTCCAGCCGCCAGAACTCTGGACATTTTAGCTTACTAGATGGTAATAAGAAGAGTCTTGGAAAAACTCTAAGGAGAAATTAACTATATCCACAGATATTGTTTTAAGACAGATGTGTTAGCCTTGCCATTATTAACAGAATACCTGATATTTATAATTAAGTTATTTAAACTCATTTATTCTTATTTTATGTGTGTATTTTGCCTATATGAACATTTTTACACCATGTGCATGTCTGAGACCTACAGAGATAATAGAGGATATTGGATCTCTAGGATCTAGAGTTACAAACAATTATACACAGTCATGTGGTCACTGGGAATTGAACCAGGGTCATCTACAAGAGCAGTGTGGCAGCTTGAATGTAATTAACTCCCACAAGCTCCTAAGGAGTTGCACTAAGAGGTGTGGCTTCATTGAAGTAGGTGTGGCCTTGTTGGAGGAAGTATGTTACTGTGGAGGTGGGCTTTGAAGTTTCATTTTTGCTTAAGCCACTGTCAGGGTCTCAGTTAACCTCCTGTTGTCTTCTGATCAAGATGTAGAACTCTCAGCTCCTTCTCCAGCACACAGCCATGTCCCACCGTGATGACAATGGACTGAACCTCTGAAATAGCAAGCTAGCCCCATTTAAATGTTTTCCTTTATAAAAGTTTCTGTGGTTATGGTGTCTCTTTACAGCAGTAGAAACCCTAAGTCAAGGATCAGCCACTTAACCCCTAGGTCTGACACACTGAAAAGGATGCAGAATATTTTAACTTACTGTTTCAAAGATTTCAGCCGCAAAACCACATAGAAGCAGAACATCATGACACGTATGTGTGAGGCAGAATCTACCCACTTCATTGTGGCCAGGAAACAGAGAAAGAAAAAAGGAGAACCTGGGAGCACCTTCAAAGGCACATCCTATACTCAGCAGTGACCTAATTCCAGCTAGGTCTCACCTCTCAAACTTTCTACTACTTTCCAATATCATGTCACCACCTGGTGAGTCCAGACATTCAACACATGAGGCTATGGGGGATAGTTTACATTAAGCTATAGAACAGATGAATTTTAAAAACCAAATGTTTGAAACATGGACTATAAGGCAAAGACCAGAGTAAGAATTACATCCCTTTTACATCTATTCAAGATAAGTGGAACTGTTCCCATCGTGTGTGCCAGGAACACACATTGGTCTGGAACAGCCAGACTGTCAGGAATTAGTGCAATTTGAAAGGAGCATTTTTCTTAGAGGTGGATTTCTGCTCAACCCTCTCCAGTCAGTTCCCCTTAAAAATTTGTTTTTCCATCAGAGAACTGAGTGTGGGCCTAAAATCTAATGCTCTAACTGGGTTTCTTTGTTTCTCTTCTATCTTATGGGAAGAGGTATCACTTTGTAGCCCAGGTTGGCAGCAAACTCACAGTCCTCTTGCCTCAGCCACCTGCTTATGTACATACAGCAATATGTCTGGATAGGGCTCTTGAAAGAAGAGAGAGCATTTCTGTCTACTGTTTTGATGAAATCTTCATCAATTTGGGGCAATGAAGAATTCTATATTGGCCTAGTTGACAGGAGAAAGAGGTATAACCTGGGGCAAATGTCTATTTGTAAAAGGAGGAGGGGAATCAAGAGAAGGAGGGTAGGGGAAGAGAAGGTAGTGCGGGTTGAGTATGGTCAAAATATAGATATGAATATCCAAAACTGTCACAGTGAAACCCATTGATTTGTATGATTAACATGTGCAGATATAAAGGAAACTGAATTTACAAGCTTCACATGCACGTGCCCATGCAAATTTAATAGGTTTGAAAACATAGATTCTGTTAAGTATAAACTCACTCTTTTGTTGGTGAGACATAGCTTATTCCTCCGTCAATCGCTGATTATACAAACTCAGTCAAGTTTTCTAACCCCTTCTAGGTCTTGGTGTCTTCACTTTCCAACTGAAGACAATGGACTGTGTAAAGGGACTGATGTGAGTAACAGAGGATGGAGTGAGGCATGTTGGTGGGGATGGTGTTCTGGACCTGGGCCATGTGTATGAAGGCTCTCACACATCTATAAGCTGGAAGAACCATGTCTAGGCGTCATTTCTCATGTGAGGAGGTGGAAATGGCATAGCTCTCAGGCTGAATTTGGAAAGATCCAGAACCCAGATACCAGAATAGTCCCAGACTTGACCAAGATACACATGCCTTGCGTTTTCATCCCAAACAGGGATGGAAACAGGATTCATAGGTATTTCTTGAGAACTGATAAAGGAAGCATGTCTGAAGCGATTAGAAAGTGCCTGGAATATATTAAACACTCAGTAAATCTCTCATCTTTCCCCCCCCCCATGTGTGTGTGTGTGTACACTCGCATATGCATTTGCACATGCGTGTACGTGTATGTAAATCATGAACTAAGTGACAAGCATTCTCTATCAAGAACGTCAACAAAAATTACAAATAATAAAAGAATTGACTTTCCCTCAAATAGTTTGATTTTGGGGAGAGACATCATACCAGTGGAAAATGAGTGTGGAGAGAAAAGGGGAGAAGTATGTGGTGGATAAGTGGGGGATGCCCAGGAATGAGCAGCAGGAGAGCTGGAGTGTGCAGTCCTCCGAGGAGGGAGTGTCCTCGACCACTCTGGCTGTGTTCCTGGGAGAGATCAGTGAGTGTGAAGGCTTTCTTCCCTTTGCTCAGTTATGCTCCTGCTAATAAAGGTGATTATAATGGTAATAATGAGAATTTAAAACAATGCTTAATAAAGAGTGCTTGAGAGGTTTTCTTGGGGGCATAACACACACTTGTTTTCTCCTCCCTGAAGTTACTTTACCCAGCATGTGTTTTAAATCAGAGATTTGCATTCAAAGATGGAAGAGAGAAAAGAGGATGGGGCTCTCCACCTTAGTGAGTGGTCCTGGCAGAGCCTCCTTCAGATGTCTGTCATCTGACTTGGGAAGCTCAGAAGGAGAATAAGCTGTCCGTGGAGCACAGAGCACAGCCTGGGAGTCAGTCGTTAGCTGAAGCTCTGGGGTATCCCACTCTAACACTGACTCAATTGGATTTTAAATTACAAATTGGCATCAAATCTGTGAAGTTAATGTGTGTAGTGGCATTCATCTCTACTATCTAAGGGACTCCCCCTCGATAGACAGCTCAGTTTCTGGTCTAAGTGACATCTTTTTGGACCTTTCTAGTTCTTGTCTGCTAACTGCAGGCAGCAGAAAAAGATGAACACAGAGAAATGAATGATAGTAAAGGCATGTGTAACAGACAGTGAAGAATAATGCTAGGAAGGGTCTTGGGACCAAATATACTGGCTATGACTCTTACGTGTTTTCATTAAGAAGTGACCTGTTGAGTGGAGTCTGGAGAAAATCCTACCACACTTCAGCAGATCCAGAAAGTCTGGTGTATAGTGTTAGCTGTTATATGATAGAGGAAACCAACCCAACTTATTTAAAAGATAATGTATTGACCCATTGTAGATAATGTGTTCAGGCAGAGCTGGGTAAGGGTGCTCAAATGATCAAGGCACAGAGCTGTGCAACCATCTACACTGAGCATATATTTTGTGTGCTATCAGGCTTCCAGAACATTTCTCAGTCTCTACCTCGGTCTCTCTGGTCCTCTGTTTTCAGCTATATCTCTCTGTTTGCCATTATCTCTCTCAAGGCACCAGAAGAAGGTAGCCTCCATCCAGTACCTCCCATCATATCATTTTCCTTCTGCTCAGTAGGTCAGAAGAAAGTAAAACGTTTGTTGTATTTCTAGCCAATGTTCTGGGATACTTGGTTGATTTGTCTTGGTTTGGCTGAGAACTACACTAGTTTCAGGAGTCAGACTACAGTCCTCCAGTTGCTACTCAGGGACTCTGGAGAGCAGGAAATGCCCCTTTTGAACCATATGCAATTAGCAGCATTTCTATGAAGAAGGTCTGACATGATCCCCTAAAATCAGGAATCTGGGCATGCGAAAACTTCATCCCTTCACCTGGGCTACACTAGATGCCAGTCGGGATGGGCGGGGTCACAGCAGTGACCAGGGTAGCTCATTGGGAATTCTCTCCTTCAATTCTGAGAGTGGTGCTTTATAGGTGAAAGAAAGATTAGAGATAGGAAAGAGATAAAATTAGACGTCCTCTTAAAAAAAAAAAAAATCCCATAACAGTTTCGGAGAAGTCACTGTCAAAGGCACAAACCACCCATTACCTTCCCTACTTCTCTGAATGAGTGAAGCTCTTCATCATAGGGCGAAACACAGGAGAGTAAAGACTCATGTCCTAAAGTGGGCATCATGGTATAACCTGTCATCCCAGAAGTGTGAGAAGAGGAGTAGAGGCTGGAGGATTGCTGTGAGTTAAAGGCCAGCCTAGACAATAGAAGAAAAAGGCTAGTCTCAAAAGAACAACAACAAAAATTGACAGTTGTGGTGTACCTAGCATGAACTATCAGCACAAATACACAAAGATAAAAACCTAGAAAGAATCCCATCATTGGAGATAACTGGTAGTTGTTACATATTGATAATGATATGAGACGGCATGAGAAGATGGGGTCTGCTGTTTTGAATACTTTCAGACCATATCACATACCCTACACGCAGACGACAGGAAGTCACTCCTAGGTAAGCACAGCCATGGAAGATGACAGATTGGAGATTCTGTGCAGTTCTGAGATGTGTGAGGTTGGGAATGGAGATTTTTGCTCACAGAGCTGTCAGTCCTTGAGGTGGGAGAGTCAGAAGCCCCACTGTCAAACCCATGTTATCAATGTCCCTCACTTGAACCTAACAGGCCACTCCATGGGCGGTGGGATGGCTTTCCACCCCATGGCATGTGCAGGAAGCTTACAATGATGAGACGGTCTAGGTCCTTATTATCTATCCATTGTCATCTGGCTGGCTCTCTAATTGAACAGAAGCTATTCTTTTGTAAAGCTCCTTCCCTGGAAAACTGCAGGCTAAAAGCCAGCAGAACGAGCCACAGCCCTGTCTTTGAGCTTGCTGTCTGCTGGACCTTGCAAAAATGCTTCATGTAAGTTATCTCAGGTGAATTTCACCACTGAATTTGCAAGATCAATTAAGTAGGATTTACAATGACATTTAAAGTAAGAAAGGCAGAGCCTGCTCCTTTGTTCTTGAAAAGTGGGTCTATGGGTGATTTCCTCTTTGCAGCTTTCTATCTATTCCTACTTTTAATGACTATGCACTTTATTACTTGTTAAAATAGAAAAGATGGCCTGCATTAAGCCTTGTACTCATTCTGTGCTTGCCCTTCCTCCTCGGCTCTGTGTTACCCAATTCACAGGTCCACACTCCATTTGCTCCAGGTTTCTCTTGCTGTCTCTCTGTCTCTGTCTCTGTCTCTCTCAGCTGATGTCCTTGTGCACATCTTTCCCCATTCAGCTGCTTCTCTCATGCAGACATTCAGTCTTGTTGTCATCCCTCAGCCTCTTCCTCTGACCCAGCTCCATGCATAAACAAAAGCCTTAGTGGCCACTTCCCTGACTCTGTCTTCCATTCACAGACACCCTCACTGTCAGTCTGACCGCAGTCAGTCCCTTGACTCTCATCCATCTTCTTGGGCTCCCCTTCCTCCCCCTCCCACCCCTCTGCCTCCCCCTGCTTCTCTCTTGTAAGGCACACACTCCCACTGATGAGTTGTGCACACTTACAGCCACAGGAGTTATGGATTCAATTATCTAAACCCCACCGCCCTCCCCCCATGTCGCTTGAAAAGTGAGGACAAGTGAGCCTCCTAATTAAAACGTTACCCGTCTCATTGGAGCAAGCAGACAGAAGCACGGGCTGCGAAACAAAATGGAAAAGCAAGAGCCCATCTACCTTCCTTTGGCTGAATGAATCATCCTTGGGTTCTCTCTGCTTTTACACCAGCCTTCTGCAACTCTGGGTGTAGCATAGACTGGGGACAATTTGCTTTTTGTCTGTGCCTCTGGGTAAACTGATAAATTCTTTGTCTGGACACTTAGGAATAAGCAGGGACTGAATAAGGACTTGGCTATAATCCATGGACTCCCAAAACTTTTGAAAACGCTCCTTTGTTAATTGTCAGCTGTAAAATAAACACATCCCTGGCACCTCCCATGATGCATTGTGGATGTGAGCCATATTTGATAGGAGGGCAAGGAGAGCCAGCCTGCCAAGCTCACTCTTGGTTGCATTTGCTTTCTTTGTTTGCTGGGACAGATGTGGCTCCCTGGGAGGAAGCTGGCAGTGAGCCCCTCCCAGTTTACAGGGCTAAGCTGAAGTGGGTAGGGTAGACACAGGCAGGGCTTTAAAACACCTCTACATTACCAGATCAGTTACCACTTCACTCCCAATCCTTTGGAAAAGTCTTGAATAAGTGAGTGGAGGAATTTGTGGGAGCTGCCCCTCACATGCTATTTCATGTGAAGCCTTTTCAATCTTTGGCTCCAAAGCTGATAGGCAGTCTAGTGCTATTGTCCTTGGGTGGGAGACTCCTCACATCAGTGGAGCTGCCCTTGCTTACATGAACTGGAGGTGGCAGAGAACTTGTCACTGGCCAGTAGGATAAGTATGCGGACATCTTTGGGAATGGCTTGTTTCCTGGTGTGCCACATTTTTACCATGTGATGAATTCTTGGCTGAAGAACTCCCTTGTAGGATGTCCAAGGACAGGGACTGGCTTTGCATTAGAAAGGATGTTTATGCTTCAGTCTCTGATGATCAGAATGTGAAGATGAATGGGTTCTTCTAGAACCTACTTCTAGAACCTCTTTTCCCAGAGAGCAGACCTGGGAAAGCTGTAGGATTGGAGACGGAGGCACAATACAAAATGCATATTTGGTCTTAGTCCTTGACTCCACAACACAGAGAGATCTTAAGTCATGTCATTTCATGAAGGACAGAAATGGTGAGTGTTCTACGAAGATGAATGGGTTCTTCTAGAACCTACTTCTAGAACCTCTTTTCCCAGAGAGCAGACCTGGGAAAGCTGTAGGATTGGAGACTGAGGCACAATACAAAATGCATATTTGGTCTTAGTCCTTGACTCCACAACACAGAGAGATCTTAAGTCATGTCATTTCATGAAGGACAGAAATGGTGAGTGTTCTACTATTTAGTCTCCATCCTTGCTTATGACTCAGATTTAACTCTTTCAGAATTACCTGGGTAGTAAGGACATTTCTTGTTCTGATGAAGTAATGTTGAGCTCCTAGAGAACTCCGGCATGAGGAAAGTCCTCAGGAAGATCAAGCCTGATTAGAACCCTAGAGTTTTTAGCTACCCACCACTCCCCTCCAGGGATGGCATGTGAATTGAATTGACAATGTCTTCCCATGTGAGCCTATTTCTTTAAAACCCTGCACTGCAGGGTTTGGAGAGCTTCATATTGGGAACACGTGGAAGTTCTGGGGAGGGATCTACATTCCCACCCTACCTTTATCCAGTACATCCCTCTACCTGGCTCCTCCTGAGTTCTGTCCTTTATGATAAATAGGCATAATCAGTAAACAGTCTTCTTGAGTTCTATAAGCCATTCTAGAGAAAACACTGAGCCTGCAGAAGGGCCCATGGGGACACCCATTTATAGTGAAATCAAGATTAGAGGATCCTGGAATTTGGAACTGAAGTCTCAAGAAGGGAGCTATCCTATGAGATTGAGATTTTCAGCGGTGAAGCTTGCCCTAACTCCAGGCCATTAATATGTAAGAACTTAATTGGGTTGTTAAAAATCCGGATGGTACCTGGAGAGTTGAAAAATGGTTAATGTGACACACACACAGACCTCTGTGTCCCTGTGTCCCTGTGTATGTGTGTGTGTGTGTGTGTGTGTGTGTATACATATATATAATATACTATATATATCTATATAATATATAGATACATAATAGAAAGATATAATAAAACATTATTAACTGTGGGTAAAAATACCAGCTCCTGAAGAAAACACAGCTGGAGGGACATCCCTGGGTCAAACCCCACCCAAATCACAATCTATGTCATCACATTCTGACAACTGGAGACCCCGAATCCTCCTGGTCCACATCTCACTAAGAGCCAACTAAGTGCTAAATAAGAATGACCCCTGTGACAACTGGAGACAGGGAGCTGCTTGGCCTACAGACAGCCAAGAGCCGACTAAGAACAGCCTATGCAATTACTGGAGACACAGAGCCCACAGAGCCCACAACTGACTAAGAGCCAAGCAAGAGCTGACTAAGACTAAACCAAGGAAGCAATGGGAAGACGCCAGTGGAAGAATACATATAACAATATAAAGAACAACAAGACACCAAGAGAAGAAGCTGGTGGTTCTACAACATCAAGAGCTGAGCATAACAATGTAGAGGAAACAAAAGGAAACCACCTTAAAAACAACTTTATGAAGATAATAGAAGCTTTAAAAGAGGATATTAAAATCTCCCTTAAAGAAAAAGAAGAAAATACAAACAAATAGTTGCAAGAGATTAACGAATCTCTAAAAGAAAATAAAGGAAACCGAGAGAAAGAAAACAAACAGGTGAAAGAAACATTCTGGGAATTAAAATTGAAATAGAAGCAATAAAGAAGGCACAAACTGAGGCAAAGCTGGAAAAGGAAACCTGAAAAACAAACCAGAACTACAGATACAAGCATAACTAATAAAATGAAAAGGATGAAAGATTCAATAGTGGAAATAGATATGTCAGTTAAAGAAAACATTAAAACCAAAAAAGTCATAAGACAACATGTCCAGGAAATATGGGACACCATCAAAAGACCAAATCTGAGAATAATTGGAATCAAAAAAGGGGAATACCAGCTCAAAAGAACAGAAAATATATTCAACAAAATCATAGAAGAAAACTTTTCCAGACTAAAGAAGGCAATGCCTTCTTTGTACAATATACACGAAGCTAACAGAATAGCAAATATACTCCCCCCCCCCCAAGTCTGCTGGTCACGTAATAATCAAGCCACTAGAGCTACAGAACAAAGAAAAATTACTAAGAGCTGCAAAAGAAAATGGCCAAATTACCTATAAAGGCAGACCCATCATAAAACACCCGACTATTCATTGGAAAGTATAAAAGCAAGAAGGCCCTGCTTAGAAGCTATACAGACACTAAAAGAGTATGACTGCCAACCCAGACTACTATACCCAGCAAAACTATCAATCACCATAGCTGAAGTAAACAAGATATTTCATGACAAAACTAGACTTAAACAATACCTATCCACAAATCTGGCCCCACAAAAAGCACTAGAGGGAAAACTCTAACCTAAGGAAACCAGATACACCCATGAAACCACAGACAATTGATAATCCCTCAGAAGAAAAACCCAAGAAAAGAAAATACACCCTACCTACCACCAAAAATATCAGAACATAAAAATCAATGGTATTAAATATCCCTTAATAGCAATGGACTCAATTCACCTATAAAAAGACACACCCTAACACAATGGTACAAAAACAGAAACCATTTTACTGCTGCATACAGAAAATACACCTCAACTTCAAAGGCAGACACAGGCTCAGAGTAAAGGGTTGGGAAAAGATTTTTCAATCAAATGGTCCTAAGAAACAAGCTGGTGCAGCCATCTTAATATCTAATAAAATAGACTTCAAACTAAAATCAATCAAAAGAGACCAGGACAGACAATACTTATTCATCTCAGGAAAAATCGACCAAGATGAAGTCTCAATCCTAAATATTATTCCCCCAACACAATGGCACCTACATATGTAAAAGAAACACTACTAAAGCTTAAACCTCACATCAAACCCCACACACTAATAGTGGGAGACTTCATTACCTCAATTTCACCCTTGGATAGATCAACCAGACAGAAACTCAACAGAAAAATAAGAGATCTAACAGATGTTATGACCCAAATGGACTTAATAGATATATACAGAACTTTCCACCCTAACACAAAGGATTATACATATTTCTCAGCATCCCATGGAACTTTCTCTAAAATTGACCACATACTTGGTCATAAAGCAAATATCAATAAACTGGGAATTACTCCTTGTATCATATCAGACTACCATGGTCTAAAATTAGGGTTCAACAACAACAACAACCAAAAAACCCACAGAAAACCTATAAATTCATGGGAACTGAACATCTCTCAATTGAACTACCTCTGGGTCAAGGAAGGAGTTAAGAAAGAAATCAGTTTTCCAAGAATTTAATGAAATTAATCCACAAGATACCAAAATTTATGGGACACAATGAAAGCAATGTTAAGAGGAAAACTCATAGCACTAGATGCCTATGTGAAAAACTAGAGAAATCTCACACAAGAGATATAACAGCACAACTGAAGGCTTTAGAACAATTAGAAGCAAACTCACCTTGAAGGAGTAGACAACAGGAAATATTCAAATTAGAGCTGAAATCAATACAATAGAAACAAGGAGAACAATACAAAGAATCAATGAATCAAAGAGATAGCTCTTTGAGAAAGTCAACAAGATAGAAAAACTCTTATCCAAATTAACCAAAAAGCAAAGATAGAGTATCCAAATTAACCAAGTCAGAAATGAAAAAGGGGACATAACAACAGGCATCCAGGAGATCCAGAGAATCATCAGATCATACTTTGAAAATCTATGCTCCACTAAAACGAAAAACTTAAAAGAAATGGACAGCTTTCTGGACAGGTACCTCTTACCAAAATTAAATCAAGATCAGCTTAAAGACCTAAACAGACCTATAACCTCAAAGGAAATTGAAGCTTTATTACAAGTCTCCCAATTTAAAAGAAGCTTGATACCCAAGCCACTCAAAGATGCAACAAAGAGAATTACAGACCAGTCTCCTTCATGAACATCGATGCTAAAATAATACAATTCTGGCAAACTGAATCCAACAACATATCAAAAAAATAATCCACCAAGGTCAGGTAGGATTCATCCCAGAGATACAGGAATGGTTCAACCTATGAAAAACTGTGAATGTCATCCATCATATAAACTATCTAAAGAAAAAAAACCACATGATCATCTCATTAGATGCTGAACAAGCCTTTGACAAAATCCAATATTCCTTCATGATAAAAAGCCCTGGAGAGATCAAGAATACAGAGAAAATACCTAAATATACCAATTGTGATATACAGCAAGCCAATAGCCAACATCAAACTAAATGGAGAAACACTCAAAAAAATCCCACTAAAATCAGAAACAAGACAAGTCTGTCCTCTCTCTCCTTATCTATTCAATATAGTTCTTGGAGTTTTAGCTAAAGCAATAAGAGAACAAAAAGAGATTAAGGGGATACAAATTGTAAAGGAAGAAGTCAAACTATCTCTATTTGCAGATGATATGATTGTATACATAAGTGACCAACAAAATTCTACCAGGTAACTCCTACAGCTGATAAACACCTTCAGCAATGTAGCAGGATACAAGATTAATTCGGAAAAATCAATAGCCCTCCTATACACTAAGAATAAAAGGGCTGAAAAAGAAATAAGGGAAACAGCACCCTTTATAAAAGCTGCAAATAGCATTAAATATCTTCTTATAACTCTAACCAAGGAAGGAGCGACCTGTTTGACAAAACCATTAAGTCACTGAAGAAAAAATTTGAAGAGAATACCAAAAACTGGAAAGATCTCCCATGCTGCTGGATAGGTAGGATCAACATAGTAAAAATGGCAAGTTTACTAAAAGTAATCTACAGATTCAATGCAATCCCCATCAGAATCCCAACACAATTATTTACAGACATTGAAAGAACAAAACTCAACTTCATATGGAATAGCAGCAAATCCAGGATTGCCAAAACAATCCTGCTCAATAAAAGAACTTCAGGAGAAATCACCCTCCCTGACTTCAAGCTATACTATAGAGCTACGATAATAAAAATATCCTGGTACTGCCATTAAAAACAGACCTGCGGATCAATGGAATTGATTGAAGACCCTGACACTAACCTGCACACCTATGAACACCTGATTTTTGACAAAGAGGCCAAAAATATTCAATGGAAAAAGATAGTATCTTCAACAAATGATGTTAGTATAACTGGATGGTAGTATGTAGAAGAATGCAAATAGATTCAAACCTATCAACCTGCACAAAACTCAAATCCAAGTGGATCAAAGACCCCAACATAAACCCACCTACATTGAACTTGATATAAAAGAAAGTGGGAAATATCCTTCAATGCATTGGCACAGGTGACCACTTCCTAAATATAACACCAGTAGCACAGACACTAAGAACAATAAGTGGGACCTTCTAAAACTGAGAAACTTCTGCAAGACAAAGGATACAATCAATAAGACAAAATCATAGCCTACAGAATGAGAAAAGATCTTTACCAACCCTCCATTGGACAGAAAACTGATCTCTAAAATATATAGAGAGGTAAAGAAACTAGAGGCCAAAAACCTAAATAACCCAATTAAAAAATGGGGTTCAGAGCTAAAAAGGGAATTCTCAACAGAAATAATTACGAGTAGTTGAAAGGCACTTAAAAAGTGTCCAGCATCTTTAGCCATCAGAGAAATGCAAATCGAAACAACTTTGAGATACCACCTTACACCTGTCAGAATGGCTAAGATCAAAAGCACAGATGACAGCCTATGCTGGAGAAGATGCTGAGCAAGGGGAACACAAACACTCATCCATTGTTGGTGGGAATATAAACTTGTACAGCCACTTTGGAATACAGTATGGCTGTTCCTCAGAAAACTGGGAATCAATCTCCCCAAGGATCCAGCAATACCACTATTGGACCTATACCTACAGGATGCACATTCGTACCCCAAAGGCATTATCTCTACTATGTTCATAGCAGCATTATTTGTAATAGCAAGAACCTAGAAGCAACCTAGATGCCCCTTAACTGAAGAATAGATTAAAAAACTGTGGTACATCTACACAATGGAGTACTACTCAGAAGTAAAAAAAAAAAAAAAAAAGAAGGCATCCTGAAATTTTAAGGCTAATGGATGGATTTGACGAATATCATGGGATGTGCTCACGCCTAAGTGGACTTTAGACAACAAGCAAAGAATACTCAAGCTATAAAACAAACCCCTGAACAGCTTGGCATCAGAAGGAACTTAAGAGAGACATCCAGAACTTCCCCTAGGAAGAGAAAATAGAAAAGACCACCATGTCAAATTGGGATCATGACAGGTTGCAAGCAAGAAGACATGGGATAAAATCATGAGAGAAGGAAGATCATTGAGTGAGAAGAGCAACAAAGGGAGAAAAAAAAGAGGTGGATATCTCAATAGAGGAAGCCAATGTGGTGTTGGAAAGAGACCGGGTGCTAGGGAAACCTCCAAGAACTCACAGGATGTCCCTGGATAGGTCTCCAACAAACATGGCGAGGGGGGGGGGGTAACCAGGATTTCCCCTATAATCAAATGAATAACCACCCTAAGTGTCATCACAGAACCTACATCCAATAAAGAATAGAGGTGGAGACAGAGATCCATGCCTGAGCACTGGACTAAGCTCCTGGTCCAGCTGAGATGAGAGCAGGGGAGGAGAGTCTGTATGAGCCAGGGAATAGGGATTATGAGGAAAATTCCCACAACGATGGCTAGCTGGAGCTCTGAGGAGCTCACTGAATCAAGAACAGCCACTGGGAAACCATTGGGAAAAGGAGCTAGGCTCTCCAAGGGTAGGCAACTGCTGATTGGCATGGGCAGTTATGAGGAGGTTCCAGAGGTGGGATCAGACTGTGTTCTTTTGCATAGGGTGGCACCTTGGGGTCCATTCCCTGCAGAGGAACACCTAACCCAGTTTTGATATTGGGATGGGGAAATTGGACTTGCCTGGAGTAGATGCACCATGTTAAGCTGACCTACCTTGGGAAGGGATAGAGGCATGGGTTGGGGGAGGCTGAAGTCTGACTGGGATGGTTTGGGAGGAAGGAAGGGAGGGGGAGCAGTGGAATACATGCATAAAGAGGACTTTTTTTAATAAATAAAAATAAACCAAAAGAAATACCAGCTCCTGAGTCCTGGATCTCATTGCCTGTATTGGACTCATAAAGTGTTCACTGGCTCTGATCTTGTCCCTGTGAGGTCCTCTAGAAATACAGGTGCCTGCAGCCCAGCTCATTAGGCTTTGTCTGCCCTCCCAGGAGACCAATGGTCTAGACTTAGATTCCATGCCAAAGCCAAGTTGCTGTTCTGGCCAGGACAGGCTGTCTCTGAGGATCTAGGAGAGGAGCATATATCCTGGTGCCATAGGGGCACAAGGACATCTTCCTAGAAGTCTTACCCTCAGATTTTATAGCATCATTTCAGTCCCCAGTGTTCTGAGATAGTGTGGATGAAATGCCGGCCTCTCTGTGGCTGGCTACAGGATCCTTAAATAGTTGTGCACATCGACAGGTGGTTCTTTCATATTTCCTCTTAGTCTTCCAGGGAGAGCAGAGCCTCTCCAACTCAGGAACAATGACAGTTGTATAACTCAGAGGCATAAGTATATATCTGGAGTTTTCTTCACTATCACAGGAACCTATCTACCTTTGACCTTGGAGGTTGTACCTGGTCCTGGGATATGACAACTTTGTCCAGCTCTTTGCCAGAAAACAAATGCTGTGTTGCACATCTCTGTTTATATGCTTATTGCTTCCCTGAGCACCAACCAGAAACATGGTGTCTCTGACCAATGGATGCTGGTGAACAAGTGAGCAGGAGAGGACCTGAGTGGACATGCCCCTCTCTGTACTTACACAGAGCACTTGACATTTGGCACGGGGGAACCTGTGTGCTGTAGTGATTTCTGGGGGTATATGACATTCGAGGCAGGAAGAGAGGGTCAAAGTACAATGTTCATAGATCTTTTAACTTCTTTGTCATGGGTCTTATGTCAAGAACTTAGGTTCTTGCTGAACGTCCCTGTAAAGAGCATGGAATCTTTCTCACAAGTTATTAGGTGCTCATGATTTTAACAAGCAGAAGGCAGAATGAGACAGATTGGGTTCTTTCTCTGATGACAGCATGCACTGGGTGGGGGAGCTTGCATATTCCATGCTTATCTCTGAATTCCCTCTTCTTAATTTGTAGAGTGGGGGAAGGGTTACAGTATGTTAGCTTGGAAGTTCAAATGACAGAAGTAAATGACATTTTATAAAACTGAAATGTGATGTGAAGTATCGGGTAATTTCACAGATATCTTTACTTTATGGCTCTAGTCTTACAGATACACTTTTACATAAATAATCATCTTCTAAGTATGGGATGAAGAGGGAATGCTGGGAACAAAATGATGAGCAGAAAGCCATCCTAGGAGGAGAGGGTGAAGAGAAGGCAGATGTTGAGAAATTTAGTCTTGACATTACCAGCTCGGCTTGGGATGGACCCTTACTCAGAAACATCTTTATTGTCCTTCACCTCCACATTTTATACCCAGGGAAGTCCACAGTCACTCTAAACCCATGATGCAGCTCCTTAACATCACCTGCCTGGAGCTTGCAAAGGCCAACAAAGAAGGGCTGGGGTGAATGGAGGAAGAAGCCACAATCCCCCTCCTCCCCTCCAGCCACAAACACAGCCGTCCCCTGACCATCTCCAAGGAACATCATGCAATTAAAGGGCTGACAGTTGCCATCTGTCCTGTCCTTCCTCAGTCGCCCAGGGCACAAGGATTCAGAGCTGGCACATTGTGATACTCTACAGTGCTCATGTCACCTCTGATTTTTTCCAGAAAGTCATTAAGCCGACCTGTGTGAGAGCTGCTTTAGCGTCTGTAAATTCCTCCAGGGCAGGCAGCACAGAGGTGGTGAGAACACACACCAGGATTCCTCAAGTTCAAGGCAGTACTAAGCAAGATGAGAGATCATAAAGTCATAGAAGCATGAACAGAACAGAACTTAAGCCCCAAATGGACATGTTTTCTTTCTTTTTTGGCTCCTTTGATCTAAGATTGATTCCCACGTCCTCCTTATGACTCTCCACAACTAAAAAAAAAAAAAAAAAGAATGTACATCATATCTTAGGTTTTCTCAAATCCAAAGACGAGAGTTTGGTTCTATAGATAGTTTATTTCAGAATGTATCTGAGGAGAAGTAATAAAATTTTTGACAGGATAACAGGAAAATCCCACTAAAGGATGTATGAATGAACTGTTTATTTCATCAGGAATCCAGACCCTCTTGGAACTCTGTAGGACCAGCTTCAGGATTATGCCTACGGATGCAGTTATCCACTTGTTCCCACAACCCTGGAGCATTAATTTCTAGGCTCTGGCTTGCACCTGCACTTGGTTGGACAGTGGTACCTGATACATAGGATATGGGAGGTTTGGGGCTTGCATAGAACCATGCATTGCTGTTGTGCAGAGGTTGGGCACAGGGCAGATGTGATGTGGTGGATCATTCCCATCTGTTAACATCAATCAAGGTTCCATCAGGGCACAAAGAAGCCAGGATGTGGCTTTCCTTTGCCCTGAGACAGGCTTATCTCTTTCCTTTGAGAATCATTTCATAGGTTTGTCCTAGTAGATCTCTGCATAGACGGGTGTGGTTAGCTTCTTCTGGAGTCCTTTTTATGACCTTCCTTCTTGGCTATAAAAAACAAAATCACATCTCATAATACTGCTTCTTAGGTGTCTTCCTTGCCAGATGAGTATCTTCAACTTTGAGCACCTAGCAACCTACTTAATGTGTGTTAAATATTTGCTAAATGTTATCTTGTTCATTCATGTTTCCAATGAAGACATATAGGGTAGAAAGTGAAGTTACTTCTGACCATTGCTGTCAGTTGAATAGAGTGGTACCAAAACCTGAATTTTAGGATGAATGATTAGGAGCAGAGGACCACCATTAAATGGTCCAAGAAGAAAAGGGAATTTGGTCCCATAATAGAAGTAGCAACTGTGTGTGAAGATTAGTTACTGTGGGAGGGTCTATTGGACTCAACATCTGATTGCGGAGGTCACTGGAAATGAGTAAAACACACAGAAAAGCCATATTCACCACCTCTATCCAGATATGTGTCACTAAGGATGTGGGACTACCATCATCTTGCCTTCCATTCACTTACACAATAATTTAAGCCTCTAGCCTCTAAGTCAATACCAGTAAAAGCAACAACTACCCAAGTCTACACCTAGAGTCATGCCTTGCCTATAACATTTAATACCAGAAGGCTTTTATTAAAAAATGGTATCTCAATCTTTAACTGACTATCCTGTGATTCATGCCTCAATATAACTTTTTTACTTTAGCTGATCATGGTAATATTCTCTTAAAGTTACTCTGGAGGGCTGGGAGATGGCACAGTTGGTAGAGTGCCTATTATATAAGCATGAGGACCTGAGTTCAGATTCCCAGACCCAGTGAAATGCCAGATGCAGTGGGATGCAACTGGAATTCCAGAACTGAAGAACAGGGTTTGCTGACCAGGCAGTCTAACCAAATCTGCAAGGTACATGCTCAGTAAATGTCCTAGTCATTGATCTATTGCTCTGAAGAAACACCATGACCAAGACAACTCTTATAAGAGAAAACATTTAATTGGAGACCTTGCTTACATTTTCAAAGGTTTAGTTTATTAACATCATGTCTGAGAGCATGGTGGAAGTCAGTTGTGGTGATGGAGCAGATTACACCCTGATCTGTAGGGGGAGAGAGAGAGAGAGAGAGAGAGAGAGAGAGAGAGAGAGAGAGAGAGAGAGAGAGAGAGAGAGAGAGAGAGAGAGAGAGAGAGAGAGATTGTGCCTGATATGGGTTTTTGAAGCCTCAAGACCCACCCACAGTGACACACTTTCTCCCACAAGGCCACACCTACTCCAACAAGGCCATAATATCTATATGAGCCTATGGGGCTGTTCTGCTTCACATCATTACAGTAAGAGACCCTGTCTCAAAAAATCAGGGGTAGAGTGATAAGTGAAGACACCTGACATAGACATCTGGCTTCAACATGAATATACACAAAGGTACATACATACCCTCTCACATATATGCACACATGAACACACACACACACATACCGACACATACACACAAATCACTATGGAACCCATGAATGTATTTGAGTAGTATGGTGTGTTGCTTAAATTATTGAAGAAAAAAAACCTTAGTAATAACCTAAATGTACAGTGTTAGAAAATGATTAAACTCTAAAGCCATTAATCTGCCCCTAGCCTATTAGATATGGTGTTATTGATGTGTATCTGTTGGCATGACGAAACATTTATAATATGCTAAGTGAAGTAAACAAATTAAAAACCAGAGTTATTCTGTGGTTAAGATTTTTAATGGAATCATTTTAATGTGAGTGAAGAGCTCAGAGCAAATATCCAATTGCTGAAGGAGGAGGATTGAATGCTTTGCCCACCCACGCCACCTTTTCCAGTTTGTGATGCCTGCGTTTCCTTCGTGTGCGTGGCCGTGATAAGTTCTGAGGATTCCATGGAAATGATTAGCTCATCCCTTCCCATTCTCCCATGTCTCCCAGCAGGGTACCATTGCCAGCCATGAGTGCCCAGGAAGAAGAGGTGGGAGCAGAGCTCAGCCGCTAGGAAGAGAGGAAGCATGAGGAAATGCTTTCATTTTGGATGTTTAGTAACCATAGAGAAAAGGTGTATGGGGTGTGTGTGTGGGGCAATGTGGATATGGGAAATGTTGAAAGCTTTTGAGGGTCTGAAAGATGGAGAAAGACATCTAACCTAAGGCTGCGACAGAAGCAGGGCAAGCCGGGAAAGCCAGAGGCACTCAAAGGCAGATAGGAAAGAAGGGCTCTCGATAGCCCAGGAGAACAACAGAGGGACAAACAGTTCAAAGCTAATTGCTGTTCTAATTGTGGCAACCTAATTAAGGTGTGATGACCTTGGGTACCTGAGCTTCGCCCTCCTATAAAGTGTTCCCTCAACTGTTTCAGAAGAGGAGAGTTCATGAATTTTCTGTGTTCAGCAGCATACAATCTAGATAGGACTATGGAAGTCAAGTGACCCTGAAGACATGCGGCTAGAATCCCTTCTTTGTCCACTGACTACAGGGCAGTTTAAGCCTCTAGCTCTAAAGCAAATAGCCAAGTAACAACTGCTACTAGAAAAATCAGCCAGGATCCTCCAGCTACCAACAGTGTAAACTTGACACTGTGAACCTGGGCACAATGTGAGTATTGTTTGAAGACCTGAGAGCGACTATCCCAAGAGTCAGGGAGTTAGAGACTACTTTATGATTCTCAATAGCCCTGGGGGTGGCTGGATGTCTTCTGGCCTTCAGAGCTCACTTCTGTGGCTGATTTAGCTGGGCGGGGAGCAACGGGGGCCTGAGGTCATCTATGCCCCAGATATAGGGCATTATGATATGGCCTCAAGCCTGTGGGGGCCAGAGAGTGGAATGTGATCATTTGAACGAGAGTGATCCCAATCAGGTCATCTAGCTAGACGATTGTTCCCCAGTTGGTGGAGCTGATTGAGAAGGATTAGGAAGCATGTCCCTCCTCCTTGGAGGAGGTGTGCCACTGGTGGTAGGTGTGCCACTGGTGGTAGGCTTTGCGGTTTTAAAAGCTCGGTGTCATTTCCTTTTAGCTCTCCATCCCCATGCTTGTAGATTAGATATAAGCTTTCAGCTACTGCTCTAGTGCCATGCCTGCTTACCTGCTTGCCTGCCTGCTGCCATGTTCTCAATCATGCTTCTCATCGACTCCTAACGCCCTCAAACTGTTAGTCTGGAATCAACTCTTTCTTCCATAATTTGCTTTGATCATGGTGTCTTATCAAAGCAATAGAAAAGTAACTAAGGTGGGTGGGGATGTTGCTAAGATGGATTGGTATAGAATAGTAACAAATGGGGGCTGCAAAGATGAGTCATAGTCCAATATGCCACCCTTTGTAACTGAAACTGCTTCCAGCGTGTATCCTGTTCTACAGTAATGGTCAGAATCCCCAGATGTTTGTATGGCTGGGCAGACAAGTGTGGGGTCTGAAACAAAATACTAGTTAGTAGGGAAGGATTGTTCCTCTCAGGGTTTAGCAGGACGCTTGCTTGGTGACAAAATTATCTTGTAAGAGTCACTGGTCACTTGCAGACATTTGGGTTGTTTTCCCCTTTAGAGACTCATAAATAATAATGCAGGAAGCATGTTCATGAGCACACTGAGTGAAGTGGGCATGGCTTGCCCTCACTATATGAGCTGTCACAGGGCAGGTGCAAAGTAGAATCTCATTTAAGGACATAGGAGGGGCTAGACTACAGTTAGTGTTATCTTACCAAGCGAACAGATGGGGCTACAGAGAAGAGGCCTCAACATTGGCAGGAGGGAGGGATAAAAGTCCCGCATGTGAAAAACAAAAAAAAAAAAGCTGGAGTAGGCAGAGGGCAGTAAGACAGACTAGGGAGACAGAGGTAGAGCAACTTAGAAATCACCCTGGCTGAGAGTAGTTCTCACGTCTGTAGTGAAGTTATCTGATAACTTTATAAAGAATATGTTACAGTGGACCTTACGTGTATTTCTCAGAGTATCAAATGTGAACCACCAGAACTAGGCTACCTACTTCATTCTCATGGATGTCTCACCAGAGTAGGTGGATGTTTCCATATCCATTTCGGGGGGAAGGGGAAGGGGACAATCACTAACAGAGCAATGGCAGATCAAACCAAATGTCAGCTGCAAAGCCGAGAAACAAACCCAGTCTAGCCCTCAAGAGAAAGAAGGAGGTAAGCAGTTGAGGAAAACAAAATATCCTGGGCAGGAGACAGACACAACTTAGAAGTTGGTGTCAGAGGAAGGGCCTATGCTTAAGAGTAAGACTAGGTACCCTTTCTCCAGGAAATCTAACTGGGTGCCCCTGGAGAGGGCTGCCTTTGCCCTGAAGCTCTTGGGATTTCCTGCACATTGTCCCCTCTACTCCACTTCCATGAACCAGCCTGACCTAGAAATAAAGATCTTTAGGGACACAGAAGCCAAAGCTCATAGCTAGCCTGACAGTAAACAGAATTGTTTTTATTCTTTCCCCCAGACTGGCAGAGCTAATTGGTGATCCATAACAGGATGTGAAAGTCTACTTTGTTTACAGAATATAGTGGCTCTGTGAGGCATAATGGCACCATCAGAAATGTGTCCTCACTGAATTAATGAGCCCCCTCTCCTCCACATGTTGATAGCGCATATGGAGACACAGCATTTAATTGGACCCTGTTGCTTTGAAATTTGTGATGGTCTGGTCAGGAGTTAGGGAGAAGCTGATTGTTGCTCTTATTTGTGGGACTGAAAAGGAATTTGTACCTTATTTGCCTATGTAAAAAAAAGATACGTGGTTCTGTCTCCTCAAAAGCAGAACAGTTTGTGAGAACAGAATGATGCCCATGTAGACATGAGCATCCTGGCTAGAAATATTATTGTAATTCTTTACTTTAAATGGGGTCTCACATAGTCCCAGCTGGCCCTGAACTCCGAATCCCCCTGTTGCTGTGGCTGAGAACACAGATACATATACTGCCATGCCTGGATCATATTTTGACTTCTACTAAATAGCTTCAGTAATCTGGTGAAGAGTCGTTGGTAAGTTGATGATACTTGTTCCTTTTTATATTTTAAGTAATTATTTAACACCAAGATTTGAATGGTTTGTAATCATGATTTCTTTAAAACATCCAGTGATCTCGGATGAGTTTTCCTATTCTAGATCTGTGTTGGTGAATTACATTTTCTTCTTTCATTCAGGGAGTCCTCAATTTATCTGACTGAGCTTTACATCTTTTTTTTAAAGTTTCTCTTGAGCCTATATTAACAGTCTACTCAATCCTAAGTAGTAAAATAGAATGCATATTTCACATTTTTATCAAGATAGCGCTCATTTCCAAACCACATAATTATCTGATGAGCAACTTACGCTTTACACTGATATAAGAAACAAATATCAGAACTGGAATTCAGGAACTTGGCCTGTTTGTCTTTTACGACTTATATATTTCTGATTTTGCTAATGCAAGAGAGCATGGGTGTAATCGGTTTAATTCCTATCACTTGGAGAATGCATAAGAAGACAACACCAGCCTGTGCAGAAGGCACACTAATGGCCCGGTGTGGCACAAAAGCCTTGGATTTAGTTTTATGTCATACAATCAGCTAGAGACATCCATCTCTGTCTTGCAGAGCAGCGTGCCGCAACCTTGGCTAGCCGTAACATTTAAGTAGAGATCTTGGCTCATCGGTTTGCTATTTTACCTTTGCGTCATATATCATCAACAGAAGAGTGCCTGACCCGATCACCTGTTGCCATCATATTATTGTGTTCATATTGCAGCTTTCCCTCTGGGTCAGAAGGAAGCTGTCTATCAGTTGGTGACTCAGGCCCAGAGCTTTTTAGGTTAACACCTCTAGATCCTGTAGTTTCTGATTGTTTTGAAGTAAATATATCAATGTTGGAGTGTGTGTGTGTGTGTGTGTGTGTGTTCCTGAGTCCTTTGAGTCAAGCCATCTACCCCCCTCCCCATAGTAGTAACAGTAGCGGTTATTTCTTGTACTGATTTTATGGCTCAACATTTGCAAGGAAAACTGTAAATGCCAGTGAGTCAGCCTCTGGCCAGGCAGCATAGGAAGTTGCTTAAATCTCATGCTAAGGACAGGCCTTTGTTTACAAAGACCTAGTGTTCTCCAAATGTCTGCAGGGTTCTCCCTGTCCGTCAGCCTCAGCCGTCTCTTTAGTCTGATAACTGAGGGAAAGGAAGCAACAGAATGAGGATAAATACATTAAATTGAAAGAAACTTAAATGGTAGAGTGCTCACTCAGAAAAGTACGAGGCCCTAGGCTCAGGTTAAAATTTTCAAGTCGTTATGTCAAATTCCAAATGGAAATTTCAACTCAAATGTCAGGTAGCAGTGCAGTGTCTAGAGAGTCAATATGTCTGACCCTGCGTTAAAGCTCTCCACACGAGGCCTTATGTTAATAAATATTAATGAAGAGTTGCACAACCCAAAAGAAGGGTATGGAAACACCTCACTTACAGCCAACTAACCATTTGCCTTTATCATTTCTTTTGCTTTCCAATATGGTGATGGGCGGCTTACCAAGAACCACCCAAACTTGTGTTTTCTTTTCTTTCTCTTTTTCATTGCCAGATGGAAGTTTCTCTCTACTCATCACATTCCCAGAAGGATGTGCTCCTGGGGTTGCAGCTTAATAGCAGAATGCCTGCATGACACTGGGTTCAAGCTCAGACTCTCTGCCCTGTCTCCCCATCTCTGCTCTTCTATCTCTCTCCCACACAGTGAATAAAATGTTATAATTCTGATGTCATTCATAAAGGAGTAGGAAAATAATGGGTGGGGCTGTAGAATGGCTACGGAAAGATGGAGATTACGCCTTTCTTTGACAGGTGGGGTGGGCATAGTCAAGAGTTGAGCAATGCAGTTCATGTAAATAAGACCCTCTATTTCTCCAAATGCCAATATGTATGGAAAACACAGAAATAGAATTCACTGTCATTCAGATAGCTGGTAGTTTGGAGAGGAGAGGTGGTGTGAATCACCCTACCCAATGGACTAGGAGTATAGCTCAGTGGCAAGCGTGTTCTTAGCATGAGCATGCTACCTAATTCAATCCTTCGCACCACAGAAAGGAAGAGAATCCCACGGTAGGAGAAAGTGTCAGCAGGTAGCACAGTTCTGACTTAGCTTAGCCCACGCTGATGTGCTGACCCTACTTGTTCTTGAAGGTCCAGATCTTTCAGGAGGCTCCGCCCTGGTAGACAGGCTTCTTTTACCATTGGTGATCTGTTTTCTTGCTCACTGATTCTCCCCAGTGTAGGGACCCTCACTCAGCAGCTGTACACTTGAGCATTCACAGCATCAAGGCTCCCTCCACTGCTTAAAGCTCATTGTAAAAATCAACAAGGGGCCAGAATGTCCATTCGCCATTCCTCAGCGTCTGAGTACAGTGAACACTTAGGGACCACACGTACTCATTTTCTTCTAAGCTTAAGCTACTGGTCTTCTATACTGGAGGTTGTTGGTGTTCCCGTTGTTAATTTTCCTTTCCTTGACCCTAGCATCCTGTCCACTTTGTCTTGATCTTCTAGCAGATTCCTACTTTCTAGAGTTTCCTTTCTTTGTCCAACTTCTGAAATTATATTTTTCACAAAGTTTTTTTTTTTTTCTCCTTAATGTCTGCCCCTCACCTGTCTCTTTCTCTCCTGACTTTAGGCTTCACACTTTTGGCCTCTAAGGAGACTTGTCAGAAAGCCACTTCAGGGGTTGGAGTGGTGGCTCAGTGATTAATAGCACTTGGTTCTTCACATTAAATGAAGATAAAATAAATCATATTTTAAAAAATTTACTACCTCCTTTCTGATTTTCTGTTCCTGCTTGTTTCCTCCTGTCTGACTATTTAATGGGAAGAATATGTCTAGAACAATAGTCTACTGAGTACTCAAATGTATCTGCCACCTTAAACATGTGACTCTTTCTGACTTACCCCTTCAGTCTTTTCCCACTCAATACCCTAATTCTAGGTTCCAAATCCCATGGACCACCGTGGATCCCTTGTATTACACACTTTGTCAATAGGACTTTTCTGTATGACCCTAGGACACGCCTCTTTTCTCCCCTTCTTCCACATGACGTTGCCATTTTTGCTTAATGATTATTTGTTGAGCAACTGGTATATGCTTGGCTCTGTGCCAGGGAGAGGCATGAAGAAGAAAAGGCAAGTTTCTTATTCTCATGAGCCGTGCAGACAACTGTAATGATTTTTGATTGAAGTTGTAATGGGGATACTTGATAAGTGACAGAAACAAAATTCTGTGTGGGGAAAGATTCTGGGTAAGGTTGCACAGAAGTAAGGGCTTGAGTTGAGCCTTGAATGATAAGGAGGCATTTTATCGAATATGCACTTGGGGGACTGAATCTACAAGGAAAAGTGTATGGTATTATGCAGAGACATCCAAGAAAAAATGATTTGGAGAACATCACATAATTTGATATTTAGAAATCCAAAGTCAGGTGTGTCAGGAGAAAAAGAGGATATTTGATGTTATGTTAAGGAGTTCAATAACCATCCTTCAGTCGGCAGGAAACCATTAAGGGATTTTGAGTCGGAGAATGACATGACCTCATTTATGTAGCAGAAAGATTGCTTTGATCATTTTACAGTGATTGAGTGAAGAGAATAATAGAACAAAAGCTGAAAAATAGCAAGCAGGAGATTTGAATGGTCCTGTGAGAGATGATTGACACTGGACTTAAGGAAGGGGACAGGGCTGAGCTCTTAGATGGAGGGATCGGCAAGACTTAGTAAGATAAAGCTAGAGTTTATCAGCAGACAAAGGGAAAAGAAAACAGACATGGTGTGCACATGCACTAGAAAACTATCTTACTCTAAAAATGATGCATTTCCTTTATTTGTGGACATATGGACAAAGCAAAAAGCATTATTTGTGGTGATATAAGCCAATCATGCACTGGCAAATGCCATATGATCTGTCTAGTTTGTGGATACTAACAAACTGATCTCTAAGAAGCACAGAGTAGTTTCAAGATTATGAAAGACAGTAAAGGATGAATGATGGAAAGGTTATTCAGCAGGTACAAAATTAGAGCAGGAGGAACACTTTCTGGCATTCTGTTGCACAAGACTATAGTATTAAACTGTGCATTTCAAAACAACTAGATGGGAAGAAGGCAATCTCCCTCCAGGTTGGGGAAGACTGACATAATATACTCATGGTTCCATGGAATGTTGCCACACCATGTTGGACACAGAGGGTAACTTGGTGAACAGGACAATATGAGGTGCTTTGAGGAATAGGAGAAATGTAATTTTTCTGTTTGTAATTTAGATTTTAATGTTGTTCTGCAATGGAAGCCACCATCCCTGCCTTCTGGGATTACATACTGGAATGAGACATCTGTTTGTAGAGTTTTCCTGGCCATGTTCTAGAAACTCTTCTTTAAATAATTTCAGTTGAACTGTGAAGAAGAGAGTCATGGGGATGGATCTCAGTAAACTCTTCTTAAAATTTTTATTGCAGGTGTCTCTTCCTTAGTACTCTGGGCATTTTGAACCAAATACTCATTTTGTAGGAGTTGTTTATTTGTCAGATGTTGGTCAATTACTCTAAATTTCATTCTAGGACATACATACACCTTTTCTCTCCCCAGTTCTAACAATCAAAAATGTCTCCAGCTGTTGTCCCATGTCCCTTGTGAATGCAAAATCACTCCTGGTATAGAATCACTGCCCTACACTAATGTTTCTCAAATCATAGAGCATAGGAAAATCACCAGGGACCCTTACTCAAAGGCAGATTCTGATTTAGTAGATGACTAAGGTGTATTTCCCACAAAGGCCCGTGATCCCGTGATCAGGCTGCTGCTCCAAGGAGCCCACTTTGAAGAGCACTCATGCCTACACATCCCAATATAGTTTGGGATTGCCAGGAGAGGTCACCTGGTCTCTTTTCTTGTTAACAAGGATGCCCACCAAGCTGGGACCCACCCACCTCCTGTCCCTTCCTCCATCCTGTCAGTAGGGAACTGCATAGAGCAGATGGAAGTACATTAATGAGGCACATTTCAGCTGTGCTGGCAACGCCTTCGAGGTCACGTGGAAAGCCTTAGGCATCTAGAGACTGGAGAAGCCTGGAGGAGCTCACACATCAGCTCAGGCAGCTGTGTCTCTGTCTACTGGGTGTAGCTCAGAGGGTACAGCCGCTAATGGGACCAGATGGTCTGAGCCTTGTTTGGGAGCATGGGTCTGCACCCCCAGCATACTCATATAGTCATTTCTTCATTTGTTCTCTCTCCAGAAACAGAATGACCATTTTTAAATGAAACAAGACTGGGAGCTTGCTTCTCTGTTCGCATGCCATTGAGCTTTCAGATGTGAATATGTCCAGTCATCAAACTTGCTTCAAAAGTCCTAGCAGCCAGCTTTCCGAGAAGCAAGCAAGGTCATGATTTGGAGCAGAATGGGAAAGATGTATCACTGGTTTCACTTTCTAAAGTGAGATGGTTAGGTGGGCTCTTATTACCCAGTAAGTACAAATTCTTCCGGATGATTCCGTGACATCACACTTAGCTGTGCACACAGTAGGTAAGACTTGTTATTGAAACCTCCCCAGAAAAGCCAACTGAGTACCATATTCTAGATCTGCACCCAGAACCTGAGAGTAGGCAGAGTCCATGGCCTGGACCAGCTCTGCCTACCTCCAGCCCCTAGGTAACAAAGAAATGTTCTCACTCATCACGCTGAGAAGTGTCTTCACCAGATGGGAATCCTAAGCTGTGAAGCTAGCGCCTGCTTTTCACTTCTTTTCATCGGGCATGTTGAAAATGAAGACTGTTTTGTCCCCACACAGTGGACTTCCAAACTTGGGGGTGGTGAAGAACTCTAGATTAAAGAGCACTGGACCCTTTATATCTTCTGGGATTAACGATGAAGGTTTCATGGTACCTCTTTCTTCTGCTTAGCCTTTCAGTTCTGTAGGTCCCTGATAGGTAACTGTTTTAGCCACAGCAGAAGACAGTTCCTGCCTGTGCTGCTGACTGCTCTTGGTCGGAGTATATATACAACTTTCTTTCTTTCAGCCTGCCTTATGACTTCCTTAAGGGTCCTCCCAGTAATAAGTAGTTCTCCAGTATTCTACCACATCAACTTTGCTCTTTGTCTAGAAGAATCGTTTTAGGATTATGGGTAGGAAGGACAAAATAATACAATTCATGAAGCCTGAGGTTCAGTTCCCAGTTTTGCATGCATGCACCACACACACACACACACACACACACACACACACACACACACACACACACACACACACACGTCAGATATTATTATAATTTCTGGTGGTACTAGATGCTAGTGATTGTTAAAATCTGAAGAAGGGTGGTACATTACTAGAGTACAGTTAGAGCTAGCACAGTGGAGGGGTAGAATAACTGCCCCAGACTAAATAAAACAAAAAGAAAAAAATCACCTTTTCTCCCATCACCCTACCATATCCTGGCTTGAGAACTGGCGGAAAAGGGAGGCCAGGACCTACAATCAATCCATAGAGACAACTTCCTAGGGCCAATAGTAGAGACAAGAAGCAGATATCAGGTCTTCAGTTCTAGATACAAAGGGACATAGGAACAAAAATCAGCATATGCCCCTTTTCATCTCTAACATAATCTGCCTGATGGCTGGTGTCTCAGGATTTCTATTGCTGTGAAGAGACACCATGACCACAGCAACTTTTATAAAGTAAAACATTTCATTGTGGTAGCTCACTTACAGTTTCAAAGGTTTGGTTCAATATCGACATGGTGGGAAACAAGGCAGCACAAGCAGACATGGTGCTAGAGAAGAAACTGAGAGTTCTTACATCTTGGCTTGCAGGCAACAGGAAGTAGTCTGAGTCACTGGGTAGTTTCTTGAGTTCAGGAGACCTCAAAGCCCACCTCCACAGTGACACATTTCTTCTAACAAGGCCACACCTCCTAACAATGCCACTCCTTATGAGATTATGGGGCCTAATTATGCTCAAACTATCCCAGTTGGTGCATGCTCCATCTTTTGCACTCAGCATCAGAACACATAAATTGAATATATCATACTACACAAGATGGAACTTGGCAGCAGAGACCGGAGTGGTTAATACCACACCAACTGTTGTCAGAAGACAGACAGGATGTACACATAGATGATGTGTGTATATTAGCTGACACAAAATTTTTGTGTGTGGAGAAATTCCTATATGGACGTAAGACCTACAGATTAAGCTGTAGGATATGCTACTCCCATGTACTATAGGATTGGGTTAATGAGCAGACTAACAGCCATCTACTCTCTTCCCTGTTGAAGTATAACAAACACCCTGGCCCCAGTTGGGTGCTTAGAGCCTCAAGCACCAATCTAGACAGTCTGAAGTAGAGATAGCATGCTATCTGCCCAAGCCAGCTTCATCTGCCCATGTGAAGGCAGCTGCCTCTAGCTGTCTCCTTGGGGCTCTCTTGGATGGTCTGTCTCACTCGCATGAAGGCAGCTCCCTGAGCTGCCATTCAGCAGATGCAAACATCCTGCACGATTACTCTTCCCTATTGCAACAAAGTAGCTGCCTCTACCCACTTCACTGGAACATCTTATTTAAAGTTCACACTGTGTAGAAGAACGTGTTAATGGCTAAGTTGCTCCTAAATGAACGGGAGAATTCGGAGGCTTTTTCTTGACGGCTGCCTGCCACAGCCTTTTTGTCTGTCTGGTCTCTGCTGGCTCTGACACCACACCTAGGTGGGTAGTCCTTAGGGAAAAAAAGTGCAACATTCCTTGTTGATCCAAGACACCAGCTCTCATTCTTAGAACCCAGGTCCCATGGTATCCCTTCACATTACTCAGTGAAGCCTCTGCGTGGTGAGCTGGAGTCTGATATTCTGATATCAGTGGGGTTTTGTTTGGTTGGTTTGGTTTGGTTTTGGGTTTTTTTGGGGGGGAGGGGGACCTAGATGTTATAGGGGGCCAAAGAATGGCTTTCCCAGGTAAAGAAAGTTGGGACAAAGAGAAGCTCCTCTAGCCTCACCTAACATCATTATGCATTCTGTGCCAAGAGATGATGGCAAAAAGCCAGCAGGGAGGCTGCACAGATTACTGAGCCTGTGACGGTCAGAAGAGGCCTTGTCCTGGGTGACTCTTGTACAAGCCACCACTTTGCTCAGTGACAAAGTATTCCTAGCTATCAAAATGCACCAATATGGAATACTTTTCACTATAGAAATACTTGTCTGTTGAAAAACATCTGGAAAATACAGAAGAGGGTAAAAATGTTTACTCATATCCCATATAGCCAGCATCGTGAGAGCAACTGTTATGCTCTCCTCCGGGCCTACGAATATTTCTTCCTGTGTTTTCAAAGATGTAATTGCATTATATATTTATTGTAAATATTCCATTTACTTAATAGCAATTTGTAAGTCTTTCTACTGGTATTAAAATATTCTAGGAAAAAAAAAAACTCCCAGCAAGTGACTGCATGGCATCCATCCCTGGCATATAACTTAATTTATTCAGTCATTCTCTTGTTGATCAAATTGAGCTTGGTCTAGTTTTACATCATTATAAATAATTCTGTGATGACAATCACTGCACATATATCTCTGCTAGGTCTGTAATTATTCCCTGGAATAGAGGGGGAATTCCCTTGGTAGGAGTGGAATTACAGAGTCAAAGGGTGTGCATGTTTGAACACTCTAATTACTCATCAGTCAATTGCCCTAAAGAGATACTGTACGACTTATCTTCCTGTCTGCAAATCAAAAGCTCCACAAGAAAGCTTATCTCTCATTTCTAGGAACTTTTATATACGTATACAAAAGATTAGCTTTTAAATGTACAATTTTGGTGAAGTACATGTAACACAAAACTTACCATCTCAGCCACCGTTAGATATATATTGTTCAATAATGTTGTCTATTCTAATTGCTGTATGGCAGAGCTCCAGAAAATTTTTATCTTGAAAAACTGAAACTTCGTAGCCATTAAACAATGAATCCTCGTGTGCCTTCCCCATCATTCTACATTATGGCTCTATACATTGGACTTACCTGGATAGCTAAGTGTGATCAGTATAGTATGGATCTTTTTGCTTTGTTTGCTTTGGATTATTTCATTTACCCCAAGGTCCTCAACTTTCATCTGTGTTCTACCATGTGACAAGACTTCTATCCTTTATGATTATTCAACAATTTCACATTTATTCATCCACTCATCTGTGAGTGAATACTCTGATTCCTTCACCCTTCGACCATTGTAATGGCAATCATGCTATGAACATGGGCTCATGTTTGTGGTGACTTTTTATATCATCTTCTAAAATTATTTTTGTAAAATGTGGCCCATCTTCCCTTTATTTCCTCCTCTCTTGATATGAGATTGGATTTCTCTTACTGAAGAGTAGGAAGACATTCATGAATATTTTCTGCTGTGTCTTCTTTGCTTTTTTCCCACAATATTTAACTATTGACTGTCCAGAACATGCTTTAACTAATGTCGTATATTATACTATTGTGTGTTGGTGAAAAAGACAAATCACCTCAAAATTCCTCAGACAGTGGGAAGCTTTTTCTGTGACATAGAGGCATCAAGGTCCCGGGGAAACTGCTGAAATGTCTGAAATGGTAGCATGCTGGCTAGCCATCGGTCCTCTCTGGCCCAGCTCTTTCCTCTCTGGTCCAGGGTTTTGACTTTCACTTGATCGATAATTTCACTGATGTGTGGATTCCATATGACTTTGAAGTGTCGTAGCAGGGACTCTGGGTTATATATCGTTTTGCACACACAAACACCCTTACAAACGCTTAGTTTTGAATTTTAAAGGAAAAATAAGATGCCATTGAATATAATTTAATGGTTATTTTTCCTTATGTCTGTCTGGTTCTTGTGCCCTGCTCAACCAGCGCTAATCTGTCATTTTTCTCTTTTATTCCTCTATTGGCCTCAGTGATACCTTACCCTATTTTTGCTCTTTGAGCTTGTCAGCATCTCTTTTCTGGCTTTCCATATTGTTTGATTTATTTATTCTCGTACCTCTACTGCCCTGCTTTTGTATAATGCATACACCCTGGTGCAAGATCTTGCTACATTCTCCCCAGAATGACTTAGTTCTTTTTTACATTATTTTTTTTTCTACATCAACTTTAAAAAATTGGTGAGTGTGTGTGTGTGTGTTGTGTGTGTGTGTGTGTAATTGATCTATATGTCTGTTCACCATGTGATGTGAGTGCACTGTTCACAATGGTCAGAAGAGAATGTCCAGTCTCTTGGCACTGGAATTAGAGGTTGTTTTGAGCCCCAACTCGGAGACTAGAATTGAATCCTAGGCCTCTGGTAGAGCAACTAGTGCTTTAACAGTGGACTTATCTCTCCAGCCTCATCCCATATAACTCTAAAAATTTTTCTTATCTTTTTAGTTCACATATACATTATTTTTATAAGAATTATTTTGAAACTAATATATATTACATCTTGTAAAATTGCATATTGTAAAATTTCTTTCTAGCTATTTTTGAGTAAAAAGTAAATTTATTTTTAAGTTACCTATTTTGTTATGTGTTTGAATGTTTTGCCTGCATGTATGTTGTCTGTATCTAAAAATGTATGTGTACTATATGTAGACCTGGTACACAAGGAGGTGAGAGTGCCTGGAACTGGAGTTAGGGACAGTTTTAAGACATGACAATGGCAGGAATCAAACCCGGGCCCTCTGCAAGATCAACAAGCCAGCTGAAGTGCTGAGCCATCTCTCCATCTCTCCTACTCCTGAATTTGTTATTTTTATTTTTAGATAAAGATGGCATTGGGCTTTGAAAATTTGTTTCTCTGTCATTAAACAAAGGAAGTCAAAATCAATCTTCACTCCACATCCTGCTGAGAAAGCAAATAAGGAAATATTTGATTTTGTTTGTATCCCTGCATACAGTCTTTATTTTTTATCTCTGCAGTGCTGGGGCCTTGAACCCATAGCCTCATGCACTACCCATAGTCTCTACCACTAAGCTCTACAACTAGGCAAATGGCTGTGGAATTCAGGGAGGCTTAGAGAACTAAGATGATTATGTGGGTGACTTAAAGGGGAAGGCATCTGGCTGCTGCAGAGAATCTGTCTGCCATGGCTCAGCCTCACACAGACCGGGAACAAGCAAACCGGAATTGGTAATTAACTACATGCAACTCCTGACCATCATGTGCAGGTGTTGTGGTGGATGAGGGGCAGGTGAATGGCTGCAGTGTATGCCTTCTTAGACACCAAGGACATCAGGCCTAAGGGGCTAGGAAGCAGAGTCCCACCACTGCTACACAAGCCCCAGATATTCACAGAGGAGATTGCTTTCAGTTTCTGGATTCACAACTTTTCACACTTTCCCCCCTGACTGGAACAGGCTGGCAGCCATGTGCAGTAGCTCCTTGGGGGTTGTCAGCAGTTGCTCCGTCCCAGGTTTCATGTTCTTCCACATGCTGTAATCTTTTCGTTTTGCACCATTGATCTTCCGTCTTGGTCCCACATCCTTCTTCCTGGGCCACTTTTTTTTTTTTGCGACCTGACCTTTGTTGGCCTCCTGCCTCTTGGCTAATCCCACTTTCCTTCAGAATAGTACATTTTTATTTCTCATGACAGTTTGAGAAGCCACAGGCTTTGGAGTAAAACAAGCTTCGCTCAAATCCTCCAGACTTACCTTACTCACTGTGTGGTTTTAGACAAATGCTCTAAAATGAAGAAGGCTTTACTTTCTTATGTGCCATGTGGGGATAATTAATACATGCAATTCGAGGTGGTTTCAGAATTTCAATTAAATGAGATTTTACATAATGCTTGCAGTCAAGGGCCACAGCCAGACTGATTACCATTTCTTAGTATGAGGTTCTTCCCTGTGGATGAGAGAGGTCTCCTAAACCCAGAGACTTATTACGTGTCATCTGGATTCAGCCTGACTTTATCCTTCACTGAGAACACTTTTTACTTAAGGGTTTGAAGGAGTACTGAGCTTTCAACTCCTTGTAATCTATTGCACTGAGTTTCTTGGGAGAATAAATGTCTTGAAGCCAGCTGCTGAGATGAATGCTCTCTGCTTCCTGGCTTGCGCCATCCATACTTTCTGGGAGTCTCTCCCTCATTTCTCACTCACATAACATCTCATCTTTTATGGCCTTATTAGGGGCGGAGCCGATACCTCTGCTCAGAGCCCCATCTACCTGCCATTTCCCCTGCAGGAATCCCTTCTGCATTTCTCTCTGGCTGGCTTCACTGAGTGCTCTCTCCTCTGTGAAGGGAGTTTGCTGAGCTGTCCATGGTCTGGGGATCAACTCTCAATGCTTACACTCCAAGTCTCTGAGCAGGTGAGTGGAGAAGGCAGAGCCTCCAAGCAGGAAGCAGGATGCTTTACACTAGCCTGGTTTCCTTTGAATACCATGTTTTATAATTCACTTCCTCTGTCCTGACTTCTTTTTCTCATTTTTTTTGCTAATGAGGAGGTACATATCACCTGGTTCTAAGAGCCCTGGTAAGTTTTATGGCCTTTGGTTTATAAACTGAACTAAATATAGACATTTAAGGAGTTAGGATACTAAGAATCTTATAGTTCTCTTCATTTGAATTGAGTCTAAGAAAAATACAGACATATAGAAACTTTTTATGTAAAGTATTAATCCTAAGTATTTAATAGAATATTTACCTATATCTGTTATCTGCCTGCTCATATATCCCCGGCTTACCCAAACACCTAGAAAGACACAGGACATTTCTATCACTCAATATGATTCCTCCATGGCATTTATATTCTAAACTTAACCACCATTCTGGCTTCTGCCATCACCTTGCTGTTGTTTTGGGAGTGTCTTTCCGAAGAGCTTGACTTAGCCACTATATGAATAGAACCATATACTACTTACTCTTTTTGTTTGGATTTTAAGCTTCTTTGTGAGTCATTTGTGTTATTGTGTCTGCTATTAGTTCATACTTTGTGGAGAAATGTGCTTTGGACACATGCTGAAATGTATTTACTTAATTTGTATCTGTTGAGAGCTCTAATATTTCTGTTCTTTCACTATTACAAATAAAGCTGTAATAAATATATTCTTGAACATGATTGAACATATTCATACTTTGGTGTGGAATTGTTCGGGTAGAAAACATGAATATTTTGCCTACAACATACAAAGCTTTCCAAAATGTTTATTGTTTTGTATTCCCACTGGTGGTGTGCTAAGACTTCCATTTGCTCTGTATCCTTAACACGCTTTGGTATCTGTGTCTGTGGCAGTACTTCACTGTGAGTAAAAGCACTTCAGAAAAGGGGACAGAGAAGGTGTAAAAGCCAGAGGCACTGGATGACTATAAGGAACCATCTTCTGGATATAGCAGAGCAGTTCTGAACTGGTGACAGCATGGGAAAAATCTGGGCTTGCCCAAACCAGACAAACTCCAGGATGGAGAGAAGATGTGGGCACAAAGTCCCACCCCTAGTCTGAATTGATGTGTAATTGTTAGCCTCTGGGAAAGGGAGGGTCAGTTTTCTCTAAAAGTGTAGCCCCTGATAAGTAAGACAGGATCTTTCCAGGGAAAGACCATACCTCCAGGATCATTTGGAGCAGCACACCGACTGGTCCCCAGGCATCTAAAAGGGGGCACCACAGCATTGGCTGAATGAGGAAATGGGCTGGGTCCAGGAAGAGTTGGAAATAATGAACAAGATTGAAATATGTGTGTTTGGAACTCTTAAAGAACTAATTTGAGAGACTGTGTGTGTGTGTGTGTGTGTGTGTGTGTGTGTGTGTGTGTGTGTGTGTGTGTGTGTGATCTGAGCAGGGCATGCTGGGAGAACAGATCTTTTGAGGTTCCTGCATTGAGGAATGAAGGCATTAAAATAAGTGAGGAAAAGTCAGCAGGGCAGTAACATATAGTGAATAGTAGTATTTTACTGTTTGGAATATGTAGCCCTGGAAGGTTTTGTGAGGCTAGCATGATCTGATGCTCCTATTTAGATGGCTTTATCAGTGTTATATCCTAAGCAGCTGGTGATGAGTTCAGCTGAAGTACAGGTCTTTGTGGCTTTGACTGGTGTCTGGTAGGAAAGCTGGAAGATAATTGCTTTGAGATGAATTTGCAGGTCATCCTGACAGTATTTGCTAACTCCAGGAGAATAAGGAATCGAGAAGATCCAGGATCCTGGGTGGAGTGATGCTTATGAGTAAGGCTGAGGGAGAAAACGTTTGGGAACTGTTGAAATGATGAAGCTTTCTTAGAATGCTAAGGATTTCTTCGTCCATGTTGTATTTCTACATCAAAATGCCTGCAACTGGACAATTTATAAAGATGTTTCCTCTTTGTAGTTCTAGAGGATTAAAATCAAGATTGCAGGGCTGTATCTAGTGAGAGCCTTCGTACTGTGTCATCATGGCTGAGAACACCTCATGGGGAGAGTAGAGACATACCAAAGATTTTACTCTACATATCAACATAAGAATTTAGGGATTAGATTTCCAGGTGTCCTAGAAAAGGTCACTAGTGCTGTAATGAGGTGCCATGACCAAGGACACCAAGCATCTCTCAGACAAGTATGTTAAAATCCTAGTCCCCATGTCCCCAGTCTGATCTTACTTGTAAACAGTCTTTGGCTGATATAATCACAGGGGCTCTTATTCCATTGCCAAAAAGGCTTATGCTGACAAATGGAGCAAGTGGAGCCGTGGGCAGCTGGATTAACAGTGTTTGACAAACGTCACTGTGAAGGGTGGCAGAGAAATGAAGCAATGGCCAGTGAGGGGAGGCGAGCTAAATGGGGAAGTTGCATTCAATGTTGTGAGCCAATGGTTAAGTTCTACTGGTGGTAAGTTCGTTGAGGGGAGAAATTGATGCCTGAGAAGGAGGATGATAACTCTGAGCTCATCTGAGAAGAACGGAGATTCATGTTGGGCTGTGACAGGAACGATGTCCATTTACAAGAAAGACAAAGAGAAGGCGGTGAATGTAAATATCCTGTAAAGAACAGCCCCCTCCTTCCACTTCAGACTTCTTCAGGAGGGTAGAAGGCTGAAAGGCACAGAAAGCAGGAAGTGCTGGAGGTCTCAGGAGCCAGGTGTCCTAGAAAAGGTCACTAGTGCTGTGATGAGACACATGATCAAAGGCAACTTGAGGAGGAAAGGGTTTATTTTGCTTATACTTCCACATCACTGTCATCACTGAAGGAAGTCAGGACAGGAACTCAGACAGGGCAGGAATCTAGAGGCAGGAGCTGATGTAGAGGCTGTAGAGGAGAACTGCTTCCTGCTTCCTGGATTGTTCCACATGGCTTTCTCAGACTGTTTTCATGTAGGACTCAGGTCTTCTCACTCAGGAGTGACCCCACACATCATGAGCTGGGCCCTCCCTCATCAATCACGAATTAAGATAATGCCTACAAGCTTGCCTATAGCCCAATCTTAGGCAATTTTTCTCAACTTTCAAAGGAGAGACTCCGTCTTCTCCAGTGACTCTAGCTTATGTAAAGTTGACATAAAACTAGTCAGCACACCAGGTAACACTGCACAAAATGTCTGGGAATAGTGTGTGTGTGTGTGTGGGGGGAGCATCTCAGGCTTTGACTTACGGTTCTTACCTCTAGGAGATTCCAGGAAGATACATAGTTGATGAAAAATACAGGACTTCACACTTCTAGGCACATTCTTCATGTATACACGCTTTATACAAATCTACTCATATCCTTTCAATCATCTGATGAGCAAGGGCCTACTATTTTTTCTCATGCTTTTAATTTTATGACTGATGACTGAACTAGAAACTTAAGTAATCTATCTTAAATCAAACAGCTAATAAGAAATGGAGCTGAGAGTTTAATCCAGATGGTCGATGTGACTCCCCACCCCAACCTCCACTCCCACATAGGTCTATCCCAAATGTTCTGTAACAGTCCTTAGCACTGGATCTCATTTTGTCCTGCCAGACTCACATGCTTAGACTTGAATGGCAGTGGCAATCACTTATTGAGTTAACGTGTCTAGTTTGGGTCTTAAACACATTACAGGAGTTGATTAATTTAGTTACCACAAACTGTGATTAAGTTGTATAACTCATCTTTTTATAGATGAGGAAAATAACTGGCCTGAAGTCACATGGCTCCTCGGTGCAGCTGGTAGGGGTTTGTCACTGGTGTTGCTGCTGGGTGACTGTGATGGAATGATATGTAAGACTGGGTGGATGTCAGCATAGACCACTGCCACTCAACTGGTCAAGGAAAGAAGTTGTGAACTCCAACTAGTCTCTCTGAGGAACTTCAGTGTAGACAAGCCATAGTTCCTAAATTGCTCCCTCTGGCTTCTGTTCTGTTCAATCCACATCTATATGGTCTCTCCTATGTATTTAGAGTAGGTGGGACACCTCAAACATAAGTGGGACATATAAGACCTCTTGAATTGAACCCCAAGACTCTCATATGACCCATTGGCCCATGGTATTGGAACCAGTAGATGTGAAGATATATATGCCTCGCAGAAGAATGACATGTAGATCATACATTGCCAGTCTCTGGCTGCTTCTAAGCAATGCTATGTCCCCAGAATTGTGGTCCAGTCCACAAATTTCATGACCAATATGAAAGACTCAAGACCACATGGTACCAGGGCAGGCAGATAAGAGACACAGCTTTGCCTTTTAGATAAGAGATCAACTAGGATTCAACATTTTCCTGTACTCTCTTGTCTTAAATATTTCTATGTACATTTTAATGAGTTCCTTAAGCCAGTGAGGGACAGAACCTTGACATTCTCACCAAAGTTGGGAGATAGTCGTGAGAGTTCCTTGGAACACTGCAGAAACTTGAATCTAAAGGATGTTCCTGTGTTTCTCCCTGAAACATTTAGAAATGTTCAGTATTCTTAAAGAACATTCTTCCATGATAGTAGGGACAACAATCATCTTTAGAGAATAAGTGTTCTGTGCATTATATGCATGAATATGTTTGCCTTAATCTTCACCACAGCCTTATGAGGCAGGCATATTCCCATTTACCAGGGGGAATAAGTAAGTCTCAGGAAGCATGAGTGCTTTGTCCAGAGCCACTAAGCTGGTGTCAGAACCAGACTGATTTATTGGAAACTTGTGTCGTTTTCCTCTGCCTGGAGTTAGTTGGCACCCCGGGCTTAGCTTCCTGGAACCATGGTAAATGACAAGAGCCCTCAGTGTAGAAAGCCATGATGCCTTTGTCCTAAATCACTGAGTAGCCATTCTGATTTTGAAAACTGTTTAACCTCCCCAAGACCATTCCCTCATCTGCAAATTAGAGAAACACAATAAGATTTTCCTGTAGACATTTAGAGGTGCTTTCTTCCAATGTATTAGCACCATGGCACATGGTCTTAATTGTACAAGGTGTGGTGGCAGTTTCTAAGGATGCCTTCTCTAAGCCCCATTAATTTGGATGTACTTGTAGGAAACCCAGCAGTTTTGTAGAAACAGATAAAAACAGGACTTAGTCTCCCTGGGACTATCAGTCTCCCATCACCAAGCAGGTGATAACAAGAGGGGCCTCTTCAATTCACTCAGTTCTTAGTAGAGCTCTGAGGTCTACCCTAACCTCATTGACCTTGCAAGATATTTGGAGCAGTTAAAGAAAGAGCTGTTCTCCCTGCAGAGAACTCCTGCATCCTCCATCTCCTCTGCTGGTCTTCTTCAGGACTGCTCTTGGCCAGAGTCCTGCTTAAGACAATGAGACAGCTTTGCGATTCTGATTGCAGTCAAAGACGGGGATTTGGTTTTGCTGGGCTACCTTCCAAGGGGATCGCAGCCAACATATAACTGTAGAGAAAAATAAATGGTGCACTGGGGTCCCCTGGAGTAGAAATAAGCTATAGTGTCATTTTCTCCCCCACAGGGCAAGCTGTAGGCTCTGGAGGGGCAGTGGAGGAGTGCTTGTCTTGGAGGGCAGAGGCCAGCTGTCTGATCTCCTTGACTTCAGGCTAACAGCCACCTCTAATGGCAGTCTATCAATACAGAGCCCAGAAAAGGTGACCTCAGACAGACTTTAGTTATAGTTCAGCTTCTTCTGAGTCCTCTGATTCTGGCTTAAAGGCGGGAACTACATAAAGGGTTTAGACCTGAGGATTGATATTACCATCTCCAAACAGCCCTCCCCCTCTTCCCCTTGGTAAATACTTAGGATACACACAAAAAAAAAACTTTGTGATTTCAAAGTTTTCTTTTTATTGCACATATTTTTCTATTCTATTTCTTCCCTCTTACCTTCATTCCCCAGTGCTAACGGTTGAGCACAGGGCCTTGTATATGTTATGGTAGTACTCTACATCTCCAATGACCCAGTCTTATCAACTTGCCTGTGTTGACCTTGACCTTGCTCTATAGTTCAAGCTGGCCTTGTATTTTTGTCCTCCTGCCCTAATCTGTTGAATAATTGAGATTTCACTGCCAGACTAATCTAGAACTCCCTCCCCTTCCCAACACATAACATGTATCCCTAGGAACATATAATGTTCAGGAGACACTGGTAAGCTCTCCTATTACAGAGGATGAAGTTGACCTAGAATTTGCCCTTGATCATGCTCTGCTCTTTCTTTCTCTTCTGCAACAGTTTGAGATGCACATAGAAAGAATATGTTTTTATTTATTGTGTTTGTTTTAAAATTTTAAAAATCTTTACCCATAAAACTGATGACTAGAAGCATTTATTTGAACTAATATATAGGAGTTACTTTACGGAGAATGATCTCTTGTTGGGTGCTTATCCAGCTGGGTTTTAGAATCTTGGCCCCTCCCCAACTCTATCTGGTGAGATCTTCCAGGACTACACTGTAGGATGCAATGTTCCATCCTGATAAAGTTGAGTCCAAGACTTTCTGTGACCTTGAGAATGCCCTCTGATTACTGCTTTGGGTTTATTTGCTTCTCTGTTCATGAGGGTGTCCTACAATCTAGGGTTGTTTATTCAGAGTCCTCACAGCTGTGAATACGTCATCTTTAGGGAGGTGTAGGGATTTGTATCTGGTCATGCTCGTTGTTATTTCCCAAGGCAACATACAGCCTAGCCAAAAAGACCTTGGATGAAGGTTTTTCACAGTAGAGGTGCATCTTTGTGGGTGCTGGAGTACAAGGTCACCATAGGTTTGTTTGCAAGTACCAGAATTGTCTCATGAAATAAATAGGGCATTTCCTGTAGTTACCTTTTGAAAAATTTTAAGCTAGAAATAATCCACAGGCGAATAGAACAGTCTTCCTTCAGTTTACCTTGTTAGAACTGGACTGGAAATCCCCTGGTTTATCAGAAAGTGACTACATGGGGAAGCTCAGTCTCCTGGTTTCTAGCCCCTCCATTATAGAGCTAGGCTAAGGATCATGGGGAATGAAAGAACTCCAGTGGTCTATCAGGGAAAGAGCCCTCAGACTGGAAACCAAAGCTGGGGCTCTCCATCCCTTTCTGACTTGGCCAAGGTCGGTGTGGAGCTCATGCAAAGGGAGATGCCCTCAAGAGCTCCCTGCTTAGAAAAGAGAGAGGAGTGGGCCTTAATACAAGAGCCATGGCCATTTGTGGAGAGAATATTAGTGTGGGGCGTCTGCAAAAGACCTTGGTACAGATCACTGCATTAAATCCCTACCACCTTCCTGGGAGGTGGGCGTTAGATTCTGTCATTTACAGAAGGGAAGGTGGCTGGCTTCCTGGGCTACCTTCTGTTTATAGAACACTTTGTATTGGGAATTTTTATCTTTTATTTTTAAAGAAGAAGGAAAAATACTGAGCCTAACCCCTCTTTCTGGCTCTCATATACTCTATAAATATTGTGAAAAGTAAGCAGAGCACATGCACATGTTTAAAAATTCAAACAGTAAGTTAGTAAAATAATCAAAGTTAAACATCTCCTTCCTTTCATCCCAAGCCCTCTCCCAAAGGAATGAATGTTGTAAGCAAGTTTATTACCAGAAAAAAATATGTTGCTTGCATAAAACATCTTACTTGCAATGGGGCTGCTGGCGTTCTTATTGTATAACTTCTAACTATTCTTTATGTGACAGGGACGATACTGAGACAATGTTATGAGCATCCCTGTGGCAACCTCTTCCACCTCTTCTTCCTTGACCCCCTTCTCCTCTTCCTCCTTTCTCCACGCCTTAGAAATCTTTGCTATTAGCACAGACTGCTTTGCCTCATTTTTTTTTTTTTCATAGTTGTTACTCACTGGCAAAAATTCTGCAATCAACCCTGTACTGTTTACTCCGGTTCATAGCTTGTGGAAAAATTAGAAAGCAAGTAAGCGGGAAAAAGTCTCAGTAGTAGAATGACAAGCCAAGTAGGTATTGTCCCACGTAATAATTCTTTTGCCATCTAGTATCACTGAATTCTTAGGTTTTGTGAATTTAGTTTTTCTTTTAAAGTTACATTATAAGTCCGAGTCTGATGGTTGACATCTTTAATCCCAGCAGTTGGGAGACAGTGGCAGGTAGATCTCTGTGAATTTGAGGCCAGCCTGGTCTCCACAGAGAGTTCCAGGATAGCCAGGGCTATCTAGAGAAAGACCCTGTCTCAATAAACAAATAAACACACAACAACAAAGCAAAGCAAAAAACACCAAATCAATCAAACAAAAAGTGTATGTCATATTTTATTTGCATTTCCTTAATTAAGAGTTAAGGTTGGTCATAATTTTATCTATTCATTGGCCTCTGAAATGTTTTTTACTTGCTTTCTCGTGTGGGGTCAGCAGCGAGTGGCAACAATTGTCTGTGTCTAGTTGATGTTCATTTTTGTGGTCACTGTGTCAATGACATCATTCAACTGTGTGTAAGCCAGGGCCAGCCCTTTATCCTGTGCAGTAGTCTCCTGAGGGGGTTTTTACATGTGCCCCTGTATTGTCTGGGGCATAGTTTTGCATAGATGAGTTTCAGCTTTGTGTGTGTGTGTGACTCTGGCTGTCTCTTGGCTGCTCAGAGCTCCACTCCATGTGAGCTCTAAGTGCATGCTCTGCATTGTAAGCAGCCTCCACTGTCCCTGTGGCTGGACCCTTGGTGTATTCTAGCCTCACTTTTTTTTTTCCTGCTCATTCACCAGGGCAGCTTTTTAGCTTTACTGCTGTCCATAAGGATAATTCTGCAAATGTTTAAAACTTTGCAGTCTGCTTTACCAGTCTTTCCTTAGGGGATGTTCAGATTCCAAGGCTGGTTGAAGATTAGAAACACATGCAGTCGCGATTTTGGAAATCCTATGTCTTGCTTTTGTTGGCAGATTATTTTCCAGCAGGTGCTTATGGGTAGTCTTAAAATTGGAGGCTCTTCGTTGTCTTTGTTCTTGAAAAAATTGACAACATATGAAATTCTTGAGTGAGAAAAGATTAATTAAGCAAACTAATAATTCTATAATCAAACTGTATGTTCATACAAAGTCTGTCTCTGTGCCTTTTATCTATTATCTATCTATCCATCTACATAATACCTATAATCTTATTACATCTATCAGCAAATAAAATAAGAAATTATTTAGAGGTTTTCAGGTTCAAAAGAAACCCAGGACAAATGGCTATATGTGGTACCTATTAGTCTATCAAAGTTTATGCTGGCTCAGCATCACAAGCACCCGGTACAGAATTCATGCTGGCATCCAGGCTCCTCTCCTGCTTCTTATCCCGCCCTCTACCTTAAACTTGTCTCGCTAACGGGCTTCCCTTTCCCATCTTCTCATTGCCATAGAACCCTACTATTTTGGCTACACATTCTTTATCTTCTCCCCTTGATTCTCTCTTTCCTGGATGTCTCCTCCTTCCTCACTTTCATCTCTTCTCTTGACTCTCATGGCCCAGCCTAGGGCCATGTTCTGTGTACCACTTTCCCTCTCTGCCCTAGACTCTTCCAGATGTCTCTGCCTGAACTCTTCCATATACCTAAAATAAAAACCTCAACCATCCCTTGGAATCATTATGCCCTCAAATGACCAGACAAAAACATGCACCACGAAGCATGTAACTGGAAAAAAGGAACCATTTCAGCTGGACATACTAGCATAACCTTAAGTTCTCCATCAGAGAAACTGAAGTAAGAAGATCATGGATTTAAACCATCCTGGGAGGCATAGTGAGAGCCTATCTCAACCAAATGAACAAATAAAATAAATAAATAAATTGATTTAATGGCCAAACACATCTCCAGCTTCCCAGTAGAAGAAACAGAACACAGAATCAGTTCTTACAGCCTTTCTCAACTACCTCCACATTGTTACTGCAGAGGTAATATACCTTGAAGTATATATTTAAAATTTTGCTGAATGTCTTTATATCTAACATTATGCATGCCTATATCCTCAAACAATATCAAACATTATATTGCATATTTCGAAACTCTCCTATCATGCCACCCTGTTTTTCTTGAGTTTGCTTTGTGTACTCAGTGTTCTAGCTGAGATCATCCATGTTGACATCTTACATGTCAGCTCGCTTCCACTCATTACCTTCCATTTTGCACTGCTACTGAATTACATTTGACGACGACACCATGATTTATCACTTTTTTCAAGGTAGGATTGTAGAGAGCCCCTGCCCATGTCAGTTACAAACAAAGTTGCATGGAGCTTACTTAGGCATAGCTCCTCATAAGCTTATGAGGGTTGGTCCCGGGTGAATGGCTACAAAAAGTCACCGATTCTCTGGTTGTCATATTCAACTCTATCAGCTACTGCCATAGGTCTTTTCCAGACAGTTTTACCAATTGTTCTTCCTTCGGGACTCAAGTTAGAAGTCTTGTTGGGCATTTAGATGTTTTCAGTCTACTGGGTATGAAGTGTTATTTTATTATACTTTTAATTTGAATTCTTCTGATTACTTGTGGGACTGAATATTACTTTATGGGTATTCTCAGTGAGTTGCCTATTTGTTTTTTGTTTGTTTTTTTTCTTATTTGGATTATTTTCTCTTTTATTGCTTTGGGGATAACTATGTTATCTTGGTATTAATACCTGTATGTTTGCTAGCCTCGAATCTATAGTTTTATGATTACTTTTGAAGTATCATGATTAAAGTTTTTTCTATAGTTTTGTCTCTAGCTTAGAATCCTATGTACATTATCCTAGATTGTCTTCTAATAGTTTTTAGGACTTATGTTGTATATTTAGGGTCTTAATCCTCTTTGAATTCACTTCTCTGTGTATCTTTATCTGTGCTTTTATCTGCGAGATATTTCCCCGACTTTTCTAGCTCTATTTAATATAAAAAGAAATTCTACATGTTTTGTCGAATTTTAGTATTCCCTCTTCCCGTCATTACTTCCAGTGAATTTGAAGTGGGCAAAGGAAGCCAAAGCATCTTTATTTCAAAGTATCAGAAAATTCTTTAAAAGGCCTAACACTAAAGACCCTGTAATATGAATTGTGTATATTAATGTGCTTGACTTTCTCAGAAACCCAGCAAACAGAGACCATTATTATGTCCCCTTGGCTCCTATGGGTTTGAAATGAAGGGTCAGTGGAGTTCTAGGTTAACATGTGCACCTGCCAGTATGTTGTCCCAGGAACAAAGGAGTCCTGAATCAGTTTTACAAACAAAAATTATCTGTATGTGTTTATATGTGCATGTGAATATAGGCATATGTAGAGGCCAGAGGGGGATAATGGATCCCCCAGAACTGAAGGTGCAGGTGCTTCTGAGTGCTGAGAGCCAAATCCTGGACCTCTGTAAATACTCTTAAACTAGTGAACCATCTATTGAGCCTCCCCAACATTATTTAGAGGATGACTTCACTTTCTATAGATTTCATGTTTTGTGGGTTTTTTCCCTTAATTTTAAATGCCATTTCATTGGACTATATTTAGGTATCGATCCCTTCTAATAGATAGTTGAAGACTCAATTCTTTTTCTGGATTTAAGAGCTGAAGTTTTCCATCTGTTCAGGAAAAGAACAAACAAATAACTTTTAATTATTGCTTCTGGACTGTCCCTTCTGTCCCTCCTCAGGAAGTCTTATTTGAAATGGATTTTGAATCCTAGAGTGTCTGCTCTGTCCTACCCATGTTTATCTCTTTGTCCTTCTCACTTAGTGTGCAGCATGCATCTCTCTGAGGATACTACATGACCAATTTCCCTCCGTCTCCAGTCTGTTGTCCAGAAATACAACAGACAACCAGTCCTGATTGGTTTGTTTCTGTCTTGTGGCTGCTGATACAGTTTCACAGATGCAAAAGTCTGTTGAAATCACCATTTTGATACTCTCCCATTTTCACAGCAACTCCCCTTTATAGGAAGACATCCTTCTAGCTTTCTCTTTTCAGAGCCAGCAGCATGGCTCAAGTCCAGGAGCCCAGTCTAGAACTTTTCTCCTTTAATGCCCCCTGCCTTTGACAGTATCCCCTTTGTGCTGTCCCTGACTGGTGGTTTTTGAAGAGATTTGGGAAGGCCATGGGATTCTGACAGGAAGTCAAGACAACCTGGGTAGAGACTGAGATGGAACCAAACTTTCATGCTTTCTAGAGGGCTGTTAGTATTTCAGATGAGAGGGCTCAGAGGTAGCACCTGAGATTGAAATATATTCTCAACTGCTCTTCTGCCCTCTTGTATTAAGCAGGTGGTGGCATTTATGTCCTGAAGCCTGGAGTCACTTTGCTCCTGTCTAGGACTGTATATTTTCTGTCCTGTGACATGGGGACTCTTGAGAGCATTGCCAGAATACTTTACAAAGCTCTTGCTTACTTCCGTTTACTGCCCCTGATACACTGATGGATGCTTCTCTGTAATTCCAGTTGGCTCAGAGAGAGCCTGTACTCACTTTCCTCTGGCTTTGGTAGCTGACACGTAGGCAGAGGTTGACGGCTGTCAACACAGAAAGGAGGAGAGGACTGGTTGTTTGAGTGACATCTTGTGAAATTGATGATACTTGCTCATATCTTTCTTATCATGAGTCCATTAATTCTGTACACCATCATGACACATTAACTCCTCTTTTCTGAGTGTCCACCTGCGTGGGGCTTCTCTTTTTACTAGCCATTCTTCCCTTGTTTATGGAGAAGCTTTTACATCGTTCTAGACCTGTCTCTTGGTCCAGCTGAAGACTGACCTGTCTCTAGACCCAACATGATAATCACAAGAAATAGTCTTTGAGGCACAGTGTATCATCTGCTTCACCTAGTATTTAACTGCTCTTCTTATTGCTATGACCAGACTCCTGACAGAAACAACTTCACACAAGAAGTGTTTGACGTAGCTCACCATCTAGAGGATTCCATCCATTGAGAGTGAGGCATGGCAGAGCAGCTCTGTGCACTTCATGGTGGGCAGGAAGGAGAGGGAAATGCAGCTCTATTTGCTTCCTACTTTGACCACATCCAGTCTTTCCAGATGCTCAGCCTACAGCATGGAACCACCCACATTTAGGATGAGTCTTTCCTGTGAGTTAATTTTCTCACATCTTCATTGTCACACCCAGAGAAAATGTCTCACCAGTCTATAGGGTGATTCTAAACACAGTGTAGTTGACAGTGAGGGTTAGCCATCACACTCAAGAACTTGTCTGAAATACGGTTATCAGGGCTCACCTCCCACCTAGGAGATTCTAGGACTCATCCCGGTGATCTTTGCAACATCCTTGGGAGTTGGTTGTTTGCTCAAGTTTGTGGATCATCAAACAAACAAAGGTTGAAACAGTCACTGTGCTTTCCATCCAAGCTTCATGGATGGATTTCCAGAAAAGTGTCTTTAAAGATGCCTTTGAGGATCACAGAGGAGTTGAGGTGGCTATGCACACCTTCTTTTCTAGCAACAGGTAGGCTGATGTGGGAGTCTAGGAACTTTGAGGCCAAACTGGGATCCATCATGAGACCCTGTTTTAAGACAGACAAAGAGTGAATCTGTAGAATAGGTTTTCACATCCCGGTTCAATTTGTCTAACTCAAAATCCTGCAAACCAATCTGACCCCAGAATTCTTTCATCGTCTACAGTTTTCCTGGTCCTTCCTCATTAGCTATCAACACCATTTAATTTTTTCTCTTACTCAAAATCAATTCTCAAGAGCTTGGATGTTACCACGTAGAATCTTCCTGTTTATGTTTCCACTATTTGTCTTGCGTAGAGTCTTAGAGAAAAGCCACAGCTGTATTTCTGAGGCCACTGGGGTGAGAGATGCAGAAATATTTCTGATTTGGAACCCATCAGACCTGAGTGGGATTGAAGATCCACTGCTGACTAGTTCTAGGAACTTGGGTTCTTATGACGTGTTGGCCAACCAGTTATGCAAAATGGAATGAGCAAAGTCTTTACCATCAGAGGACTAACACATAAAGACTTATGCATCTCCCAGCTTTTGCCCATTGGCCCCTGTTTTTTAATCAATAAAATTTGGAGGTAATATTAAAATAATAAACATAACGAATGACTTGCAGGCTATATTGATTGAAATGTTTAAAAAGTAGTATCTGTGAAAAGAAATCTGTGTAAACTATAAACTACTGTAAAGTATTATCTACTGTTGTCTCAAAAGCCATGCTTGCAGTCTCGGCTCCTCAGCCTGGCCTGCAGCAAGTGAGCTGGAAACTTCAGTTCTCTTTTCGACAAGCAAAGCCCCAGAGCACGAGACTAATGCTCAGTCCTGAGGGACCTTATTCATCTGACAGACAAGAATGATTTGTAAACAGCACAGGCTCTGTTTTATGTTCCATCTTTCTTAGTATTGATTTGTTTATCAAAATTTTTATTTATAAGGAGCACAAAAATAAACCAGCCCAAATTCTGCCGGATGCATCACAGGGTCTGAATTAATGAGGTCTGCATTTATGAGGGCTCCGGATTATTACTCCCTCTTTATCCTTGCTCTGATAGGGTAGGGAAGCAACATTTGTGCTTGTTACATAGGAGGGATCCTGGTGCTCCTTTGGTTGGTAGCATGTACCTTCCATGTATCCCTTCCCCTCTTGAGAAAGATGATTTCTCCAGCTGCAAGCAGCTGTCACATAGCTTGAGATTTGGGTAGACATCTTTAGTTTAGAGTTGACAATGCCATGAAGCTATGATTTTTTTTTCTACAGTTTTCCAACAAGAACCTTTCTTGTGAAAAGCCCGAGGAATGAATGATGTAATATGTCAGAGTCAAGGGAATCAGTGGCAGGATTCTCATGATTTTTTTATTTCTGACCCAGGAACCTTGATAGAATTACAAACTCCTGAGTTCTGTCTTGTGTCTGCTGAGTCCATCTATTTAAAGTGTTTCTAGTATTTTAATACACACTCAGATTTGAGAACTGGGGACAGACTTTGTCTTCCAGAGGAAGGATGCTGGAGACCTAAATATAAATAGCACTTAAAGAAACCTCAGCAAGATGTGACCTTCCCAGCTCAAATAAATTCCCATCTTGAGTTGTTGCTGCTTGCACTGGGCAGTGGTTCTCAGCACTGGTCATTCCTTAGAAACCAGAAGAGCTTGTTTAAAATACTCCTGCTTCATTGACTGAGTCAGAATGTCTAAAGTTTATCTGGACATCTGAACTTTTCAAAGTTCTATGTGATTCCCAAGTTACCCTGTGTTGAGGGCTCTAGAACATGGCTTAGTAAGAAATACTAATTTTGTTTTGTTGTCATGGGCTATATTTTCTGTCGATAATTATTTTCGTGTTTGTATTAGAGAATTGTGTGTTCACTATAGAAAAAACAACTTCCAAAGTAATGAATAGTTGAAAAGAGAAATATTTAGTTTTCAGCCAACAAGATACTTGTGTATTTTCTTTCAATCATTTTTGTTTTTTAATGTACTTGCTTGAAATTTTATAATCTGCTACTATATTTAATATCTCATTTTCAGAAACTTTTAAACTTTATATATTAAATGATCAGTTGTAATCCACACTGTGGCAGTAGGAATGAATAGCAAATTGCCTCCATGCATTGAGGATGGTACTGGGAAGGGTTCGCACTTCATGATGTTTATAGTGCTCGTGTTTCAGATACGTCATAGATTCCTATTTGGATGTCAGAAGTAGAATATTTACTCCTTCCTCTCTAAATTTCTTCTTCCACAGTCCTCAACCTGCCCTTGTCTTTTTCTTCCCTCAGTGCATATGAAGATGTCTGTATTTTGCCAGTAAGGGGATATAGTTTTATTGCACGGAGTTGAGAAAGGAAAACATAAAGATGTTGCCAGTGTTTTATGGCCACCATTCCACCTGCCAGCTCAGCTGTTGCTGGATTTCTCTTAAGTTGCGTGTCTGTGGTCCCACAGGTTGTGCATAATTCATAGGTACAGAGAGGGGGGGGAGGGGCTTCCATCAAGCCCATTCCTCCATGCTCTGGAAGGGAAAAAAAATTAAAGATAGAAGGCAGCAAAGTAATCTAGTAATTATTGAAAAAAAAAACTTGGGAATATAGAAAAGTTGAAAGGAGGCATAAGGAACACCCATGCTCCAATTTCTCCAGGGTAGCTGCCAGTATCTGTGTGTCTTCTGTTTTTAAAGTGTTTTTTTTTTTTAAAGATTTTACTTATTTATTGTTTTAATGTATATAGGTGGTTTGCTTACATATATATCTATATACTACATGTGTTCAGGATCCACAGAGGCCAGGAGATAGTGTTGGATCCTCTGGAGTTGCAGATGATTGTGAGCTATGGGGTTAGAGACAAATGCTCTTAAGCACTAAGCAATCCTTCCTTTATCTGTGTGTTTTCTTCCAACATTTTAATATCTGTTTGTAATGTATTTGCTTGCAGTTTTACAGCCATATTATTGTATTTCATATATTGTTTCTCCAACACCTCTTAAATTTAAGAAAGTATGTGGGACATTGGTTCCCTATCTGACTTGTAGGACTTCATGATGGTACAAGAGCTGTACACAGTCAGTAGCCATACTTTTACATTTGGAATATTTCTTTTCTTGAGCTTCCAAGATGCAGTGTGGTCTTCTCTGGTGATTCCAGGTAGTATCTATGAGCTGTAGCAGCCTGGAAGCTGTGGTCATAGTGGAAACATCTGACATTCTATTGTGCTGTGTTGCCAAGCTACAGCGTTCAGCAAGCATTTTGAACATTAGATGCTTCAACATGCCATGGGCTGCTCAGGATGCCATGCCACTATAGGTTAAAGAATAGCTATAAAATAACATTCTAGTGTACTTTGTGGCCACTCAGAAATGCCTCAGTCAAATCATGTGTCACCCTTTCTTCCTCTACTTTCAGTGAAGCATTAATTTTTGTCCTATAGCAAAACACACACACACGATGTGTATTATGTCTGTGAACATGTCTCTATATATGAATATATTCTCAGTAGCATATATGTATATATTATATTTATTATAATATATATTTGACCTTGTGGCTTAGCAGCTTGTTTGAACATAACCATACTGCCATTGTAGAGCAAGATGGAGCTGTGATAGTCTTCTGTGTTGCTGTCATGGATGCGTCAGGTAATTCTGCCCATCTTCTTGCAGGGCATTATGGGAAGGATGCTTACCGAAGTGGAGGACCAGATCTCCATAACTTCATCTCATCTGGATTTGTCACATTAGGAAGAGGACACACGAAGGGTACAGTGGAAACCATTTTTTACTAAAATACAGAGGTGGCCTAGGGAACCCCAATCTGAAGTGTGAAGATGGTGTGGAGTCCCAAGGCTTACTCAGGATCAGGAATAAATGGGGTGGTTCCATAGCAGCATGTCCTGGGCACGGAGATGACCAGGTGGTCACATTTATGACTTTAGAAGGTAACAGACCTCCAAGAGACATCCATCCCACTCTGTATATGATGGGGACACAAACACTGGTGGCTCCCCATGGGAAGGGACCACGGGTAGCATGGTGGAAAACACTACCAATGGATGCAGTACTTGTAAAGTGTGTGCTTGTCTCTGGGCTGTTACTCCCATCCTTCTCAAAAGCCCTATCTTATACCCAATGTCAATGTTCTGTACTGTGAGTTTCTAAGCCAGTGTATGCGGACAGTTCTGGCATCCTTGGTGTGTCTCTATAAACCTCTGCGATGTGGACACAAACGTAGAGGTTATTCAGACCTTCAAGCGGCAAGATGAAAGCTAAGCTAGTGTTTCTGCCAAGCTGCTTTATGACCTAGCTGACAGCTTGCAGAGCATCTGCGCAGGGGTATGGAATCCTCCCCGATTCTGTCTTTTGTCTAAATAGTCCTACTAGTGTTGTGAGCATATTCTGTCATTGGATCCCTGACTCCTCTGATTACCTCCCCAACACCTGTGTGCTGTTACAGACTAAATGTGAACCCCTTTGTTGGGATGTTTCATTTCTGTCTTTCTCTGAAATATGTGTCTGTTTCAAGTATGAGTGAACAAGGACTTTGCATTATTTTCTGACGTTCAATGCCCCTCCTTTTTAAATTCCCTGCAATGTGTGTTTATCCTATAGAGAAAAAGATAACTGTCTCTGTGTATGTATTTCCTGTTGTCTATTTGTGTCTAAATAAAGTTTATTGAGGATACAGGTGGCATTTTTGGCTATTAAGAGTTGCAGAATCAAAATGAAACCAGCTGCCACAGAAGGGGGGGTGGCCTACACAGTTAAACACAGCAAAGAACAATTGCAGAGACACACTTGTATCCATTCAAACCTGGAGTTACCAACCCCTACATATCAACTTAGTGGTAATTACCTACTTCCATAAAACCAAAGGCTTTAAACTCAACACTTTATGGTAAAATAAGCATTTATTACGGAGCATGGTTTCTGTGGATTGGGAATTTCGGGGCTCCTAAATTAGGAGAATCTCTTGTGAGTTTTAGTTACCATGTTAGGCAGGGCTGGACCATCTAAAGTATTGACAAGCATTGGCAGCTATAATTTCAAGGTGTCAGACTTCCATGGCACTATATTGGCAGGAGGTCTCCATATTTCCCTAAAACACTGTTCTGTGGTCTACTTAAGTGATTTCATGATGTGTAGGTTGGGTATTCCCAGAGTGTTTGATTCACAGAAGAAAAAGACACAAGCCTCAGAAATTTTTTTGACCAAATGTATTGGTTATATACACCATTATTTTCATAACATCTTATAAGATATTACATATTAGTTCTCTTCAGGATAAGAGGTGACTATCCAGAATTATCAGGAGGTCAAAACATTTGGGAACCATTTTGAAAGCTGACTTTCTATTACATATACCTCAAGGAATGGAGTTATAAATCTGTTTTTTAGACATAACTCAACAACTTATGAAGACTTCTCAACTGTGTAGTTTCCCACCCTTACCCCAACCCTTTGAAGGTGGTTCAAGCCATAACACCAAGTAGTGAACTCTTCATATTCAAAAGGAGGTAAATGGGAGGTCAAACACAATGCACTCTTACGTTGTCTTTGTACTGGGGAAGCAAAGTCAGGTCTTGACAGTAAGAAAAAGGAGTGCAGAAGAGTCTGGAGAGTACTGTGGGAGGGAGCTGCTCCTGCCAAGGATGGATGCTGAGGTAAGGCGAACAAAGACTTGCACCCCAGTCATGGGAAGGCTTCAAGTAGAAGCTTGCTTATGCATTAGAAACAGGAAAGAAGTGTGTTTGTTCCAGGGCAGAAAAGCAACAAGGCTGTCAAAGGTGTTGGGTTTGTCCCATGGTTCTCCGGGAGATGGAGACTTGGTGAGAATGTCAGAACCTTTGCCTAGTATAGATCTTTCCAGATCTCACAGGACATTCTTGAGTAGATTATTTTCTCTAAGTGATACTTGCTGGAAAAGAGGTTGGTTACGACCCATCTTGATGTCCAGCAAGACACATGTTTAGGTCTGAAGCAGGAAACAAAAGAAGGAAGCAAATACTAAGAGAAGTAATGGGATTTTTCAGCTGGGAAAACCATAGCCCTGATGCTAAGTTAGTAATCTCAACAACAAAGGAAGTGGCAATGTGTCTTCCTGGCAGTTTAAGCCTTGGATCTGAGCAAAAGCCATGACAGGGCTGTGGAAATTCTAGAGATTTCACACATAATACCTGATTTATCTCTGACTCAATGAGAAGGGGATAAAGCCAGGATCCATCTTTAAAAGTACTAAAATACATAGATTTGAGCCAATGATGATCTGTGCAGATGACATAACAGGAATAAGAGTGAATGAGACTAGATGGCCTATGAAATGGAAAGGGAGTGTTATAGTACAGGAGGGACATTTGGGAAAGGACCATAGACAGCCTGATGGGAAACACTGCCATGATTCCAGCATTTGCTGTATCTGTTTGGGGAAGGAGGAAAATATAAACATGAGGTTTCCTATCCATATCTACCCACAGCTTTGGGTGGTGACCAGGGATGAGGAAATATTGTGATGGAGGAAGAAGAGAAGTTAAAGCTGGCTTTCAGATACCCCCTTCCACACATCACCTGGGCACCACATCAACTGGGCACACTCCTTTTAGCACTCTTTTCTGGGTCTGAGCTCACTGTTGTCTTCTTGAAGCCCTTTTCCAGGCCCACCTCCAGACTGACCTACACCACTCTGCGGCCACATTGACCTGTTCTACCTGTGCATTGGTCTAATGCTGTGGTGGTTTTGTTTTCTCTAAGGGTTGAAATCAGGGATTCTTGCCTAAAAATAAGAGGTGTGCATGCACAGGCCTCCATGGAAACATAGACTGCCATTCGCTCATTAGATTTGAGCATGAATCTTCAGATCACCAATAGATTGTGGTAAGAAGACTCCTGAGCCATTTGACTAAAAGAATCCAGCTTAGATGCTTTCGCAATCTCAGAAGCCAGGGGAGTGAGTGGGTTGAACTATGCTAAGGTATTTGAAGGCTGGACTCCAGATAAAGCACAAAGCTCAGAAGGCGTCCCAGTCTCCATGGCAACAGTGATTCAGGATGAACAGCAAGAAGGCTCAACCAGCTTGTCTGAAAATGGCCTGTATGAAGCTGATACTACCTAGGACCATTCTGTCATGTACCTTTCTATGAAGGATAGGTGTATGGACCTATGGGAAGAGGGGGGAGGGAACTCTTGTATTCACAACCCAAGGCACCCTGACTCTAAGTCAATACTTGTTGACTGAACTGTATACATGGAGCAACATCCCTGTCGAGTACATTCTTATTCACCATTGAGTAATGACTGAATATACCAAGAATCAGCTATTGGTTTGAAGTGTCCAGATTTATTCAAGGGTATTTCACATGATCCTTTATAACACACAGGATTCTCCCTAAGTCCTATGGTTAGGAAAGTCCATGCAATCCATATGGTGCTATTATACTGGAGTCAATCTCATATGATGTCTAATTTATAAAACTGATGTATTACATCCAAGGATGGACCTGAACTAATGGAGAATGCCACCTTCAAATGAATTCATCTTTTGACATACCTGCCTTTCAAATAAACCCCAACGATATCAGACACATAAAACTCACCACAATACCTTTGAGAGTCTCCATTGGGTCCTTCTGTTTGCAAGCTCTTCCATTTTTCTCAGCAGTACTTGTTACACAGAACTCTCCATGTGATCTAAGTCTGTTGAACAAGAATCCCCGGTACCCTCTAGGAAGCTGAAAGGATCCTGCCACTCCATCAGCTCCAGAACTCTGTCCCTACCTAGAGTGTACAGTAGCAATACAACCATGGCAGGTAATACGAAGATCACAATGTCCTACTTGCATTTCCTGAGCCACCCACAATCCACCTGTGAGCTAGCACAAATCTGTCTGTCTTCATGGCACCTAAGTGAGGAAACAGGTTACTTTCTATTGAGGAAGTCAGGCTAAAAGCTGGCCAAGTAAATGGGTATCATTCTTTTTTGGCTCAAGTCATTCTGAGAAAGGATTGGGTTGAAATGGCACACTGCCTGATACCTTTGTGGGACATCTAATGTGAATTCTGTTGCTCACTGCCTTTATTAATGGTGTTGTGGAAACTTAATATAGATTCAGAACCCTGGAACACACATTTCCCTGGGTAGTGCTTACTTATAGACCTGCCATCATTGGCCAATGTAGCTAACTATCTCAGGCTTATATTCTGCTGGAAAGAAGAGGTAATAGAGGATGAAGGTTAAGCATCATCAGGGTGTACTGCAAGGCTCCCTGATTTAGGAAGTGCCAGATATTCCCTCTAAATACAAGTGTCTTCTTTAAAATCAGAAAAACTTGGGTACCACTAGATTCCCCCATGATCTCCAGTAGTAGGACATGAGAGAAGGCTGTGGCAACTTTGGAGTGATGCGTTCATTTCTTATTCTATAGTATCTACCGTTCTAACTGCTTCCAATGCAGTACTGTCTTCAAAGCCTTTTTGGAAGAAATGAGACCGTCAAGTTCTGAAGGCTGACCTGCCCAGCCAGTCAGGCAGCTAGCCATTCATTTTCTTATTAGGACTATGTTTATGATTTCATTTTACATGAGCCTTGGCTTCAAGAGTATGTTTGTGGTCAGTGTCCTATCTGCCTAGCACTGACCTTGATGCTAACTGCTCATCTAAGCTGGAAATATCCCCTGCCCGTAAGCCACACTCTTGGCATTTACCTCCCTTGTGCTCTGCCATGTCACAACAGTCAAGTTATAGGACTACATCAAGTCACTGGGGTCCGTGATCAGAGGAGGATGGCCTTTCTATACTGTATCAGAAGTATATGCTATGCTGAAGCATGGCTTCTATTCAAGCTAGTAGCATGGAAGAATAATTAAATTCTAGGCATTTTAACTAGAGTTGTAGCCTCAAGGTCAGCCATACTTCCCTCTAAATACTGTTGGAAACATTCTTATTCATCATCATTAGGTGATCACAAATTTAAAAAATGACTGAAAGAAGGCTGTCATTAAAAGAACCTGCTCATCCCTGTCTCCACTACCTCCTGTGTGACCTGGACCCCAGTGGCATCTATTGGAAAGATAGTATCATAATGCTACCTATTTCTCAGGGGTGATATTCAGACAGAAGAAGAAACACATATACTATCACACAAAGTCAAGGAAGGCCAGAACTTCTTATTGTTCCTCTTTTGGGTGCTGTAGAGCAACACAAGTGAATTTAGTAGGGTGTTGCTGGAGTAAGAAATACAGGTTCTCCTACCCCACAACAAACTGACATGGAAACATCATTTTAAGAAGATTGCAGATCATTCACATACACACAAAAATTTGAGGAACACTAATTCAAAGCAATTTCCCTTTTAAATTCCTGGATAAATGTTCCTGAGGGATCTGAATGTCACTTCCATTTCTGCGATTTGTTTGTCATACCAAGCATATCAGAAGCCAGCTTCCCTAGCTGGTAAGGAAGACAATGGAAAAAAGAGGGATACTTGATGTCTGAGGAGTGTTACAAAGATGTTTCTTAGAATTATAATGTCTTATCTATCGAAAAATGGAAACTGAGGCATAAATATTTTTCTATTTCATCCATATTCATATGTAAGTTGAATGAGATGAGCCAAACATGATCAGCATTTGAGAAATAGTACATGATAATCCTTAGAAAGTAAATGGAAAGTTCTATGCAGGTGAGTCCCCAAAGAAGAATGGAGAGGTCAAAGGGTGGAAACATGGTTATTGTCTGAGATGTCCCAAGTGGTCACTTGTTGGACAGTGGGTCTGAGCCAATCTCTGTAGGTCAGGAAAGAGGAGATATCTAAGAAATGGATGGAGAATACATCTCTGGTACATCCATACAGAGGTATGGATGTAGAAATGACCATGTAATGGGAGTGCAGGACACTGTAGGGTCATACAGAAATAAATGGCCAGGACATGGGACACCTGCAAAGATCACATAGGAATTGGAGCTAGAAAGCTAAGTTGGAGGCAATGTCCCAAAGCATCCCAGGAACAAAGTATAGGTTGAATTAAAGCTCTACTGGAAGCTAGGAAGAATAGAGATGAACGAGGGATAAGGAAGGGCTTTGAGTGTATGTCAAAACATGGTTGTATGGGGCAAGGACACTCTCATGGCAAAGTGACTAAGCAACAGTATAGCACTGCCCTCTTTAATGAACTGAAGGAAAGGAATTTGAATGTTTTTAATAATAAAGATAAATACAATGGTACCAATAGGATTGATACCAATAGGTCATGATGTGATCATATATATCAGCACATCTTATAGTACTCTACCAATATATCTAATTTTTGTATTTTATGTATCAGTTAAGAACCATATGTAATTTAAAATATTCTAGATAGCACTGCCCACACCCCCTCTTCCTTTCTACTTTTGAAACAAAATTATAAAGCAAAGCAAGCACTCATTAAATAGGCTTCTATTATCAGCCCCTATTGACCTCTCCCTGGACAGAGATGGAGACAGAAGTGACATGCAACCCCCTAGGCCTCTGTTTCTTCCTGGAGAGTGTCCTTTCTAGCCTGAAAACATCCTGCAGCAACCTGGACAGCAGAACTCAAAGGAGCTGAAAGAGCTCACGGATTGTTGTCTGTGGAGATTCAGCTCTGGCCTCTACTAAATATTTTCCTTATGCAAACCTCAATTTTCTCCAAATAATCAAAGAACCATGAGAATCTTTCTTTTTTGATATTCTGGGGTCATTTCGATGAGGCATCTACTGAACATAAAGCGGTTGCCTCGGATGAAACAGAGTTTTACCTCAGAGGTGGCCTGAGAGTTAGAACATCCTATGCACTCTCAGTGTGGCCTGTTAACCAGCTCTGCAGAGCAGTAATAAGAAGGGCTTATCTCTGTAAGCACAGTAATGGAGAAAGTTGGTCCCCCAGGGGTTAACAGCAGAAGTTCATACCTCAGTCCTTAAGGTCTTTTGCCAACTGTTCCTAACTGTGCAGTCTGGTCTCACAGGGCCCTTAGCTTATGAAGTATTCAGTCCTGGATTGGATAAATGTCAGTGCTTGTGCTTCCCAGTGAATCATTTGTTCTCATGCCCTGGGGAAGTATTTCTGGGGGAGCATAATGGTTTTCTGGTTTTTCACTAAGAGCAATTGAACACAGATGCCTGGAATCCATTCAGTGTTAACATGCAGGGAGGGGCCATGGCACAGGAGCCAGCTATGCACAAACTGGGGGTGGAGAGAGGATGCTACAGAGCATGGCGCTGCTGATGAAGACAAGGGTCTCAGAGTGAGGAAAGAATAGGGCGGCAAATGGGAGCCTCTGGGCCAGGAAAGGCTGGAGCTTTAGACAGTCAGGCTCCCAGAAGAAATACTTAGAGCTATGGAACATGGGATCTTTGGCAGCCTTATACAGGACCAGATGATGGCAACTGGTCATAGGAGAAGCCTCTCCTGTCTACTCTGTAAGTTCACTAGTTCTAAGAGGCTTTAATGTTTACTGCTCACCCCAATCCTGTTGTTTGAACATTTTCTCTAGAAAGGATGCTTCATCCTCATCTTCAGGAGACCCCATTAAGAGACTCTTTCATCAAGAGATTGAGAAAGATGAAGGCTGGATCTATGCAATGGTTCTTTGGCTCCTGGGTGTCGCCATCCCACAAGCAACTTGATAACTCAGCTGAATACTGCTCATGATCCTTGTCATCATTGTCTCTTTAGGGCCAGCTCTAAGTTGTCTCCATTCTGTTCCCTCTTTTGCACCTTAGGCACATTTGCTGCCTCTTCGGCATCATTAAAATCTACACTTCTCTTGCTTTCTGTCCAGATAACTTTCAGAAGCTTCTTAAATGAAAAAAAATGCACCCCACACATATTTTATGCTGTTCTATGCAACCCAAATGATCTTACTATATCCTGACTTCATGTGATTTAACACATCTCACCTACTTAGTCTGAAGCTCATATCTGTTGTGACTATTTATTTTACAGACCCTCAAAGGTTGTCTATCGGAAACTTGGAACAGCGTTTATCCATCATAAAAATGCTGACTGAGTTAAAGTCTCTTAAATGTCAGTATGTTTGTTCCTCCTCTCCCTCTCTTTCCATATGCATTTCTTAGTATGACACAAGAGAAACAACTCTCACCTTGCTGCTCAGTGTTCCTTCTTGGTAACCACACTCTGGCCAACACTGACTTCCTCGATGGGCATCTTCCCTGTAGCCTTTATGTAGACTATTCCTCGTGTCTGCAATGGACTTAGTGGACCTATAGATCACGGCTCAGAACTCTACTTAAATGTCCTTTTCTTAATCTTTTTTCACTTGTCTTAATTCGTTCTGCATTGCTAGATATAATACCACAGGGTGAGTAATTTTTGAACGAATTACTTATTCATTCACATTCTAGTGGATAGGAAGTTCAAAATGGAAAAAGGCCATTGCCAAGAGCATTCTTGTACTAAAGACACCATGCCACAATGACATTAATCCCCTCTTGAGTGCAGAACCTATAAATCTGCACATATAAATTTAATTCAGTATCTCTCCATCCACAATGCCTGCTTAATAACCCATCCTCTTTGGCGTTATTAAGGGGATTGCTCAGTGGTTAAGAACATTTGCTGTTCTTGTAGAGAACCTGGGTTTGATTTCTGGAACTTATATGGTGATTCACAGCCATCCTTAACTCCATTTTCCAAGGAATCTAACATCTTCTTCTGGCCTCAATATTTACCAGGCACAGGTGCTGTGCACATACCATACATGGTTGCAGACAGACTCTCATTAATTATTTTAAAAACAAACAAAACAACCCATCTATTTATTGTCTCTGTAGCCAGTGGTAGGTTTCTTTTAAACATGATATTTCAGACCAATTTCTAACTTACATGAAACTTATAATAAAAATAGTTCAAGGGATTTCTATATTCTCTTCCAATTTCCAAATCTCAACATGTGGTCACATCTGCTTTATCATAACTTATTTTTCTGTCTCTATCTCCTTATATATGAGTAAACATGCAAACATATACATAGATGCATTACATATGTTTTTCTACATTTATACAAAATCTCTCTGCATTATCAAATATAAATTGCAGCTATATTGGCCACTTAGCCTTAACTATTCAAGTGAATATTCCATAAAATTAATTATTTCTTTTATAACCACAGCGTAATTGTCGAATCAGAAAATTGACACTAGTAGAAAACCTGTATCTAACTACAGTTTAGATCCAGATACGTCACTAACGGAAATTTCGGATTTCTTTTTCCTGAACTATGCTCACAAGTTATTAGGTGTATGTCTAAATAGCTGACTGTGTTTGTAAATTGGGTTCCTGCACTATTACACTCTATGACTGATTGTGTGGATGAAGATTATTGATTCTGTTCATTGCCCACCCTGCCTCCTCGGGGACTTCTTTTATTGTTGGAACTACTTTTATTTTTGACACTGTAGGTAGTGTATCATATCATATGCACACAGAGGCAACTTTTCTGTATCTAATTGATCTTGCCTGTCTGCTGGTATAAGCTTAATGCCACCAACACAGTGTTGGATAGTAGCCGTGTAGAGGGGCAGCTTTTCTTTGTTTCTGAACAGTTGGAATGCCCATAGACTGTTCCTAAATCATTTTCCTTAAGAATAAGAGAATTAGGGAGAAAGAGTGCATCTCTACAGAGACAGGCGAGTAATAAGTAAATATGTTGGTGTAGAGAAACCCAACAAGGTGTTCCTTCGCTCATATTTTATGCGGACTTATAAAAGTATTATGCCAAAATGGACATTGACTTCTTTTTGAAAGCTTTGTCAGCATCTTTGGAGTTAAAAATCCTTTCTCCTTTCGCTCTATCAACATCCAGCAGTGGGTTTCCTAACACTGATTCCACCTTGCATTTCTGGAAGGAATTCTATTTGCTCACACTGCACTGTTGACTTACAGTTGTGTTTGTTGATATATCTCACTCGGTGTTCTGCATCATTATCAGTGACATAATGTGTAGTTTGCCTTATAAATTTTGCCTTGTTTAAGTTAAATATTCTATTTATTTTACTAAAAGAATTAAGACTCACTTTCAATTTCAGCATTCTGGGACCACATGTACACTTTGAGACTACCTCTCCAAAGACTGAAAATCATTAGTCTGTGAATCCATCAGGAAACAGCATTTTGTTAATAATTCTAATGGTAATAATTTTAAGAATAATAGCTTCTTGATAATTGTCATATAATATGTGAATTTTCTCTATAATGTACTGTTAACATTAGGTGTTTAGGATTGCACAGAACTTGAGGTTCCCTGCTTCCCAAGTGTTTCCTTCCACGTTTTGTTGTATCATTTCTGCTTTGTCGCATACATGTACATATAGTAGCTGTTCACTCTCCTGCCCTTTGTTTTCTTCCATTTTAGTCATCTATATATGTACATATATATGACTTTATATACTTGCACACTTATATAGTATACATTCAGTGCCATTATTTTTCATCTGCAGTTTGCCATAAGTTTAATCTTGCCTGCTGGTTGTATACAATTCATCTTCCAGCACATTGCTTAAGGAGGGCTTATGGGTACATGTAGGACAAAGTCTTTGCTCTGTTTTAGTCTAGCCATGAAGTCTATATCTACTCATCGTCTACTTAGTTTTGACAATCACATAAAGGCTTACATTAATTATTGTTTGGCCTATGGATCAGGTTTATTGCTAGCTAGCTCTCATATTTGAACTCGACTTACTTTTTATTAGTTTCTGTTTTGCCACGTGGCTTATCTGGACTCTATTATATTTTGTTTTTTGGGTGGCTAGATGGAGTCTTTCCCTGACTCCACCCTCTTTTTCCTTTATCTATGCTTGGGTAAGACCTCAAAGGTAGGCAGCTGCAGGCAAGTCCAGATAATCAAGGCTAAACCAAGCCAAAAATTTTACACAACAGTTACATAATTTCCTACCTTCTTGTATCTTAACCTCTTGCTCTATAGTCTTGCCATGTGAAAGAAAGTTGCTCTAATAATAGTTGTTCCAGGTTCATACTTCTGATTTTTGTAAATATTGCTCCTTGACATTGCATTGCTTTGTATATATTTTTAAAAGTCTTAACAGCTTATGTCTTCTTATGTCTTCTGCTCTTGTAAGTTATTTGGACTTTTGCTTTATGCCTTGAATTTATATTTGGGTCTGGGGAACTCGGTTTATGTGATGTGGGTTGTTGTTTTGTTTTTAAGCCTGTTAGCTTTACTAAGACATTTGCATGTCATCCTTCCTAGGCCAGATATCCAAAATCCCTTTCTGAGACCTGACCATTTTTTGGGAAAACCATTAATTAAGCCTTTTAGCAGTGTAGGCCCATTGGGCATGGGAAAGAGAACACTACTTGCATTTTCTGCCTCTCCTCAAACAGGGTCCTTTGCACTGACTCTACTCCTCCCCTCAAGATCAACTGTCTTAAATGAAGGTTCATTGAAAGTCCCCTTTAGCTTCCCAGGCTGAAATCATGACATCACTTTTCACGATTCTATTGATTCATATTTCTTACCTCATTCTTGCTGCATGTATTCCCCTTCAAGATATCCTTGGGCTCTTTTATATTTGTCTTTTCCCTCAACATAAGCATGCAGCAACTTCTTTATAATTTAATTTAATCTGCCTGCCTGGAATTGCAATCTACCCTCACCCTTCTCACCCCTTCCCCAATGTTTATTGTTAATGGATCTTCCTTCAGTACCATTTTCTGTAAGGTCTTACTTCTGTTTGGAATCCTAGCTGGGCTCCAAGTCCCTGACCTGAGCTGTCAGCTTCTTCAGCCTTCCAGTCTTTCTGATTGTGTTTATTTTGGGTGCAAGCCTTCCTTGGGTACCATGTCATGTATTGACTGCACATATTCTTTCCACATTTATAAAAACCAGAAATTTTTTTCCCTATATTTTCGATTACTTTTAATCCTCTACTTATTTTATTGCTCTGGAAAAGTCTTGGCTTTAGTTTTTTTCTCCATACATTTTAACCCCTGAAGGGTTTCCCACATCTGGGGCCTACAGCAATTGTTCTGCTGGCACACCTGTCTTTAAAGTGTTTGTTGTCTTATAATTTAATTAATGGTTTGCGTGTGTGTATACATCATGTATTTTGGTAGGATTATGAGCCCTTTAATTAAACCAGACTTAGGACAATAGTATTGAATCAAAACAACAACAACAAAATAGATCTTATCTTGGACCTCTATGTCTAACACTTGATTCCAAGGCCTGACACTTGCCTTGTCTCAGTTGGGTAAATGTTTTAACTCTGTAAGTGGTTTTCAGTATATTTAGTAGAAAGTTCAGAATAAATCACCTTGGACTGGAGTTTATGTGGCGATTTTCTTTAGTCATCAAAAAGCTTATGGTGAGAGCTAGCAATAGATATCTTTAAGAGTTTGAGAGCCCCCATTCCTTTGCTGAATCAGTTGTTCACTTATGAGGTTTCTCTCCTTTTTTATTCTAGTCTATTCTCTGTGCTGGTAAATATGCACAGATCTTGCCATCAGAACTCTTGTATTCTTTGTTCTCTAAGGTTACACCTCTTTCCCCACTTCTTGGTAGGTGTTCTAAACCATAAGCCTTAGGCTCTTTGTATTAAGTCACTTTATCCTCTTAAAATGCCTGTTTCCTTAGCTGATCTACCTGGGGAAGAGCAGCATAGAAAATGCTTCTTCAGATGTGTGTGATGTCCATCTCAATGTCATTGACTGAAGCATATCGTATGGATCTTCCATGCACTTTAAGCAAGCAAAGAAATGTACCTACCTATGGATTGGTAGAGAGAGAAGAGGAAGAGACAGCATGGCCACTCAATGCTTTAGGGTGTTTCAATTTCAAGAGGTCACCGGGGCTTCCAACTGTGAGGGACAGTCCACGCTGAGCAAGGCAGCAAGCAATGTTGTTGACCAGAAGGCTACAGGTGTGGCTTCTCATTTCAGGCTATAGATACAGTTAGAGGAGTCTCCAAGACCACAGGAGAAGCTGTGTTGAATGACACACTCCATTAGTGAGACTCACTCTTGTGAGCCCAGCTCACTAGAATAATGTAATGTGGTGGGCAACAGTTGCTTCCAAGGCTTCCTAAGACTTGTTGGTTAGAAGTGAAAAAGCCATCAAGGGACATACTGAAGTCTGAGCAGGACTTTGCACATATATCATTCCTTAGTGTTAGAGTCAGTAAGAGCCAGTGTACCTCAAAATGTGTTTTATAATTTTATTATTGTTGGTTCCTTTTTTTCTGGGTTTTGAAATTGTCATATGCAGAGTGCAATAAGATTGTTGCCTTTATTATTGATAAGATGGATTTGTGAGACAAAAATTAAAGGCTCAATGAACTATCTACACAGGGCCTAGAAACTCTCCAGTTGACTGTGACTGGCCTGATTGTCAAGGCTGCTGCATGGGTGGAAGTGGGTATGGGTAGGAGTAGGTAGGTGGGAATGAGTATGGAGTGACTGAGACAGGTGCTCATGCTCAGCCAGCCTCTTCTTCATTTTGATTAATTGGTTTTTCCTTTGTTTTATGGAACTTGACAGTGGTGGTTGTGGCTTTTTGTGGTTGACTACCCCCAGAGTATCTAATTACAGAGGAGATTTTTAAAAGCAACAACAAAAATGTTTTCTGAATATGTTCTCAATCTACTCCCTTCCTCAGTAATTGGAAGCAGATAAAATGAAGAGTTGGATGGTATTCCCAGATGTCTCCTGTCAATCAGCCTGAGTCCCAGGCAGGTCCCCCTGGGGCCACTCGGGAACACAGAGGCTGGAAGCCACAGGGGATGGAAAGCAGAGGAGGGTTACCTTACATCTCATCTCCCAGACCCTACCTCAGGCACAGAGAGCTTCCCCAACTGAACATTTCCACCTCTGAACACAGGGACTAAGGTACTACCCAAGAGCCACATAGAAAACTATATACTTAAAGAGGTAGTTTTTCTACCAACAGCAATAAAGTAAAATAAAATAAAAATATCATGAAACTAACATCTAGGGAGATGAAAGGCAGACTCAGTAGTAGTACAACAACTAGGTGAGGCTGAAGCTAGCACCATTGCCCTTTCAAATGAAAGGATTTATTGCAAGGGGAATAGCATGTTTTCATGCATTCATTCATTTACTGTATACATTTGACCCCGAAGGAGATCTATTAGTAAGAATCTCCAGGGCAGAGAATGAAAATATGGATGAAGGTGGAGAGAGGAGAGAGATGGTTCTGGGATTCCCATCTATGTATCCCAGCACCAATCTACCCCGGCAACCTCCTAAGGGAATAAAATAGCTTTCTACCTGTGGCTGTGGCTATTGGTATTTCACTGTGTTCTCATTTACCCTCCCACTTTCCAGGACCTGGAATCTTCTGTGAATTGTGGGCCAGATGGGGAAGGTCATCAATGAGATGGATGAATCATGGAAACTCTTGAGCTGGCTAGACATTTTTATAAGCATGGAGGGATGCCCAAGCACATGCCCTCTGCCTCTTTCCTCCGCCCTACCCCCAAACACAAAGATATTTAAACTCTTTTATAGAAGACCACATTGGAGTTTTGAAAGGAAGACTCGTGTCTTGGTGTGCCTCTTATGGCTACAACAAAAATTTTAAGACCAGTTAACTTATTAAGCAAAGAGGTTTATCCTAGTTCACAATTCTGGGAGTTAAGAAGTCCATGTGGTGCTAACATGATGTCATAATGGTTATCACTAGATGAGCTCGAGTAAGTAAGCCAGAAAGAGGAGATGGGGAGAAGAGAGAGAGGTTAGTTTAAAATGGAACCATCTTCTATCATAACAAAATTACCCGTGGTGATCTGTGATGGCAGAACCCACATGACACAGTCATCTCCCCAAAGTCCCACCTTTTAAATGTCAACCTGTGACTCTGAGGTTATGATCCCAACACATGGATTTTGGGGAATATGTTCAGACCCCTCACCTGGACCTCAGCCTCCCCCTCTACTACCTGGGACCATGCATCTTTCTAACAAAACCCTTCTCTGAGTAGATCTTCCTTTAGATGAGGACCACTGCTTTGATCCAGCCACACTAACTGTCCAAGAGCAAAGCAACAGCAATGGGTAGGTAGCCCAGAGGATCATGGAACTCTCAAGTGCTCAGATTACAAGTATGCACCACCACACCAGCTAGGAAAATGGAAAACGATTATTACTGCATATCAAACTCATCAGTACCTTAGAAGATATGCTCTGCAAAGGCCCTACCCAATACTGCCTGGATCAAAATCTGTAGTACAAAGTGGGAATCCATCTGCAATAAGTTTCCTAGGTGATAACGATGAACCACTATGGTCAGTGCCTCTCAAGCGGTCATGTACATCTGGATTACCTGATTCTGGGAGCTGGGGAGGTGATAGCTCAGTGGGTGAAGTACCCAAGTTTGGATACCTGGCACTCAGACAAAAGTCAGGCCTAGTGGCATGTTTACCTTGTAAGCCCAGTACTGAAGCATGGAGACAGTTAGGTCCAGGAGGCTTGCTGGCCAGCCATTCTAGCCGAGGTGGCAATCTCTAAGTTAAATGAGATAACCCAGTTTTAAAAGAAGAACAGAAGAGAAGCAATTGAGGCAGACATCCTAGCGTTGACCTCTGACTTCTGTACATGCTAACTTGGATAAAGCCTCCTGCACATCACACACACACCCACACCACACGCACATGCACACGCACACACTCATAACCAGTCAGATTCTGAACCAAAAAAACATAGAATTTTCATTCTGCCTCTGTATTTGTTGCTGTTCCACAACAAATGTTAGGTAACAAAGGTGTAGAGTTTGAGTCCTCAACCTCATCTGAAGGTAAAGCCATGTAGGGAACCTTGAAAATTCCCTGTTCCCAGGCTGTAACCCTAATCAACTAAGCCACAGTTCAAGAAGTGCAGCTCAAACATGAGTCAGAGAGAAAGCTTCCCAGATGATAACGTTGTGCAGCCCCCCCCCCCAAAAAAAAGAGCCACTAATCAGGGAGCTGTTTTCCACCAGGCTGGATCTAGGACCCAGTCAGTCATTGCTCAACTCCCAGCCCAACCACAGCCCTGCCACCTCCTCTCCAAAGCCTATTTTCCAGGCAGCTGGGCACTGCATATGGTTTATAGAGAGCTAGGCAGTACATATTATTGTCACAGAAGAGCTCAATGAAACCTGTTTCTATAGATAACCAGTAGTGGCATCAGCAGTCTGTACATCTACTCTATTCCCTTTGCACGGAAAATTAATTCTTAGTTATTGGTTATGGTTTCTTAGTTTCTCTCCTCTCCTGGGGCGATCTACACAGTACATTCATACTGCTGCATAGTCTGGGATGCATAGACATGCTGCACACATGAAGTCAATCTCCTCCTCCTCACGTGGTCTCTCTATCTTCTCTACCATTTTCTACTCCTCAGTTCCTCAAGAGCCCCGAGGAAGGAATGCTTTGCTTCACCACCCCTTTAAGTTTCTTTAGGATTATCCCGTATCTCTATGCTTTTTGTCCACAGTGGAACTTGAAATGCTCTCCTCCACATTGCAGTCAGGCTGGCTCCCACTTGCCTTTCAGCTCATCCCCTCTCTCACTTTTATACCTCTGTTTGTGAGCCAGGAGAGAAAATACAACTCCAGGTCACTCCTATGCGTTCTAAGGGAATGCCTCTGATGGTTCTTAATGCAGTGCCGACTAATTTTCTATTTTTGCCTTTCCTGCTGTCTGTGAGCTCCTGGGCCTCAACCACCTCTCAGTCCTCATCATGATGCTTCAGTCTGAGCTCAGCCACTGAATGCTTCAGAAGCTCAAACAGCGTTCACTGAAGTCATCAGTGCCCCCTCTCTTTGCTTCCCTTCTCTGTGGCTTCTGTTAGGTAGTATAAATGTATACAGAAAAGGATTTGTCTTAGCACAGTTCTGACTGGCATTCTTGCTTAAACCAGTCCATACCTACAGAAAGATGACTGGAATTCCCAGTCCTGCCCAAAGCCTGTCAATTAGGCTGTATGTAAACAGTCACTGGTGATTGGTTCTAATCAAAGTCATTAGGATGGTTGTGGAGTGATTCTGCTGCCATATGTAGATAATTATGGTAGACGTCTCAGTGTTGGATGTTAGCCAATTTAAATACCATTAGCATGAGAGATTTACATAGAACTAGAGAAAAAGTACATCACAGCATTTGGCCATAATAGTAATGGCTAGCACTTACCTGGCATGTTCTGTGTTGATTCTTTAAGTACTTTACTTAAGTTGACTCATCTACTCAATACCACACCACAGCACACAGAGGTGGCAACTGTTAGTATGTAATTTGAACAGGTGAGAAAGCCAAGGCTCAGAGGAGTAACTTAGTTAAGGTGACAGCTAGCCAATAGTAGTGTCACTACTGAGACCAAGGAGACCAGCCTGGGTAAGGCTATGACCAACCTCACTTATGTACTAGACTAGAAACTAGGTTTCTCCATAGAAAAACTAACCACACTTCTCAATAGGACTCTTAATATCCCCTTTAACTAATTTATTAATGAAATAGTTCAGGCATTAACAAATAATGAGTCAAATTGTATCTTTGGATATAGGATGACGTTTTCAGCATATTCTATCTTACATTAATGGCAGATATCAAATACTAAAATAACCACTTCCTTTTCAATCATTTTGAAGCATACACACACACACACACACACACACACACACACACACACACACACACACACACACACACACACACACACTACTTCCTTAGGACATAGACATAGGAATTTTCAAGGGACAGCCTGTCTACAAAACTACAAAACTGCAAAAAAAATAATTTGGATTGGGAATACTTTGGCTTCCCTTCTGGCACTTGATTTTCTTTGGAAATGGATGCCAAACAAGACTGAAGCACTGGAACTGGGATGTGGTTGATGGCTTCTGAATCCAAAACATTTCTGCTACGGACTTCACTCTCTGATGCTACTTGATGATTCTAGTCCAAGTCTACCCAGAAATTGAGGCTGCCCTGTGTCCTCTTGGGGTGAGGTTCCAGGCGTTATTGCAGTACAACTGGAGAAAAGGAGCCTGTGTCCCATATTTGGAGATCCTCCTGAGAAAATAGCTATCCTCTGGCAAGTGTCTGCCTTCTGGATACAGTAACTCCATTGGGGAAGCTCACATTTGAAATATTAAAACTCCCTTTCTGTTTGGCTTTTTTTTTTCCATATGTAAAGAACAAGTTTCTAAGAGATAGAAACCAAACATGACAAAATAAACTGTAGAAAATAAAATAATCACTACATTGAGGCTGAACTTGGAAATGAGGAAAAGAGTCCCAAGAGTAGGCACTAGAATCAGAGATCCACTAGTTCTCACATTCAGGAATTCCATAAAGATACTAATGTGGGCCCTTTTTGCTTCAACTCTCTCTGAGTTCATATGTACCTGCCCTATTTAATTCAGATGGCCTCATTCTCCTGATGTCCTCCATTACCTCTGGTTCTTTCTGCTTCCTCTCCTGTCCATTTCCCTGAGCTCTGAGGGTAGACATCCCATTTACTCTCTCTCTCTCTCTCTCTCTCTCTCTCTCTCTCTCTCTCTCTCTCTCTCTCTCTCTCTCTCTCTCTCTCTCTATGTTATGACTGGCTGTGTGTCTCTATATTTGTTCCTATCTGCTGCCAGAGGAAGCTTCTCTGATCACTGAATAAGACCCTGATCTATGAGCATAGAAGAATAGCAATAGGAATCATTTTATTGATACCGTTTTTTAGACTAGAATTTTACCTTAGGTCTTTGGACTAATTGGTTTCTGGTTCTTGGTTACCCTAACAATATCAAGTATGGGTTTCATCTCATTGAGTGGTCCTTAAGTCAAATCAGACACTAGTTGGCTACTCTCACATGCTCCATCTCACTGATGCTCTAGCATTTTTTGAAGGTATATCAGATCGTACGTTAAAAGATTTGTGGCTGGGTTGGTGTTTATGTTTCACTTTTGGTAGCCTGCAGAGTACCTTCCCACACCAAAGACACTAGAACAGAGGACATAGGGGTGAAGGTTCCATATAGGCACTAGCCTGACTTTTCTATGTTTAGTGGGTTGCGTGGGTGGTGTTCTCAGCAATGGGACCCCATTATCAGTTTGCAGAGAGTAACCCATTATCTCAGCAACCGTCTGGGTTGTTTGGGAGATTTCCACAGGACCCCCTTAGCCACAATGAAATTGCAACCTAATCCCAGTACTGAAAGCCTCATTTGATGACAAGAGATAGCCAGTTGACATTCTGTATCCTCCATTATTAGAAGACTTCATCAAGATCACTTTAGAATATTTTAGAAAGTTTCCACTTGAACTAGGGTTTCGTATCATTTCTCAAATGCCCCTCTGTTCCAGCTGTGTCTCCTTGCATCCTGTCCCTCTACCCTATCTCTCACCCCCTTCCCCACCTGATCCTTCTACTCCTGTCCCCACTCACATTTAGTCTATTTCTCCTTCCTAGGAAGATCCATTTGCCTACCCCTTGATCCTTCCTCTGTCTAACATCTCTGTATCTATGAGTTATAGCCTCATTATCATTAATAGCTAATATCCACTTACAAGTGGATACATATCATATTTCTCTCTGTGTGTCTGGGTTACCTCACTCAGGATGATTTTTTTTTCTAGTTCTATCCATTTGCTTGCAAATTTTATGATGTCATTGTTTTAGATCTGAGTAATACTTCATTGTGTAAAAGTGCTACATTTTCTTTATCTGTTCTTCGAGGGTGTTTACAGTTTCTGGCTATGATGAATAAAGCCACAATGAACATGGTTGAGCAAGTGCCCTTGTGATAGGATGGAGCATCCTTTGGGTATATGACCAACAATGGTGTAGCTGCATCTTGAGGTAGATTGATTCCCAACTTCCTACAGAACTTCCATATTGATTTCCAAAGTAGCTGTACAAATTGCTCCCCTTGCTCTACATTCTCTCCATCATGAGCAGTCTCTTGTATTTTCGGTATTAGCCATTCTGACAGGTAAGATGGAATCTTAAGGTTATTTTGACTTGCATCTCCCCAATGGCTAAGGATATTGAACCTTTCTTTAAGTATTTCTCAGCCATTTGAGATTCTTCTATTGAGAATTCTGTTTAGATCTCTACATCATCTTTAATTTGATCATTTGATGTGTGGTATATAGTTTCTTGAGATTTTTATATATATTGAATATTAGTCCTATATCAGTTGTGTAAACAGTAAAAATATTTTCCTCTTATGTAGGCTGCCATTTTGTGTAAATGATGGTGTCCTTTGCTTTAGAAAAGCTTTTTAGTTTTATGAGGTCCCTTTTATAAATCGTTGATCATAGTTCCTAAGCTAGCAGTGTTCTGTTCAGAAAGTATTTTTTTTCTATGCCAATGAATTCAAGGCTACTGCCCACTATCTCTTCTATCAGCTTCAGTGTATCTGGTTATATGTTTACTTGAGTTTTATGCAGGGTGATAGTATGGATCTATTTGCAGTCTTCTACATTCAGACCTCAGTTTTATCAACATCATTTGTTGGAGTTTCTGAGGGGGGGGTTCCAGTGCGTATTTCTGGCTTCCTTATTAAACATCAGGTGTCTCTAGATCATCTCTTTGACTTCTGGAAAATCATTTCTGCATGAGAAGATGACGATCATCAAGAAGATGTACAGCCAATGACCAACCTCCAGTGGCTGGCAGGGCCCCAGCCAAAGATGGACAGCCAATGACCATCCTCCAGTGGCTGGCAGGGCCCCAGCCAAAGATGGACAGCCAATGACCAACCTCCAGTGGCTGGCAGGGCCCCAGCCAAAGATGGACAGCCAATGACCATCCTCCAGTGGCTGGCAGGGCCCCAGCCAAAGATGGACAGCCAATGACCAACCTCCAGTGGCTGGCAGGGCCCCAGCCAAAGATGGACAGCCAATGACCAACCTCCAGTGGCTGGCAGGGCCCCAGCCAAAGATGGACAGCCAATGACCAACCTCCAGTGGCTGGCAGGGCCCCAGCCAAAGATGGACAGCCAATGACCATCCTCCAGTGGCTGGCAGGGCCCCAGCCAAAGATGGACAGCCAATGACCAACCTCCAGTGGCTGGCAGGGCCCCAGCCAAAGATGGACAGCCAATGACCAACCTCCAGTGGCTGGCAGGGCCCCAGCCAAAGATGGACAGCCAATGACCAACCTCCAGTGGCTGGCAGGGCCCCAGCCAAAGATGGACAGCTAATGACCAACCTCCAGTGGCTGGCAGGGCCCCAGCCAAAGATGGACAGCTAATGACCAACCTCCAGTGGCTGGCAGGGCCCCAGCCAAAGATGGACAGCCAATGACCAACCTCCAGTGGCTGGCAGGGCCCCAGCCAAAGATGGACAGCCACCTGACCATCCTCCAGTGGCTGGCAGGGCCCCAGCCAATACAGACTGGCATGTCTAGCCATCTCTGGGCTAGTATCTCTTTGAGTGGCTCATTTTCAAGCATTACTAGGAGGCTTCCCCTTCAAGGGGCTCCTTTCTCTTCCCTGTACCAGTCAGCCTCAGGACCTTCGCCTGAAACTCTCAGCCACTAAGCAGCTTTTAAGCACCTTGGAGCCCCTCTCAAGTCTTGGACCAAGTAAAAATAAAGATTTTTAAAACAGCCAAAAAAAAAAAAAAAATTGGTGTCCCTAGGTGTATAAATTTATGTCTGGGTCTTCAATTCAATTCCAATGATCAATATGTCTGTTTTTATGCCAATAACATGCTGGTATTTTTTTAAAAATTATTATTACTGTAGCTTTATAGTACAACTTGAAATCAGAATTGGTAAGACCTTCAGCAGTTCTTTCATTGTTCAGGATTGCCTTAGCTATCCTTGGTAGTTGTTTTCCATTTGAAGTTAAGAATTGTCCTTTCAAGATCTGTGAAGAATTGTGTTGGGATTTTGAATGAGATATCACTGAATCTGTAGATTGCTTTTGGTAGGTTGGCCATTTTTACTGTTACTATGATTCATGAGCATGGGAGATCTTTCCATCTTCTGATATCTTCTTCAATATCTTTTTTTTTCAAAAACTTGAAGCTACTAGCATATAGGTTTTTTCTTGCTTGGTTACAGTTACCCCAAGATGTTTTATATTATTTGAGGCTATTTTGAAAGAGTTATTGATTTTTTCGTGAGTTGATTTTGTATCAAGCTACTTTGCTGAAGGTGTTTATCAGATGTAGGAGTTCTCTGGTAGAATTTTAGGGTCATTTATGTATCATATTATCTGCAAATGATATTTTGAATTCTTTCTTTCCAGTTTGTAAATCCTTAATCTCCTGTTGCTTCATTGCTCTAGCTAAGTCTTCCAGTAGTATACTGAAAGGGGGTGAGCCATCTTGTCTTGTTCCTGATTTTAGTCAAATTGCTTTGAGTTTCTCTCCATCTAATTTGATGTTGAAGCCAGCACTTCTAAGGCAGTATCCCTCTAAGTACCACACCAGCATCACAACACAGCATATCTCTGGAACTTGTGGGAAGTGTTAATTCTTGGGTGTGGATTTACTGACTCAGAAGCACTGGGGGTGGAGGTCAGCCACACAATTTCTAATTCGCCCTCCAAGGTTTAATGCATGCTTAAGTTTGAGATCCACAGACATAAAGAGCTAAGATATTTGATCAAAGCATGATAATACTGTTTACCATATAACTGGAGTCACATGTTAGTAGTTTACAACAAAAGAACGGGGGTTTGAGGGACTTGTTATTTAAGTGTGGAGTCATCAGATGGTATGTCAGCTCTGCTACCGAGGAATGAAATCCTGTACTAAGCATAAAGTTTCAGCTAAATGGCAAGGAGCTAGATGGAAACTTCTGAGAAATTGAAGCTATTGGCTCATTACCGATGCCCCCTCCCAAATAATTCTGTGTTGTACAGTCATTTGCTCATTGATCAAGGTGGAGGTGAGGGGTGTGGCTGGAAGTGTTTCTGACTTGTAAGAGCTCAGCTGTCTTCCTTGCTCACAGCCGTTTTACTAAAGTGCTGATGTTAAAACTGAGAATTCTCAAAGCTACTGACTCTAATCACCCAGGATAAGAGAACACACTTGGAGGCTATGAAGACTGGGCTCTAGTCAAATGTAAATGTGATTACTTCTGACAGAGGCAACCGAAGAGACCTACAGAGCCTCTAAAACCCACACAATGTGATCTTTAAAACTGGCTACAAAGATCAAAACTGCAGAAAAGCTGGAGTGCTTTTTTTTTTTCCTGAGCAGAAAATTTTATCCTTTCAGAAATAATTAATTTGATAAAATTACTCATTAGACACATGCATCGTTGTATCATTATGGTGCCTGTGTCTGAAATAACTCAGCTCTTCTCTTTGAAGGAGTCCATGTTCATTTTAGAAGTTACATACCTAACTAGGTCAGATGGTAACTTACTTGCCTTTCTAATATTGTTCTGGAGAGAATTGCTGTTGTAATTATCCTCTCAAAAGAGAAATTAGATGTGGGTTCACTTGAAAGACTAGGAATAAAATCGAATGTCACTAAACGTGGGAAGACCCTCAATTCCGGGATAATTGGGGGCTTCCGTGTGGTTGTTTCTGTGAGATGATGGCTTGTGTCTGGTTGACGAAGTAAATGTTTGGGGGATAACTTTCCAACCACAAACACATGACATTACAGAGGCTCAAAATTCCAGAAATCCATGCTGGGTTTTGTACTGTTATTAAACTTTCCCCAGAAGGACCATTAGTATGACTTAGTACAGAGATACACATATCTTCAGCCATTTTCCTCTCCTTGGTTCAAGGGTACTGAGACAAAAGTCTTCTATGGAGTAAGTGAAAGACCAGACTCATTGCTTCACTTGACCCTTCTTATAATAACAGGGCACAATGATATACTGTCTTCTAATAACCATGCCAAGTGATGACATAGAATTATGGTCAGGGAAACTCACTAGTCCATTCATTAGGTCCAAGACTCTCCATCTATCCCTTCTTCCAGACTGGATCAGTGAATAATTTAGGAGTTTATAGTGGTCAAAGGATGGCCCCTGGAGCTCACCATAAGATATCGACTATGAACAGGTTAGAAATTCTCAGATACACTGAATGACAAAAATATAGGGATTCGGCTTCCTAAGCTTTTAGAGGTAAGCTGGGTTGGTTTGGATATATGAGCCTGACCTAAAAAGTACCCATCCAAGACATGCCGTGGAAAATTCTAAAACACTTTTAGGTACCAATCCACCTGCACTGAGTCTCTCCTACTTGCTTTCTTTATAATTCCCTGCCATCTCTATCTTTCAAAACACTACTAGATTGACTTTGTGGTTTTTATTTCTTGAGTTTTCAAAATCACTTTTAGTTTACTGAGGATGACATGGGCTCCTTAAACCTGACAGAAGAGCCCCTTTGTCTTCTAAGGAAATCTGCATATTCACTGTGGCCTTGCCAAGTGTTGAAATTTTTTGGTTCTGTTCACTGCAGGTATTTTTTACTTCACAAGATGGATTAAACTGTTTCTAAGATTCCTGGGATGTAGTGACTTGATGAAAGCAAGCTCCAAGACACTTCCTGGCCCTTATATTTACTCTAATTAATAAATACCTACCAAACTATGCTTCCCTATTAGCCAGGGAATGTTATTTTGCTTCAGCTTTCTTTCCCTCAAGGATATTTGAAGAATATGAGAGAAAGTGTGTATCCGAGACTACCGCTTATTAACAGCAAGTTGTCTTATAAGAAATGAGCTTTGAAGATCTTCAGAGCTGAGTTTAAGTATCATTTTCACTTCATCAGCTTTGAGGCCCTGGGAAAAAATGATTTTAAATCTTCAAACTTTAATATTTTCCATCTTTAATAAGGAACAAATAATAAGACCTGGACTGCAATGAAAGTTATGTGACTTGAGAGAGAGACCTGTCTTGTACAATGATTAGCATGTTCTAGACAGTAGGTAACAGCTAACTTCTTGCTATGGAGAACAGGCTGGTCTGGGCTCCTTGGGAAAAGAGGTAGACAAGCCACAAGATCAAGGTTCTTCAAAGACCATAGTTATTTCACAGTATGAGATACAAATATGATTTCCTCATTAAAATAAACCAAGCTTTAGATTAATGTCTGTGCTGGGATTTTTAATTCTTAAGATGACTCATAACTTAAAAGAACCTTGAGACTTCTACAAATTTGCCCTTAGTCTTGATTTCTGTATATTTCCTCAAAATTCGTCATGCTGGGACCTAGGTATTGTTTATGTTCCCTTAAGCACACTTTAGGAACAATCCGGAAACATTAGATAGTGGGGCTGTGGCCAGTGTATCAATACAGTAAGTAGGCAGACGATGACTTAGGGGGAAGTCACTTCCCAAAAAGTAGAGAAAGCGTTATGAACTGGAGAGATGGCTCAGCCATTAAAGGCTAGGCTCACAACCAAAAATATAAAAGAAAGAGTTTACATTGTATGGAGGAACCACCTACTAAAGGTTTGATAAAGGGGACTACTGGGGAACGAGTAGAGCTTAGTTAGTACTCAAATACCTCACAGTGATGGGAGAAACCATAGCATACAATTCATACCTACTCAGCTTTCCACAGGCAAAGGCCTGAAGATAGGCACTTGCTGTTGTATGTTTGAACAAGTGAGTAAAAAAATAATAGAAGAAAAGCTATAAAAGATGGGTGATATAATTAAGAAGGGGAGATAAACACAGAAGAAGGTAGAAGGAGGGTAAAATGACAGTAAGGGTGTCTGAAAAGGTTATAATGAATGATATTATTAAATACCTCCCTTAAATACCTATAATTTTGATAAGCCTGTATATATACATATACATACATAGTTTAAATTAAAATGTCACATCTAGGCTGCCAGTGCTTTAAAAAGAACTATAAACTAACAAAAACCCAATATTAGGCATGAGAAATCCTCTTTTGCATTCTTGGTCAGGGTTGTACAAGATACTCCCCTAACATTATAGTTTATTGCTATTTCCTTTGTTTGCTCCCAGAAATGGAAGATCTCTATTGCTGAAGATATCATGAACTTAAGACACAGGGCCAGAGGTCCCTGAGCTAAAACTCACCTGAATACCTTCCCCCTAAGGACTAACTTACTGGTATCCGAGGAAGGAAGATTCCAGAGGAAGGAAGCAGCCATCATCCCTATCTAGCTATGATGCTTATGAATTACAACAGTAACCAGTGTGGTACCATAACCCACAATGTGCACTAGTGGCATGCATACCTTGGGAGTAATCAACAGCTCTGTAATTGGACTTAGGGTCCACCATACTAGAAGGAAATTGTACATGTTACTAAAAACCTAGCCAACTACCCAGGGTTAGTGAAGTCATGGGGCCTAAGGAAAACCTAACACCATCAATTTACTAAACCAACACAACCCCTAACAACGCCTATAGGCATTTATTCTTCTATCCACAGATAAATGTATTCCTCAGTCTTCAACAAGGAAACATCTCTTTGCAATAGAAGGAGACTGTTATAGGAAACCACCGCTGAACAAAATGTAGAGTTCCAACTGATATATCTACAACACAACTCCCATACCTAAGACTGGGGGACCACTGAGGAAGTGAGAACAGAAATACTGTCAGACTCTGAGAAATAGTAATTTTGTTGCCGGAATTTGCCAGCTAGAATGTCAGAGAAACTATACTTATGATGTCTCATTGTCATGTCTTCCTAAATAAGACCAGCTCTAAGACAGCACCAATTAACATGCTATCATGGAAGTGGGGAAACCCATTAGACCTCAGCCCTAGACTAAGAGCTATCAGTGACTCAGGCATGTTGAGAGCAGGAAAAAATAGTCTTCCTCAGGGAAGAGCACAGCAATTGGTTATCCAGTACCAAATGGCCCTGAAACCTTATACATAGAAGTTAACATCATATAAACTGAGCATGATGTATTTATATATTTAAGAATATGTACAGTTATAGAGATACATATTTACATGTACACAACCTATATAGCAAATAGGAAAGGTGATGAATCTGAATGAGAGCAAGGGAGGGTACATGGGAAAAGTTAGAGGGAAGAAGAAGGAATTGATGTAATTACAATCTCCAAAAACTCAAAGAATTGTTTTAAAAAGAGCGAGTGAGTGAATGCTATCATACTGATCATACCGACTCCTTCAAGCATGCTGCTCTATAACCTCTATGTCGTCCATTTCAGTCCAGACTTATTGTTTCAGTAGGGACTTCACTGAGCTGTAAGCCACGGAGCATCTCTACACAGCTACCCAGATTTTAGCTGCCTCACAAACCCAAATGTCAGTGATCACCCTTTCAGAGTTGCCTGATGGCTGTGAAGCTCTGGCTGTGATGCTGTTCAGCCTCCAATGCCAAGAGGAAGGTACTCAGACAGGAAGGGCAAGAGCAGAGTCAAGGCATCACCAGCAGAAACCTGTGTCCGTTTGTTTAATGCCTCTCTACTTCTTCTGCTCAACAGACCACCCCAAATTGGCATGATGTCACTGTCATTGATGTAACTGACATGAAATGGGGGAGGCAACACATCCTGACCATGTGTCTGTACTGGGCAGACTGAAGCTGGCAGGTGGGACAGGTCCAGTGAATGACAACTTGAGCCATGTCACATGTCTCTTATCACCTATAGGTTTACTTGAACTCTAGCCTAAGGGCATTTGCCATCCCCTGTAGGGAATGACAAAGTAATGCAAAGCTTCTTGGGTCATAGCCTCAGAATCTGTGTGGTATCACTTAGCCTCATTTTATTGACCTGTACAAGTCATGAAGTTAGTTTGGCTTTCAAAAGGTTGGAAAATAAACTATAGTGGTTTGAAAGAGAATGCCTCCCCCCACAGGAAGTGACATTTAGGAAATGTGACCTTTTGGAGTAGGTATGAACTCATTGGAGGAAGTATGTCATCATGGGGGCGGGATTTGATGTCTCCTAAGCCCAAGCTATACCCAGTGTGACACAGAATTCACTTCCTGTTGCCTGAGGATCAGAATGTAGAACTATCATATACCTGTCCAGCACCATCTCTGTCTGCAGGCTGCCATGCTTCCTGTCATGACAATAAAGGACTAAACCTCTGGAACTGTAAGTCAGTCCAAATTTAGTGTTTTCCTTTATAAGAGTATTTGTGGTCATGATGTTTCTTCACAGCAATAGAAACCCTAATTAAAACATAGACTCTTACAAAATGAGACGAGAGGTACTGAAAGTCACAACCCACAAAGATGTGCACACAGGAAATGCTGGAGTTGAGCCACCAATCTACCAGATGCACATCAACCAGTCTGAAGCTGGGAAGAGGGACTTTTTTCTTGCATGTCCATCTGACCTCCCTCCCTCCTTCTGTACCTCCCTTCTGTCCTTCCGATCGATCTTTCTTCTTCTTACCTTTCCTCTGCCTTCTACCAATTCTTTACTTTCTCCTCCACCTTCTCCTTCCGTCCCTATCCTTTTCCCTTTTCTTCCTATAAACCCCACAAGACCCTAAAATAAAGATAGGCTGGAGAAAGTACCAGAGAATTACATTGGCATGAGACAATTTGCAGTATCTACCATAGTCTTTATCTGTCACTGTTAACTTGGCTAAGAAACTTTTGAGACCTACCTCCTTATTCTATAAGCCTGCTGCTTGCTAACTACAAATTAAAGGTATAGTGCTCACTTCTTCCCATTGGCCAATGCTAGAAGTTCTCTTTGTGACTCCTGCAGCCCTCACTGGATTCCTGTTGAGTCATTGAAGGCATTTAAATGATACAGAAAATATGCTAATTTTCTTCTTTTGACCCCCCCCCTTCATTGAATTGCCAGTCAGTGGGAATTCTTACAAAGCACATATGAGTACAAAATGGCTACTTGGCTTCCCTGGAGTTTGCTCAGCCCTCCTCAGAAACACATCTATGCAAGATCTGTAAGGAGGCTTTCAGACATCAGCATGTAACAATAACCCTCCTCGAGAATTTTTTACTTGAAAGTCAAATGATTTGTAAATGGCTCATAGATAAATACCAGTCTGTGTGCAGAAATGTGCTGGCGATCTTGGCATTCCTGTGACTTTATATAGTCTGAGGATAAAAAGGGTACTTAGATTCCAAAGACCAAAAAAATAATAAACACTTGATCTGAAGTTCATAAAATAACAGCATTTATTAAGCACATGCCTGGCAGTTTCATGAGTATTTCACATGACTTTATATTCACAAACTCTAATAAAGTAAGAAATGCTCCCCTTTTACACATGAGGAAACTCAATCACAGATAGGAAAGGTATGGACTCTTGGAGAGTCAGGATTCAAATTCACCTCTGTAGAACAAATAATGAAAACTCAGAGCCAGAACTCAGGGAAAGGCTGAGATATCAGAGAGTAAACTTAATAAACAATATTTACAGAAATCTAAAGCTCAAAATATTCAATAACAAAATGTGAAGCTTTCCCACTGAGATGAGGATCCAGACAAACACATTCTTCACTCACTGTTTATTTTCACTATTGTCCTGAACTATCAGTTGATACAGAAGAAAGAGGAACTGAGGCAGAGGCCGTACTGATTGTAAAAGAAGAAATAAAAATGTCTTTGTAAAAGGCATGATTGTTGCACAAATAAAGGAAACTCAGAGCCAGATCTCAGGGAAAGGCTGAGATATCAAAGAGTAAACACCACAGTCAGCTCTCACCCAGCTGTCTTCCAGCTTCTTCAATCTTGCTCCTTCCTCAACCTAGCTCCTCCTGGCTTCTTCTGCTTGCCTGTCTTTCTATACCTGCCTTAAATACCTTCTTTGCATAGTTGTTTCACATCCAGGTTAAGATTAAAGGCATGGCACCACCACTGCCTGCCTGGGGGCCTGGAATTCCTTTTGTAAACTAAGATGACCTCAAACTCAGATTTGCTGGGATTAAGGGCTTAGGTCACCACTCCCAGACATTCTCTGCTGCTGTGATTAAAGGTGTGAGTTACTACTGTCTGATCCTCCTAGACTGACTGTGGGTAGATCCCTCTGATATCTCAGACTAGTTTTTATTAAATTTGAAACATATCCCCACACACCTTTTTTTCCAAACCCTCACTCAATCATCGGCGTTCACTAGATTCTCTTAAATTATAATTGATGTGCAAAATTAATTACAAGTAAACAAAATAATTAATTAATGTGTCATAGATATAGCAGACAATCTTGACTGGGCTGCTGTCCCCATATGAGAGCTAAGACAATTGGAACTAAGATGAATCTGCAGTTACCCACAAGCTTTAATAGTCATGTCTTTCCTTAATGAAGTATTACTTAATGAATGTATTACTCAAGCCAGATGATTATTGATAGTTTTCAAAAGTAGTAAACATGATCTTTATTAATGAAGTTGTTCATTAGCTCTGTCATTTACATATTATACTATTAAATGTCATTGACTAGCCTAGAGTTTGTCATAAACTTTGTTATTTCTGATCATTGTTCACTTTTTTTTTTTTTTTTTGGCCACAGGATTTTGTTGTCATCTGGCAGATTAGAATTTCTCAAACTGTTCCTTAGGAGAGCCAGTGATTAGTTTTCACTATCAAATTGATTAGGTTTGAGTACTGAAGTGATTGGATGAAGCAGCTTCAAGGTGTGTCTTTGAGGTTGTTTCTGGGGAGAATTTGAGCTCTTGAAGACTTGGACCTGATTGAATGTTTTAATCTATGGATGTATTCAAATTTGAAACGAATGATTGGGAAAAGTGTTATCTTGAAACTGTGGAGAGTGGGGGCTGGTTGGGGCATGTCTTGGAGAACTTGTCTTGTCCTGCCCCTGTAGCTCATTAATGCCCCAGTGTGCTTCTTATTGTCCTTGACAGAAGCTGCTTTCTCATGCCCTACCTGCCACACTGATCTGAAAACCAGGGTAAAAAGTTGTTTCTTCCATAGTTAAGTTGTTTCTGTCAGATATTTGGTAAGTGAGCAAACACAGAAGACTCTGAATCTCTGTTACATGCAGGTCTCATCCACCTTGGGCATCTGCAACAAAAGACCATCAGCTAGGAGGCTTAGAGGGCCGACATTATTCCTTAGAATTCTGGAAGCTAAAAGTCTAAAGACAGGATGCCAATAGTTTTGTTATCTGGTGAGTTTGGCCTCCTGGCTTACAGATACACTTTTTAAAAAAATCTTGTTTCTTCATCAGTAAATGGGAGAAAAGAACAAGATAAAGAGAAAAGAGAAGAAAGAAGAGCAGAGGAGGTTGGGAGGGAAGAAGGGAAGCAGAGGAAAACAGACAGAGAGAGCATCCCTCTCAAATTCATATAAAAGCACTGGTCACATCGTGTGAACCCTGTGGGTTAATTAACCCCTCCAGTTACCATCAGGTTGGTCTTAAACTTGTAAATTTGAAAGGTAAGGACATGAACACTCAGTGTATAAAGTTTAATCTCAGTTGCACACAAATACAACAGCTCTCATGGTTACGGTCCTCATAAAATATAGGCCCCAGTGTGTTTGTTCAGGGCAAGAGTCATCAGAGCCTTAGAAGCATATGGTCTTAGCTGTGTATTTTCTGGATGAAGTGGTTTGCATTGCTGGATCTCCTCAACTGGTGGTTGTACCACACTGTTCAATGGCTGGTCAGTGTGATGTCACTGCCATTGCTCAGGCTTCATAAATGTCCACAAAACTGGATGGGCTTCTAATTACCTTCATGAATATAAACATGTTTAATGTCTATAAAAATTATCTTCTTATCCTTCTAAGCTGTGTTCTATTTTGAATGAAAATTGCTTAGGCTTTATTGATCTATGCCTTTCTGTGTTGACTTAGCTAAAAAAAATAAAAACATGGTTTATATATTGGCTTTTCAACGTCAAAGATCATTCCCTATTTTCTTCATGCACATTTTGAAAGCATGATATGTATACAGACATTCTTGAATATTACTCTATTTCTGGATACCAACATGTAATAAAACTGAGATTTAAGGAATCACATTCTGGAGCATTTCCCATGTGTAAGTCATGTCTATGCCTGAGTTAAGTCTTTCACGGCCCTTTGAAATAAGTGTTTGCACCTTCAATTTTCTTTTTATTTAATTTATTCTTCTCTCATACATTATATCTTGACCTCGGTTTAGTCTCCCCCCTCCTCCACTACTTTACCCCAGATCCACTCTTCCTGTTTCCCTTCAGAAGAGCAGACCTCCCAGGGATATCACCCAAACAAGGCATAACAAGTTACAATAAGACTAGGCATAACCCTCATATCAAGGCTTAAAGATTTATAGCCCAGGGAAAGCAAATTATTTAAGTCTACACAAATAATAAAACATAGAAAATAGGATTTGAACCCAAAATTATGTGACTCTAGAATTCATGCTCTCCTTACTGTGAATAAATAAGCCAAAGGATGCTGAAAATGAGCCGATGGGAAACCTGCCATTTGAAAGCAGACCTGATTGATAATAACAGTGTGAAGTCTATGACTGTAGCTTGGATGCAGAGCACTTGCCAAGCATGCATAAGGTCCTGGCATCCAGTCTCAAACAATTAAACAACAATCATGTTTCTAATTATAATAATATTTGTTATTGATTTCTTGTGATATAAAATTATAAAGTGAAGTAGAGTCCATTTCTTCTAAACCACAGTCGATGATTAAGAAACTAGTCAGGAGCCGACAGTGGTGGGTCATTCCTTTAATCCCAGCACTGAGGAGGCAGAGTCAGGCAGATCTCTGTGAATTCCAGGCTAGCCTGGTCTATAAAAAGAGTTCAAGAATAGTCTTGGCTATTACACAGAGAAGTCTTATCTTGGAAAAGCAAAACAAAAGAACAACAGAAGCCAATCAGGGCATAGGAATGTAGCTCAGTTAGCTAGCTGAGTGCTTGCCTGGCATTCACAAAAGCCTTGAGTTCACTTCTCAGCACTGCATAAGAAAACAGACAGATGGCACATGCCTTCAATCCCAGCACACATAAGGTAGAGACAAGAAGATCATAAACTCAAGGTCATTTTCAGCTATGTGGAAAGTTCCAGGCTAGCCTAGGCTACAGAATACTTTCTGTAGAAGGGAAGAAGAGAAGTCCCTAGTACTTGAGGGGGCAGGGTGCCTCTGAGGAGGTGAAACTTCCCCATATGGATAATCAAAAGAATGTTCTGCTGTCTCTCCAAGCTAAGCAAGAGGAATCTGACGTGACTCAAGAGTGAAAAGTTAAGATCAGTGTCTAGCCTTCAGCCCAGAAGGGAGACAGACATGAGATGCAGGCAAAGATGTCAGCCTTTCATCCTGCTTCAGTTATTATGTGGGCCCAAGAGAGGGGACAGTACTCCCCAGGAAAGCAGTTTCAATGATTGTGCCAATGCTGGGCTATTCGCCTAGGGCCATGTGCATGGTACAAAAGCTGTCTTCAACTGTGGAGCCACATCCCAGACTGTTCTCTCAAGGTGATGTAAGACAAAACTGCTTGCTCACAGTAAGTCCATGCCTTGGTGGTGCCCTGTGAGCAGCGGAACATTCAGTGTAGTTTAGTGGGAATTGCAGAGCTATGCAGGGATGTTGACAAGTCGCAGTTGAGATGCGGGTAAAGACAGACTGGGTGACACTTTGGAGACACAGCCTTCAGATGGCGTTGTAAGTCAGTCTTTTAGTAAAGTCACTATGGGCATTGTGGTCAGCGAAGAAATGAAGCTTCTCACCTGGACCTCAGGGGAGAAGAGTGATTAGCATATGATTCAGGATGTAGACTCCAAGCCTAATAAACTAACCTACAATAATGTGAGAAAGCCGAGAATATGCTTTGTGTAGTTGAGGGGAAAGTTGCTGAGAAGTGAGAATGCCTGTTCAGTGTCTTGTGAGCTGGCATGTGGAAACGGGGCTCTGTGCTTCCTTCCAAACCTCAAAGCATGTCCAGAGTCTCATGAGAAAGTGTGACACCTAAGTTACGGTCTTTATGTTCTGCATTGTCTTTTGAAGTCTGTGACTAGGTTGGTGTGGGCAATGATGATCCTTTGCACCATCTCACCTTAGCTAGAATTCTGCCCTGGAATAGAATCCTACGGAAAGGAAAGGAAGATTTTTTTTTAATTTTTTATTTGTTTGTTTGTTTGTTTGTTTTTTAAATCATGGTGGTCCTTTCACCAGATTTGAAGGTTGTGTTCTATACCATTGTCCTTTTTCTTTTCACGCATCCCTTCTTTATCTAGACTAACTTTATTCTATGTCACTTCTGGTGGTACTGTTTAATGGCAGTGAGAAGCAATGACCCTCACTTTGTAATAAGAATCCTTGAGACTCAGAGCAGGGAAAGTGGGGCATTTTTCAGCTCTTCAGGAGCTGGGCATTAGCTTGAACATGAGGCAGAAATGTAGTGTGAGGATTTCTCACAAAACAGTGCTTTTGTGTTCCTGGTCACATCTCTTGTCTCTTTTTGTTTTTCATGGGCCGAGTGAAAAACTCATGTGTCTAGTATTGGTCCTTCCCTAAATTCTCCATCTTATTGGCTCAGAGGAATATATATCCTGGGGTTCTAGATTCTTTACTTTTTTGATATCTGAACCCATCTGTCACATAGTCACCTCTAACTTTTCAACACTAGGATGAACTGAGAACTTCTAAGTGAGCAGGTTCTATCTGGTACTTACTGGAGCTTAGTGTCTCCTTCCTCTTTTATGTGCTCGAAAGACACCACATACTAAAATGGAGCATAATGATTTCTTTCTTATGATGGCAATGAAACATTTGGTCCATATGTAAAAGGAAGTAACTTACTGCTCTAGCCACGTCACTTTGCAAACTGTAAAGTGCTATCTGAATGTATGCCTGTGCTCTGTTCTAAAACTAGATCTCCATCTCTGTGTTGACATGAGCATGCCCCTGATTGAAGCTATTAATCCTTTTGCTTAATGAAAGGGATGATGGGAAATGACCTACCTCCCCATGACCCCATCCATCGACTCCTGCTGTCACTCTGGAATGCCTAAGAAGTTTATTCTTCTCACCCATAGAGATCAGGTCCTTTTTATTGCATTTTATCTGCTCAGTGGTCACTGATAATTCCCCTCTGCCTGTTTCTCCATTCCCCTGCTAGCTGGCTTTCTCCTGGGAGGTTGCCAAGAATGTTAAGAAATATGATTACATCACAGGGCTCAACAAGGGCAGAGGGCAGGTAAGATGGGAACTGAGAAGAGAACATTGAGACAGTGTGGAGGTTGTTGAGATAATTAGATATTCTCCAATACCATCATTAATTTACAGATGAGATGTTTAAATCACAGTTGCTGTTTCAGTTAGTGCTATAATTTGAGCAGATCATTAGAGACTAAAGGCAAGACTTAACAAGGGTGTGTGTGTGTGTGTGTGTGTGTGTGTGTGTGTGTGTGTGTGTGTGTGTGTGTGTGTGTGTTCTTTAAAACCCTGAGCAAAGATTTCTTGAATTCTTTTAATAAGGCTCATAAATTATTTATTCCTATCTTAAACCATGTGTAGAAATAAACACCAAACCCACAGCATATAGGTTTAGTTAAATAAATACTTTAGAAGGAGAGGGTATAAATAATGGAATGACATTGGTCTAAGGTTAAGATTGCTTCTGCCTTCTTTCTGAGTGACCTGGAACAGTAATCTCATCACTTCATTAGCTGCCTTCAGTTGTGAATGTGTGTTCAAGGTCATGATCTCCATTTGAACTGGATGGACATGGTGACAATGATGACAGGAAAAACACCAGCTCTGGTCCCTCTTCAGTCTGAAACAGCTGTTTGTCTCTGTACTGTGCTCTCATTCATGTAACATGAATTCTTGGCTCAGGGCTGTCTATTCAGAAAACAATGAGACTATGTGTGTAAAAGGTCTTTGCATGAAGCAATTCATGGGGTTTTCATGGGGAAATATTAGACCTTCAGCTAGTGGGACTTGGTGTTAAAACTACAGAAGGCAACTCTGGTGAAACAGAAAAATACCAATGTCAGAGATCCTATGGAAAGGCTGAATATTCAAAATATGGCTACCATAGAACCCACCTATCCCATTCCTTGGTATATATTCAAAAAAATTAAGCCAGTATATCAAAGAGATAGCTGCACATCCATATTTATTGCTTCACTAGTCACAGTGGTTATAATATGAATTCACAGGTACCTGCAACAATTGAACAAAGAAAATGCGATTTGTATGCACAATGAAATATTATCCAGCCATAAAGAAGGGTGGAAAAAATCTCGACTTCATATAGTGAAGGGAGTGAGGAAGGTAGGAAAACAGAAACTATATTTCATCAGTGCATGCTGACATATCACACTGAATTCAATAAATGCACTATATTAAAATCTATGCAGATCCAGCCTATCACATACTACTGAAAATATGTGGTAGTTCATTGCTTCTGGCCATTCACTGACTCTCAAAGGAGGATGTGTAGTATGAGGTTTCTGGCCCGGACTTTCGGGACTAGCCTCAAGGTTTAGGACCCACAGACCCACAGTCCTGCAGTCCCAGAGACACATAAATGCTTTCAATAATTTTAGGCTGAATGGCCTGAGGCCCAGGCATATCACTTGCTAGCTCTCTACCCTTCATCTAACCCATGATTCTTCCTGTTCAGCCATGTAGCTCAGTACCTTTCTTTGGAGCAGCATAGTTGTCCTCTGCTTCTTCCAGCTTCTCTCTGGCATTCTCTCTGTGCTTCCTGTTCTCAGAGTTTTCTTAGTCTGGTAGCCATGCCCACACTTCCTGCCTGCCTTTGTCCAATCAGTGCTTTTTATTAAACCAGTGGGTGGGACAATTATTTACAATGTAGCAACATAATCTCCCACATATCCTCTTTTCTCTTTTTAAAACAAAAAGAACTCTAAATCTAATATTCTTCTCCCCCCCTTATCTATAACAACTTATAAACAACACTGTAAATAAACACAAGCAGCCATAATTCATGTTTTGGAAATGTGGGCATCATTCTCTAGGCTACTTCCTGCTGAATGGGAGTGTTGGCAATCTCAAGGGAATCCAAAGAAAAATTTAGAATTATGGACAAGTCTTTAGTGGAGTAGTCTGTAAGGCTGGGTCATCTCAGCCAGTCTCCTTGAAATTGTTCTGGATACAGAACTCTGGAAACTTCAACAGAGGTGCTCTGAAATGCTGAATCATCTGGGCCATCCGTTTCCATTGGAGATTTTTCAGGGGGTCTTCCTCTATCAAACTTTATGTTCCTTATCCAGGAATAAATCCACAGCCTCTCATTTTCTGTGAAAATAAAACGAAAGCCTCTTCTCCAAAGTAGCATATCTTTGCATTTCAATTTTAAAGTCAACTCATTTACAAAATATATAGGTTGAATTAATCCAACAGCATTTATAAACAACTGTCTTTTAGCAGCTTTTACTAAGTCATTTTGAGTCAAGAAGCTTAAAGATAAGACAATAATATACAGTATCCAGGCATTCTTTGTATTTTCCATTTTTACGTGGTTTATTTTCTACTTATTTATTTATTTATTTGTTTGTTTGTTTGTTTGTTTGTTTGTTTGTTTATTTATTTATTTATTTATTTATTTATTTTACTCTATTTCTTTTTTAAGGGCTTTCTCTACCCTTTTTTTTCCTCTAAGCCTATGTATATATATTTTCAACTTACTCTAAACCACTTAGACTTTTTTAAAAAAGCTGTCTTTACTGTATATTTATTTCTTAACTTTTTCTGTCTCTGACCACACCTTTGCTTGGCTAGGGTGATTGACTCCACCAAGATTCTTGTATTTCTTTCTGTTGCTGCCCACACCTTTAATCTGCCAGAATTCAAGGTTGGTAGGATGGGTGAATAACTCCACCCAGCTCCTAGTCTAATTTCATAGAATTTATCTTTTTAACCCAGGTACTCTGAAAATTTTAGGGTCCATATAATTACCAAGTAAAACTTTGTCATCTGCTGCTCATTAACTCCATTTAAGTATTAGGCACCAGGGCTTCTTAAAATACTCACAAGTGTTTTGCCTCTCAGGCTGAATCAGGAAGCTTCTCTTCAAAAAGTCAAGCCTCTGCTTGCCCCAGGCAAACAGAGCTAATCCAAGAAAATATCACCACTAAGAAGCCATCTTTGACTCTGTTCTCTTTTTGTCTTTATCAACAGAAACCTTAAATATATCATTTACAACTTTTTGCTTAGAGTGTGAGACTTTAGGAACCAGCCATTTTACATCTTAAGCTTCACTCCAAAAGCCCTCCATTGTAGCTCAAGCCCATGTGCCTCACCAGAGTGTCTCTGTACCACGGCTCATGTGAGATACACAGTTCAGAGGCTGCTTTGGGCTCTAGACCATTTTTAAGCTTTCTATGGCTTTATGTGGGTATATATTATGTATATGACCCACATTGGGCTGCTATTTGTAGTAAGACATTTCTGGCCCTGACTTTTGGGCCTAGCCTCAAGGTTTAGACCCACAGACCGGCAGAGCCACACAGATGCATACAATATTTTTAGGCTGATTAGCCTCAGGCCCAGGCATATCACTTGCTAGCTCTCTACCCTTCATCTAACCCATGATTCTTCCTGTTCAGCCATGTAGCTCAGTACCTTTCTTTGGAGCAGCATAGTTGTCCTCTGCTTCTTCCAGCTTCTCTCTGGCATTCTCTCTGTGCTTCCTGTTCTCAGAGTTTTCTTAGTCTGGTAGCCATGCCCACACTTCCTGCCTGCCTTTGTCCAATCAGTGCTTTTTATTAAACCAGTGGGTGGGACAATTATTTACAATGTAACAACATAATCTCCCACAAGGATGTTCAAACAACTTCTAAGTAGCCATGCCCTGTAGCATCATCTACCCTGTGTCCCCATGTTTGAAGTCCTGGGTGAGATCATTCAGGAGGCTAAGATTAGATTATCCACCTACATTTGCATTGCCAGGACAACTAGGTTATGTTGTATCTGACCATCCTTTGTTTTCATAGTAGGAGGAAAACTCTTATTGTCAACCATTTTTATATTTCCCCCAACATAAAAGGACACTTAGGGATCCCCTTCAGGACCATGTGAGTTAAATGAGTTTCTAGAGGGGGCTCCAATTTTTTATTACTAAGGCTGAGTTCCAGGTCTACTCATCTGAAGTCTCGAGGACCTTGTCATTCTTTTATGTGTTCTCATCTGAGCATACTCAGTCTTTTAAGTACTGCCTCTCCCCATATGTCAACATAGGAACATTCTTCTGGCTTTTTTGGTCTGAGGCTTTATGTGGATGTGTATCCATGTAGCATTTTCCTGGTGATAAAGCACCATGTGGAGAACATTGTTTTCACCATGAAATTTTAGAGAGCTTTAAATTTAAAATGAAGATTACTATCAGACACATCCCGCAGATTCAGCAGAGGCATTTCTGGGAAAGGTAATTTGTTCAGCAAAATGGAAATAACAGCACAGAGGTGGGAAGGGGGTCCTGGGTCCTGGCAATAGTCACAGTTAAAGTTTATTATGCAAACTAAACAGTAGGTCATATGGTTTGAGGATTTTGAGGCTGTAACATGAATCTAGGCACTGGCTCTCTTTAACTCCTGTGTCATTTCCGTTTATCATGGCAACTTTACCTATACTTGGCACCTTGATATGATGTGATGGTGAGGCAGAAGCATAGAAGGCTGAGGGTCTTTTCCAGGCTATCAGGACTGACTGACAAAAAGAAAGAGCTCTGGGGAGCCTGTCCTTCTCCAGCTGTTGCATGATTAGACGTGAGGAGAGAGGGACTGGGAAGATGCATTTGTGTTGAGAGCATACGGATGTAAGTTCAGGTCCCTAGAACCTGTGACCTGAGATCCCAGGGGCCCCTGGTCACAGTCTAGCCCAAATGCTGAGCGACAGGTTTTAAAAAGGACAGAATCTGCTGACATTAAAGAATAATAATTTTCTCTCCTCCCTCTCCCCTCCTCGTCCTCTACTTCCCTCCCCTTCCCTAGCCTTTTCTTCATCATTAAAAATGTTTACATTTTTTTTTTGCTAAGTTAGCACTATAATTTTCTTTTACTTGTAAATATTTTAAATTCTCTTAACTTGGAATAAAAGCACCATATTAATACAGAACCAGAATGGGCCTCGCCTTGCCCACTGCATCATCCCAGCTCAGCTCTACCTACAGCACCTGTCCTCTCACCAGATGTGTGAGGAAAATGTCTCTAAGTTTTCTCGGATATCTAAGCGAAAGAACATGAGCCTGTCAAGCAAACCGCACCTAAGTATCAAAATATGTCTCTTTCCTTGGAGCAAAATATATATTCCTTTTCCAAAGATGTTACTAATGGTTAAAGCACACTCTTGCACCTGGAGTTACAAAGAATAAAATGAAAGATTTCATGGTAGTGAAATGAATTGTCAGGAACAGTATTACGACATAGTTTTATCCTGTGATACCCACACAGAGCGTGGTATAGCACCTGTTATTACAGGGCACACAGTTTAAGGAGGAAGCATGCCCCAAAGGTTTAAAGTCTAATTTTATATTTCTAGAGAGGTATAGGGAACCGTGAAGAGAAACTGTATCATAAAATCCATCGTAAAAATTGATTCTCCCACAGTTACACTCCTAGGATGCTCAGCAGTGACAAAATCAGAAATGGACTAAAAAGGGAAGCCATCGGGTATCAGAAGCCATTGAGAACACCTGCCAATGGTGGACCAAGCACATTTCAGGGCAGCTAGAAGACGTCTTTAAAAAGAAGCAAGTGAAGAATAATATGAGCAACAAATTGAAAATATAAACAAAGGTATTTAAGCCAATAAAGAGGAAATAAGGCCTTATTAACCACAGAAAGGGCAACTGTGGGAAATACAGGATACAGATTTTTGATATGAAAAAAAAAAAAGTAGCAAACAAAAATCCCAATGAGCAGATTAATTACTAGTTTAAATCTCCTGAGAGAGAACTAGTGAGTTGGAAAATAAACTCGAGGAAACAAGCCTGCAAAGAGGTGATGTTACATAAAGGCCAGGACCCACTAAAAAGTGTGGATTTTTAGACTACACATATCCAACAGCACTCCAGAATAAAATGGTGTAAAAACAAGGAAAAAAAATAATGCTGCCTAGACAATGGTATCCCCCAACACTGACAAATCTACAGATTCAATAATGCTGCCTAGACAATGGTATCCCCCAACACTGACAAATCTACAGATTCAAGAAACGAGTTGAGTCCTCTGGGGCTGAAATAATAACACAGAATATCCAAACAATCCACACCCACCCCGCCAATCACATGTTGATTTTAAAGCAGATAGAAAGTAATGACAAAGTCCTTGCCTGGGATCTGAAGAATCCGAAGTGGCAGCTGACTTCTCAACATGCGCTGGGCTGAGGCAGTAAGAAAAACCACTATCCTAGTGGCTCGTAGCTAGCTAAACTATCACCCAGCCTCAACAAATCCCAAGACATTGCAGCAAGTAACAAAAGAACGCTCTAAACAGGATGTGTACTGTGATAAAGATGAAAAGTCTTAAAGCTCAACACCAAAGCAAACACTCTTCAAAGTAGTGAATTACAAAATGGTGGCAAGAAAATCCACAACGTTTAAAACAGTAGTTTACACTAGGTCAACTTGAAATTGTGTGGGAAGCATGACAAAAGCAGTTAGTTGGGTTTTAGGTGTAACTTCTGTTACTGTCTATTTCTTTTTAATTAAAAAAAAAGATTTGGAGAAAATATAAAAAATTATCATTTGTTAAGCTTAAATGACGGCATTTAGTGCCCATGATTTTACTTGTGTTTTTATGAGTCCTTGAAATACTTTAAAACAAAGTAATTAAAGAAATAAATCTACACCAAATAGAAAAAATAAAAGAAAGGTGATGTGGGAATGCCTTACTGGATGCTGTGAATCTCGATCTTTAAATAAAGGAGCTGTTTTGGGCCATTACAGGCACCATAGAACAAGTAGGAGGAGGAATCAGAATAGGTAGTAAAGGAAGGGGCAGAGTCAGAGGCAGATCAAGCCAGCTGCCAAAGGAGCAACATGTGAGGAGCACAGGTGAGCCACGAGCCACGTGGCAAACAGATTAATAGAAATGGGTAGATTTAAGATGTAAGAGCTAGCTAGCAATGTGCCTGAGCCATAGGCCAAACAGCATAAAGTTAATATAAGCATCTGAGTCATTTCTGAGCAGCAGACGGCTGGGTAGCTGAGGGGTCTGGCGCGGCAGGGTCTGGGTCTCTGGTCGCCCAGGACCTAGAAACCACACTACTATAGAAAGGATACGGAGGGAGGTCAGTCAACAGGGTGAGTCCTTGTGAGCTATTTGACAGAGGCCTGAAAGCCCTCACCTTTGTGGAAAAGGAGAGTCCATTCCAGTCTGGGTGGGATGAAGTGACACAGACTGGATGTCTTGTGTAGACCATGCCCCTCTCTCTGCCTTCAGCAACTATGTGAACACATGAGCTGATGACCCAGGCAGACTCTTGGCTTCCTTGTCCTGTAATCAGTGGGATGGGGCCAATGAGAAAGACCCATTCCTTAATACCCTTCTTCTGTTCCTAGAGTTCCTACATTTGCAGCCATAAAAGAATCTTCTCACTGATGGGTTAGCCAAGATTCCCTCTGCTTCACATGACAGGAAATTCTGTTAGATTGTCATAATGTAGGTGGTATAATTCTGGTTTTTTTTTTTTTTTTTTTTTTTTTTTTTTTTTTTTTTTTTTTTTTTTTTTTTGCAAGGTAAGAACCTTGGAGCTTGGTCCAGCTTTTAACACAAAGAGATTTAGGGTTCTGAAACATGACTCTGGACTCCGGGTCCCTTCATTCTTCATGTCTGTGCTGTGTGTTCAGGCACACCAGCTTTCTGTTCCACCATAAGATAAGCCAGATGGTGGGTGTCACTCCAGACCCTAAATCCTCTGGAGTTTTCTTCACAACAAGAAAAGCAAAGATTCTTTCAATAAAGTCTCAGGGAAATACTCATTATGTCTCATTAGCTGTGAGAGAGTCCTCAGGCCACCATAGTGCCACCCACCATAGACAAGGCCAGGCTATGCACTGGTTAGCATGAACTTGCCCATGCTCCCAGTGGGAACATGGGCATGTGTAAGTTAGAATTATATCACAGTTATACAGAGAAAAGGGTTGTTTTGACTCACAATATTTTGGAAGTTCCAACCTAAGATTGGTTAGTCCCAATCTTTAGGCATGGTGGCATAGTAAATACCAGAGATAAGCTGTGACATCACAGTCTACAAAGCAAAAAAAAAAAATGGCTGCTGGGACCATAGTTCTCTTTAGGGATAATACTCAAAATAACTAAAGCCCCTCCTCTCACCATAGGCCACATTCTCCAGCAACACCACTCCAGGCCCAAGCTTTCAATTTAAGCCTTTGGACCTAAAGAAGAATCCAATTTTATATCAACCACATAAACAAGAAATATGGAAAATCTCTTTGTTTCTCATAGAAAAACTAGGATGTGGATGCCATTGAAAGTGTGTGTAGATGTTGTATGACAAATGTCTACCACACCAAAGAACTACAGACTGAAGTCCCAGTAAGGACAGCCTAACAATTTTATTTTTATTTTGCACAGAATTAAAGAAGGTGATTGAAAGATCTTAGAAGTGAGGGTCATTCTAGGCTTGGAAAGGACCTAAGCCATGGTAGACACATGTTAGCCTCAATTCCAGCCCCACGTACCATGCAGAGGGCCTGTTTATCTTGAGAGATATTGAAACATCAGTCAAGTTCAGTTCTAGTGGGAATGAGAGGCACAATCCTGGGAAGTGTGAGCCATGTTGCTCTTTCCAAATAGTGAAAATGAAGGGTTTCAGGCTTAAAATGGGATTATAGAGATTTGTGGATGGGGGAGCAAACATCACAGAAGAAACCTGCATAGACAGTACTGCAGAAAGCAAGCATTGGCTGTGCCCACGGCACCTCTGACAGAAATAGAACATGAGATCCTGTACATCATTTATCTTCACAGAACTGCAAGAGAAAATTACATTTATTTCTGAACCACTCTCAAAATGCAATAAATCTAAATAAATGGTGTAATACATTTAAAATAACATAGATGTTTACATAATAGTGAGCAGTAAATATTTGCCGAATAAGATTCCCATAGAGTTAGATAATTCTGGAATTGGAAGGCAGTAGCATAGGGGGACAAGGAATAATTAAGGGACATTTTCCTGTCCTTCTGTCCTCTTCTGCTAATCCACTGTTATGGATCTTCTACCTCACCTTATTTGCCCCAACTTCCCTTCCCCACCCCCTTTGTCCCCAAAAGACCAAAATTTACTTGCAACTTCCTATCAGCCATTGCATAGGCTTAAAAGACATAACCCAAACAACTTAGCATTGCCCATTAATGTAAATTGTGAATGCACACAAGAGCCCTGAGTATAATGCAAAAGTTTCTTAATGTTATTATCTGGATGTCTTTTAATTAGAGAGAGCCGGAAGACCCTCTTCCTCATGCCTTTCTCTTTTAGTTTCTTTTTCCTCCAGCCCACAGGGGCATTGCACTGGCTCTTATCATCAGTCTCCTACCCAAACCCCAGTGATGCTTTAACACAGTCCTGTCCCACCACAGATCCTACCTGTAAGGAAAAATCCATCCTTCTCATGTTAACAAACTCATCAATTCACTTAAAAGATATTTACTGCGTGGCTTTGCCTCTTGTGGGTTGTGTTCATGTCATAAGGTGTTTTGTGTTAATTATATAAGTTTTATGAATTGTGCTAAAGGACTTCTTTCCCCCCAGAACTGAGTGGCATATAAGGAGTAGTGTGAAATGAAAAGCACAGGAAACCTAAATCTACTCATTAAGGAAGAAAAAGGCCTCCTTCTCTTAATAAATACAGCACAGTTTCTGGATGGAGGCATGAGTTGAATTTGTAACCATTGCTGGTTCTGGCTGTCCCTAGTTTTACTAATTCACATTAAGCTTATTTGATGAGACCAGAACAACATTGAGATATAGGGATGCATGTGAGGATATGTTTCAAATTTAATAAAAACATTGGAGATATCAGAGGGCTCTACCCACAGTCAGTCTAGGAGGATCAGACAGTGGTAACTCACACCTTTAATCCCAGCATAGGGAGTATCTGAGAGTGGTGACCTATGACCTTAATCCCAGTAAATCTGAGTTTGAGGTCATTTTAGTTTACAGAAGGAGTTCCAGGCTCCCAGGCAGGCAGTGGTGGCGCACTCTGTTAGTCCCAGCACTTGGGAAGCAGACGCAAGAGAATCTCTGTAGCCACCCTGGTTTTCAAAGCAAGTTCCAGAACAGCCAGGACTGTTACACAGAAATCTCTGTCTGGGAAAAAAAATACTGGAAGAGTTGGTTCTGTCCTCTGATATCTGTTTTTATTAAATTTGAAACATATCCCCGCAGATGCACCCTTTTCACTGCCTATAAAGTGAGGCCTGTGACTGTGGTTAATGATTCTTAGCATCCACAAAGCCCCATGTTAGCCAAAGGCTATGCTGTGTCCTAGGCTGTGTCCTATGTTGTTTGTTTGTTTGGGTGGCTTGCCACCCAGCTCTTTCATAAATACACAGAGACTTATTTATACTTATTCCTTGTCCTAGCTTGGATTGTTTCTAGCCAGTTTTTCTAACTTTAATTATTCCATTCCTCTTTATGTTTTGCCTCAGGGCTTCTACTTTCTCTGCTATATACCTTTATTTACTTCTTACTCAGTGGCTGGCTGTGGAACTAGGTGGCTGACCCCTGGCATCCTCTTGTTTTTCTTCATTTTCTACTTCTCATGCTCTTCCCCAGATTTCTCCTATTTATTCTCTCTGCCTGCCAGTCTCACCTGTTTCTCTCTCCTGCACTGCTATTGGCTGTAAGGTCTTTATTAAGCCAATCAGGTATTTTAGCAGGCAAAGTCTCACAGCTTTACAAAGTCAAACAAATTAATCATAAAAGAATGCAACAAACATTTGAATCATTAAACACATATTCCACAGCATAAATAAATGTACTACGTCTTCAACTAATATTCCACAGCCAGACAGGATACCTTCCCCCCAAAGAGTGTACTTTTATAAATGATACCACACCAAACTCCAGAATCTGTGATTTTTACCGCCGTAATCATATTTCCTTCAATAAAAGAACGTCAATAAGGGTGGAAAACATGATGTGCTTAGTTTCTTAAAACAGCCGAGGCAAAGGAAATCGAGGTTAAAAAAGGCACATGGGTGTTCTTGGTTGGCCCATCAGGCATGTTCTGAGCAAGAGTTGTTCTGTCATAATGGAAGAACTAAGTGTGAATACTGTGTGATGTCAACAAGATTGATTCTTGAAGAAAAAGAATAAGTTCTATCAATCTTGGCTTCCATACTAGCGGCAGTGCTGGACTATAGCTGTATTTATATCAGTGTTTATTGCTACATAATTAATTAACCCTGAACATGATGTCATATATGATTATTTCATTTTCTGTGAGTTGGAAATCAGGCATAAAGCAAATGTGTGCCTCTGCTTCAGGGTTTCCCACAAGTCTGTGATCACACTGTGACTGGTCCTAGCATCATCTGAATACTGTGGGGAAGGGTCCATTGCCTTGGGCTGTGATGGGATATATTCCAATGCAGCCGTTGGGAAAGGGGCTCTCGGTTCCTCTGTAGCTACTGTCTATTCTAGATGCTGACCTCAACTCCTTAGAACATGGGTCTCTCCAACATGGCAGCACATCAAGAGGTAGGGTGAGGAGGGGACAGTAACAGAGTGATGGAAATCCCAGGGCTTTATAACTGATTTGGAAGTGATACCTCATTTCCAGGTACAGCCAACAGTGAATAAAGATGAGGAGATCCCACAACAGTGTTAATATTAGGGAGTGAAAACCCTGGGAACTATTTCAGGGTTTCACTAAACAATATCCAAAACCTATCTGTTTAATTGAACTTTGCCCATCAAGCTACAAATAACCTCTATGGGACTTGGAAAATAAAAACCAATGAACTCATTATCTGCATTTAACCTTTAGGTTGAAAGGGACTATCATGGTAATTACCTGCTAATCAGGTACTCACAGTCATGTGATTTTAATCCTTGGGAGCCAGAGGCAGATTTTCTGTGAGTTGAAGGCTATCTCAGGATACATAACAAGTTCTAGGCTAACCTCAGCTACAGAGAGAACTTGACACAAACTATAAATCAAAATATTTACCTACAACATGATACTTACCTGGAAAAAGAAGGAGAACTAATATTTTTTGGGGCCCTGTTTTATGCATGCAATACTATTAGATATCCCAGGGAATCTGTGATGTCATCATTTCCCAGATAACAAAACTGAAGGCCATAGACTCCAATACTTTGTTCACTATAAGAACTAGCTGGGAAGGGTGGAGTCCTCAAATTTCAGCTTAGGGTTTTCTGCCTCTAAAACCACATTCTCCCCCACCTATCTTGGTGGTTAATGCTGTTTGTCACATTTTACTCACTCATCCTGCTGGCCCAGGCAAAGAATGTCTCTCCTGGCTCTCTTGTGATAGGTGGGACCTTCTGAACAATTGTGGCTCTTGTATTGTGAACAAAATTGAGGGTCTCATTCATTTCCAGCCCTAAGCATTACATTTCAAGGTCTTTCTAAAGAAGCTCTTGGCATGGCACCAACAGAACTTGAATATTTAAGTGACGATGGAGAGCTGGCCCTTTCTTCCCACTTACCATCAACATGCAGTAGGCATGTTACATGAATCATGTAATCATGTTACATGTTACTAAGAATCACTAAGATTCTGGCAGATGTTTGCTACTCCAGCATAGTCCAACCCTTTCTTCTTGGTGTACTCCTAAAGAGTAGATGAAGGAACATGGAGTAAGAGGATGTTGTGGCCACATTATTCAGTATCATATTCATTATGGTAGGCTGGGAGAAGAGTACCATAATGTCCAGACTGACAAACTATTCTTTTTTTGACACAATTTGGCAGGAAAATAAGAAAAATAAAGTCTGAAAGAACTACTGAGAGACCACCTCCTTCACTGGGAATGTCCCTTGCTTTAGAACAGCAAAGGATACAATCAACAGGAGTGATGTCCCTTCCTCGACTTCTTAGAGACACGAGGTGCAGCATGGGCTTCTGACCTGGGCTCACTGGGGAAGCATCCTCCATCTGTTCTGCTCGGGTGTTATTAAAAGTCTTTGTGGCTAGTGGAACATTTACTATGCAGGACTCCCTCAAGGATCTGGGGACTGGCTCACATGAGGGTGGTATGTCAAGATAAGGCAATGTGGGGAGGGACTAGAATGTGGAGTACTGTGTAAATGAGAGGCAGCTTCCTAGACCTCCCATTGACAAGCTGGATTCTTCTGGCCTTTCTCATCAGCTCAACAGTTGGTTCTCATTGTGCCTTCTTTACTGTCTTCCACACCACTAAAGACAACTCTGTTGTCACTCCAGATGGATACAATTTCCTTGATAGATAATGACACTTTTCACATAGGTAATAGCAAGGGAAACCATGGGACAGCATGCACTCTCCTTCATGGCTCTTTCTCTTTAATCTAAGAGCTGTATGGTTGCATCAGAAATTACTTAAAGTTCAGAATCCATCAGCAAAGAAGTTATATTTTCCTCGGAACACTCCATTCTTCCCCTATTCCATGGGGAGCATCCCTCTGGAAGGGGTGACATTATGGCTACCACAACTCCTAGTCTTGCTTTTTTGGATCAAGAAAACAATCTAAGGTACTCTTATTATCCTTTTCTTGTTTAAACTATGACCACAGACATTTGTAACCAGCTTAAGAAAATTCTACCAGAGGAGTTGATCTCACTCCAGAGCTCCCTGGCCCCTGTTCCTTTCCATGTGGCAGAAAGTTTTCTGAACCCTAAATTGCTTAGTCTATAGACACTAGAGCAGTAGTTTTCAACATCCTTAATTCTATGACCCTTTAATATAATTCTTCATGTTATAGTGATCCCCAAACATAATTATTTTTGTTGCTACTTCATAGCAATAATTTTGCTACTGTTATGAATCATAATGTAAATACTAGCATTTTCCTGTGAAAGGTTCATTTGAAACACAAAAGGGTCATTATTCACAGGTTGAGAACCACTACTCCAGAGCATGGACTATAAACTGTGGTATCACCTCCCAAGTAGACCAGATATTCCAAATTTAAAATCGAGAAGGCGTCTCTTTCTCAGTCAGCTTAACCTGTGTTTGGGCTTTCACCCATAAGAATCATTGAAGAGCTGGTTCTGTTGTTAAATAAAGAGGAAAGATCACTGACTTATGCAAACACCTCAAACTCCCATTTTGCAAATGTAACAGACTAAGGTCACACGCTTTGCCACTAGTAGAATGCCTTTAAAGTACAGCAGAAGCCCAAATAGATAATGGGCTTGTAAGAGACAATAAAAAGATCCAAGCTTACACTGAAGGCTTGTAGAACCATGATATTGGAAGTTTCAAGGTTCTTGAAGATAAGAGGTGGTGATGGACAAATGATTATTGAGAAGGAGCTAAAAGAATGAAAAATTTAAAAAGTACATTCTGGCACATCATTTCTACTTAGGATGGATTTTGATGGTGGCCAGGAATATTGCCTTTGGGATAGGTAGGAGTCCTCTGAGACAATAAGAACAGGGTAGTTAGTATACACTCAAGACATTCTGCTAGTCCTAAAGTTTGCTCTGTCGCATCAATTTATGCCAAGTCTGAATCCCTGAACTTTAAAAAAAAGAAAAGGTTGAACGGGGCTTGGGGCTGGGCTCTGAATCCTAGAGTCACTGGACCTGATACACACATTACATATGGACAGTTGCGGGAAAAAAATGATCTCATATATTTTTCCTTTTAAGCAATGGAAACTGAGCCTGCCTAACATGACTATAAAAAAACTTACTGGGAAGAATGCCTTCAGTAACTTATAAAAACAAGAGAAGTAGCCTAAAAGCTTGTCTACTCATGGATGGATAATAAACCACATTTGTTCCATAGACTAAAACACTATACAGTCAGAAAAGGAAAGAAGCCTAGCCCCCTGGTTGGCATGGCTAGATCTGGGACAGACACGTGCTGGAAAATCAAAGGGCCCTGTAATACAGGATCATTCCTGTGCAATCTCCAGAAAGGCACAGTGAGAGAGCCCAAAGTAAGCTAGGTTTTACTGGGTGAAGAGCCACAGGAAGTGCTGGATGTAGTTACTTTGTGGGGGGCTTGAAGATGTTGTGAAATTGATTTGAGTGACAAGTACATGGTCTGTGAATCTACTGAAAAGCATTTATATTTCAAAGGGGGGAATGGTAAGGCATGTGAATATTCATCTCAACAAAGCTACAGTACATGTGAGTGTATGTGCACACATATGTGCAAAGAGAGAGACACAGACAGACAGACAGACAGACAGACAGACACACACACACACACACACACACACACACACACACACACACACACACACATTCAGAAAGACTTTGAAAAGGAAAATAAAACCCTGAAACAGCACATGGAGAACTCTAGGCATTATAAAGATCTCTCAAAGGCTTTCATTCATGGATTACATGACCTTCAGCTTCTTTTGTCTGTTTTTCCTGACTCTAAGTTGCCAAGTCCCCAGAGGTCATCCTGTGGACCTTTCTTGGTCATACTGCCCATTGAACTTGAAAAGTTTTAAAACATAAGAGAAAATGTTACTGAGCTAGCAATGAAAGAAAACAAAATTATTTTCGTTTCCAGGGAATATTGAAGAAAACTAGTTGGGACATAGGAGCAACTAAAGAAAACAGAAAATGAGTTTGATTACCAAACACCAAATAGGAAATAAATTGTTACCTAAAAGGAAACTAAGATGTTAGTACCAAAACCAAGAGCCCGGGTGTTAGAGGCCAAAGTCAGTGCTTCGCTCCCAGCATCCAAGAATTCTTCACACAAACACTTCCTTTCAGGGAATGCTTTGCTTCAGTCAGCTGGGTCCAGACACAAAGACTAAAATTTCCTTCCAGTTCTTTCACAGTTATCTCTGTTTTATGTAATAGTGGTGTCTAATACCAATGCAAGTGGGCTAGCCTGAACTCACAGCCCTTTGTCCCTGCCTCAAACAATTCTTTTTCCAAGTTCCTTCTGAGGCATCCCCTTGCCTCTGAACACAAACAAGAAACATAGCTATTTCACACTCAGTTTTCTTCCCATGTTCTTATATCACAACTAGTTTTTCTCCAGTGGGCCATAAGAACTTAAATTAATTGTTTATTTTTGTGTATTTATTTATTTTGCAATGCTACCTCACGTTTTAAAATTTGCCAAATCTAATCAGTCACCCAGTCCCTAATTACTCATTATATTTGAATGGCCTTTGAATCTGAAATGCAATGAAATTATTCAAGGCAAAAGAGAAGAAAAGGCATACTTTCTACCGATTACAGAGATAGAAATACAATAAAAGGTTGTTGAAAGAGACAACTTCTGTGGACAGTGTGTCCCCAAATTCACATGTTGAAGCCCACACTCCCAGAGTGGTAACACTTAAAGAAGAGCCATGGAGACAAGGTCTTGCAGGGCAGCAGTAGAGCCCAATCAGAACAGATGTCCATTGTCCTTCCATTTCCTTTTCCTTCTTTGGCCCTCCTCTTTATTCTCCCCCCCCCCTTTCTTCACACACACAGGGAAGAGGTTATATGAGTCCATAGCAGGATAGTAAGGACAGCACAGTCCTTATAAAGAAATGCTGGTATTTAAACAACCCACTCTATAGTATTTTGTTATGATAACCCAAGCAGAAGAATAGAGTCACTAAATTGAAACTTTGTCCCCATGTTCACATGGTTTTCTATAATAAACTGTCTGACTATCCTATTCTCTTGTAATTATCCATTGACAATTATTTATAATCACTGCACACAATCATCAGGCATCATTCACTTTCTTCTGGATTTCCCCTTGGTTGCACTTACTCTACTTAACTACTTCAAGTCTGATTATACTACCAGGTTTGAAGCTCCATAAAGACAGGGATTCTGTCTGTCCATCCTGAGTTACTCTGCATCTTGGGAATTTATCACAGCAGAGGCTGAGAAATCGCTGTTGAGTGTATTGGTATGTGAATAAATTCCAGTGATAGAAATTGGTGATAAGTGATTTCTTTGGTTGATTGTTTAGCAAATCTTTTATTTCACGCTTCTAAAGAGCAAAATTGAATGAGTGTCCACATTATAGCCAACTCCTAATTGAAACCAAAAGGTCAGGGTTAGGGAATCATTTACCTCTTGTATATGATATCTGAGTTTCTAAATAGCATCTATCTTTATTTCCCTGAGAGTAAAGCACAAGAAAGGGGCTTAGGCCTTGGTGTGGTGACAGTATGTTAAGGAAGTAATGGTGGAGGACGGGAAGATGAGAGAAGATAAAAATGATTGGAGAGAGTTGCACTGTCAAGGTCATTGCCTGAGGCCCCACTAAGCTTCAACTTCTCTGAAGTACACGGAACTGTGGCTCAAAGGGTAGAAAGTTGGGCACTGTCCACCAGTTCCAGCTCCTATTGGCTTAAGACTTCTTGGAGGCCATTTTAGTCTAAAAGAATAAGGAAACTGCTTGTTGTTAGAAGAAGTCACAGGGCAAAGAACTGTTCTGGCTGCATGCAAGTAGATAGGATGTGTAAATGGGTAAATATAATGGGCATTTTTTTTTACTGCATTATCAGCATTATTTTTGAAGAAATATGTTACATATCTTTTCACCTTATATACAGATAGTAATATCTCTGTATATACTTTGGGAAACCCTACATGTGGATGGATGGAATGCTGAGTTAAATCTTCAGCAATTACAGTGGAAGACGTCTCCATGCACAGAGTATAATTCACATTTAAAGACACAGGACATAAGTTATGTAGTAGGACTATGGAAAGGTTGAGCTTAGCTGAGGTGAAGGTGTGCATACATCTGACCTACCTCACTTCTCTAGAAAGTGGATCTAAGGAAAGAACAGGAAAAGATAAAGAGAATTAAATGCAAAGTCCTGAGAGCTGATCTCATCTGGCTGAGGGACACTAGGTTCTATGCTTTTCTTAACAAACAAATCTCTCAAAGAAGGGAATCAGGACTTTCCACTGGATGCAAAAGCACACTTCACAGGTGCTGAAGTCACTCAGGGAACCTATGAAATCCAGGTTGATTATCAACACAGTCTGACAAAGAACTTCAGAGGAATCCATACTTGAGAGTAGAGTGTCCATGAAGCATCCAGCCATGTCCTGTCCCAGCCATGCCTTCCAAGTTGAAAACAAGGAGATGTTTGCTAGTCGCATCTTTCCAAAGAGATGATGAAAGGTACTAGTATTTATTGTTGGAGGGTCCTACATATTACTAGTGGAAACTTAAAAACAAATGACTCTTTAAAAAAATCAAGTAGACTGGCACCTAGGATATCCAAGCTGATTTATTGATCAACCGCCTACTAAATTGTGTGACAATGTTACTCAAGTTAAGTAGTCCAGTTAATCCTAAATGTCATTTCTTGCCTCATTAACTATGTCTCATCCCTAAATATGAGTTGGACTTCAGCTCATTGCCTCCTACAGGGTTAATTTATAGTATACTTAAAATTTTATTTTACTATTCATCATTTTTTATTATGCGAGTAGGAGATTACCATGCACTTAGTATAACTTAAGAAAGAATAGTTTCTCTTTTCGACCCCATCTTTTTTCCTTCTGAGTAATCTCACACAGCTCCTGGAAGCTTCTAGATACACATCTATCTCTTTCTGTGTCTTCTTGGTTTAAAACTGTTCTGTTTTAGAGGGAGGTGAGCTTTAATTGTCTTGATGACAGCTTTTTCTTCTAGTCCCTCTGTTGAAAAGAAAGAGGGAGTTGTACTCTGTTATGATCTGCAACATACTGAAGTGAGGACGGACCACAGTTGGGCTTTGGTCAAGGAAAAGGAGAAACATTCAAGTCAAGAGCATCTTAATTAAACAGCTAAGGCAGCTAAGGTCTTCAGCATGCCAGTGTGATGAATTCATGCCATATTTATCTAGAACCTGCCACGTGCTGATCACTGATTCCATAGGTTTCCAGGAACAAAGACTGACCAAGATTGGAACCTCCTGCATAGAGGATGTCATTCATTCAGTGGCTATGAGATAGGGCAAAGCAATGTATAAATGGAAGGCTGGTGAGTTCTGGATACAAATGTTTGTGACTTCATAGTTTGCCATAAACTCTACTCACCATCTATTGATCCACTGACTTTTGTGGATTTATTAGAGAGAGAAGAGAATATGAGAAGAAGATAAATTCCAATTTGCAAAAACAAAACAAAACAAAAACATGCCAATTCTCCACTGATCTTGCTTCCACTCTTCACCTCACTTGCCTGTGCAATCTGTTGAACCTGAACTCACTCCCTGAATAAATGTAGAGGCCAGCTTGGGTGGCAGATCATTTGCTATGGTCTGAATAGCTATAGCACTAAGTCTTGTTATGTGACTTCTCTATAGATTTGGACAAGCTGTAATTTCTGTAAGCACCCTATCGCTCATTCATGTGGAGTGTAGAATTAGGACAAGTTCCCATTATATAGTGTCAGCCACCTAAAGGATGGAAGGGGTTTAATTGTTCTGCCACTTCTGTGTATCTGCTTCTGTTGCCACAAGTGCCATCACTGGCCTGCTTCCAGTATGGATAACTCTTCACAGTACCATTCAGATTGGCCCCTGATGCTCCAAACACTCCTAGTCAGACTCTTCCTACAGTTCTTTATGGAGACGCATGAGCAGATGGCGTGATGAAGAAATGGGACATCAAGGGAGGCAAAGAGGGAAAGCATGTTGAAGTTCAGGGGACAGCTGTGGGTTAGGAAAAGAGAGGGGTTAAAGAAGGAAAGTAAAAATTGCATCCCTTGCTACCATTGGTCCAGAAAGCAACATCCTTGATCAGCAATGGAGCCTTTCTCCTCCATAGATTCACCCCTAAGTCCATCTCAGTCGCTCTATTATGAGGACACCAGGTTACAAGCACTAATTTGAACAAAGCTGCCTTCCCTGGACAAGCGAACCTCACATAAACAGGGTCAGGAAAGCAAACATGATTTTAAACTCCTCCAAAAGAGACGTTAAAAATAAAAAACTGTGAAGGCAGAATGAGAGTGATCCTAGTTGACAATGGACCATAAATTCTAAGAACTGAGATCCTAGAGAATCATTAGGTATATGATATAGCTGGACTCTTTGGTCGCAGAATGTATGAAGCCATGTGCATTGCCACAGGTAAAGCCAGTGGCTTCTGCCAGCAGTGAAATGCTGAAACGGTCATTATCTCACATCCTGGAGCAGAAGCTCAGGGAGATTCCCAGGTTCGGTTGTCAGAGATGCTACTTAAAATTTTTAGTCATTTCTGGTTTGAGCATCTGTAGTAGGAGGTTTCTGGCCTGGACTTTCGGGCCTATAGCCTCAAGGTTTATACCCACAGACCCACAGACACTCAGAGACAGACACACAGATGCTTTCAATAGTTTTAGGCTGATTGGCCTAAGGCTCAGGCATATAACTTGCTAGCTCTTTACCCTTCATCTAACCCATAATTCTTCCTGTTCAGCCATGTAGCTCAGTACCTTTCTTTGGAGCAGCATAGTTGTCCTTTGCTTCTTCCAGTTTCTCTCTGGCATTCTCTCTGTGCTTCCTGTTCTCAGAGTTTTCTTAGTCTGGTAGCCCCGCCTACACTTCCTGCCTGCCTTTGGCCAATCAGCGCTTTTTATTAAACCAGTGGGTGGGACAATTATTTACAAAGAAACAACACAATTTCCCACAAGCATCCATAATCAATAGAAACAGATTGAAATTACTTCTCATTTTTCTGGTATACAGTGAACCTCCAAGTGTTCATGGTCTTCAATGTGCATACAGTAGGTAATGGAGAAGAAAGGTTAGTTATAGATTTGAGATTCAAACCCAAAGTTCACTCAGACTCATTATGCATCTTATGGTATTGGATACTTTCAGCTACATTTACTTGATATAAATATCCCACCCTGCCATTCTCACACAAACTTTCTGTAGATGATGGTTCGTTTGCTGTATCTGATGCTGTGATGAATAGCCCTGAATGGTCTCTAAGGAACCACTTAGTGGAAATGTCCAATATAATCTTCTGTGACCAGTGAGCAGCTCTACAGACCCCATACCCTTTGGCAGTGAGGGAATGCTGGAGGCCTTATATGCCTAACTAGTGAAGTGCCCTGAACAACTCCTTAAAAGCAAGCTGTGGACAAAGGCATGAATTAGGAAAACCAAATGCAGCCTTTTCTTCTATCACCCCCTTTCTATCTATAGAGAAACTTCTTTGTCACTGGTATGGCCCTCACTGACCTGACACCAAGCTTTGAGGTAATTTATAGCAGGACTTTCTTGTCAGACTTTGTTTGGACCACTAGTCCCCAAATAATGACACTGAAACTTATTATTAGCTATGAAAGCTTGGTCATAGCTTAGGCTTGTTCACAACTAGCTCTTATAACTTAAATTAACCTGTTTCTATTAATCTACATTCTGCCACATGGCTCTTTACTTCTCCTTCATTCTGTACATCTGATTCCCTCTGTGTCTGGATGGTGAATCTCAAGTGCCTCAGATCCTTCCTGAGTTCCTCTCTCTTCCTGGAAATCCTGTCTATCCTTTGCTGCCTAGCTATTGAACATTCATCTCTTTATTATTTTTTTCTTCATTTATTTATTTTACATCTTGGCCATCGCCTTCCCACACACACCCCAATTCAGTCCCTCCCATTTCCTCCTCCCACTCAAATCCCCTCTTCTTCTATCTCTATCCAGGAAAGGGCAATTCTCCTATTAGAATCAATAAAACATGGCATATCAAGTTGCAGTAAGACTTGATGAATGAGCAAGGCAACTCAGTGTGGGGAGTAGCATCCAAAAAGCCAGTAAATGAATCTGAGAGCCTGTGTTCCCACTGTTAAGAGTCCCATAAGAGGACCACGATACACAACTGTAACATATATGCGGAATGTATAGGTCGGTCTAATGCAGGTCCCTGCTTGTTGGTTCAGTCTCTAAAAGCCTCTATGAGCCAAGGTTAGTTGATTGTGTGAGTCTTGCCATAGTGTTCATGACTCTTCTGGCTCCTACACTTCTTTTTCTTCCTCTGCATGATTCCTTAACTCTGCCTAATGTTTGGCTGTGGGTCTTTGTATCTCTTTATTAAACCAATCAGAAGTTGCCTTATGCAGAGACACATCTTCACAATGTACAAAAAGATTATCCCACAATAGTGGCTTGCCAACTTTTTGGCATTTAATACAATTGGGTCTGGGTATTATAATACTTGTATTATAACTACCAAGACAGCCTCAGACTTAGGGTCACATGAATGCTAAGTGAAAACAAGGCTGTCAACCCATCATTTTGGAACCAACATGAATATGATTGATTTGAGTATTCCCACTAATAGAGCCACCCAAACTATTGATCTTTTTCCTTCTTGCATGCCCTCTTCTTCAAAATAAATAAGTATCCTACATGTTCTTGTTACTCCATCAGAGCTCCAATTTAGAGAACTATCAGAGGAAACATTGTTCTGAAAATTAGTCTTTTAGTTCCAGTCCCAACTTGGCCTTCACTAGCTTTATGACACTATGTATTCTTCCATAGCCATACAAAAGCCACTTTACATCAGCTATGTAATTTAGATAGAAATTTTCCTATGGCTGTATAAAACATGGAATTAACTGAGTATTTGGCTTTCTCACCTGAAAATGATGCTAATGGTGGTCTCTAGCTCAGAGGGCTATTGCAAGAAATAAATAAAGTATCATGTATGAACCAGTACAATTACAAAGGCTCAGTTTGATTGCTTTGCACAATCTTTGCAAATAAATTTAGTGATCACTGTTTGCCTTGGGACATCATCTGTCTACAAGAAAGGCTTTCACTACCTGTGAGAATGATGAGAGGGAAATTGGGGACAGGTGATTGCAGTGCAGCTGGACAGTTCTGGACCATCATTGAGCCTTCAATGGTAGCTCACCTGTCTTTAATACCGTTAGCAGAGCTACTGCTCATTAAGACTTCCTTAGAACCAAGAAGAGGCACAATGCTAATTCCTGTCCATCTTGGCACTTTTTAGCAGAATAAGTAAGAAGCCACGGACATCCTATCAGCTGAGTTTAAGTGGAAGAGCCAGTGTACAGATGTCAGCTCCTCTCTCTCTTCCACACAGTCTGCAGTATCTGAATAGAAGCTGCATCTGACAGTTTTGACACATGCATTTGACCCAGCCTAAGATGTCTTGTCTCCAGGATTCTTGAAGGACAACCTTGGGATTTAAGGAGTTTCTTTTCTCTCGCAGCTGCCTGAGCCTTCATGCAAAGGTTGCTCATCTTGGTGCAGGGCATGCGCCTCAGAATTCACATACTTGGACTTTGTCTTCATCACTACTGATTTTTGTGCCAGTTTCTTTGTTCTCACCTCCAAAGCAGGCAGCTTTATGCCCTCTCAAACACAGTGGTGATGCCACAATGTTCAATATTCTTAGTAGTTAGTAGTATCTACTGAATAACTTAAAGTTCTAAATATTTGCAGAATAAATGCGAAGTGCCTGAATGTACATAAATATGCTATGCACTTCCCAGTCAGAGCTGGGCATAAAGTCATTTTCCTTTATATAAATGATTTGACACATCCCATCTTCAATGACAAGCATGAAATAAGTAAAAGAAATACAAAAATCAAGATTAAGAAAAGAAGAAAATTAAAGTTTTTGTCGATGTGTCACATGCTTTATGCAGACGGCAGTGAGGTGGCTTTCCCTCGATTATGGAAAAACCCATGGTAGGGGGGATCTCACATAGAAATTCACAGTAAGGTCCATAATATCTCAGTCATTGGAGTTCTATGGATTCAGATACTCTGATCCACACAACACACAAACACACACAAAATAATTTTTAAAATTAAAGCTTCACTCTTACCTCACCAAAGGAGAAGCTTCTGCCTGAGGGCATAGATCTAGGTGGACTTGTGTCTCAAATAGCGAAGCCATATGGCTTATATCACATAAAGAGGCAGAGAAAAGGACTGATTTTTTAAAATGGTGTATTAATTTATACTGATTTATTCTCTTTTATTAATTTTATTGCTTCTTACCCCCACTTGCAGGCAGACACACATACGCACACACATACATGTACACACACATACACATGCACGAACACACACACACTCCCACACACGCACACACATACATGTACACACACATACACATGCTCGCACACACACACTCTCAATGCAGCCCTGAATGATTCAAGATTTGTTATGTAGATCAGGCTGGCCTCAAACTTGTTTTAATCCTCTGTCTCAGCCTCTGTGTGCTGAGATTAATGTGTAACACTACACTTAACTAACTTATACGCAAAATTTAAACAATGGCTATAATTATCCCCTGAAGTACTAGGAGATCAGAAAACAAAACCTGAGAAATAGTAGAATACCCAAGAATCAATAGAGAAAACTGAAACATAACATTGTCTTTCCTAGAAACCATGCCATAATAATGAGTTACAGGTATCTGTTTACTAGAAAGAGAGAAATCTCACCAGTTCCACAGGAGTCCATATTTTTTCTCAGTGTTAAGTTCTAAAAGAAGCCTATCTGACAATTTGGAACCTTTAATTAGAAAGTAGTAACAGCTTTATAGAAAATGTAGGTATAGAGAGGTGGCTTTAATATGACTTATAAAAGCACAATTCAGTGATATTTATGAAAGTTTATGCATGTATCTTAGTCCATTTAGTATTCTAGTTAGTTTCTATTGTTGTGAAGAGACATTATGACCACAGAAACTCTTATAAAGGAAAACGTTTAATTGAGGACTAGCCTACAGTTCAGAGGTTTAGTTAATTGTCACCATGGTAGGAAGCATGGTGATATGTAGGCTGACATAGTGCAAGAGAGGTAGCTGAGAATTCTACACCTGGATCTGAAGACATCAGGAAGAGAGTGACACTGGGCTGGGCTTGAGCATCAGAAATTTCGAAGCTATCTCCAGTGACACATTTCCTCCAACAAGGCCACACCTGCTTAAACAAAGTCATACCTCCTAATAGTGCCACTCCCTGTGGAGTCTGTGAGGACCATTTTCACTCCTATAGAAAGAGATACGAACATCAGGGCTATACTTACCATGGTTCTTGAGGGTGAAAGCCCATGACAATGGTGCCAACATGGTGGTATCCTGAAGAAAGCTCTGTTCCTTTTTCTAGACTGACTACTTTTCCTTGTATCATAATATGGCAGAATGAAACCTGAGTTTCAGTCTCATCCATGATGTCCAATGCTCATGATCAAAGTACCCAGAAAACCTCCATTTTCCAACATTATAACTTTACAAAGAAGATTTCAACACACGAACCCTAGTGAGGGAGAAACAAATGTTCTGTCCATAGACATAAAGCATTGGGCTCTTAAAAGAGATGTGACCATACTCATACATATATCCTTGCAAACTTACTCACTATAATTAAATATTAATGTATTTTTACATTGCACCTTTGCTTGAACTAATTGGTGCTGAATATCACATGATCATCACACTGATAATGATCATCACATGAAGCTATGTGTGAGCAAAACAGAGAAAACTCAATACATTTCTTAAACATATATGCACGCACATTGGACGAAAAATGTAGGAGCTATAGTCACAGGTCATGTGACTGATTATTCACTTAACAATAGGCCACATGTAGAAGAGTAGCCCTATCATCAAAAGTACTGGTTATACAATAGCTTTTGTGTGTTACAATGTGGTTTCTCGGCCCTGGGCTGCCAGAGGCCCAGACCCAGAGACCTGCAGCCCCAGACCTCTTAGCCGCCCACTGCTGCTCAGGCTCCAGAAATGCTTCAGACACTTATATTAACTTCATGCTGTTTGGCCTATGGCTCAGGCACAATGCTAGCTTGCTCTTACATCTTAAATCAACCCATTTTTATTAATCTTTTTTGCCACATGGCCCGTGGCTTACCTGTGCTCCTTACATGTTGCTCCTTTGGGCTTCTGGCTCCTTCTGTCTGACTGCGCCCCTGCTCCTCCTACCTACTCTGATGCATCCTATGTTTTTTATGGTGTCTGTCATGGGCCAAAACATCTCTTTTATTTAAAAATTGCTATTCACAGCATACAGAAAGACATTCCCACATCATTTGTGTATGTTTTTTTCTTAAGCAATGAGACATTTATCCTTTATAAAATCTTTTCGTATTCATCAAACAGTGACTGACCTCCTGCTTTGTTGTGGGCACTATGCTAAGTAATGGTAATATAAAAATGTAAGATTTGCTTTCCTTAGCCATAAGAAACTTACAGACTATGGGAAGTAAAGACAATAAATCTACAAAGAGGTCTCCAATGGTGACCGCTGCTCCTGAGAGGCTAGAGATAAACAATCAGGAGCATTTGCTTTAGAAAAGGTAGTACGTGAAATGAATCTTAAAAGGTAGTAGTCATTCAAAGCCGGGAAGAGAAAGTGAGAAAGAATATTGTATCTGGGAAGATCATGAGGCCAAACAGTACTTGTATAAGTCTGTATCTTGACAGTGGTGGTGATCATCACATGAATCTACATGTGAGAAAGACTCATATGCATGTGGTATGCAACACTCATATCACACATTTATGTACACACACACACACACACACACACACACACACACACACACACACACACCGGACAAAAAAGGGACTTCAGGTACTTCAGTTACAGGTCACATGATTGACTATTCACTTTAACAATAGACCACATTCAAAAGAGTAGCCCTGTCATACTACAAGGAAACTGGAGAATTCTTGTGACCTAGTGACACTGTATCTTTCCTGATGCAACACCACACATTTCTGGCATATTTGATAAACAAACCTACTGTGCTGCTGGTTCTGTGAAAATATAGCATGAACAATTCTGTGTAGTACATAATACTTGATGATGGCAATACATGGACATGTTACTGGTTTATGTGTTTACCATACTAGCTATCCCTACCTATAAAAATGGCTTACTCTAAGAAAGTATTCAGTACCACACAACCATGTACATTTTGCGTTTACTGTGTCTCTTGACTGCATTGAAGCCATCTTGAGTGACTGACCTACACCATCTAGGTATAAGCAAGTACACTCTATAGTGCACACATAGTTAAACATTTCTCAGAGCTCCAGAGGCAATGACTGTGCAGACAATGCAGTGGTAGCTGTCTGTCCTTGCTACCTGGTCATCCATTGTCAATGTGTTTGTGTGAATTACTGCCTCTTTGCCCTTTAGAACATAGCATCCCTAGTTCACTTCCCCAAATCTCCTGCACAGAAAGGCTGTTGTCTGCAAAAACACCCTTGAAAAGGAATTGCTGTGGACAGAAGTGTGGAGTTGGGTGGTTTGCTGTTTTGCCCCTCAGGTATTTACTCATTTTTCTTCTTTCCCAGGTCTTTTATCAGCCTCCTGCTTCCCCTCATCCCTTTACCACAGCATGGAGCCCAGGAAATACTTCATCTTGACTTTGGTTTTATAATCTTGTACAAGTTATGAGCTATGAATTTTCTGTTCTGTAAAGGAAGGTTCTGCGTTTGTGTTCCTCATCTTCTAATGTGGGAGACACCAGTAAAATATACATTTCAGAATCTTATGTTTCTTTCAGTCCCTCTGAAATGTGACTGCAGACACATTCCTCAGCTTTGACCTAGCTGAAAATCCTCACTCTGTGGCCTAGCTTCTGTGTAAGTTCTACCAGACTCTTCTGGGCCTGTCTTCAGGCCGATCAAAAGCTGTCTGATTTCTTTCAAAGGAAGTAAGCTTTTGCCTTTCCTCAGTAATGATAAACTATCTGTGGATGTAAATAAATCCTAGGCATGCGTGACACAACTAACACTCAGTTTGGCACAGGGCATGCTACTAAAGTGGCATTCAGAACCAGAGTAACCTGAGCCCATACGCAATCTGAGGCCAGAAGGGAGAAAGAGGTGGAGTCTGAATTGCAGACAACATCCTAAGACATCTAGGGCTGGACTAATGCAGCCAATGTGGGCCTATTGTCTGCTTCCCAAAATATTCTGGGGAAAGTGGTACAATCTGTGGGGATAATGAGCAGTTGAATATTTTAACTTAACTGCTGCTGACCTCTGAGAAGATACCCCACAGCTTCCCGGAACAGGCTGAATCAAATCTGGGAATGCAGCCACCACCCTCGGGTTCACACAAATCTCTTAATGCCAGATTCATTAACAGCTCACGCCACACCAGCCTCTGCAGGTTTTCCTATTTTCTCCAGCTATACCTTTTCATTGAAGAGGTAGGCATTTTATATTTCTCTGTATATAATCTTCCTGCTGATTTGACAGATTCCTGCTCTGCCCTTAACGAGGGGGCTGTGGGAGGGCTGCCTTGTTAAAGTCACATAACAAGCTTCTTGAAACTTCATCATCTCCTCAGAGAGTCTGTTCATTCTAAACGCAGAGCTTAGTGACAGACATGTTCTGCTGCCAATGAAAATTCCCCCACTTGCATGTAAAGTGACATGTTGTGAAGGTGAAGGGCTCCTAAGCCGGGGGAGAGCAACTAACCTGAATGTGGCAGTTCACAGGGCAGAGAGAGAGGATGGTGGAACAGCCCCACTGTGGAATTCCTCCCCACTAATTTCCCTGGCTCTCTAATGAGGCCTTGAGCCCTTAGGTAGGACATGGTATTAGAACATGAAATGAAACTGCATTGCCTTGTCCATGATGGGAACAGAAACAGATAAGTGAGAGAGTATATCAGGGAGCCCCCTGCCTGGTTTACTCTACTCATTTCTCACAATGCTCTGTGGTCTACCTCATGGCCCTGTGGACAAGGTAAAGAAAGAACACTTAGGACTTAAATTATTTCAAGCCAGCCCAGAGCACCTTGAGGTTTACTTGGTACTAACTGTACCTTTGGCTTTCAGATGAGATTCTTTGGTTGTAAAGTCAGTGACCGTTGTGGCTTGTTCATTTGGGAGAAGGATATGTACATTTTTCTTTAAAATATTTCTCTCTCTCTCTCTGGAGATTACCATCTCCTTGAGAGGATAAAGAAAGTATAGGAAAGCAACTTGCTTCTTAACTATGGCATTTTTAGAATTTTGTTAGTTAACACAGCACCATATGATGGGGGTTAGCATCCCTAAGTACTGAGAAAGAAGCACTAGAGAAGGGTAAATAAAATTTCCAAACTTTATTTAGCTAACAAGTAGGCTTATTGAACTGGGATTCTCATTAGATAGTAGCATCTACACACAGGATGTGATGTTCAGATTGGATTGTCAGTATCACACAGCCAAGACTAGAGTTCACTGAAAAGGATCTCGGGGGTTTGTCTGGATCAGGCTGGCCTGCTGGTATGTCTGCTGGGGACTGCCTTAATTATGCCAATAGAAGTGGGAAGATTCAGCACACTGTGGAGAACATTAGTCCTGCATTTGAGTTATAAGCTATGTAAGAATGGAGAGGGTGAGCTAAGCATTGAAAAGCATATGTGCACCCTCCCCCCTCTCTCTTGTCTTGACTCCAGATGTGTCTGTCTGCTTCAGTTTCCTGCCGTCTTCACTTTCCAGACATGGTGACTATAACCTAGAACTATGACTTCAAATAAACTTTCTTGTAAGCTGATGTGGGAATGTCTTTCTGTATGCTGTGAATATCAATCTTTAAATAAAGGAGCTGTGTTGGCCCATGACAGGCACCATAGAAAAAGTAGGAGGGGAAATCACAGCATAGGTAGGAGAAGCAGAGCAGTGTCAGAAACAGACTGAGCCAGCCGCCCAAGAAGAAGAATGTAAGGAACACAGGTGAGCCACGGGCCACGTGGCAGACAGATTAATTGAAATTGGTTGAGTTAAGATGAAAGAGCAAGCTAGCAATGTGCCTGAGATATAGGCCAAACAATGAACTTAATATAAGTGTCTGAGTCATTTTGGGGGCCTGAGCAGCTGCAGGCAACTAAGGGGTGTGGGGCTTGGTCTGTGGGTCTGGACCTCTGGCCGCCCGGGACCAAGAAACCTCACTGTAACAGTAAGCTGCTTTTGTTGGGGTGTTCTATGACAGAAGCAGGAAACAAACCTAGGGAAAAAGAGAATAAACTCAGCAAAGTTCCAGAAGCACTCCCAGGCCAAGGTCTGTGGTGGCAGAAAGTTGGTGGCTGACACTTCTTAGATGGGTCAGCATGAAACCTCCTTAGAGATTAGGTAAGAGGTGGAGCAAGAGAGGGGGCAGACTGGACTTTGCATATCTCGAAGTAGAATGAGTAACCACACTAACTGCCTTCAGTATTCCATTGCCAAAAAGACACACAAGGCACAAAGAGCCACTTAGAGGGAAAGCTTTGTCACAGAATAAGGACACAGCAAGGTAAGAACAAGAGAAGAATAAGCACTGAAGGTGTCTGTGAACCCAAGAGATGCTAAGCTTCTGTCTCCAAGGCTCATTCTTTTTATAGGGCCACCTGGACTAGCCACATTCTGTTGTATTATGTTTCTGGCCCATATTTCCCAGCCTAGCCTTCTGGCCCAGACTTTCAGACTCACTCCCACAGTTCCACTGAAACACACAAACACATTTAATGTATACCGATTGACCTGGGGCCCAGGCTTGCTAACTCTACCCTTAAACTAACCCATGATTCTTATCCTGTTCAGCCATGTGGCTCGGTACCTTTTCTCAGAGCAGCATAGTTGTCCTCTGCATTTTCTGGCTTTTTTATGGCATTCTGCTCTGTTCTTCCTGTTCCCAGAGTTTTCTTGGTCTGGTAGCCCCGCCCACACTTCCTGTCTGCCTTTGGCCAATCAGCATTTTTATTAAACCAGTAGGCAGGGCAATTTTATACAATGTAATCCCATTACAACATTCTCTCCTGGACACTGGCCTGAAGCCTTCCCACCACTCATGGTTCTGATGAGGAGCCATTGGCCATTCCTGCAGGTTGAATAGTCCCCATTCCTGTGATCCTGCCTCCCTAGACAAAAGAATCAATAATCCATTGACAGGGCACCCTTAATGAGAATTCAGAGACTCTTGCACCCCCTGGTACAAGCTGACATATGGTGTGTGTGCCATCTCTATGTCATGAATCTCCCTACAGCATACGTACAGAGCATTTGAATCCAGAAAGGCCAAGATCTGCTTGGGGAAGGGGGATCTCATAAAGAGCTGGTATCTTCTAGCTAGTTCAGTAACCTTAAATATTGAAATGATCTCTGTATCCCTGCCCTGAAAGCAGTTGAAAACCTGCAGTCTAATTCATTATTACTCAACCCTGTCAGGATCCTGCTCCACAAAGCAAACCATGGGTCCATGGTGAGGCAACCATGTAAGATGTTTATGTCCATGGGCAGGTGAGAAGCAATGGGAAGATGGACCACAGTGGAGTGCAGTAAGACAGTATGAGGCTAGCCTGTGAGAGTTGCTTACTCCCAGAGTGACCACATGCTTTTAAGGTGGAAGGAGCACTGTAACATCCTAGAAGTTATCAGTTCCAGATGAGGAAAGACTAGAGACAAGGATGAGTTAATGAGTAATTGTTATAACCTAGGTCATGTGGTCTTAAGTTAACAAACAAATGTGAAAATGGAAAACTGCAGGTACCAAGAGGCTATAGTAGATTGAAATTCCAAGGCCTCTGGTAGCCTATAGCTACAGAGTAAGTTCAAGATCAGACTAGGCAATTTAGGAAAAGACACTGTCTCAAAACAAGAGTAATAAGAGGCTGTATATAATACTCAGTGGTATGGAGATGACTTGGGATGGGAAAGGCCCAGGGCTCTTTAGGCCATCAGAACTGCCACCATGGAGTATGCAGCTTCTGGTGTCATGACTCTTCAGAGATTATCAAGATTCATGAGGAACCATCAGTGCAGAAGACTGTCAAAGAAATGTCTAGATCCTCAGTGGATGACCCCTAGAGTTCTGAGACTCCGTGGTTTCTCATCAGGGTGTCCTGCAAACAGAGTATCAACACTTTTGTCTAGGGAGGCAAGATCACTGGTGTGGGGAATACCATCACCTACAGGGATGGCCAGTAGCTCCTAATGCAGAACCATACATTTATGGAAGGTTGACTTAAGGTCAGTTTCCAGGAGATAAGGTGGCTAGCTCAGATAGCTCCACAAGAAGAATGAGCCTGGAGACAGCAGCGTCCCCATCGTCTGGGTGCACAGTTTTCTTTGTAAGAGTCATGTGTGTTCCATTTGTACTTCCACTTCCTCATAGCTGTGTTCCTGGTGTCTTAAGAGAGGCTTCCCTTATGTGTGCACACAGAGGCATGCTGTGTACACGTGTGCTAGCCCATCTCTCTCCCCAGTCCTGTTAGTGGTGATGGTTTGTACACAGAATCCAGTAAGCAACTCAAAGCCAAGCTTTCTTGTCACCAAGCATGGGGGATAGGAATGACTCAGTAGACCTTTAAGTTCCATGCCACAGATACAGGTTGGCTTGAAAATCCCACCAGCAAGTCAGATCCTTGCTCATCAGCCTGAGAATCTGGCATGAAACTCTAGCTCCGTGGCATTTCATTCAGAGAATATTAGGAACTAGCCGTATGTCAAGCCTTGAACTAGACAGATGCTGCCCAATAATGAAGCCACACACAGGTTTCATTCCTTCCTTCTTTAATGGCAGGAAGTGGTTCGCAGTGTTGCCTGGCCTGACAAGGACTAAGTGGCCTTGAGCCTGTAATCTTCCAGCCTCAGTGTGCTAAGTGCTGGGATTACGTTTGTGACCACATCCAACTCTCACATGTGACTTTTGAGCCCTCATATGCGGCCACTTCACACTGACATGTGCTATAAGAGTAAAATATAAATAAGATGTTGACAAATTTAGTGTAAACAATTAGAACAATTGGAGAGATTAGCAAATGCACATCTCTGTATTGATCATTGAGATTTTAACACTTTAGCCATATGCAATTAAGCACTATTAATGTAATTAAATCAAACATTACATGGCTTATAAATTCCTCGGAGAGTGTTTAACATTGCACATGTGACTTGTGTTGTTTTTACAGAGGAAATGCTTCTTGAATAACTAGTAGTCTGCCATGGGCATGCCTCATCTAGAATGTATAAGATATCCTTCCTATAATCTCACAGATAACATCATCCTACAAATTACAGAATAGCTAGGGGAAGAGGCAGGATGCCATGATGCAGGAGAAATTATAAAAAGGGAACCAGAGACAAGAGCCTCCGATACTGACTGACGGCTGCTGCTCCTTTCTGAGGAATATAAGGGTCAATGTCCTCTGACTTTCTTCTCTTTATCCCATCCCCAGAATCATCCAGGATTAAGAAATTGAAACAGAAATCACTATTTTCAATTTAGTGTCTTCCTCTCCACCCTCTTGTTCCATAAGTACATAGAATGGGGAGTGCCTAGCCTTTTCTCTGCTGTAGTTAGGGGAGGGTGAAGTTTGTGCCTGGTGTTTGTCTGTGGCACTACCCTTCAGGTTGGTACAGAAGGCACAGCAGAGGCCCAGGACTCTCACCAGAAAGAGGCTCTGCAAACAAAGCTGTGGGACCAGCATCACCCTTTTACTCTCCTTCCCTCCTCTCATCTCCTTCTATCTATCCCTTCCCTCCTGTCTCACTTTTCTTCCCATTTTTTTACCTTCTTTCTGTTCCTCATCCTTTTTCTTCCACACTTTCATCTGGATCGAGGTCCTTAGCAACACTGTCTGACTTTCTCCTGGACATAGAGATACTGATGTACCTGTGCTCACTTTCTGCAAGTCCTTCTTCTCCTCTCTTGGAATGACTTATCTACCCATCTTCACAATTTTGAGAGCGCAGCAAGACAAAAAGGAGTCCCCAAACATAGTGATCCTCTCATAGAGACATCCGTGATAGTCAGATACAAGTGACCAGACATCACAGATGGATGACAAAGGTCATTTTGCCATGCTGACTCTGATTTTAAAATGTTTTACATTTTTACTTTCAAATTTGCATTTACTGAAATTGGCTTTTGTTGGAAATGTCACTGGAAAATTATCCAATGGACGAGAGGGAATGGACTCTAGAAGCATGGCTGAGCTTGAAAACCACAAAGGCATTTTACTGAGTGAAGGAAGCCTGTTCCAATGGGCTGCTTCTTTATGATGCTCCCGACATTTAGTAAAAAGGTCAGACTGTAGGAACCAGAGCAGATCAATGGTTACCAGTGATTAAGGGTTAGCAAGTACTATAATGGGCATATTGATTTACCCACCAGGGGACCATTGTGGTACAAGTTTTCTTTGGACATAAGTTTTCATCTCTCCTGTATAAATACACAGAGTGGGATTTCTGGATCATAGGGTATGTTTGTATTTAATTTTATAAGATAGATCAATAATTTATGGGGGCTGCTATAAACTTAGTAAACCAAACTATTTTCCAGAATGGTTGCTATTCTGTATGTAAGGTCAAATTTAGATATCATAATTTCCATATCTCCCACCTTCAATATATCTAAAGTTCTTCATGATTCAAATTCCAAACAATAGCTCTAACAGCCAGTCCCTTCCAGTGTCACAACTACCCTCTTACTGAAACAACTCATTATATCTCTTGCTTGGGTTCCCACTAAAACTTCATCTCCCACATTCCCTCTGCTGCTTCCCCCTCCAACCATTCTCTACAAGGCAGCTACACTGGCTCCTTACAGACACTCATCCGATGAGATGGCTTCACATTGCATTTGACCTTCAGAACACTTGACCTACAGCCCATGCTGTATCTCCATTTTTCCATATCCCTATGTACTTTTTTTTTCTGTAAGAAGTTCTTAAAAGTGTTTTCAGGTCCTCAGGGCCCGTGGACATCTGTGACAGTTTCTTCTCTGGCTCTGGGCATGTAGTTCCCTCATATTCTAGTTTAAATGGTATCTTCTCAATAGATCTTCTTATCCAACATTGTAATTACTCAAATATTGCTATAGGCATTTGTATATTCTCTTTGTTATTATTTCTTCCTTCCTAAAAGAGGATACCATTAGGAATAGGGGATTCATTCTGCCAATCCCAAGTACCTGACATGGTCCCTCAAGCATGAAAGTTTCAACATGAAAAGACTGAGTAGATAAATAATTAGGTACAGAAAGGAGAATAGTTACTAGCTGTTAAAAGCTAAAGGGAATTCGTGGAAATTTTATTGGGATAACTGTGCCTACCTCACATAGCAAACATATCAGAACATATCAAACATTCATCCCAAGGCCTAGTTCACAGATGTTATGAGGTGGGCTTGAAACAAATAATGTAAGCCAAGTATTGTGACAACTACCTGTTGTTCCATTTATTTGGAAGATCCCAGGGCTTGAGGAACAGTCTAGGAAACATAGCAAGACCCAATCTCAGAGATGATGGTGGTTAAGGAAAAGGAGAAGATGATGATATCAGGTTTATGATTTGAAAATTAAAACCTACGCCTTTCCTTTTATTTTATGCTTTACCAGGTATGTCACAGGAGTGCCACTGTGCAAGCAGAAAATATTTATTGAATCCAAGTATTAAAAGTGAGAGAAGACTGGGGGAAGGGAGGAAGATACACAAAAAGCAGTGTAGGCCCACTGATCCATTTCTTATTCATTTTCCCATTGACCCCTAGGCTCACCCAGGTGATGATACGAAGGGTCCCTTTTCCTCAGTGGGGCTGTGGCAACCCAAGAGTCCCCCTTTCCTGATTCCTGCAAAGACACCAAATGAGCTCTTAGCACTGACTCCGGATAGTCTCCTTCACAGACAAAAATCAGTAAGCTGTGCTGCTGGACTGATGACCTGATTGGAGTTACTAAATTCCAACCTGGAGTCTGCCACGGGCTTACACAGCCCTGTTCTGTCGCCAGTTCTGTGCATGCACATCCATAAAACAATGCGTTTGGAAAAGAAGGTGGTTTTTCTTGCATTTTATTTTGTAGTCACAGAGCCTCGTCCTCCACCGAGACTGTTTGCTAAAGCTAGTGAGTACAGAAAATGACTTTGAGGCTGTACTGTTCTGTGGGGAACCTTGAACACTTGGCCTTCTCATGTACCTTTACACAGTGCAGCGATGATCAGCAGAAGTCCTTGACTGTCTTCGGCCTCCTTTCCAGTGATTTCATAAGAACTGGCCATGCAGGGACATATCCTCTGGAGACTGTAAAGTTACTGATAAATTACTGATAAGTACTAATCACAAGACCCACTGCCCTACTGTGTGCCTTGATGCTTCTCAAATCCTTGCAGCGGGGCTTTCTGCTTCTGTAGGTTGTCACTCTCTTCTCTTCACGGTAACTGGTAACTTGTAGGTCTTTGCCTCCACCTATGATCCCATCCACGTCTTCACAGTGTCACATGTTCCCTTGATGCTGGGAGAGTCTGAAAAGAAGTCGGACCTTTTGTCTGTCCAGCTCTTTCAAAAACCTATCTGCAAATCTCTGCCTAATTGAATATTCATGTTGACCAGCTGAATATTCATGATGTCGAAGAAAAAAAAAAAAAAAAAAAAAAAAAAAAAAAACTCCATAGGGCCCTGTCTGCTTTCCTCTCTACATGCAGTCTTTCTAATGCATACAGCCTTTGCTCCCTTGGTAGGGGAGTAGTTCCTGCTCCTTCTGTCTCGTCCCTACAAGTCTCTGCCAATCACTCTCAGCTCTTCCTCTTTCCTTCTTTGATTTTGATCCCGGCCCTCCGGTCCTCTGTTTTTCCCACTTCAGAATTCCACCTACACCTCCACAGACTATAGACGCAGGTCGGTGTCTCCCAGGAGCAAAATGTTGCCACACTGATGCTGGGTGTACACGGGCTCTATGTGGCTCTGCCGGTGACCCTCAGGGGGTCTGGTATCCCACTGGACAGAGAAACATAACTCCGTCTATCCCTGTCATTATGTAGTTGTGAAAATTATAAGGAATCATTGTTTAAAAGAAATATGATGTGCTATAAATACAGGTCTCATTTCAATTGTTTCTGCCCTCCGTGAAGATTCTCCTCATTTTCCCACTGTGAATTAATCTTGTATCCCTCTAGACCAGAGGTTCTCAATCTGTGCTGTGATCTGTTTAGAAGTCAAACAACCCTTTCATAGGGGTCACGTATCAGATATCTTGTGTATCAGATATTTACATCACAACTCATAACAGTAACAAAAGTATAGTTGTCAAGTAGCAATGAAATAAGTTTATGGTTGGGGGTCACCATAATATGAGGGACTGAATTAAAGGCTGCAGCATTAGAAAGGTTGAGCAACATTGCTCTCGACTGTCTTCGGAGTATTATTATGTACCCCTGTTAGGAAAAAAAATAAAAGCATTTATGAAAATCTTCACTAGATAGTAAAGCATTATTCCCATGCATTGTAGATCTGTTCACACATTCCATCTCTGGGGCAGGTAGACAGGCTGTGATTTTGGCTCATCTTTCCATTCACCACTCCATGCAGCACAGGGCTCTGCACCCTGCAGGTGCCCAGTAAGTGCTTAATAAATGGAACAAGCCCTCCTTCCTGCCAAGCCTCAGCCTGCAGATCTATTTACATGCTGATCAATATCTGCAGATAGACAGAGATGTTAAGTCCCACACTCTTAGAGGACAGTGTTCAGTCCTGCAGGCTGGTGACATAAGTGGATCACAGTGAACATGCTGAGAGCTTGTATGTGAAACAAAGCCCAGTTCCTTCCCTCCATCATTTCCAATGTTCAGGCACAGAGCATATGCTGACATTGGGATGGAGTCCTAGAAACAATTGCTTCTTGTCTCTGAAATTGCTTCTTTGTCTTCTGGGCAAGTCCCTGAAATGGCTGTAAAGTCCCAGCTGTTTAATAACCTTCCTTCTGATAGGAGCAATTGCTCATCAAACTCCAGAACCGGAATGCATTCAAAAGGGACCATCGGCAACCTCAGCGTCAGAAGTCTCAGACAAGCGGCTGTAGAGTAGATTGGCCCATGTTAAGCAACAAACATGATTAAAAGCCAAAAAATGGGACCTGTGAGGAAAAGATGAAGCCATCTGTTTGATTTATTGTGGAAGTGAGCAAGTAGCAATGTGGAAGTCTGTGCAAATTTTCTACAAGAAAGATAGCAATGCCCAGCTCAATGAGGATGGGAGGAGAAGGGCATGAACTGTCACACTAGGGACTTTGGCCAGATGCAGGAAGGAAGAACTTTGTACTATCTGGCAGCTGCTTAGCCAAGCACCAGCTCAGTCTCCAAGAATAAGCTTTGAGAAAAATGACAGATCTGAAACTAAAGAAACTCAAAAATCTTTGTACCTGAAAGCTGAGAAAAAGATAGAATTGGGAACTTGTACACCTCGTGGCTTCAGATTAGATCCAGAGCTCCCCAGTATGCACGAAATGGTGAGAAAAGAGACCGGACCCATGTGACCTTCAAAGGTTTGATTTGGCAAAGCCCATGCCCTTCATTGTGGGTCCTGCTGTGAAACCAAGAATCTGCCTATATCCACACAGAGTGACAAACCAATGAATGTCTTTTAACCAACTCAAGATTAACAGAAAGTCATAAGTAACTAGCTTTAACAATGATAACAAGTGTGATTATGCTATAGTGGAATTTTTTTTTCTTTTAGGCTAGAGTTTTATTGACTAATTTATAAGTATTACCTAGCAGTTTGTACTATGAATGGCTGCCTAACAGTTTCTGACTTCATCCAACCAGGATTACACGATGATTCTACTCAAAATAATCAACTGTTAAAATTACCCTATTTATAATAAATATGAATGTCATTCAAGTAGCAAACACTGTTGTTTTAAAATGTTCTATGAGATTTGTTGTAATCAGGTACATTAAGACAGATCTACAAATAACTTCGGTATGTAGCTAATCTTTTTCTGGCTTGCCAACTCTCAAATAATGACATAGAGACTTCTTGTTAATTGTAAAAGCTCAGTCTATAGCTTAGGCTTGTTACTAACTAGCTCTTACAACTTAAATTAACCCATTTATATTAATCTATGTTCTGCCATATGGCCAGTGACCGTTACCTCCCCTCCTGCACACCTTTCTTGTTCCGTGTCTCCTGGCATCTCCACCTTTGTTCCCAGTGTTCTCTCTGTTCCTGGAATTCCCACATAAACTCTTCCTGCTTATCTATTGGCTGTTCAGCTGCTTATTAAATAAATCAGAAGCTGTCTTGACAAAGATACATTTTCACAGTATAAATAAATATTCTACATTTTTCTCCTTTTTGTCTAAATAAAAAGGAAAGCATTTAACTCAAACACAATAAAACTATATATAAAGGAATAATTATCAGGTATTATCTAAATAAAAAAGGAAAATTTTAATTCTATCATAATAAAACTATATAGGAGAAGAACAGTTATCAATAATAATTACACTTACAGTGTCCAGTCCATATGTATTTGATAAACTTGGAAGAAGTACTGTATTATCTATCCTATCTTAGTAAGTCCAAAGTTTTATACCTAAACCACTTTCTATTATAACTTGTATTATCATCCCAAAAATATCTTTTTAGACCTTGAAATGTCTTTTTTGATAAACAACTTAAGCTTTTGTTTTTCATCCTAATAAACTTTACATCTTTTATGTCAGTTTTTTTTTTCTGAATTTGGTAACAAGGAAACTGTATGACTATTGAGTCTTCAGTCCCCATCAGAGACCCAAGAAGGATATACTATTACCTGAGTAAACAGGAAGTTTAGAGAAAACAACTTCCCAAACTATGGAAATGGCAGACAAATGACTGCCAAGACAGTCACCCAAGCTTCTCTGCAATGTTGGGGCATTCATCTTTGTCCTACAGCCTGGAATATCTGACAGACTTTTCTTTTATTTAAAAAAAAAATATGACTTCCATATTGATTCTTTGGGAGTTCCACATGATGCACCTCCAATTCTGCTCACTTCACAGAACCCCCATATCCTGCCTCTTCCCCGTTGCACACTCTACAAAAGAAAACTAAATGAAGTAAGTAAACAAACAAAACAAAACAAAACAAAAAACCCCAACCCCCCCATCCAAACCAAAACAACAACAAAAGTAACAACAATAAAACCTCTCTGAGTCTCCTTTCCTGCCTCTCTAACACCTCTTCATTCATCCTGGTAGTATTTGGGGGCCTCAGCATGTCATATAGTATACTCCTTTGTCCCATCAGCTTTACCAGCAAATGTTTATTGCAAATTTGTCTGGTTGAAAGACTGGTTTCTGGTACACCATCATCACTGGATCCTCACCAGCATTCTTATGTGATATTCTGTTCTAGCCCCTAATCTTGGAGCTCTTTCAGGTATTGTTCCACAGGACCAGTACCTTCACAAGCTCTAGCAGGTTCTAGATGGGGTAGAAGCTAGCGCAGGCCAACACAAGACTCAACTATGGGCCTGGGTGGTAGCTGAGCTGATGACAGTCTTTTCTGCGAGGCAGGAAGTTTGAAGGACTGTCCTACTTTGTCTTGGTAAAGTTTGGCAGTCAGCTTCTTTTGTGTCTTGCTCATCTAATTTGTGCAGCATACTGTCAGCAGTCAAGACAAGGCAGTGTGTTGTTTAGTGTCTAACTTTGACACAATAAAAGCAGACACCATATATAGGTTCTTTGATGCTCATCATCCTCTTATTGAGTAAATTGCTGCTGCCACGAGCAGACATGTCTCACTGTCATGAAAAGCCTTATGTTATTAAAACACCTTAAATGTCATATTCTGTAGGTCTGTGAAGTGACAGTGTCTCTATCTAAAGTATATCTATTTGACCTTAAAAACATACCCGACAGGACTACAACTTAGGTTGTTATAGATTACTACTAACCTGAATTTCTTAATTACTTTAAATAGTTTATGACAATAGCTTTCAAGGACTAAAAATTCATATTACATTGTTAAATGAGTTTCATAGGAGCAATATCTTAAACAAGAATAGAAACATATATATAGTATGTGTAAAAAATAACCTTAATTATGTATCAATATACAAAAATCCATATCGATGTGAATTATTTGAGACTAGCAGTTGCTTTATTAGTTTGAAAGTAGATCCGATAATCTACTATTTTATTTTAACTTCTGTATTCTCAGTTTTATTTTTAGGACAAGATCACTGATTTAATCTTTTTTGTTGAGGTTTTTTTTTTTTCTGAACATGACCAGTAACAACTTGCAACCAACCCCACTAAACAATTACAAACATCACTGAATAACCAGAAACCACTCTCCCTACATCTTAGAAATGTGGGTGTCCTGTTCTCTAGACTGCCTCCTGTTGTCTGAGGATGAAATCATTTTGGGGGGCCCTGAGAAAACTGATATAATAGTCAAGTCCTTGGAGAGCTAGATACATTTCTTTGTTGTTGTTTATTCTCTAAATGATGGAAAGGTGCAGGACTAAAATCCTGGCTGGTAAGGCTATGTGACTGAACCATTTCAGTTAGTAGCTTTGAAGTTGTTCTGAACATAGAATTTTGAGGAAACTGAAACAGAGGCATTTTGAGAGGTAGGATCTTTATTGGTCTTTATTGGTCGCTGGTTATTTTGTTTTAAAAACAGATTTTAAAATATAACATCTATATCTGCATTAACACAAGTATGGAATGTGCAATATACACAAATCAGCTAAAGATTGTTTTGTTTTATATTTCAGCATGTAAAAGGCATCTGACAACTCTGTAAGTCTGTTTGGACTATATAACCAAACCTCTATCCATATCATATGAAAGGATGGCATGTGATAATAAGTCATGAGGACTGTATAGCCAGAAAGATGTGTCGTCATGTCTAATCCAGTTTCAGTGCTGTTTCCATGTTGAGGGATCAGTATACATATCACCTATTCTGTGGGCTTTCTTGGTTTTTCCCTTACTCCTGTAGCCAAGAGCCTGATCTTGATTAACTTCTAAGGAATTCTTAGCTTTTTTATTTTCTGTGGAAACAAAAGCACAACCTCTCCCCCAAACTCAACATATTTTCTGACTTCCGTTTTGAAGCCAAGATATCCCTACAGCATATAAATTGCTGTAATTCAGCAGTCCCTTCTATAATCCAGGGTCTTTCAGTATCTGCCATCTACTCATCAACATTCAAAAGCTTCAAAGTCATCAAAGCAGCATACAGGATCCAGATGGTTTGTATATTTCCCATTCTTGTGTCATTCTTTTTACATATCTTTATTCTGTATTTAAAGACGTCATTATTTTTAAACTATCTTTTCTATGACTTTCTATATCCATTTTTTAACTGTATTTGTTTGAAGGGTTTTGTGTGTGTGTGTGTGGGGGGGTGTTCAGAACCACTTTCTGTGCACCTGAAACCTGCAGGACTAGGAAGCTACATCTGTCTCCATGTTTCCATGTTTGAAACATTTTTAAAACATTTTCTCATATCCATTGTGGAAATATGTGGCCCATATTGGGTGCCGTATGTAGTAAGACTTTCTCTATTTCACCAGTTCCCAAATAATGACATTGAGACTTCTTATTAATTATGAAAGCATGGCCTATAGCTTAAGCTTGTTCCTAACTAGCTCTTGTAACTTATTTAGCCCATTTATGTTAATCTGTGTTCTGCCACATGGCTCATGGCTGTTATCTCTCTACTTGCACATCCTGCTTACTCTGTGTTTTCTGGTATCTTTCCCTTTCTTCTTCCCAGAGTTCTTTCTGTCCCCCAAAAAACCCTGTCTAACCTCTTCCTGCCTAGCTTTTGTACATTTAGTTCTTTATTAAACCAATTCGAAGGCACCCTTAGGGGAAAAAAAGATACATTTTCACAGTGCAAACATATATTCTGCAGCAGGGATAAAGGAAGAAGTTTGTGTGTTCATAGGTTCATAGTTCCCTGGAAGGAGACTACATGCTGTGTAGAGAAACATGGAAAACACCAGGACCAGACAAGCAGCAAAAGGAACAAGGAGGAACCATAGCCAGAACCTTATAATTGTTTCCAAAGAAAAGGCAAGGAAAGCATACACGTTTAGGGTAGGTCAGAACAGATCATTTCAAGGAGCTTTGGGACATAGGGGTTGTCTTTATTGGGTACCTGAACATGGGGTGATCAAGGCAGGTCAAGTGTGGTTTGGAGTCTTTGAGCCCAATAGAAGAGGAAGGACGGAAATGAGGAGAGGAAGTGGTAGGCTCTGAATTGTTCTGCTTGCATATGAAAAACATACTCCCAAGCAAGTTCACTGTACCTAGGAACTCCTTATCTATTGGGGGACGGCACAGTTACTCCCCATAGCAAGAAACCAGATGCCAGAGCATCGAGAATACAGAAGAGGCTGGGGATACAGATAGCTCAGTGTTAAGGTACACTCGTCTAGTGTTTGGGAGGCCCTGGGTTCATTTATTAGTGCAAGCAAAACGAAAACCAGACAATAAGACACGACAGTTAATACAACTCTAAGTCTGGGTAAAAATATTGATAGAGGATGTTGGTGGGAAAGTAGATATTAGGGAACCCAGGGGAAATGCAAAATAAACAGATGGAGCCGTACAAGTGGTCACTGAAAGAGCAGCTGCGTAAGAATTAGAAAAAGCAACTTAGAGAAATAGATGGAGAGACTGATACTAAATACTGAAGGTCATCCCTGCCTCAGCTCACTTTATCTTTTGTTTTGTTTTGTTTTGTTTTGTTTTGTTTTGTTTTAAATCTCTGGGGCAAGAGGAAGTTGGTGTGCCTGACAGATCTGTGTGTGCCTGAGTGACCACTTTTCCTCAGGATAAGCCAGGAAGCTTACCTGCATCCTAAATCTACTGATTCTAATTTCATCCTTGCCGTCTTCCAGGTGTGTATAGCTCACTAGGAATAAGAGAGACACCCGCTAAGTCCACTCCCCACTGACTCCAGGATGCCATTTTGTGAAGCTAGCCCATGGTGATGCTTTTTACAGACTCTGCCTTATGGCAGTTGCTCCCATAGGTGGCAATGGTGAGGCCATCCTTAATGATAACTTCGTTTTACGTCTCTGGCAGACAGTGTCTGTCAACTGCAACATTGTGTCTCCATTTTAAAAGGCATCTCATTCATATTTGGGGGTCACCTGCCAGGCACGGTGCTGGGTGCGAAGGCTATAGCAATGAGCATGAGAAACATGGGTCATGCCCTTGTTTAGCAACGGGAGTTGGAAAATAAGTAAATAAAATGATTAGTTTAGTTGATTACGCATTGTGCTCAGTGCAGTGACAGCAATAAACAGGAACGTGTGGAGGAGAATAGTAAGAAGGCTATTTAGAAAGATCAGGTCTAACTTCTCCAAGGGGAAGAAAACAGATCTGGAAGCCGAGCGGAAGTGAGCTTGTGACAAGGCACACACAGAACAGCAAGTAAGGAGGCTCCAAGGAGGGAAGAACATGACTTCTTCTAGGAACGGAACTCAGAAATGTCAAGGAATTTGTATCTAATCCAAGGGCAGTGGGAGGCTTTAATATAGGGGCATGGTGTGATTCAATTAATGTTTTTAAGAATCATTTTGGCAGCTCTCTAGAGAGTGAATTTCAGGGAAGCAAGAAAAGAACAATCAGCTGGAAGGCTGATGTAGTGGAATAATCCAGAGAAATTAGGGTGCCTGGTGCAGCACATCCATTCAGGTGTCCTTTGGGAGTGAGGAAGCGATGGGTTTAGGAAAATCATGGAGGAAGGCAGGGAGGGAAAGAAGGAAGTAAACCTCCAGTATTTTGGCTTTGGATACTGGTCAATTGGTGCCATATTTTGAAATAAAGAAAAAAAAAGAGCATGAGAATAAATTAATATTTTGCTATTGTCCTTCTAATTATCATAATTATTATGTTATCAGTTGTTTCTCTTGTTCTTATGATGAAATACCTGACAGACAGAAGGGAGGAAATATGATTTTAGGGCACAGCCCATCAAGGCAGGGTAGGCATGGCCAAGCAGCTTCAAGGTAGGGGGAGTGCATGGTGAGATGCGGCACATATGAGCCAGACCAGTAAGTAGGAAATGAAGGGCCCAAAGCGAAGGTGGTATAATCTTCAAGGTTGATGCTAGCGACTGACTTTCTTCAGTGACATTCTCTATCCTAACGGTTCCACAGCCTCTCCAAGCAGCACCACCAGAGGTTCAAACATGAGCCTGTGGAGGACATGTTACATATGCCATAACAACTGGACAATGCTCACCCAACTCTGACCTCAGAAAGGGCGACTTGGGATTGCTGTATTGTGATTTTACCAGCATGCCCTCTCTTCCCTAGGGAACAGTTTGCTAGGTTCTTAATATCACATGTACCGGTGTTACATGTGTGTGCATGTGTGGATGGAAGCTTATGTATGCCATGATTTATGTGTGGTGGTCAGAGGACAACCACAGATAGCAGTACTCATCTGTTACCTTGACATAGTGTCTTGTTGCAAGCCGTTATGTATACAGTGCTAGCTGGTTGGCAAGATCCTGGAATTCTCTTATCTATAACTCTCATCATATTGTACAGGTGTTGGAATTATAGACATTGGGTACTGAATTTGGATTCATGTGTGTTCTGTATATCTGAACTCAGATTCTCATGTTTTCATGGTTTGCTTTATCCATTATGCATTAAAAACTAGTTTTTAGTGATTTCCATGTAAAGGGAAATAATTCTGGGGGGCAAGCAGATGTGTTTTCTATGTTGATATTTGGGGTGAAGTAGTTTTTCAAAGAAAGTATCCCATGTATTGTAGAATGTTTAGCAATGCTCCTAATTCCCACCCCACTATCATGTCAAAACAGTTATAACAAGTGGTAAATGTGTCTAGTCACTCATATAGATATTTTCTGAGGATAAAATTCCCCTGCTTGAGAGCAACTGTTCTACCATAGGTCAGATACGAGGAGGAAGGAGAACTTGTAAAAATACCCTTAGGAGAGATATGCCACCAGGGATCCTTATTCGCCTGCCTCCTGAAGTAGATAATGTCTCACAGCTTCTGGGTGTTATGTGACACTGGTCTTTGGGTGAACAAACATCTACTCGCCCCAGATAGAGAATTAATGCAGACTAAAGCACAGACACCATTGGAGTTCAACTTGAACCAATGAGTTGTATTGATGTTACTTATAGGAATATAGGTAAGGGGTTACCTACAGGAGCAGAAATGACTCAAAGACAGCTGCACCTAACAAAAACCTACTCCAGCCTGGGTGATAGCTCACAAAATCTGGGAGCCTACAGTGCATTACACAGCCTGAAAGCAAGCTCAACAGGTTGGATATTATTGCTTGCAGATAGTTCAATTGGCCTGAGCCTTTTCCAGAAAGTTCTGGTAATCTGATTTTTCCATGTAGTTTGGCTTGTCTCTGCTTCTGCCTGATTGTTGGCTGGACTAAGTCTCTTCTAGAAATTTCAGCTTGTCTAAGAGAGTGTGTGTGTCTTTTCAAAGGCCTTACTGCTTATATATACTGGAGAAGAAAGGGCCGAGTGAATCTGGTCAGTTTCAGGGACTTTTGGGAGCTTTTGAGTTGTTTACTTCCTGAGCTCAAAGAGCATCCCTGTCAAATGGAATGTTTTATCTCTCCTTAAGGACACCCTTCTATTTTTACTTTCTTGTAAACATTCTTGTCCTAAAATGTCCTGAGTCTCCCCTCTATTTCAACACCCAATGCTGGGTTAAGGGCAGCCTGGGAGTGTCATACAGGGTCTAGAAGCATGTCTCACTCAACAGCAAGTATGCCAGAATAAGTAAAACCACCCATGCCAGATGTCAGCTTATGATTTTTCTTAAATCACCAATTGTGTATACAGAAAATCAGAAGCTTAGGGTGGGGAGGTTGCACGTATGAACATGACAGTGGGATCCTTACACATTAGAAATAGGGCTAAACTCAGGTTCTTGGCAAGAGTTTACCTTTTTCCCATAATTGTAACATGTATGATACAGCTTAGGAGAACAACCCTGTACGGAGTAAAGAGAGCAAACATCCCTTTTCAAGTGAACTCTTCCAGCTTCACCCCTAGAGACAGGCCTATGGGGACCCAGTTGGAAGATGTAAGCAGATCGCATTGCTCAGCCACAAGCTCCTAATTAGCAGCCTGGCTTGTCCCCTTTGCTGGTACTCACTGCAACTGATAGAGGAAACTTGCTAACTGAGCAAAGCCAGATTCTTTCTGGACTTACTGAGTCTGGGTCTCAGCCTAACAAAAGCCAAAGAAGACACAATTCCTATTAATGTTTGTATTGTCAATGTCCTCAAAGACTGATGTGTTAAAGATTTGGATCCTGGCTAATGGCATTGCTAGGAAGTGATTTAGAAGTTGGTGCCTATGGATGGAAGCTAAGTCATGGTGGATATGCCCTTGATGGGAATACTGGGACACTGGTTGCTTCCTTCCTCTCTCTCTCTCCCTTTTACTTGTTCCTCCATCCTTCCCTTTTCTGTCCTCTGTCTGTATATCTGTCTCTCTCTGTCCCCCGTCTCTCCTCAACTATAAACTGTGATCTTAAAACCTTTCCTTCTTTTAATTAACCTGTCTCAAGCATTTTGTCACAGTGAAGGAAAACGAACACAATCCCATTTCAGAGATGTTCTCTCTTTGGTACAAGATTCTGGGCAAACTCTCCTCAGTAGGGTTGAGGAATGATACCTCATGGAGTAATTTAGGGTTCATGTCTTTTGAGTTCTGTGATGAGTCTCTTGAGCTCAGTGTCTATATAGTGAATATGGTAGGCACTGGCTTGCCTTGCTTCTACACAGTGAGTTCTCAACCTACCCATCTCAAGATCCACACCACAGCAGCAAAACACTCGTCTAAAAGTTCCTTGAGAATTGTCTGATCATTAATATGGCTCAAAGAACCTGGAAAATTCCCTTTACAACATTCATGGATAGATGGAAACATGGCAGGAAGTTAAGTGGTTGTCCCCAAGAACATGTGGATTGAACAGACAGGTGGAAAGATGGATGGAAGGAATAAGGGAGCTCTAACAAACCATGTACCCCTCCTGAGCTAACTTTTATCACTTGTAAAGCCTGATTATATTTCAGTCCAAAAAGAGTTTGGCTTTTAGGAAACACCAGTAGGAGAGTAAATAGGGTCTGTACCTCAGCACTTGATAGACAGACAGTGATAGGTGGATCATAGGTTCAAGGCTACCCTTAACTACACAGTGGGATCCTGTCTCTAAGACAATCCCAGTATGATGCACTGAGATGTCAAGAGGATAACTGGAGATGGTCAAATCATTCGGACAGATTCCTTCTCTCCAAAATGACCTCATAATAGTATAGGCTTTAAGAAGCGGCTGAATCAATAAGATAACTTTTCTAAAGCTTTCCATGTAAGGTTTGGTATGTGTAAGCACTCAAGAAGAATATCTGTCATTATTCCTCACTTTTGACTAAATGCTTCACCACACCTTTAAATAATACAGGTCCTTGATGACTCCCCTAAAAGGTTCTTATTTTTAAAGATGATATATGGAAGAACAAGAAGAAAATAAATCAGATCCCACCACTTGCAATGATTAAAGGAAGAAGTAGGCATTTCATCTTTCATTTGCTTAAACACATGTGCACGTGCATGTGCCTGCGCATGTGCCAGCATATGCATGATTTGCTGGTTTGTTTGCTTGAGACAGGGCCTTATTATGTAGTCCTAGCTGGACTAGAGCTTGCTTTATACATCATGCTGGTCTTGGATTCAGAGAGCTTAGAGGTGTGTGCCACCACACATGATCTGCATTTGTTTTGAGGGTCTCACACTGTTGTTCACATTAGTCTGAAAAGTATTATGTACCACAGATGGTCTTGAAATTAGTGATCATCCTGCTTCACCCACCCCAAATGCCAGATTTATAAGCCTGAACCTCCTTGCCAACCTCACAAGAACATTCTTGGTAGATTCTTTTCCAACATCTTCCCATTGTGTATACATTACATTTTCCTTATCTATGTCTCTGTTGTTGCATTTAGGCTGCTTCTATAATGTGGCTCTTATGAACAGAGCTGTAGCAAACACTAATGAACAAATACCTCCGTGATGTATTAGTTTGGAGCACTTTAACTATGTACCCAGTTCATGACGGCTCTGTCATAAAATTGTAGATTTATTTTATTTTACTGAGAAATCTCCATACTGACTTCCATTGTGGCCAGACGGGTTTAGCCCCACCAATGGTGTGTGTTCTCCTTGTCTACATCCTTGTCCGTGTTTGCTGCTCTTTTCTTGATAATGGCCACACTGATTGGAGTAAGATGAAATCTTATTTTAGTTTTGATTTGTATTTCTCTGATGGCGAGTGAGGGTAAACATTTTTTCATTTGTAATTCATCTTTTGAAAAAAATATTTATTCATTTCATTGGCCCACTTATTGAATGGATTGTTATTTGTTGTTTCTTTCCTTTTAGTTATCTCTCTATTGTGTGTGTGTGTGTGTGTGTGTGTGTGTGTGTATGTGTGTGTGGTTAGATATATAGTTACTAGCAATTTTCTTTTCTTCTATAAACAGTCTTTTTACTGTTAACTTTTTGAACTCACTGTAATTGTGAATATGATAAAATTGACTTAATGTCCACTCATCACCCAAAAGATAACATATTTCTCAGTTTCTGGGTGTAGGAGGAAAGGGGCCCATTTTTTCCCATCCCGCCTGGGATTCTCGAGTCTTGTCATGATAGGAAAGGCAGAGGTAGGTGCCCGCACCTCCACCTGCTGCCAACTTCCCTTTCACCGCAGATCCCCTCTTGGGCTCACTTCCATGGCTCTGCTTCTTGTAGAGAGGGGACAGGAAGAGGGCTTAGAGTCCACAGTCAAGGTAGGACCTGCTACCTCAGGCAAATGCATTTTAAAAAGCTCATCAAGTCATAAGGAACCGTCCAGGTCCATGCTGGAAATAATAAAAAATAATAAAATAATTGAAATAATTAAAAACATACAGCCCTGATTATTTTTCTAATCGTACATATTTTAAGTTGCTCTGCATTATCCACCAGATGATTAGATTAACACTTCAATATCTTTAGCTGCCACTGGTTGTCTCAGCTTTGTGTCTTCCTCTTAATCTGTCCCAGAGTCCCTTTCTCTTCTTCTCAATGTGTCACATTCCTTGTGGCTCCCCGGTTTGCTCTGTCTGTCCTCTCTGCCTTCATGTCCCTCAGTTACACAATGCATTCAGAGCTAAAGGCCACCACTCTAGGAAGCTCCAACAATAGAGCATCCCTCTTAAATTATTTCAGTGTTCATTATGCATCTCATATGCAGCATGCAGTGCTGTTATTCTCATACACATGCACGCACGCACACACACACACACACACACACACACACACACACTTATATATAGCTTCTGTCCTTCATTAGATTATCAAGTCCTAGAGGACATGGACCAGGCCACATAAGGCATTTTTTATAGTCTAGTGTACTCTGCATATAATAAGCATTTAATTAAAAGATGTTTTGAAATATTGCACTAAGTTAGGAACATGAATTGTAGCTGTACTGTTCATTTTCTGGTTTATTCAGTAGCATCTGGTTGATGGATTGTCTTCAGTGTGTAGAAGGGCAGTGAGCAAGCAAGCCTCATTAAACACTACTCGGTCCTTAGAGCCTCCAGTAAGGCTGACACAGACTTAGGGAAGTTTAAGGAATAGTGGCTATGGTTGTCTATTAAAGGGATAGAAGGAGAGTTGGGAGAGCCAAGAAGTTGGTTTGTTTGAGAGAGATGCATCTCGTGGCCCTGGAAGGGTCTTTCCTTGGTTACCTATGTAGAGATCATTTAGAAGAATGATCCAGGAGATAGAAAGTCTTCTTGGTATTAGAATCATGTCCCACTCATGTCCTGACCCTCTACTACCTAATGTCACTTTTCCTGTTCTCTTCCACTGGCTCCTGCTGCTTCAGTTTTCACTGACTGACAACTAGAGCCTTCTATGCAGAGAGTCCCTTTCCCAAGCTGAGATTTACACTGATAATTTCTCTTGACAATGGCCGTTAGAAGAACACAATATTCTGCTCCGTCAAATCTGTCCTTGGATATGCTACCAACATGGTCTTTCTACCTGCTTGACAAGTTCTAGAGTATCTCTTAGAGAATAGTATTTGAAAATGGTCATCTTCATTTTGTTACTCTAAAGACAATTCAGCTGATGGTAGAAACATTTCTTTTACCACCATTTCAAAGCAAGTTCTTGAGAACGTCATATAGTGCAATCAGGCAAGGGACTATACAGAATGTGTGGGGTAAGATCCCATTCTTCTGCTTTCACACAACCTTTGTTTACAAGGTCCTCAGCTGGCATCTAATTGTCAACTCACATAGTTCCTGGTGTGATGCTCACACTAGTGTTGGCTCAAAGTTCCTGTTGAACACCAAAAAGGGTGACTGTACTGTGATGGCACAGTAGAGCATTATGAGGGTGGAGTAGAGCATTGTGATGTCACAGTGAAGTGTCTCGACACAGCATTTTGATGTAACAATGAAACTGTAACATCACAGCTCAGCATTATGAAGCTAAAATCGGACATTGTGATGTCATAGTGAAGTGGTATGATGCTATACTACAGCATTTTGAAGTCACGATGTAGCTGTGATGGTACAGTTGGGCGTTGTTGCATAGAACGGAGTTTTGTGATGCTGAAATGAAGCCATGTGATAGCAATGTTGAGCATTGTGATGTCACGATAGAGCATTCGTGTCACAATGGAATTATGATGTCACAGCCTGAGTGTGTTGGCAGATGGAACATTATCATGTTAAATGGTGTGGTGCAGTTGTGCATTGGAACACTGGTGGCAACACCATGCTCTACCGTGATATCACAACACTTCAGCCTTTTTATGGGTCTCCACCACTGGAGGGAAACATCTGTCAGGAGGGAAAGGTTACTTTGATTCATTGCTTAGAGGTTTCAATCTAGTCAGTTGGCTCCATGGTTGTGGGCATGAGGTAAGGGGTAGGGCATGAGGTAAGGGGTAGGGCATGAGGTAAGGGGTAGGGGTAAGCACTGGGGCAATAGAGAATGTGGAATAGAGGAGGCTGCTGATATCACTACTCAAAAGGGAGAAGGGACAAAAGAGTGATGTAAATGGAATGAGAGACCGAGTGAGCCTGAGAGAGAGCCCACTTTTGCAATTAAGCCTCTCTAGAACTGTCACATTTTAGTCAGTTCTTCAATAAGGTAGGAGCTGGTGTGATCTAGTTGGCCCCTGACAATATGCACAGGAGCAGCTGGTGAGAGCTGAGCTTCCCAGAAGGTTTTAGATCCAAATTGTAACCTTACTGCTACTTGTTCTGACAGTGAGAGCCTACACCTCTACTGACACACCTTTGAGCTTTGCGGTTGGCTTTCCTTCTCTAGCCAGCTGAGCTTTTCCAGGTTCTCTGTAGAAAACATATTAATTTCCTACTGAGAAGTTAACAAAACTACACACTTTGAGATTTAGAACACAAATTAGCTATCCTGCGGCAAGAGAGGTGAGAAACTTCTCAGACAGGACTCAGTGGGCTCAAATCAGGATGACAGAAAGGCTATGTGCTCTTGGGGATAATTTGGTCCTCACTTTATGGAGGGAGGCTTAGTGCACTGCTGGCCTCACACTAATGCAGTGGTTCTCAATCTGTGGATCACAACCCCTTTGGGGTTCATATATCAGGTATCCTGCATATCAGATTATTTACATTATGATTCATAACAGTAGTGAAATTCCAGGTATGAAGTAGTCCTGAAATAATTTTGTGGCTGGGGGTTACCAACATGAGGAACTATATTAAAGGGTGGCAGCTTCAGTAAGGGTGAGAACCACCTCAAATGTCTATCTAATAAAGGCCTTATAATTATGTCACCCTACCCAGATGACAAATGGTGATTTTTATTTTTATCCAAAGATTCTTAATCACATCCTCACAGTCCCAATGACATAAGTTGACAAATTCACACACTTCAGGACTTCAGGAATATTTTTTTAAGTATATTATCAGTCTCCTGGCATTGTATGCATCCCCACCCATTCCCAGGTGACTGTGGCCTTTGTACTTTGGTCAGGTAACCCCCTCTCCCTCTCTTCCAGCCTAGACTCTCATCTACCTTCCTCTCTGCCTAGCCTCCAAAGATGCACTTACATGTGATTTTATAAACACTTACTCTGAAAAATTGGGATTAAAAGAATAGAATGAAAGAAGGTGGCAAGAAAACATTTCAAACCTTATTTCTGATATTATATATTATAGAATAGAATTGGTCATTGCTTCCATAAGGGCTTTTCACTCCATACCTCCAGAAAGGACTGGAGCATCATTCTTTCTGCTTACTGAGGAGTTTTGCACAGATCAGATCCTGTACCCAGGACCACCTCTCCCATCTAGCCTTACTCTTTCTATGCCTTGAATTTCATTTAGTAATCTCATTTCTCTGGGGCTCTACCTCAGCACCCATAAAGAAATACAAGAAGCCATGAAATAGAACTTTCCACTCACAGTTTATGGTCAATGACTTAAGGGAATGTTCGGAACATTTATTGATTCATACTATGTACAGAATTGGCTTTTATGGGTTTGAGGATTTATTTGTGTCCCAAATATTCATGAATTCAATTAATATATAATTAGTATCTACCACGTCCAAGTACTTTTCTTAGCCTCAGGGTTTTATAATAGTGAGTTGTATAATTTTCAGTCACTACAACAAACACATCACGTAATCAACAGACAAGGAGAAAGATTTGTTTGGGTCCACAGTTTTAGAGGTTGGAATTCATGCTCCGTGGTTCTCGTTGCTTTGGGTCTGTGGTGGAAGATCTTGGCAGGAGCTTGAATAGAGCAAAGTCACTACTGCCTGAGCAGAAAGCAATGCTAGGATGAAAACCCCAGGGCCTCACATTCCCCTTCAAGGGCATACCTCCAGCGATGCAAATACCTCCCACTGAGACAGACCTCTTAAAGATTCTTCCAGTGGCACCAAGTTGGACCCACCTTTAATGCAAGGGACTTTAGGAGACATTTGAGATTTAACTTATACTAAAGGCTGAGCACACTCACACCGGTCCTCACATGGAAGACAGCTCATATTTAATATTAAGGATAAATTACCTTCAGTTTATACATTCTAAGATGACCTATAATTTCTGTTACCTTGTCCAAGGGAAGGCAATAAATGTGGACATATCACAGCAGTATGACATATTATATGTTGCACACTTACCAGTTCTTTCCATTATTTCTTTCATGGCCAAGAAAGCCATGTAGGGTAACTTAGTTCCTGCATCCAAGAAGGATGGATAGAAGATGGTACAATAATGGTGAGATGAAGGCGCTCCACGCTTCCACACTACCACCCACTGTCATATCCAAATCTGGTTCCTTTCGGGTCACTGAGCTTCTCACAGGACCATATCTCTTCAAGAGTTCAAAGGGAGGCTTCCCACTCCCTCAAAACTGCTTCACCCCTCCCTGAGTGAGAATATGTGATAGATTAAGGAGTCTCTTCATGTGATATAAGAGGAAAGCAATCTCCCTGCTCCAGGGCTTAGTGCAGTCGAGCGGATCTAGTGTAAGTGTCTGGATGCAGGTTTGCTCAGGCTAAGCCTCCACTCAGACTGTGGAGCATCAAGTGTTCACATTTCCCTGTAGGTTTTCTGGGATGTGCAGCAAACATCCTTGTTTCTGTTAGATACAGCTCCTAAAACCTTTTAAAGCCCTCAAAATCTCCTTGATATTAGTGGTTGGTTTATTTCTTCCCCCAGAAGCTTATAAAAGCATAAAAATGTTAATGCTAGAAGGGACCTATGAGAACAGATGCAGCATTTAATTTATATTCTTAATTTTCCTAATTCAACAACTTCAGGGAGATGAGTTTATTCACTCTGCATCCCTCTGCTCCCTGATTGGTTCTATCACTGCCCATTTGTCTCACCCTCTTCCTGTCCCCTAGTCTTCCTGGCTTCTACTCCTCAGGCCAGCTCCCCACTGGATTTCCCTAGCTGTTCTGAGTCTTTGCCTGCATAACTCCTAGAGATTCACAGCCTGACCTTAAGCTAGGGTACACCAGTGCTTTTAACTGCTTAAGGTATCTTAGCTAGGTCACAGGAGACAGGCTGTGCATGACAAGGCCCAGATTTTTAAGTGAGGACAGAATCTGCCATCCCAAGCCCAGCCCATGTGCTAGGGTTCATGTAGAAGTGGGTTACTGTGTCTGATCCTGTTGGACAGAGAGAATGGAAGAGGCCTGGAGGCTGCTGTCCATCTGAATACTGATCTGAGGAGAAAGGGAGCCTTGCTTGCCTGAAGTTATTTATGGGCTCTCACAAGACAGGGCCTGGACCTACCAGGATGGTCTAAGCCTGATTCTCATGGGAGAGAAGCTAGAAACCCATTTTACATTTTTGAAATAAAAATGTGATTCTATGAGCTAAGCAACAATTCTCACTTATCCAGACACATGCCAAAAGCTGGATGTGGGATACCCTGTGCCAACCATAAAAGACCTAACTTCCCCGGATAATCTCCCTGAAGTCAGAACCCATGTGATTAGGTAGCCATGATATCCAGCCCTGAGCCATCTTGGGTTTTCAAGTTGAGAGTGCATTTGATGTGGGTAGTCAAACACTCTCCAAATTGGGTGCTGAGGCTGAAACTACTCATCTGCCCCCACTGGTCTCCAATCATTTAGCTTCTTCAAAACATTTGAGCAGGCTAGATTGTTCCAAAAGAACCCTCAACCACTACTTTGCCCTCATCTAGGAATTGTGGGGGTTTTCATCTCTCTCTCTCTCTCTCTCTCTCTCTCTCTCTCTCTCTCTCTCTCTCTCTCTCTCTCTCTCTGTGTGTGTGTGTGTGTGTGTGACCCAGTGCCTTTCTAAGCACAAAAGACAACTTATGGTACTAGCGGAATTAGCTCATGGTAGCAGCAAAATAATGGCTTCAGAAGATGATCACATCCATTTCCCAGACTTACTAAGATGGTACCTCACATGTCAAAGAAGATATAAACTAGGAAGGTGATCATGAAATACCTGGGTAAGCCCACTATAGTCACCCACTGAGAAGAGACCATGAATTAGAGACAAAATATGGGAGATGCTATTTTACTGGCTATGAAAAAAGAGAAAGAGGCCAAGAGCCACAGATTCAGGAAGGCACTAGGGCAAGGGAGGAATTACCCCTGGAGCCTCCATGGAGAATTCAGCCTGGTGATGCTTTGAGTTCAGCCCAGCGAGTCTCCTGTCAGCTTTTACCTTCCTTTATTGCTATGAAATAAGCCTGCATTGTACTAAGACACCGGGTTTATGTTAATTTGCCGTAGCAGTGCTAGAACACAGGTTACTGCCCCCTTCACCAAGGGGAAGAAGACAGTGGGAGTTGAGGATGCTGCCATCACCTGGCCTACATGGAGGCAATCTCTGTGTTTCCTTCTTGCTTCCTTCCTCTTCCGAGCACAAGCTCTTTCCCTTTCCTCTTCCTTCCCTCCTCCTCCATCTTGCTTCAATCTTAGATGATAATGACATGAGGAAGCACATTTCTTTATTCTGTTCCCCACCTGGTCTCAGCTATGGGCCTCTCTCTCTCTCTCTTTCTCTCTCTCTCTCTCTCTCTCACACACACACACACACACACACACACACACACACACACACACACACACACGCACGCACGCACGCACGCACACACACACACACACACACATACGCGCACACACACACACATAGACACCACTGCCACCAAATTCATATACTGAAGCCTTTTCCTTCTGCATGTCTATATTCAGAAATAAAACTCCTAAAAGAGGTAACTGGGGTTAAATATGGCCATTAGGGTGGGATTCCCAGCCTCAAGATTTGGCAAACTTATACGAACAGACAGAACCACAGGGCTCTCCAGAGGCCAAGAAGACAGAACAGGTGTCACCTGCAACCCAAGGAGAAAGATCTCAAGGAAACGAATCCTTATAGCATCTGGATCCTGGATCTCAAGCCTCTAGAACAGGAAGACATTGAATTCCTCACCATTGTTTAGAACACCCAGTCTGTGACAGTTTGTTTACCCTGGACAGTCTGAGAAGAAAATGTACTGACTCATCCCAGGACCACCAAGGACTCAGAGTTAAGCCTCCACTGCCCTTGTCTCTGTTCACACAGTCGGGCCAATTTGGAGCACTGCTGCCACTTTTCACTCTGAGCCTCCCTATTTCAAATGACCAATTATGCACACACAGTGAGAAGGAGGTCAGGAGCTTCTCCAGGGAACATTCCTTATAGTACCAGTCCCCGGAGACACATTTGGAAGACTTCTGATGCTCTTCAGCTTGTTCTGGCTGAGGAGGAGCATCCCTATGAAGGGGACCCCAAGGTCACATAAGGCCCATCAGTCTTGATTCTCTCCTGTAAGGATGGTGACACATTCCCGAGGAATGCCCAGGAGTTAGTCTTCCAGACAGTGGGCATCACATAGCCAAGCTCCACTAACAACTATTGCAGCAATAATAAAAGAGAAAGACCAGGGAGATATGCAGGAGACAGCAATTCAGTACATTAATCACTGGGGTCATGAAAACTCAAGGCAGCATGATCATCTCACCTCTAAACACATGTGTGAGGTCATCTCCCATTGCTCTCTTCTGGCAGGAAGCAATTGCATTTGAGGAAACAGTGAACATGATTTTAGGGAATCCACAAAGGGTGGTGCAGTTCTTAACAGCTAACAATGGTGGTAAGTTGTTATGGGCACTGTAACTAAGAGCTAATGGGCAGGCTAGGTACCAGAACCCAGGAAAGGTGAAAGTGCAATATACAAGAGTATACCTATGGATTGCAGCTGGTGGTACACAGCTCAAATGACTTCTGTCCACCCTTGAGACTTCTACTGGTTCTCTCCAGTGAGCCATCTTTCTTGGTGACTGTCAAGGAGCTTGGTAGAGTGGAGATGGTGGGTATGGGCCTAAAGAGCCAGTAGAAGGGAAATATGCTGGCCTCTTTTCCATGCTCTGATGTACCAGACTCCTTCCTATATGTCTCAGCTCAAATGCCACCCACTAAGAGGAAATCTTTGCTGTTTCCCTCGAAAGTAATGGTACTTGTACTTTTGGTTATCTTTGGAAGGATATAGGACAGTCTACAATCTGTAACTCCAAGATGGTAGTTTTGAGTCTGTTTGAACTATTAGAAGGAGAGCAGAATAAGGACATGTGGTGTAACTAGCACAGTGTCTGACCTGCACTCTGTACATACAATAGGAAGGTAGAGAGAGTGCCCATACATTTCCTCCAGCCTCACATGCATGGCTTTCTTTATGAGCATATCCCACAAGATGGTACATTTATTACAGATGCTACAATGACATTGCCATACCATTATCCCTGGGTAAATAATTTGCATTAGGGTTCAGTCTTGGCAGTAGCATTTATTCTGTGGTTTGGACATATCATAGAAACAAGCAGAATATTTCTATTGCTTTACACACCTGTGCTTCACCTGTTTATCTGTCCACTTTCAACCCTAAGCAGTCACTGACATTTTCAGATGGCTCTGTGGTCTTTTACTTTCTGGATAATTGTACTTGAAATTATCCTTTTCTTGGCACAATGCATGCATTTATGTTTCTGTACATCTTTTCCTGGCTAATAGTTCATCCCTTTTTAGTCCTGGGATGTCTTGTTGTCTGGATACCCTGTAGTTAATTTACACATTCACCAAATGAAAGGCAACTTGGTTGTCTCTGGGTCTGGATAATTATCAGTAATCACAGAATTGAGTTTTCAGCCTCTTTGGGTGATATGAATGAAGGTTTGAAATTGTTGGCTCATACGGTAAGTGTGTCTTTAGTTTGGGAAGAGGACATCCTCCGAAGTGGGTGAGCCATGTCATGTTTACACCATTGATGTGAGGGATTTGTTCTTCCACCTCTTCATCAATATTGGCAGAGTCAGAGTCAGAGTCAGTGGTGTAGATGGCAACTATTCTGCTACCTGTGTCATGACTCACTGCGTGAGTGTGCATTTCTATAACTTCCGTGTGCATCTTCTTTGATGTAGTGTTAATATCATTTTAAGTTTTTCTTTATTTGTACTCTTCCAATTGTATTTACTTTATATGGATATGTGTTTGTCTGCATGTGCACTAGATGTATATTTGGTGTCCACGGAGCCATAAGTTGTCAGGATCTCCTGGAACTGGAGTTAAGAATACTTTGGAGTCAGTTTGTAGGCTCTAAGAATGGAACCCAGCTCCTGTGCAAGAGCAATAACTATTCTTAACCCCTGTGCCTCCCCAGCCTCCTTTTAACATTTAGCTTTTTGGGGCAGTTTTGTTTTCTAACTGTTGAGTGTTAAGAGCTCTGTGTATATGCTGGTTGACAGTCCTTATAGGATACTTTCTGAATGCTTGCTCCTAGTCTATACCTTGTCTTTTTTAGATACTTGAAAATGTCTTTTGCACAGAATTTTTAATGTTAATGAGGGCTAGCCTACTAATTAATTTTGTATTCATAGATCAGACCTTTGGTGCCATTGCCATCCATGGTTGCCTAGGTTTTCTATCTTCTAGGTATTTGATAGTTTTGAGTTTTCATTTAGGTCCATTAATTTATTCTGAATTAAGTGTGTGGAGGGTGGAAGATCTGTCTAGACTGATGTTGTCATCTATGCGGATGTTCAGAAGCTCCAGCTGTGCCTGCTGAAGGCTGTCATGACTCCATTGTGCTGTTGTTATTTTGTAAAAGTTCAGTTAACTTTGACTGTGTAGGTTGACTTCTGTGATCTGTTTTGTTGCACTGTACTGTTAGTCTGTTCTGCCATCAATACTACAATGCCCCGATTTCTGTGGCTTCAGGGTTAGTCTTCAAGTGGGGATAGCATCAGACCTCTTTTGCTCTACTTCAGTAATGTTTTCACTGTTCTGGGATTTTAGTTTCTCACTTATAAACTTCAATTTATCAATATCCATAGTACAATGTGGGATTGTATTGCACCTATAGGATTGTATTGCACCTGTAGATGAAATTAGAAAGAGTTAACATTTTCCACAATATTGAGTCTTCCTACAAATGGATAAAGAATATTTCTCCACTTGATTCTTTGATTTTATTCAGAGAATTTCTCATATAGATGTTCTGTTGAATTATATTTTTTCAAATTTTGAGTCCTGATACAAATCATCTTATGTTTTCCGTTTTAATTTTTGAACTGTATGTGTTTACTGCCACTGAATAGAAAAGCCATTGTTATTTCTTTTTGCAATGAGTGTGTGTGTGTGTGTGTGTGTGTGTGTGTGTGTGTGTGTGTGTGTATGTGTGTGCATGTGGGAGACCACATGTGTGTGCAGTGTGTTGTCCAACCTTAGCACTGTACACTTTCCCCAGTTCCTTTCTCCTTGACTTATTTAACCAAGGTCTCTCACTGAATACAGAGCTCACCGATTCCAGCCAGCCTATGGAGCCAGTTTACTCTGGGAGCTCCCACCTCTGCTCTCCAAGTGCTGGGATTTATCTCAAGGCAAACTGTTACTCCCACCCTGCATTTACATGGGTTTGGGGGATCTGAACTCAGTTCCATATGTTTGCATGGCGAGAACTTTATCCACTAGGCCATTTCTCCAGCTCATGATAGACTTTCATATATCAATCTTGCATCCTATTACCTTGTTTTAATCACTTGGGAACCCTAAGAGTATCTGTCAAGTCTTTCTGATTTTCTACAAACATGACTTTGTGTGGGGATATGTTTCAAATTTAATAAAAACCAGTCTGGGTTATCAGAGGGATCTACCCACAGTCAGTCTAGGAGGATCAGACAGCGGTAACTCACACCTTTAATCCTAGCTACAGGGAATGTCTGGGAGTGGTGACCTACACCCTTAATCCCAGCAAATCTGAGTTTGAGGTCATCTTAGTTTACAAAAAGAATTCCAGGCTCCCAGGCAGGCAGTGGTGGTGCCATGCCTTTAATCTTAACCTGGATGTGAAACAACTAAGCAAAGAAGGTATTTAAGGCAGGTATAGAAAGACAGGCAAGCAGAAGAAGCCAGAAGGAGCAAGGTTGAGGAAGGAGCTAGGTTGAGGAAGCTGGAAGACAGCTGGGTGAGAGCTGACTGTGGTGTTTATTCTTTGATATCTCAGCCTTTCCCTGAGATCTGGCTCTGAGTTTCCTTCATTTGTGCAACAATCATGCCTTTTACAAAGACATTTTTATTTCTTCTTTTACAATCAGTATGGCCTCTGCCTCAGTTCCTCTTTCTGTATCAACTGATGGTTCAGTACAATGGTGAAAATAAACAGTGAGTGGGGAATGTGTTTGTCTGGATCCTCATCTCAGTGGAAAAGCGTCACGTTTTGTTATTGAATATTTTGAGCTTTGGATTTTTGTAAATATTGTTTATTAAGTCCAAAAAGTTCCTCTTTAGTTTCTTAAAGGGATTGGTTAAACATGAATGGGAGTTGGATTTTCCCAAGTACTGTTTCTGCACCCATTGGTTTGCTTGTGTAAATATTCTTGGCCAGCTCACTGAAACAATGGATACATGAATTGATTCTTGAATGCTGAAAGTCCCAAATACCCAAAATAAGCCCCATCTGGGCATGAAATTTAATAAGGTCTTATGTTTTACTGAATTTGATTTGAGGGGCTTTGTATATAAATTATTATTCATATTTATTACACCTATGTATATATAAATAGGCCAAATATTTGTGCTTTGCTTTTTCTTAAAACTCTTTTTATTAGTGTGTAAAGAATTAGGCTTCTTAATGGCATTTTCAAGCAAACTTTTCTTTGTTATTTCTTTTCATGCTGCTTCTCTCCAAACCTCCTACAGCCATGTGCCCCCTCCCCTCCACATAGCTCCCCTTTCACTTGCTTTCATACAACGGGCACTTTTCTATGATAGGTGCAGATCACTCACTGAAGTGTCTCCAGAGAATGAATTGGACAGTTGAGTAGAGGAGGTAGGGTATTAAGAAAGAGAAAAGCAAGAATAAAAATGGGCTAGTGAGCTAGGGAAAGGCATCCGCTCTAACATCCTGGGCCACAGGTCTCTTTAGAAGTCATTTACTCAGTGGCTGTCTTCTCATGTGTTTGTATACCAGGGGTTTCTTCCCATGTGCTCTGTTATATGCAAACCAGGTGAGGAAGGGGTCCCAACCAGTACTTTATTTTACGTGTTGGTCTTGATTCTTCTCTCTCTTACCCTATTCTCCTGCCATACTTTGGCCCACCCTCTCATTTCCCAACTCCATTTATTTTCCCCTTTTCAAAACGTATATCCACGATCACACGTCTGATTTGCCTAGTGCCAACATTACAATCAGGATTCACACAGAGGAGAAAGCATGAGATTTCTGTATTTCTGAGTTCTGGATCAGCCTAATTTAATATTTTCCAGGTTCGTGCATTTCCCTGCAAATTTCACATAATACAGCTGAGCAAACTTTCATTGCATATTTATGCCACATATTCATTATCTATTTTTCTGTGGATGGACATCTTGGCTGGTTCCAATTTCTGGCCACTGTAAACAGAGAAGCAGTAAAGGTGAATGTGCATATATCTCTGCAGTAGGATAAAGTCATTTGGGCATGTGTCCACCCAGGAGTTGTATAATTGGGTCATATGGTAGTTCTATTTTAAATATCTGAGGAATTTCCATATTAATTTCTATGATGGCTGGACTAATTTACACTCCCACCAGCAGTGAAGTGAATGAGGGTTCTTTCCACACACACACTGAGCAGTATTAACTGTCCTGTTTAATATTTTTATTTTTCTTCATCATAGCCATAATGACTAGGGTGAGACAGAATCACAGTGTAGTTTAATTTGCATTTCCCGGTGGCTAAAAATCATGAACAGTAATGACCACTTGCATTTCTTTTAAATTATTTATTTATTTGTTTGTTTGTTTGTTTATTTGTGTATACACTTAAACAAAAGACACCATAGGAGTTGGTTTTCTCTTTCTACCAGGTGGGTCCTAGGGACCAAGCTCAGGTATCAGCCTTGGTGGTGAGTGCCTTTACCTGTTGAGACATCCTACCAGCCCTTTTTTTTTTTTTTTTGAGAATTTTCTGTTTATTTCAATAGCTCATTTACTTCCTGGAAGTTTGTGAGGTGTGTGTGCGTGTGCGTGTGCGTGTGCGTGTGCGTGTGCGTGTGCGTGTGTGTGTGTGTGTGTGTGTGTGTGTGTGTGTGTTTCATCTCTGTAATTCTTTATATTTCCTAGATAGCAACCCCCTGTCGCTCATTCTGTGGGCTGGCTGCTCATTCTTCTAGTAATTTCCCTTGATATACCGAAGTTATTCTATTTCATGTCGTTCTATTTGTTGGTACTTGGGACTATGTCCTGTGCTATTGGGAGATATAGGTAGTTTTCTTATAACATTTCCTTCTGGGTCTAGTTTAACACTGAACTAGAAAATTTTCCATCTGCTTCTAATTTTTGCTTCTAATTTCTGAAAGAGAGTTGGGAGAATTATTTAATTTCTTCTTTAAATGCTTGCTGTAATTCACCCATATATATCCATCTGGGCCTGATAGTCTATTTTGGAGATGGAGTCATTATTTTTTATTGATTGAAAATTTCATACATGTGTATAATGTGTTTGGATCAAATCCATTCCCCCAATCCTTCCTTTTCAATTCCTGTCCATATCTCCATTATCACCAATCCGCCCTAGTTCCATGTTCCTCCCCCCCATTCTTCTCTCCCACTCTCCCCATGGGATTTATTAGGGCTGCCAATATGTACATGGGTATAGGACAATCTTCTGTAGCAGGGCCTGCCCCTTCAGCACTGTATTCCTAAAAACCGACTTCTTCCTCCGCAGCCAATAAAGGCCAATAGCGCCCAGGCAAGGAATGGGATTCCCTGCTCCCTGCTGAGATTTTGCCCAGCTTGGTCTGTATGTGCAGTTATAATCATATGTGCATTCTAGAAAACAGCATCTCATTACACTCACCCTCTTCTCCTGTCTCCCAAATCCTTTTCTCCAACGATCCCTGAGATTTCAGAAGAGTGGCTGTGATTTAGATGTATTTAAGAGGTGTCAGTCCCAAATCTCTTATTCTATTCACACTGGCCATTTGTGAGTGTCTGTGTTCCTCACTATATACTGCAAAAAAGAAGCCTTTCTGATGAGGCTTGAGATTTGTGTTTACCTCTGAATATGATGATAAGGCTTTAAGTTGGTCTCACACCATGTCTGTCTAGCAGGATAATAGCAGTGTGTTTTCCCCAGGTCCTGCCTGTAATTTACCTGTCCTCGGAGTTTTGTCCCTGATAACGGTGCCTGGCATGAATTTTTATCTTGTGGAATGAGTCTTAAATCCAATCAAAAAGGGATTGGTCACTTTCATAATGTCCATGCTGCTATCGTACCATTGGGCATATCTTACCAGACTAGTTCCTGTAGCTCAGGGTTCTCATCTGCATAAGATTAATGACTATTTTCAGTTTATTTAACATATAAAAAAATTATTCAAACTGCCTATTTCTTCTCGTGTAAAGTTTGGCTGACTGTCTTCCGAGGAGTTGATCCACTTAATATAGGGTAGCAAATAGGAGGGCACAGAACTGTATTTTTTAGCTCTTCTGAGATTTGACATTAGTAACTCGTGTTCTAATGTTTTATTGTCACAAAGCCTGGCTAGAGATCAACTCATTTTGCTTATCTTATCAAAGAATGAGCTTTTGATTTTGCTGATCCTCTGTTCTACATTGTATTGATTTCCATCCTAATATTATAGCCCCCCCCCCTTTGGCTTGGTTCTTAAGGTAAAAGGTTCTTAAGATAGTGACTAATTTTGGGGTTTGTCTTCGTTCATTGAATAAACATTCAGTGATATAAAGTTCTCTGTCAGGACTGCTTTTGTTGAATAACGCACATCTTAACAAGCTGGTTTTTACTCTCAATTACTTCAAAACATCTTCTGGTTTCTTTGGACACTTATTGTTTGTCTTTGTATTACTTACAAGTGAGTTGTTTGCTGGCTGTTGGTGGATAATCTGGCTGTCCTTTTGCTGTTGGTTTTGGATTTAATTCTACTGTCACCTGAGTGCAGACACTGTCATTTTCACACTTAAAAACATTAAGGTGCATTTCATGCCCCAGAAATGCTCCCTCTCAGTCCGTGTTTCTCGTGGGTTGTATGACCGTGGGTATTTGCTGTTGCTGGATGAAATGGTCTACCGATGCCCATTGTGACCTGTTAATTTTCAGTGTCACTTAATTCAACTGCTCCCCAGTTGAGTTCTTCTGCTTTTTTATTTGTCCATTTCTGTTAGTGGATTATTAAGGTTTCCAACTATAAGAGATGATTTATCTATTTCTCCTACAGGTTTTTGATATTATAGTTTAGTGCACTGTTATTGGGCACATATGAATTATGGACTGTCACATCCTCTTTGAGAATTAGCGCCTTTATTGCCTAGACCCTTCCTCTCTTTATATAAATGTGAGTTACTATTTATGCTACACTTCTTCTCTCTGAAAAAGTTCCTTTAATATTCTATGTAACATACGTCTGATGGCAACATATCTTAATTTTTGATTTGCTAAGGAAATCTTCGTTTCTCCATCACTTTTGAGGCACAGTTTTGCAGGATATAGAATACTGGTGTGCCTTTATTATTTTAATAGCTTAAATATTTCATCCAAGCCTCTTTCTGTTAACCATTTCTGAAAAGCCAGGTATAATTTTTGTCTTTGTTCCTCTGGAGGCAAAGCTGCAGTACTCACACTTCTGTGGAGATTTTTTTTCTTTTAATCCAGTGGAAATAGCTTTGATCTGATGTTCTGTGGGCAGCAATGTTTAGAGTTTTCTTTTTAAATGTATCCCTTCTGGTGGCCTTTGAACTTCCTCGGATATGTAGTTTGATATCTGGCACTAATTTGAGGAAATTATTGAATGAATCAAAGACATGAGTGAGTGAATAAATAAATGAACGAATGAAACAGAAATCTAAAGAACAAATGGGAGTTGGCTGCATGATACCACCACACTTGGTAGCCAGAAGCAGGCCTCTCCCCTTACGTGGTTCTCAACCCTGACTGTGGAGTGCTTCTTAGAGCCCATGTGGAACAGCACTCCACACTCTCCTTACCTGGCAGAAAAATGACTAGAACTATGTATTAAACATGGCCAATAGCATTTGTTTGATTGAAATGGAGAAGACCATATTTTTAATAAAATGTTATATGAAACAGAGTGACTAGAGGACAAGCCGGAGATTGCTTAAGCACAGGAGGATTAAGGAAGCAGTGGGAGGTGGCTGATGGCACTGGTACCACTGGAAGTGGCAAAGAGCATACAGCTCAGCCATTCCATAACTAAAACCAACAGGCAGTGAAGTCCAGTCTGCAGGTATTCCAGATGCCTGGAAGAAGCCAGAGGAAAGACCCGGAGCATCCTTGGTGAAAGCAACATCTAGGCAAAGAATTTGACTAGTATAAAGAGCAAGCAGCATAAAACAGAGTGGAAGAAAACTTAGCTGAAATTAGGAAAACTTGAACAGGCAGGTGGAGTGCACTCCCCAGGCACAAGCTCTTAACAAACTCATTATGTTATATTATTTTTATCCAATATAGATTTTATAGTTTTTAAAATTAAGAGTAAAGAAACAATTCAGTAAATGTCTAGGTAAAGAATTAACAACAACAACAACAAAAAAAGCTACCAACAAAGGAACACAAGTGGAATTTGCCACAGTGATTCCCACAGCATAAAGCTATGCAAATTCCAGAAGATGGCAATACCCAGTGGGAATAGCTTTGATCTGAGAACACATCAGCCAAGCAAGAAGCCATTTACTTTTCAAGACAAAACAAAGACTTTCTCAGAGGTGCATGAATTTCAAAATGGTAAACAGCAGCCCCCCCCCCCAATACACTAATATATTTTATTTGGGACTGGAGTTTAGCTCAGAGGTAGAGCGCTTGCCTGATAGAAGGGGTTTTAGCTACCACTCAAGGCCCTGCAACAAACAAAATTATGTGCTAACTACACAGTGAATCCAAATCATAAGAATTAACTCTGACCTTGAAGGTGAAACTAAATCTACTAAAAGAAGTCTATTACTAACAAGGCAAGTAAGAAATAGAATGTCTGGAAGCACTGGATTTGATCTCCAGAACCTCCCTCCACATGCAAATATTGTGATTCATAGACCCAACAAACAAATTAATAACTGCCACAATGCAGGGACAATTACATTACTTGACAGGACAAAATAGGTTATTCAGTCCAAAAGATGGAAAAAGACGTAAAGATATGAATTCTGCCCCCTACCTGATATATCATTAGTTACTGCTTCATATAGACTTCAATAGTTATTAAAAGAAGGTATAGTGCTAATTTGTACAATTTAAATGATCACTTCTAGATCTAAGTATCATAGAATAGAAGGAAACCCACATCAAACACATAAACATTTATTAACAGAAAAATGATCTCATAAAAGTAATGCTCTGAAATAATGCAAACGGCAAGAAAATATTAAAGTGAAAATAAATAGCAAAACTAGACAAAAGTGATCTGCCTCTTGCATTAAATAACAGAATCTTCGATGGATCGGGGAATAAGGTTTAGCTGACATTGTCTGTGGGACTTCTAATTATAGCATAGCCACTCCCAAAATGTAAAGGCTGGTTGTTAAACAATGGTTAGCACCAATGCAGGACAGGGTAAATGTAAGCAATGGACATAGGAACCTGGCTATGGGTCACTTAGGGGGAGCTATTGTGACATCAGCAAAGAAGACCTAGCAGACCAACCCCTTCACCACATGATGAGGTCACAAGCTAATGCTCAAGGCCAAAACAGAGTTGAAGAAAATGTTCACAAACACACTAAAGGGAGAAATGTTTCTTGACCAATCCAGAATCTAAAGAGTACGGTTAGACTGACCTGAGTTTGCAATGATTAAATATTTACATCACTAACCTACGAAGAAGTGAAGTCATTTTCTCTCCTAGGGGGCAGGAGAGGTTTACAAAGTCTGACCTTGAATTAGACTGTAAAGAAGATGTCTTGAATTGGGAGAAAACTCAAAGAAGCCAATGAAAACAAAGAAATCACCCCATTGTGGAAGAATGAGGAAGCACAACTAAATAAATCCCAGGAAACTGGGAGTGCATAATTGATAAAGATAAAAGCAGAAATTAATAAATTACAGAGTAGAATTGATTAGTCAGTCCCAGAATTGTGGATTAAGCAAAGTACAAATAAAATAGACAAAGCATGCCTCTGCATTAATGAGAAAGAACTATAAAGCGGGCTGAACATACAAAATGGGTTGGGAGACACAGACAGAAGAAATATAGGACTTTCCACGTCCAAAGAAAGAACAATTGTCTGTGGTACCATCAAATTGTACCTTATCAGACTGACTTTTATTTTTTAAGTTTAAAAGCTTGAATAGGGAAAATCCAAGAGAGAGAATGAAAATATTGTCAATGTATTATTCCCAGAGCAAGCACTGCACAGAGATCAGCTTTCAGGTGCCCTGAGAATGATGCAAACCTAACCAAAGTCCAAAGTCCATCATCCCAGAAGGATGTGGGGAGGGAGGAGGGAGTGGAATAGAAAACGATAGTTGATTTTAGGCTTGCAGAATCTGCCTACCAGGCAGCAAGCATCGGTTTCTTTAGCGCAGTCTATCAATCACATACACTCCTGATATTCAAAAAAGATAGGCCCTTCTGTAGGCATAACCAGTACATCCAAGTCACCTGTCATTATCCCCATTGTTGAGTGAGAGATGGATGTAGCTGAGGAGAGAACTTGGTGGCTAAGAGTGTGTACTGCTCTTCAGAGGATCGGAGTTTGAGTTCTAGCAGCAGGGGAATCTGAGACCCCTGACTACACTCACATGCACACACCCACACACATACATGTGATTAAAAGTATTTTTAAGACAAGTACTATTTTTACTACTAGTAAAGTGTTCCCTATACTCTGCATTCCCAAGAAAGCAGAAAAAGTAGTAAGACAGCCACTGGGAGGCAGCCCTACCACCTATTTGTGGGGTAGTTAGCATGCCCTTGGCATCCCGCCGGGAAGGAGGCCTGGTTGCGGATGCAGGCTGAGCTGGGTGTGTGTGCAGCTGCACGGAGCACATTGGTATGCAGTTGTCTATTGAACTGGGTCTCACATACTAACCACACTTGTCCTGACCCAGCCAAGGTGCAGAGTTCCTGCAGACAGACGCTCAGAGTCCCAGTGACACTGTGGAGCAGTTGTTCAGTGCTGCCCACAGCTCTGACCTAGACAGGCAGCCAATGAATGCATTGGTGAATCCTTTTACTCTCCAAGCTTAGTCTCCATATGATTATTACAATAATGACGGCAGAGTACAGAGGGGTTCGAGTTGGTCTGGTTTCTAGTTGACAGACCTAGAAGGCAGGAAGTGGGGTGAGAGGTAAGAAGGCAGGGAGCAGAGACGCTTGGCTAGCACTTCCTTTAGTTTTGACACACTCCTCGTAAATGAGTCTCGATTTGGGTTTTTCATTCAGACTGGATGTGCTGAAGCGTTTTCATCAGGCCGTCTCCCACCCTACCTTCCAAGCAGACTCCATTGCTGTGCAGCGCCGCTGTTGATTTCTGTCTTTCGACCATTATGGAAATCTGGCTTCATCTCTCCTCCTAATTTATGATCTTGTTAACATGCCCGCATGCCAGATGGTCCTGTTCTTCAGGTTGGGAGATAATGAGATAAAGAAAACTGCTGTAAGAAGCAAAGAGGGGGAGGCTTTTTTCTTGAATGGGCCTCTCTTCGTTTATATAAATGTGCCTGGGAGGGCCAGGGCCAGGGCTCACTGGGATTCTAAGCAAGTGAAAGGTAGCCAAAGGGACTCTGATAACTGCCTTGGAGTGAGTGATTCCTTCCTTGAGGCACTGTACGATGCATGTTCTCTACTTTCGAAGAAATGTCAGACCCACTTGTCAGTCTATAGAACTGTTTGCTTGGGAATGTCACCACAGTTGCCACACTGTAATTATTTTTCTTTGTGTTAACTACACTATGATCCCTCTGGAGCCAAGAATAAGAATCTTTCCTCTTCCCAGCCACAATGCCTATACCAAGGCCTAGCACAGAATGGGCATATATTCAACCAGCAATCATGAAACTCCTTCACTATAAGCATACTAAATACTTCACAAGAGAAGAAGAGGGAGTTGAATGAATAAGTCATCATTTCTCTTCATCCATGGAGGATTCCAGGACTCTTAGCAGATACTGAGCACTGAAGATATTCAAGGGCCATGTATAAAGTGGCACAGAAATCTATACATACCTTCCTGTAGAGTTTATTGTCATTTAGTGTTTCTGTGTATTGGGAACATTCAAAATTTTCTCTGCTGCTGGATGTGGTTGTACACATCTTTAATTCTACTACTTGGGAAGCTGTGGCCGGGGGATCACGAGTTTAAAGCTAGCTTGGAGAGCACAGAAAACCCTGTCTCGAAACTGAATTCTCTCTACTAGCCATTTTGATGGTGTTAGGTATCATTGCTGTCAACCATAGTGAACCGGCTGTGTTGTACCATTATCCTGGGGAAGCACCCTGTCTCCAGTCTCTTTCCCCCACCTTCTACCCAGTCTCTGACAACCATTATTTCACTCTCTGCTTCTATGTGATCAACTTTAGTTCTCACGTGTATGATCATGTGATATATGTGGTATTTAGAGATACAAATATATGTACATATTGTCATTCATGATCCATCAGTAGACCTTCAGTCCATCCCCTGCCTTGCCTGTGATTATTGTGTTTTGTTCTAATACGGATGCTTCTTTGATGTCATGATTTACTACAGTTCATTAAATCACCCTAGATTATGCTGCAAATTCCATGTTAATAGCTGTTGAACTGCATTGCTTAGAGAATAAACAGTAGAAGCTCCACCCAAAGTGTGATCCCAGATGGGCATGCTGACCTACAGTTTCCTTCCCTTTTCTTCTACTCCCAAACCTGGTGTCAGGAATCGAGAGGGAATCTCAAGGGACCCTATCATTTTCTTCATCTGCATCAGCTGTCACACCTACAGAAGGGGAGAAATCCAGCACTGGCCACAAAGAGTGACATAGAAAATAGACTGCCATGAGCTGTGGGATTATGCTCTTGTACATTGTAGATGCTTGTCTAGCCTACTCGTTGAGTAAAACACTGACTGGCCAGTTGGCAGACAGGAAGTGTGGGCAGGGCTACCAGACTAAGGAAACTCTGGGAGTAGGAAGAGCAGAGCAGAGATGCCAGAGAGACCCAGAGGAAAGAAGACCAGGATGCTGCTCTGAGAAAAGGTACTGAGCCCCTTGACTAATCATAGGTTAGTTTAAGAGTAAGAGTTAGCAAGTAATATGCCTGAGCCATAGGCCAAACAGCATGTAATTAATATAAGGTTTTGTGTGGTTATTTGGAACAAGCATCAATGGGCAGTCTATCTGGGACAGCTGACTTTGATCTAGGCCAGAATCTTCTTACTGCAGCCATGTATGTCTACACTGGTACACCATGTCACTCATAAGCCTGGGGGTCAGACAACAATGTGACCGACCGCTTTGTAGATCCACCTGTTCTGCTCATACACTTTGCGAGACATAATCATTCCATGCGTTTATGCATCCTCTGTGGCTGCTGTGGAACCACAGTGGCAGAGCTGAATAGCAGTGATATGAAATCTACCCAGACTGAAATATGGAGTCTCTGGCCCTTTACTGTAAAAGTTTGCTGGCTTCTGACCTATGGCCTAAAGGAAACTTGGCAGTCCTGTCTGTACACATGCATCATCTTGCTTTTGCCCATGTGGACCATCCCAGCCCATCAGCAGAGAGACTGAATGAAGCCACAGGATACTGCAGTCTCTTCCCATTCCCTAACAGCCGTGGTGAGGTGAAGAGACTGTCATGAAACATACCAACCTAAACTGGGAAGCCAGGGTGAGTGGTTGGTTCCCATTGCTAATTTCCACCATTCACAAAGAAACTTTCTGTGTTTATCAGCTTGTCATCACTGTAACAAACATACTTGAGGTGAAAGAGAAAAAAGTTTGCTTTGGTTCAGCTTTGGAAGTTCAGTCTGGGACTGAGTGTCCTCATTGTATGGGGACTTGTGGTGAAAAAATGCACACCAAGATGGGTACCTTTGAAGCAGAAAAACCATACATATCATCAGCCAGGAAAAGAAAGGGAAGATTAGAGTCCTCCACTCCCTTTGGAGGACTTACCCACAGTGACCCAAGGACATCCCAGAAGGCCTCACCCCTCTTAAATCTTCCATCACTTTAGAGTAGCCTTTCCCATGTGAGTCTCTTAGACATGTACTCAAACACCAGTACTTTCATTCTCATTCACTTGCTACAATTACCCATAAACACCCTGCGCAGGGAGTGTGTACGTTGTGGTTGTAGGAGAATAGGGAAAGATTGACAGGCACAGTCTTAACTTGGGCACCTAAAAAAATCTTGCTAAAACACTTAGAGCAAAAATAAAATGAGCTCCCTCCTCCATATCATAATCACAAACTCATCATTAGGCTCCATCCAGAACACACTGGGAAAGCATCGAACAGGAGGATTAGCCTCAGGCAGAGCAAACTGATGCCCCATACTCTGCTTAACATTGAAAACAATCCAGTGCAACAATTTTCTAATACCAGGACCCTCTTGTTAATGCCTCTCTGGTCTGCCATTCACTTTTCAGTCCCAACCTGGAATAAAATTAGCTTGCATTGGCTCTTCCAAAAAACCTGGAGTCTGGCCATAAGGTTGCAACCTTTCTGAATAGCTCTTCTTCAGACCAGCTTCCCTGTAGGCCACAAAAGGCTCATCAAGGAGTCTGACCCAATGCTTGCCTAAGTTTCAATATTATTCAGACTGAAGAACAAAGGGCTGATATTATTAGATTAGTATGGGTAATGGGGAGGTTGGGATACCTTCGGGATGAAGAGCTTGGAGTAACAGTGGAGGGGGGAAGTGATACTTTATAATTGAAAGAATGTTCTCTAATACCACTTTGACCATGGCCAGCCCACATAGAGTAGGAGAGAACTGTCTCTTTTTGGATCTGGGGCAATCTTGATGCCTAATACTTATAAACCTGGATGAGTGGCTGTAAGAATAATATTCTCAGGAAGGGCTCTGGACATGCTTAGTTAGCAGCATCAGTAGAAAACATATGCGTCTAAATTTCCTATGATTTAGAAAAAGCCCAAGGCTGGAGCATGTCAGCTGTGGTTGGCCTCAATTGAGTGAGGTGTTCATCAGAAACTCATTCTCACAACCTGGAGAAGGTGAAGAAAGAAATGATCCCCAAAGAAAAGCCACAGCACCTTTCTGAGAGGAAAGGGCAGGAGACTCTGAACCACTAAGAGAACAGGTAGGTATCTGTCTGCAAGCCTCTCTCCAAAGCTATCTAAGTTTATCTGGGAGGTATATACATCTGGATAGGGTCCCCTTTCTATCTGGAGCTTGCCAAGACATGACCAGTATTCTGGTCTTCCCCAATACCCATCTCACCACATGAGCCTGCCTTTCAACCCCAGAGACAGAGCCCTTCCTCCATGGCTCCAAGAATTCCCTCTACTTAGGGAAGCAGACTCAAATCAGCCCAAAGTCTCCTGGTTCCAATGCAGGTCCAAGGCTACATTTCCTTCAGAATGCTCCTGCTGCTTGCTTTCACCCATCCCAACTGTCCAGCTCCTCTTCCCTTTACATACTTTGACACAAAATTCCCAATCCAATCTACTGGATTCCTATCTTGCATTCTTTCGCCGTCACTTAAAATAAACTTTCCCTTGAGTATCTTGCCGGAGTCTTATTTGCATATAATAACAGAGTAGTGATTAAACATATTTCATGTAATATTATATGGTACTTTATAGTTTGTATCTCATTTGTTCTTCTCATTAATCCTGAGAAGTAGGCAATGACCCCATTTGCAAAATGAGAAGAAAAAAAAATTACTCAAGAGAGTTAAGTGCAGCAGACAGAGCCCAAGGGCAGGCATATAGTAAGAGTTCTGATGTACAGGATGTGAACACCCAAGCACATAGCCTCTTAGATGCCCAACAGAGAAGCCAAGCTTCCACAGTGGGTCTCAGCCAGAGGCAATGTTGCTGACTGGGGAACATATGGTAACGTTTGAAGACATTTCGTGACTTGTTCAGCTCAGAGTGGTGCCAGTTTCCTGATATGTAATAGGTAAAAGTTAGAGATGCTTCTGAATATCCTACAATGGGCAGAATACCATGTCTGTGATGCCCCACCACCGTACATAAGAAATTAGTCAGGCCTACGTTCTAACACTGGTTCCTATGCAGTCCTCATAATCTTCCTGTACCAGCAAAAGGCACACATCACAGCTTAATGGGACGGGTACTACCTCTGCAACCTTTTGTAGTCCAAACATACCAAGGATGCCCACTCTTTGGCCTGTGTCCAAAGTTCCTGAGCAGAGAGGTGGAATCAAATTCTCCCACTGGCTTGTTGGTTCTCAAAGGTTAGAGGCCAAAGGATGAAAGGGGAGGAAAAGATGAGCCCAATGACGTCCAAGTACAAATAGTGAGTGGGTGTCAGACAAAAGGAGGGACACATGGAAGGAGAAGGAAGAGGGATGGTGGGAATAATTGAGAGCAAGATTCCCCTGCAATGGGCTTGGATGCATGTGGGCATCCTAGGTTAACTGGGCAGTTACATGTGATATCCCTGCTTCCTCTGTGAGCTTTCGGGGAGCGCAATGTTAGTGTGCATCTAATTAAATCAGAATCATTATTTACAAACTGCTGCCGCTAGGAACTCTCATGCTCAGCTTCACCTGCAGAGATTCAACACTGTTTCCCGTCTTCTCAATAAAAGCAGGGGAGCGGGCCTGATTAATCCTGATGGGATGTTATTAGACAGGCAATGGGGACAAATTCCTGGGGAACTAAGAAGCCCAAGCAAAAGCATGCATCCAAGGAGAATGTCCAGTCTGCAGCCTTTCTTCATGCATTGAGGGACTTCCCATCTGCCTGAAACTATATGGTTAGGAAGTGAAACACTAGCCTAGGCTCTTCTGGGGTCCCTCCTCACTGAGCCTCCTCTTAAGAGATCAATACTCAAGGTGGGGAGGTGGAAGCTTGGGCGCAAGCCCAGTTCTGCAGCCCTCTCAGTGGCCCAGGAGAAACACTTGCTGTTCACACAACGGACCAGGGAGAGTTCATAGAAAGAATGAGAGGTAGATTTTGGTAGCAGAGGGTGTAACTGGAAAGAAAAATATCTAAGGTAAAGAGCCACAAGGAAAACAGCCGAGCAGGCATTCTTTCGTGAGATCAGGAAAAGTGTTGAAAAGAATGATTCACGTGCCTATCTCATGTGTAGGCACACAGTACCCACTTGTAAATTAGTGTCAAGGTCCATGAACTGCAGGAAGGCTGTGGAAGATGCTGGACATGAAATATGTCATTGGAATCTGGGGTGAGGGAAGTTGTGGCTCTGCCTGGATGGTCCCTCTTTTTCTTGGAGTTATCCAAGTATGCCCAATCAAAAAAGGGTGAACTATATAAGATGTCAAATACCCATTGATGCTAAAGACACAGTCTCCAAAACAGTCAGCCTCTGGTTGCTCAATCTAGAGTCCATGGAACCCTTAGCTACAACAGCACTGTCATGATTGTCATGAACAGGTCATGATTCACCTCCTCTGTCAACTCATTCATTTATGTATTTACTGTTGGAGGTACATTTTATACACCATGGCACATGCATGGAGGTTTCAGAACAGCTCTCTCAAGCCTCTATTGTCTGCCACTTTGTGGGATCAAAACCGGGCCTAAATGCAAGTACCCATTGCTGGTGAAACATTTTATGGACCCAGCAATGGTTCCTTGACCAGAGTACTTTCTATGCTGTGTTGATGGGTGGTGGATGGCCGGTGGTCTGAATTAAGAATCCAACGGTCTCGGTTCTATCTCCCTTAGCCAACAGTGAGTTAGTTAACTTTGGCAAACCACATGACCCCTCAGACTATCAAATCATCTGAATTTTGTTCATAAAATGACGATGGGATGGATATGCCCTACTGTCGTTGTGGAGAGTGAATGCATGAAGCACTTAGTACAGACCTCAGTGTGGTCAACCTCAATAAAACTGCCTTCTCTCTACCCTACCTCACTACTCTGCACCAAGCTGTTGACCTCTGACCCTTGTCCAGGTGTCAGGTGAAGACTGACAATGAAAGACTGAGACAAGGGCAACCTCCTCTGGAGCAGGGTACCCAGCAAACATCTTCCTAACGCCAGACTCCAGTACAGGCTCTCTTTAAATCCAGCCTGCACTAACTCTTCCCTGTTCTCCCTTCCTGGTGCCTCTCTATTGGTCTCCACTACACTATTGTCATATGCATACACTTGCCCATCTTTCCTTTACCCTGAAGTTTCTCTCAGTCATTTAACCTACACCAGAAAACCCCACATCACTACGAACGAACGGAGACAGTATGGAAGCTGACTCACTTGTCTTCTGACAGATCAGGACCCTATCCCTGGCTTCCCAGCACTGGAATTCATTGAACTTTCCCATCCATGTAAAAATTGTTCCAGAAGCTTTGGCCAATGACTCCTGTGTGCCCAGGGGACCATCCTGATTTACGGAGCAGGGCCAACTCTTAATCACTGTGGCCACTTGACTAGCCAGCCAAACATAAAATCTTACTGCCTGTTTTAGGTTCGTGCACACACACACACACACACACACACACACACACACACACACACGGACACACACACACACGGACACACTACCTATCAAACCTCAAGGCTGCAAAGTCTTGTGTTTTTCTTCTATGAATCCTATAGCAGGATTCCACAAGGGCATTAAATGGAGGCAAGAGAAGAAGAAGAGGAGCCAGAGGCAGTTAGATGTGGGGACCCCAGCTTCACTACCATGGCAGCCAGCTAAGCACTTCTCCCCTAGTTGGAGAGAGCTGACAGGAGTCTCTTGTCAGTGTAAGACGGTTTAAATGGCAAAGGAAGTAAAGTTCCAGTGCACAGAGTCACTTTAACACACGTCCCTTGCTGAATTCTGTTCTTTTTTCATACTTGCTCTTTTATAAGACTAATTTCTCATTTGAGTTAAAAATTATCTCACTGGAGAGGTGGTGATTAAATCTGATAATTAGAAGAAATACCAATTAAGTCGGACTCTCCATGCAGAAGGCAGGCCTCGGTCACATGGTGTATTGATGTGGGGGCTGAGGCAGGGCGTCTGTCTCTTCCCTGCTGTTCATCCTCTTGGTGCTGAGCCAGAGGGTCCAATTTCCACTGATAATAGCCCCCATGTCCCTTCCCCTTCTTCAGTATGATGTCCTTTGTCCAGACTCCTTACTGCATGTGGCTGGCTCCTACAAAGTAACCCTTAAGTCCCTAGTCTTCTTAGGGTGTGGTAGCATATACTTGTAACCCCACCATGAGGAAGGCGGAGGCAGAAGAAGCTCCTGAGTTTGACGTCAGCCTGGGCTAGGTAACAGCTCATCTAAAACACAACAGAACAAAATTGGCATGACGTAGTCACACCAGTAATTCTGAACTTGGGAGACAGAGACAGAAAGGTGGTTGGATTTGAAAGGTCATCCTGGACTCTAGAGAGTTACAGGCTACCTGGGCCTACAGTGAGACCCGTCTAAATTCCCCATACCAAAAAAAAAACAAGCAAAACTCTCTTGTTCTGTAAAGCATAGCTCTCCTCATCTATGTCCTGGTTTATAAGTAATCTACTAGCTAGTGCTTTGATATATTAAATGAGCTACTATTTTACCTACCAACCCCACAATTCCTCAACCCTGCACACATACGGACTTTCAGTGAACAGAGAGTTCATTAAGGGTCTTGAGAAGGCCAGCAACAACCTGAACAGGCATGAGCCGAAGCCAATGTCTCCAATCTCCTCAACTGAAGCTTCAAAATATCCTGGCCTGGCTGTGTGTCAGAATCACATGATCCCCAGGCTCTAATTGGAATCCACTGAGTCAAAGCCCCTGGACATTATTAAAATGTTCATTCCTAATAGACATTTACTGGCTGAGGACCCTGACCCTCTAGTGAAAATTTTTCACAGCTATGGTTCTGAGAAGCCCAAACCTCAGAACAAAACCATTCTACCTCCAGTTGCCTTTTCTGTGCATTGAATAAAGATCCTTGGAGTCCTGGGGCCTCGGATGTTCACCCTTTGGTCAAGCTGCCTCTCTGCTTGGTACTTTTTTTTTCTGTCTCTCCTTCCCAATGACTATGGAGCCTGTATGCTGAGCAGGGTCACAGGCTGTTTTCTGGCATGAAGGACAAATGGAAATGTACTCTTCAGGGGTGAGGCAAAGTGCAGACTCTGCCTGTACTGCCAAGCAGGGGAGAAGGAGAGGAGGAGAAGGTGGCCTTTGCTTCGGATCCTGGATGGCTGTCCTATGTACCATACTCTCATCTGGCCATTTCCTTTGTCAGTGGCCCAAATGTTACAAGGAAGAGCCCAATGATACTCTCTCAGAGCCCCTCTGTGACAGCTGCATCTCATGTCTTTGGTATGCCATGGTCTGACTGTGAGATGTGAAGACAGATGCTCAACATGTTTCAGACATATCAACCACCATGTCATCCCTGAGAACTAAGTGAGCATGTTAGTTCATATGTTCAGAACTCACATTCTCTCCATCCCCTTCATTTTAAACTATCAAAGTATTGATCTATCTAGGGAATATATAACAGTTGTGTTGTTTTGGCTGCAGGCCAGACTTTTAAATCACACAGTTAGAAACAGAGGGACAGAAGAGTCAATTATTAAGGCCATCTACGTATGGAGGATTCCCAAGCAAATTCTCATAGTTCCTCTTTTATAGCTGGCCCAAACTCATATTCATCCATAAAATCATCTACTGATTTGCCTATGAATCTGCCCATTTATCCATCCATCCATTCATCCATCCCACTATATGCTTTGCAACAACACTTAAGATTGACCTGCTATGATCTAAGAACCATGAGCTTCCCCATTAGTCAAGAAATTATCCAGTTTGGCAAAATTCCCAGGTCTGTATGAGGGAGCCCATTCTTATACCACCATTTCCTTCTCAAGCACTGACCTGCCAATGGAAATTCCTTTAGTGCCCTTCATACTGACACTGAAGGAATTTTGAAATAAGTTGTCCAGCTGAAGCTACCTTGACTTTGATTTATCACTATGTAAAAATAATAAGGGGGCCTGAAAGAGACTTTAAAAGTTGTCAAGTCCTGGGTACAAATTTGAATATTTACCAGAGACAGGTGCAGTCTGGGGCAACAGAGGGACGATGGGAAACGACAAGGAGTGTGGAGGTCTGTGGCCAGTGGAAAAGCATGGCCACACCTAAAGGAGCCAACTAACCTCCATTCTTCCTCAAAATTCCATGTAACTGCTGCTTCTTATTTTTTCAAGAGAAGTCAGAAATTAGTGTTTGTTTTTATTATTTTGAAAGCTTTGGAACATTGAAGATCAAAGAAGACCATGCAGATTCTTTTTGCTCGTTACTTCCCATGGCTATGGATGCCAAGACGGTGTCTAGCATGAAGGAGTTCAGAGTCCCGTCTTCCATGAGCCTTCTTAAAGAGTCGAAAGAGATGGAAAGCACTGTAGGAAGACAGAATAAAAGGGAAAGGAGGGGGCTGGGTGATAGTTAAGTCATGATGTAATAAAATCTTATGGCTCTGCAGGAGCTACTCGCTCCTTTTGAACCCAAATCCCAGCCATCACAGATTTTCTTGATGGCTGGTGTGCTGATGGGTCTTAAGTGTTTAGTTTAATGTAAGGCATAGTGTTCTTGATAAGTGTGGCTGCTGCTTTCTTGTCATTGTTATCAGCCACGTGGACAGAGTGAGGTAGAGAGAAGTGGAAGGTGCTGCCACATGGCTCTTCTGTCAACGGAGCAGCCCAAGAGCTTCCAGACACAAAGCTGGCAACAGCTGAGGCCATATTTCTCTAGTCGGCAGCGACACAAAGATGAAGTTAACACCTAATCAAGAAGCTTCTCTTAAAAGAGGGGAGCAGATGTTGTGAGGCCAGGGCCCACTCTGGAGCAGTAAGTAACTGGAATCTAAGACATCATCGAGGTGAGAAAGGGAGAGCAGGGGGCTTAGAGAGGCTCATTTGCCATTGCTGCTGCCCAAGCACACATTAACCATCCCATTATAGGGCAAACATGTGGCATAGGGGCATCCCTGGAATGGTGATGGAGCTTCCTCTTCCAGACTGTCCCAACCCATCTAAAGGACTACTATGTGCATTACACCAACACATAGATGCAAACATTAGCTGTGCTTAACCCTCAACCATGTCCTTCTTAGGACTCTCTTCACAAGATAATCGACAGGCTCTAAGAACCTCTGCTTTAAATGAAGAACTCTCAGCTACTTTGCCATTTAGAATAGGGTGCAAATATAAACATTAAACCTTCAGGCACATTCAGAGAATTGACATGTAGCAATATCTTACACTTAAAAGTAAAGGCTAAACACATTAGCTGGTGAAGTGTGTGGTCTCAGTAGACAGTTGGGTAGGCTTCTCCATAAAGCACTGGCTAAGGAAACCTGAGCTGATGTCACGAGCACGCTTTCCTCAGTTACTTCAGTCTGCCTTGTACCTTCACAGGTCATGTTCTGAAGTCACTTGGAAACCCTTAGGTTTGGAAAGGCAGCCTTATAGATCCCAAGAATGGCTAGCAACTCTAAAACTCTAGGGAGCATCACACCGTAGTCTCTGTCAACAGGACCAGCCACCTGCAGTAATGCTATGTCCAGCCTGCGTCCTTACATACAGAAGCCCCCAGAGGAAGGGATCTTGAAACACTGGCAGACAGTATTGGAGATGAGAAATCTACGGCACAGAAGTGAACTAACCTGCCTAATCTTCCATGATCGTGTCAATTATTCACCCTCAGCCTGGGACACATTTTATAACATATTGTTTTAAATATGTTCACAAGGCCAGTCTTCCTCTTGCGCATAGCAGAGATGTATTCATAGAGAAAGTGTTCTGCGTATTCTAATATAGGAGTTACTGGTCATAGACAACTATTAAAATTTAAATGAATTCAAATGAAATCAAATTAAAATTTCATTTTCCGAGTTAGACTAGTCACGTTTGATGATGTGGTGGTAGCTGCTATACTGGAGCTTCCATCATCTCGAAGGTTCTGTTGGAAATAGCTAGATTGTGGAGTAGGTTTAGGTATACAGAAAACTAGGAGGGAACGTGGGAGACACTTTCAGGTAAGCTATGTGTCAGGAATTGTGGGTCCTTGCATGTACAAGTGCCTTCCATCATCACTAGGGCTGGCCTGTGAATGTTTCTGTGAATCCTGCCTTACAGAAGAAAGTGTAGAGCTAAGTAACTGACTGTGATTACACAGCTTGTAAGTGGCCTTGGATTCAAGTCTGTTTGACTTCAAAGACCAGGACTTAAGGATTAAAGAACGTAGACTAAAGCCAAGCAAACAGATGCCATGCTCAAGATGGAAAAGACAATTAAAGGGCTCAGAGCTAATTACAGGAATTAACGAGGCTTGCTGCATACTTGAAGAGAAAAGCCCAGGGGTGATACAATGCCATCTCTAGGAATGGGAGAGTGCTTGGCTAACAGCACCCGCCATAGGTGCTACAGGCCAAGGGAGAGAAGGGGCAAGCAACAAAGACAGCTCTGATGTTCACAAGGTCATGCTTCTGCAGGGTGGAGAAAAGAAGATGAGGTAGGCTGCCACCCTTGAAATAACACACTCTCTAAGGTTCCACGGTTGCAGGGGCATGGGAAGGGGGATTTTTGTTTCTTCTCTTGATGGAGAAATTAGAGGGGACAAGGGAAGGAATGATGGAAAGACATGTAAGGACTATTGTCTCCTCACTAGGGCTTTACTAAGAAATGGATAATTCCTTGATACCAAATCACCTTGTTTTTCCATGTTGGTTCTTCAGAGAGTCTTCACCTTGGGCCTCAAGAACACAGAAAGAGGCTGCAGTGCTTGGGCTGAGTTTCTAGATTCAGCCCATCTACTCTGATGTGTGAAGGTGAAGATGGTCCAAAGTAAAAGCAGTTTCTGACAGACTGGGGTCCTGAGGACACATCTAACCTCTGTAGATACCCTAATGGACCCCCAATTTCCTGGAGCTATCTGTTAATAGGACAAGAGGTAGCCTTTGGGGGTGGGTTTGGGCACAGAGCCATGCCTCAAGACCTCACTGGGGATACGTGTTGGTATGGTGCCTCAAGAACCTCCTTACTGGGGATGTGTGTGGGTATAGGTAGCAGAGTTGGGAAGCTAGATTGCCTTTGATAACCATTTCATTGAAGGGTATTAGGAGTCATTTCCTAGATAGGACTGTTACAGATGAAGAAATGCAGGCTCAGAGTGGTAAAGTGATTTGCTTATGATAGTTCAGCTGCTTGGTGGCCGAGCTGGAGTAGGAATCCTGAGATTCACATCATGGAGGCTTTTATTGGAAGTTTTCAACATACAGGCTGATATCCTTTGCCTATTTTCTAGTGCTGAAAACCTAGTCACACAGCAAAATAACATAGTCCTCTTTGGTCATTCCAAGGCCTGAATTTGTCAAAGGAGGCTGGAACACAGACGTGGAGTGTGGAGCGGGGGTCTGGACAGAGCTAAGATGAGCTACAGAGACAAAGTTGGTCTTCGTTTTATCACTTAGATATGGAGGATTAGGTGCCTCTGAGCATCCGATTCTCCATTGTTCCCACTTAGCTTGATGGGTTTACTCCCCTTGCTTCTTCTGATGTTACCTATTTTTTTTCTTACTTCCCAAGCCCAGCCTGAGATGATCCATAACAATCTCTTTGAAGTTCCCTAGACTTTCTTAACCCCCAGAGATGTAATAATAATTTGTGAGCTGTTGTTGAATGTATTTAGAAAATGGATGTTGATTATGTTAAACTGTGTTTACCAGCTTTCATCTGTTCTCTGTAACTTACCCTGTTTCGTGTAGAATGTAGTAGTATGTTGCCATATCCTGTGCCTGTTGTCTGTATTGTATGTGTATCTGTATGCTCTGTCCATGTCTCTGTACCTTTTTATATGTACAAACATGTTGATGTGTATGCTCTTTGCAGCCTTCTGATGTCTGTCTCTGTGTTTATTTAACCTTGTACTGATGCTCACAATGTAATAAAACAAAACAAAACAACACAGTGCCTTCTGGCAATTTTTAAACCACTGGGAGATTCTCCCTTATCTGGGATGGATGTATGTGTTATTACTAAAAGACAGTGGGTTGAATAAATGACTCCTCAATGACCTGAAAAGGGCCCATGAGCTCCTTGACCCTCTACTGATGCAGGATATAGGTAGATGAGAAAGTGTTCATATCTGTAAAAGAAGAGGGAGGACTGTCTACACAAGCTTGTCAGGTGAATCACTGCAGTCTAGTGTTCTGCATGACATCCAAGGGTGCAGAGCAGGAACAAGGCTGCTAATTAGCAAGCTGTGCTTCCTGGTATATGCGGAAGCTCTGTGGAGCTTACTTGAGTGAAACCATGGTGCAGACTTTTACCCTGAAAAACACTTTCTCTGCTACATTACAGAAGCCCAGGTCACTGGCTCATTTAGGGGATGCTTAATATTTTCAGTTTTATCCTTAAAACCAAACTCAGCATTCTTGTCCATGCCAGAGATGTGAAGGTCAGTGGAAGCAGGGGGGTGGGGGTGCTTCTTAGATCACATGGGTAAGTCTGGGTAGAGGAGAGGAGGTTGCATATAGGAGAACCTTTCATTATAACATAACCCAGGGCTCTTCTAGCTTCTAGTGATCTTAATATCTAGGTCTGTCTTAGACAAACCGTGAGCAACACGATGACGGAGGGAGAGGAAGTACTCACCCTCCCTCACATTCTTCGTGGAAAAGACACAGAGCCATGGTCTTAGAGACACTGGAATTTAAAGACTGCTATTAAATCTAGACATGTTATGTTGCTATTAAATCTAGACATGTTATGTTGCTGGCCCTTCGCAGGGGCCAACAATGTATATAAGGGAGGCTACCACGGCACTTGTTTCCTTAGAAGTTCCCAGAATCTCCTAAAGATATTTTGTCAATATGTGTCTAGTGCTGCCATGGAACTAGTAGGTGCCTCCTCTGGGATTCCTAGGACTAGATTTCTAGTAACTTTCTTCTCCAGCACGAGTGTGTTCTCCAAACAAAACCTGTTGTTCAGCACCTAGAAAGATCTAGCCAGAATCATATCTATTGGAGTTGTTGAAAGAAAATTTCAGAAATTTCCGGTAACTAATTCACTCCTTTTTCCTCTTGTATGCCATTATTTTTCCCCCAGAGAGTAAGGTGAAATTTGGCTTACTTCTCACAATTCCAGATTCACACAGATTTATTTAGAAAAGTTCTTGCCGGGAAAATCTTTCTTGGGTGATCTTGGATTCATGAATAGGTTGCAGAAGCTGACACCTTTCTGTCTGATAGTCTTGAGGAAGCAGAGGGAAGGAGGTGGTACCACAGATTTCAGCTCTTCCCGTTTAGTGTAGGAAGACACTACATTGCCTGTCTAGAATCTTCCCTCCTAGATTGGTCACCTTAGACATTACCCACAACACTCTGTAAAATGGACCGTGAGTTGCAAGGTTCTTTCAAGACAATGCCACCCCTATAAATTGATGTGCCTGTGTTTTGAGCTAATGTGATTGTGTTCTGAGAGAGAGGACCTCCAAACAGAGGATAAACCTCTGCCTTCCAGAAATCATGTGAAACTCAAGCAAAGAAGAAAACATTAAGTTTATCCTTTTATCCTCACTCCCTCCTCTTCTCTCACATTCTTTCCTTCCCTTCACTCCTGTCTGTAATCACTTTTAGAAGATGATATAAATGAACAGAATGGCCTCTAATATTGGTTCAGAGACTTTGGGCACCACACAGAAGTAAGTTAAGGTTAGACAAATCCTCTGCACATCATATCTCTTCTTTTCTAGATAAGAGGATTGCCATCTCTTTTTGTTCTAATATCTTAATGGTCCTTGTTTATAATTGGTCATGGGTATGAGACGGTACTGAATTTAGATGCTCTCTGCAATCACTGTCAACACTAAGAGGAAAACTGGCCTGGGAAAATCTGGAATGACTAGACAAACAGTGATCATACACCACATGGGTCATGGAACTCTGATGTGATAGAATCTTTTTATAAATGAACTCTAAACTAACACAAGTCAGGCAAAGAACATCTTTCTTTAATGTCCACTAGTACTTCACAGCTTACAAACCAAGCGTCAGCACCTAAGACGGTGACAGTCCCTGCCTGTCTACTAGACAGAGAGGATGACTCCCTGACTCCAGGCTGAGCCTGAGGAGAGCAAAGAAGTGATGCTCATAGTGCCCAAGCACGGCCAGGCCATGCAATCTGATGGTCCAGAGTGTGAAGCCCTGGTCTTCACCATCTCTCATCAGATGTGCATCTCTCTGCTCTGCTTTACTCATCTGTGAAATAGGGAACAGTTATATTTGTCCCAACAGCATCTCCTAAAGATGTAAGAAATGAACATGTCTCAACCACCATACCATGTTGCTCAATTAATTCTGCCTTTTCTACTCTTCTTAACTAACCGTTTGGCAAGCAGATTGGATAGGCAAGCTGGGGAGTAGAATGTCTGTCTGCTAATAACAAGTAGCACATGAGTCTTGCCACCCACACTGCACTTGGGCTTTCTTGGCCTCAGTGACAGTGCGAGGCAAGAACATTCCCTACATCTTTTCCATGTGGCTTCTGAGCATCTCTCTCCCTTCTTGAACCACTTGGTTACCTCCCAGTCTGGTGTCCACCTACACTGAGTGCTGCCTCTTGTTCTCTTCCTGCTGGGGAATATGGCCCACTTTCAGACCTTCCCACTTTCCCTTGAACAGCTTTTTCCTTTCTTACTTCTCTTTATGGGCCCCTGAGATGAAACCCTCCCACAGCCCATGAGTGATGACAGTCTCCTACTTCAACTTTATTACTAGACAACAGCATTTGGGGAAGATGAGTGTGGCACAAACCTGCCACAGCTCTCTCACTACCCCAGATCCAGCATTCTGATATTAATGTGTCTCTTGCCATCAACTTCAAAGTACGTGAAAACAATAAGAGTCTTTCATTTCTGATCTTCAGTGCCCCTCCACTTTCATAAGGTCCTTGTCTTCGGGGTATTTCCCCTTAAGTCAGCTATTCAGATTCTACTTGGTCTGTGAGTCGCAAACACTGATACACAAGTCACCCTCTCATCCCTAGCCCCAGACAGAAGCTACAACACCCAAAGGAAAGAGGTACTCATGTAGGACAACTCTACCCACTAGCCTGTCACCTACTTTTCCACTACTAGAATAACCACTTTGGGATATATTGGGGACTGTCTCTAATTTAAGCCTTATATTAAAGCTGATTTATTCTTATCCACCCAAGGCTTTAAGAACAGCAAGAAACTCCTGCCTAGAAGCTGAGGTCTGATTCTGATCCCTACTTTGAAATACCCTAGCTCTGTGACTCCCAGAGTTCATTTCTATTGCTATAACAAGCCAGGATATGGTGTGATTTATAAAGCCGACAAACCAAAACCATAGACATCTTATTCTCATCTCTGGACAGTGAAAATCCAAGCCCCAAGCGCCCACACCCAGCACTTGGTGGGGGAGGGCTGCATCCTGTATGGTAGAAGGCAGATGGGTAAAACATTAAAATACCTATAACAAGCCCTTCATCCTGACCTCTGACCCCATGCCTGGAAAAAAAAAAAGGCTCAGGCCTTGTCACCTCCCAGAGGCCCTGGCCCTTAGCGCCCTCACATACAGAGGGCACTTGCTCAAGTTTTCTCCAGTCCTTTTCACTGAACACCAGAAGCTCCCCGAGGTGTGTTTCCTACATATTTTAATAAAGAGACTTATACCAAAAGATGTCTGAGGGTTGGGGACAAAGTGTGCAAGCCCTCCTGGACTAGACGAGCATGGGGAACTCCTTTGTGCTTTCCTTGGTTCCCATTCCTCATAATGGGGTCCACACACAAAACATCAGAGAGCCAAACCTTCTCTGGATAGATGAGTATGTGGCTGCCTTTTATTTTTCTCATCCCTTAGGTATCTATTAAGTTACCTGTTATATGCCAGGTACTAAATAATAGAATAAAAAAAATGATGTGTGGGATAAATATGGCCCCTTCATTTGTTCTTTGAAGCGAGACGGCCAGTGTTTGGATACAGATGAATGAAGAAGATATGTGCAGCTTTCTAAGTCATCTAAAGCCACGGAATGCGAAGGAGCCCAAAGCAGGCACACACTTGACCATCTAGTCAGACCTAGGGAAGGAAAGCATGTACTCAGCTCTCCATGACAGGGAGACTCGGCCTTCCAGGAAGAGAGAGCACACAGCATGGTGGATCTGTTTGGGGCAAAGTGACTGGTCTGCAGGGAGATGCGTGTGAGAGAGGGAAGAGAGAGGCAGATTCAAAGATTACAGCAGAGGCCAGAATAGAGTGAAGAGTGTGAGACAAAGAAAATAGGTTTGGAGCAAGGTGGCACATCGCTACAACTTCCGTGGGTGAGGCAGAGGAACTGCAGGTTTGAGAATAGTCTGGGGCTATTTTGTGAGATCCCATCTCACAAACCGAAACAGAACAAGGAGCCCAAGAAGATAGCTAATTTTTTTCTAAGTTAAAAAAAAAGCTGTATGAGCCTGACCTTCTCCCAAATAGATCATGGTAGAGCTAACACTTGTCTGAAAAAATGAAAGATAAAGAGGGAAGGAAAGAGAAAAATAGAAAAATCAAGGTGAGCGATGAAGTTTTTAGCTCAGGACAACTAGAGCTGCATGTCCTCATCGATCTAACTCTGAGCATGTCTATATATGCTATACCGCCCTCTCCCACTTCATGTCCATCCCACTGCCTTTCCTCCTTATTTAACACCTAGGAGGTGAAGGACAGACAGACAGACAGACAGACAGACAAGACTAGCAGGCATATCCAACTTGACAGCCCTTCCAGGGTATTTATGATTACGGCCCAACTCATTTGTAGATGACAATGTCACATGAAAATGTTAGGAGCTTGGACCTCATCCTCACCTCTACACTCAGGAGCCTTCTTTGCATGCCTTTCTGCAGGCTGTCCTCTAGCTGAATGTCTGGCTTCTCATCTCCCAGGCTGCTACCTTTCTAAAGGATCATAGTAAATGTCTATAAAGTACTCATTTGTCCAAGGATTACATTCAAAGATCCCAAATCAACCATTGTCATTTATAGAAATAATTAACACTTGGGAAAGGATTTTTTTTTTTACCTGAATAGGATAATAATAATCATGTCTTTAAATCCTTTCATGTGAGGAGCACCAGATGTCTCTCCTAGAATGGAAGACAGAAGGACCTGAAGCCCTAACACAGGCCACATGCCCGCACAACCTGAGTCTCTTGGGAAACCCAGGTCAAAGGAGGGCTTGAAGGGCTAGTTCATTAGCTGAAGTTTTACCTAGAGCCAGGCGTGGGCAGCAGCCAGTGCTCTGCCTCCCGGAGAAGGTAATTCTAACAATACTAGCAATCTTGGCCGAAAAAGTTTCCTCACAGCATACAGCTTCACGCTCCCATCCTTTACACTTAGAGCAGGTTTTCCCACCTAAACAGCACCTTCCAACCTCCATGGAGGCTTTTGCAATTTTGGAGGCTAGACAGGGGACCAAGTTTCTAGGATTGTGAGAAATGCTTTAGTGCCTCCCCTCTGGGTAGTGTTCAGAGCAAGCACGCCCCTCTAACCTAGGAGAGCTGCCACACACCCATACCTGCTGTTGAAACTGTAGGCAGCCTCTTTCACTAAATACTGAGCTTCCTGGCTTCTCTGAGCTGCCTGCCATCTTAATGGCAGTGGGATCTTAATGAAAGAAAAACAGAAGGGGGCAAGTATGGCCTAAAGGGAATGAAGGGAACTGAGTGGTGTCCGGCTAAGGAGGAACAGGAAAGTTAATGAGTCCATGGTAAGGGTGAGGAGAGATACTTGGCTTACTGATATGCTGTGGTACTATAGGGCCCTTGCTCCTGGTAGAGGGGTGTTTGTGGGCTTACTGATCCCTTCTGCCACGGAGAAGAGCAGCAAGGATGGGATTTGTAAGAGTCACAGGAACAGCATGTGACGCCTGTGTCACCCGAGCGAGCCTCATATCAAGCAAGGGCCTGGAGATTAAGAGACACGGAGACATGGGTCACTCTTGAATGAAGAATGCCATTTATTGAAACTCAGGGGAAGCCTTATTCACTTTGAGTAACCTTGGCAGCTCCCTAGCAACACCTGACCTGGGTCAACTCCTTTGTTCTCTGCTAACTTCCTGATTCCTTAATTGGAGCACCTGCCTGGGCAATGGTCTGATCATGGAAACAGATCAATTGGTTCTGGTAAACATCGCAGGCCACTAAATAGTGCTAAGCCCTGGGCGCTGCAGGCCAACCTCCACAACAGCAGATCTGAGGTGGACGACAAGAGAGGAGACATGGCGACCAATGGCACACAGGGGAGAAGGAGGGTGCACACACACACCCGTGATCTGCACCCAGGCTAACAGCACAGTGACTTTATAACATCCCTGTCCCCTGGCAGTCCCTCAGCTGTCTTTCTCTGCCCCCCCCCAAAAAACCCATGTGATACTGTTTCTCTGTATCACAAATGGGGTGCCACTGCTTCTAGGTGCTTTTCTGACCCCCATACCCTGCAAAGGGCCTGTAGTTCCACAAAGATACCTCAGGAAAATCATGTATACAAATAAACCCAAGATACTGAGGAACCCAGAGGTGGGCAAAGAGCTGGAGCCTTTGCCCTTGCTGCAGGGGGTGGGGGTAGGGGACTCATGAGCTGGACAAAGATTTGGGTGGCCTCACCCAGAGATTGGGATGGTCGGTGAGGAAAAACGTCCTGTTCCCACAGCTGCCTAGGTAGAGTGCACCACAAATCCTGGAGTCCAGTGAGGTAAGTAAATAAAGTCCTGGTTCTTCCCAGTTCCTGAACAGACTTTCAGACAGTGCCCTGTTAGATCTTTTCCTCTGTATTTGACCAAACTGTAATTTGTGGACACAGTCACACATGGTGACACAGGTCAAGAACAGAAGTCATAGGTAAGGAGGATGGAGATGATAGGGTCTAGTACAAAGAGCAAAATGAAGACACACAGATTCGAACACTACTCTTCCAGTTCACTGAATCAGTTACTCTCCCCTCTGGCCTTCAGCTTTTACAAATTAGTTTGATCTCAAGGCCCTTCCCTGAAAATTTCAACAATTAGTGATTACCAAGTATGATTTCATTCGCTTGGTTGTTGTTTTCTATACTTTCTTAATCTCTAAAAACTTTTGAAGAAATTTCTATCCGAAAATCAGTTTTTTGAATGAATGAGCCTTTGATTATCTCCATAATAACCAATAACTGTATGATACATTAACAAAGGCATCTCCATCTATCTTTGTGTCGGGAGAGATCCACTCTCGTGGGAGAACCTATTAGTGGTCCCATCCAGTCAAGTGAAATAACATCACCTCATGTGGTCTGGTTCCTTTTTTGCCTTTGCAACCAGGATATTCACCAAGTTTAGAAGAGAGTTATAGCAGTCAGTTCACCACACACACCCAGCGAGTGCCAGTTCCTTCTTACACTTCAGAAAGACAATCTCATTGTTCATCTAATATGTAGAATTTCATAGACTTTGTTTAGCCAAATAAAATCTATTTGGAAATTGGCCAAATTTAATAACGTGAATTTTTTTCAATCAGAACTGTTTTTATTATTTGCATCTTTGTAAGTGGTAGAAAAATTAAAACTCATGAGTCAGCCCCAAAACATAGAAAAGTACCCAAAAGTACCACTCAGAAATAAATAGCCATTTCTTATTTTTTCTTATGTTGCTTAATGCAAATAATTTATATAACTTAGAATCACATTCTGGTCTGTTTTCTTGTTGTCTTCTATACCTGCTTTGCATAAATGTGTTACTTACTCATCTACCAGTGAAGGCTGAGCAATAGTCCACTACCTGGAGTTTTGTATTTTATTCATCTTATCGGTTGTGACTGGACACGGGTTGCTTCTCAATTCCAACAATGACAGATGGTCCTAAAGAGAAGGTCCTACCTTCTTCCTTCCTCCCAATTCTTCAGATAATCAGACAGTCAGGTGAAATGGTCTGTATATTTTCAAGATTTGGGGATGTGTATTCCTGTATTTAATTCTATAAAGTGTGAAATGAGTGTGGGAGTACACAGTTTGTTTCTCAGGCAGCATATGCCACTGCCACACACTAGACGCCTCTCTCAAATCTCTATATAAGCCTTTCAGTCTGAAGAGAAGATGGCATATTGCTGTTTGGGGGCATTTCTTTGTGAACTGAGATGCATCCTTTGTTCATAAGATTATCTACCAAGCCTGTGCCATTCAACCAAAAATATTTATTAATTACCAATCATATGCCAAAAACTCCTCTGGTATGTCTTCCTTTCTGAGTTTACATCAACTAGACAAGGATATGGCATTTACACTGATGCTGAAGCCGATCATCATTAGCCTGAGCTCCATCTCTGGTTCGCTGATACTGATAAAAATTCTCTCCTCAACTCCATGGAGGTTGTCACACCTGGGGACTCCTTACTGAGCTGTCTGACTCTTTTCTTCTCCTGTCTCTTCCCTGAGCCGGAGAAGGGAAACTTTGACAAGTGAGTGACCCGGTGTCAGAGGAAGGAAGTTTGGAGACCAGCTCTCTGAGAGAAGGCCAAAGAGCCAACCACAGGAGCCCTCCAGGGTGAGATCTGAGTGGATCTGAACATCTCAAAGTCAAGCCTAGGTCTGACATGTCCAGAAGCTTGACCTTGTTAGTGCTCCAGATTTGCTTTCACACAGGCTGTCTCACAGTGACTAAACTAACTGGAGGCTTGAGCGTGCGCAGCACAGAGGCAACTTCTCATTTGTGATGAGGAAAAAAAAAAAAAAAAAACCTGTCAGGCAGGACAGACAATTGCCAAGCTCTCCAGTGCAATTTACCCCGCAGGCAAGTTGCAAAAGTAGCCAGAAACCATTTTAAGAGAGCTCTTGAGTAGGAGAGCAGAGCAAGGGACAGGCTAAAGATTTGAAAGTTTGCTAGCATCATGCTCTGACAGCCAGTGTACCGTTCACCATTTGTATCCTCTTCCTGAACAATGTCTGGTTGGGTACAGTCAACTGGGTTCTGAGCTTTGTAGCTGATAGACCAATACCCTCACCTTTACCTGGTCAGCAATGTTTTGGCTTAGCTGAGATCACAGCCTTGTGCAGAATAGCTTCTGGTTTCAGTATGTTGTCCATTATTTTTCTTTTTCAAGATGCTTTGACTCACACTAATGCACTACTAACTTAGTTTCATATCCAACTCTGTTGGGATCTCCTGTGTCTGATTTATGCTCATTGAGAATGTTCAGAGAGCCATATACTCTGGGACATAAGACCTCTGGTGCTGGCTGAGATCGAATAGTTGAAAGGCATGATGGTCATCTTAATGCTGATTAAGGGAATCAGAGTAGCCAATTCTATTCAAGTCCCTCTTTGAGGAATTGCTCTTTATCCACTCTGAGACTACCAGGGAAGTTGCTGCACTAGGTCTTTCTACCACCTGGCATCCCAGGTCCTTGGTACATCTCTGACCAAGCTGAATTTCAGGAGATAGCTTTGTGTAAAGTCAGTCTCCTTCACAGGCACAGTGCCCCATATTCAGCTCACGTTTGCGCTTTGAACCCAATGTCGCAGAAACTTAGAAATGCCAAGGAATGACAGAATCCAAGAGACTCTCAGCCTGTGTGGGATGGGAGCCGACTCCTAAGCACTCCAGCCTCCCTGCCTTCTAGTGACAATCCCATGAGGCACCTGTGATTTCCACAGAACACCCCTGCACAGACCACATGTCCTATATCACTCAGCAGAACATTACCTATACATGCTGGGTTTTCATTCATACCAGTTCATACTATACCTAACATCAGAGGTCAGCCTATGCATGGGTGATGGTGGGGTGGGGCACACATACCCTAATTGCTCTGAGTGTTATAGAGGCTAAGTGAGTCTCACTGCCAGCACAGGGAGCTGAGAGGGAGCACACAGAGTCCTATGAGTCTCCTTCAGAGACTGCACTAGCTGATGGTGTTAACCTCAGGCAGTGTCTCACCACAGGACACTGAAGTCTCTCTACCACTACATCACCAAGGACAGGTGTGCTACCTAGCAAACCCTTAGCAGCCTTAGCAGACGCCCCAAGTGACCACTAAGACTCCATTAACCCTTGAATTCCCAACTAGGAGAATTTCCTATCTTAAATGAGGCTTCTTAGAAGCTGAGCCTGAGGAGAGACACTCTGGCAAGTGAGAGACCCGGCTCTTAGAGGGAGGGAGGTAGAGAAGAAAGGACGGGGTGAGGGTGGAAATCTAAGTAGGCATGGTCTTGGCTGGGGCCATGCTTCTTCAGGATCCTACTGAGAACCCTGAAGCACAGGTAAAAGATGCTCAGTGCCACACAGACATTGCTTTCTCCCCACCCTCAAGGGTCCCCCAGGCAGGTGCCTCATATTTTAAACAGGACACCTTCTTGGGAGCTGGTAAAGAAACGCTTTGTGGTGTATATCAGTCGTGGAATCCTGGCTTAACTTGCTCAGGCAGCACACTATGAGTTCATGGCTAGGTTGGGGGGGGGGGATATGGGAAGTGATTGTACATTTAGTGAGGATGGAGAGAGACAGCGGGAGGCTGAGGGATACAGAGAAAGAGAGCCTGGCAAAGGGGATGTGAGCAGGAGGCAAGGGGACCTGGTTATCAGGCAAAGGGCTTGAGGAAGAAGGACAAAGGGAAGCCACCAGCAGTGTTTTCTACGTTTTCCTCAGTAAGGAGGTCCCCAGAGGGAAGCCTCTTTCCCACCAACTTCCTTCTGCTACAGAAAGTTCTGCTCAAGCTGGAATCTGACCCACCACCACCCTCCTCAAGGACCTGCTTAATCTTTAGGAGTGTCTGTTCTAACTTCATCCAAAACCAAGTTCCAATTGAATGAGGGCAGTGGAGTGCCATGGATTCTCCCCAGACACACTGGAGGAAGGATTTTCGTGTGAGTTATGACATCATCCTAGTCATTTGCATAAAATTGCTCATAAATCCCATCGCTTCTCCAGAGTTGTACACTGATCATGGAGTCTTTCTCTAAACCGAGGGCTGCTGTTTGCCCACACATTGAGCTGCCTCAGAGGTGAAGCCTCTGCTCTCCTAGAAGGAGCTGACAGAAGCCCGGGATCATGGAATGTCTGTCCTGCTTAAGTATTGATGGCAGATGCCAAAATGATTCCTTATTACACTACATCAGAGTCTGATTACAGAGTGCAGACCTTCAGTTGAAAACACTAGGTTTCAATTCCAGTTCTGCTGGTTGCCCGTCAAGGGGCCCTTGACAGCTCACCTCCTCCACCCCACCCTCCCTCAGCCTTGCTAAGATCATTGTCAGGGACAGAACAGAGATTAGATTTCAAATGAACATAGCAGCCCCTGATTGCAATAAGGCATGAAGTCAGAAAAGTGCTCAGTCCAGCAAAATGGTGGCTCCCTGGACCTTCAAGAGAGATAAATGAGTTAGGAAAGGGGCCGAGAAGACACCTGTCCCCTGCCATGGATGGTTTCAGCACTAATGTCTGTCAGGCTCTTGGTGTTATGTTTCTCCAAACCTTCAGACATATTGGTAACTTCATGTTACAATTGGTAACTTGTTAAAGTGAGGGGCTTCCCAGCTTCAGTACTCTCTGGAACAGAAATCATAAAGCATGAATTCTAGTTGGTATTTAATGAAAACTCAGAGCCAGATATTGGGGAAAAGCTGGAATATCAGAGAGAGGAAACAGACCACAGTCAATTCTCACCCAGCCAACTTCTCAGGGTAAAAGCTATCTTCAAGAGTCCTCTGCCTGGCTCATCACTTCTACAGAATACCACACTGCCTGCCTACGCCTGCCTTAAATATCTTCTCGGCCCAATTGTTTCACTTCCAGGTTCAGCTCTGCATCATAATCCTAGAGTTAGGATTAAAAGTGTGAGCTACTACTGTTTTATTTTTAGGCTTTGAACTCACAGGAACTCCTGAATAAGGGGATTAAAGGCCTAGGTCACCACTAGGTCATTCCTATGGTGAGATTAAAGGTGTGAGTTACCACTCTCTGACCCTTATGGCTTGGCTGTTTTCTGATATTCCAGGCTGATTTTATCAAATATAAAATATATCACCACAGAATCATGTCAAAGTCGGTGATGAGAATTGAAGATTTTGGGTTGGGAAAGCATGTAGCAGGGCAGAAGTCTAAAGCCCAGAAAGAGGATGGGTTGGAAGATAGACAAGACAATTCTAGGTTTCATAAGGTCATGGATCACAAGATTGTGTATGTCTAGGGAACTTATAAACAGAAGGCTGCCCCTGGCGCCACAACCAGGTACATTGGCTTCTGTCTGTACTTTCCATTCTGTAGCACTAGCCTAGACCTCATCCTGGCCACTGTCCCTCCAGACAGTCCACTACCTCAGTGGCTTTATCATGGGGCTGTGTGGATGCCCAGGACTCCATGAAGAAGATGCAGAGATCCAAATATGCCTCAGATACTCCCTGAACTTTGCCTCTCTAGGCTTGCCTGTGAAGCCTTCTTCTGTACTATGCCGAGAAGTTGACCTCTGCTCCAGGCTTGCCTTTCCTACAGGCTGCTGTTCAGACAATGCACCGCTAGCTTTAACTAGGCCCACCCTTCTCCCTCACTACACCTATATATCTTGGAAGGTCTTGTCCACATTTCTTTGTCTGCTTATTTCTGTATTTATTTATTATCTATTTATTTAAATAGGATCTGACTTTGTTACCTGGGCTAACCTAGTCTCTCATACTGGGCTAGCCTGGAACTCCTGATCCACCCTAGTGCTGAGATTGTATGTATGTACTATCATGCTTGGGTGCAGCATGGTGGTTACCAAAGCCTTTCTTTCAGGCCTATGAAGAGCCCTTTCCAAGCAAACTCCCCTTTCCTGCTTGTACCGTGAAGGATGGGGCTGGAGGTCCATGCTTAGGTCATGTATCCCGGCATATGATATGAGCACAGACCATGCCTTTGTTTATTAGCTATGTGTGTCAGCATGTGCCTGGGTTTCCTTTTAAATCTGATGTTCTTCTTTGAAGAATGGACACCTTGACTGATGTGAGGACTTTTATACATGACGTCTAGAAACATGCTGGGCATATAGTGACATTAGCTGTTACCATGACAGATGGGGACACTGGTGAGAAATAGATGGACTCTTAATTGAGTGGGTTGAAAAAGAAAAAAAAAATCTAATGAAGAGTCTGGACTTTTTACACTTGGGGCAGGAAACACACACACAAACCCTGCAATTTTCATTGGCTCATTTCACTTGAACTTTATGATTACAAATCTCAAATTGGGGCTTTGATGCTCTCCAGGATCCTGCCACTTTTCTCTCTCCAGTTGACTTTCCTATTCTAAAACAGTCAGTCTCGATCACGTGGCACACTAGGCTCACCTGGGAAGCCTTGCTCCATTTGTTTGTTTATATTGGCAAATGATAGTTGTGTGTGTTTTGTGCAGTACAAAGTGATGCTGAGATTTTTTTAATATGATGTGAAATGATTAAATCAAGCTAATTAGCATATCCATCACCCCAAATGGTTGATTGTTTTTGTGATGAGACTATCTGAGATTTTCTCTCTTAGTGATATTCTGATGCACAGTAGTCAGCCATATTCACTGTGCTATAATCAATCATATAAAGAAACATTATTGTTCCTAAGAATTCACATGCTTTGACTAGTAACTCCCCTACCAGGCATGAGTTAACCCCATTCTATTCCCTACACTGTGTGCTCAACATCTTCAGATGTCACATGGAGTCAGCACAGAGGTCATCTTTCTGTCGCTCTCAACCCATGTAGTCAAATTGGGAAGTTTTAAAACTGCAATATCCCAGACTCACCCAATGCCAATTAAATCACAATCCAAATGAGGTGGAGGCAGAAGCTGTCAGCATATTCTGCTTTGAGGCATAAGGAGCAGCCAAATCAGAAGGCACTCTGGGCCAGAACATGCCATCCCTTCGTTTCATACCTCCTCTTCCTCCTTCAACCTCAGCTGATGAATCCACATCACACGTCAGAGAAAATTGACCCAATTTGAAGGGCTCTTTCTTTGCTCCACTGCCAAAGCCAGCAAAGGACCTATGTCTAGAGCCATGTCATCCTAGTCTCTTCTACAGCCTTGTCCCTGCCCAACAGCTGCCTCTCCCATGTCATTGTCTCTTTCCCTAGTTGCCCCTGTCTCCACTCAGTGGTTGTCATTTTCCCGTATAGTCATTGCCAACAGCAGACAGACATGTCTTGGGGTCTCTCTGTTTGGGGAACAACAACAAACTAAGACTGTACACCCCTCCCACTCTCACCATGCACACGGAACCACTGCAGCACTTGGCACAGCAGCCAGGGCAAGGAAGAAAATGGTGGCCGTGAATGCATCAATAGAAAAAGCAAGTATGATAAAGTCTTGCAAAGGGCTATAGGATTGGACACACCAAAATCTGCGGATGCTCAAGCCTCTTTTATAAAATGGCTCCATGTTTTCATAGCACCTATATAATCCTTGCTAGTCATTGAATCACCTCTGGGTTGGTTGCAGATAATGCCCACAACATAAGCACTATGTCAGCAGCATCGTGTTGTTCAGAGAACAATTACAAGAATGTGTATGTTCAGTATATATGCAAAGATTTTTCCAAATATCTTGGACTGTGGTTGGTTGAACTGTGGGTATAGGAGCTACAGCTACATAAGGCCACCTGTATTATTTAGTCCTCAAAAAGAAAAAAAAAAAGATTGTGGCATATACACACTAACAGAAATGAATGTTTGGGGCATTTATTAAGAAAGACTAGTCACAAAACAAATATGTGATTCTATTTATATGATTAAAAAATTAAAAACAGTAGAAACTATAGGATAAAAGAATCAGAGGCTCAGGACATGGAGAATGTGTGGAGTCAGACACACTTCCAGAGGAAGACCACTTTAAACTGGATGGTGGGAATGTCTGGGCACAGACGCTGCTTTGGAAGTGTCTACTCAGGAACAGTGATGATGCTTATTTTATATTCTGTATTATACCACAATTTGAAAAATTACAAATAAGAGTAACCATTGTAAACACTAGCTTCCCTATCTGACCCTCACCTTTGTTTCCCAGTCCATGACTTATCTGGGTTCCACTTTCTGGGAAACTTCCAGCCAAGGTCACCTTGAAGCACCTGCTTCACACTCAGCAGCCCACTCATGCCCCTTCCTCCCACAATCCCCTTACAGAAGCCTGCTGCTGACTGACTGACTCTTCAGTATCCATGCTCTGCTCTCCACAACTCATGCACACCTCTGTCTAATCCTTTCTGCCCCATTTCTTCTGGTCCAAGGGTTAGATGTTGGTTTTCTGGGTCTCTGGGTCCTTTCAATTCTCCCAGACCTCTCTCTGCTTCTCTCGCTCTTGTTTCTCAATGTCCTCACCCAGAGAAACACTACAGCTCTCACAGTTTTGATGCAATTCACACATTTATGACTCAGAAAGCCGCAGCTTCAGCCCTGATCGTTCCCTCTGAAATTCTTCTGCCTGCTTGACCTCACCATTCAGGTGTTCCAAAAAGTGTCTCACACTTAATGTGTTCCAAATACAACCCTTGACTTTACACTCCAGCCCTAAACCATACATCCAGCGTTCTCCCTTATCTCAGCAAAAGTAAAACTGTTCAACTGTCCAGAGAACATGCCTTCTTTCTCTCATTACCTCATATTCAGTTTCATGGCCTCACTTTTCACGTATACACTATGCACTCAGTTACCTTCCAGTGTGCCTTGAATCTGCCTCCCTATGGTCTTCTAACCTCACAGGTCCATGAGCATCATTCCTCAGCTGGCCCACTGTCCTGTGTGTTTCTTCCCCTTCTTGCCCTCGGTCACAATGTATAGTATAGTCAGCGTTCCTACTGTGCTCGACTCAGCTTAGCTTGACTCTACCCCTGCCATTGCACACTCAGGACACACACAAACACTTGCACCTCTTCTGCCCTCAACCTGTGTCCATTTTTCTCAGCTGTTTCCTCTTTCTTAAAACCTCATTTTAAGGTCAATTCTCTAAGACTTCTTCCTGGATCACTGTAGTAGACACTGTGTTCTGTTGTTAGCCATTTTTCATGTCTGGCTGTCGTTGACTTCGCCTTTCCCACTAAAGCAATTCTTCCCTTGTCTGTTAGCTTATTATTATCTGTGTCTTCTTATAAACTTTGGATGCAGTACATACCAGAGTCACATCTGCTTGGCTCAGTACTGTATTTCTAGAAAGTGTCTGAAAGTGTCTTCTTGGGACGTGGTACCCTCAATAAATCCTTAGTTGACAGATTGAGGTAATGTCACCATGACACAGGCCTTAAAGTTTTGTGCTCATAGTGAGATTTTTAAAAATTACCATGTTCTAGAAATTTACAAACCTAAATTTCTCACATTTCATTAACTAATAGAATTAATTCAAATAAATAATATCAAGATTCATTGACCCATAAATAATATGTCTCCTGCAATATTCTGAGGCTGATATTGAAATGTTTGTTTTGTACTTAAAGCAATATCTTTTTGTGAGAATGAATAAGTATTTGACATCATTTAAAATAATCCTTGTTATCAATTTATCCTCACCTTGAACAATTTTTTTGGACTTTGGACTTTCGACTTCAAAAACTGCTTCTAGGATAACCTCCAGTTGCTGGTTAAATGTTTTTAGAGACTTCTTTCTTGCACTACGGACTATTTTACTTAAGGTTTCTATTGTTGTAATTAAATACCATGACCAAAGACAAGTTGTGGAGGAAAGAGTTTATTTGGCTTAGACTCCACATCATATTCCATCATCGAAGGAAATCAGGACAGGACCTTAAGCATGGATGGAACCTGGAGGCAGAAGCTGATGCAGAGGCTGTGGAGGGTGCTGCTTACTGGCTTGCTCCTCATAGTCTCTCAATCTACTTTCTTACAGCCTCTAGGATCACCAGTCCTGAGATGGCCTCACCCACAGTGAGCTGGGCCCTCTCGCATCAATCACTAATGGAGAAATTCCCTATAGGCTTGCCTACAGTCCTGTTTTATGGAAATGTTTCGAAATGGAAGTTCCTTCCTCTCAGATGACTTTTGTCAAGTTGACATAACACCAGCCAGCGCACTGCCTTTCAATTAGCAGCTATGAAGTGACTAGCTGGACCTCAGCTCTGCTCTCTCAGTTTCTCTTAGTGAGGTGACCCACACTGAAAGTATATGGAAGTTTTGCATTAGGAATTTGAAAAGAAAACTCAGGCTTGTAACTGGGATCTCTCTCATGAAGGCATTATGTATTTCAGGTTATAATCATATTCTATGCCTTTGTTCCATGTTCCTAGCAATGCATTTTCCACAAGAATTTCTTTATACTGGATTTAATACTTTATGTCGAGGCTTCCAGAAACTCTTATACTCTTTTGGGTTTTCAGATATGCCTGGAGATCATAGGCAGCCTCAGAATTGCTGTCTTCAGAGTTTTTTCACCCAAAACTTGTATGCTTTGCCTGAACATAATTTTTTAAAGATTAAAAAAAAAAAAAAAAAGTTGCCACTCAAGCCCAATTTCCCAGCAGGCGTCTCTTCTGCAGACTTAGCGGAACACTCCGCGAGCCCTAAAAAGATCCATTGCTGTATTTCTAGGAACCACCAGAGAAGTCTGTTAGAGATCAAATAAGAAACACATGACAGGCATAGTTTTGAGCAAAGAAGTTGCTCAAGTCTCCTACTGAGAGAGAGAGAGAGAAAAAAAAAAAAATCCCACTCTGCCTGCTGGATTCTCTGTTGCTGCTCAAGGCTTCAACTTCCCCTGTTTGTATTCTGAGCAATTTATCTTTCCTGATGTTTGTGGGTGGAGTAACCCGGCAGAGGAAACCTAACAAAACACTGGAAAGCATGGTTGAAGAAGGTACTGAAATATCCCTGCAGAAGCAGGCTGGTGCCTTTCTTCTCAAGAGCCAGAGAGTCAAGAATGCTTGATGGAAGAGAAACAGATTGGCCCAAACACTGGGAGTGAGGTCAAGCTTGTAGCTTGTGTTGCCAGGGGAATTTGGCATCAAATTCAGGTGAGTCTGGCTGACTATGGGAGCTTGTTTGTGTGTGCCTGTTTTGAAAATAGCTTGGTTTGTACTCATTTCCAACATGTTTGGGTTTACCTCCTTTACATTCAATTCTTTACTGAGAGGCAAGGAACTGTAATCTTGAAGGTGTTGAAAGTAGCATGTGAACCTTCCAGGCTGAGTCTTAAAATGACATCATATTAAAACCATTCAAATGAAATATGCCCCAAAACTACTGAGGAAGAGATTGATGAAACAGCGAGACTAAACATTCCTAAAGACCACCCTGGAGCCAAATTGGGCAGAAAACAAGCATGGTGGGAAGACAAGCCAAATCTTCTGTCCCAGAGATTGACATGGTCCAAAATTCTTCCAAACCATGTCCTGGAGGAGGCAGGTTAAACTCACGAATAACAAACAAACTGACACATTTTAAGATGTGAGATATTTCTCTGGATAGTCCACACAGAGATGGTTTTCACTTTTTATTTTATGGTTTTCACTTTTAATTTTACCATTTTTTCTATAATTTCTGAATGCCTTGCAACACCAATTACATCCATAATCTGTGATTTCAAAGTTACTAATAAAGGGCAGGGGCAGTGTGGCTCAGTGATAAAGTACTTGTCCCACATGTACAAAGACTTTGTTCAAATCCCAGCACTGTGAAATAAGGAAACAGATAGAATAACCATCACTCAAAGAATAAAACTAGAGACTAGTTTTAGAATCTGACTCCCCTGCCTGCTGAAACTCTAGGACAATGGGTCCAGGATAGTCTCATTTCCTGCTGCCTTCCAATTAAGATGTAGACTTTTCAGTTCCTTCTCCAGCACCATGTCTGTCTGTGTGCTGCCATGCCCCCACCATGATGATAATGGACTGAACCTCTGAATCCGTCAGCCACCCAGTTAAATGTTTTTCTTTATAAAAGTTGCTATAGCCATGGTATGTTTTCACAGCAATAAAAACCCTAAGACGGGGGAAGAGTTGACGTATTGTGACATATCACATAGAGCCATCTTAGCCCTCGAGGTTTTAGAGCGTGCTTGGTCATGTGCTCACACCTCAACAACTCTCTAGTTTGTGTTGATAGATCACAGAGTAAGAAACTTGCATGGGATTTTACACAAATTTGATAGAACTATCAAGAAAACTCGCATCAAATCTATCACTTTCTTGAAAACATTTTACAAGATAGAAGGTATTTCAGGGATCCTTATAAAATAACAGGGACTGCCAGTCTGCATATGAATGATGAATAACATTCACCTGAGAACCTAGCATCTTGTGGATAAGCCAAGATTCTGGCTTACTGATTGGAAAAGATTCTAGGAATTAGAATTACTGATTCTAAGAGAAGAATATCTCTGTAATTGGAAATGAATAATGTGTTGTGTTATCTTTTTGGAAAGCAAGGCACATTTTCCACATGTTTTAGGCAGGCAGAGGTTAAGTTGACGTGCTTGGTAAGGTCAAGTAGTCAGTGAAGAGCAGAGCCAGAGTGCAGAATGGCCCCTACACAGCTTTTAGTCAAGCCATTTCCTAAAGGACTGCACCCTACAGTGCTCCCCTTGCTGGGACTCTGCTGCATAAAAGGAACTATTTCTAAGCTCTAAGGACCCTAAGGTAAAACAACATCAGAGGAACTATGTAGGATTTACTCTTATTTCATGTGCTGGGGATTAAACTCAGTTCCCTGAGTCTGATAACAGTACTCTTAGCACTGAGCTACACCCTCACATGGTAGTCACCTTTAAAAGCAAATATTCCTCTTGGTATCACTCAAGCCAGCCTACCCAGGCAGACATTTCCACAGCTCCTAGAAGAATCATATGGTGCAATTTTCCCATTTCCATCCATGCCAGGCATCTACCTGGAACCACTATAGTCAGAATATGAGCATCCATGAGACCTTATGCCCTGAACTGGACCACTATGTCAGGTACAATTGCCAAACCTACCAATCATCCTCCATTATTTGTAACTACATATTTGTTCTCTCATTGTAGCTTTTTTTTAAAAAAAAAAAAACAACCAAAGAACAGCACAATAAACTTTAAATATTGTATGAGCTTAGAGAAATGCTTCCAACTTTGAGATAGATTGGCCATTTGTCATTTCCCTAACTAATTTTTAAATACTTGGTAACATTTATCAAACCACGTGTTTATGTCAGTTGTAACAAGGGCATAACATAATGACAAATAAACATTACTATTAAAACCTATGGATAAGGCCAGGTGGGGTGTGGCTACATGATAAGCACTTGTGTGGCATGCTTAAGACTGCAATCCTCGTACCAGAAAATAAGGATTCATAGAAAACTAAAAGATTTAACTAAATGGAGAAAGATATCAAGTGTGTACTTGAATTTTCAGTTTTCTCCAAATTAATCGACCCATGTAATTCCAAACCAAAAAAAATTCTGAATTTGTTAGTATAACAAAACGACATCAGAAAATAAGCATATCCACAAGAATGAATGAACAAGGCACACATCTAAAACTGCAGGCGGATGTTTGTGCTTATCCACATTAGGTATTTAAATGCTGCATACATTTTTGTGAGTACAAGGATGAAAATGGTGGTACCAAACACAGATAGACCAAGCAGCATGGAATTGAAGGAAGAATTTTAACCCACGGGGAAAGCATCACGGCATAGACATTGGGTAGAAATAAATGTTCACTTAATAATAAAGCACTACTTTGTCTTTCTGTGGGCACCATGGGTAGCCAGAGGACAGCAGAGAGGGCATTCAGAAGCATCTCAGCTGGTGCTCAAAACCCACAGAGATGCTTTTGGGCAGCAAGCCCCAATGACAGACAGCAGCTGCATGAGGCAGGGTTCAGCAGAACTCACTCAGTGCTTTTTTGTATTCAACTGTAGCTTACTTCACGAGCAGTACAACGCTCCCTTCCTCCAGCTGCTCTTCTCTATCCGCATGGTCTCTCTGCGGTCCTGGTGAGAAGAACTGTAATCCCAGCTCTTCTCCCCTTCCTGGAGGCTGAGACAGGAGGATCTCAAGGTCAAAGTGAGCTTGAGCTACACAGAGACACTCTGTGTGGAATGCTGATAATGTCAAAATTGGTGGGTGGCGTTAGATACAGTCCAGTGAGTCTTTTCCCTTTGTGCCCTCTGCCTGGACAGTCTTCTCTTCCTGCTCTCCTGGGCACAGAGCTGCCAAACTATGGCATCTTTCACAAAGGGTCATGATTTGGAACAGAGTAAAGCCGATTCATAAAAAAAAAAAAAAAAAAAAAAAATGAAGAAAGGGCTGAATTCCAATCAGTATTGAGCCATTTTGTAATAAATTCCTATCTCGTGTCATAGAACAAATAGATTCCATAGTAAAAGCATAGAGAAGCAATACATGTTTCTCTGAGAATAGTGTGGTCTCTCTGAGCAGACTCAAGCCTAGGGCCAGTGACTGTGTTCAGAAGCTACTTGGTGTGTAGAGGTGCGGCTCCTGCTGTAGAGCTCACCTGAGGCCCAGAGTTTTATCCCAGCACCATCAAAAAATAAAAACTTTGTGTATTAAAAACTAATAAATTTCCAGAAAGACAAGACATTTGGATGTATGTTCTGTGTGAAAGAAAAAAAAATAGAGGCCAAAAGCTAAAAAGTAGGGGAAATGCTGTGATATGACTATTGGAAAGCCAGTGTCCTTTTTAAAACTTTTTGAAAAGATAAAAAAAAAAAAAAAACAAAAAAAAACCAGGTAATTATTCCAATGAGGGGGTGCTAAAGAAAACACTGGGTATATTAGACCTATTCAAAGATGGATAAACCTTTCCCCTGCCGAATACAGGTGAGATAGGAAAATGAATGCTCATGTTAGTGGTTAATTTGCACAGAAAGAATGGGTACCCATGCGTACACTTCAAGATGCTGAAGGCATCCCATCAAAGGAAGATTTGATGCTGCTTAGCATGAAGGGAAACCATCACAAAATTTCCACTCAGCATAGGCAGAATTATCTATCTGCACAGCAAATTCTGTCAAGAAACTTATCTGAAACATTTATAACTTAGAAACTCAGAATCTAGAGATTTTTCTCTAGGGAAAACAACAATGGCCCTTCTGTAAAGTATTGTTTATAACACATTTCAGCAGAAACAGCATAAATATCAAGCACAGGAACTGGTTTAATGAAAATCACTACTACAAGGATTATGCTGTGTTCACAGGGCTGAAGACTAGGCTGCCATTCACAATCGTAGACCTGTATCTGAGATGCCTTCAAAATATTCTCTCTATCTTGTTATCATGAAATATTGGGTCAATGCTACTTCGTTTTTATGGGCAAACTGCACAGTCATGTTTGCTCATTTCTTTGCTTACTTCTTTAGCTTTATTCCCTAGTTTTCTAACAATTGCATGTGTTAATTATATTTTAAAATGAAAACCAGTAGCAACTGGAGTTGTTTTCAGAAACCAAAAATCCTCAGCTTCTCCTGTCACCAGAGGAACACAGCTGTGGAAGTTTCCCACACTTTCCTCCCGCTTTGTTACACCCAGGGTCCCATACTAGAGGGTTCTACTAGTGTCATTGATGTATCTGTTGCTGAGGAGGGCCATTTATTCAAGATGTCTTTTTGTGCATGGCTTTCGGTGTCCATGAGAAAAACAAGAAGCAGGGTGTGAATCTTTTACCAATTCAAGGCTATTTCATGGTGACAGAGCAGAGCTTTGTGATGCTGGCAGACAGGTCTCAGTCTGACAAGTGAAAGTAGAATTGGATAGCAAGCAGGGAACAGAGTAATTGCTCTTTCTTCTCACTGACAATATCAACTGATGTTTGGTATTTTATTATAGTATTCATATGGGCAAGGTTCCCAGGAGACCAATAAAATCTTTCCAGTTGTCTTCAAAACTGATTTGAATAGAATGTGACCATAACAAGACCAATTCAGCACTGGCAAACAGAAAAAATGCTTACGTGGTCAGTGTGGGTGAACTGGTTATGTCTGCTATGAGGGACTGTCTGGGTTCACCAGCTGGGGTAATAGCCACAGGTAGCTATATGACCTGAGAAAGTGGACACACTGAAGCCAGGTTTTTCCTTTGTGCAATTTGAAGTCTCTGTAATGATTCAAGAAATATATACATAAAAAAACAGACACCAAAGTTTACTGTATTATGAGATCTTTTTATATTTATAGCATTAACAATCACTTTGTGTTCAAAATCAATGCTTTAGATAAGTTTATTAAGAGTTGAGGATATGTTACTCAGAATGGGGACTCTAATTAATAATGATACTAATATATATCACATGGTTCAAAATTAGATTTTTAAACAGAGGAAATTGGTGATAATATAAAATGAATACTGTATAAATTAGCTTGATTTAATTAATATAAACACATACTAAAACATAACATTGGACTGAAAAAAATACATAAACAGTCAGCATTTGTAATAGCTCAGGTGCAACTTAAGCAATGCTTGGTGAAAGTCAATCAGAAGAAATACGAAGAAGTTAGAAAGTATGAGAAATAAGAAAAAAAATGTTAAGGGGATGGATGACAAGGCAGTGATGTGGAAATAGAATTTGATTGCCTATAGAGAACATTGCAAAGAGTTTAGAGTGGTGTATGTTGAGACTTGGCCAGCATCAGCTGTTAGATGGGAACTAAGATAAAAGTGGGGTACACTTAAGGGGAGCCTGGAGTACACACTAACACATGTATGCACACACTCCTGGGGCATTAACTGAGATTTGAGTGATTAGTGACCGGTGGAACAATGCAGACAGAATTAAAGATATAACAGAGTGTGCTCATGAGCTCCAGGGCCAATGAGCATGGATCCTCTTTCTTGCCCATCCTTATCATCCTGGAATTTATAATAAAAATGACATAAAGTAAAATACGATGTGGGGCAGGGAGGGTGGGTATCTCTGTATGCAATGCCTTTTTCTTCAAAATAATGAGGATTTCCTATGAGATCACATTGTTCCATCCAGTGGGCATTTTGGTTCAAACATAACTATCAAAGTGAGACAGCCACAAACAAGGACTTTCCTAGTCTTTTGACTTGTCAGGATTAAGAGATGAGTCAGATTCTAAGACTGAGAGCAATATTCTTCTCCCATTCTATCAGAACATATTTTTTTCCCACACTATTCTGGATCCTGAAGGCCTCTCCGCCTCTCTCAGCACCGTGGTCTTCAGAAGCTCAACTGGGTATGGCCAAAGAATGCCCTATACCCCTCCTTGTCAATTGTGGTACCTAAAAATGGGTGTGTTATCAAAGTAGCCATGCTCACTGTAGCAGGCAGAGGACAGAACAGAGATTTCTCTGCTCTTCCCTCCTTGCACACACCACACTCAGAGCACTGAAAGCCAGTTAGTCCACGCCAGGCATGGTTGTACATGCCTATAACCCCAGCACTCACAAGGCTTGGGTAAGAGAATCAAGAATTTGAAGCCAGACTCAGCCACTATAACAAGCCTCTGGCTCAAAAAGGTCACGAAAGTAGCCTTCCCGGGTATATGACAGGTTGTGAAGTGTGAAGAGCCACTCTGAATGCTGAGTTCTGTTTGTTTTCCATGTAGCCTGTCTAAGGCACTTGCTGCACACAAGAGCCAATAGGAAAGGGTCCTTTAGTGAAGAAACAGAGCCCGCGTCCTTGGCATCTACCTGCTCTTTTGCTTATCAAATATAAAAACCATAAGTAATAGAGACCTCAGTCTAGAAGGAACATTAACGTCAGTTCTCCTCATACTGTATCACACGCTCATCTCTAGAGCAGTAACCAAACAGGCTTCCACCCCTCTCCTCAGCTGTCTTCACAGCCTCACAACAGGGCCTGTCTCCAACCTTCTACTTTAAAGTGCTGGAATAAGACCTCATTCTTCCAGCTTTCACTACCACCCTTCCCCAGCACTGATCTCAGCCACCAAGCTTTATCCTCACTTCGTCTTGGCTTTTCATCACACAGAGGTTCCACCCTCTCTTCTCCCAGTCCAGAACCAACTCTACATTACCTCAGCGAGGTCCATTAAGCCTGTCTTAATCATTTTTACAGCATCTATATTTTTTGAACTATTTTTTCACACGCTCTGTAATTACATATGTACACATTTATTAGTCCATTTAAAAATATTTATCGACTGCCTATTATTTATAATTTGGGTGTATTTGATGCAACTTCACATCTGCCAAGTTGCCCGGTATAACAGCCTGATTTATTCACCCAATAGATGCTTAGGAGGTAAAAACCCTATGTCAGAATTAGGAAACACAGACTGAATCCTCAATCGTTTGTCATGATTAAGAGACAAGGCATATGCACACACCATTATAACACAGTGTGGAAAGTGATAAGCACTCCTGAGAATCCATGGAGTATATATTAAGGAATAATCTCCTGTAGGTGAAGGGACTACAGAAGGCTGTAATGGAAGAGGTAGTGTTTTGGCGAGCCTTGAAAAATGAAAAAAAAAAAAAAAAAACAAAAAAACAAACAAACAAAAAAAACCCAGAGAGAATAATAAATGAGGAAAAGATGTTCCAGGGAAATAGTCATGGCTGAGCTTTGAAGGAGCTCTGAAAAAACCAGTAGGGGGCTGGGTGCTAGAACTCTTATAAGAAGGAAGAAAGACAATGGTGGGGATGAAGGCCCCCAAATGATCACCTATCTCCCATACTCATGTTGGGAAGCAGTGCTTTGTAGATGGTCACTGAGAAAGGAAGACTTCCTGCTTAACTCCTGGTCTTAGTCCAAATGAAGGAACAGAAAGGCTGCCAGGGAGCTACAAGCCCCCATCAAAGGGGAGATGCTATGATGCGGGATTGCTACACTGCTCTTGGCTGAGGTGGACAACCTGCATACAGGTTTTTGGAGTATACATGATAATAATACATTTTTCCCCTCAAGTCCCAATCTTTTTTTACCAGTTGGAAAATCTAGATTCCCAAGAAATTCAATCCAGCTCACCAGGAGAGTCTGGATGTAGACAACATTCCAAAAAATTATTGGTATAATACAGAGTTTAAGATCACCATCAGAGATTTGACAAGTAATCTTGGACCCTGCTTCAGCCTCTCCTCTTTTGTTCTTGAGCAATTTAGTGCCATCTCTGAGATGGGCATGACCTCGAAGTCTATTGTGAAGTTTCAACAACACAGCTTTACAGATTGCAAAGTGTCGGACACACAACAAATAGTAAATGGCAGAAAAAAAAAAAGACAAGACCAGAGAGGGTCCAGGGGTGAGAGCCCTGTCTGCTCTTCCAGAGATCTGGGGTCCATTACCAGCCCACAGAGGACAGCAAACAATGGGCTGTAAGTCCAGTTTCCAGTTTCAAAGTCTCCAACATCTTCGTCTGGCCTCTGCAGGCACCGCACACATGTGGAACACAGACATACATAGAAGATAGGCAGATAGATAATCCTTGCTAAATCACAGCAAGACTCTACTTACATTGGAATAGCAATGTGTGCGGTTTCTCATTCTAGTCACCAGACTTAGAATTTCCTTCCATTGATATTCTAATGTGTATAATAAGCATGAAAATCAAGCATGGATGCAAAGACCAGATATTTCGCTTCCTAGAGGGAAATACTATAGTGTGTCAGATACATTCCTAATATTACAGGGTAGATGCAGGACCTGGGGTGATCTGCTTTGTGCCAGGATATTTCCGAGGCTCCCAGAGTGTTGCAAATCCTTGACGTGTCAAGTGACATTGTCGGTTCCAGTTACTTTTCTTTGAGTTAAACATTGAAATACTGAGTGACTTTGTGTTACCCAGTAAAAGAGTTAGAGGCCTTCACTAGAGATCCGGAGGTTGGAGGGTGGATTGCCCAGGCGAAAGTGAAAAGAATCTGAGATGTGCCATTGAATTCTCCAGCAATCCCACTGCCTAGAGACTGGCATAGACCTGAAGCCTCCATTGAATTGCCAACTTGGCACAGTGAGAGAGGTCAGTTCTAATGTGCCCTCTCACAGCCCAGCCTCATCACACACCCAATGCTCACACCTGACCTCACTTCCAGGAAATTCCCAGACAACCCAAGGCTGTCTTTCACAAGCAAGGTTTAAGCAGCTCAAGTGAACACACTTGGGTCTGTCTCAATGCCAGGAGGATTAGCTCCCTGGAGCCCAGGATGCTAAATGCTCCTTTTGTGGAGCAGAACAAGACAGCTTCAGCATCTCTAGATATGGAGGAGCCCTATCCTAAACAAGTGGATCACAGCAGGTAGCAGGCAAAACTCTCAAGGAAACCTAAAGTTTGCCTTTTTATATCAATCTGGTAGAAAGCACTCATGCAGTATCATTTTTCCAAGCAGAACAAAAATGAAAATCCTTGCCAGAATAGGGAACTAAATAAACCTACTAGGGAGGGGCTCACAGGCTAGATCCTCAGGGGTAGGATATGAGAACCTAAATAGTAAGGAGGGTGGGGGTTGGACAAGGACATCAGAGTCAGTGAGCTCCTGGTGTCATTGGCAACCCACCTGTCCTTGAAGGAATCCCACATTTTGATGCCAACACTTAAAGCTTGCCTCTCATGATATCTCATAATACTAAGATGAAAAATGGTATTCTGGACTATATTAAAATAGCAACCAGTCCACAATAATTGCCAAGTGTGTGTTGAATTTAAGGCAGAAAAAGAGCATTGCCTGACTCCCCCATTCACTCTCATATCGTCATATACATAAAGCATTATAACCTATAAATATCTGTCCAGACAGTCTCCCACTTTAGTTCTTAAGGAGAGAATAGATAACAAGCATGAGAAATCACTGTGTTTTGCTGCCTCAAAGAGTTGATTTGTTTACTCATTTTATCATTCAAAACTTCGCACAAGAACCCCAAAGAGCCAAGGAGTGCTGAGATACAAAGATGTGTAATTTATCCCATCCCTGTAAATGTTCCATGTATTAATAGTTGAAGAGAAGAACCTCGGGTACAGAAGTACTTAATCACCTCCAAAGGAGTGAACAAATAAGATGCTGAAGTCACAATGCAATATACAACCAAGCATCAACCTCAGGTCACAGTGACAATTCACTCTCCTCTCCCAGAAAACTGAAAGTCACCCTTGCCTTCAAGGACCTGAGCATGGCTGGATGAGGAGAAACTGATGTTTCGTTACCAAAGATGGCAAGAGTTGGGGGAAAGGAGGAGGCCCATAGTGGTGGAAGGTGTCGTCATTGGGAGGAAGTACTGAGGTTGTACCAGGTGGAGGTAGAGCAGAAAGAAAACCACTTCCTGGGAGTCTCTGGAATGTTGAGTGAGGTGACGGGAGCCAGGACCATGGATGGTAGCTACTTGGCTCAGTGATCAGACCAGGGCCAGAAGTTTTTCCTAATAATTCTTCTTATACCAGAGTTTACATTTCTCTGGGTTTAAGCAAATAAACTTTAAGCTCCTCGGGACTTGTTGCAATCTGAAGGCCAGATTGATAGTCACATCTGAGAGATGATGCCGTACCTGAGGAAGACTGTTCTAGCAACCATGCAAGGAAACCCTAAAGGGAATAGCGCAAGGAGGAGATCAGGAGGTTGCCATGGCAATTTCAGAGCGTGGTATCAGGACCTAGCCTCAATACATGTTATACTTGTTCTCTACCCTTGGAATCCCATTGATCATGCCAATGCTTACATTTTGTATAAACTGTACCCTTCTCCCAACTTTCCCATGACTCATTGAGGAAATATTATATGTGTTATCCCTAGAACTGAATTACCATTTGGAGTATCTGATCCTCCAAATACCAAATCGCCTTTCTTCTGTCAAGCGCTGGAATTACAGGCATAAACTACCATGCTCAGCTTCAGCATCTCTGTTCTTCTACCCCTCTATACTGCATTCATACACACAAGCACATAAAGGCTTGCACACACAAATGTTCATAGTGTGTTCATAGAGAAACTGGCTGCTACCTTTAGTCTATAAAGCAGTGCCAATGCTAGAAAGTGTGTGGTTAGGTCCATCAGCTTTGACTGCAGAGACAGGATGAAAGTCTTCATTCTCATTTCTATTCACTCTGCCAGAGGTCTGCCCATTGTCAGTGAGCTGAAGGTTCCCCATCTGCTCCCTGCTTCCCTCACAGAGCCACTGAGCTCAAACATTTTATGGTCTTGTCAGTGTATCAATCAAGGATGCCTGGGCACTAATTCATTGTTATGCTGTCCTGTTCCATCCATCAGGAAGGCTGGTGGCCCCAACGGGGCACTGTGCCAAGTCTCGGGAACTGACTAAAACAAGGGTTGAGGGAAAGCTGGTGTATGAAGGAGTAAAGATGAGATCAATTAATAAATCTGGGGACAACAGAGTGCCAAGTTCAATGGACTGTCTACACATCCTCATAAAAAATGCTCCTGGCAAAATCTGGGATCTCTTAGTTTTCCTGTGCTGCACATACCACAAATTCTGCTTTTCTGTCATCTGCATAAACACTACTTCCTACATGCCTCAGACCATTCTGTAGAAAACACTGTAATTCTTGCGGTACACTAGAATAGCATTTGTCAGTGCTAAAAGGCCCAGGGAAGACAGTTTTACACCTGACTCTCCAAGTGGACACCCTCCTTACCCACTGACTCCAGATGTTGACCTTTCAAGATCATTAGAGGGGCTACCTTGTACCATGGCTTTCAGTGGGTGAGCCTAATGAGTAGCCTCTCTCTGAAGTACACAGAAGAATGGAGGTTTGTAAATAGCACATGAGCCTCCAGACTGTAATAGTAATGAAAATTGATGACCTTAGGAAATGAGTTCCAAGGCCTTACCCTGTGTTGGCCCCTGACTTTGTGACCTACATTCTCTGCGTGTCTCTGGTCCTCTTGTCTTACCTGAGAAAGCAGTAACCTTTAAGCTGACTTCTTGGTGGTAGAAATATTTCTTCCAAAGCTCTCAGATAAAATCATAGTCCAGAAGATGAATGGAAACACTGGGCCAGGAAGGTGGGACGAGGGAGGGACAATGAAGTCACAATCCTAGAGACATTACCATTTGAGCAGGAGCACATGGTGCCCTTCTAAAAATCCTACAAAGCTTAGAGACATCTTGGAATACGAGGTCTTCAAGGCCCACTCAGACTGTTTTGACATGAGCACAGAATGGGTTTTCCTCATGAGGTCATCCTTCTCTTGGACAGGTCCAGAGAGTCACTGGCCTTCCAACCTAGAGCAAGCCAAAGAGGACCATAGAAATGTATCAGATTTGGCTAACAAGCAAGGTCCTTGTCAGGATCTAGGCACTGAAACTTATTGTACCCTCCTCTGACCCTCCATACTAATAGACTCTTCAAAATTCCAGCTATTCAAATGGGTAAAGAGTCTGAAATGTAAACACAGATCGTACTCCACCTAAACACATGCTCAGTGATTTTATCAATATCAGAAGTTCTGAAAACTTATAAGTTATTCAGGGAAAAAGTGCATAGCCACGCCTTCTCCACCTCCGTATAATATCTCTTTGACCTGAACAGCAAGGTCTCTGGGCTACTATGGAGCTGAAGAATGACTGAAATTTTTCTGGAACATAGGTATGGCTGTCTTTGCTTCACTAAGACTGACAAATCTTTCTTCCATAAAGCAATTAAGAAACAAGTGAGCAAAATTGATACAGCCATTTTATTGCTCTGGAAATCGACTGTGATGAATAAGTCTAATTTGGATTAAGTCATGTCTGAGGAGCTAGAAAAGCACTGATTTGGGGGTGTGGGGGTGATGTTTCCAGAGGGGACCAGCAAGTGGGAGGGACTGAACTCAGTGAAACTGATCTCCTCTCCCTGTTGGTGGTCCCTGTCCAAACAGCTCGAGAGAACAGATGTAGAAGAGAAACCTCTCTTTTCTCCAAGAAGGGTTTTTGTTTGTTGGTTGGTTTTGGTTTTAGTCTTGATTTAGTTTTTTCTGCCTTGGACATTAAAACTGCTGCTTCTCTGGCCTTTGGACTCCAGAAATAATACAAGCAATTCCCTCATGACCCTCATCATCCCAGATTCTCAGATTTTTGACCCTGAACTATACCAGTGGCTGTCCTGGATCTGAATCAGTCATCTTAAAATTGTGCCATGCTCCAAGAATCCCAGGGTCTCCAGCCTGCAGAGAGCCCATGTTGAAACCTCTTAGATACTAGAGTTGTGTGTCAATCCTCTCTCAGATGACATATGTATAAAAATCTGAAGATCTGCTCTCTGGAGATCTTTAAATAAAATGCACTGTCCAACAAACAAATAAATAAACAATAATTTGAGTAACTTGTATCCTTTGAAAACAGCTGAAGCTTGGGTAAGAGCCATGAGTTCTTAGTGCCTGTAGTCGGTCTTGTCTTGGACTCCCCTTGCTTGAGCCAGCACCAAAGTGCTACCAATGTTGGATACAGGTCTAATGGAGGAACCAGCTGGCTGCCGCTCTTTCCTCTCATCACCTGGAGAAGAGCAGCTATACCATTGCTGGCTTATTTCTCTTTCTGAGTAATGGAGGACCTATTCCTGGTATCAAAAGAACTGGGGGTGTAGTTCAGTGATAGAGCACTAGTCTACTAAATACAAGACCTGAGGTTCAGTTCCTGGCATTAAACAAAACGAAGAAACGAAAAGCAGGTGCTAGAAAAATCAGAACCTCAGGCCTGGTCAAAGCAGCTAAGGTCCTTAGAGTTTGGGTGGCAAAGATAAGTACAGGATTATATTACAAAAGTATAGCTGTAGAATGCAGGACTCTTGCTCAAAGATGGACCACTGCCATTATCAGGGCAAACCAGAAGTGCATGCCTGTGGGGTGTGTGTGTGTCCATGTGTCCACGTGTGTCCACATGTGTTCACGTGTGTCCATGTGTCTGTGTGCTCAAGAGACAAACTTAAAATAACTTGATACAGAAAAGTTCAATATAACAGGATAGGCAATGTTTGTCAGGCTAATGTGAACAAAAATAAACTAGGACTGGCAATATAAATATCAAATCAAATGAACCTCCAGAGAGAGGGAGGCGCTGAACAGGACAAAGAGTACTGTTGGGTAGGGGTAAAGGGGAGCTTCACAAATAGGACAGAAGCATTGCGAGCTTTTAGTACTGAAGGGTATAGCTCTGGAATGTAGGAAATCAATTCTGTCAAGAGCCCAGGAAGGAAATGACAGGAATGTGAGAGCAGTGGGAAACCTTACTTCACCCCCTCCACTCTTTGACAGATTAAGTAGGTGAAGAATGAATTAGGGTATGGAGGGACTGAGCAATGTATTCCATGTGTCTGACTTAATGGATAGACGTCAAGTTTGTACTCTACGAAATGAAAACACACCACACCGTGTCTCTAACTGCCTGTAAAGCCTTCATGGGAACTGGCTTCACATGAGACCACAAAGGAAACCCCAGTTAAGTTCCAAACTGTAAAATCTCAACAGGACATGTTCTCTGACCATGGAATGATAATCCTGGAAATTAATGGCAAAAGCTCAAAGCCATCAAACCCCAACACTTAGAAATGCAACAGCACTCTAAAACCCACCTCTTGGGTCAATGAGAAACCAAGGCTGCAATTACAGATCATTTAGGTCCCAACAACAGAAGGAACACTGTGTGCTGACTCTTCTGGTATAATGCCAGAGATAAGTTCCCTGCTGAAGACTTGACATTATTAATAGAAAAGACAGAAGATAAATTGACTGAGGAGTCAGCCCAGAAATTAGAAAACAATAACAAACCAAAGACAGTGAAGAAACAGGAATGCCCAAAATATAAATATTCCATAGTATAAAACAACAATTTTTAAGGTTGAAAACATGTACTTTCAATGAGAGGGCTCTTTCAAAGGGAATGATTATGTGACTTAATTGCTAATTCAGAAACATTGTGCCAACTCCTGAAAAATGAAAAAAAGGGTATGCTTTTATCTACAGAGGTTCCCTGCCCCATCCCGGGGAGGGGGAGGGTTGATCGTTGTAAGCTAATAGAGTTTAAATGTTCAATAGATAATTTTATTGTTTATTTTAATTTTATGTGCATGAGTGTTTTGCCTGCATGTTATATTTGTAAACTATGTGTGTACAGCTCCTCACAAGGCCAGAAGAGCTTTTTAATCTCCTAGATCTGGAGAAATTAGGTGGTTTTTGAGCAAGTGCTGGGAATAGAGCTTAGACCCTCTGCAAAAGTATCATGTGTTCCTAATGGCTGAGCCATCTCCACATTGACATTTTAATGAAAAATAAAAACTGATAATTTAATTTAGAGAAAGAAATATAGAATGAAGAATATGTGAGGATCATATTCTCAAGTATGAGAAGGCAGTACACACAGTAGTTAATATTTAAGGTCTATCACCAGCCACCAGACTACAGAATGCTGAAAAACCTCTTCCAACCTTTGTTTTTGTTTTTGTTTTTTGTTTTTTTTTTTATCTCTAGACTGATGTGAGAGCAGTATCAACCCTCTAAACTTGTCAGTGAAATAACAAAAGCCAAATTCAACTTCTGTTAACAGAAGGACTCTTTCCCCATAAAGACACATAACACACAAGCAGTGATATACACACAGAGATCCACAAGAGACACACATAGACACACACCATCAGGCATTGTTACTGTTTGCATCCTCTGAACTCTCTAAGTAGCCAATATTTCAGATGCTAGCTGAGCAATTTCAAAGCACAGATAAAGATGCAGCCCAAGCCACTTCACTTCACAAAAGTATTTACTACAAAATCTTAACAGTGTTAGCAAAGAAAAATCCAAATTCTTTATGAGCTCAGGAGGATACATATATAAGTTAAATGTGAGCAAGTGAAATCCAGAGTTGTAATAAAATGGAACACTGGAATCAAATAGGGCATGTCCCAGGAAGAGATGAATGTTTCAGCATTAGAAAATTTACCATCTACTTTGGCACATTGGGAGGCAATTGATGATGTGTTGACCCAGATATGTAGTTATTAGCCTAAGAAACAAGACTCAGCCAAAGACTGGGCTCAAGGTTATTTGAGGTAACGTTATTAAATCCCTAAGCAATCCAAATACCCAAACTGGAGGGATACTCAAATATACTTAGATTGTACTGGGCTTAAACAAATGGATTCTGCATAAGTAACATACAGAATTAAAGTATAGACTATCCTGTAGGAAGAACTTTGGTGAAATCATAAAAACATGCTGAAATGATTATTTCAAAACATAAAAATCCATTAATGATGTGAATTGAACATAGAAAAGATTAAAATAGTATGTACAGTGTACAGAAGATACACATTTTGATATATGCATGTATGTATATTTGTGTGTACTATATATATTAGAATTATAGAAATACATAAATATGCAAACAAAAATATTAGGCGTCTGCTGATGTAGAAATGTTGCAATAAATAGGGTTGCATTGTCATTTTGCACAAATGTGAAGATGAAACCATCATCGTGTTCTGATTCTTTTTAAGCATATTAATCTGCAGGAAAAAAATGACACACACACAATTATTCACTGTAGTATTGTTTAAGTGAATGTGTGAGAGAGAGTGAGTGTGCACAGCCCTTTATGAAACAAGGGAAATAAGAGGAAATGGAACAAAATGTCACAGTGGTTATTATAGGGCAGGTTTAATTTTCAATTTTGTACTTCAATTGAAATACTATTCCGTAATGCCAACACACACACACACACACACACACACACACACACACACACACACACACACACACACACACACACACACACAGAGGCAAATGTTCGAAAAATTGCTTTCAGTGAATCTCAAACAAGGAGCAAAGCACCATGTGTATCTCAAGTCAAATCACTTGGCTGGTTTTGACTTCATCTTTTAATGATGCCATAAACATTACAGTTAAGGTACCTGGGGAGTTTCATATAGTCTGGCTATGACAGGCCAATAGTATATATTCATTTGACTCCACTCCCTTTTAAGGATTAGTAAAGAAAAAAAAAGATGCATGGGAGAATAAACAAACCTAGAGGACATTATATTAAGTGAAATATGTCAGCTGAGAAAGACAGATGACAGCATGTTCTCCTTGTGTGTGGATGCTGGAACAGTTGATCAGAATACTGAATAGTGGTTTCTAGAAGCTTGGAATGGTGTGGGGGAGTAGACGGCAAGAGAGAAGCCAGTTAAGTTCTAGGGCTCCGCATCACAGGTGGGGGTAGTGGCGACAGATGCAGTTTGCAAGGCCCGTTCTGTATGTTAAGACTAACTGTAAGTGATGAGCTCAAAACTTTCAAACATAAACCAGTGATATGGGCTTGCTAATTAATCTGGATTAATCAGTCCATATTGTATGTGTGTCTTTAAATAGTATACTGTGCCCCCAACTGAATGCAATAATGAATTAAAATTACAAAAAGAATTTAAAAAGAAAAAAAATGACCTGAATTTAACACAGGGCATAGTGGGTAACTGGCTATGAAAAATGATTCCCTAAGTCTCAGGTGTCCAGCTCTTTCCTCCGATCACAGGGATTTTAAGTTGGACAGTTTAAAATATTGTCACTAACTGCTACTCCATCCATTCAACCTGGACTTCCCTATTTCTTGACATTGATACACTTTTAAAATGAGAAGATAAAGCATACAAATAAAGAACTAACACTGACCCCTTTCTCTGTCCTTTCTCCATTCTGACAAGACTTTTCATTATGTAGCCCAGGCTGGCCTCAAACCCTCCCTCTTACCTCAGCCTCCAGAATTCCCACAGTCCACACCCTCTTCATGGCCATGCTTTCAACTCTCTCTCTCTCTCTCTTTCTCTCTCTCCTGTCCTGTCCTTCCTTCCACCCTCCCTCCCTCCATCTCCCCCTTCTCTTTCTCTCTTTATCCCTCACCCATTCCTCCACCATATGAAGTCTTTTTTTTAATTGCTTCAATCCAGATCTAATGCAGAATGGATTCAACCTTTAGCAGATAGTGTCCTTCCCTGACTAACTTAGTCTTCCTCAAGAAGGGCCAATATCATCATGTCGCCCTCCTGCTCAAGGTGGTCTATTTAAAGGATCCAGTTTCAAGAAGAACCAAGCAACCACTCAACCATTCTAGAATTGTTGTGTATTAGGTGGAAAGAGGATTTGTCTTAGAAATGGTAAAAGAAAACTCTTGATGAAAGAGAGAGAGAGAGAGAGAGAGAGGGAGAGAGAGAGAGAGAGAGAGAGAGAGAGAGAGAGAGAGAGAGAGAGAGAGAGAGAGAGAGAGAGAGAACTTGTGGGCAAGTATTTAGGAGATTATTATAGAAGACTTTCTGTTTTATTGACTATGGAAGATAAAAGCAGAGAATTGGCTCTTAGGACCTCAGAGTCATGGGCCAGTGCTTGAGCTTTGGATAATAAGATGGTAAAGCCACTCCGAGAAGGGAAGAGATTTCAGGGTGCTAGAAAGGGCCTATTTGCAGTTTAATATCTAACACTTGGGCTTCACATACCGATCTGGAAATGACCCTTTCAGGCAAGAAGGTGGAAGTTATAAATCAGAGCCCAAGTCGTCATGAGGACAGCTGAGCCCAACGGAGCCCCCAGTACTTAGCTCAGAGGAAAGGGAAAAAGAGCAAAGAAGCTAGAGAGTTAAGTCAGGGGTAGCAAAGACATTTTTGATAAAGATGCACAGAGATGTAGACCATTGTCCCAGCCCTGCAAAGATGGGAGAGCTGTGACTCATGACTCAGGGAACATAGAGCCAAGATCTCAGGTCTTCTCTCCCCCTTGTAATTTGGATAAAATCAGATACATATACCAGTAAAAAGCAAGAATAAAATGTTGTCAAAGAAATATCCTAGTGTTGGAATATACTTCAGAGGCCAGCCAAACCTTCAATCAAACTGTTTTAGAAACCCTTGGAATGCCCTGAACTCTTAGCATCGGCAGCCTGGCTCTGTTGATTTTATTGTTCATTCGATCTAAGTGGGCTTCTGCATTGTGAATAGAGAGTGTGCTTTTGAACTGCCAGGCTTTCAGTTAGCCAAGAACCCGTGACTCTTGAACTTAGATACTGAACAGAGCCTACCAGATTTCTATATCTCAGACATTTGAGACAAATACACACACACACACACACACACACAAGAATCGACTTCCCCTTTGTAGTAGGCTGTATCATTTGTAGTGGGCTGTATCATCTATGTGTCCTCGTCAATACTTCCCACCCTCCTTCCGTGTTGACCCATGTGTACTTAGCATAGCCTCTACAGCTAGCCAGTCAGACTGGGGACAGGGGAGCTGTCACCGCAGTGACCAGTAAAACCTGCTCTAGTTAGAAGGAGAAAGAAGGCAGAAACAATAGGAAGAGTTTTTTAAACCTGGTGTATGCTGCATGCCTTCCTTAGGAAGGCTTCCTTTGAGGAAAACAATAGAGGTGAGTAGAGATGGCTGTTGTGTTGGAGAGCCAAAAGAATGCCTGACTTCCTTTGAAATGTTTTTTTTTCTGTGACTTTCAGGTGATCGACAGTATAACCATCCGATCTTAAGCAGCGCTACCCAGACCCCTACACACGGTGAGAGATGATGAGAGCACCCTACATCCCATCTGCTTGTCAAGTTACTCCATTCTAAGGATAGAAGGAGGTGGAACCATGTGCCTGCCTTTCTCCAGACCACACACCTTCGCTCTTCCTTTGAGACCATTTTCCTCTAGGTGTTTTTTGTCTTTGACATCAAAGTGATATTTTCTGCCATAAAAAGAAGGGAGACCTTTTCTCAATTTATGTATATATTTGCAATCTCCATCACTTCTTAGGGTCACAGATTCCATATGCCTGTAGCAAGGAGGTTAATGTTTTCCTTTGCACAAAGCAATTATGTATCACTTACAAATGACACAAGACTTAGTAAGAGAAGTTTACCGACCATTGCCCAGCAGAGGGGTGTTAGCAAAGGGACAGTGGATAACAGGGCCACCTTTCCCTGTCAGTTTCTAACATCCCCCCAGAAGACCACGAATTAACATCTGGAACCACAGATAAAAACATAGGACAACCTGTAAACTGTGACCTATCAGTCATTCTTATCTGTTCACAATGAAAGCTTAAATAATTAAATAATTATAACAGTAGATGTTTGCTGAGAGACACACTCAGAACAAAGATAAATCCAAATCCAGGTCTGATGATACAAGCTTTAAATCTCCTATATTGAAAAAAAAAAAAAAATTGAGGCAGGAGGATCGCAAACTCAAGGCTTGTTTGACTAGAGAGTCATCAGTTCAAGGCCAACCCGGGAAACTTAGTGAGCTTCTGTCTCAAAACAAGAAACAAAAGCAAAGGGTATAGATCAGTGGTAGCACATTTACTTCAAGTGTACAAGGCCCAGTGTTTGCCCCCTCCCCATATTTCAAGAGAAAAATGAGATAAACTTAACTGTTCACCAGCAGAGGAGTTACCATTCTCAAGCCATATTACACAGTACCTCAGCTCTGAGTTGGGGCATATCTGGATGAAAAAGAGGGAATGGGGTATTTCAACATATTCTTTCAGTGTTTTGGGGCGCCTGTCATGAGAACAGGAACATCACTGGATGCCTCTGGTTATGAGGGGGAAAAAATAAGAAATTGAAGAGATCAGTTAAAAGAGGGTGATGCCAGTTGTAACACTGATGGTGAGGACAATAGGGAAGACCGGGAGCTGGAACATTTTGATATGAGAACTGAGAAAGTTGGTCACTCACAATTTATATCTCAATGAGAACCAATGAAGACTGAAATAAAGGCCAAGACGAGTATTTGGGGAAGTGGAGACGTGGCTGTGGATGCTATCCAAGGAATAGGAAAAACAGCCATCAAGCAGGAGTGGAATTCATGATAGAGAATTTGAATCTCACCTTCTAGAACTTGCTATGACTGTAGAAGTTACGAAAAACATTCCATATGTAGTTTAAAGTTGGAGCTGGGGTGTTCTCATTAATCTTCGAAGGAAGTAACAGAAGGCTTGACAGTGGGCACTATCCATATAAGAATTCTGAAAAGGAAAATGGAAGACAGAGGCAGGGAGCCTGAGGGATGCTGTGGGGATTATGGAGGGGGAAGAGGAGCCTGAAAAGGCAGGCAAGGGCAGCTCCCATGTGTTCAGTAACATTCTGGAATGAGCAACCACTGAGCTGAGCCTCCTCAGGGAGAGACAATACAAGCATAGGTTCTTGAGTACAAACAGAAGGAGAAACACCTTCCTGTCCTCTCTCCTCCAACTGGTACAAGGAGATGGGAATGGAGAGGTCCCAGTTCCTGTTCTTGGGCAGCTTGTAGCACAGCTGAAGTAGAGCTTGTCTGCATTTCTTTCTTGGGTGGTACCCTTTCCCCTCAAGAAATGAGTAGAACAATTAGGAAGGCAGAAAGGGCCTCCATCTATTTGATCAACCAAAAAGCCTTAACTAGATCCTAAGTTTTGGCCATCAGCATGAGAGAAACAGGGACATTGGAAAGCAAGCCTAATGGTACAAAGGAGATCTCTGAAACCATTTGAGATGAACAAAACCAAGTTGCGTCAAATCATCAATGGGTAGTGAGATGCTAAGCAGAGGGTAACTGACTGAAGGGAGATGGTGGATGGAGGAGCATGTATCACTGAGGAGTACTGATAAAGCATAACAAGGTCATAGTTTGGAGCCTTTAGTTAAGGAAAATGTGACAGAGGGAAAATACAGCAGGGCATCTCAACAGTAGACATACTTAATGGAGGGGGTTGCACCAGGCAACCACAGTCAGCACAAAAGGCAAGATGGTCTAAGCTCAGTGGTAATTTCAGCATAAGTGGTAGATGACAGTATGCAGACCTATTGCATTTGGAAGAGGGAGATCTGAGCAATGACCTCAGTGGGGGTAAAGTGCCAAGACTCAGAAGGAACCCTGTTCTTCTCCAGCATGGTGAGAAGCAAAGAAGCAAGTAGTGGATTAGTGGTAATGAACCAAGTCTAGGGAACAGCACTCTCAGCCTCGTGCCCACTCTACTTCCTGGCATCTGTCCTGGTCCATGCCAGGGAGACTCTCTCTGTACAGCATGTTCTGATCTCTTGGGATACAGAGCATCCCTCACCCCCTCACATATGTACAAAGTTGGCGCAAACACCAGCTTATTGGCTGAAATCCCCTGGCTCAATCCCCAGTTCTGGGGGTGACAATGCAAGCAGGGAGAGAAGCCAGGAGTTCCCATGGCTGGGGCAATCCTTGGATACAGCCTAGGAAGGTGACTCTCTCTCCCAGGGACAACAGGATTCTTGTAGTCTATAATGTAACACTCTCTTCCAAGAGGTGTAGAAATCCATAATCCCCTTATATATTTATCCCAACTTAGAGTGTGCCCCTTCTCAGAGCATCTTTGGCTTTGAGGCATCCCAGACAAATAGAGTGGATGGCTGGTACAGCCAGACTGCTCTTCCCTTGCTACCTCATTTCTGGAAATGTTATCACTATCCCCCTGGAAACCAACTGTTGACTTCTTTGTAATGGCTCTTCCTTTCATGTCAATCAAGCATTAAGGTACTCTGTCTCCTCCCCCTGGATCTCCATTTCCTCCAGACCCCATGCTCATTACTTCCTCCTAAGCTTTCCTCCAAAGCCCACTCAGCCTAAGTGTACCATCTTCAGTTGTCTTGACTGTTCATCATCTCCATTCCTTCCTTGACTCTTTCCCTGGGGCCTGGTTGTGTGTCTGCTGACTTTGGAATCTCCAGTCTATCTCAGGGAAAGTGGAGAGGAAGTTTATATCAAGCAGGTTTTGCTCAAGTTTTTTCTTCTTGGAGCTTAGAAATGACTAAGGCAGCATCTGGGAAAGGGCTTAACCTAAGTAACAGTGGTGGTATGGCTCACAGAGGCTTGTCAAGTACCGAGCATAGAGAGCCCCAAGGGAGCTGTACCAATAGTGCAGGGTACCACGGATTGAATGTATATTGGAGCTGCAAGGGAGTTGGGTCCTTATCCAGCTCCTCTATGGTCACTAGGGTTCCTCTAAAGTCAAATTGGCCAGATACCAGAGTTAGATCAGCCTGCAGCTATTGGGATAAGATGGTACATTCATTTAAACCTGGATGAGTTCATGATTCATGTCTTAGGTGGGATTTCTATTGCTGTGATAAAACTACAGCACCCCCCAAATGGAAGAGTAAAGGGTTTGTCTAGCTTACCCTTCCACACCACAGTCTCTCATTGAAGGGAGTCAGGACAGGAAGTAGGGGGGAATCTGGGGCAAGAATTGAAGCAGAAACCATTGAGGAGTGCTGCTTACTGGGTTTACTGGCTTGCTTTCCTATACCATTTAGGATGCTAGACCCAAGAGGGCACTTCTCCCAGTGAAATAGACTCTCCCAAGTCAATCATCAGTCAAGAAAAATGCCCCCACAGATTTGTCCACAGGCTATTTGGCAGAAGCACCTTCCAAATTGCAGCCCCTCTTCCCATGTGACTCTAGCCTGCATCAAGTTGAGGAAAGGCTAGCCCAGACAGTGCTCTTTCATCAGACCTAGTTCCGTTTTCATCATCGAACAGGCCAATGAGAGACCCAGAGGAAGAAAGGATTGCTGAGTTGAGTATTCAGGGACTGATACATAGCCAGAGAGCCACAGGAAGCTAAGACAATGCCTTGCTCCAGGATTGTTGACAAAAGGAAAATGGGGGAGGGGAACAAAGCAGGATAGGAGCTCTAGTCAGAGATGGGACAGAAAGTGGAGAGCAAATTTGACCACTCTGGCCTTAGCCACCTCTGCCTTTATGTTCACTAAGTGCCACACTCTTCCTTTGCAGAGAAGCCACGGATGAATAACATCCTGACATCGGCCACTGAACCCTATGACCTCTCCTTCTCACGCTCTTTCCAGAACTTAGCCCACTTGCCTCCATCATATGAATCTGCAGTGAAGACCAATCCGAGCAAGTACTCGTCTCTTAAGAGGCTAAGTAAGTCAACCAACGCTGACTGGGGTTGAAGTCTGTCTCAAGGGTCCCCAAGTCATCCCCTTCTGTATCACTCTCTTGTCCCATACCCAAGGGACCAGGTGTAGAATCCCAAGAACAGGGAGGGAGTTGTTCACAGAATGAAGAGGATAAACAGAACTCTTCCTTATGATCTCCTGGTCCTGGGTCTACTCTTTTTACAGTTAAGAATGATGCTGTAGCACCCCCAGGCTCCCATCCTCTATAAGCTATACTTATCACTCATGTACAGCTTGCCACTTTAAACCGTGGATCTTCCTGTGTGTCAGTCCTTGTAAAATAGACACCAAGGGCTCCCCAAAACCACTCTCACCCAACTGAGATCATCTCAAGGAAATGAGCCTCCCTCCCACTTCATATGTTCATACCTTCCATTTTATAACTTAGATCTGGTTTATCCAAGGATTTACCTGAGCTGTTTGAGTCTGAATGGCTATTGTCATTGGTAGAGTTAACACATTAAGATGTCAGAAAGCACCTGACTTGATTCTTATAACCTCCTCTCATTTCCCAATGAATGATTCAACACACCCACCCATGTATATGTATGTGCATTGGAGTGTGTGTGTGTGTGTGTGTGTGTGTGTGTGTGTGTGTGTCTTGGGATGCAGCACAGAGCCCTGTGTATGCCAGACAAGCATTTGACCCCCCCCCAGCTACATCTCCAGCCCCATAAATTATTTTTGAAGACTGACCAACTTCAGTTATTGCTCCACATCTGAGCACATACTTGAAGTCTCAGGGTGACTCACTCAGATAGAAGTCCAGCCCAAGTCCATCTCAGCCATCCACAGAGAAATGCTGAGTTTCTATAGCAACTAGTGAGCATCTCTGACCCCAGAGGTCTGATGAATGCCCTGAAATGAGAAAGTGGGGTTTAGTAGGCAGGATAGGCCCACCCCAACCCTGAGCCCACTGAGGAGTAAGCAACATTCCCACACTAGGCAGAGCCCCAAAAGCTGTCTGGAGGAGACCTCCTTGCTGAAATGCAGGAAAGTGAAGCTTTAGGTGTGCCCTGGAAAAAGTCAAGGATCCATAGTGCAATTCTGAAAGAACCTACTAGAAGGACAGGATCCTAGAGCATCTAAGCAAGATGCACATACAGTATTGTTACAGCCAGCTACCTGCTGGGCACAGGGAGTAAGTATAGGCTCATGATATGGCTGTGGGGGCTGGATGCCCATGTGGTAGTTTCCTGTACATTGGTTGCTACTCCAGAGAAGGTGTTACTAGGTTCCTAGGTTACCAGTGAAGCTTTCCACAAATGCCTCCTAGACAAGCATCCTACTTTATTCTAACAAAACCTGAATCCATGCCCAGTTTCCACAAAGTAGTGCTGTAGGTATCATCTGAAAGCTGTCAACTCTGCCTGAGTGTTTTAGCAAGACCAGGAGTCATCTGTTTTTCAGAACTACATGCAATAGAAACAGCAGGCAAGCTACAGGGACACCCTGGGCTTACTATCAGCTCTATTATAAGCTAGGTGAGGAAGTCATTTAACTGTCCCCCAAGGTGGTCCCTGAAGAAGAAACAGAATCTGGGGACCCACTGGAGGTAGAGACTCTAGGCTGCAGGTGCAGGCAGTTAGTGTCCCTGAATCAAGCCCTCAAGGAGTGGTTTGTACATGCAGTGAAGGAAGTTAATTAAGGTCACCTATCTTAGTCCCACCCCCACCTCCTCCTACTCTACTAACTAAAGACCTTTGAGTATGTTAGCCTTGGAGATCTCCAGGTCTGTGGTTGAGCAAGGGAACACATACACCTTACTCTCCTAGTCATGGCCGCCCTGTCACCCCACTGCTTTCTCTGTCTCCTTGCAGCTGACAAGGAAGCTGATGAGTATTACATGAGGCGGAGGCACCTGCCAGACCTCGCAGCCCGTGGCACCCTCCCTCTCAACGTTATCCAGATGTCTCAGCAGAAGCCGCTGCCACGAGAACGGCCACGCAGGCCCATCAGGGCCATGTCCCAGGACAGGGTCCTGTCCCCACAGCGGGGCTTGCCTGATGAATTCGGCATGCCCTATGACCGAATCTTGTCTGATGAACAGCTGCTCTCCACAGAGCGCCTGCACTCCCAGGACCCGTTGCTGTCCCCAGAGCGGACGGCCTTCCCGGAGCAATCGCTGTCGAGGGCCATCTCGCACACGGACATCTTTGTGTCCACACCAGTGCTGGACCGCTACCGGATGACCAAGATGCACTCCCATCCCAGTGCCTCCAATAACTCCTATGCCACCCTGGGCCAGAGCCAGACGGCAGCCAAGCGCCACGCCTTTGCCTCCCGCAGACACAACACCGTGGAGCAGCTGCACTATATCCCGGGCCATCACACCTGCTACACAGCCAGCAAGACCGAAGTGACCGTGTGACCAGCAGCGTGGCCGGGCTGCTTGGCAGAGCGAGGCAGGACAGGGCAGGGCAGGGCAGGGATGAGGAGCACGGCGTCTAATCTTGCTGTCCTCCCCTCCCTGGCTCCCCCCCCCCCCCACTGAAGCTGGAGGTGGGCTGCCTTTGTCCAGAAAGCCATACCCCCTCCCCCAGGGACATGGCGCCAAATGCCTGGTCCAAGAAGCACAGACCCAGGCTCTAGAGTTCTTTTTCTCCCAGTATATCTCCCCTCCCCCCGCAAATAAGTAAAGTGGTGAGATCCCAGTCATGCCACGCCCCCAGCCCCGCCCCCTCCCCTTCCCGGAGACTCAGCCGCAGGTTCAGCCAGTCAGTGGACCCTCCCCTGAAGGTAATCCGAAGCTGCCTGAGTTTGAACAGCCGACCGGCCAGTGGGTGCAGTCAGTGGGCTGACCGAATGGGCTACTCGGTCCCCTTCTTGTATCTAGAACCGCATCACAGAAATCTCTTAGTGCCTAAAAACTGCCTGCTCGCTCTCAGCCAGAGAGCTGCTGTGTCCATAAGCACAATACGATTCTCTTCTGCCTGCTGGAACTCTGGTTTCTAATCGAGTGGCCCTTCCCTCGCTGAGCCCTGCAGCCCCCAAATAGGGAGGGTTCTTTTCCTTTAGCTGCTTGGCTGCCCCTGCCCCTGTGTTGTAGGGGCTGTGCTCTCCCAGACTTCACTGTTTCTTCTCAAACCTCTTTGGGGCTTTAGCTCTTGCCCCCAAGTGGCAGCATTAGCTCTTGCCCTCCAGAGAGGAGTAGCGATGGGTTGCCAGGACTTTAGAAGTGCCTTGGCAGCCACCTGATCTCTTCCAGCACCCGCCGCTCCCCCCTCCCCAACTTCCTCCAGGCCACTGGGTCTGAACTAGGACCTCCTCTCAGGCCTGCCTTCTTCACCCGAGCTCAGCTCCCAGGAGGCACCTGTAGGGGGCAGAGAGCTAGGGTGGGGAGGGCCACTGTGATGCCCAGAATCTCAGGGGCTCACCATTCCCATTATCTAGGGCTCTGCCTGTCCCCCACTCATGAGATTCAGGCAGGACAGAGGCAGAAGTTTCCAGACAAAAGAAGCTTAGCCTGTGAACAGGCAGGAGCTCTCTGTCTGAGGTGGTCACGCAGGACCCTGAGCACTCTTTTCGACCATTTTGACTCCACAGCCTTTTTCTGTTTAGAACTCATTCTCTCTTCCCGTGTTGCCTCCTACACCTCCGCACCTCACCCCTGCAGCTCCATTACTTTTCTCAAATCAGTGGATCCAAGGGACCAAGGCCCATTGGCAGATGCAAATATATAATGGTGTCCCAGAATGTTGTTGGGGGGGGGGCATTATCAACCCCTCCTCCTTGAACGGGCAGATGATAGGGGTACATGGCAGCCCATCTCAGCCCCCTCTTTGGCTCCAATCTGAAGGTGGAGGTTTGACCAGCTACTGGGCAGCTATCAATGAGGAAGTAATCTGCTCCCCCAAGATCAGGAGGAGGAAGACAATGAGTGCCCCCCCTTCTTAGGGCCAAGGCACCTTTCTGGTCTGGGACTGGGAAGAATCTGCCCTCAGAATGCTTGAGGAGCAACCTGAAAAATGGAACCATTGCTTACCAGACTTCAGCTGCATGGCCCTTAAGTCAGATTTCATATGTCTTCAATTCTGCATGGGTAGCCCTTAAAAAGAGAGGTGGTGAGGAGCTTGTATGTATCCTGGTCATTTTTAATCTAGTCAAGTTTACAAGCTTGGAGCCATGAAGAAATCAAGTGGACTGCGCCCCCTCACTGCTTTCAAGAGCTGCAATCTCTCCTATGCCCCTCCCCAGAATACCCTCTCTGTGAGAGCAGAAATATTCTGCAGAAGCCAGAAGGGTGGAAGCTGGGGCTTCCAAAGACAGGCCTTAGGCTACCCACTGAGGGTGTGTCCTTGGCACCATGGAGCCAGGAGGTCCCTGGCCACTCTGCTTTCCTCCCTGCAAACATATAAACCTTCTTAAGGGCTGGTTCCTATGGCTCTATGAGCTTTTGTTGTAGAAGGTAAGGCTCACAGGAAGAGAAGAACTCAGTCCAAATAGAGAGTGGTTCATTTTCAGAAGCAAAGGCATGTCTCACAGCTGGCCCCCAGCCCAGCCCCTTGTAACCCTTAGCTAGTCCCTTTGAAGGCCATGTGCTGCTGGGAAGGGAAAATGTGGAGATTGTGGTATGTAAGAATCCCCTCCCAGGTGTCTAGACATCCCATAGAGAATCTTCCAGACAGCAAATTTTCCACCCCTTGGGGAGCAAGATCTTATCCCAGGCTCTTCTCCCAGCCTTGGCTCTGACAAAGGCATCTGCCTGTCTGTCTTCCTCTCTGTCTGTCTGTCTCAGGGGTTGTTTGATGAGTTGACTTCAAATTATTTCTCATCTCTGCCTTTACCCCTTCTGGTATAAAATACCTGGTAATGGTTACGTTGGAAAATTCTGATGGAATGCCTGCTTCTCCTGTGGCTTTTCTTCTGTGTCATCCTTGGAAGGAGACTAGTAACAGAGATGGAAGTCTGCAGACTACTCTAATCCAGTCCCCTTCTCCACACTCTGGAAAACTGTGTCTTAACTGGGACATGGAAATACACTACCCTCCTTCACTTTTGCATTGCATGTCTCTTTCAAATTACCTATAGTCAACCATGATCCAGAAATAGTAACATTTGTCTTAACTCTTTTGAGAGAGTCCACAATCACATAGCTTTTATTACAGTATATTCTTATAACTTGTCCTATTTTATTATTGTCAATTTCTTCCTGTGCCTAATTTACAAATTAAACTTTATTGTATGTGTATGTATATGAAGAAAATGTAATACATATAGTCTCGTGCTATGCGTGGTTTCAGGCACTTATTGGGATTGTTAGAGGTTATCCCTTGGTGATAAGGAAAACCACCAGAACCCCTTAGCTCAGCCATCACTACAGAACCAGCTAGTTCACCCATCACTGCAGAACCAGCTAGCTAACACATCACTGAAGAAACAGCTAGTTAACTCATCACTGCAGAACCAGCTAGCTCACCAATCACTCCAGAGCCAGTTAGCTCACCCATCACTCCAGAACCAGCTAGCTAACCCATCACTGCAGAAACAGCTAGCTAATACATCACTGCAGAAACAGCTAGCTAATACATCACTGCAGAACCAGCTAGCTGTGTTGCTGTGTGAACTCATTTGAGAGTGGGGCTGGGACCCAGATGTCACTGCTTCTAGCCCAAGCAGGCTGGCATTCTCTCTCACACATAGGAGGATATGGCTCCCTCATGATAAACAGTCATATCCCAAGCAAAGTAAAGTCAAGATTTTCTTCTGCTTCTCATTCCTCCATGCATGTCTCCACCACCCTGGACTGGGTGGATCAGGTCTTACTTGCCCTGAGTGTTTTTTCTGAAGATCTCTTACCACCCTATCTTCCCACTTTCCTTTCTGACTTTCTCCAGTGAACTCTTGACTCCATATATTCATGAGCTGCAAAAGCTTGCCAATAAATCCTTAACCCTTTAACTGGACTTTGATTTTCAGAATGCCGCCAGTATCCTAGGCAATGTGTTTTCTGTAAGAAGTACCAGACCTCCCCCCAGCTGAAATGTTTCCCCATCTTTTCCGTCACTCCAATCTTGACCTTAAATCCAGTTTCCTTTTGCTTTCCCTCATTCCCTTTTCATCAACCTCCCACCCAGCCCTAGTTTCTTTAACCTGAACCTGCTGAAGTCTCCAGTTTTAAGATGTAGAGTTCTTGATGCAAGCTGTGGAATATTCCGGCATTCTTTGAGTCCTTTGCTTTCCTCATTAGATTTTTACACTTTCACACATGAAAATAATGCCCCAAGGGGTGGTAAAGTCATGAGGCTCCCCCCCCCCCCATTTCTCTGATCTCTGAAAGGGAAGGGAGGGAGAGAGCTGTCTGATCAGTGGTGCCATGGCCCAAAGATAAGCTTTGGTTCCTACAGCTACCAGACTCAAGAAGCTCTTGACTCAGACTGCTATTAGCCCAGAGTCTTCTGCTCTGGCCAAAGATTCATTCCCTTTGATGCCTGTATCTCTTGCTTCTAGACCAACACCCTTTATCTAGTGGACATCAAAGCTTTCCCTTCATCCAAAGACATGAGGACTCATAAGTCTCCAAGTATGGAGGGGTAGTCATAGCAACATCTCTGCTACCAAACTAAACCCATTGCCTTTGGAGTGTTCTTAGCTGTCACATGCTTCATCCCCCATTCCTTCCACAGATGTCTTTGGACTGGATCCAAAATCACAGTTTGAAAGGGCTGCCCATCACTTGGACCCTAAAAGGCACCTTGCTCCGAGAAGAGCAGGTTCATTAGCTCCACGCACATCCCTTCAGCATCCTCTCTGGATCTGAGAAACTGAAATGTTTTCAGGAAGCTTGTGGTGCTTTAATGAAGCCTTTACAGGGCATAAGAGTAATTCTTACAAGTGACACATTTTAATGATAGGTTTAACATAAAAGACACGTCTTTCTGGTCCCTCTCTTTGATTTTGGAAAGTGGGATATGAGAGAGAGAGAGGAAGAGACAGAGAAAGAGAAAGTGTGTGTGTGGGGGGGGTGATTGAGGCTCCAGAAAGATGGCTTCTAGGCTTTTAGGTCTGGCTATTGTCTCCATCTTGCCATGTGACTATGGGCAAGTCACATGCCAGTTCAGTGCCTCAGTTTCTCCACCTATAAAATCTGGGGCTTTGACTAGATGAGTCCCCCGAAGTTTCATTCAGCTCTCCACTGTTTTTTTTTTTTTTTTAATTTATCCTCAGTTCAACTGAGCTGTAACCATATTCTGCCTGTCCTGTGGCAACATCCTCAGAGTCCCTAGATAGCCACCAGACTCCACATGAGATTTTTTGAGTGGAACCAACCGACTCAGCGACACATGGATACTCTTGTATCTCTAAGTTAAGCCCGACTACTGAACATGTTATCCATCACATGTTTAAGAAGCCTCTCATATGAACATAGCTTAACCACCTGGGTGTCTGTTGCTGTGAAATTCTGAGGTTGGAGTTTTCGTTTTTGATGTATAGCTGGAGGGAGGTAACTCTACTTTCAGAGAGGGAACAGGCTGAAGGAAAAGGGTCCAGATATCTGACCATGAGTTTAAGATCTGGTGGGAAATGTGTTCCATGTCCAAAAGGAACATGCTTGGCAGAGGCTCTGTAGGAAAAAGGATGTCATCATATCCCATGCCATAACACATATCCTGAAGACCACATCAGGATGCTGAAGCTCCATCCCAACTGGAGAGGATGAGGCATCACCACCTGGGCTGCTGGGAGGCGGGTTCTCATCCCATCCCAGTATCTTTGTGGCTTCTCTTCGTGACATGATCATCCTCCTCATGAAGGCTTGTGAAGCAGCGATGGAAATTCTCAATCACTGTCATCAAATCTGTCTTGTAAATCACAAACACATTAACCTTTCATTATTCAGGAAAAAAAAATAATGCTGTGTGTTTGCTTAACAGTCTCCCTCATGGGAGAAGAAGCTGCTCAACTTTGCTGCCAACCCTACAATGACCCTCAAATGCCACTCCATTAAGAGGACCCATTCATTTGCTTCATAGTGGCAAAGACATCTCTAGTCCTATAAACTCAACTAGAGATTTTGTAGTTAAGAATTCTTGAAATTCTCTAATAAAAGGCAATTCTTTACGTAACATTTTTAGTTGGGGACACAATTTCCTAAGGGGGGTGTGTTAAGGAACATTTTTACTCATTAGCTGGATTTATGGATTCTATGTTTATTATATGGTAGTATTACGAAAAAATACCTTTCTATCCATACCTCTGCAGTTTCTCTGTCACTCACATGGAACCTTCCAAATGAGCAGTGCCCCACATTACTGCTTCTGTACAAATCTCATCATTCTCCTTCGCTGTGAAAGCACACCCTATATGTATTGTAAACAGAGATTGCTTTAGTGAGATTTAGTCTTAAGGATTTTTCCACTTTTGTCAGTAACCGATATTTATGGATCAAAAAATAAAGCTGTTTCAACATAACTCATGTGTCTTCAAGTAGCTGCATGCTTACAGAGTCAAAGACAAGGTCATTCAAAGAAAGGAAAGACTGTAGATCATTGTAGTCAGGTGAGACTGACCACAGACAGTTGCTAGCAAACTTAAGGTGGGATGGTATGTTCTAAAACCGCATGTGGCCAAGCTCAGTGGTACCAATCTGTAATCCCAGAGTTTGGGAGAACAATGAAAAAGGATTATGAGTTTGAGGAAAACATGAGCCACATACCAAAATGTTGTCTCAAAAAAATAAAAAAAGACAAATGAAATCTGGGTCATGGTAATGTCTGTGGAACTAAATAGGTTCATGGACATCACCGAAGTGTATATGTACAACTACCTATCTTATGGTGTACAGACAAAGTTTTAAAAGGTCGGAATTAAGAGAAACAGAAAGGTAAACTCAGGACACTGGGTTATCTGAGAGCAGAAATGAATTTTCCAGGGCTGTCTACATGCATCTACTCCAGTATTATTAACATTAGGTATCAGGTATCAGTTTATTTTAGTATTAGTTACCATGGCTGAGTAGATTAAAGGTGGATAAAGAGTCATAGAGCATAACTCAGAAAATAAAAGTGTTACACCATGAAAACTGATTCAGATTTGCAGTTTTGTTGAAGAGCCTCTTTCTCTGGATGGGGCTTTGTCACTATTGTCTTTGGCTTATGCTCACTTTGCTACTAAGGTTATATGTTGATTACCAGAGCCTAGAAACAGGCTGAGCAAACAAAATGCTGCCAGGGAGAGGCTTTACCGTACTCCATGAGGCAGCGATACCCCACATTTATTTGTAGTAAGAGGTTTTTGGACCGGACTTTTGGGCCTAAGTTAAGATTAAAAAAAACTAACTAACAACAAGCCTAAGCCATAGGCCAAACAACATAAACTTAATATAAGTGTTTGAGTCATTTCTAGAGGACTAATCTGCTGTGGGTGGCTATGGTCTGTCTGGCATGACAGGTCTGTGAGTCTAGACCTCTGGCTACCCAAGACCAAAAAACCCTATTACAACATTTATACACCTCCTAGAATTCAAGGTTTAACATACTCTCTTCCCAATACTCCAATGCTCCTGTAATCAAATCCTTACTGGAGGCAATGGGTTGATATTTTTAAATCCTAAGCTAGGCCTGGTGGTACAGGTCAAAAAATTTTGACTACACAAAAGTCTGGAGCAAAGGGATCAGAAGCAAGTTCAAGATCAGCCTAAGCTACTGTAGGCATCTCAGCCTAAGGCATCCCAATAGTAATTCATTAATTACTAGTAATTAATTAATGGGCTAAGATACCTCAGTGATAGGGCATGGTGCCTTAGCTTCAATCCTCAATTCTGCAAAGAAGTCCTTTTACTCTCTATTTCCAAGGGGGTTTTGTTCTTTTGAAATCAGCACATTAATTGTTTTCCTACACTTAGCAACACATATTCCGCAGTATGTTCACACATCTTTACACTCACTAGTGCAATGACATTTCTTCTTCCCTAAGTCTCTCTAACACAGGACAGCTCATAGTAGGTGCACACATGCACGGACATGTTAAACATATAGAAATACTTGTAGTCTATGTTCATCGTTGAGAGGAAATGATGTAGACAAATTTCTTGATTGGAGGATTTTTAAAAAATAAAATTTAATGTTAATGCTTACAAATACATAGAATGTCTAAATTAATAGCCCTCAAAGGAACTCTCAGGAGACCTCCCTTATTGTATGTATATAGACATATATATATTTGAATTACAATTAAAGACAAGCTCAAAAGACAACCTACCTACTTTTCTTCCTCCCTTCCTCCCTCCCTCCCTCCCTCCCTCCCTCCCTCTCTCCCTCCCTCTCTTCCTTCGTCCCTCCCTCCCTTCCTCCCTTCCTTCTTTTTATTGGAGCGCCATGCTGTGTCCCAGAATAGACTAGCATGGACCTCAGCAGCAGTCCACAGATTGAACTAGGAATCTCCTTGTCTGGACTTTCTGAGAGCCAGGATTAGATCCCTGGGCCTCTTTAATGCTCCGTTTTCTTATTTCAAACAAGACGAGAGAATCTGTAAGCCAAGCAATCACTCTGGAATGCCTGCCTCTTTACAACATTAGTCTATTTCTAGAGCATCTCTAAACCTTCTCATAAAACAATAATTAGTCAAAAGGAAGAGTAAAAGGATAGATGGGAGAGAGGGGGGATCACAGCAGTGCCACTTACAAGACAGTATCTCCATCTTGTCAGTATATCTATCCTTGTATGAAAATGATGATGGGCAATGAGGGTGATGTCAAATAAGATTTGGAGGAAAATATCTTTTGTTTGACTCTTTTTTTTTTGTCTTCATTGGTTTATTCTAATGCTAAGCAAACAGTGCACCATGTCACATTCAACTTGGACCCTAACTTACAATTCTCCTGCCTCAGCCTCCTGAAGCAGCCAGAGTTACAGATATATCCTACTCTGTCCAGTTGACTTAACTTGATCTGATTTCTCAAAACTTGACTATCAAGGAAATCTCCAAGACTGCAATGTCACAGAACACTGTAGACTGTTCATGACAAGTTGTTACTGTTTTGGTCATTTAAGCTCAGCCTTAATCCTAATTCCAAATTGAAGCTCCAGTGATAGATAGCAGTGAGTTATTTCGATGAGTTTGTCTTCGCAGTCATGGGAAAGACATTCTTTTCTCCACAAAATAAACATAAACAAAACCAAAACAAAACAACAACAACAAAAACATTGACCCACATACCCACATTCTGGACTCCATTTTAGACTTTTAGAACGCAAAACCCAACGTAGGGCCCATCACTATCCCCCGACCCTCAGGAGAATATGTATACCTCAAGTAAATGCCAGACTTTTTCAGTCAACATCCCTGGTGAGGGAGCCCTAGGATTCACGTAAAGCAAGATCCTTGTGAGACTCTATATATGTTAAATATTCAGAAGCATGGCATTTTGACTTTTCCTTTATTAGTTTTAAAAGGGTGTGACTGCATGAGAGGAATGGATTTTAGTTCTGGAGATCAGAATAGCCTTAGTTTATGTGCATGATACTTTGAGGTAAACAGCTTTAGTGAACAGATTAAAACAAAAGTAAGCTTATAAGGGACAAGTGTAGAAGAAAAGGAGAGAAAACTGAGCCTTGATGTACAAATTACACTTACAGTTTAATGTAAGAGAAACTATGTTGACTTTTCAAGACAGTCTTGTAAGGCTAAATGGGAAGCTTCAGGAATACTCACGACAAAGTGTGGGATCAGAAAGGAGACCAGGAATATGGATGTGATGCAGGCATAGGAGAAGTGAGGGGAATGGCCAGCCCTCTCCTCTTGGGATTCTTGGGAAATAAAGAGGTAGCCCTGGTGAAGGGATAGAGGAGTATACAGGACGGATTCCTGGAGAATCCCAGTCACCATTCATGGGAGTAGTCTCCCAAGTGGGCTAGCTATACTAGATAGTATTGCATAAACTTCCTTCAGACACTATAGGATTATTTTTTACCCCACTGTTCTGCTGGGCTTCTGTAGTGCTTTCTCATCCTTAATCAGGGCCTAGAAATAGATAGGACCACCACTATCAACATGGTTACTTGTCACAGGGTAAAGAAAAAACTAGAAGGTCTACCACAGGCTATGAAGTGATGATCTAGAGTGACACATGTCATTTCCACTCAGGCCTGTCTGGAACTGTCTATATAGTCCCCCACACACACCACCATAACAAAGCCAGGAAGTATGATTCTACTGTGTTCCAGGAAGACAGACAAATGGAAAACACGAACAAGTACCATGATGACCGCCATGGTTGGCCTGCTGTGTTTCAGGATAAAGCCGGAAAATCTACAGAGGCAATAGCGCCTTTGGTTACAATAGCAAAACCCTGAGTAGTTTAAAGATGGACAAAGCTCTCTACAGCTGATTTACTATATCTAGAGGTTTGTTGAATTTAATTCTAAGTTGGTTACCGAATGTCTTATTCAGGAGTCATTTGATGGATGGTAAAGAATAAAAAAAAAAATTACTTAAATTAGTTGAGGCAAATCATGAGAATTTCATCACTATTTATGACTAGCATGGGCTATGAAAACTGCCCACAGACTAAAGGCCTCATAAATGCTAGAACTTTTGTCCATTCAACCCATGACAGTACCCTCCCCACACTGCCATGCCAAGAGCTCTTATTTCTACAACTCTGCAAATTTCTAATTTTTCTTGCATATGGCTCTTTTATCAAATGGTTCGGCTGAACTGAAATGATATTTTCAGTAATTAAGCCTCAGAAATCTTTCCTGGCTAGTCCTATGGCTAACTGACTTAAGTTCTGTCTCTAAATTCCAAAATTGCTGGAAGAAAACACAAAAGTCTTTATGACTCACTTACTGTTCCCATTTCCCATTATTTCATATTGAAATGCCCTGAACTTTATTTGTTTTTACACAGAGGATTGAAACCAAGGCCTTGTGATAGGCAAGAATATCACCTCAGAGCTACATCCCCAGTCTCTGTTTAAATGCCCTAAAATTAGTGGCAGCTTCCCACTATTGTTATCATGATTCTGATTTGGGTCTTTTATGGATACAGTGAGATGGTGACCTACTGGAAGAATTGTAAAGCCTTCCCTTCTCACACATCCTGCTGTTAAGGCTAGCTGTCAGACTTCAACAGAGGCTTACCAACTAGTATGCTGACAAGGATCCTCTCCACAAAGGCTTCCTGGAAGCATGGTCTCTGAGTTTCCATAGCAAGTATGCAGAGAAGGTAAAGGAGCAGGCAACTGACATGAAGGTATAAGAGAACAGACCTGGCAGTATATCTGTCCCTTTATATGATGCAAACTCAGAAGTCATCTAACATGCTCGGTGAGTCACACACTGGTGAGTCTGGGCCTAGGTTTGAGGTCACAGAACATAGGCTATCGTGTGAAGAAAGCATAGCAGGCTTACTCTGAAAAGAAAGTGTGTTGATGGAAGCTATTAGTATGCCTTGTATGGGAAATAAAATCTACTACATTTGTGTCCGGTGTCTATCCTTGGTATCAAAACTCTCTAAGGGGAAACCTGCATCGTTCACTCAAAACCAACTGCAAACACATAACGCTGAAAAGGTTTCAAAAAAAAAAAAAATGAAATGAGGTGGCGATGAGAACCCATACTGACCGGATACTTTGTAGAGGGTTATTCTTGAATTGTTGAGAAAATAACCCTTGAAAGAGTTCCTGCTCTTCAGTTCTATCCCTGGAGTCTGGAGAAGACAGTGAATGTGGTATGCATACAATAGATTCTGTGGGATCCTGTTAAAATATTCCCTCCAACAAGGTGATGATTTTAACTATAGTAGTGACCTTTTCTCCTGTTATCCATTCCCCTCCAAACTAAGCCAACAACAGTAGTAATCATCCTTTACTCTATCTTGGGGAAAAAGCAGACAGAGACCACAGGAAGAAGTCTTTGAGTACTTGACTTTCAGAACAGACCATTTCAATCCCAAAGTCCAAAGACTGCCATGCACTTTCAAGAGCCTCACAGCAGAGAGGAGAGATAAAGGCTTATTTTAACATTTAAGAACTGCCCCTTGAATATCAATGAGTGAAAACAGAGAATCTTGAGGTTTTACAATAAGCCACAGAGTAAAGAGCACATAAGATGTAAGAAGAACATATGCAGCAGAGAGAAAAACCTGTTACACTTAGAAGATGGGGGCCCAGGGAGATCATTGGAAAGATAGAGATGAGTCTTACAGAGACGTCCCACTGTGGTCATCACTTTAAGGGGAGTTGGGGGAAGTGGATACCAACACTTTCCAGAAAGATTAGAATATCTGCAGGCAGAATGGACTACTGGGAAGCAAAGTCCTGGTGAGTGTCCAATATCCACATAGGGCAGAGATTTGAGCCTGTAAATTGTTGTAAGCTAAGAACAGTCCGTGACTCTGCTACTGACCTCGCTTCCCTGTCTGGGACTTTGGAACATGTCTCCAGAGGCATCTCAGAGCTTACAACAGCAGAGTTGTAACACAGAAAAATGAAGGCGTGTGTACTTGTGTGACTGAAGTTGCTTCCATTAGTCCAAAGCTTTCCACACAGATCTTGAAGCCCAAAGTCTTCAACAGTGGTTGTTAAATTGTTTTGTTTGGGATGTTGTTACACTCCTGAAAGGTATTAAAGACCATAATGAGTGTCTGCTTCTTTAGTACATACTGTATACAATTATCAATATTCAAGATTAAAATGCAGAACATTTAAATTTTATTTATAAAAGTCACAGCCAGATGGGAGAACAAGTCTGGTGTTCTATTACACAGAAGTGTGATTATAGTTAGCAATATTGTAATGCATAATTCAAAATAGCTCCAAGAGAAGGTTTTAAATGTCCTCATCATGAAGAAATGGATAATGCTTGAGATGATGGAGAATTGAAGCATCCTTTTATCAACATGAAATATATAAACGTAAATGTGTGGGGACATTACACATTATACTGTACCACATAAAGATGTATGATTTTGCTCTGTCAATTAAAACAAGTGAAAAGAAAAATGCATTTATTAATTCATTTTACAAAGCAATGCAACAATGGTGTGTTAACATGAATGACATATTCTTGTGGAAATGACTACAATTTCAAAAAGCAAATTAGCCACAAGTTCGAAATTGTTTTACATTTTTGCAAATTGTCGAATGTCTGGCTTCCTAGAAAACTACCAGATTCTGATGTTTGCTTCTGTGGTTAATCAGCTGTGACTGCACAGACAGTGCATCTCCCAGGGGCAGCAGCCTACTGAATGTGGAGGCAGGGGAAGTATTCTAACGAAAGAGAGTGGAGTGAGCATACCCCCTTTCCCCTATGACTGTTTAGCCTGAGATAAGCCTGAGTTAGGCACAGGAAGAAACTTGAATTTTATAGTAATTTGGAAGTTAACAATCAGGGGCAGCATTTAATCATGAGCAATCACAATACTGCTTCTTCTTCTAGGGGAAGCCCGAAAACAAAGAGGGTGAGCAGAAGAAATTACGTTGTTTATTGATAGTACACTACATTTTCCTTGCTTGCTGTATGATTATGTGTACAAAACCATCTGAGAGCTGGGGGGGGTGGATTTTGTTCTGAAGACTTCTTGAAAGAGCACACTGCTGTGGGGATAAGAAACCGTTTGATATGGTTGATAGATAGTAAGGAGGTAAGACTTTCCTAAATTAAAGGTAAAATCTTCAAAGAAGAGCAAGGGAAGATGAGAAAGACAGACACAATACATAGACACCTGGTTCTTTGTTGTATATTGCCCTGACTGATGTCCTGTGTCTCCAGCATTTCCTTGTCACAAACTCTGATCTTAGAGACATGACTCAGATCAAACCAAATGGAAACCAAAAGAAAATGTATTGCTTTTCAGGGGCTGGAGCTTAGTTTGTTACATAAACCCAGGGGTAACCAAAGCTGCACACCACAAAATATGGAGGAAGAATTAATCAAAAGAGGGTGCAGTGATGGATAGCTCATGGGCGTTTGATGCTTACTGTGATTGGCACTGCTCCAAAGACTGTGCATGTATGGATGCAGAAAATCCCATGCATGCCATTTCAGACGGGTAGGGATTACCACATGACCCATGATGAAAGATCATGACCTCATTCTAAGGATAGAGAAAAGTCATTAAGGGGTCATGGAGAGCACAAAGGTAAGACCAAAGTAAGGTGATGTTCTTCAGAGGATTGACTAGAGTTCCAAGCACTGTGTGAAAAATTGGGAAACCGACGCAAAGGTCAGGCACACTGGAGAGGAGCAGTAAGTAAGCTTCTTTCTTCCATGTCCCTTTTAGAGGCTACCTGAAGAAGGTATGACCCAGATTAAAGGTGTATTTTCCGACCTCAAAATCTCTGGATTAAAGGTGTGTCTTCCCACTTCAAATGACTTTATTAAGAAACAATCCTTCACAGGTGTCCTTCACAGCTACTTGGGTTTTAGGTAACTCCAGATGTAGTCAAGTTGACAACCAAGAATAGCCATCCCACTCTGTACCATTGATTTTATTTCAAATGTAGACTAATGAAATATACAACAGTAGATAATATGTATCAAAATGTACATTCCATATTTTATTATGATTATTGTCATATATGCTATGCTTAATAATCTATACTGAGGGGGTTTGCAAAATGCAAAATAAACAGACTAGCAAGCAAATCAATTATCTCATCCACTAGGTAATGAGAATCCATCCAATTTTTATGACTTCGTTTAAAAACATTTAAAATGTTTTCTGTAATTTCCAATTCTCTACAGCACATATTACTCTTTTGTTCATATAATAACTAATACATGTAATGCTGAAAATATCACAAAATTGTTATATATGAATATCCATAAATGTATGCATCCCAAAATCACTGGGAAGAAAATTCCCCAGATTACTAACTGTGGTAGTGAGTGTAAGCAGTTTTTTAAATGGTTTTACTTTTATACATTTCCCAATGTTTTATAATGAGCATATATTACACTTTAATGGAAATAAAGATATTTATTCTTTTAATTTTTGAATGGAGTGGGACTAGAGGGCTCTCTTTTAGCAACAACATCATATAATCCTGGACAAAGAACAGCAAACTATTTTCCCAGTCATTCTTGGCTGAAACCACTTCTACAAAGGAGGGGTTGCCTTGGGCACCTTCGGTTAAGAAGCAAAGTTGGGACTCTTTTTTATCCTGCTGGGATTGCTCATTAGCATGAACATGAAGTCATGGCCTTCTCTGAATGGAAGTAGAAGAGAAGTAGGTCTGGTATGTGGGGGTGATGACACTGGTCAGAATTTAATATATGAGAGAATAAAAGGAGGAGGAGGGGGGGGGAAGAGGAAGAAGAAGAGCAGGAGGAGGAAGAAGTCTGTCATTATCTGTCTTTATGCTGGCCTCCATTGTTTTCCAAAGTATTGTTGTATGACTGTCCAATAGGCTTCTCCTTTTCCTATAGTATTCTTTTTGCGGGTGGGAACTGGTAAATTAGAAGCTAGAAGATCCTTCTTTTAGAAAGATCCTGCTCTCCTTAGATTTCTCAGCTCCCTAAACCCAATACTACAGCCTTCATAAACCAATTACTGTTGCCTTTAAAGAAACACACTTCATGGGTTATTTTAATTTACCTTAATATTATGTCTGTTGGATTTATTAAGAGGTGATGAAGTCAATGTCAACTAAAAGGGCATAAACTCCAACTGAAGAGACAGGTCCAGCTCATCCCCAGAAAATATTGTAACCCCTCACTACCATTGTGATTATCTCTTTGATTTTGTCTCAGAATAGGATAAAACCTGTGCATCAAAGACGGTGAAAATGAGGTCACCTCCCAGCCACAGCAGGCCAGCATCTTTTTCATCTGCGTCTCCACAGAAATTAAGGTCAGTTCTACTCCAAACTAGATTACTAGATGGGGTTATACAATATGTACCAGAAGGTGATCTGAATCAACCCAAGTGCCAACTTTTATTTAAATGCCATTCCATGAAGAATTGAAGCACAGACCTGGTTCATTCTTCTTGAAAGACAAAACATTCTCGTTTCCATGTTTGTCAAGAAACTAGTTAACTCAAGGAAGCTTTCCACTTCATTAATCACTTCTGAGCATAAAGCTCAGCTAGGGAAAATCTTCCATACAAAGGAGCAGGGTTAGCACAGAGGATTAGAAGGTCTTTGACTCAGAAGCTAGGCCATTTCCTACCTTTAGAATTTACATTTGTACTCTTCTATTTTATAGATGGGTTAACCTATCTATAAAGTGGAGTTACAACTGTACATAATCATGTTTTGTGAGTGTAAAGTAATAAAAGTTGTAAAACACTTAAAATCATTTAGGGCATGCTGGTGCACACCTACAATCTTAGCACTCCTGGGACTGAAGCAAGAAAGTTGCAGGATATTCAAGGCTAGCTTAGGCTTCTTAGTTAGTACACGGCTACACCAGGGCTACATGCTGTCTCAAAATAAACAAAATAACAATAAAAAACTGTACTCGGTGTAGAGTAAAGATTAATAAAGGTTAAAAGATTGTGATTTCCATCTATTGCAATGGTTGTGAATGTCAGGCTAACCACAGAAAATCTATGAATGTGTCCCTATTTGTGGAGATATTTTCAAATATAATAAAAACAGTCAGAAATATCAGAGGACAGATCCACCTCTTCTAGCCCCCCCCCTTTTTTTTCAAGACAGGCTTTTCTGTGTAACAGTCCTGACTGTTCTGGAACTTGCTTTGAAGACCAGGCTGGCTTGGAACTCACAGAGATTCTCTTGTCTTTGCTTCCCAAGTGCTGAGACTAACAGTGTGAACCATGGCTTCTTCTGTCTGCTCTTTCTATGCCTGTCTCAAATACTTTCTTTGCTCAGTTAAGGTGTGGCACCACCACTACCTACCTGGGAGCCTAGAACCCCTTCTGTAAACTAAAATGATTAAATTAAAATGATTAACTAAATGGATTAAGGGCATAGGTGACTACTCACGGGATATTCCCTGTGCTAGGATTGATTATAGGTGTGAGTTACCACTGTCTGATCCTCCTAGACCAACTGTGGGTAGTTCCTTCTGATAACTCCGAATGTTTTTATTATATTTGAAAATATCCCCACACCTATCTCAGAGAGTGCCCACGTTAATATCTATATATGTACAATGGTTATAGCCCCTGTCAATTAAAATATATTTCCAAAGTCTCCCTTACATATTTACAAAGTTGCAAGTATTGCTTTTAGAGGCCTCTATTACAAGATGGAATAAGTGGCATTGTATTTACCATCCCATCTCAAAAAATGAAAAAGGTACATTTATATGGCTATCTGAAAATGACTTGGAAAACATCGACTACCATGTAACAAAGGACAGAGGTCACCTAAAAGTATGAAACCCACAAGGTGAACCTTATGTCTTCTCCAGCTCACTGCCTGGAAAGAGCCAGAGTGAAAGGCACAAAGACACACTTTAGCCTGAGAGAGAAGATAACTGTCAATCATGTAATCATGTATCTGACGGGGTACTTCTCCCAGAGCACATAAACAATTCTAAAAAGTAAATGCCCAAAACAGCCTTGCCAAAATGGGGCGGGGGAGGATAATATTTGAATGAATATTTTACAAAATAAGATGTATGTACATTAAGCAAGAGGCAAAATTCTGCTCAAAACTGAACATTGTTGAAGATGGGGTGTGAAGAATGTAAGAACTAGAGGCTGAGAAGGGGCATCCAGACACTGCCTTCGGGCATGACAGAGCACCCAGGAGCTCACAGCTGCTGTGAGGCTGTCAACATCTCATCAATGATGATGAAGGGCTGTGAAGTCCCACTCATCTTTGGAGAGTCATTAGTTTCTGGATGAGGAGGAGGAAAAGGAGGAGGAGCCATTTTCTTCCGTGAGATAGCCACTGACATGCTTTAGCTTAAAACACTATGTTCATACAAGGGACCTGAATCATAAAAATAAAGGCATGGAAGTAGGAGGGGCTTGTTAGGAAAAGGGAAAGATTCATTGGGGGAAGAGAAGAGGTTGAGAGAGGGTGATTTGGGATGAAAATGACCAAGGAACACATTGCATACATGAATGAAGACTTTAAATGATAAAAAGCTTAAATCACTTAATCTGCAGAAAAAATAAATCAGCATCACAGTGAGAAGCTACCACACAATATTAAAAATGGCTAAAATAAGAATAACCATAGCAACAGTGGACAAGGATGATTAGAACTCCTGTTTGCTGCTGGCTGGAATATAAAATGCCATTGGAAGATACAATTGGGCAGATTGCTTTTTGTTAATAAACACATATAAACTATAATCCAAACATTCTACTCCTCTGTATCTATCCAGAAGAGATAAAAATGCGTGCTATAAAAACATGTATACAGGACTACAGAGATCACTCATTGCATAAAAGCACTTGCTACCAAGTCCGAAGACCCAAGTTCAATCCTCATGACCCACATGATGGAAGGAAAGAACCTATTGCACAAATTCTACTTGGTTTTATAATAAGAACCCAGAGCCAAACATTGGAGGAAAGCTGAAAGATCAGAGAGACGGAGGGACAGCCGCAGCCATACTTCACTAACCCTCAGACTGAATGAATCTGAGATCCCAGAAAGTGAAGGGAAGTGCAGTGGGAGGGCTGAACTCCTGCCTTCTCCACACTTACATCTTCTTTCTCTGCCCAGCTACCTCACCTTAACTTTCCTAGTGCTAGGATTAAAAGCACAGGCACGTGTGTGCATATGTGCACACACGTGGGTGTGTGCATGTGTGTACACATGTGGGCGTGTACATGCGTGCATGTGTACATGTGTGCTTGTGTGTGTGTATGTATGCAGGTGCACAAGAACCGATACCAAAGTCATCATCTAACTTTGTCAGGTGTGCACACATACATACACACAAATAAGCAAACCAATAGATATAATTTTAATACCTTGTGTGTAAAAATGCATTCACTAAGAGAAAAATATCCCAAATGCTTATTAATGAACAGATGAAATGCTAAAAAGTATGGCCAACCCAAATGATGGTATACAAAGAGATGGACATTGAGATACAAGTAATATGGACAAGTCTCAGGATTATTACCCTAAATGAGAGAGATCGGCACTCAGGATCATGCTTGATTTCACTTTACACTAAATTATAGATGATGGCAATGGTCCAGGTAACACACACTGTATCTGGGGGCAGAGGACAGTCAGAAAGCACAAAAGTCATATGCTAGCACAAAGAACTTCGAGGTGCTGAGATGTGCACTAGATGAGAGGTTTAATGGACTTAGAAACATTCCCGAGATTCTCCTAGGAAGAAAAGTTGTATACTTTAGATGTGGGTGGTATGTTGTATTAAATAAAGCCAAATGCTTTTATTCTCTAATCCTCTTTGTCTCCTATAGTTCCTTCATGTGGGCTCTTCAGTCCTGTGCTGTATTTACATTAACACAACCAACACAATGCTTCCTATGGAGACCAATAAATGCTGGTTTGGTTTGAAGACTTCCTTAAAGCCATATTTCCCCCCAATACAGAGATAGTCAACCCGTTAGACACGCAGACATAGGAATAAGCTTGTCTACATAACTGACTGACAACAGTATGGGCAGTAGCTTAATCTCTGGGCAGATTGGGTATACTTATCATGTTCCTCTATTAAGTTTTAAGTTTTTCTCAATTAAAATTTTCTCCTAGTGCTGAGAATCACACCAAATACATGCAATCACTCCATAAACCCTACCAAGAAATTCTATATAAGTTTTGTGTCTGCTCATTTTTTGTAGAATAGAGAAGTATTGCTATTATTTTTGCAAAATTTATTTTTACTTTTTACTTATGCATTGGTGTGTGTGTGTGTGTGCGTGTGTGTGTGAAAGAGAGAGAGGGGGAGAGAGAGAGAGAGAGAGAGAGAGAGAGAGAGAGAGAGAGAGAGAGAGAGAGAGAGAGAGAGAGAGAGAGAGAACATGCCATGTGTGTGAGTGGCCATGGAGCCATGGAGACCAGAAGAGAGCATCAGATACTCTGGAGCCAAAGCCACCTGATGTGAGCACTGGGAACTAAGCCTGGGTCTTCTGCAAGGGCAGCCAGTGCTTTAAACCACTGAGTCATCTCTCCAACCCAATATTTTTCTTCTTTATCAACCTACTTTACTAGAAAAGTCATCAAATGTTGTTTTAACGGTTGTCCACAAAAGCACTTGGCAATTCAACAAATCCATCAATCCTACTAACTTGTCAAGGAGGGGAATTCTGCAGAGGAAACTCTCAAATCCTGTACTCACTCCATCCCACACCCCAAAGGTGCCTTTGGCAACTTTTTCAACTCTCAGGACTCTCACTTGAAACTTCTGGAACCTACGGCTCAATAAATAGTACCTGGAGTGTCCTCTACTGGTACTCCTGGCTCTCCTCTTAATTCCCTACAGATATCTGCCTCTGCCTGCTTCATCACTCTGGACCATGGGAGGGAATAAACAAGATAAATTCCCTCCCTGTACTTTATCTTCCTATATCAGTCAGAATCTCCCAGAGAAATGAACCCACCATCTGCCATCTGAAAACCAGAGAAAGTCAGTGTCATAGTTAGAAGGGCTGAGAGATGCAGAGCCACTGGGGTAGATTCCAGTGGGGGGCTCAGGCCTGAACACTGGGTGTCCTGGGGATGGATGACCAATGTCTTAGCTCATGCAGTTAGGCAGTGTTAACTCAGCCTCCATCTACCTTTTGTGCTCTTCAGGCCCTCAACAGATTGGATGATGCACACACACACATGGGGAGGGCCATCTGCTTCATAAAATCAACCCACCAATTCAATTGCTAATTTCTTTTGGAAATTACCAGAAATAATGTCCTACTAGCTGTTTATGCAACTACCCCATAACCCAGTCAACTTGACATGTACAAAATGAACCACCACAATCAATAATTGAGTTTCCCTAATTTTTCTCTGATTTCTGATTTTAAAATGATGCAGAGAAAGCCAGTTCTGCATTACACCCTGTCACAGGGATGCTAGGCAGCCCAACTCCAGCTCCTTCAAGCCCACACCTTGTGAAAGGTTCCCTCTTATGTCTGCCTTGGAGTGTCTCCCAAATACAAGCCATGGAGGTGGCTCCCTAGGGAGGGCAAGCTTGGACTCCATATCCTATGCTGTTTTTAATGCAGGTTGTCTTTGATAAAGTGACACAAGTCACTGAGACTGGATGCTGATGTGGGAGGTTGTCTTGAAGCAGGGTCCCTATAGGCCAGTTGTGAGTTCCCAAGCTCAAAGAACTTGCTTAACTAACGTGGGATTTTATGAGAAGGAAACCGTGGAGACCTTAACCAGCAAGTCTGGCTAACAAATGTCATCATATATCTGAATTACCTGGAAAGTCTGTGAGGTGAAGACCATTCCCAAAGCTTCCTTTCCAGGGGAGCTGAGTTGGGAATCAAGAACTGGTATTTTTATTAAGTGTTGGGGTGTGGCTGTTTCATGCTTGCCTAAGTCCACCCTAGGAGCAAAGACCCCAGTTCTTGAAAAGAGAAGAGATAATCAGTCTGTCCCAAGGCTATTTGAGGCTGTGCTTAGTTTCCCATTTCAATGTTTGGGCCATTGGGAGTTTTTACTTTAGACCTGGCCTCTAGACCTAAAGAACCCCTTCCCTCTGGTGATTCTACCCAAGGCTTTCAGCATGGTAGGCTAGCACTCTACTACTGAGCTATATATCCCCACACTTCTCTTATTTTGAGACAAGAATTACCCAGGCAGACCTTAAACTCAGGACTATCTCAGCCTCCAGAGAATTTGGGATTACAAATTTGTGCCAACAAGTCCAGCAAAAATATTTTGTGGTTTAGGGATTGAACTGGCTAGATACGCTCTCTATCCCTGATCTATGACCCCAGACTCTAGGATCTTGGGATCTTAAGAGGGTAAAAATGATGGTTAGTGAGTGAACTAGTTTTCTCTTGTGGTTTATGTCAGCTCTCTGGGCTCATATAAATGTTTGAAGAAACAGAAGGGATTTGGGCAGCAGCTCAGTGATACAGTGTTCACCTACCATGCATGACACCCTTTTCTAATTCCCAGCACTGGAATGTGTGTGGGGGAGGTAGATGGAGAGAGAGTCAGAGAGCCAGAGAGAGAGAGAGAGAGAGAGAGAGAGAGAGAGAGAGAGAGAGAGAGAGAGAGAGAGAACCTCAACGGGATTTATATCACTGGCCTCTTGCTTTCATCTTATCTTTGAGTTTTCCATAATGTATCCAAAAAAATTATGTGTGTGTTTAGTTTTTTATATTATGTTTATAGGCCTTTTGTCTGCATAAATGTCTCTACACCATGTGTATGCAGTGCCTGAAGAGTTCAGAAAAGAATGTTGAATCCTCTGATATTGGAGATGCAAGTAATCATAATCTACTTCATAAAGGCTGGGAATCAAAGTGTGTCCTTTGGAAGAGGATCCTGAGCTCTTAACAATGAAGCCGTTTCTCCAGCCCCCATGTATATGGTTTTAAAATGAGAAAACCAGAAGAAGATCTAAGTGAATCTACTTCCCCCTACAGAAGAAGGGATCTTTCTAGTCCACTGGTGGTTCTCTGCTCTGGCATGCACTGGAATCACCTAGAGATCTTCCAACTGATGCCTAGACTTGGGGCCCTAGCTGTTGTTCAGGTACACAGGAACAGGGCCTGGTGATCATTTTCCTTTTCATATGCTGGAAATTGGCCCAGAGCCTTGTGCATAAGCATGCGCTGTTACCTAGTACCAGCCCTGATCACATATTAAAATTCCTCCAGGTGAATTAAAATGTAACTACACTGAGAAGCCAGGCAGAGAGCTACACATCCTAATACAGCTGACCCGAAACTGTGAGACCCTCTTATCTGTGAACACTGGACCATTGTGCCCTGACAATAATTTGATTCACTATGACCAGCTAAAAGCTAAACATGATTTCTCAAATTGTATTCACAATTGAATATGTGCAACACAAATATATAAGTTTAGTGACACCAGAAAGGCTTGTTCCATAGATCTGCAAAATATAATGTCCCCTAAAAATATGGGCTACGTCTAAGAACTAAAGTTCACCCCAAGCCCAAGAATTCCTACAATTGCTGAGAGAAAGATCCAAGAAAGCATGCTTGTACTGAAGCATTCCTTTTTCTGCCCACCTGCATCCTGTGGTGTAAAATATAAGTTACACTCTATAGATGATTATAATTAAGTAGCGTGTGGAACTCAGTTTTAAAAATAGCTTCATCAACTCTTCATAGCATATTTCTGCAAGACAAGTGTATGTGCAAGTAAGGAGGACCATTATTGTTTCGCAAGTTTAATTAAGTAAGTATTTCTTTCACCCTTTGGGGAATTAAACACAGAGTAGGGAACAAACACAGGAAAATCTGCCCATATTAATTTCTGGTTTACGGCTTTCATTCAAAAGCAAGGTGAAAACGGAGGGTCTTGTCTACAATCTGCACCTTTTATGTGTTGACAGAATGGATTAAAGACCTCCCCTTCAATCCTGATATAGAATTAGCCCAGGAAGTGGCCCTTTTGTGTTCTTGCTCAACTATTTCCTTGAAAGATTCTTTGTGGATTACCACTAAACATCTGTATTTTTTTTTCTCTTTATGCACAAGTTTGTTAGTTCTGTTTAACAAGGGATGGGCAGAATTGACGCTGGTCTATTGGAAGGGAACATGCTCACACAAAGGAGTCCGGTGTGTGCATGCACGTGCATGTCTCTGTGTGTGTGTGTGTGTGTGTGTGTGTGTGTGTGTGTGTGTGTGTGTGTGTGTGTGTGTGTGTGTGTCTGTGATAGACCTAGGGCCCAAATGATGTCACTGGGGTCCACTTCCTCCTCTTCATCTCTCAGCTCCCATCCATTGTCCAAGCTCCACTTTCAGAAGGCTCTTCCCCTCAAGCTCTGTCATCCCAATTTCAAAACCAGTAGGAAATACAAGCCCCTCATTTACCTCAGCGGGCGAACCAAACTTCTGTCTAGCTCTACAATAGAACTGAATGAGCATAAAGCATTAATGATTGGGAACAAGTCATAAAAATGAGCTAAGGTACCTGCTTCAGGCATAACTGGGAGCTGAGATTTCTGGAAATATATAACTAAAGCTAATGGATGAATGATCCAGGGGATGAGGGTTTCTTCATCAAAAACTGACCAATAGTTACTAGCAGAGTATAGATAGGATTTGTGGGTAGCTCTGATGACACACATAATGTATTTCCCGTTACTTGAAAGGTTGAGGCAAGTGAATCAAGGCCAGTCTAGGATACATAGTGAAACTCTATCTCAAAATAAGTAGGCACGCCTGGCATAGTGGCTTATTCCTGAGAGCTCAGAATTTTAGAGATGGAGACAAGAAGACTGTCATGAGTTCCAGGCCAGCCAGGACTTTATAGTCAGGCCTTGCCTCCAAAAGTCAACTAAACAAGCAAAACCAAAAGTCCAACAATATTTCTGTGTTAAGCATGGCCCATTATGCTGTGTATTCTATACAATAGTTGGGACATTACTAAAATTTATATTCATTGATTATTTGAAATTCAGTTTATGCCTTTTCTGGTCATGTCCTCTGGGGCCATGACTACCATTTCAGAAAGTAGCCTTTATGTTTCTGGTAGACACGCTTTTGGATAGCTGTCTGGGAGTTGGTGATCTGGCTTCTCACAGTCCTCTACAGATTCAGGCTATTCCATCCACTCCACGAGGTTACCTTTCCAATCTTCACCTTGCAGCTTTCTGTACTGCTGTAAGTGCTAAGTTCTATGCTGAACTCTCTGTCACCTGCAGATTGACACTGACCCACCCCACCTATATCCAGTGGGTTTTGAGGTACAGTTTGCAAGGCCCAATTAGTCAATCACTTCTTATATCTGTTTCTACTAGGTGTTCTTCTCTTTTTAGGGGCAGGGCTTATTGTTCCTGGACATCTTATGCATGATGAAGCTCGCAGGTAAAGAGGCACTTGGAGTACTGCTGTTCCTTTGTCCTTGCTGAAACAGTAGTTTATAAAGACTTAATTAATTACTTTGTGTATTCATTTGAGACAGAAGAGAATCTTGCCATGTAGCCCAGCCTAGCCTAGAACTTATAATTCACTTGTCTCATACTCTCATACATATCCAAACTCACAAACATGTGCAGTTGTATCTGGCCTTATGTAGGCTTTATAACCATATGCCCTCAACTGTGAATGCTTATATGCAACACAGCTACTGTGGCCATCTTGAAGTGGGAATATATTTCTGTAGGCTTTATAACCATATGCCCTCAACTGTGAATGCTTATATGCAACACAGCTACTGTGGCCATCTTGAAGTGGGAATATATTTCTGTATGCCGTGAACATCATCAATCTTTAAGTAAAAATTGTTTTGGCCCTTGGTGAGCACCATAGAAGAAGTAGGTGGGGAATCAGAATAGGTAGGGAAAGAAGGGCAGAGTCAGAGACAGATTGAGCCAGACGCCCAAAGAAGAAACATGTAAGGAACATGGGTGAGCCACGGGCCACATGGCAGACGGATTAATAAAAATGGGTTGAGTTAAGACGGAGGAACTACCTATCAATATGCCTAAGCCATAAGTTAAACAGCATGAAGCTAATATAAGTGTCTGAGTCATTTGGGGGAGCCTAAGCAGCGGTGGGCAGCTAAGTTGTTTGGGACAGTAGTTTTGTGGGTCTGGACATCTGGCTGGACCAGGCCAAGAAACCTCATTGATACCATCTCCTCCTCAGTATAATCTCAAATTGATCCTCTACATAATTTCAGCTCTCCTAACTACAAAAATCTTAGAAGCTGTCACCTCCTGACCCTGTTCCATGACTGGACATGGCTTCATTAAGATGTTTTCTGATCCCTCTCTTTGGTGCTTCCCCTGCTGTCTTCATGCCAAGGCTTGGATTTTACTTTCCTGGGAGATGTGACCCATATATCATGTTTTTCAGGACATCTGGGTATTTCTGCCATCATCATCACCCCATTCTTCTTCCTGGACATACCTAAAAGAATGCCAAGCCTTGCCCAAGGCATTTGTTGCTATGGTTTCTTTACTTGTCATGCTCAGAGTCAGACCCAGAGATTTGGGCATTCCAGACAAGTGTCCCACCACTAAGCAATTATCTAAGCTCTCTTTTAATTATATATTTTCTTTTGGCATTGGTTCTCACTGAGTTGCTTGGGACAACATCAAACTCTCTACAGCCCACACAGACTTTGAACTTGCTACCTTCTTGCCCAGATTCCCTACCACTGGGATTACAGGCCTCTTTCTTTGCTTCCCCAACCACCTTCTGTATCCCAGAAAAGACTCCTATGTCTTCTTTGTGAGGAAATCTGCTTATTGTAGCTCAAGCCTCCTTATCCCTCCCTGGTTTAGATGAATAATCTCTTAGCATGCCTACTGTGCCCTGTATATTCAAAGCAGAGTTTTAGAATTAAAACACACATGCACAACAATACAAAGCCTCTTTCCCTCCATGCGCTGTTATAGTATAAAAAATAAATAGTGTGGTCATTACAGCTATTGCCTTTGCTTTGTGTTAAAAAGATTCAGAGTCAAAGGCTTTTTCAGAATGAGTCTGTCCTTCCCTGGGGCCTAAAGCATTGCTAACTCACTGGGTGGAGAGCCATAGGACAATATGGAGACACATGGAAAACCCCAGTTACTACCTCAGAACCTATTCCATATTTATAACTGTCAACACATTTTATCAGTTTATATTACCAGAAAACCAGAGCAGGAAGCACATGTGTAATATATAAAACAATCCCTATTTTAACCCTTCTACCTGTGAGGAAACACCTCCAGATAAGATTCCAAGTAATGTCTTAAATTTTGGGTCAAAACTCATGGACCAAGTTTGAGTTCTGACCTGAAATATTTTAAATCACAAAATAAAATGGGAGAGGGAAAATATTTCTTAAATATTTAAGTAATATTTCAACATGTCTTTACCTACAAAGAACTAAACATCAAACTGGCTTTTGACTTCTCTTCCAAGCTAAGTTCCAGAAGTCATGGAGGCCCTATGTAGAGTTTTTATAGGGCTTTCCTCAGCAATAGAGGCATAAGCTGGGATTGCAGGAGCAGCCTGGGAGATCCTCCTCAGGTACAAAGCCTGGGAGATCTTTATTCACATCACAGGAGGATTAGGGGTTCAAGCCTAATTTGGTCTAAGAGTTGGTTAAAGGTCCGCTTGCAACTTTGTAAGACTCTCTGCAAATAAAAATGAAAAGAAGGTTAGGGGTACACATCGGTGACAGTGCACTGAGCATGTGTGAGATTCTGGGCTCAATCCTCAGTACTTCCTACACAGAGGTATGTGGATGTAGAGGATGGAATCCTAAGTCACCTCTCAACACTTACACCTTTAACAAACCCTATTTAATCCTAATAAACCCAAGTATGCTTCATACCCACTGGCCCTTTTCTGTGATATGGGAACAAAGCTCTTGGAAGCCCAGCTCCTTGATCTACTACACACATCAACTCCTCCAAAACAACAGTTCTAGCGAACTCAAATTCCCCCACACTCGAACCTGCATCAGGCTGCACATACAACCTCCTGTGAAAAGTAGTATGTGTCTCCTTCCCCTAGAAATAGCCAAATTTAGATGGGTTCCATTCAAGTCTAAGCCCCAATCTAGGTATCTGGGTATGAAAACCAGAAAGATTGCCCCAGCCTGGACTGGTTGTGGGTGCATGTGCATTATGGCAACTTCTGTCCTCAATTAAACCTTCAGAGTGAATCTGTTTGCCATCTTATGCCTATGCATAACTGGGCATGCAAGTGATTAAAGTCCGAGGCATTGTGGGAAGGGACCTAAGCTATCAACCAAAATAGAGAACCTTCCAAACGACACAGCTTAGTAACCAACTCTTCCTTTCTTTAGATCCGGGGAGGCTGTTTCCTGGAGCCTTGGAGCATCTTCCTCCTTTGCTTCCTCTCAATGTATTCTGCTCTTTTCAGTTCCTTGAATAAGAGGCCAAGAATGGGAATCACCCTGCTCAGACCCTGACACCAGTAACCGAGAGACGCTTGCAAACAAGGCCGCTGTCCCTAAAGCAGGAGAGAAAACTATAGGGACGTGAGACACGAGGACAGAAGCCCTCATCATGGAGTCTGGCTTGTTCTGACCGACGACTGAGAACAAATATACTTCTACACAATGGATAGAGCCCACCTGCCTACAGAGATGATGTGTGTTCTCCTAAAGCCGTCTCAGACAAGGATGCTGAAACAACAATGCGCACTGCTTCCTTTCTAAAAGAAAATTTCATTTCTAAAAGAAAATTATTTGCCATCATTTTATTCATTATTTGAAAATTTCATACAATGCATTTTGACTATGTTCACTCTGTTACCCAACTCCTTCTAGATCTATCCTCTATTCCCTAGATACTCAACCTTACTCCAGCCCTCTAACTCATCAAGTATAGTTTGTGTTGCCCATATTAATTTTGGATGTGTCACTGTCAATGGACTGTGGTGGCACCCTCCTTTAAGCCCAGCACTCAGGAAGCAAAGATTGGAGAATCTCTGAGTCGAAGGCCAGTATAGTTTACAAAGCAAATTTCAGGACAGACGAGGCTACACAGAGAAACCCTGACTCAAAAAATAAAAGAAAAACAAATAAGCAATCAAAAAAGAAAGAAACTGTAAGTTCACATGTACAGCGACCTTGCTGTGTCCAGAAGACACTGTTTCCTGTGGCCATCCACTATCTATGTCTCTTACATTCTTTCTGGCCCTCTATCATCATGAACTATGGGAGAAGAAGATGTGTTATAGATGCCATACTTAGTGCTGAGCATTCTGCAGTATCCGATTCTCTGCATCCTGATAAGGTGTGGGTCTCTGTGTTAACTAGACAGGCATAGTACTTAACTGGCTTCTAATAACTTATCATTATGCCCATAGTACATTGCTTAACCAGCAGCATCAGAGAAATGTGTTTTTTTGTTTTGCTTTTAGTAACTAATGTTTGATGAAGACAAGGACGCCAAAGAAAATTGTCTAAGAAAAACAATAAGTAGAAAGAATCAAGACGACCAACAACACTCAAGTGTCTCCAGAGAACAATCTAGAAAACTCTGAAGACCAGTGATTAGACAAGCAATAGTCATTCTAAGGTTTCTCCCCTTGGCACTGGAAACCAAGAGATCATGAAGATTTCTACTGCATTGGCATCTTCAGAACCTATCACACACGAGAGAAAGAGAGAGACACACACAGAGAGAGATTTAAACATTAATGTATAAAAAGATTAAGAAGTTGGATTCATTGGTTTGCTTGTCTTTGCATCAAAGACAAGCATTAATTATCTTGTGGAGAAAGGAGGAAAAAGTTATTCCAGGAAGGTGCTGCCATTCTGGTGCTTAACAAGATAGGCTTCAAAACAAAACTCACTGGGAAGAACAAGGATGGTCACTGTTGCACTAATGAATGAGACTCAGGGATAGATCTCTGAGGAAGTTGGAGATACTAGAGGGTATAAACACCACAGTCAGATCTTACCCAGCTGTCTTCCAGCTTCCTCAGCCTTGCTTCCCTTGGAATGGCTCCCTCTGTGTTTCTATGCTGTTTTAAGTATTCTTTCGGGTAATTAAGGCGTGGCCCCACCACACCTGCTTGGGAGCCTGGAATTCCTTCTATAATCTGAAGTGACCTTGACTCAGTTGGGATTAAGGGTGTAGGTCACCACTCCCAGGATATTCTCTGTGCTGAGATTGAAGGTTTGAATCACCATTCTCTGATTCTCCTAGACTGACTGTGGTTAGAGCTCTGGGACTTCTGGAGCATTTACTAACCCCCCACATAGAATGTGGGTAGATTCCCTCTGATATCTCCAAAACTTCAAACTTTTATTGAATCCCCACAGGTCACTCCAAGCTGACTATACAACTGATCAAGATGACCTAACAACACTCTACAGTGAACACAGGTGAGGAGTCAGGATGAACTATGCCATCCCCAATAGCTCAAAATAAATAAATAAAATACCTTGGACACATGTTTCACCAAGGCACTGAAATATCTCTAGATCTTTCTAGAGCAAACTTTTCACTAGTGGAGAAGAAAACTAAAGAGGGCATTAGAGATGGCGAGGATGCCAATGAATTAGAACTAGTTTTGTAACTATAGTTGTCCTACCAAAAGAAATCTACAGATTCAGTGTCAGTCTCCTCCAAATTGCAACACCACTCTTTACAGAAAATGGAAAAAATGTGTTTTAAACTTCATATAGAAGTTCAAAAGATCCTAGACAAGCAAAAAACACTGCTGAGCAGTAACAATGCTGGAGGTATCGCTCTGTTGCTTTCAAGTTATACTACAGAACCAAGGCGATAAAAACAATATGGTAATGGCACAAAACAGACATGTGGGTCAATGGAATAGAATAGATGACTCAGATATAAGTTCAAAAAGCTACAGCCAGACAATTGTTTACAAAGAAGCCAAAAATACACATTGGAGAACAGACAGCTTCTTCAACAGATGGTGCTGAGGAAATTGGGTATCTGGACATAGTAAAATGAAAGTAGATATTTATTCTCACTCCACACAAAACTCAATTCCAAGTAGATGTAAGATCTCTAGTAAACTGTTATGGGGGAAACACTTCAAGATATAGGCATGGTTATTGCTGTTATGGGTAAACTCTAAATGTTCAGGAAATCAGGCCAACAACTAACAGAAGGGAATTTCAAGAAGTTACAGTGTCTATTCAGCAAAGAAAATAATCGAACAACCATAAAGGCAGCCTGCAGAATGAGAGAAAATCTTCGCTAATTATATATCTGACAGAAAATTAATATCTAAGAAATAAAACATCCAAAATAATAAACATCAATAAGATAACAATCCAAATATAGGCTATAGAAATAAACAATTTGCAAAAAAGAAGTATCTAAGGAACATTTTAAAATATTAAACCTTATTAGCAATCATAGAGAGGCAAGTTAACATTATTTTCGGATTCCATCTCACCCCAGGTATAATGACCATTATCAAAAATACAAATGACAACAAATGCTGATGAGGATGTGGAGTAAGGGGAACACGTGTTCCATGGTGAAATGTAAAAACAGTGCCACCACTGTGTTCTGGATGTTTCTCAAAATGCATAGAACAGCCACATGATCCAACTACATCACTACTGAGCACATAGCTAAAGGTTTACATACCCTACTGTAGAGAAACTTGCCTATCTCTGTCCCTACTGCTCCTTATCACAGAAATGAAATCAGAACTATAATATACATATGCATAGTGGAATTTTATTTAGCAGCAATGAAGTGAAATGAAATTTGCAGGAAAACAAATGGAACTGGAAAATAATATTCTAAGTAAATTTATCTAGGCCCAGAAAGTAAAATACCGCATGTTTGCTCATATGTGTACCCTAGCTTCATATATTTAGATTTGTATGTTTACTTTGCTGTTACAATGCAGTTTCTGACCCCATCTGGCCTGAAGTCCAGACCCACAGACCTGCAGTCTCAGACTGCATAGCTGCCTGCAGCTGCTTAGGTCCCCCAAAATGACTCCAACACTTATATTAACTTCATGCTGTTTGGTCTATGGCTTAGGCACATTGCTAGCTATCTCTTACATCTTAACTCAACCCACTCTCATTAATCTGTCTGCCACGTGGCCTGTGGCTCAACTGTGTTTCTTACATGTTTCTTCTTTGGGCATCTGGCTTGAACTATCTCTGACTCTGCCCTGCTTCTCCTACCTATTCTGATTCCCATCTACTTCTTCTTCTACGGTGCTCACCAAGGGCCAAAACAGTTCCTTTATTTAAAGATTGATATTCACAGCATACAGAAAGACATTCCCACATCACTTTGCTGTGCGGGTTGATGCTATGATGCTAGAAAGGGGCCATTAAAGGAAGGCTTTAAGAGAGAGCATAGTAGAAGATCAATGATGCAAAAGTAGAGGTGTAAGATGGAAAGGTTTAAGCAGAGATAGAGGCAGGGTATGGGGGGCAGAAGCTGATAAAAGAAGAAAGTTAACTGAAACCAAAGATATGTGAAAAAGATAATTTTAAAACCTATCATTTTTAATGCAACTAAAATATTTTTTAATAGTTTGAACGAGGGTATACTACATGGGTGTATAATACTGCTCCCAGAAGTCATATGTTTGTAAATAAAACTCTAGTTCCAGGTGTGCAATACTTCCCTAAGTTGCTGGTTAGGGAGGTTCCAGAGGCTCCTAAAGCAAGATAGATTATTGTTATTGCTCTTAGCTTCCCATAGAACTAGATAAGGTTCATAATGCTCTAGGATGCCTGGGAGAAAAAGTCAATAATGATCTTAAACATCAGTGAACCCTGTGAACTACAATATCATCCTACCAGAAATGTTGTACCCAACTTGTGAAATACTAGAATGGATAATTTGGGAGTAACCAACCACTTTTTTTTTATTGGACTTGAGCCTGCTCCATGGGAGGGAGGGAGTTCACTCCCGGTACTATGATTTTAGTTAGTTAATCCATGGCTATAAGGTCATAGCCCTAATAGTCTTGCATTTTACTAAAAAGAACTGATGTCAAATTACTTTCTAAATGTCTGTTTATACTCAGCTTAATGCTGATCACAGCACCAATCTATCTTCAGTAGAAGGTAGTTAAAACACAGATTCCATATTGGTCAAGATGCTGAGAATATGTGCCTGTTGGTTGTTGAGCCCTAAACAGTACATCTGTATCATCCTCTTTCCAAAGACATAAATATTGAAGAAGAAAAGAAAAAAAAGAATGTAAGAATCAGAGATTAGAGAGGCATGCTGACACTGGAACACAATATGACCACTGAACTCATGGGTTCACTGCAGTTATGGCTACCTGAATGATACTTGCACAAGGTTGTGCCTATCAACATAACATCATGGACATTAATGGCTATAGGATAAGAGGAGTCATTCTCTTTAGTGGTGCAGCTACTGGTAAGTCACCTACGTGCCACACCCATACTTATGCAAACAAAATGCAAAACAACAGTCAAGGAAGAGACTACTGTGAAGAAGAATACTTGGCAAGATTTGGAGGATATGAGAGCATGCAAATGTTTAGTTTCTGTTGCTATTACAGAAAAAAAAACCTGAAGGCTCCATACACTATTAACTTTTAGTCTTATTAAAATATTACCTTTATTATATCTTCACCAGATGTCTTAGGGTTTCTATTGCTGTGAAGAGACACCATGACCACTACAACTTTTATCAAGGAAAAATTTCACTGAGGTGGCTCACTTACAGTTCAGAGTTTCATTCCATTATCATTATGGTGGTATGTGGAGACATGAAGGCAGACATGGTGCTGGAACAGGAGAGTTAATACATCTTGACTTGCAGGCAACAGGAAGTATACTGAGAGAAGCTTGAGCAAAAGAGACCTAAAAGCCTGCTCCCACAGTGACATACTTCTTCCAACAAGGCCACAACTACTTCAACAAAGCCACATCTTCTAATAGTGCCACTCTCTTTGGGGGCCTTCTTCTTTCAAACATCCACATTCTACTCCCTGGCCCCCAAAGGCTTGTAGCCATATCATAATGCAAAATACATTTAGTCCAACCTCAAAAGTTTTCATAATCTGTAACAGTCTTCAAAAATATTTAAAAGTCAAAAGTTCAAAGTCCCTTCTTAGATTTATATAATCTCAACTGTAATATCCTATAAAATCAAAATCAAAACAAAGATCACAAACTTCCAACATATAATGGCATAAGATATACATTACCATATCAAAATGTAGGAAAGAGAGCATAGTGAGGAAATATTGGACCAAAGCAACACTGAAAACCAGCCGGGCAAACTCTAAATTGCATCTCCATGACTGATGTCAAAATGCTCTTCAGACCTCCAACTCCTTTCAGCTTTGTTGACTACAAAATACTTTTCCCTCTTGGATTGATCCCATTCATTCTTATCAGCTCTACTTGACCAGGTATCCCATGGCTTTGTCATCTCCAAGATGGTAGAGTCTCCAAGGCAATCTAGGCTTCAATTTCACAGCTTCATGCAGTAACCTTTCTAGGCTTTCATTCACACACGCCTGACACATGCCTGGTCTTGTCAGCTTTCTTTAGTCTTGGAGAGAAATTCAATAGCACAATCCTTCTATCCTTAACTCAAGAACCACATGGCCTAAGTTTCCAAGTTCTGCTGTTTTCTGGAGCTGGAACATGTCCCCCTCATTCAATTACATCTTTACCAGCTTTCTGTTTTCAATGGTTTGTAATTGGATCTGTAGACCATAATGGCATCAAACTCAGAGATCTGCCAGCCTTTGCCTTTAGAGTGCTTGGATTAAAGGCCTGAACCACCACACTTGGCTCTCAGCTCTTCTTTAATAACAAGTCCAAAACTTAGGTAGGTGGGACTCTTGTTCTGTTCTTAATCTGTTTATCACCTTAAACACAGTATTTAGCTCTATTTTCCTCCTGATGCCTCCTCTCTCAGTATGTATACTTTCTATTTTTATTTGGTTAGCTTGCCCCTTTCATTATAAATCTTCTTTAGAGTTAACACTAGTAACCACATGACAGTCCATAATAGGCTGTTTTGAGATTTCTTTTGCCAACAGAATTAATCAAAAAAAATTGACATTAGCTTTAGGCAGACTTTCATACAAGGGCAAAAAGCAGCCTCATTCTTAGCCAAAATATCACAAGAACAATCCCTAGACAACATAATAAAATTTTTCTCATCTGACACCTCTTGAGGCCAGTCCCCTACAGTTCAAATAACTCTTAGTTATTGTCTTCCATGCTCCTACTAGTATGGCCCGTTAAACAGCAGTTAGTGTTCAACTGCTTTTCTAATCTAGGGTCCTCAGGTCCATATTCCTTCAAACAAAAACATGGTCAAGCCTATCACATCAATACCCCAGTCTGTAGTGGGATTATGTTACATTTTAAATAATTGTCCTGCCTACTGGTTAAATAAAAATGCTGATTGGCTGAAGGCAGACAGGAAGTATGGGTGGGGCTACCAGACTAAGTAAACTCTGGGAACAGGAAGAACAGAACAAAGGTGCTACAGAGACACCATAGAAGCCACAGACGCAGAGGATAACTATGCTGCTCTGAGAAAAGGTACTGTGAGCCTCATGGCCTAACAGAATAACAATCATTTGTTAGTTTAAGAATAAAGTGTTAGGAAGTTATATGCCTGGGCCCTAGGTCAATCAGTATACAATTAATATAAGCATCTGTGTGTTTCAGTGGGACTATGGGACTGTGGGTCTACAGTTCTGGGCCATGAGGCTAGGTCGGATAGTCCGGGCCAGAAACCTAATACAACACCAGTCCCTGCTATCAACTTGTGTCATAGGATTTCTATTCCTATGAAAATACATCATGGCCACAGAAACTCTTATAAATGAAAATATTTAATTGGGGTGGCTCTCTTGCAGTTCAGAGGTTCGGTTTGTTATCATCATGATGGGACATGGTGACCTTCAGGCAGACATGGTGCTGGAGAAGGAGCTGAGAGTTGATACATCTTGACTGGCAGTGAACTGAGTAGCAGATTGAGCAAAGGAGAACTCAAAGCCCACCCCCACAATGACACACTTATTCTAACAAGGCCATAGCTACCTCAACAAGGCCACACCTCCTAATAGTGCCACCCTCTTGAAGGTCATTGTCTTTCAAACCATTACAGAGAGGATTATTACAGCCTACATTTCCAGGTTATCTTCCATCACTATGAGGATGTCAAGGCAGAAATTTTATACACCTTGGCAAATCACATAACAAAAGCTTTTAGGTGCCAGTCCTAAAATTTTTTTCTCTCAGGGTCCAAGGAAGGCTCTACAAACCAGCAAAAGAATCTATCTGAAGGTATCAGAATGAAAATACTCACACAGTGTTCTTTAGTCCATTTTTTTATTGTTCTAAAAATACTACAACCAAATGTGGTGAGGGTACCTGCTTACATACAGTTTCAAAGTAATTCTTTGGCAATTTGATCCAAGACTTGAAATTCTCAGAGTCATAGAGAAAGGTGGTTTCACACACAAGGCAGTAACTTCCAGTTTTTATTTATGGCACAAGATGGGAGTGGCTAGTGAATATTTTCTGGTGAGGTTAATTAAGGATTAAATCAACAAAGTCATCTGGATGTGGAAATTGTGTGCTCAGACTACATTCCTAAGTGTGGCTATGCATAAGTTTAAAAATCTACTAATCAGAAAAACCATAAATAAGTTAAAATTGTCATTTATCCAAGCATTGTTCTATATGTTTCCTGGAACCACTGTTTTCCTGATGGGCAGGGGCAAGCATCCTCACTTGCTGCGGAGACCTGAGTAAGCAGTGGAAAAGTATGTGAAGCTTTTGTTCTGCTTTAGCACTTTCCATAAGAAGTTTCTAGCAGAGACTTTTTGATCTACTAGGCAGTGGGACAAAGAAAGAATTAAGTTTAATTTGCCCAAGAGACAGGACCTGGAACCTTCCAGCTGCCCTGGCCTGAGGCATGCCAGCTTCAGCAGGTCAGTGGGGAAATTTACCCCCCCCCCACTGCACACACACATTGGCAAATGGCTGATTACCTTTCCTACTATATCTCAGGGAGTAAATTTCTAAGCTAAGATCCTGTGTTAATAAACGGAGGTGGAAGTAACTACAAGGAGTTAATAATTTAAGATTAATGAGGTTAGCCCTAATAAATTTTCTTATCTGTAGTCGAAGCAAGCTCAGGGCATGCCAAACCTATAAGAACAGTCTCTAGGCTGCTTTCTGATATCTTTACCATCTGAAACCTCATGAGTTGGCCCTCCACAATCCACCCTGCTCTTTAAACACTACTATCTTCTATGCTCCTACTAAGATGGCCTGTTTACAACATCCAACTGCTCCATAATCCACAATCCTAAAGTCTTCCACATTCCTCCAGGCAACAGCATGGTCAGGCTCATCATGCCAATATCAGTCCCTGCTATCAACTTCTGTCTTAGTTACTATTTTATTGCTATGAAGAGACACTGTGGCCATTTAATTGGAGCTTACAGTCTTAGAGGTGAGCCCATTATCATCAACGGCAGGAACCATGACAGCAGGAATGAAGGCTTGGGACTCAGAGTTTACATCCTGGTCCACAGGCAACAGGCAGAAAGAGAGATTGGGCCAAAAAGTCAAAAAGTCACATGATGTGAGAATGTCTTTCTGTATGCTGTGAATAGCAATCTTAGAATAAAGGAGCTGTTTTGGCCCATGACAGGCACCATAGAAAAAGTAGGAGGAGAAATTATAACAGGTAGGAGGAGCAGGGCGGAGTCAGACACAGACCAGGCCTGAAGCCCAAAGGAGCAACATGTAAGGTACACAGGTGAGCCACCGGTCACGTGGCAGGAAAGATTAATAGAAATGGGTTGAGTTAAGATGTAAGAGCTAGCTAGCAATGTGCCTGAGCCATCGGCCAAAAAGCATGAATTTAATATAAATGACTGTCTGAGTCCATTTTGGGGCCTGAGCAGCAGAGGGAGGCTAAGTGGTCTGGGGCTGCAGGTCTGTGGGTCTGGGCCTCTGGCTGCCCAAGACCAAGAAACCACATTGTAACAGTCACAGGATTTGAGATACATATTTTGACTGTAAACATTTTCTATTTATGTTATTTTTTCAGGAAGGAGAGATTATAGTCTTTTGCTGATGGTTTAAAAATTTTTTGGAAGAGACTTAAATTTTGTGAGAGAAATAAAGGGCTCCTTTTCTTTTCCTATATCCAGTTAACTTTTCTTTTCCACTTTGCCTCAGTTTGAAGGGGTACGATATATTACCCCAAAAGATAATATCTCAACCCAAATCTGGGCTGGACATAAGGATATGTGAGCCATTTGCATAAAGGGAAGAACCGTTGCTTTGGATCAACAAGTTCATGGAAGGAGCGGGTGGAAGTTGAGAAGTCAGGATGAGGCAGGTTACTGCAATGCTAATGTGGAAGGAAGAGGAAGCACAGAAGTCAAGGAGACTGAGAGGAAGAGATTACCACACAAGAAGGAGAAGAAAGGAAACGTGCTTGCCAACAAGCCAAAATCCCATCCATGAGTCAAGAATCAACTGGATTGAATAGAATGAAGACACGCAGCAAGCAGTACGTACTGGACTGGACAACAAAGTCACCACCAGTAACACTTGGTTATGAGATTTATTTGCCAAGACATTTGACATTTTATGAGCATTTCCGTTATGTGTAATGAACTTTTCAACTTTTGAGACAGAGTCTTGTGTAGCACAATGTGCTTGAAAGTTGATGTAGCCAAAGCTAAGTTATTGATCCTCTGGCTTCTATGTCGAAGGGTTAAGGTTACAAGCATGCATCCCACACTTTTCTTCTCCTCCTTCTTCTTCCTCTTTTTCTTCTTCCTCTTCTTTGTTCATTCAAATTTTTCCCATACCTACCACTCTGCCCTCTCCCTCCCACCCCATCCCCCATCCGTTCCCCAGGGAGGGCAAGGACTCCCAAGGTGAGTCAGTTAGGTCTAGCATATCCAATTGAGGTAGGACCAACCCCCCGCAAGTATCAAGGCTGAGTTAGGTGTTCCTCTGTAGGGAATGGGCTCTGAGATGTCAGTTCATGCACCAGGAATAAACTCTGGTCCTATTGCAAGAAGTTCCACAAACTGCCCATGCAGTTCGACTGTCGTCTACATTTGAAGGGTTTAATTCCTTCCCATGAAGGTTCCTCAACGGTCATTTCAAAGTCAGCGAGCTCCCAAGAGCTCGGTCAGCTGTCTCTGTGGGTTTCCTCCTCGTGTTCTTGATCCTTTTGCTCATAAACTATCTCCTCCCTCTCTCCAGATGGACCGGAAACTCAATCCAGTACTTACCTATGGATCTCTGCATCTGCCTCCCTCAGTTGTGGGATTAAGGGTCTGTATCTAGAGCTGTGATGGGTTTCCATACTTGACTTTTTTTTTTATATTTATTTGATAGAGGACCTTCCTATATAGCCCAAGTTAATCTTGCCCTTGTCTATAATTAATTACCTTAATCTCCCATGTGCTGGGATTATAGGTATGAGCAACTGTGCTAGGCCTATTTATTTATTTATTATTTTATGGTGCATTATATAACTATATGTAAGGATGTAACCATGTATAAAGCTGAATAAGAATGGCAAAAAAAAGAGAAAACCCATACCTGTAAAAGAACAATTCCAATAGACACACTAAACTGGGTGAGAAGAAGTTCATAAGCCCTCAACCCTAGATAAAGACCTAAAGGCAAGTAAGAAATCTGAGTAGACTGAGCAGGTTGGATGTACCTAGGAATAACACACACACACACACACACACACACACACCCCAGAAATTAAAGAAAAAGAGGCCATCAGTTTGAAAAAGAGCCCCCAGGGGGCAGCAGTCAACTCTGACCTGCTAGTTTGGAGAGTGTGCCATCTTGCAGGGGACACTCCAAGTCTGCTCAAGCCTTCAGATAGTTGATGGAGCCCTGATGAGGTTTTACATTCACCATCACAAAAGATCCTAATCCACAACCATCTAGACAAGCTTTTTTCAAAAGTCTTACCCTCTACAAATTGTCTAGATTAAATATTTATTGCTATTTTAAACTGCTAGGTCTGGGAGTAATTTCCTGTTGTACCTATTCAATATATAGAAAATATCAATTGTTTTTAATAAAACCTATAAAAAGTTCCAAAAAAATGAACTTCTAAAATGAACAGAAGGTGTGTTACAGAGAAACAGAAAAACAGATGGCAATATTTGGGAGACTTTACCTTCAGGCAGATACCTTCAGGGACTCATTCACTTTTGGTGTATGTATGTACACATGTGCCTATACATGCTCATATGTACATGTATGCCCCATACCAGTCAGAGCAGGATGGGGGGCATCTTTCGCTATGCCTCCCTGCCCTATTTTCTTGATAAAGGGTTTCTCATTGGATCAGAAGTTCACTGGGACCTGCCTGTTCCTGATTCCCCCAGTTACAGCTATGCACAGCTTTTAGCATAGGTCATGTGGGGTGGGGGTTGAACTCAAGTCCTCAAGCTTCGAAGGTCTCCTACCCACTAGCACATCTTCCCATCCCATCATTCATCTGGTTTTTATATAGCCCGGGCATGAGGCAAATGAGATAACGGGGTGAAAGGAAGCCAGGGTGAGAGTGGTACAAGCCTTATTTGAAATTGAAGGGAATGGTTCTGAGTTCACTCTACATACAAAACATAAGCAGACTGACACACTGGAGACATTTGCAATCCAAAATGGCCATGAGGACTTCTTATGAGAAAGCGGGAAGAAGAGAGAGAGGAAGGGCGGGAGGGAGGTCAAAAGAAAGGAAGGAAGGAATTATGGCATATACAAGAAGCCTCTGACATTTCTATTTTCTTCAATGTCTTTTTGGAAATATCAGTTATCATTTTGCTCCTTTCTTCCTAATTGCCCTCCTTGTTTTTAATGCATCAATGATAAAACACTCTGAATAGACATAATAAAGATCTATTTTCTAATGCAAACATTTTCATCACAGAACCCCTGGGTCCCAGTTATTGAGAAATCAATCATTTTAGCTTCTAGGCACTGGTGTTGTCCTGAGGGGGTCTTGTTAAGCCAAGCTGCCTTTGATAAATGCCACTCTGTTAATATTCCTTTGAAGTCTATTGTAAGCATCCACTTTACTAAGAAACCCTGTAGTCCCTGGGAGGTAATACAATCAGAGTGAAGGCACAGAGTGGAGGTTCTCACAGACCTGTGGACCTCATGCTGAATGTCCATTTCCTTGGTACCCCCCACACCTTCACCATCACTCACACACGCATACAAAGGCCCAAGATGTTGAATATGATCATGCAGAGGATGGATGGTTGTCAAGAGTGCATGGTCAGGTGCTTACCATGCCACATATGTACAGTCAATTTAGTACATTTAAGTCTACTAAACCTGGGGGGCCACTCCCACAGAATCTCATCACCCAACACAATTACCCTTCTGGCAGAGGAAGGCATAGGCAGAGTGAGGTACTGGAGAATATTTTTACAATAGCTTATTCTAAATGCTTGATGTGGAGGCATCCAAAGTGGTTCCTAGCCACATATATCTATTTAATTGTAAATTTAAATGAAACAATTAAGTCCTGAGTCTCACCAACAGACTGCACAAACAAAAAAAATCTCTCAGGCAGTATTCTCCTAAAGTCTTTAAGTTGTCACCTTGGAAAAAGAAATTTATGTTGCATTCAGCTTTCTTACATTCGTGGTATTACGATTTGACATTGGGATCAACTTTTTAAATTATATATTTAGGATAGGGTAAGAGAACTAGGCAATTTGTGTATGGAGGCGTCAGAAAACTTTAATATGACCTTAGACAAAGGAATCCCACGCAAACCTTTGCCTGGCTTTCTTCTGCACACCTCCAGTCTACTAGACCATCTTGAAACTGGGAACCTCCTCCAGTTTCCCAGCAACAGCGACGCGACCCCGCCCCTTCCCAGCCCCTGCCTACCTTATTAACTTAGTGGGGCGGAGCTAGAGACCAGTACCCAATATAAGGAGAGTGGAGGCGGGAGAGCTTGGCATCCCCGTCGCTAGGGAAACGGACGCGGCAGCAGGCAGGAGCTATGCCGGGCGCGGAGGAGCCAGACGAGCTGGTAGAGACCGGGGATGAGGAGCCCGGTGACCCGAGGCTGCGGCTCCTGGGGGCTTTCGTGACTCGGAGTCTGCGTCCAGTCGCGGGTGCCTGGGAACGCTGCGCGGGCACAGCTGAGGCGGGACGGCTGCTGCAAGCTTTCCTGAATCCCGGTGCTGCCGCGGAATCCCGGCCACTGCTGCTGGTGCAGCCTGGGCCCGGGGGCCTGGAGGTACGACCCTGCCTGGACTCAGGACCGGAGACGGGCCCGGCTCGCGCCAAGGGGCTTTTTTTCTTGCGCACCGGGCCAGAACCTCCGGGAAGTCACAGCCTTCGCGGCGCGGTGCTTTGCGGCGACCTGCCTGCGATGCCCCTGGAACACCTAGCCCCACTGCTCTCCGAGGTGAGGGTGGGTAGGTGTCCTCTTGCTAGCAGAGGCTGAAGCCTGGGGGTAAGGTGGGGGGGAGGGGGCGTGTGCATGAGGGGCGGAGTCAGAGCTCAAAAGGTGGGCCGACAATTCCGGGGTGGGAAAGTGGGCGGGGTCACAGCCAGAGGGCAGAGGCAAGGGTGGAGTCTTGGAGAAAGTGGGCTGAGATTGGACCATGGCCTGGGACGGAGTGGAAGGGAGGGCGGAGCTGCAAGGAAACCAAAACTCCAGTGAACCATAGGGGGGGGGGGGGGGGGGGGGGGGGGCAAGCGAGAGCCATCCTTGGGCCAGGATCTTGGTTCAAGGAGAAGCCAGAGGAGGGAGGAATGCGTATTTCAAGTGGGTCTGCAGGATGGAAGAAGCTGTGGTGCTTTAAACATTTTTTTCCTTAGCAGAAGAGTTTAGAGAAAGGCGGTTTGGTTTTGATTTTTATGTCATTCCTTTACCATGCAGCCATTTCCAAAGGTCAGCCAGCTCTGTGCATTCAGAAGTTGAGCATCATTATAGAAATGGCCAATGAGCATTGGGAAGAGCCTTCCCCCACCCTGGGAAAAGGGACATGGATGGAGCCTCTAGCTCTCAGAGGATTTTCACAAGAGTATTCAGGAGAGATTCTTGTCCGCTTTTAGGCAATCCCAACTGGAAGAAAACTTTCCTGCTAGCTGGGCACACGTGCTTCTGGAGGCTGGCTCTCCCGAGGTCCAGCCAGTAGTGAAATTAGTGTATGCAGATGCTGACTGTGTGATTGGTGCCCTGGAAACTACACTGGACTAGAAAATAAGTTCTCATCTGTGAAATGCTTCCCTTGAAAAGCACAAATACATACTTCCAATCCTGCATTCAAAAAATTTGAAAGTGTAGACGGTAAGGGTGAGCATGTTTTAGCCTATGGGTAGAGCCAGGACCTAGAAATTCCTTTCTACTGTTAATGTTACTTCCCTAGTTGTCCCTAAAGGGAGAATTCCAAGGAGGAATGTGAGGGATGGGCAAACTCTCAGGGACTAGGGAAACGAGGTTAGCAATAACTTCTCTAATAGTTTTTAATTGAATAGTCTTATTACTGTATTATGTCTGAACACCTTCTGTACAGAATTCCACCTGTGGGCCACATCCCCTAGTGAAAGATGATAGGAAGTATCCTTAACTTCAGAGGAAAGAAAGATTCATGTAGCCTAAGTTGCTGCCTTGATCTTAATGTTGCATATCGCTCCTGTAAAAGATCTATGCCAGGCAGCTCACAACCACCTGTAACCCCAGCTCTGGAGATCTGTTGCCCTCTTCTCCCTTCTGTATTGAAATCATATGTGCACATAGACACAGATATACAATCTTAAAAAATAAAATAATACTTTTTATAAAGATTCAGCGATGAGGATAAACTGGTATATACAGAGGGCTTGAGCACAGCACAGAATTGTTCCAATCACTAAATACAGTCCAGCAAGCAAAGTTAATTTTAGGGGCTGCAAAGATGGCTTAATGCATACAAAGGCACACTTCCAGAGGACCAGAGTTTGGCTCACAACACCTAAGCCAGGCAGCTCACACATCCTGAAACTCCAGCTTCTGGAGATCTATCTGAGAGTTCCTATGCTCCCTGTGCTCCATACATGCACACAGACCCACACACGTGCACAGAAAATAAATAGTTTAGTTTTAAAAGATTTCTTTTTCTGTTTTTTTGTGGCAGTCTCATGTAGTCCAGGCTGGGTTCTAACTTATTATGTAGCTAAGGATGACCTTTAACTCCTGATCCTCCTGACTCCAAGTCTTCCCCGCCCTTCCACTCCCTCCCAGGCCATGCTCCAACCTAAGCTAAGAATACAGATATGCAGCATTAAGCCTACCTGATTTTTTAAAATTTAGATTAGAGCCAAATTTCTTTAGTCAAGGAATGAATAAATGAATTTTGGAACTTTTATACAGCAAAATACTCTAAGCTTGTTCAAAAGAATTACCAATACAGAGTACTCTTTACAGTATTATTTTTATTTTGGAAAAAAATCACATAAAATTTATCCACTCCCAGGAGTTTCTAACTGTATAGTTCAATATTGTCAGACACAAACACCTCCATATCTTCCTTACCCAACATGATTGAAACTACATTCACCAACCAACACCTATGCCCTATCCTCACTGCCCTCAAAAACAGTATTCTCCAGTTTGTCTTCGTGAATTTGACTGCTCTAGGTGTGGAGGTTTAATAGAAATGGCCCACATAGATTCATGTGTTTGAATTCTTTGCCCATAGGACATGGCACTATTAAGAACTGTGACCTTGTTGGAGTAGGTCTGGCCTTGTTGGAGGAACTGAGCCACTCTGGGGATGGGCTTTGGGGTGGTCTCATATGCTCAAAGATATACCCAATGTAGGAGATAGCCTCCTTCTGTTGCTTGAGGATCAAGATAACTTTCAGCTCCTTCTCTAGCACCGTGTCTGCCTGCATGCTGCCATGAAGATAATGAACTAACCCTCTGAAACTGTAAGCCAGCCCCAATTAGATGGTTCCCTTTATAAGAGAGTCATAGTGTCTCTTCACAGCAGTAGAAACTGTAATCAAGACACTATGTAAATGGAGTCATGTAGCATCTATCGCTTTGCAACTCTCAGTGTTTCCCCCGACTTAACACTTAGTCATTCCAACAATTAGAGGGTCTTCCAGTCACATGGCCTCTGGGTTCCCTGATTCTTACTCTTCCAGTCCCCCCTCCTGGTGCAGGCTTTGAGAAAGCCTTTGTGAGTAAAGAACCTGAAGTGTTTTAAAAATTATTTAATTTAAAATTTAAGTAGATCTAGTATGCATATAAATATAAGTAAGATACGTCATCTACCCACTCCTGTACATCAACTGTTCAGTTCCCTAACTATGGGTTCACTTGCTCCCTGCTATTCCTACTCTCTTCCTTTTCTGCTTTTCTTCTTATCCCCGTTCTCTAGATAGAATCTTTATGTAGCTCAGGATGGCCTGGGGATCACTATACCGCTCTGGTTTTTCTTAAACTCACAAAAATCCTTCTGCCTCAGTCTTTTCGGTAATCGGAGAAGCCATTTCCAGTTTCCTCGCTCACATTCAGGTTTTTGCAGTGCGTCCTATTTGAGTGGCTGTTCCATCGTCATCATATCCCTAGGCCATCTCCCAACTGGCTTCTGCCTTGCTCAGGCATACTTATTAAGCAAAACCACAGTTCTTGTGGAATCCAGCTCTCTGCAAGCTCCAGGTCTAACTAGGACCGAAGTTTGAACCATGGACTGGGGTATTGCTGTGATAGGCCTGACCATGTTTTTGTTGGAGGAAATATGGACCCTTGGACTGTGGATTAAAAAAGCAGTGGAAGGCTTTAAGTGCTGCTTAATGGGCCATCCTAGTGGGAGCATGGAAGGCAGTAGTGCCAAAGGTGATTTGAACTGTGGGGGCTGGCTTAAGAGGTTTCACAGAAGAAGAACTTTGGAGTGTTGCCTAGAGATCATTCTTGTGGCATTTTGGCTAAGAATGTGGCTGATTTTTGCCCCCCCCCCCAAAAAAAATTTACCTGTGGCTAAATTGAAGCTTTTTAGATGAATTCTGGTGCCAAAGGAAAACTCAAAACAGCCTAGTATAGACTCTGTCTCATGGTTACTAGTGTTAACTCTAATAAAGATTTATAATAAAAAGGGACAAGCTGAGTAAGAAAAGTCCAAAATGTACAATTTGAGGGTTAGAAAAAGCAACAAGAATTGGAATAAAGTTAAGTCTGTGTTCAAGGAGATAAGCAGATTAAGAAATGGAATAAAGGGAGTGGTGACCTCAGGGCAAGAGCCCACCCAGCTAAGTATTTTAAACAAAAAGCAAAGAATACCCAAGTTGCAAACCACTACCCCTAAACAGCTTGGAATTAGACGGAACTTAAGGGAAACATTCAGAGATTCCCCTAAGAAGAGAAAACAAAGAAGATGACCTTAGCAAATTGGGGTCATAATGAGTTGCAACCAAGAAGAGTTGGGAACAAATCTTGAAAGAAGGAGATGGTTGAGTGGGAGGAGCAAAGAGGGAGGTAGAAAGAGATGGATATCTCGATAGAGGAAGTCAATGTGGGGTTGGAAAGAGACTGGGTGCTAGGGAAACCTCCAAGAACTCACAGGATGTCCCTGGCCGAGTCTCCAGACAATAGTGGAGGGGGTGACTAAACGGGATTTCCCCTGTGGTCAGGCGGGTGACCACCCTGGGTGTCATTGCAGTGGGGAATAAACTTGGAGGCAGAGATCCATGGCTGAGCGCTGGGCAGAGCTCCTGATCTAGCTGGGAGCAGAGGAGGGGTGTCTGTGCGAACAAGGGGATGGAGATTGTGAGGAAAATTCCCACAGTGATGGCTAGCTGGAGCACTGGGGAGCTCACTGAATGAGGAGTGGCCACTAGGGATCCAACAGGAAAAGGAGCTAGGCCCTCCGAGGGTAGGTGACTGTCTGGCATGAGCAGTATGTGGAGCCTGGAGGGGTGGGATCAGACTGTGTTCCTGTGCCTGGGCTGGCACCTTGGAGTCCATTCCCTGCAGAGAAATACCAAGTCCAGCCTTGACTTTAGGATGAGTGGATCGGATTTGCTTGGAGTGGATGTGCTGTGCTGTGCTGACCCACCTTGGGACTTGTTGCCCTTTTGGGGAAGGGGATGGGTGGAAGGGGAGGGGTGAGGCTGAAGGCTGACTGTGAGGGATTCGAAGGAGGGAAGGGAGGGGGAGCAGGGGGATACATAGACAAAAATGACATATTTTAATAAAATAAATTAATTATTTAAAGACAAGTTTTCAGCCCGTGAAAAGGAAATAAGGAAAAGCTTAGAGTCAGGTGCTGTGTTGCACACCTTTGATTCCAGCACTTCAGAGGCAGAGGCTGGCAGAATTCAACCCAAATCTCCCACCACTTTTTTTCTCCTTTAGAATACGTTTGTCAGCCTCTAAGGGATGGGCTGAGATGTCCGAACCTAGGGAAGAACGTGATTACTTAAAGGCTCAATTGAGATTCAGCCTCTCTCTGTCTTTGAGATCCTCCAAAAATCCTTTTCCTGTTCAGCCTTCTGCCCCAAGTCCCACATAAATGAGATTGAACTTAGCTTATGATCTTTTTTGTTGTTTCTGAGCTCTTTGCTCAAATGATTATCTCTACCCAGTACATGTTTCCAGAAAGACCAGACAAGAACTATCTATTTTGCAGCCATTGGCACTTAACTCATCAGCTCTGAATCCATTTTTTTCTGTCCATGATATCCTGGACCTATTACCCGACCGTCACACCTGTCTCTCTGGCATTTCCATTGTATTAGTTGTCATATTATAATGGGAAGTGGATCCTAGTGAGCTGTGCTTTTTAAGTTACTAGTGATAGGAACCTAGTGTTAAAGAACATGGGAACTTCAAGAGCAGCGTGATTCAGGAACTCAAACAACCACTTGGTCTTTCTTCTTCCCTGCCAGTTGTCTCTCCTCTAATCGCTTTGTTCTAGAGCCCCCTCAGGTAAAGGGTGAGCTCCTCCAAAGGGTAGGAAAGAGTTTCTTTCTCTTCCATGAACATTTGGACAAAGGTTGGGCCTTATTCTCATTGTCTCAAATGGGGCTCTGTGGCCCTCTGTCAGTGTGAAAGGGCTATTTGTGTTGGGTGGCCCAAACAGGCTCATTTTCACGCTAGAGATGGAGTCAAGATTCTCTTGACTCTTTTAAAATGCTCACTCACAATTTAGGGTGTATGGTCATCTTTACTGATGCCAATTTGTTTATCTTTTTGTCTTTCGTGGGTCATTTTGGTCAGTTCATATTCACCCCGATGATGAAGGAGGGATCGATGCCCCAGGGTGATGAACACAGCAACACATATGACTCCAAACACAGGAGAAGACATGAATAGTGTTAACTAGTCTTGCTTCACAGTGAAAGGTTCAGGTCACTCTACCACATAGGGCCACATGGAACCGACTTTGGGAATGGAGTGAACCAGAGACTCTGGGGCATACTTTATAGTGTAAAGATGAAATGGTGCCCCCAGTTCCTGTGGGAAAATGTGATGGTCATTTTGGAATAATCTCTGAGGCTACCAAGAAAGCCTGCCAGTAAGAGCTAAGCTGTCGCTGTGTCTGCCCCTCTTGTCAAAGAAGACTGTTTGGCTGAGAACATGCTTTAAGGAGCAGCTGAGATGGAAAATTGTAACAAGTCTGTCAGAAGCGTTGCTGATGTCCTCAGAGGTCAAGGCAACATGTGACGTTGGACCCTGGTCTTAAGTCTTGCAGTCCAGTGACCTGCAGAAGAATGTATGCAGCTCTGAGAGTGGTTTCTCTTCTTTCCTCTCCCTCCCTCCCCTCCTCTTCCCTTCTTCCTTTCTTCTCCCCTACATTTCATTTCTCACTCTTTGTTTTTTCTCTTCTTTTAGTCACTTAAATATCGATAGTTTTAAACTTACATATTATCAGCATATGTCCCCACTCCTTCTGTCTCTCACTCCCATTGACCCCTTCTTCCTAAGCTTCCCCTATGTGCATGCATGCATGTGTGTGTGTGTGTGTGTTTGTGTGTCTGTATATGTCCGTGTATATATGTGTGTGTGTGTGTGTGTGTGTCTCTGTGTGTGTCTGTATGTGTCTGTACGTGTGTGTCTCTGTGTGTGTATGTGTCTGTGTATCTGTGTATGCATGCATGTGTGTGTATGTGTGTCTCTGTGTGTGTGTCTTTGTGTTTGTGTGCTACCTTGTACAAGTGGTCACAGCTCCTGTGTGTTTTTTGATAACTGCCAGAGACACGCCATACCCAGAAGACAGCATTTTATAGCTCTCTGCCCTGTCCTCTGGTGTTCACAGTCCTGTTTCCCCCTCATCTGTAGTGTCCTCTGGATCTTGGATTTGGTGATGGAGATGTCCCACCCAGACCTAAGTAATCTTCAGTCCCTAATCTCAGTACTTTGATAGATTCTGATTCTCTTATTCAACCCCTGTCCATTGCCAAATGAGGCTTCTCTGGCTAAGGCTGAGGCTACACTCACTTGTGGATGTTTACAAAGTATCTTAGTTACTTGTCTATTCCTGTGAAGAGACACCACAACCAAGGCAACATATAGAAAAAGTAAGAGCTAATTGGGCCTTTCAGTTCCAGAGGGTTAGAGTCCGTGACTGTCATGGTACAGAGCATGGCAGTGGGCAGGTACGGCCCTGGAGAAGTAGCTGAGAGCCAACATCCTTATCTACAAGTAGGAGTGGAGATACACACTGGAAATGACACAAGTCTATTGAAACCTCAGAGCCCATTCTCGGTGACACACCTCCTCCAACAAGGCCTCTCCAAACAGTTCCACCAGTGGGATACAAAGTCTTCAAACACGAGCCTATGGGGCTGTTCTGCTTCTGGCCCCACTACACAAGACAACGTAACAAACATATATTTATCATAACCCCAGTAGTAGATTCTTCCATAGGACCAACAACCTCCTCACCATGGTCTTTTCATGAGGTTTACGCTTCCATAAATGGATTTGTAGAGTGGGCTTCAGCTCCAATGAAGAAGCCATTGATTATAACCACAACAGTCATCTTCCTGTTCTGCCAATGGGTATACTTCATCTGGTCCGTATTGTGATAGATAGTGTCTACATCTGGGCTAAATTATTAATAACGTTTCTTCTCCAACAGTTTACGTAGTACCTTCCAGCATTGTTCCACTCAATTCCAGTTTGATTTCTCTATGCACTATACCCAAAGTGTGTGTTGTCTTCAGCAATGAGGTCTTACTGTCTAGTTCTTTTGAGCAGCCCAAATCAGTGACAATAGCCTATATTATTTTGAGAACCTTTGGAAACTTAACTCATAGGGAGGTATATCATGCCTGGCACTTGGATTTATGGTTTAATAACCCATGACTTCTGGAAGCAGTCCAGAACTACAGTGCAGGGTATTTCCATTCAAGCTCTTCTTTCTTTCTATTGAGACAAGGACTCACTATGTGGTATAGGCTGGCTTGAATTTGCAATCCTCTTGCTTTCTTGGTGTGTCTCTGTTTCAGGTCATTATCCCTGTCCTAGCCAATGAAAAGAACCATCTAGACTGGCCCCACATGGTGTGTCAAGACATCAGGCATCATGCCCACTCCCTGCAGTGTGACCTCCTGGTAATCCTTGAGCACGTGAAGGGGAGAACCTTGCTGCCACTTCCAATTGGCTCAGAAAGCGTAGAGTTCATGGATGGCCACAGTGAGCCTGTGTAAGTACCATCAGCCTGTGGGCCTCAGTGGTGGGACAAAGCTGTTTTATCTGAGCATCTCTCCCAGGGCTTTGCACATCACAGTTGACTCTGCCTACATCCTAGGTCTGTGTTTTCACACTGATTGTAACCTTTGCCTAGTTCTACTGTCCTCTAGGGTTCTCTCTGGAATGTGGTCTATTTTTTTTTTTTTCCACTCCAAATCATTTCAGGGCTGAGAGCAGCCATGGCAGTTTCAGTGTTCTCAGAATCTGGCTCCTGGCTGAATGACACCTCATCCAGTAGCTGTGCATCCCCTCCCTGCATTCACCTGTACACCACACTGTAGAACTAGCTTCCAGGCTCTTGTTACAGTTCCAGCCTCCATTCTCCAGCAGTTTCAGACTTTTCAGACGCTGGGCATCCTCCCCGTCCCCATACCCGCAAAGCAGTAAAATCTTGCTCTACTGGGAAGTCCTGCCTCTGCCCCCCCCCCCGCCCTGCCACCAGTAGGCATGAAAACCCCAGCCTCCTTTGAATATTCTAGAATATGCCTAAGCCTTTCTAGAACTTTCTATGTAACTCAAGCTGGGCTCAGAGTCATGATTCCCTCCCTCCTCTATCCAGTCCAGGACTGAGATAACTGGCCTGTGTACCACACCAGATCCTCTGCTTTATAACACTATATCTCCCATCTACTAGTCTCAACGATTTGAGCTTTGAATTTTCTTTGTCTTTGTATCCAGGGGTATCTTTTCCCCCTTCCAATTCAGTTTATGAATGTAAATATGTATTTTCTTTAAATATATATTTTACATATATATTTAAATACATATTTTAATTCAGGATTTCTATGCATTTGTGGAAATAGGTCACCTTTTTGCTTGAGTGTAGTCTGCCATATTACCAGGTTTCTATCAATAAGTGAGTGTCATTGTTATTATTCAGGAGCCATGATATATGTGAAGAATAAGTATGCATGCAGCTGCAGCATACTTCTTGGTAGTTTTATGTGGGAAATGATTGTGCATATATATATATATATATATATATATATATATATATATATATATATATATATTGAAAGACTATCCCAGTTAACTTGAAAACTTATTGTAGTTTAATAAAAGTATCCAATTTTCAAAATAAATACAATTAATCTCCCCCCTGTTTTTTGGCTCCTTTATATCATACCTTAATAACATTCAGCTCGTGTATATAATTCCTTGCTGAGTATGTCACCTGTTGTTCAACTTTTATAATTTCCCCGAAGGCCGCATCATTTGGGGGAGAAGAGCATTTTCTTTTAATGTCTTTCATAATCACTTGTGCTATATCATTTATAAGCAAATATGAATTTCACATGAAGTGAAGGTGAGTTCCTGATGTGAAATGCTATCTATACATTTCCTTTCTCCGTCCCTATGCCACCGTTACTTGGCATATACAGTTTGCAAATAAGACTCTGAACAGCAGCCAATTTTTATTTTAATTTATTTAAAATGAAAATGTATTCACTATTATTGTGGTGTCTGGGTCTGTGTATGGAGTGTGCGTGTATGGGTCCCTTGCACACATGTGGAGGTCAGAGGATACTTTCAGATGTAAGTTCTCTCCTCCAACACCTGGGTTCTAGTGATCATACAGAGGACATCAAGTTTGCATGGCAGTACTTTTGAAACAAAGTGTTCTCATTTGTCCTATTTGAATGTTAATCTCTACCATCACAGCTAAGTTATTTAAAACAAAACATGTTTGAAGGAGGATGCTTGGGTTACCATGCTTGGCTGGGAATCTGAAGAAAGAATGGAATTATCCTGGCATCCAGAGCTGAGGTTTATCTCTTGGAGGAGGATGTAACCGTTATGTCCTTGCTATAGTGTTAGGACTAACAACAAAGCAAGGGTGTCATGGAGAGGTAGATGTGGCGTGCTGTCTCCTGGAAGAGCCAGTCAGCTGAGGAATAAGCTGCTGTGCTATGCAGGGAGCTTGTCCTCTGGTAAGAACCAAGCAGGGTGGAGGGTGGGCAGTGAGGGTGGTAAACTCAATGCTTTGTGCATTGATAAGATTTTATGCCATTTAAAATTCTTAAACTAGTCCTCAGAATATTGATGGATCCTGGATAAAAAAATAATGTTGAAAAAAAACACAAGAATAAACATGTCTCCCCAGAAAAGGATTTGTGCAATTGATTTGCTTAAGGGAGCATATTGTGTGTGTGTGTGTGTGTGTGTGTGTGTGTGTGTGTGTGTGTGTGTGTGTGTGTTAAGAATTCATAGGTTAGAGACCATGGAGAGGGCTTTGATTGTATTATGACAGCGTGTACCTGTAACTCCAGCACTGAGGGAATAAGTGAGTTGAAGGCAAGTGGATCCCAGGAGTTCATTGGCCGGCCAGCCAGCCTAGCTCAATCAATGAATTCTAAGTTCAGTGAGAGTTCCTAGGCCAGAAAGTATGATGGAGGGATTCCACAGAGACATCGGACATTGACTTCTGCCCTCCACATGCATGTTATAAAAGGGTAAAGTTAGCCCCTTCCTGGTTTTTTGGCTTCTTGTGATGCCTTGTGACTCTCCATGCATATATTGCCACCCACAGTGTGTCCTGACATTGGACTGTGGACTTCTGACCTTACAAATCATGAGCTAAACAAACATCTTTGTAAGTTTTCCGGCCTCTGGAATTTTGTTATAGCGACAGAGGATGGGTGAATACAACCAGGCTCAAATGAGTTTCACACACACTGAGAGATACCTTTTGTCTGTTACAGCTTGGATTCTATAGACAAGTCAATCATCTATGCCATTGAGTCTGCAGTAATCAAATGGAGTCACCAAGTCCAGGTGGTACTTAAGAAAGAGTCTTCTCAGCTGCTCTTACAAGGGGAACACCCCACCCCCAAGGTGGAACTGGAGTTCTGGAAGAGCAGGTAGGCAGAGGCATATGCTTGGATCCTCGGAGTGGAGTGCTAAACCACCGAGAGAGCCAGGGATGGCCTGGTGGAGCTACCATTGCATCTGATAAAGCCTCCAGATGTTTCTCATCCTCCCTAGGATAGATAGCACAGTGTCTTAGGATCAGTACAGTCTCTTTCTGTGGCCTGGAAGGTGAATTCTTTCTCCGAGACTCAGTAGACCCTTCCTTTCTTGGGAAAACTCTTAGTTCATTTGGAGAATCTTTGAACCACATGTATATAATTGAATCAAGACTTGAAATACCTTCTGTTCTTTTTTTTAAAAAGAATGTTTTTTTATATTATTTGTGGTACTGTTTCATCTGCATGTATGTATGAGAACACAGTTGTACAGCCCCCTGGAACTGGAGTTACAGATGGTTGTGAGTCACTTTGTAGGTTTTAGAAACCAAACCTGGAATCTCTACAAGAGATCTCTCCAGCCTTGCTTTTAATACTTTTAATCTAAATTCTGTTACTCTTTTCTTAGATAGCCAAGGTTAGATGTATGTACCTCTGTAAAGTTCAGTAAAAAAGAAGGGATTTTGGATATTGGCTGCAGAACTGCCTGTCCTAGGTCTCAACTTATCATTTGCCCACTGTGTCTCAGTCTCATGGGGTGACCAGAAATGCCTAACTGTTGCTCCTGACTACTTCCCTTCCTACCTTCCATGCCTTTGCTCCTATTTATCATTGTGCTGGCGAATCTTCTCTGGAGAAGACAAGCAGATGTCAGAGGCAGGTGTTCCTGACCCTACAGAGAACAGAGGGTCTGTGTCACAGGACAAGCTGTCTTGTCGGGCTCCAGACCTCTGTGTACCACTTTGCTGAGGAGCCCATCATCTCCCCCAATTTCTGACCATTTATTGACCTACGATGAGGCCTTTCTCAAGAAGTCCCACTTCAACAATGTTACTGTTTCCCTGCTCCAATCTTGCTGCAGGAACTAATGACCTCAGGATGCCAGGCTTTTAGATCACCAGCTGGTCCTGAGGACAGTGTTTCCTGGATCTCTTTCCTCAAGTCTTTGTTCTTCTTTCACGGCTTTACCCATACTGTTCTGAAACAAAAGTCTGGCTCTTGGGGCTGGAGCTCAGTCAGTGCAGACACCTCAGGCAGGGCTACCCTCTGCCTGCAGGAGGGTGGGGCATCACAATATGACAGTACTTCCTGGATACTCACCCTATTCCATGGTATTGTAGGTGTGAGGACCTGGATCACATTTATAATCAACTGAGGACAATTAAGGTGAGGGGAGTGGCTGGACTCCTGGACAAACTTCAGAGCAGCTACTTGCCTGCCTTCAGAGCCATGTTCAGAGATGTCAAAGCAGGTGAGGACCAGCAAGTGTTTCCACAAATCTACCTGACTCAGCATTTCCCTCAGTGCTGCATCCACTCTCTTTGCAATGTCCTGATCTTCACATACGTTTTACCTTCTTATCTGGCACAGGGTAGCTTGGAGGCAGGAATACCACTTCTGGAAGCAACTGTGCTTCCAGCTGCCTTGTGACCTTAGAGAAACCATGTGCCCTCTCTGTGGTTGGAGCTCTGGCTCTGGTTTGCCAAGCTTTCTCGCCTCCCTCAGCCCTTGTGAGATAATCTAGGTGAAAGAATGTTAGTTGCACCATGCTACCAATACATGTGGTGACAGAGGTGACATCTCACCTCTGGCGTTCAGGTCCCTATGCCCTTAGCATCTTGAGGAATCTGTGTGCTGTTTCTCACATCATTCTGCCTTTTCTGTTCAGATGGGGTTACAATTTGTTGTCCCTCTGAGTAGCAGACAAGATCAGCCTTCATCAAAATTACATATCTCATGCAAAATTGCATGAGATGTTGGCACATTTCCCCAGGGCTCCCTCTTCCCTCATTGGTGTGGTTTGACACTCCCTCCCATTTTCCTACTAACTCACCCACCCCTTTATTCTTAGATCAAAATGTGCTTTTAAAGTTATTTTCAATTTTGTACGAGTTAAACTTAATCTAAACAGTGCTTTTCAAATATCCTTTTCTCCCAGAACTTTATTTAAATACTCTGTTCCAGGTATGTCCAAAATAGAAGCCTACTCAAGGTCTATTTGTTCTGTTAACAAGGGTAGTGTCCTATGTCCAGAGCCCACTGTCTGACCTGTCTGTCATCAGACTCTCTCCTTCTGCTCTGGGAAATAAGGGAGTTCGTGACAGGCCATCTTTTTTCTCTGCTCTTTTCCTTGTGTAATCTTCGTTGTTGTTTTTAAGATAGCATCTTGCTGTGTGGTTCAGGCTGGCCTTGAACTCAACATTCTCCCGCTGCAGACTCCTAAGTTTTGGAATTATGGACATGAGCTGCCACACCCAGCTTCAGTGCTGGGGTTTCTGAGGGGGGGGCATGCAACAGAGAAGAGCTGTTGTAAGGAGTTCTGAGGTTTGCCTGACCCCTCAAGCCTCTGCAGCTGCTCTCAGCCTGAAGCTAAAGCTGCCTTGGAATAAGATGTCTACTGAGGCATCAGTTCACTCTTTCTGTGGAGGTACTGTGTCTCAGGAATCCTATGTGTACTCCCAGGCTGAGCTTCATTTGAAATACACAGGTATCACTGACATTTGTCATGGTGTTCCATTGTGGATTTGGTGGATGAGTGAGCAAGTGTTTTATAAAATGACTTGAAAGGATTGGCAGTCATAGATAGATTTTAGTCAATAGAGTTTGTAATTTTGTCCACAGTGAACACATCCAGATTTCTTTCTTGTCATTACATCCTAAACAACACAGTACACAATTTTCTACATAGAATTTATAGTCTGCTAGTTAGTATGAGTGGACTGTAGGTAGTTTCAAGAACTTAGGAAGGCCAGGCATGTTGCATTCCTGTAAATCCCATTGCTAGAAGGCCGAAGCAGGAAGATTTCAAGTTTGGAGCCATCCTTGACTATATATGAGACTCATTTCTCAAAAAAAAAAGGCAATTAAAAAAAATATACAGCATTGTGCGACTAGGTTATACACAAACACTTAAACTGTTCTATACAGGGAGACTGGTCATTTATAGCTCTGGGTATCATCAAGGGGTCCTGAAACAGATCTCCTCATGGACACCAAGGAAGTATTATAATTTTACCTAGGCAGTGGGAGATAATAACTACCAGGAAAATGGTGGTACAGACACATATAATGTGTACAAATGCCCGAAGTGTAGAACTCAGCTAACAGCATGATGGAAGATTGTACTGAGAAGCGGATGTTCAGTGCTCATTTGTATCTGTCACACCAGTAGATTAGGAAACTCATTGTTCACACGCATTGATGGCTGCAAAGGATTTGTTTCCCTAGGCCAGTTTTGAAAAATACTTTCTTTCCAGGCAAGTATATGATGGCAGTGACATTTGAAAAACCAGCACTATGATGGTATCACACATATAGTAAGGCAACAGCAGAAGTCCTTTAAATATGGGAGTCAATTCCCATGATGAGAGAAAAAGAAATTTTGATTAGAGGTGATAGAGAGAGTCTTGGCCAGGAATTTGGCAGAGTCTACAGGAATAAAAAGATTTTAAAGGCTACTGATGGGTTTTTATCATTTCTAATCTGCTTTCAGAACATCTGGATTTCTTGATCCTAAGTAGACACAGTAGATGCATTATTGTTACTAGTTATAGGCAGGCAGTTCATTGGCTTTTTCTGGACTAAAAAGAGATGGGGAAAAAGGAGCAGCTGTGAGTGAGAGTGGGTGCCTGTCAGAGAAAGAATGGGTGAAAAGTGGAAACAAAGATGATTGGATGTTAAATGGATTGGAAGTTGAAGCTACTTGGGAAACAGGAAGTGAAATTGACTGTCCCCTTGGGAGCTCAGGAGTCCTCTTCCTGGTCATTACTAGGAATTATTGACACAGGACAACCTGGTTTCCAATGGTCTTGGTGTATCTGTTCTGCGCTGACAACCACCACAGACTAGGTCATTAGTTCTCAGTATTTTAGGGATTAAGAAGACCAAGGTCATGACCAAAGAGGTTCAGGTATCTGCTGCACAAATAAAGGAAACCAGGGCCAAATCTCTGGGAAAGGCAGAGATATATAATAACTCTTACCAGCCCCTCTAGTTAACTCCTCCCATTGACCATTAATTTTCAATACCCAATTTTTGGGGGGAGATGGACACAATGAAGCCACAGCCCCAACTAAAGATACTTGGAGATAGACTGTCAGGAAAGAAGGGAAAGCCTTGTGCTGCCCTGGAGCCACTAAGGACCGGCCCTCTCTTACATGCATCTTTTTAAATTTGCTACTCCTATTCCCCAGAAGCACTCAGACAATGTGCCAGCATCTTGGAGGTGATACACGCCAATAGTCCCAGCACTTGGGAGGCAGAGGCAAGAGGATCTCTGTGAGTTCGAGGCCAGCCTGGTCTACAAAGCAAGTTCCAGGACAGCAAAGGTTACACGGAAAACCCTGTCTCTAAAACAGACCAATAAAAAAGGCTGGAGAGATGACTATGTCCTCTGAAATTTCAGGCTAATTTTATTAGATATAAAATATGTCACCACAATATTTAAACTGGACATAGTGGATACATTGTGATTATTTATACCAGATACTAGCAAATGGATACACAAAGGCATTTTCCCTTAGAGTTTCTTGTTAAAGGTTTATCAGCAATGATTGCATATGTCTGTCAGTCCTCCATATCTGATTATCCAATTAATAGAGATTAAAGTTCAAATAAACAAGTATAGTATAACAACATAAAACTATAGAAATTCTAAAATAGGCAGGTGGAAAGATGGCTCAGTAGTAAAGTCACTTTCTCTGCAAGCATGAGGACCCAAGTTCAAGCCCCAACACCCACATAAATCTTGGTCACGGATGTGAGGACCTATAAACCCAACATTGTGGGGTAGAGGATGGCAGAGCCCAAGAGCTTTCTGGTCAGCCATCCTAGTTGAAAGGAAAACTTGCAGTCCAGTGAGGTACCTGGTCTCAAGAGAAAAAGGAGGAGATTCATACAGGAATACATCTGACATCCAGCTCTGATCTCATCCCGTGCACTTGTGCCCACAGAATACACACACACACACACACACACACACACACACACACGCACGCACACACACACGCACACTAAAAACACTGTGGAATAACAGATTTATAGCTATAATAATAAACATAGCATGGGCTTGGCATAAAACACACATGTAGAACAGAACAAAACAGAAAACACAAGCATAAGCACACATTCTTACAGCTATTATATATTGACAAAGGCACCCAGAACACACACTGGAGGAAAGAAAGAATCATTAACAATTGATGCTGGGAAAACTGGGTGTCCATATGTAAGTAAGCTCATGTCTATTACCCTGCACAAGGATCAAAGACCCCACTGTGAAACCTGAAACTCTGAAGCTGCCAGAAGACATAGGCAGTACCTTACTATGATATTCTACCTATAGATGTAGAAAAAGACTTTCTGAAGGGTACTCCAATCACTCAGGAATTCGAGTGACCAGTTAACAAATAGGACCTCTTTAAACTAAAAGGATTCTGTACAGCAAAGGAAAGAGTCAGCTGAAAAGGAAGTCCACAGAGGGTGAGAATCTTTGTCAAGTATGCATCTATTTCCAGAATATCCAGAGAACTCAATGAAACAAAAACAGACTCTAGAAATCAAGCAATGCCATCGAAACTGAGCTTTGGATATGAACAGAAACTTCTCAAAATTAAAAGGGAGATGGCTAAGAAATATCTTTAAAGGTGTCAACATCTTTGACCATTAGGTAAATGCAAAATAAACTACTTAGAAATTCCATCTCACCCCAGAGCGGCAAAGATCAACAGAGCCACCATTAGCAAATGCTGAAGAGGGTATGGGAAAGGGACTCGCTTGCTACACAGTGTTGTAGCCACTCCAGAAACCAGTGTAGAGAACTTTTCAAAAAGCTAAAAGTAAATAGACCGTATGGCCCAGCTGTACCATCCTTGGCATATGCCCAAAGGACTTGACATCCTACTCCACAGATACGTGCCATCCATGTTCATTGCTGCTCTATTCACAGAGGTTCAGAAATGGAAGCAGCCTAAATATCCTCCAACTGGATAGAATGTGGTAAATATACACTGTGGGATCCTATTCATCTGTAAAGAAGATTTAGATCGTAAAATTTTTAGGTAATGGTTGGAACTGAAAAATACACCAAGGTGACCTGGACCCTGAAAGGCAAACTCAGCATCTTCTCGCTTTGTTATGGCTCTAGTTCTGAGTCTTCAGATGTGAGTATATGAACTGATGGGACTGCAGAACTGAGGAAATGAGAGACAGATACTATTAAAGATGTTCAAAAAGCCACATAGAAACCTTGTTTTAATATATATGTACACATATACATATTAGAATTATACCACACAGGTTGATAATTTTTCCCACAAAAGCCATAACTATTTAACATGCATAGCCAAAACAACATTGATGGGTCCAACAAGGTATCCCCAATGGTCCAACAATGGCATTTTTATCTTGGGTGTAACCAATAGCTGTGTAACTGAATGTAAAGCCTGTCCAGTGGGCAGGGATTCATATCTGCACTGCAAAGCTAGCCAACTGCCCGTGGCTGAAGAAGTCAGATACGCTAGAGGAGATGCTACTACTACCATTTCTGTATGATAATTTCTAATAGTATTCTAAATGCTTATCCTTCTACACACAGCAAAGTGTACCTCTCTCCCATCATCAAATAATTCTTCTCTTGCAGCAAGTGGGGACTATTACAGAGATACTGGTCAAAATTCAAGGAAAAGGTGACCAAGGGGTACTCAGACCCAACTGGTACATATAATGACATTACCCTAAAACTGTAAAAGCAGGGGCTGTGCCATTTATAAAAGCCAAAGGACTGAGATGCCTGCTGCTACCTAGTGCCTTCTAGACATGACAAGGAGTTTTACACCCATGGCATCTCAACAGTATGGTTACCTAAAGCAAGCTTGCATAATCACACCAGGTGACATGGGTCCTATGTCTAGATGAAGAGCTACAGGCAATCAGTGGCTGAGTAAATCTTTTCAGGACAAGGTCTGTGATAGGTTATATAATCTCAAGTGGTCAATGCTAAACACATCTACATAGAAGAACACCAAAATGACTCTGTAGGTCATATATATATGGCCATATATACGATGAATATGTGTACCTATAATGTAGAAGAAAAGGTCACAAATTGGAGTGAGGCAACATGGCAGGAATTTGAAGGAGAAGGGGGATGGGTAATATAAATATAAATATGCAGTTACTTATGTATGAACTTTTTGAAAAGTTTAAATAATAAACTAACGTAATGGCAAGTTTGAAGTTCAATGATAGAGTGAATAGTGGGCATCATGAGACCTTATGCTTCATCTCCAGCTCTACATACACAGAAAATACAGAACTACTCAGAATTGTCACTGTGTTAGAGATCCTAAGTGATAGAGGGGATTCAATAGATGTGAGAGGATGTGTGAAGCTTATAGGTCAACACTGTGCCACGTTATGTAAGAGACTTTGGAATCCTTATCTTTGCGGGTTCCTCGTATCCTTCAGAAACTGAGGAATGGGAATCTTAAAACAAAAACACTCAGCATAATTTTAGCTCTGTCTTCATTTTTTTGTTGTTATTTTGATTTTGGTGTTGCTTGTTTTTTTTTTTTTTTTTTTTTTTTGCTTTTCAATCAAGGTAATTGCTCTCTGGTTGAAATAGGGAGCAGTTCATGCTTTCTCACATACTGTTGTCTTAAAACAATCAAGTTTATATCCAGGTATATGAAGAAAGATTTGACCTGTAAAAGGACCCCCCAAACAGGGTGACGTGAAATAAGGCTCCTGTGCATACACCTAAGTCTCTCCTCCAAGATGTATGTGTCTTAACTTCATCTATCAGTAGTGCAGGTGAAGTCAGGTCTTCCATTCTTAGAATGGCTATTGGATATTAAAGTCTTCTGCCTCAACGCAGTGGTTCTAATACTCACTATCAGCCCCCCCCCCACACACACACATAGAATGATCACTTTTATTGGAGTACCAGGTCAGTTGACTGGCTCACACAGTGCTTCCAATACACCACTTGGGATATAAAGTATAAACATCCTTATCTATTTATCATGTGTCCCTTGAGCCTCAGGGCAATTGATGCAGAGGTTTAGAATAAACTGGAGTACCATGCCTTTCATTCAGGCAAGGAGGGCTGATTGAGTCACACAGTGAGCTTACGGAATTACTTAGGCCTTATAGGATGCTATACATCTAAGTGGTAAGTAAAAAAATAAAAAATAAAAAAAACCCTGATATATTGGAGGTCGCAGCTAAATCTGGCATATTTTGAGTTTTCCTTAGGGTAGGTATGGAGCCTCATCCATATAAGACCTAAGACCATGTGCTCTCATAGACTCCACCAATTACCTGCCTGGGAGGTAATTGCAGATCTTTCCTTCAGTCTGGCTTCCATTTCTTCTGGGTTGCTATGCATACATCAGTGCTACCAGCTTTCCCACAGTTCCCATCAGTTACCCCAAGATGACCGCTAAAGGCTTCGCCCTTGGGGCTGTGTTTAAGAGGCTGGGAGGACGATTCTTTGAAAATCGGCTGAGTCTTAACATTTTCATTCCATACTGCCCCCCCCCCATTCCCTGTGGTGTCCCCTTCATAAGCACACACTCGCCAGAACTGCTGCTGCTCATGAACTCTAGGAAGATGTCATCTGTATGCCTCCTGTTTTCATGACTTGTGAAATTACCTTCCAGATCAGCCTTGCTTTGAGGCTTATGGATGTTAAGTGCATCCTAAGTCATCGAGTTGGGAAGTGTCTGGGTCAGCCTTTGAAGGCACATTCTTCTGAGCTTGTCCCATCATCTCCCTTCCTGACATCTTCGTGTATCAGCATCAGAGTCACCAGCAAACACTGATCAAAGGAGGGGATCTGTCAAAATAAAGCAGCAGATTGGGACTGTGTGCTGTATAGTACTGTGTCCACTTGACACAAGTTAGGGGAGGGAGCCTCCATTGAGAAATTGCCGCCATAAGATCCGGCTGTAGGCAAACTCTACAGGGCATTTTCTTAATTAGTAATTGATGAGGGAGGGCCCAAACACTGTGGGTGGGGCCACCCTTGAGATGGTGACCCTAGGTCTATAAGAAAGCAGGCTGAGCAGGTCATGAGGAGCAAGCCAGCAGGCAGAGCCCCTTTATGGCCCGTGCATCAGTTTATGCCTACAGGTTCCTGCTCTGCTTAAGTTCCGGTCCTGACTTCCTTTGATGATGAACGGAACTGTGATGTGGTAGGGTAAGCTGAATAAACTCTTTCCTCTTTAAGTTTATTTGGTCACGGTGTTTCATCACAGAAATAGCAACCCTGATTAAGACAGGCTGGGAAAGCCAGGAAAAAGTCCCCATACAAGAATGGTGCCAGCAAGATTTTCTTAATTCACCATTCTAGATTTTTCAGAGCCCTCCAAATTGTAGACTTTCTTCAGAAGAGCCTGGAAACTTTCTGAAACCATCTTCTCAGGTCAGGAAGAAATTGCAATCTTGGCTTTGCCAACCCTTCATTCCTCAGACACCGGAGCTCCCTGAGGTAGATGGTGTCCCATCAGGGATAGCTGACCATCTCTAACTCCTTTCAGCCCTGACAGAAGCCCAGGACATTCATCTGCACCTGTTACCACTCCAGCGACACCTGGACATCCTAGAAAGCATAGAGTTTCCTGAGGTGAAGGGCAGGCTAAGGCCTCTACTCCATGTGGTCTGTCTGATTTGGGCCACCTGCAAGTGGTACCGCTCCCCAGGGAGACTCACAGTGCTGCTCCAGGAAATCTGCAACCTTCTCATCCAGCAGGTGAGCTAATCTGTGCAGCCCAGAAGCTTCTCCCTAGAGGCTTGTTGGCACACATACAAAAAAGGCACATGGAAAAGTAAAATGTGCTTTTTCCTTAGGCGTGGAAGTAATTGTGGCCCAAAGAATTCACACATTTGAACTTTATGTTTTCACAAGATAGCAGTTCACAGAGAGGTTTTTGGCCCTGCCCAGTCTTTCCTTGCTTTCTGTGCCAGCCCCGAGTGAGGCAAAGGGCAGGACTGGTAAATTGAAACCTCATTCATAATCTGTGGTGGATGTGTATTAGGTCAGTGGATTCTGCTCCGGACTTAGTGCATGAGAGCTGTGTGTTCCAGGACAAGCCACTCGCCTGCTCTATGCCTCATTGTCCTGTTTATATACTGCATCGAAAGGGAACCATCTCGCAGGGGGAGTGGGGTGGTTTCCGTGTCACAGTGCCAAGGATGCCTGTGCCCTGCACACACTCGGAGCTCCTTACCTGTGAACTTTTGAGATGCTACTGTTTGGGTTTTACAGATCATTTTTCAACTTTGTGTTGCTGCTGGTGTTCTGTTTGGTTGGTTTTTGTTTGGTGCTTGAACCCAAGGCCCTTCAAACGCTTTATACCCATTCTATCAGTGGGCTACAAAATGTTTCGATTTTATTTTTGAGACAAGACCACCTTAAATTTCTCATCCTAGGCTTAAACTTGCAACCCTCCTGCCTTGCCTTCCTTCAGCTGTGTGCCATTGTACTGGCTTTCCTACCTCTTGTGGGAGATTCCTTTTTCTTTAAGGCCGAATGATCTTGAGAGCTTATTTGGAGGTTCCAGCAGGGTAGCACAGCTACTTGTATACCCCTGACAGAAGACTGCTCCTCCTCTGTTCTGGGAAGGTCATCCTCTTTTACTGAGCACACAGCTTTCAGAGGGATGCACATGGTACAGTGAGGGAGGAAGGAGACACCTATTTAGCCAGTCAGGTCAGCCAAATCAACCCGAGCAATCAATGGGGTGACAGATGTCATGTCGAAGCCAGATAGCCCTCACATCCAGCAGTATGAATCTTAATGAGTGTTATCTATAAGTGGGACCTCCATATTGACTCTTTTGACACCTAAGTACCCTTAACCCCAAGAAAACAATGAGCAAATTTATAAAATGGGTTATAGTAACTGGTACCCACAGAGCATGTTGAGACTACAAAATGGCATTTAATTGAAAATGGCATTACATTTAAAATCCCAGTCAGACTACAGATGAAGGGACAAGATGAGTCTTAGAATTTATACATTTAAAGATGTCGATTAAGGTTCAGGATATTGACTACTTACCCAAGCACACTCACAGTGACACCCACATCTGGGGTGTTTTTCTCACAGATCTACATGTCACCATCACTATTAATGGTTAAATTAACTTTTGGTTAAAGTATAAGGAGAATTAAAAAGATGTAGCATCATAAAAGAACATGTATTAGCTCCCACGCTTTGAAAATCTGAGCAAGGCAGGCTCCAGGCTGACTTACATTATGGTTTCAGATGATGCCTCCCAAGCTCAGTACTGTCTTCAGCTCCCTGTGTTGATAATGGGGACTATCTAGTAGTAAAGCTCTCTAGTTCCAAGGTTTAAATTTCTTGAAAAATTAGATGTGGCCCAAAGCATTTTTCATTCAAAGTATTTTGTTGTCAAAGTTAATAAATCACAGAAGACCATTTGAGAATTAACAACTGACAAGGCCTAGCTGGCCCAGCCAAGTTCCAAAATGCCTTCTGGTCTCTGACTGGTCACATGTCCAATCACAGTGTAGTTCAACACACTGTGACTGAAAGAGCATAGACTGTTGGGCTTAAATACTGGCCCAAGATCACCCACCTACGGAACTGAAAACTTGGTCATAAGTTTTCTGTGTTCTATTTGTGAAAAGCGTTACTTGGCAACTATTTAGTTCTGAGACAGTATCGATATAGTCATGGGGTATCCTGGACCTACCATTGTGCTCATGGTTACTAATTTATCTATATCCTAGGCCTCTAATTACCTCAGCCCAGAAGACCTCCTGAGAAGTGAGGTAGAAGAAAGTCAGAGAAAACTGTATGTGGCCTCGGACACCTTAAGCTTCTTCAAATGGGTATTTCAGGACAGAAGGGAACATCTCCACACTTACTTCAAAGAGAACTCAGAAGTCAGAGGATGGGATTTCCAGGCTTCTTTGGTCTTTGTGCGCCTGGATGGCTTCCTGGGCAGACTGTATATGGTAGAGGTGAGTATATTCATTCACCACAGGCTCCAGTCCAGCACAGGTAGAAGTACCAGACTTTAGATGCTGTCAGGTAACCAGAAAGATTTATTTTGGCTCATGGTGACCAGGAGTTTTAGTTTATCATGGGGTTGAAGTCAGGGTAAGAAGAAGCTTCATCTGTAGCAACAGGAACACTGGGTAGTGGATGATCAGATAAGAATAAAGGAAGCAAAGAGTGAGGCTGGAGCCAGGGGCTACGCTACAAGCTTCAACAGGTTGCCCCTAGTGATCTTACTTCTATCAACTAGGCTCTACCTCTTTCTTAAAGGTTTCACAGCCTCCCAAAGCAGCACCTCCACCTGGGGGACAAGTATCTGAATATGAGAGCCTGGGGAGTGACATTTCCGTCACTTGTGGTTGACTGTCAGGACCTTCAGAAAATTTCAGGAAATCATTGTCATTTGGAATGGCCACAAAGCAGTGATGGTTCTGTCAGCATTGAAAAACTCTGATTATAGGTCATTTAGGGAGAGAACTCCAGAAATCATTCCGCTACCTCAGAGTATTTGTAAATAAACTTGGGTGGTAAGTCCGTGTGCAAAACTGAAGGAGAAGAGGTCTCCTCCATCCAGCTGCCCATTCTCACAGGCCGGCTTTCAACTTCCCTTCCACTCCTAGACTGCCCGGCGGCTCTAAGGCCCAAACACTGGTGAGTCCCAGGGCAAAAGAAACATCTTATTCATAGCTGTCTTTCCTGCCAAATATTTTTAAATAAGTATGAAGTTTAGTTTAAGAACTAGCAAGAAAAGTCATGAGACTTTTCCTTTTGCTTTTGAATCTCAGAATTTAGTGTCTTACAGCTGTGGACTTACTGATTGAATTTTGATATTAAAAAATACTTTTATCACTTTTCTTCTCTCCTTCCCCCCCCCCAGCCATTCCCAGTTACCTTTCCTTGAACCCCTCCCATGTATCCCCCAACTCTCAAATTGGTAGCCTATTTATTATTATTGTTGTTACATGCATGTGCAATATATATCTATCCTGCTGAGTCTCCTTGTTTGGGTGTCTATAGTTTTAGGACTGGTCACCTTGCATTGAACAACCAATAAGGAGGCTTATTCCTGGGAGGTGCTAATTCTCTTCCAGAAGATATTAGTTACCTATAAGTCTTTGTTTAGGTGTGCAACCCAGTGAAATGTCCATGTATCCATATTCATTGCTATTGCATGGTTCTGGTCTCTTTTATGCAATCATTTCTACCAGGGACATTTCACAGCAGACTTCTTGATATTCTGGCTTTTATATTCCTCCCAGCCCCTCTTCCTGAAACTTCATTTAGCAGGAGCTCTGATGGAGATGCATCCACCAGGGCTTGGCTCCCCACAAATTCATTGTTCTCTGTATTACGTACAGTTGCAGTTTTCTGTATGGTCCCCCATTGTTGTAAGAAAGGCTTCTTTGCTGAGGGCTGGTAGCAACACTTATCCAGGAAAGGGGGCTCATGGAACATGATTGAATTTTTGTGGAAAGAATAAAGGTCACAATAAAAAGTATGTATTAGGCATAACATGAGGACTTCAAGGTCTAGTTCAATACTGGACCAACAGCCAAGGAACAGAGAAGGAATTAGGCTTGGTTTCTTAACTATTAGTAGCAGAGATTTGGGGAGAAGAAAGATATGATGTGGAAATTTTGTAACAAACCACTAGGTTACAAAGATGAAGCAATAATAGACTAAATCTGTTCATGTCATTTTTTAATCGCATATTTAAAAAATTCTCCCGACACTGAGCTAAGAGTGGGGATCCAAAGGTGAATATAACATAGTTTTGCCTAAATAGCTTTCTGATCATATAGTCATGGCATGGGAGAAGAGACACAAATTCAAATAGAGCATTCAGGGTAGAAAGATAGATAGAATCGGTAAACTTTCATAGGTGAATTGACTGTCAGAATAAAAGTACATTGCGTTAGTGGGAGCAAAGGGGGGGGGGACCCTAACCCAGGAGAGCTTTGAAAAATAGCAAAGAGCACAAGAGGAAATCAGTTTTGAGCTGGAAAAATAATTCATTGGGAAAAGGCAGAAAAATGTATGAGAGAAAGCCAGAAGCTAGATTTTTTTGAAAGGCATACCTTAAACTCTTCATCAGAATCAGGGTGTATTAATAATTGATATCTAGCATCATCTTAAATGCCTCATTTTCTCTCAGCTGTTTTCTAGCAAAACTCTTGCTTCTCAACCCCTGCTCCCTTACCCCTCTGCTCATTATTGCTCTCATCTCCCACATCAACTCCTCGCTGTTTGGCCAAGGTGATGGACACCCTGGCCTCTGGCTGCCCACGGAGGAATAATTACCTCTGAAGCATGGCAAGAGTCATGTTTGCAGCCTTTCCAGCCTTGAAATAAGCTTCCAGTGACTGTTTAGGAGGGGTCTTCAGCTTCATGCTAATGGTATGTCTTTGCATATAGGTAGCTATTCAAACATAAAGGCATCTAATGTGCACATGATATCAATAAATATTAGCATAGCTGGCCACCTCCTCCCCAGAGCCATCACCTCAACATGGTCCCTTCTCAGGCTTCTTCTTCTTTTTTTTTTTTTTTCTGAACCAAAGGCCCAGATGCATAAAGTGCACCTGCCCTGGCTTGACTGGAGAGAACTTAGATACCCTCTGCTCTCTGTTCCTTTGTTCTGTCCCTCCAAAGTTGCCTGTCTTGTATCACTGCTTTGCTCCAGGACACAGCCCCTGCATTTCTCCAGTATTGGCTCAGATTCATTCCTCCTTGCCCTTTGCTGTCTCCTTCCTCCCCCATCTCTTCCCTCCTCAGCTCAGTGCAGCAGGACAGGGGACTATTGATTGTCTTCTGGCATATTTCATGTAGCCCTTTAGTTAACATTCCGAGTATCACAGTGATCAATGTCTGTTTGAAATTGGATTAATCGGCTTCTCTCCAGCAAGAATTAGCATGAGCTTAACCTTCTTCATCTTCTATTCTCAGGCAATATGTGATCACCATGCTGCTGGCACCCGTGATTAATAAACGGAATGGCATGGGTGAGGTTAGCTCTCCTTTACTCATGCTGAGCGCCAGATTACAAGGGGCTGGGTTCTAACCTCTACAGCTCTCCCAGCCTTCCTTCCTTTTATCTATAATGCTCTTTACCCTTTTGATTTGGCTTTAGCCTTTTTTAATAAGAATTTTGTTATGCAGGTTCATGCTTCCCATCTGGGTGCTTGTTAAAAGAGACAGGAGACAGAGGTGGTGTGCAGTAAAGAGGGTGTGTAGCATATGGGACAGCAGCTTGTCAGGGCATTGGGATAGCAACCTTCTTCCTCATGGCTAGCACCACGTAACCTAATCCTTGCTGTGGAAACTGAGGACTATAAACATAGAGAAATGATGCATTCAAGAGCCTTTCCCTTGTTAGAGCGTGTATTGCTGCAGTCATTAGAAAAGCTAATCATCAATGTTCAATAATAAGCGATTCAATTTAATACATCAGTTAGGTTATCCACAGTCACCCAGTGCAGAATGGTGAGCCGGGGTTTGTACACAGAAGCATGTTCTCATCAAACTTTGATGTCCTCCAAGGAGTTGTAAACATCTCCTTCCCCTCCCTCCCTCCCTCCCTCCCTCCCTCCCTCCCTCCCTCCCTCCCTCCCTCCCTCCCTCCCTCCCTCTGTCCTTCCCTCCCTCCCTCCCTCCCTCCTTCCCTCCCTCCCTCCCTCCCTCCCTCCCTCTGTCCTTCCCTCCCTCCCTCCCTCCCTCCCTTCCTTCCTTTGTCCCTCCCTCCCTCTCTTCCTCCCTCCCTCCTTCCTCCCTCCCTGTCTTTCTGTTTGTAAGGTTCTCCACCTAGCTTTGTGGTTTTCTCTCTCCTCTTCCACATCCTTTTCTCTCTTTGCACACCCTCATTTGAACCATATAGTTTCTAGATCTTTGTAACCAAGTAAGTCAGGTAGCGTTCTAGTTCCCATTCCAAGGAAGGGTTTCTATGGCTCTATGGCTTCACTCAAGGGAATCCCCAACATATATAACCTCTTGTAGTTTGAATAAACAGCCAAGGAACTGAAGAAAAGCATCCTCCTTGTCCTCTGGATCCCTCAATTCCTCCTACTCCCAGGGTTATACTAGAGCATAACACACATGTGCACAACCATGCACATACCAGTAGTTCAATTTTACGCCACAATATTGTGGAATCTGCACATTCTTGTTTATGTTTCTACTTGCAGCCTCTTCCCTCCAGACAGTACAGGGAGCAGCTTAGAGAGAGGCCCTTATTTCTTTATAAAATTGCTGTGATTCACTTGGAGACAAAATGATTTCCTGCTGGGGCTTTATGCAGAGTGATTAGCGGGGAGAAAGGTAATACGCTGACCTGATACACCTCATTTCCTTGGTCCTTCTGCCATCTCCAGCCACTCTGCCCGGCCTCTTTTCATTCCTCATGTGTAATTGGGCTGACTTGCCTTTCAGCCCAGCTTGAGCAGGTAGTCACGTGAGAGACCATTAGCTGCATAAGGTTGGTCTCAGTCGAAAGGTAAAGAAAACAGTCTTTTTTTTTTTAATGACCTTTTGAGATTTTCATCTGTGAGTATCTGCTTTGTGCTGTCCCTTAATGAATTCCGAAGACATTTCTTTTAAGACGGGCAGCCAGCATGACCTCTCCTTTGGGAATAGAGTAACTGTTGGTGAAGCTTACCATTACATCTGGTTTTGATTCTCCATCTCATGGGCCAGAGTACAAATTGAACTCCATCTCTCCACCTGCCACCACCATTAAATATTGCATCTTTTTTTTTTTCATAACAATATGTTCTAATCAATTCAGTAAGTCTTCCGGAACCCTGGGGTGCTTTGTGATACCTGCTACAAAGGAGCAGCAGAATGTCTCCTGGATAAGCCATTACTTAACCAGTATCTAATGACATCAGGATGGTTGTAATTATGATGGTGATACTTTACTGATGTCCTACATAGGCCCTTTTCATAAGAACCCCATGATATGTTAAATATTATTGTCCCCAATTCTAGAATATGTTAAATATCACTGTTCCTATCTACACGTGAGCCTTATAATCTCAGTGCCTTGCTTCAAGCCATAAAGCTGGCACAGAGCAGGACCAGGGTTGTATGAACATGAATGTCATAGCTCTTCTATAATATGCACCCTAGCTCCAAGGCTCATAGGCACAGCTAGTATACAGCATAATGGATTTTATGGTTTTACTGCTGGGATTAATAAACATTGACATTTAAAAATATTTAACACTATTGTCTTAAGTTTGCCATTTATCTGTCACTGAAGACTTTTAAATGGGCTGTGAAAAGAGCTAACATCTAAAATAAGAATGGATGATGGGTTGTGGTCAATGTGCAAGTCTGTGCCTACAGCTCCAGGAATTATTTCTACAACACTGTCCACTGTCCACTTTACATTGTACCAGAATCTTCCGAATGATAAAGAGCTCACTGCCCAGGCAGCCCACTCTGTTTAGACTATCTGAAAAGTAAATGGTTTGTTTTATTTGATGGCTCCCAGAGAAGGCTCACTTTGTTCGGAGGTTAAAATGCATATCAACAGTTGCCTAACTTGAACCTCCATGGAGAGGTCAGTTCCGCTCATCAAGGCACTTTCCTCAAATTAGAACCACATAAGTGTCTACCTTGCCCATGTCAAAGAGCCATTCAGCATGGAGGTGTCCCGCCTTTGCTTTTTCCACCCAGCTTGTCTCCTTCTCACCAACTACTTGGCAGTCATGGTTGGGAGGAATTCTGTCACTTTGTCACTTTCTGCTGGATGGGTGGTAGCTAAGTCAAAGCAGAAAGAACATGCCTTCCTTCAACAAATACTGACCCAGAAGCAATCATTCTTTCAGGCACGGTGGGGACTGGGATTCCTTTGGGATATTTGTAACCTTCTGGAAAAGATGCGTAGACAATGGCATTAGACACATAATGTTAAATATTACCATGCCACAGTAAGAGTTTAGAAGAAAGCTAAAACAGAAAGAGCAGAGAGGAAGTGCTGGATGGGGGGGGGGAGTACTATTGATAGAAGTAAAAGGAAAGCCCCCCAAACCTTCAAATGAACCCCAAATAAATGTATCATCTACTATATGTTTGTGAAGTTAGATAAAATTTTAAAAAGTTAGATAAAACATAAATACCTATCATCATCTAATAAGATACCCAATAGGAGGTTAGAGCAGGCTTTAGGGATCCAGTATTCTCTTTGATGTGTAGGGACCTCCCTATGTGGCAGTGATGACAGCAGAGACCAGCAGCCTGTCATAAACATCTCTAGTTCCTGAGGTGGAAATATGGCCCATTTATTAGGATGAAGAAAGTCACTATCTAGACTTTCTCCAAAAATACAGTGACTAAGTTCTGCTTGGATACCTGTGATCTCTTGCTTATGTTATCAATAAAACACTTCCCACTGATCACCTAGGAGCATGTTTCAAGTCTTCCTTGAAATAAAAAAGTATAATAAAATTATCATCTCATTTTTTGCTATAACCAAGCATATGAAGATGTATCTTTTTTTTAATCACGGAGAGGATTTCCACACAAACTGAAATTGACATCCACACAATTGTAAAGAATAACGACCAAGGAAATACTCTAAGCCACAGATGTTTTCCATCTGTAAAACTAAGCAGCTTCTAAGAGATAAGAATCACCATTGAAGTAAATCACATTTAAATAGAATCCATTTGTTTTCTTCTCTAAGCATATAAAGTTGAGCATTGTTGGGTCTTCTTTGTAGCCAAGGCTGGCCTAGAACTCATGGTCCTCACTCAGCTTCCCAAGTCGTGGGATTATAAGTGTGTTAGCATTCCCAGACAGAATCTTATAATTATTTGAATTGTGCCAATTTATGAGACTTGGATGTTAGTTATAATATGTCATGTGTATATAGTGTGATGATCAAACCAGAGTAGTTAACATGGCTCTAACCACTGAAAGTCTTGTACTGATTAACACATAGTCACTGTAAGTTTTGTGGAGTACACAGTGATATTCCGATGCTTTATGCAATACGTATTAAGTCAGGGTGCTCAATAATTTTCATGTTCCCATTGCTCTATGGAGCCTTGGCTTTCCTCCTTTCTATTCTCTTATCAAATGTGTTTAGGTCATGACTAACCACCACTCCTTACTGTTCCCTGGGGGCACTAGGCCTTACTCCTACCTCTGCCCCCACCCTTGTTCTGACCTTCCCTGTCCTTAGGAGTCACCACTTTCTGATTGAATCCTTTTAGGCATCTACAGGTGAGAGAGCATGGCTTATTTGTCTTCCTGCATCTGACTTATTTCACTACATATATGTCACCCAGTTCCACAGATTAGAGTACAAATGATAAAGTATCATTATTTTTGACAAATTTCACCCATTCACCAGCTGATGGATATAAGAGTCATTCCATATCTCATTAACTATGAGTAGTGCAGATGTCTAATATTCTGAAAGAATTTCATTTGGATACTTATGAGGGAGGGAAAGAGGGTTGTATGGCAGATCCATCTTCAGTTGCTTGGTGACCCTCCATACTGCTCTCTCTTGTGGACTTAACTTCTTCCTAGCCATCTGAGATATCTCATTGAGGCTTCGACTTACATTTCCTTAAAAGCTAGCAGACTTGAACTTTTTTTTTTCTCACAAACTTGAGAGGCCCTGATTATATTGCTTTTAAAAAATATGAATAGTGGTGACACAGACTACCACAACTGCACAATCACCACTGTTCTTCTGTGATTCAAATCCTCCCCTCCCTTCTGGATAAGAGCATTAGGCTGGCTTTCTGATATTTGTATTGTATGTGCTGCCTCTACCCTTTGAGTGATTATGGAAGAAATCACAACATGAACATTCACTTCTCAAAAGTTGCACAAATTGTTACCACTGGGCTGATAACCAGTGGATTCTTCTACCACATCATGCATAGCCTTTATAGCTGATGCTAAGACATCACTGGTCCAACTTATCTTGCCTCGTTTTTCATATTTCTTTTTTATAGGAAGTGTCTAATGCATGTCCTTTATCCAATTCATAATTGGATTATTTAGCTTTGGGTTACCATTTTTTAAAGTTCCTTATATATTCTGGATGTTTGCTTCCCGTCTGGTTAATAATTGGTAACACTTGGCGCATTCACAGTTGTCCCTTTGCTCTGTTGCTTCCTTTGCTGTGAAGAAGCTGGCAATCTCATCCACCCTTATAGATCTGTCCTCACTTCTATGCCCTCTGCCCTGGAGGTCTTATTCAAAAAGTCACTAACTGGACTGTCTTGAAGTGTTTCCATGTGCTTTCTTCTGGTACTTTCTTTCCTTTTTCTCCCTTTTCGAATTCTGAAGATAGAACTGGAGACTTCACCATAATAGACAGCTTCTTTCTCTATAACATAAATTTTAATATTTTAAAGTAGTAATTCCCTCACACACATACTCCCCAGAAGATAGAAACTCTGATGCTCCCCCAACCTCCGTCTCTTCTTTGCTCCTATTCCTGTCCTGCCTCTTCTGCAGATTTTTGCTAAGGATGCCTCACCACGGCTGAATGGATAGTCTTTTGAATGGCTTCCAGAGGCTTCCCAGGTGACCTCTTCGCTGTGTGGGAGGTTGATGGCTCTTCCTCACTGCCATGCCTCTGTCATTACTTCTGGACTTGGTGTCAGTATCAGTAGTGACTCCTAGCCATGGAAAGTTTCAGAGTAGAGGCAGGACCTGAAGTCTCACAGCTTGGTGTGGTGCTATGACCCACTCTTGTCCTTTCAACCTCTTCATGTTGGAGAGTCCTTCACAGGGCTCCTCACAAACAGTTTGTAGAATGACTTACAACTTTTACCTTAATTTCTTTGTGGGAGGAACAGGAACATAGATGGAGGTTCTGACAGCAGCATGATTTGGCTTGGAGGTTTGGGGATGTTGGATAGGCACCATCAAGGGATAAATTTAATTCAACATGCTCAGAAGTCATTCACATTATTAGATGTGGCATGGCTTCCATGGACTTGAGAGGGACTCTTCCCCAAAGCTTTTGGGCTCTGTCATCCATACGCCATTTAATTCTGGGATGTGGTATGCCAATGGTGATAATAATGCACACTGCACACTGTGTCCTGACATGTATTTCAATCCCAGGCCTTTATTTCCCACCACAGTGTCATGGAGTGTTTCCATTAATCCACTAATCTGTTCCAGATGAGAAACCCAGAAAAGAGGGGTAAAGAGACTGCCTTTTGTCCCTATGATGGAAATGTGGTTTGACCTATCCCAGGACCCTTATGTTGGGGAGGCGGGTAATTCTTATTTGGTAGAGGGAGTTGCGACAAGGCCAGTGCCACCCTCTGAATTGGTATTCCAGGCTGTTTGTGGGATTACTTCCTGTCAATAGCCTTTCAAATGCAAGGTCCTCAAATTCACTATTAAACAAGGCTGGCCTTGATCACTATGCCTGGATTGACACTGACTTTCTAAAATAAAAATCCGAGCTAAACCCACTGATTATTATTTTTTATAATTTGTAGTAGTACAAAGAGATGCTGAAAGATGCATTCTATGATTTACTAGTTTCTCCGGGCTTCTTTGAATCCACTGTATCTGTTCTTTCTCTTCAGTTGGTTATGGAGATTAAACAACCAAATCTAATAAAGTTTAAAAAAAAAAAAAAAAAAAAAAAAAAAACCTAACCAGACCTGGCATTTTCCTAAGCAATCAACACCCCTGTAATTTCTGTCTCCTCCATCCGGTAGAAAGGATGAGGGTGGTGATGGGTCCCTTAACTGTTTGTGAATTATCCTGATAGGGTCTTCTGAAGACAGCCTTGGATTTTGACAAGTTGGAAAAGCTTGAGTTCAGTGGCATCCGAGGAAATGCCCTGAGTCAGCAAGTCCAGCAAATGAACGAGGAGTTTAAAGAGATGTACAAGGTCTTCTTGGAGTGCTCCTATGACTGCCTGGATCCCCAGAACATGGTAGGACAGAGGGGGAAATCACAAGCCTTGTTCCCTTCCCCTTTCAGCTGTCTCTAGTTGCAGCCTAAGTGTTCATGTGCTTTCTTTCCCCTCAAGAGTCTTCTTTGGCTCTGGGGTCCTGGTGGTTTTGTTATTTATTATTGGGGTCTGAAGAAATTGTCATTCCTATGTCATTAGAAAGATCTTAATTATTTTGTATACAGAAAGATAAATCAGAAGGAGCCTCTTCCCACCGTTGACAGCTCCAGATTAATGCTACCTAGGGCTGTGGGCATGGGAAGACAGAGGAAGTAGTGATGATTCTGAGGCTTCAAAAGTTTAACCTGAGCAAAATTGGCAAGTTATAAAAGGAAAAGTACTTCTTGACCTCTCTTAAACTTGGAATCTAAGACAGTCAAACTGTCAGATGTACAGAACTGACTAGAATGGACCTTGTTGCTGGGCTGAGAGAGAGAGAGACGAGGAGCTAGTCAATGCTTACTGTATCCTTGATGTGGGGTTAGTGAATGCCCTGTGTATAATGTACAATGTGGTGATTGATGTAAGTTAATAACACTGTATTGTGTATTTGAAATCAGCTGAAGAGGTAGTTCTAAGGGCCCAGACATGCACACACACAAATTATAGTTATATGAGGTGATGAATTCTCATGGATTTTGAATAAAATCTATGCTAAGCCCACCAACCAGGACAGGTGTACCCCCTTTGATGCTTTGGTCATTTCACAGTGTGAACATGTATCAGAAAATCACTGTACATCTTACACCATTTTGTCAATTATACTCAATAGAGCTGCAAATAAACTCTATTTTTCAGGCCCAGACTGCAAAGCAAAAGACAGGCATATTGTTAGAATGTTATTAGTGGTTCAGGATTGGGTAAAGGAATCTCAGTCAAGATAAGCAAGGGCAAGGATGAATCTTCTAAGGTTGCGACACAGAACTTAGGTTTCACCTACAGTCCTCCCAGACCAAGACCTCGGAATTCCAAAGCACCAGAGGAGAATAAGGAACTCACTACCAGGAAAAGAGACTGGGATTCTCCCCCAAAGAAAGAAGGATTGCAGGAAAAGAGATTGCTATCCAGAAAGGAAACGCAGAAATTTGGGCAGGAGTCTGTTTGGAGCACATTCAGCTTCCAGGGATCCTTGAGGGCAAGATCCAGAATGATGGGACTCAATAAAAAAATCTGTTAGTTGGAAGAAGAAGAAAAAACAATAAAGATAGTTAAAAGAGAATGATACACATATTTAATATATTATGCATGTATTACTATATGATGTGTTTGCAACTATACACACACACACACGCATACAAGCATACTATAATGCTTGGAAATTAGAAGTATTCCAGGTTTTTCTACTTTCCTCTGTTTATTTTTCTTTTAAAGTACAAACATGTGGGTGGTGAGGAGATGGCTCAATAGTTAAGAGTCTTGCTGCTCTGGCAAAGAACCTTAGTTCAGTTTCCAGCTCCCACATTGTGCAGTTCACAACCACTTGTAACATCAGCCCCAGGAGATCTGACACTCTGTTCTGGACTCTGCAGGGAACTGCACTCACATGCATCCCACACAGACAGACTCATACACATAAGTGAAAATAAATAAATCTTTAAAATATAAGATAACAGCACACATTACTATTGTAAAACAATAATAACAAGTAGTAGTTGTACAAATTAGAGAGTTGAGTATTCAAAGTTTTCTTGAAAATTGCTGCACCCTAGGAAGTGAGACACGTTTAGGATGGCCAAATAAAGGGCAGCAATTAAGACAGACATATATTTAAAAGAATAATTGTTTATCTGCAACTCAGATTTAACTGTGTACCCTGCTTTTTTTACTTGCTAAATTAGGAAACTTAAAAACAATGGCTAATTGCCATTTTAGCCAATTAAGGTGTATTTGGAAGGATTAGTGTGTATTCATTTAATTAGTTTGCTTTCCTTCTAAGAATTAGATTAATCTGGTTACTCTGACTTGGGGGAGGAAGACAGAAAGGCCATGATACTCTAGAGTGGTATTAGCTGAAGACAAGGGGCCTCAGAACATGGAAGAGACAGGGACATGGTAAGGAAGTTGAGTGAATGGCAATATTATGTTCTACTCGACTGTGCCATGTGGACCAGAGTGTCATGTTACCATGGTGTCAGAGTTAGGTTTTGCCACTTAGACATTCCTACTAAGAAGAAAATTCAGTTAGAGAATACCTTCCATTGCAATGGCCTCTGGACATGTCTGTGGGCCATTTTTTTTTCTTCTCGTTGCTTATTAGTATGGGTAGTCCCAGCCCACTGTGGTACCATCCCTAAGCAAGTAGGTCTTGTCAGGATTAAAAACCCAATCAAGGCAGAAATCCAAGCTAGCAAGTAGGTTTCCCTACTGGCTGCGACTTCAATTCCAGTCTCCGGGTTTCTGCTTGAAGTTACTGCTCTGACTTTCTTTCATGATGAACTGTGATATAGAAGTGTTAGCCAAGTAAAACTTTTTGCTCCCAAAGTGTTTTTGGTCAGTGTTTTATCACAGCAACAAAGGAACAAGCTAGGAAATGTGATGAGGTCCTGAGAATTAAAATAAATCCTTGATATGACTGAGTTCGGCCGGAAGGTTAGCAGCCAAGGCTGTAGTGAGACTGGGCTTCAGAAAACCATGATTTTCTTACCTACATGTGATGCCTCCTCAGGAATTTGAAAACGATGTCTGTGTATTTAAGAAGAGAGTGGAAGATCTTGACCGGCGATTGGGGACTATCTTAATTCAAGCTTTTAATGATGCACCTGATGTGGGTCATGCCTTTAAGGTTGGTGCAAGTGGAAGAGAAACCTCCCTGAATCCCACCCCCCGCCCCCCACCCCCCGCCCCCCGCCAGTGCTCATCAGAGGTCAATATGGCTACTCTTTTAATTTCTTCCTGAAAATATCCTCCTGGGGGGTGAGCATACATAATTGGGCTTCTCAGGCAGATCACTTATACCTTTTTGAACATGTGAAAATGACTTAAAAATGACAGCGAGCTTTATAGTCACCATGCATTTTTTGGTAGGGTCACCATTAAGAGTAAAAAGGTCTAGTGTGGTTACTATTCTGAAGCATGGCTTAGCAGTACCAAGGTAATTTAAACTTAAACAGTAAGGCAAGTTTGATTTAGCCTGGAGCAAAGTATTTACTGAGAAGTAGTTTATAGAATCCATGTACCGGTAGCTGAAATAACTCTTTTGCCCTGGTCCTATTTCTCCTGAATAAAGCGGTAAAAGGAATAGAGGAGGTTCAGGATGGTGAGGGCATAAAGACCTGCACAGTCAGGAACGCTGATGGGAGATAAAGGACTCAGTTGAGGGTGATGGATCTCCTGTAAACTAGGTAGAGTCCTGGTGATTCAACGACTTGAGTCAGGAGAAAGTCATGGAGAGGAGGCATTTCTGGTTCAGAAAAGAAAAGAGATTTCTGTCAGTGTTGTTCAAGATGAAATGAATGTTCTTGAGAAGTAGTTTCTGGCCATTTAAAATGTCCAGAGACTAAGTGATTTGTAGGGCAGTTGTCAAAGACACATGAACTTTGGATGAGCAAATCTATGCTATTCTAGAATATTAAATGACACAAATATGCCATGCTTCATTTGTGATTAGAGAGAGACTTATTAAACACCTGTTATTTAACAACTCACCTGCCAAAACTTTAGAAATCCCTCTTTAAACATCAGAAAAGGTTTTCATGTGTCAATAGAATGTTCTTATATACCATTATCTGTCGTGACTAATTGGGAGTCAGAACCCAGATCATGGTAAAGCTGTAATTCCACTAATGTGTTAAGACTACCCTCTCCCACCCTAGGAATACCCCTGCACCTGCCAGTCTTAGGGTGTACATGTAATTCACGATGTTTATCCCTGTCATTGTCCATTATGTCATTGTACGTCATTGCTCAGTATCTAGAGTCTCCTTTGGATATTCATTTTCTCAGGAAGGCATTTGGAGTCTTCCTGTTATTCCTTGGATGCTCCCTTCACGAAAACTTCTATATTTATCCTATGAGCATATCTCTAAGTTTTAAATGTTCAGTTCTTGAAAATATATGGAGTAAAGGTTCTCAAAAAAGAGAAGGAAACCCTTTACAGCCTTGGCGCTGGTCCTGAAACATTTCTGTTTGAGCCAGACTCCCAAAGTGCTCCCATAAAAGCAGATCCCTTACCTAACCCTGACTCTTCTTAACAGCTCTTAGAAACTGCGGGGGAAACCATGGCCAGCCGGTCCCTCCTGCCTGACCTATTTCTCTCTTTTTCCTCATCTCACAATTAGAAAATTAAAACTTTCTCCTCCGCCTTCAGCCAGCATAAATGTTCCAGTGAATATAAATTCACAGAGACAAGTAGTTTTTAGGATTTGAGGAGCTAGCCAGAGAGATCGTCTATCCTCAGATACCCACACCTGCCACTGCTATGCAATCATCTGACATTATATGCAGCTCAGCAGCCATGGCCAGGGATGAAGGTCCAAGTCAGCAGTACAATATGGCCACAGTGAACTATCAGCCCCCTTATCTACATATTCTCATCAGGAAAATTGAGTTCATAACACAGCAGAGAATACACAGAACACACCTTCTCCCTCATGCTTCCATCAAAGGAGGTGCTTTCTGAAGCTGGAGATAGCTCAGTTAGTAAAGTGCTTCTTTTAAAAGTACAAGGACCTGAGATCAATTCCAAGATCCCAAGATCGTACATTTTGGAAAAACAGGCTTATTATCAAAGTGTTGAAGATACAAAGATTAGTAAATCCCTGGAGTTTGTTGGCTGATCAGTATAGCCTACTTGGTGAGCTCAAAGCCAGTGAGGAGGCTTGTTTCAAAAAATAATGGTAGACAACACTTGGAGAATGATACTTGAGTTAGTCCCCTGGCTTCTACATACACACATACACGCTCACACAAGCATATGCATGTGCACACAAGCAAACGCACATGCACACACAGAGAGAGAAAGAGAGAGAGAAAGGGGGCTGTTTTCCATTCTGTATTCAGGTGATGTTTATGGAGGGAAAAATCCATCTTACAGAGTTCACTGGGAAACATTCAGCATCCTTACTTGGGCTCAGAGTGCATCTGGAGTCATTGAGGAAACATCTTAAGCTATCTATCTGGGATAGAATGTGTCTTGCGCCATTGAATCTTCTCTGTGCTTAGCTGTTAGCCATGGCATGGCCTGGAAACTCAAGGCTTTCTAGAACAATATGAGACTCTGAACTAAGCTAACCAGCTCCTGGTGTTTGCCCCCCCGTCCTGCTTCAGCAGACTTTGAATATTAGTGATAAAAAGAAGTGAAGAGAAAATGGCCTGGTGTAGCATAGACTTGTGACAGAATGGGCTCAAGGTCTAGGACACATGGGGTCTATTCACTTCCAGTTTTAAGATTTTGGGGTATAATTTTGACGGCATACACACACACACACACACACACACACACACACACACACACACACACACACACACACATATAGTTTTTATTGACTTAAAGCAAGATATTTCAGCTCTTTTTTTCTACAGAGACTCAGAGAAAAAATATTTTACACTGTAAGCATAAATGTCCTTTGCCTAATTCTCTCTCTCTGGAAAAAAAACATTTGGAAATGTATCATAAAACAAGATTATAGACAAAATTTGGCTATGCACTGGCTATTCTTTCTTAACCTCTGACTTGAAGTGTGTAGCAGGGATGGGAGCTTTATAATGCAGCAGTTCTCAACCTGCAGGTCACAACCCTCTTGGTAAACCTGTAGCTCCAAAAAATATTTACATTCCAATTCATAACAGTAGCAAAATTACAGTTATGAAGTAGCAATTAAAATAATTTTATAATTGGAGGTCACCACGACATAAGGTACAGTATTAAAAGGATATGGAGGTTGTGAACCACTGTTATAATGGAATTCAGGTTTCGAAACAATAGTATATATCCCAATATGTCTGAGTCCGTCTGTGGCTTAGGCCCAGGCAGCATCACACTCAAAAATTCACAATTCAGAAACAGGTGCATCATTAAACCCCGTCCATTTTCTGCTGTTTAATAGGCACCTAGGGCTGGGTTTAATATACAGGAAAACACCCTAGGCTGTCCTCATTGTGCCTGTGATTGACAGGAGGACAGACCATCCCTGAAACTTTCTTCTTCTATCTTTTTCTACCACCGCTTCCCCCCATCATGTCTCATATCTTCCATGCACAGTTCAGTTTATCTTGCTGATGCCTTTCATGTTCCTTTAATTTCAATCCTTAGAAAACTTGGTAGATTCCCAGCAGGACAAAGGACGGACTACATGTAGTGGAGTAGATGAGTAATCCCAGCACTGAGGATCCTGAGATGGGTGGTTCATAGGTTCCAGGCCAAGCCTGTGTCACACAGTGAAAACTTCGCTCATAAAACAAATACTCCTACCCTTCTCCCCAAATGACCAAGAAGCCAGGAAAGGAGAAGGGGAAAGTTCCAGATACACATGCTGGGGCACTGCAGAGTTTCACAACAGCGTATATATTTTCATCCTGTACTGAGTCATAAGAAGGGGGCAGGGGAGAACAGAAAACCCTGGGAAGGTTAAGTGCCTGTCCTTATTCTCTCTACAGCTGATAGACATCACAGGAACTCTCCTTGAAAGACCCCTGGTAGCACAGAATGTGTCACACAAATACCTGGCCCTTATCCGAATGTTCAGCAGAGATCTGGATGCTGTGAGGCTCATCTACAGTCAGCACATCCGGGAGGAGGAAGAGCATGGTAGGGTGGTTGCCAGGGGAATGTGAGGGGTGCATTCTGTTACAGGGATGGGCAGAATGCACTTAACCTTCTTTGGGGTAACTTATAGAAACATGACATTCTCTGAGAGCAGCATAGACCTTTTAGCTAGAAATTTCAAATCATCTTGGGTGATTGTATAGTTCATTGAACTGTACATTTCTCAGTGTGAGAGGCTGAGATTGCCAAGGTGACTTAGACCAGTGATTCCTTGACCACCAGCTGTGGCCTTGGCATAGTGGGTGGTCATTTGGTTAATAGTCATCATAAAGTGTACATTTTACATGCCCGAAAAGAGGTTCTCTGTACCTTGTAGTGCCATAACCACCGTCCTTCTGAAGGGAGGAAATCGCAGAAGCCTGACAAGGGACAGTCACTTTGCAGATGTGTGATTTCAAACATCTTCTCCCATCCTTGGGACTGTTGGCCATAGTCCTTCTTTAGTGACTATTCATTTCATCCTAGGTGGAATGTGGCTCATATACTGTGATGAACCACCTTCCAGTGTTAATTATTTTGCCTCTCACCCGGACCCCACATACATGCCTTGCATGGAGCAAAGACTCAAGGAACCTGTGTGAAATTGAAATAAACTCATGTTTAACCTTCAAACATGTAAGACAGAGTATGTAGCTAATAAAATCCGGAGATGTCACACCTCTGCAATAGAGCTCATGGTGAAGTAAAGGGACTGTCCCCTCAGCCCCCATGGAGATGATGGCAGATGGTGGGCAGTTTTGACTTTACCAGGGCAACAGACTGTCGAGTGGTTTTAGCTTTAGGTGAAATCTTACCCTTGCTAAATAGTGGTAACTGTAAAGACATAATTTCAATATGTGGAGTAAGATATTAATACACAGGCCCCTGACATACTTCATAATCCACGTGGTTTGTCCATTCACAATCTAACTGAATTTTCATGGAATCCTTTGGCTGTTGTTAAGCAAGAGAGGTGCCACCTCCAGATTACAAATGAGAAAACTGAACTTAGAGAGATTTAAATTTCTTTTAAGACAGTTGTCTCAACCCTCAGTGTTCAAGTAAAACTTTCCTGAGATGTCCTAAAATATAATTATGACCAGCTACCAGACCAATTCAGTCAGATTGACTGGTGGGGGAACTCATGTTGTCTGAATTGTGTGCTCTCTCAACCATCTCTTTAGCAAGGCATTTGACTCGGTGTGGGCCCAGGCTGATTTCAGTCTACAACTATTTCAGCACTGTGGGGGTACCTAGAGAAGGCTTTCCTGGGGTGAAAGGAGCTAGGGACAGTACTTTCTTTTCAGTATGATTTTTCCTGTCTCCAGGATTCTCTCCTGTGCACAAAAACATGCCTACTGTGGCCGGGGGTATCTGCTGGGCGCAGGAGCTGAGACAGCGTATCAAGGGTCCCTTCAGCAACTTCTCACGCATCAGACACCCGTGAGTTTCTGATTCTTGAGAGGCACCTGACTGAGTCTCCCTCCCCACTTCCAAAACAACCATCTACCCTTTACTCCATGTTCAGCCCAGTCTAGGTTCTGCCTCTCAAACAGGGATGATTTTAGTACATGTGGGCTGAGATGTGGGTCCTTGAGGGTTAACTGAAGCTTAGCCCACTGTAGGCTACCTCCTGCCCCACAGATAATTTCTGGAGGAAAGCCAACCAGGGCTTCACATTTTGAGAAGGCCCTCAACATTACTTCCTTAGAAAAAGAACCCCCTGTACTGCTGGGCCAATTGGGAAATAAGTGCTTCCCAAATGTGATGTGAAGATCCTGTTAGAGATGGAGCTCTCTGGCCTCACCTATCAAGTCTGAATCTGGGCTGCAACTATGTTTCTTTGACAACCTCCCTTGGTGACTAATGTTAGCCAGCTTAGGGAGGCACAAGCCTGCTTCAAGACTGAGTCTAAAACTGAGCGCCACTTAGAAGGCTCTCGACTACTTGCAGTTAGTGAGAGGAGACATTGTGTCCAGGATGCCTCCTGTCCAAGGACAGCCAATCTTCCTCTGATTCCTCTTTGTAGAAGACTTGATCTTTTTCAAAGCACCTGGCATTGGTGAGCGCAACAAAGGCAAAAGATTTGGAAGCCGGCCATTGGTGTGAGTCAGGGATGTCCACAGAGACCCTGGGCTCAGGTAGCAAGATTAAATGTTTTTCAAGATGTGAGACAGAAGCATGGCATCTGTAGAGATTAGTCACTAACCCACTCCAGGGTCACCAGCCAGACAAGCAGCCCCGACATGAACAATTTCCCTTTGGAAAGAAGCTGAGAATCTGCCTCTGCTATCGGAGAAATAAGGGGAAAAAAAGTCACCTTTCCTCTGGTCCTAGAAATAACCAAGAAATTACTGAGAGGCATGTGGGTTTCCCACTTCCAGCCCACAGTTCCTTCCAATGGTCTCTAGACATAGAGCATTTGACCAGGAGTAGGGCTCAGCCCCCAGGCCTCTCAGACATACCCCTTAAAACCAAATGAGGAAGGCATGCAGGAGTCAAGGCTATTTCCAGGCAAAGGAACTGCATAATTTCTCTATGCCTGGTTCCTAGGAAGCAAACTCTAAAACGTGTGCAGAGACTGCAAAAGATGCTCTCAGGACGCAGCAGGACAGAACGTTTCAGAGCTGATTGGCTGCTGAGTGGAGATGAGCTGCTGGTTGGCTCTATCAGAGGTTTCAGTGGATCCTGCAAGAAGCACAGCCCCTAAGAGATACACAGGCATGACAGTCCCCTCCTCAGCCAATCAATGGCTGTCAATCCAGGGAATCCAATGTTCTCCTCTGGCTCCATGAATACCAGTGCACAGACATATATGCATGCAAAATACTCTTATACTTAAATAATTTTTTTAAAGAAAATGCCATAGGCATCTTTCACAAAGTGGTGTGGAAATGTTATTGCATTGCTTTTGGTGACCTCTCCTCAAACCTACTGGGCAACATGGCCTGACACGTGTCCTGTGAAGTAAACAATAAGCACCCCTGCCTTAGTCTCTCCGGATCCAAACCTGCGGTTATTGTGAGGCCTGCAGAAATCCTACAATGCATGAGGGAATCAGAGGACATGAGGAGCCAGCCTGGTCCAGAGTTCTCTGCGATTCAACTGCTCATTCAACACACAAAGAAACAAAGGAATCCAGTGCTTTCTCTGCAGGAGTGAGGGTTTTGTGGAAGACTTGGGATCATATTAGGAACTTGTGCTGGCATAAGGAGAAGGCAGATGTTAAAGACTTGGCAATAAAAGCTGCCTAGTTTTGCTAGCAGGACAAATGAAAACAGACTGCATACAGTTCGTGTGAATATGTTTGAAAATTAGAGATCCTTCACCCGTTTTTTTCCTAGAGCTGGACATTTATTTACTGTACCAGCCAGTATCAAAAGCAGGGGTGAAAGTTGTGGGCAGCAGGATTGCTTGGAAGGCTGTCCTTTATTCTTCTGTCCTCAGCATCCTGGCAGAAGCCTCCACATGAATGTTTGGGAATACAGTGTTTGTGATATGTTTCTGTGTGCAAGTAAGTGTGTGTGTGTGTGTGTGTGTGTGTGTGTGTGTGTGTGTGTGTGTTGCATTGCATATGTACATATTTTTGGAAGTGAGAGGTAAGTGGAGACTCATACAAATATGTCAAGGAGTGGCAGTGTTTCTAATGTGGTGTCCTAGATGGATTTCGGAAACCCCTCTATCTATATCTATCCTCGGAAATGGAGTAGCTGTGTCTCTGTCCCTTTCTTTCTCCCTCTGTATATCTAGCGATCGATAATCATTATCTATTTCCTATATAGTATATGCACATACACATACATGTAATGGTATTAAGTTATATGAGTATTTTTCATACACAGAAAGCAATGCAACCTAGACATTTATTTTTACTTCCTCAGCTTCCTTTTTATTGATATTTTGTGGAATTTCAAATACCTGGTGTATATACAGAGCAGCTTAGTCAGGAGAGCGATTGGTGGAGTCCATAGGCAATAAATGAGAGTACACTGTTTCTGTCGTCTGGGGAACTGCCTGGAACTTTAGGAGGTGCCGATGCCCCCTAGTGGCCTGTGGAGGACGTTCAGAGAGGAGAATGTGATCAATTCCAAGGTCCTTAGAAAACCAGCCAGGAGACTGGCCCATCTCTCTTTTTGTTTGTTTTTTTATTATTGCTAGTTTACTTCTTGGGATGCATAGGATCCCTGTATGTAGGCACGTGATCCTCCTGCCTCAGTCTCCCAATTATCAATATCTTTACTGTAGACTGCCATTTATTCATTGGATTGTAATTTGGGGCTGCTTCTAATTGTATATCTCTTGCTTTTCTTCTCCTTTTCTTGTGACCTGACAGGTGCTTGCAATCTGTTGAAGGGAAGAGAATGATACAGAAATATGAAGATTTGCTCTCTCTGTTAGAAACGTAAGCACATGGTGTTCCGAGAGGCCTGGAATTGCGATCACTGCTCAGTGAACAGAAAGCAATAGTTTACATGGCAAGGAGTAAAACGAAGTCTCGAAATATGTACTCCCTCCTTTTAGAGAGGCAGCCTAAGAAATATTTGCAGATGGCCCATAATTGTTCCTACTCTAACGCCTCGTAGATTCTTTAAAGGTCCAATATCTCCAGGCACCTTCTTCAACATGGCCCTGTCTTCTTCCTCTGCCACTGTTCTTTCTCCTGATTCAGGAGAATATGGCTTGGGCATAGAAGCTCAGCTCTGATACTGCGTGCCGTTGTGGTAGACAAATGAACTGGATGCACTTGTACTTGTTAGGGACTCACATTTACCCCTTTACTCTGTAAATATCTTACATATATCTCCTCTTCTTGTCTCAGTCACTAGACTCTTCTCAAAAGACTCGATCTGCCCCATCCTGAACTGTTGTGGAAGCTTATTAACAGTCTTCCCTGCCTTCACATTTGTGTCTCTTGGTGGACACACTGTGGTCAAATCCAATCATGTCACTATCTCCCCAACAGATGACAATCTCTCAGAGGTTCCCATTGTCCCCAGGCCTCTAGCTTCAGCTGAACGCTTCACATTTTGTCCCCAGCCCAGTCAGGCTTTCTCCCTTCTACACTTCACCATTGCTTTGATGAGACTTATCATTCCACCTCTGCGCAGCCCTGAGACGGAGTCAAGAATTGCTCCATCATCTCTCCCATGGTGCTTCCTTGATCTCTGTATCACCCTCTGGTGGTGGTATATTTTATATTTAATAAAATCAGCCTGGAATATCAGAGAACAGAATCACCCACAGGTAAGCCATGAGGGTCACAGAGTGGTGACTCATGCCATTACTCAGGATGACAAAATTCTTTCTGTATTTCTGTGAGTGATATATATCTTCTCTCTGTCTGTGGAGCTAATCATGACTTCCCATCTTATCCCCAAAGATAATGTATAATCCTTCTAGTCTCTTCTGATTACAGTGGTATCATCTTTGAAGATCAGTGGGCACCTGAAGGTGCTGGTTTAGCCTGGTTGGGTCAGACTAGTTGCTTCTCTAGTCTGTATTATGGAGTAGGGCCAGGACCTGGAGATTTGTGGGATGTTCATGAGGTGACTGATATCTGTTTGTTGCAGGTATGAGAGAAGGCTTTATGAGGAGTGGTGTCAGACTGTGTCTGAGGAGTCACAGTACAATCTTTCCCTACCACTTCTGCATCGTGATCCCAACACAAAGCAACTCTCTGTCAACTTTAGCCCACAGGTCAGTTGGGTGACAATAACTTCCATTGGGGTTCCAGAAGCATTTGCCAAATTGCTGATTTCAAAGGTCAAGAAGCTTTTAAAAAAGAATCTCAAAAACTACTTAAAAGAGCTTATGCCCTGCACCTTCTTGGAATATTTTCATTAGTTATACATGTTCATAATCTTTCTCTAGGGTTGACCAATGTATTTGATTTTGCACAATAAGGAATCAGGCATGCATTGCATAATGACAAGGACACTTTCTCAGAAACACATTGCTAAATGACTTTGCCATTGTGCAAACATCATAACATGTGTGTATACAAGCTAAGGCAGCTATGGTGTTACTAGATAATGTGAACTTAGGCTTTGGTTGTATATACTGTTTGTCAGTGACCAAGTCATCATTATGTACTCTTGAGTGCATTGTGAAATACATTTGCTCATTTAGTATCAGACTTTCATGACTTACCTCAAACACCTGCTTCTTGTGCAGAGTCTGAGGTACATATAGGAGTTTTTTCTAGAACTGTGATATGGCTTTGTTCCATCTTCAAGGAACCCACAATCTAGCCATGAATCAGTCTCAGTATGTAAAAATCTATCTTACTAGACAGTATATAAAATATCCCAAAGGAAGTCCTACGGGGAAAGAGCTGATCAGAGGTTCTCAATTAAATGTGATTTCACCCCCCTTGACAACATTATGCTTTATAAAACTTAGAGGAGGCAATGAGTGCCAACTAGAGGGTCCACACTGGAGATGTCACCCATGCTACTGAAAGCATATTCACATTTTAAGACTTAATAAAGATTATCATTTTCTCCTTCAAAACTATAGAACTCAGTCCTTCTCCTGTCAACAAGATACTTCTGTTTCTTTATATAGCTTCCAGATTGTTGATATAAAACCAACTCCCCATCAATTTGCATATATTTGATTGCTGGTAAAGGTGGGCTTCCAACATATTCTCATTGTGGCTTTGTATTTCTTGTGAATGGCTTGTTCTTTTGTTTATATATACTTATAGACCATCCTTTAGTATTCTTTTTTAGCAATTTGTTGGGTTATTTGGGGACTAACTCCCAGATAAAGAAAAATTAAGAAAGTTGAGGGTGGTGGTATCTGTAATCTTAGCACTGGAGGTGGAAGGGATGGGATTAGTATCTCAAGGCTATCTTCAGCTACATAGAAGGTCTGTCCTTCTACCTATCTATTATCTATCTATACTATCATCTTATCTATATCACTTACTATGTATCTATCTACATTCCAATTACCACCCATCTATCTACCTATCTAAACTCCAGGTACTCCTTTAGTGTGTTATTTTATTACCTGTTGATATTTTATACATATAGTTTTATGTCTTATGTTGTGGTTTTGTTTAGAATAGTCTTCTCTGTATCAACATATAATAATCAGACATATTTTGGTTTTGATTTTTCCATGAAGGTTTTTAATATTCATCTTGAGCGTGCTTCAAAGTAAATTGAAAACAGATTATTTTTCTCAGTGAATAGCTAGCATTTGCCCTGTTCTCAGTAGGACGGCAGGTACACTCAGTAGGGGAGCTGGTACACTCAGTAGGACAGCAGGTACACTCAGTAGGGCTGTATGGTGGCCAGCAGTGAAGAGTCCAGTTATTAGAAGGCCAGCAGGTGGCTGCTCCCTTTATGTGAGGAGGTTGAGGACTTAGAGCTTCCCACTTGTCCTGGTACTTGTGCTCCTACGGTCAGGACTTCTCTGTGTTTTCCAAGATCTCATCTTCTGGGCTTTCCACCTTTGCATTTTCCAAATCTAGGGGATCACAGAAGTTCGGGGGGGGGGGGGTGGTGCTGGGTGACTTGTTTACTCACATCCTAGTGTATTAGAATACAAAGAAATGCCAGATCAGGCTTCCAGAAGTTATGGGCTATTCTATCTAAGTTCCTGTCAATGCCTCTCTCAACCTGGGTAGCTCCTCTGTGGGTGGATGCATGAAGGAAAGGCAGGAGTTTACATTTCAGTCTCTGCATGCCCATGGGTTATGCAAGTAGGTGCTGACTGGCAGCATAACCTCTTCTCAGGAGTCGCATACTCTGAGCATAGGAAGCAGAGTACTCCCGTCTGTTGCCAGTGACTCCTTTCTCAGCATCTTCTCTTCTTGCTCTTTCGTTTTATACTCCTGGTCATCCTGCTGCCCTCCAGGTTATCTGCTCATTCTTCCTTCCCTGAAGCTGTATACAAGGAACTGATGGGAACAGAAGTCAACAAGGAGCCCAAGGCCTTTAGGCCCCTGAGATTCTTGGGTCTTTCCTGGACACAGCTGCTTTCTTGCTGGCCCTGAGCAAATATTACTTGTGTTTGCCTCTTTCCTCAGCTGATTTCAGTGTTGAAAGAAATGAGCTATCTTCAGCCCACTGAGGCGAAACTTATTCCCGAGACAGCAGCAACCATGTTCTCCTCCCGGGAATTCTATCGGCAGCTTGTGGCCAACTTGGAGTCGATGGCAAATTGGTACAATAAGGTTAAGAAAACTCTGCTTGAGGTGGAATTTCCGCTGGTAGAGGAAGACCTGCGAAATGTTGATCTCCGTCTGAGAGCCGCAGAGGAGACTCTGAGCTGGAAAACAGAAGGTAACAGAGAACAGCCTTCAGTCAGAAAGTGATATGGGGACAGGAAGATCCAGTGAAGTTAAGACCCCTTATTATCCACCTATAACTTGATTTGGGTTGGAAACACAAACCTGGCCTCTTTTCAGACACATTTTTAGAGGGCGGGAGGGGGCAATGTGTACAACCCAACCATGTAAGATTGGCCATGTTTTTTTTTTAAATCCATCGTAAAGTTTAGTCTGGAGTGTAAAGAATTATGAAATAGAAAAGACAATTAAAATTAAGGTCCCCAGAAAATTCAGAGTTCAAAAAGAAGATCATAGTTAACTCATGAAAGTCCTAGAATATCCCATTAAACATGTCAGGACTTTACACAATATATGTGAGAAGTAACACTTCAACACAGCACATTGCAAATTTGATTGCTATAATCAAAATGTGATTAATCCATATAAAATCATCAAAGTTCTCTGGTATTCCCCAGCAATGATGGTAATTCTTCGGTGCATGATAGCTAAGTACATCCTTGTTATTATTATCAGAATCATGGGAAAGACTGGCTTTTTAATATAAGCGAAAAGGAATGGACTTTGCTGATAATGAAGTACCCTGTGCAGAAAAGTGTCCTAACACCTGCAGGAATAGACTGCCATCATCATGGCATATATTCCTTGAGCTTTGCCACCATCCTATGCCATGTCAGTTAATTCTGTTTCTCTGGGGGGACAGGCATTTGGGATTATGCCATGGAATTAACCAACAGCATTCATGACCTGGAACAAAGAATTCAGAAGACAAAATACAATGTGGAAGAAATTCAGAACATCATGAAAACATGGGCGTCTCCAGTATTTAAGAGAAAAGATGGGAAAAAAGAATGCCCCCTCTCTCTGGACGATCAGCAGGATCGCATGGAAAAATATTATGGCCTCATCAGGGAATCTGGCATTAAGATTCATGCTCTCGTTCAGGTAACAACCAGCTTCAGACACAGTACCAAGAAGAGTATTTGCAATGCTAAAAAGGAATGTGGGCATTGGAATAATCAATAGATACTGTGTCTTCTGCAGTCAAGGCTAAACCTTCCAACTAACAGCAAGATAACTAAAACTAACATATAGTAGGGGCCCCCAGATCAATTAACACTATCAAAATTAACTCAAGTCTCACCCCTAACTGTTCAAACTGGGAGATGGCAAAGCAGAATCCACTGTGCTAACCAGCCATGCAGTTTGGTGTGGCTTTACCATATTATTCTTAGGACCTGTCTCTAAAGAGCCCTGAGAGATGAGAGAGTGTCATGACATCCCTGTCTTTGATCAGAAGAATAAAGAATTCACAGTGTCACAGTTAAGACAGCAAGGCTTTTTGTCCTGTGGTGTAGTCAGGACAGCCTCATGTCCCACCATCAACAGTAAATATTCTCTGTGAATATTGGGATATAAATGGTCACCAGCCCCAATCCTACTGAAAAAGCCATTGACATTGTCTGACAGGTTGACTTATGTCAAAAGTAAGGAATAAATTACCATTCTACAAAGGTTGTGGTTTGGAACACAATTAAGATGTTCAATCATAAATGCTAATGATGACCAATTAGATGGAGATAATTATCTAAACTGTGCCATTGAAAATGGACATTTTTACTTTATTTTTTTAACATTTGGTCCTAGATTTGGTAATTTTAGGATGTATTTGTTTATGTTTTTAAAACAGATTCCTGAGATAGAAATTTAGGGCCTTGACATTAGGTCTTTGTTTCTTTGATGACACCCCTTGGGCAGTGCATTGCATCCATGTCACAGTCTTAGGCTGCCCCATCACATCACTGGCTTTAGGGTTTCCCTTATGTGACTTTGTTAACCCAGTGGCGACTTAGGAATGCTTCTTCTAGTTTCCTTAAATTAAGGGATTCTCTGCATTTCTTAATGGAATTGTTATCTAAGTTAACTCTGTGGTCAGAGAGATCTTGGAATTAACTGAAATTTGTTCTACATTTCAGTTCGCAGCCTATCTTGGTGAGGATTTCTTGGGCATTGACAATGTCTGTGTGTCTCTTGTTGGGTGTCGCATGCTTGGAATAAGAGATGTGATGGTGCTGTTAGGATCTTGGGGATGCCTTCTAGCATCTATTTGTTTATCTATTTGTTCTATCAATTGATGGAGGTGGTCTATTAAAATTCCTGTGATTTTAGATGTGACTACTTAATCCTTTATTAAATTTTATCATGGATGTGGGCTCTGTTGGCACAAGCTCACTTGTAATTTATGGTTACCCTAACTCCCTGATGAACTGACTGCGCCATCATTGTGAAAGTCCCTCTTGATTTCTAGTAATACTCCTTCCTCTTGAAGTCAGTCTTTTTATGATGATAAAGTAGCTCTTCCCTCCCAATTCATTACTCTGTGATTTCTATTGTTCATTTCCCCACACTTGTACCTTAAACCTATTTATTTATTTATGTTTTAAAATGTTCTCCTTTGTAGCTGGTATATAGTAGAAGCAGTTAGATTTTTTAAAAATCATGTGTATATGAGAATGTGTTTAGGTACGTTTGCCAGTCAGTGCCAATGCCCATAGGTTCTAGAGGACATCACTAGGTCTGCAGATGATGGAGTTACAGGTGATTATGAGACACCTGATATGGATGCTAAGAACCTAATTTGGGTCCTCTATGTGCTCTTTACCATTGAATTGTCTTTCTTTCTAGACCCAAGAAGTTTTTATCAATAACAATCCCACCTTTTAATTGGAATTCTTGGATTGCTTCTGTGTAAGATGCATATAATGGAATCTAATTCTGCTGTCTCTCTATTTTGTTTTTTTTTTTTCCTTTCACACCCTCTGCTTTTCTGTGTCCATGACCTTGTGGGTTCACATACAATTTTCAGCATTCAAATTGACTGCTCAGTTGCCAGCTTTTACACGATTGCCTTCCTAGGAGCTGATCTAGCTAACTCCATCTTGGCTGTCAGCTTGACCCACCATACCTATGTACGTTCTAGTAGGTAGGTACTTGTATCTGTACCTAGGTAGGAAATTTCAAGAAGAAATGATCTCAGTTAGGTTGGCCTCTGAGAAAGCCTGTGAGGAACTTTGTTCTTGGGGCTATTTGAGCCCACCCTGAACATGGGGAGCTCAAGTTTGTCAGGCTGGTCCTGAGCTACATGAACCTGGGACGGCAAGTTGAGCACTGATGTGCATGAACTTCTTCATTGCTCTCTTTTCTGATGTGCTGTTCCCCCTTTGAGTGTCTGTCTCTCTGGCTTTCACACAGTGATGGACTAAAATTATGAGATCAAAAACCACCTCTTTCTCTGTTAAGTTTTTTTTGGGGGGGGGGCTGAGTTATTTTATTGTAACAGTAGAAAGGAAAAATAAGGTATCCTTATTATGTAACATCCATGCTATACCAATGTACTAAATATAGTAATATAGTAGCATATTCAGTCATCATCATATCAAATATTGCTAGATTATTTTCATTAAAAGTTTGAGAAAAAATGAAATGAAAATAAGAGAAAGACTTTTGGGGGAGCAGAAAGTACCCAAAAGGAGCGGGAGGCCAAGAAGAGAGAGTTAATGAGAAGTGAATGTATTCAAAGTGCGTTATGCACATTTATGAAACTTTATTATTCAAAAATAAACACCAGCTTAAAGAAAACAGGGAAATGTATTAGTGACTAATTTCGAAATGGCTTAGCCATCTCCTTTGTAAAAGCAACTTGAAATGTTGCTAGTGTTATCTTTTAACTCACACACTCAGCACAGTCGCACTTCTCACTCTCCTTCAGATCTGAGCTGCCTTCTACACTCATTTCTCTTCGACCTAAGGGTCCTATTCAGTCTCCTGGAGCTGAGGCCTAATGTTGACATATCAGCCCAGCTTTGAGCAAACCACGCCTTAGCTTCACCTGGTTTTGGATGGGCAATTTTACGGTTTTCAGATTCCTGTGCGGTCTTGTTTGATTTCATACTTTGCTGCCTGGCTTTCATCCCCACACTGTGGTCCATAAGAAGCAAGCCACGATTTTATCTTTGTTCCCTCTGAGATATATCGCCTCTCTTCAACTGCTTTTAATAGAGGGAGACTTAATCTTTTCTCAACTTTCAATTTAGCTATGATGTGCCTGAGTGCATTTTCGTGGCTCCCACTTTGGACTTTATAAGCTCTTTGGATCTTCGCTTCAGCAGATTTTGAGAATATATGTTGGTTTCCTTGGTTGTTTTATTTTTGTTATCCTCTCTTAGTTGTTGGTCTTGAAGTCATGATCCTTCTCTCTCAGCCTACTGAGAATTAGGGTTACAGGGGTGTATATTACTTGTTCACTGTTTATTTTACAACTGTAATGGTCTTGTCTAATCCAAAATCAACTCTATTTCCTAAGCCTGGTTTTTTTGTGAAATAGAAGTTCAGTGCATCAAATAAGCCTAACCGTTATTAGTGTAGAAACATACATCTTAACACCTGCACGGCCCTGCACATCATCACGTATTACAATTTGCATAATGATGGGCTTAAAGTCATTAAGAAAACCTTAAATCTACTTAAGATGTAAAGGCATTGGTAATGCATCTTAAAAATTTTAGAATCATGTCACTTAAAAGCAGAATCGTGAAATCATTAAGCTCCAGTAGGATATATTATATGGTAGTGTTTCTTAAAAGGGTAACTGTGAGCCATTTAAGAGAGTCATCTCCCCAGATTACCTACTGCCTTCTCCGAAAACATCAGCTCCCTGGAAAGAAGCTGCAAAGTCTTAATGAAAATGATGAAACACAGATGGATGTCTGTGCTGAGCATCATTGAGCACTTGGGCTTCCTCTCTTCGATGTCCAAACCTTGTTACCATGGTGATTCTCAGGGTACCCCAGGTTGAGAAGTGTGTGTGTGTGTGTGTGTGTGTGTGTGTGTGTGTGTGTGTGTGTGAGAGAGAGAGAGAGAGAGAGAGAGAGAGAGAGAGAGAGAGAGAATTTCTTGTATGGTTTGTTTTCTAAGTCACTCAGTATGATGATGTCTGTGATTAATGTCAAATGCCAACACAAAGCCTAACCCATTTCTAAGGATTATCCAGGAAATACTTTGCAGCCCTGAATCATCCTTCTGCCTCCCCTACCTCCTTCTCTGATGCTCCTCCCTCAGCAGTATGATGAGCAGTGAGAGTTGGCAAAGTACACATGTGCTGCATTTTTCCTGAGAAGTGAGTCAGACCCTAGCCTCCATCCTCAAGGACAGATAAGACATCACATCTCCATCACGGAACTTATTTATGTTCCTCTCAGCCAGTAGCTTTCCTTACTTGACAGAAGAGACTGTAAAGACATGTAACTGCACAGTCTTTAGAGAGAGCTATTTTGTATGTGCATTCACATTGGTGATGATTTTGACAATTCTCCTGTATTGTTAAACAGGACTTTCTTTCTTCTTTTGTAGGAAAACCTGGTTCTGTTTGCAGCAAACCCAGCATCCCGCATCTGGGAAACTTACGTTAACTACATTGATTCCATGTTGTTGGATGGATTCTTTCTTGCCATCGAATGCTCCCTCAAATATCTCCTGGAAAACACTGGTAATTACCAACTGATGGCAATGAACCATGACTAGGCAGATGGCAGCAGTCACTGCTCTATTAAAGTGAAGTGTAGCTGAGGTTTGCCAAAGTGCCGGGGTCTTTTATGAGTAATGTAGAGTAAACTAGCAATGGGTGGTGCAAATAGAAAAGAATCGTGACTCCAAGCATCACATGACACTCCAGGCTCTCAGATCATTAGGACCATAGCAAAAGCAAAATGAGAATTCTACCAAACTCAAAACCAAGGAGAGAAGTGGATAAAGCTGGAACCATGGGGAAATGGTTACTAAGGACAGTTTCCTCCGCAATTGACTTAATACTCAGATGGGGGGGGGGTATTATATGCCTCCATGCCATACATGTTCTAGCTCTGTTACCTTTGAGGAATACAGAGGGTTTGAAGTTACCAGGCAAAGTGGAGAAAGAACAGAACTATGTCTGAAAAAGAGACAGAAGCAAAGAAGAAAAAGACCTTCCAGAAGGAATAGAAATGTTAGGAAGGTAATTAGTCATCTCTGAAGCTATTAGAAATAGGTAAAGGCTTTGAGTTAGGGTGAAGACACTGGGTAAGGTACAGAGACAAAACCTTATAACAGCTTAAGTTGGGTATTAAATGGTGAGGCAGGAAGAGCAGAGAGTTCAGAGTAAAAAGTAATTAGACCTTCACATTCCGGTAGATTCTGAGTTGCCTCACAAGGGTCATGTTGAAGAATGAGTACACCAGCAAAGGAATATTTTGAAGGCAGAGAATCAAAGTAAGATGATATGTGCATTTTATCCAATATAGGGATTTCACTTTTAGGGTAGCACGTGTGGCTAGAGTCCCATGGCCTTCAAATATCCTTCCAAAACTTTAAGTGCTGTAAACCATATACAGCCTTTATGATATTTCACAGTGATGTGCAACGTTCGGTGACTGTACCTTGAGCAGCCCTGACTGAAAAACTGAAATCCAAAATGCTCTGAGATACTGACCAAGCTCTTAAAAGGTTTGGGTTTCTTGCCCTTTGGGACTTTGGATTAGGAGTGCTCCATGAGCAGCCTGTGCTGATGACCTAACTCACCCTAAGTCCTTCTAGCCTCAAGCATGTCAGGCAAGTGATGCTCAACCTATTTAAGGAGGGATTCCACACAATTTTACTGCTGTTCCTTGTTCTTTTTCCCAGCTTTCCCCAGAGATCAAACCTGTGAGACTATTGGTAAGTGTGTCTCCCTTAGGTGAACATAAAATGCACTTGTTGAGACTCTTACGAGTCCCACAATAGGATCTTTAAGGACCCTGTTTTAGATAGAGTGAATGACCAAGCTTTGGTATCCAAAGCTCCATTCAAAATCTTACTTAAGGGATAAAGAAACCTACCTCACCACCCCAAGTAAGAGGCCGTGAGAATGGCTGCGTTGTGGTAGGTGGCTCTCATCCATAGCTCTGCCATTCTGTAGGGCTTGGTCTCAGTTCATGGTTGAGAGAGTCAACCCAAGCTATAGTCTGTGAGAAAAGAAGAAAGAATGTATCAGAAAGGGTTAAGTGACTCCCTGGGGTTCCTTTCCATCTTTCCTAGAGGGGAATCACATTATTGTACATAACTCCATGTAGAGCTGAGGAATTTGGTCACACACCCACTTTTAGCTCTTTTACTAGGAAATAAAAGGGTAGTAGTTCATTCAGGAGACTTGCCCACACTGTCCAACCCACAACACTCTGCCACTTAATTTCTACTGTCAAAAGAAGCAACATTATCAGTGGTTACCAGTAAAAGTCTAAGAATTTATCTTATTCACAGAACACGGTGCTCTATGTTATATTTTGACTTAAATCTAGCAAGACAACTTTGTCTAGCAAGCAATCAGGAATCTGTGAATTATTTATGCTGTTTTAAAATTTTTATCACTGCAAGACTACAGAGTTGAAGTAAGCCCCATGTTTATGGAAAAGGAACAGAAAATTTAGTATTGTGACTGTTCGGTGTTCTTTCCCATGTGAATGTGGGCAGGCATACCCCATTATGACATTTGGGAGAAGCAGCATCACCCCAAGAGGCAGTTGAAAATGTAGAAGAAAATTGACTTGGTTGGTCAGCTACTAAAGTGTGCTCCTCAAGGACAAGGAAAGTAAATATCCTATGATACCAGAGGAGAGCCCCACACAGCCACATAAGAACGGGTGCTCATGAGAATGTCAGCAGTTCCCTGTGGAGACACACTTTTATGGGGCTGCCTGCTCTATCTTTCAGGCAAAATTTTTGTCTGTATTAGGAAATGCTTGAGACTGGGTTTTAGGAAATGGTACCTTGCCCACTTGCCCCACTCATGGTCATTCTGTTGCTTTGTTTCCCCAGAGTGTAAGGCTGGAATCACACCGATATTTGAAGCACAGCTCAGCCTTGTTCCTCCAGAATTAGTTTTCCAGCCATCTCTGGACTCTGGAGTGAAGGGAGGCTTATATGACATTGTTGAGAATCTCCTCAGCAGCATTTTTGCAGTACCATCTCTGGTACCTCGACTGTCCCCGCACAGTGGCTCTCCTCACTATCAGGTACTGGATCTGAAAGCATCTGCCTTCCTCCACATCTGGGAGATCTGGAAGATCTCACTAAGCACTGGTGTAACTTCCCTGCTGTTGTCTCCCTCCCCCAGGGTGACCTGGAGGACATGGCTAGCTTAGTCAGCTTGCGGAGCATGGTTATGGAGAGGGTGCAGAGAATGATGGTCCTCTGTTGTGGCTATCGGAATACCTTCAGCCAGTATTCTTACCTATATATGGAGGACAGAAAGGAGATTCTCAGTCAGTTTCTGCTCTATGGACATGTCCTCACATCTGAGGAGATAGAAGCCCATGCAGAAGATGGCATCCCAGAGAATCCACCCCTCCTCCATCACTTTAAAGTCCAGATAGACTCCTATGAAAAGCTCTATGAAGAGGTGGTCAGCCTGGAGCCCACCAAGGTGTTTGATGGCTGGATGCAAGTTGACGTACGTCCCTTCAAGGCATCTCTGTTGAACACGATAAAGAAGTGGAGCCTCATGTTCAAGCAGCATCTTGTTGACTTTGTCACGAGCAGGTAACACCATTGTCCTACCTACCTTCTAGCATCCCAGGATGCAGGGATGCCATGCTCAAAACCCTCTTTGTATCTTTCCCCACTGACTGATTAAATTAAAATAGAGCCTGTTGACATTTCTAGTCTTCCTGATAATCATGATCATTTCAGCACTGTCTCTCCCTTTATTCACCAGATAATGGTCTGTTATTTTTCACTTGGTTCTCAGTGGGTAAGAAGCACCTAGTAAGTGGTAAATAACATTAGAGATCATAGGCACAGATTCACTCCCTTTATAATCATGACTGTGAAATCTAAGCCTTGGAGGCAGAGAGGGATCTAATTTCATTTTAGATTTTATTTCTCACCACTTCCGACTTGATCTAGATGTTCCAGCTGTGCAATGTGGAAGTCATTAGAGCCGCAAGCTCCTGTGTGCCCCTCTGTGCCATCTGAACCATGTCACACATAGACTCTGAAAGTCTGTCTCTCTGAAGACCCAGAATCACCTAGCACTGCATCCTCTAATCTGTATGGACAATCTAATTGATTGACAGTCCCTTTGTCACTCCATCTTAGTCATTGTCCCTAGAATCTCACCAGTTGTCTCCACTTCCAACCTTGAGGAGTGTGCATGTACAGAGAGGGTACAGCCCACTTGTCCAGTGATGGCCCTTGATGTATCAGAGGACCTTGCATGGGGGCCAGCCTGGCCCTGCTGCACTCTGAGCTGCCCCTGCTCAGTGCTGAAGCTGTCCCCGTCCACGGTCTAGAAACAAGATGAAAGATTGAGGCATCACCTACCTACAGGAAATCCAAGGGACTGCCAGGGTAGTGTGCCAGCACTGCAAAGAATGGTCGGGAATGGCTTACACAAGTCACCAGGGTTCCTTTGGTTTTGATACATTCAGGGAAACTTTTGCTCACCGAGGAGGTGGAGGAGGCAGGAGGGAGAATTTCTGGTGGGTGGTTTGGTGCAGATAGATGCTCCTGGAAGAAGCAGCATGAGAGGAAGTCCTTGCCTACACTGGTAGGCTTGGCAACCCTAAACACTGGCACATTTTAGAATGTACAGCTGTTGTTTTTTGTTTTTAACTAAGGTAAGAGCATCACAGTACAAAGTGTGTATGTGTGTGTGTGTGTGTGTGTGTGTGTGTGTGTGTGTGTGTGTGTGGTAGTTTCCAAGCAGAAAGAGACCTATCATGTTACAGGAGTCTATGCAGGGAACATTTATAATGGGCAAGAAGAAAGGACATAGTGGGTAAAGGCCCCTATTGTGGTTTTTGTGGGAAGAAATGGACCAGGCATGTAATTCACTCAGCACTGGGCCAGGAATAAAAGTATTCCCTGCTGTTACTTACTTCTGGCTAGCCACTCCCCCCGCCCCCAGTGACTTCTACCAGACGGTACCAACTGCTGCTCCTCCTTGCTGAAGCCACCCACTAAACTCTTCCTTATTCTTCCTCACCATCAGGCTCCCATCCTTTCCCATCACCCTAGTGACCTCACATACCCACCAAGTCTCCAGAGCACATGTTTTGTTGTATCTCACATGCCCGATCTCTCTGCCATGTGACTACACCTGATTGTATGCTGTGCTCTTAGCAGGGGAGGGAAAAATGGGGAAATAATTGTTCTCTATTCAAAAGCTCAGGTATAAGCGTTCCATTTTCTGACCACACCTGGTATCTTTCCACCTCACTTATTTGGCAGCCCCGCAGTGCAGAATTCTTCAGACCAATCAGAATTTCCAGCCCATTGATTCCACCTCCACCTCAGTATCTGTCAGCTCACCATAGCTTCTCAGTCCCACCCTGAAAGGTTCTGGGTCTATTTATATCTCCACATCTGCACCTGGGCAGTTTATCTTGGCTGAAGCCAAAACAAATTGCTCTTCTGACCAGCCCCGCATTCAGATACGTCAAGTACCTTCACATGTTCTCAGTGCTTCCATATTTCCCAGACTTTATTGCCTTCTCCACAAACTCTGAAGGCTTGCCAACATCAGCCATGATACTGTCTGTAGTGTTCCACGCTTATCATGATATGCATGGGCAGGCATTCCTTCAGGGCATCTATGTATGGGCAGAGTAGCTGGATCATGAGCAGATCAGTGGTAAACCTGCTCAAAGGTAGAGAATAGCCTTGTGTAAGACTTGCTGTGTCCCAGCATCCCCAGTGCCTCTTGGTTACAGCAGACTGTTTCATCTTTGTCTCTTCAGTGGGAATTTCTTGGAGCTAAACACATTACATAACTTTGATCAGTAGTAAGGTCTTTCCATGTCTTTGGTGAATGTTTTCTTTCTGTACTATCCTTCTCTCCTCTTCTCTTTTCTGTTGGATTTGATTTTGTGTTTGCTACTATTTAAGCATCACTTACATATTTGAGCTGGACAAATGGTTCAGTGGTGAAGAGCCCTTGCTGCTCTTGAAGTGGACCAGGGTTTGGTTTCTTGCACACACATCCTGGCCCACAATCACCTGTAACTCCATTTCCAAGAAATCTGGTGCCTTCTGGCCCCTGTTGGAACTGCATGTGTGGTGTTTGTATGTATGTGTGTATGGATAATACTCATAATAAAACTCATAACATAAAATACTCATACCCATAAATTAAAAATAAAAGCTTTTAGAAAAGCTATTTATATATTCTATGTATGATATTTTGCTAGATTTATATAGATTACCAATATACAACTACCCAATATAGTCCCGAGTCTTGTGGCCTATCTTTCCACTCCATTTTTGGGCAACCATCTGTATTCATTAGGTCTGCATATTTAGATTCAAGCCACAACACATCAAAAACATATTTTTAAAACTGTCTTTGAGCTGAATATGTACAGACTTTGTCATTGTTCTTAAGCAATGCAGTATAACAATCATATATGCAACATGGACATTGTAAGAGGTAATCGTAAATAACCTACGTAGGAGTGATTTGAAGTACATGAGAAGTTGCATAAGGAAGATAGATGTAAATAGTATACTGTTCTACAGAAGGGATCTGGATATCTATGGAATTTAGTATCCATTGGTGGTCCTGGAACTAACATCCTACCATGTACATAGAGGGATGACTGTTAAGTGAACAAATCCTAGATTCAGCATAACCAAATGCATCTGCCTTTTCCATTGGGTTCTTGTTCTCTTGTCTTGTTAGATACATTTTCTTTCTGCCTGGAGATCCCAAGAACTCTCTCTTACATTCTATTCCTAAAGTTTTAGAAATTCTGTCCTACATGAGATAGTTCACTGCTACAAGGATATGGCGAAGCCCTAATTACTGTAGCTTTGTGAGAGATCTTGACATCTGGTGGGGCAGATCTTCACCCACTCATCTTTCACGGAAAATGTCTTGACAGTTCTTGGTCATTCTGTGTGTATCTACACCTTACACCATTTTGTGCAAGACAAGGTCCCTTTGAGACTTCTCACATTTGTACTGACCAGAATTTTTGTCTGTGCAGCATCAAACATTCTTTAGTAAGCCTGTCATTCTTTTCCCTCCTCATGGCATTCTTGTTTGCCAAGAAAAGTGTATAACTGTTACCTCTAAGCTAATCCACAGGTGGTTTTGTTAAGATTGTTCTTCAGTATATTTTGGCTCCTAGTTCAAAAAATTTTTAAGTGAAAATAGAATTGTGTTTAATATATTGATGTTTTTTTCAAGGCACCCTGCTAAACTATCTTAGTAATCCCAATAAGTGGTTTTTGCTTCTTTGGGGACTGCTATGTACATAGTCACTTCTACAGATTTTATGATTCTCATTTTTTTCCTCTTCATCATTGGATATCTTGATTTTTTTATCTTACCACACTGGATAGGACTTCCTGTCTACTTTTGAAACAAATATATTGACAGGCACCCATGTCTTGAGCCTGACTTTGCAAATAGTTTGACTACTGAGTTACATTTACTATGAGAATGTGGTGTGTGTGTGTGTGTGTGTGTGTGTGTGTGTGTGTGTGTGTGTGTATAAATTTATGAATGTGAATATAGGCATGGTGTGTATGGGAATGTGTATAGTATGGTATGTATGTATGTGGTATGATTGTGTTGAGTGTGTGGGGTGCATATATGGGATGTATGCTTTGTGTGTTTAAGTGAGTGTGAGTAAATGTGTGTATATAAATATAAGAGTATGCAGTGTGGTATGTGTGAAAATGCATGGAGTATGATTTGTGTGAATGTGTGTGTGTGCGTGTGAATTCTTCAGAATAAGAAGTCCTCTTCTATTTCTAACTTCTTGAGTGTTAGCTTAAGTGCAAGCATGATTTTTTCAAGTACTTTAAAAAAGTATATCATGATAATTCTGTTTATTCTCTCTAAATATTCAGTCTTGAACATTTTTGTTTTGATTTCTAATATCAAAGCACCTAGTGTGGCCAGGATAAACCCATCGGGAAGTGTCACAGTTGCCAGTCCATACATGGATTGAACTTGTCTGCAAACCCTTCCTTAGCACTGCTATTCCTGTACTAACATTGGTCTATTTACCTCTTTCTAACATCTTTATCAGATTTTAGTTCTGAGAATTTTCCAGCTTTGTGAAACAAGCTAGGGCACAATTCTCCCTGCTTGTTCCCTGGGAGAGCTGTGTGATGTTGGGATCCTTTGGTACTTGGAAGTTTAATTTAAATCATTTATAAAGGCATTGGGGCTTGTAATTTTCTCTGCTTGAAGATGTTAAACTGCAGTTTCTAAGATGAATATAAAGATATGAAGATTTTCTAGTTATTGTAAGTCATACTTTCTATAAATGTATCCAACACACATTAGTCATTAGATTACTGTCATGAAATGTATAACTTCATCTTATTTCATCTTTTCCAGGCCTTTTAATTTTTATTGATTATTGATTGCTCTCATTGACTTTTTTTCTGATTAGTCTTACAAAGAAATACCTCATACATTCATCGATTCTGTTGTTATAATTTGACTTTTATTTCAACAATTTATTATGTCATAGAAATATTGTTTCCTTTGGGTTTATTTTCTGTTTCTTTGCTGACATTAGATGAATGCTTCATCCATTTTGAGTTCACTGCCTTTTTAAGTTCTAACATTTTAAATCGTAAATGCCTTTCTCTGTAGAAGTTTACCTACACACCCGCCTTTACTATATATTTTCATAACAATCTAATTCTAAACATATTTAAGATTCATCTTAGTGATGTTTGTCCCAATTTCCCTGTGATTTACTTCTGAGTTGTATTGTATTAAATATGACAAGCTTCTGGAACATGCTGATGTTCGTCATGTAGGCTATAGCCAGTTCTTCTAACTGTGTGTGCACAGGTGAGGAGAGTATATCTTGTAATGGACATGGCATTCTACGTCTTTGCTTTAGCTTGTTAACTGTTTAAGTGAAATCTGCTGTCTCCTGCTTGTCTTTTTTATTCTGCTTAATTATCAATTGCTGAGCCCTCTGCTCATGTCTTTGATTTTGAGGCTGTCTACTTTGTCCGTGGAATGCCATCACTTTGTCCCATTTTGTAAGGGTCTACATCACTACATCTATTTTCCTATAAACCAAACCTTTAGCTGAATGTCAAAAACCTCTTTCACCCCTGAATCTGGCTCTTGCAGTTAAAGTCGGCTTTGTTGGACATTGCCTACCATAGCTAAAGCGACTTCTCTCTGAGTGATACTTGCCTGGTGTACCTCATTATCCTTTGGCTTTCAACCTCCCCCATGCAACCAAATTAGGAGAAAGTTTTATGATTGGCATATCTGAATGCTTAAGCTGTTTTTAGTAAGCTCACCTTTAATGACGGGCTTTGTTTTTTATACTCACTGGGCTTTGCTTCAGTTTAAGCCTGTCATTTTATTGACTGTTATTTTATAAGCCTTTCTTCCTTGCTTTTGGGTTGAAGACTTTATTTTCATTTCTACAGTCTATTTTGCCCGTCTTATAGCTTCCATGCTGTACTATTATGCAGCTCTGAAGGTCGTTTTAACCAACACTGTTAAATGGATAAATGCACCTGTATGGTCACTCTTCTCAGATCCAGAGCAGACCATGGCAAATGGAACTCAGGCTTAGAGTACTTGCTGAGCATGTACAACTTCCTGGGTTTCATGCCCAGAATCACACACACACACACACACACACACACACACACACACACACACACACACACACACATACACACACAGAATTTCATTTTATTAGTCATTCACCAAAATATATCCTGTCATTCACATCATTTAGATCACTTTCCAACATTTACTTAGCTCTCTCAAATTATATTTTATTTGCAGTATTGCAGACTTTTCTCTGAGGTGCTTTGGATTAGACAGGCTTGTAGATCATGCTACTGAGCCACATCCCTGGACCTCTCTGCCCTACCCTGTTTGTATTTCCTGATATGCACCCAGATCACAGACTCGGGTATATCCATTAGCAGTTCCATTAGAAGGGTCTAGTGATGGAAGTGTGTTCTTCATCTGAGTGAACTTATTTTATTCTTGCTACTTAATGCAAAAAATTACAAAGTCAAATTTTCTTAGATTATTGAAATACTATTTCCCACTGTCCTGGCTCACATTATTCTTTTACTACTAATTAGTAGCTGTTAGGATAATTATCCCCCCCCCATCCCTCCTCTCTTCTTCTCTTCCTTCTTCTGATAACCTGAAGTTGCATCCTGAAACATATATGGGGGTTTATTGCAGTAAGATGGGCTAGAAGCCTGGCTAGTCCTGAACCCACGTTGGGTGCCAGCTATTGCAATAATTTTTACTTGCATTTTTTATAGGATTAATATTTATTAGAGGATATTTTAACACTCACGGATAAAAATTAAACATTAGGGCAATTCTTGAGGGTAGGATTGTCTCACGATGGATGTTGACCTAATCTCTAAGAATGTAGGAACAAAACAGGCAGCTCAAGATCTCAGCAGCCCTTTTCAAAGGGGGTGGCCACACCCCACTCGAGCTCCCAAAACTCCAGAGGCACACCTCCACCACAGGCGTTTCTTTATATTTATTCTAGCTGACTATTATTATTTTTTGATTCTTTCTTGATACTGTCTACTGGCTTGCAGAAATTCAAGAAAACCCTTAGCTAGGGTCTCCTCAAATACCAAGTTTGTTCATCTTTTCTGCTATTCCACTCAGGAGCTCGAATCATGCTTAGAGAAGACCTTCACATTCTCCCATATCTAAGCATCATCCATGCTTTGCTGAGATGAACAGATCTCAAGCCAACTATCAGTCAGTCTGGTTCCTTCAGTTTTAATTTATTGAGGGAGAAAATATATAGAGAAGGATAGGGGTCTCACTCTGTAGCCCAGGATGACCCAAACTTACTCTGCTGCACAAGCTAGCCCTAAATTAATAGAGATCTTTTCACTTCTACCTCTTTAACACTGAGACTACAGACCTGAGGTGTCACCCCTACCTTCACTGCCAAATGATCTGAAAAATCTCAAGTTTTTCCACCAAGAAGGTATTTGTATCATCGCATGGGCTGCGTGAGACGTAAGAGCCCATAATTCCCTGACTTGCTCTCCTTCTGGGCTTCACTGCACCATGTCACTGAGACTGTTTTTGTCAAGGCCACAGGTTGTCCTTGGTCATTCCCGCTCGCTGCCTCTCTTCTCCTTGTCAGAGTGAGTCTCTCCGTCTCCTGAGGCCCCCAGGGTTGCTCTCTCCTCTTGTTTTCCTCCGTTCCACTAACTATGCCTTCCTGGTGTCTCTTGCTGGACTCAGCACCTGACCAAGGTCTCTAAGCACTGGAACTCTGGAGCTTCCATTCCTTCTCCAGCTACCTCCACTGCTTTGGGCATTTCTAGTGCTTCCAAAATGTCTGTAGAATTGGTGGTATAAGTCAGCTGTAGAACGCACGCTCAACATGTGTGAGCATTCAACTTATTTTATTGGTTTAAAATATCAATGTGCCAGGCATGGTGACACATAACCTGTCATCTCATCAATTGAGAAACTGAGGCAGGATAACTCATAAACTCCAAGTCTACAGAAGCTATGTGTTGAATCCTTGTCCTAAAACAACATAAAGAAACTAAGTGCTGATAATCACTGGCTTTACATGTTAAGCCTCATCCCTCAGAAATCTACCTCAGAAATCCAGGATGTATGCTACAGCCTGTATGAGTTACTTTTCTCGTTGCTGTAGAGGGCAAGAAGCTACTTACGGAGTTTATTTTGAGAAAGAGTCCATCACCTGTGGTAGTTGTGAGGCAACTGGTGTCATTGCATCTGTAGCCAGGAAGTAGAGAGAGGCAGGTGAATGCTGGAGCTCAACTAGCTTCCTCCTTTTATTTAGTCAAGGACCCCAGCTCTTGCAATGATTCTGCCTACTTTTAAGGTGAGTGTGGTAGTCTGATAGAAAATAGATGCTTAAAAGGAGTTGCATTATAAGACAGTATGGCCTTGTTGGAATAGGTATGGTCTTGTTGGAGGAAGTGTATCACTTTGGAGGTGGGCTTTGAGGTCTCATATATGCTCAAGATACCGCCCAGTGTCACGGTTGACTTCCTAGTGGCTGTAAGATGTAGGGCTCTCAGCTATTTTTCATGCCTGCCCATTTTGATGATAATGGACTGAACTCCTGAAACTATAAGCAAGACACCCCAATTAAATGTTTTCCATGTAAGTGTTGTGGTCATGGTGTTTCTTCACAGCAATAAAAACCCTAACTAAGACAGTATGTCTCCCTACTCCCTACATTCCTCACTGACATGCCCAGAAACCTGTCTCTCTGGTGACTCCAGACCCTATCAAGCTGCTAATCAATGCTAACCATAACACCTGGCTCATATCTCTCTTATATATCTAGGGTCTGCTAAAAATTTAAGACACATTTTTCTCCCATCCCCTAAAATATAACTCAACCTTACTCAGTTTTGCCTCACATCTGTAAATGGTGTTATTATTTGTATCACTGATAGAGGCCACTAGGAATTTTTTTTCTCATTCCTTTATATCTCTCATTCAACCCATTCACTGGTCCTATACTTTGTGTGCAGAATTATCCTGAATCTGATCGCTTCTTTTGTGTACCATCCAGGTCAAGGGCAGCAGTGTCTATCAAATGGACAATACTAACCTCCCCAACATACTCCCCTTGGCTTTCATTCTTGTATCACCATCCCTAAGGCACCATCCCCTGCCACATGCCTTCCTGCGGTTCTCTCCCATCAACTTTTCTGATCAATATGCCCTTTATCATAAGACCTTTGCTGGCCTCCCATCATGCTCAGTCTCGACTTGAGTCTTCATTTCTTCATCCTGATTTTCTCCAGTGCCTTTTTATGTCTGAGAAGCTGTATAGTGTATGTCATGTTTGCTTCCTACTTCCTTGTCTTGCTTTTATGGAAACTTCATAAGTACAGGGACTTTGTGTATCTTTTCCAACATTCTGCTCTCAGCCCCTGGAAACTTGGTGGGGCTCCTGACAGATGCTCACTGAGCACTTGCTGAATTATAAGATGCATCTCACTTAACTGATATAACAGCTTGTGAGAAAGGAGGTCCTTCCAGTCTTCTAGGGAAAGGAAACTGAGGACCTGAGATATTAAGTGCATTGACTGTTGTATTAGGTTTCTGGCCCAGACTTTCCGGCCTAGCCTCGAGGTTCAGACTCACAGACTTGCAGAGATACACAGATGCTTACGTTAATTTTATGTTGATTGATCTGGGGCCCAGGAATATAACTTGCTAGCTCTTTACCCTTAAACCAACCCATGGTTCTTATCCTGTTCAGCCATGGAGCTCGGTACCTTTTCTCAGAGCAGCATAGTTGTCCTCTGCTTCTTCTGTCTTGTCTGGCAAATCTGGAGTCTCTGTGGAATTTCTGTTCTGTTCTTCCTGTTCCCAGAGTTTTCTTAGTAGCTCTACCTATACTTCCTGTCTACGCTTGGCCAATCATCATTTTTATTAAACCAGTAGGCAGAATAATAATCCCACTACAATTGACCTTACTGACATGTCTAATAATGGAGAAAGGGTTTCTTTATATAGCCCTGGCTATCCTGGATCTACCTATATAGACCAGGCTGGCTCTGAGCCCACAAAGACCCATCTGTGTAGTCAGAAGTTTCTCTGTTCTGCCTGGCCTGTTCTGCAACCATTTAGTCCCAAATAATTACACAAAGGCTTATATTAGTTTGTAGTAAGAGTTTTCTGGCCCGGACTTTCGGGCCTAACCTCAAGGTCTAGGCCCACAGACCCACAGACCCGCAGTCCCACAGTCCTACAGAGACACACAGATGCTTTCATTAGTTTTAGGCTGATCAGCCTTAGGCCCAGGCATATAGCTTGCTAACTCTCTACCCTTAAGCTATCCCATGTCTCTTTTTCAGCCATGCGGCTCGGTACCTTTCTTAGGGCAGCATACTTCTCCTCTGCTTCTTCCAGGCCTCTCTCTGGTGCTCTCTCTGGCATTCTGCTCTCAGACTTTTCCTAGTCTGGTAGCCCCACCCATACTTCCTGCCTGCCTTTGGCCAATCAGCTCTTTTTAATAAACCAGTGGGTGGCACAATTATTTACCATGAAACAGCACAATTCCCTACATTAGTTATAAACTGTTTGGCCTATGGCTCAGGCTTACTAATTGGTAGCTCTTACTCTTAAACTAACCCATGACTCTTATCCATGTTTAGCCACGTGGCTTGATACCCCTTTCTCATAACAGCTTCTTGTCTTGCTTCCTCTGTCTCACTGGTGTCTCTGCTCTTCCTCCTCCCAGAATTCTCCTCTTTGTTTCTCCCCACCTATACTTCCTGTCTGCCTAGCTTCTGACCAGTGTTTTATTAGACCAATATTTACAATGACAGATATTTACAGTGTACAAGAGCATTGTCCCACAGCACATCTGCCTCAGCCTCTTGAGTACGAGAATTAAAGGTGTACACCACCATGCCCAGCCCTCATTTTTGCCTTCAAAAATCTATTGATTTAAAATTATTTCGGACTTAACAAAAGTTGCAAAAATGGCACCAAGAGTCTCTGTTTACAATTTCCTAACTTTCCACATGATGACATCTTGTCTAGCCACAGTGCATGCTCAAACACCGTAAGTTGTTATTAATGTAGAACTAATCCATAGATCCAACATGACAACATAAGTTGTCCAATGCACATCTTTTTTTCTGGTCCAAGATCCTACCTAGGAGCAAATATTCCATTCACATGTCACATCTCCTGAGGGGTCAGGGCTTCCATTATCTTTCAAAGCCTGCACATTGATAAAGAAAGCCATACTAATCACAAGGTTAGTCCCTTGAAGTACCAGGCTTATGGTAAGCCTTCTTCTACAATTGCTTCTGTTAGAGATATCAGATCCTTCCTTTAGAGGACTGCAAGGAGACTGGCCTATGCTTTGTGTTCACTCAGCCTGGCTGACCTGGACGTATTCATAAAGAGTACCGAGAGTGGTTTGCTCAAAAAAGTGGAAAAAGGAGATTTCCAAGGATTGGTTGAGATCATGGGACATCTTGTCACCCTTAAAGAACGCCAGAGCAGCACTGATGACATGTTTGAGCCCCTGAAGCAAACAATTGACCTACTGAAGTCCTACAGACAAGAGCTACCAGAAACTGTGTTTAAGCAACTGGAGGTCAGTGCATTGGACTATTCTTTACAGTACATAGAAGGAAAGTCTTAGGATTTTACAGTTCAGTGGTCAGTGGGGGTCAGAGTAAATGAAGTACAGCTTGATGATGTGTTCAGACCTAAGGTCTGTGTCTTAGAGCTACAATGTATCACACGAGTAATGTTTAACATTTTGGTGAAAATAATTAAATACTGAAAAAAAATGTAGTGGTAAAGGTCATAGAAATACAGATTTTACCCCATATTTAAGGATAAGTCAACTTTTTTTGAAATTGGGTTTTGCTATGTAGCCAGACCAAGGTTCATTTTCTCTTGTAACTCTCAGGTCACAGTCCGTCACTGAGGGAAGTTAGGGCAGGAACTCAGGGCAGCAACTAATGCAGAGACCTCAGAGGCATGCTGCTTACTGGCTTGTTCTCAGAGTTACTTGACCTGAGTTTTGTTTTTTAACCATATAGGATCTTTTGCCCAGGGTCAGCCTAGCATACAGGGAACCATCCCGTATCCATATTTAATCAAGAAAATGTCCCACAGACTTGCCTACAAGTCAGTGTTATGAGGCATTTTTTTTTAAAGTTGAGGTTCCCTATTCTCAAATGATACTGGTTTGTATCAAGTTGACAACAACCCCATCTATGATATCTTTGCTGCCCCATCCCCATTCTGACAAAAGGCGATCCAAGTGTTTGGGGGAAAGAAGCAGATCTTAGCCATGTAATAAGGCTCCAAAGAAAGCAGAAACTTCAGAAAATAACCAAGCACTCTTGAGGACTATAGAAAAGGGCAAAGGTTATCAGGACAGAGGTTAAAGTGGCTAGGGATAGTACTGAGTCAAAAGCAGGTGACCCTGGAGAGAGAAGACAAACAGAGAGGTAAGTTGAGGAAGAGTGCACAGTTAAAAATGGGACCAGTACATCCCAGGATATCTGATGGCAGGGATGGAAGCAGAGAGGTGTGTGTGGGGGGGGGAGGGGGTGTCAGTCCCTGGCTATAGGGGATGTGAGCATTCCCAGCTCTTTACAGGAACTTCCAGAGAAGTGGAAAAACATGAAGAAGATGGCCATTACTGTGAGGCAGCAGGTGGCCCCACTGCAGGCAAATGAAGTGGCCCTTCTCCGCCAGCGGTGCACAGCTTTCGATGTCCAGCAGCAGGAATTCCAGGAGAGGTTCCGGAAAGAAGCCCCATTCAGGTGTGGATCAGCATGATGATCTCTTCCTTGGGTTTCTGCTTTGGCCTTTGCCAAAGTCTTTCTTCTGTGTAGGTCCTTTGATTACAGCGCAGACTTGAGGTGCGCAGAGTTTTAGTCACACTTATCTGGCACGGGCTGGACAACCACTGTCCCCTCAAGAGAGATTTAGAAGATTCTTGTGCCCCTGGGTTAATGAGGAAAATGTAGGCACTCATCAGGCACTATGGTAAAATGATTAGGATTCTGAAGTTAGAATCTAAATTCTCAGATTTCTGGGGGTTTTTTGTGGGGGCTTAAAATGGTAGAAAACACACAGACACATACCACAACCACATGCCCCCACACCACCCATGCACATTTTTAAAACTGGCTCCTAGAATGTTTAAATAATGTCAGAAAGCATTTTAGTAGTTTATGATTTTAGCAAAGGTTAATGTCTGAGGACATTTCTCTGCACTTGGTACTCCTGTGGTACCTCTCTGTTGATAATTGTAGGCCTTGCATAAAAAGATGAACCTCGGGAAAGACAGCATCATTCATGTGTATCCTGTAGCACACTCCTGAGTTCAGGTCTATAAAGCATCACCCTCCCAACTGCTGCTTAACCTCAGGTCTCACCCAAGAGGCAAAGCCGTGTCTGAAGCAGGTCTTTGCTGATCACTCCCACCCTTGGCCCCTGCACTATGGTCTCTTTTCCAAGGTTGAGTTTCTTGCTGTGGCTGCAGACTAAGAAATCTCCAAATGCAGAAAGCACACAGAAGGACCGAGAAACTTCTCCAGGTCTGATGCTCGTGTCTGTATCGCATCAACTTGTTTAATATCTTTGTGCTCCAGATAATAATAGTAGTCCCTTCCTAGGTTGTTACTGGAATTAACAAGATAATCACTAAAAGTGTTTACTGTTGCACCACTGAGTGGGCTGGTATCTTTGGTAGCCCACTGTTTCACTTTTAGTGTTCTAAGTCTCATGTCTAGATCTAATCATTTTTAAAATCAATTTTAGTTGACAGGTAATAATTGTGCCTCTTCTGAAACACAGTATAATGCTTTGGCCTCTTTATACTCTGTGTAAAGGTCAATTTGGAATATTGAGGATATCCCTTATCTCAAATGCTTTTCATTTCTTTGTGATGAAAAAATTTGACATCCTCTATTCCAGCTGCTTTGAATCATATGCAGTCATATGCCACTGTGACTATAACCAGCCTTCTGGGTAATGAACCCTCTTGATCAGTCTGTCTCTGTACCCCTTTATCCTTCACCCTCAGCAAAGACCTGCTCTCACCACTCAGTCATCCAATGTTTTTAAAGCAGTTACCACCTTCTATGCACCATCACTGCCTCCCTGAAACACAAGACACTGAGCAGCTAAGAGCCAAGCAAGAATAGGAGTCTAAACTATGCACAATATGAAAATATAAAGCTTGTGGCTCTATAGCAGGATTCTATCATACAATCACTAGCAGAGCTTTGAAAGCTCTCACGCATGTCCCGAAGAACTACCAAATTACATCTTCAGGGACTCAATCCACATGTCAGTATCAAATGAGCACTGCCCCCATGATTCCTGAGCAGCCAAGTTTGAGAATCACTACCTAAAGGGCAGTAGCTGGTTTTCATTGAAACAAACAAACAGGGACCTAGAATTTCAAATGACTTCACTTTCAAGTTACTTTAGGGGGACATAGCTTTTTTCCCCAAAGAAATGTCTGTTGCTAAAATCATTTGTGAACACACTGGAAACCATTCTTTCAGGGTTCAAGTCATATCTTTGGATCCTCCTTTGGGTGTACAGTGGAAGATCTAAGTTGAACTCAGATTATGAGGAGGCAAAATGAATGAGGGAAATTGGTTTGTAGGCAGCTTCTAGTTCATCAAAACTAGGTCACTGGCAGCTTTAAACAAGGCTTTGGGTCAACTGCCAACTTGGAGTTCCTCAAATGAATCCCATAGGTGCTTAGGGAAATATCTTTCAAGAGTGACTCTTTGACAGGAACCAACCATAATGTCTTTTTCAGGTCCATCAGAATCACGTAGCCATGGCTCATGTGTAGCATGTGTGTATTGATCAGCTGTGGGGCTATTTGATTTTCCTTCTAGATGATATCGGTGCCCCTTCCTGGTGGCTGCCATGATGGCGTTACTCTTAGTTGGGCTTTCTAGATTCACATCTGTTAATTTCACATGCCGATGACTCTTCAGGGAGAATTCTTCAAAAAGAACTCTCACAACAGTCTGAGAAAACAAACGTTGCTGAAATTTTGATGTATTTTCTCTTCTAGAATTGTGGGGCTCTTGCTAAAGGGACCCTTAGCCGGCACGGATTCATCTGTTGTTTGGTTGGTTTCTTACTTTGGTATGAGTGCTTGTATAAAATTTGTAGTGGAGTGAGCACTTGCTCCTTTACATTTTATTCATTTATAGTTCTCCAGACTCTGCTGCATTCTCTGACAATACAAGTTTCTGTCCCTGAAGCTGGCTATGCTCAGCTTCTAATGTTCTTGTCTTTGAAGAGGAAGAAAATGAGTGTCTCATTAGGCCCTGGCCATCTGACAGGTGCTGTACAAAGTAGGGCTGGCTTCTGAAATTTAGATTCCCTCTTTGTGCCCAAGTCAAATGTTTCTTCTTCCTTTAGTTCTTAACTCTAAAACAACTCAGCATATTTCCTAACTGAGTTCCCATTCTTCATAATAATTGACGAAACTGTCATATTCAAATTCAAGGACCCTCTACTGCTTTTTAAAATCTGTGACAGATTCTACTAAAAGGAATGTCCCAGGCTCGGTCACTCTCTTGTCCAATATCTGACCTTGAGCACCTGTTTCCTGACCTTAAAGAATGGTGCCATGATAAGTACTCTTCCTACCTTTCTTCAAGACCAGGGTATCTCAAGGATGCTCATAGTCTAGACAGTCTGTCCTATGAGCTCCAACTCACAGGGCTCTCGGCCAAACACCAGATTCCGTGAACAGCTGGCAAAACCTTCCTACCTACCCACAACAGGAACAAAAATGAACAGATTTTCTTAATGACCTAATGCAGGAGCATGAGAAAAAGGGTGACCAGAAGTCCTGCTTGTAAAGTGCATGTTGTCACTCCCAAAGCCAGAGAAAAGAGCTATATTGGTCATTAAATTAGTACCAGGGATGTAGCAATATCCTCACATAAAGATATGACACTGGCTCAGCTTGCCTGACTTACAGGTTAACCTGACTCATTTGTATAATTTAGAAATCTGTAGAGTAGATGGGGCTTGGCCTCAACCATAGAGTTAGCTAAGAATTTACAAGGGTACTAGAAATTTTCAGAAATATACACCTCCTAACATCAACAACTTATAGCCTTATAGATAATTTCAAAACTGAATACCATCTTTAACTGAAGTTGCTCATACATCTTGGGAAATGTGACAATTGAGCCCATGGCAATTAAGTTCCATTTTAGATCAATAATCGAAGTGAAAAGCAATGATGTTCTATAGAAAGTAATCAATGGATAAAAAGGCATGATGGCTGAAAGTATAAGACACAGGGTGAGTACAGGTGCACTGGGACATTAGGGTAGAGAGAACCATCCAGTGACTATGACTGAAAAGCCCGCATATGACAGCACAGCCTTTCAGTTGTACAAAGGGCTTTGTATTGACCATATTTGATGTACCTAACCTGACATACCCTGCGCAGTTAGCAACACAGTAGGACACAGAAGGTCAGTTGTGCCTCTCATGTTCACATGCCTAGTTCCTCTACCTGCTCTCTGGCATCATGAAGAAGGATTAAATCACAAGGCTCTTGCTAGTCCCAAAGGAAAAATGAAATTCACAATCCAAATTATAGTGCTACTAAATTAATATTGCTTTTGTGCCACTCTAGGATAAAAGACATATATTAAAGCATTGAATATTGGAAACTTGTCTGTAATATGACTCCCACTTTCTCATGGAGAAGGACAGATTGAAGACCAGGTCTCAGCTGAGAGGTTATAACGGCTATGAGTCAAAGTGGTAAGGCTTGGCTGAAGCAGTGGCCAAGAGTATGGATTTGAGAAATATGAGAATCAACGTGAACTAAGGGAAGGGAGCATAGGATTCTTCTCTATCTTTTAGCTTGGACAAATAGGTGTATATTGGTACTAAAATCGGCTAGCATAGGATGTGCAGGATGAGGGGATCATAGTTTGGGTTGGGCACCTCAAGTTTTGAGTGCTGATAGGGTATTGCGCAGGTGCACATCCTTCATTCTCCGTTTTGATGTGTTGGTGTGGTCAGTATCCCCCCGGGGCTTGCTTCCCAAGTATCAGAATGGGCTCTCCCTCCTCTCTGTGGGCTCATGTTTGAGCAGCATATTTCCATTACTTAATTGTAGTTTTATTTATGCAGACATGTCTCCTTCAGTTTATTGTTATCTTTATTTCAGTTTCAAAGACCCAGTGTGCCCTTCCCCTCTGTGACCTCCTTGCCTTTAAACTCTTTTCTTTCTCTGGTTGGGAAAATGCTTCATTGTTAGCACATGCATAAAGTTTATGGCTACCATGACAAGTCGCCATAAAGGAATGTTTTGAGATAGAGTCTCATTGTATAATACAGGTTGGACCTCAGGATCCTCCTGTCTCTGCCTCCTGAGTGGTGAGATTATAGGCATGTGCCAGCATTCTATTCTGCATATTTGAAATTGCTACCTGCTCTCATGTGTAGAGATTCCCTCCAAACTTACTCAAAATTGATGTTCATGCATGGTCTGATTAAAAAAAAAAAATAAGAAAGAAGTTCTTCTACAAATTGAAACAATAAACAAGGTTTACTAACATCACATTTAAGAAGCCATTGTCAATTTCTGGATGTTTATGCGATGAGGAAAACATGGCACATATTATCACCATCTGTGCACTGCAGATACCCCTAGCTCGCATCCTATCTGATAGCTTCTTTCTTAGTTGCAACCACAAGAAATGGGGTTTGTGCTTTGTTAGTTCATCTAAATGTTGTAGACCTTGTTCTAACACCAAACCATTGATGTCACATTCTAACTTTACTGTAGACTCGAGAGAAAACAGCCCCCACATACCAACAGTTCATCTCTTCAAGCAAAAATAAGCAGGAGAATCCTTGGTGCTTTGGTGACCTTTCTTGCTGAAACACTTGTCACAAAGACAATTCTATTTTTTCCCACTTTATCAGTTATCTACTCATTGTAGAGAAAAAAACTCAGAGAGGAGGCTGTTTTTAATCTAAAAACCACCCCAGTATTCTGTGCAGAAGGCCAGCCCTGGCCTGGGTATGATGTTCAGCTACACATCTTGGTGGCCAGAGCCCACGATCCAAAGCCAATTCAGAAGGAGCAGGTGGACAGCAGGCAGAACATGCAGACAAGCCAACCTGGCATTAATGCAATGGTGTGAATGACTGTTACTGCATTGAGTGGCAGTTTGAAGTAAAGATCAAGCAGTTCAGGTTAATGGCTTTAATTGGGATTTTTCCCCCCAGTGGTTATGGTAGAGAGTCCCAGAGACAACCAGAAGAAGAAACAGTTCATGGAAGGGATTGTGTACCCTGTCTGTACACGTTCTACACACTAGAAAAATGGAAATAACCATGTTTCTAGTCTCTTGTATCCATTCATCATTCCCTTGAGGAGCATGTGAGGCACTGTCCGGAGTTTGGACGAATGTGTTCATCTCTATTAAGTCACAGGACTCCAAATATCTACCTCTCTAAACACACAGATCAGCCAGAGCCTGGGGATGGAGAGGAAAGATAATGGGTAATGAGAGAGGGAAAATCAGAGGCCCTTTGAAACTTGGGTTATTCATGCCCTTGACTATGGGTCTGTCGTTTAAGGTTTCATACACATGAGGCTCTTCTGTTGAGGATGGACCATGCCCTGAAGCATGCCTTGGGTAGCAGTCCAAAGTGTTGATACTCAAGGATCAGGAGCCATCTCTAACAGGTGTGTGCTTTCAGCACTTAAGAGGAAGGGCCAAGAGAACCACTAAAGTAAAACCTATGTTTTGCTGGAACAATGGATGCTGTTGATCGAGGGCTGAAGAATCAGTTGTGATTAAGAAAAGGCCAGCATCGCTGAGGGGAAATCTTCCAGGAAGTGTTTCCTCAGGACCAGCACACAGAAGTCGTGGTCCAAAGGTGGCCAGGACTGTACATTACCCTGACCCCTAAACTTGGTAGGGTAGGATCACCCACACCATACTGTTTTTGACGGCATGAAGGAGTCATAGAGAGCAGCTGAGGCTTGGCACTGTGAGAGGTCAGGGGGTGTCATGGTGACAGTTGGCAGCCCAGTTGTAACAGAAGACCTCTGGTGCAGGCTATCAGATCACACTGTGAACCCCATGATTGTGTTATTTATTGGAAAAAAAAACCTGTTTCTATTTGTGGTATGGTTCTGCCCTGGTGTATCTCTTTGATCTGGAAGCTTTCTGCTTGAATACTGTGGACAAGATTGGTTGGAGTCAACCATAGGTCAAGAGGTAAAGCAAGCAACCAGTTAGGAGGAGGTTAACATAAAATCATTTAAAAAAACCCAGTAAAACAGAAAGTTAGAGGGAGTCAGGAGGATGGAGAGTGAGACACACAGGAAACAAAAGAGGGACATTGAATTTGAGGAGATTTGTTTGAGACAGTAGGAAGAAACGACTTCTGAAATGATGGTGGAAGAAGGAAGTCAGCTGGGTGCTTTCTCTGCCTCTCTGAGCTAGCAGGCTTTCACCTCAGCATCTGACTTCTGAGTCTATTGGTAAAATTTTTTTTAAAAAAACAATATTTTGTTAAAAAAAAAAAAACAACAGACCTCAGCATTTTGGAGATGTCAGCACCATGGGGCGACTGCCCCCCTCCCGAACATCAGTGCAGAAGTGATGTGAAGCCAGCCAGAGCCTAGAAGACAAGTTGCATGTGCCATAGAGAGCAAAACCAGAGAAATGACCCAACCTTTGAAGCAGCCCAAGGTTTGTGGTAGCTCCCAAACATCAGACACTGAGTTATTTACACAATTTGTTTTGATTTTCTTTGATTATGACCTCCCTCCTGAAGTAATAAAGCATTTATTTTTATTTTTAATGGAGCCCAAAGTTGAGAGACTTGAAACTTTTGAAGAGAACGTTTTAGAGTTTTACAAAGAAACTGTTTAGGGATTTTTTTGTTGTTGCTTGCTTGCTTGCTTGAAACAGGGTTTCTATGTGTAACCCTGGTTGTCTTGGAACTCACTCTGTAGAACAGGCTGACCTCAAACTCACAGAGATCTGCTTACCTCTGCCTCCTAAATGCTGGGATTAAAGACATGGGCCACCACCACCTGACAGGACTGGATTTTTTTAAAGAGAACTTCTCAAGTACTTAAATGTGCATGGCCGTGGGGCTTTTTAAGTTTGTAAAATGTTTTATATTGTGATGTCTTTATTAATGTGTGATCTTGGGGGTAAAATCTAAAAGATAGGTGTGGTTTAATGGTGACGTGTCTATGTGTCATGTTGACAATTGTTTGCTGTCTAGATTTATGTCAACTTGACACAGCTATCACCATCAGAAAGAAAAGCCTCAAATGGGAAAATGTCCCACAAGATGGGACTGTAGGCAAGCTTGTAGAACCTTTTCTTAATTAATAATTGACGGGGCAAGAAATACCCAACACATTGTGAATGATGCCATCCCTGTGTTGTTGCTACTGGCTTCTATAAGAAAGGCAGAGGAAGTCAGGAGAAGCAAGCTGGCAAGCAGTACCCCTCCATGGCCTCTGCATCAGTTTTTGCTTCCAGGTTCCAGCTCTTCTAGAGTTCCTGGCCTGGCTTCCTTCAGTGATAGACTATGATGTGGAAGTGTAAGCTGAATAAACCTTTTCCTCCCCAACTTGGTTTTGGTCATGGCATTTCATTACAATGATAGTGACCCTAACTAGGACAATGATTTAAGGATCCAAAAGATGTTTGTGCATAAAAACTTGCAGCTTCCAGAAAATTTCAACATGCAGCTGCTAAGGCTGAGAGTACTGGCCTCACAAGGGACAAAGGCAGAGCAGTCTCATGGGGGCCTGGAGAAGAACCTCATGGATGTGTTTGGAGAAGTACAAGAGATGTTTTTCTTCTTGGATTTGATAAAAGGTCTAAGCATGGCATTGCTTGTTTATGATTATTGTCTTTTGAGACAGGGTCTCACTGTAGAGCCCACTCTGACCTCAAGGTCAAGATCTTCCTTCCTCCGTTTTCCAAGTGTGAGGATTAGTGTCATGTGTCACCACAGCCTGCATTGTCTCGGATGTTCTTGAATAGCTCTTCCTTGGAGTGGTCTCAGGGTGAGAAGCTGTGTTAGGAACCTTTCTTCTTCCCTGCTATATGGAACACTTCAGCAGATGCTACCTTAGTGGTTCTAGGCACTGACCCCGGTGTACCATACTTACCAAAGGAATCTGTTGTGATTTATAGGTTTGATAGTGTCAATCCACATCAAATGCTGGATGCCTGGCATGAGGAGATCCAGCACATGGAATTTACCATGGCAACCATCTCCAAGTCAGCGGATTTATTTGAGGTCAACGTTCCCGATTATAAGCAGCTGAAGCAGTGTAGGAAGGAGGCCTGCCAGCTAAAGAAGCTCTGGGACATCATTGGAATGGTGACTTCCAGTATCCATGCCTGGGAGGCCACCAGCTGGAGGAGCCTCAGTGTGGAAACCATGGACATGGAGTGCAAGCAGTTCACCCGGCACATCCGAAACCTAGATAAGGAGATCAGAGCCTGGGATGCATTCACAGGTCTGGAAAGTACTGTCTTGAATACTCTGACCTCCCTGAGGGCAGTGGCTGAGCTGCAGAATCCTGCCATCCGGGAACGGCACTGGAGGCAGCTGATGCAGGCCGCTGGTGTGAGTTTCACCATGGATCAGGACACCACCCTGGCTCACCTCCTACAGCTCCAGCTTCACCACTTCGAAGATGAGGTCCGGGGTATTGTGGATAGAGCTGTGAAAGAGATGGGTATGGAAAAGACCTTAGATGAACTGCAGAGCACCTGGGCCAGGATGGAATTCCAGTATGAGCCCCACATCAGAACTCATATACCCTTGCTGCAGTCAGATGAGGACCTCATCGAGGTTCTGGAAGACAATCAAGTGCAGCTTCAGAACCTGATGATATCCAAGCATGTTGCTTTCTTCCTGGAAGAAGTATCGAGTTGGCAGAAGAAACTCTCCACAGCTGACTCGGTCATCTCTATCTGGTTCGAGGTGCAGCGTACCTGGTCTCACTTAGAGAGCATATTCATCGGCTCTGAAGACATCCGGGCTCAGCTACCACAGGTATCTGCTCAAAGAATCCTATGCTACCTCATCTCTGATCCAGGTGAAGGGAAGATCTTCCCATCTCTGCAGTATTGGGGTTCCTTTATCTGCACCTCAGGGTACTGCCTACATACATTGACGTGGCCCACTACCAAAAAAGTGGTAACACGTTTGTAGGCAGTTTGTCTTTATATGAGAAGGAGAAAGGGGTGTTTTACTCTTTCTTTTAAGTACCTGTGAGAAAATAGAAGATTCCAGATGTGTGGCTTGGGAATGGCTCCTTAAGGGTTACTTTATAGGTCTTATATCACAGGTACTCAAAGAAACTGAGTCTTGATGCCAGGCAAGTTCAAGGTCATTCTTCCCAGGCAATGAGCCATGGTGCACACTTTTAAACAGTACTAGAATGTCAGATACCAGTTCTCTGTCTAAAAAAACTAACAGTAAATATTCTTAAAACAAATGCCTTCACCCATGCCTGCCCCTTCCAATTAGCCCCAATTACTGTGTCATTAACCAACCCCTGTCTCAGTGGAGTCTGATTCTTTCTATTTGCTCTATACTTCTGCATCCATTCAGTACAACCAGTTCTTTGCTGACAAACTAGTTTGATTATGAAATGTCACTAGTTGTCCAGGCCTTGTTAAGAACTTGAAGCACTTGCCACCTGACAGTGGAGTTCCCCAGTACATCCTGCAGAAGCATACTAGTGCAGTGAGGTGGCTTGGAGGTTGGCACGTGCAGCAGAAACTAATAGAAAACAGTTCTGTATGGCACTTATAATGAAGCCAGCACCAGATTTTATTTAATCTAAAAACCAGCAATTGAAGAATGGGCTTAATCAGAAGGGATGAGGGTATAAGTGGAGACTTTGGGAAAGAATTTAAGGGGATGTTTGGGAACCTCTTGTGAAAAACAGGAAAGAATTTGATCTCTGGATAGCGCTGCAGGTTTGTGCACACAACATATAAATGCCTGTATTTCCTGTTAAAAACCTAACAAAAGAATTCAGTCTCATTACACCCTAACTAGTTAATATTCTCATCCATTTTGACTATTTCTCAACTTTGGTGCATGTATATACTTGGCTTTTACATAATTGCCTCTGGAGTAATTACAGTTTTCTGATTGGCTCTTTTCATTTGAACATTCATGCCAGGTATGAACACACGTCTATCACCTTGATGGCATTTCATTTTCAGTAAAAGCAAAACACCTCATTGAGAAGGGATTATAAGGTATTTTGCCAATGTCTCTTGTCTTTTGATCATCTTGGGGGATGGATATAGGTTACAGAGGGTCGGGCGGTAGGCCTAGGCTTCGGCTCTAATTCTTGCATCCTGGGCAAGTTATTTACTCAATGTCTTCATACCTTAAGGATTTCCCCCTATGTAAATTAGGAGGGTAGTAGCACCTACTTTGGAAAGTCCATTAAAACAATGCACATGGCATATAACATTATGATTACTGTTTATAAGAACACCACACATTCTCACCAGGTGTCACATTTAGGCTAAAATCCTTTGTGTATATTAGCTTCTTGATCATTTTAGCAACACAGTGGGATCGATGACATTAAATTTGACAACATAATGCATTTGTGAAAAGACTTTGTTTACACAAATATTTTTGTAGATCTAGAAAAAAAGCATCCAGTCTACTGCCGACTTGAATTAGGAATTGTTAACTGGACAGTTGGAATAATTGTGGGGAGTCTCTGTGACTTGGTTAGGGGTTTACATGTGTGTTATTTGGCTTTTGCTCTAGCATGAGCACACGTGAGCTTCCATGATGCCTCATGGCCTGTAAGACCAAAGTAGCTCAGATGCAAAAGCAGATGTGGAAACACCGATGAGTTCCCTGAAGTCACACAGTATAGCAATTTGGAGGTTGAAAGGAAAGAAAAAAGATATTGCTCATGTTTTTACTATAGTGGCTTGAATTTTTTTTTGCAAATTACTTTTAGATTAAAAGATGGTATTATGTTAAACTGATAGATGTATTATTATTACATTTAAATTTTATTTTGAAGCCTCAGAGCAAACCCCCGGCTCCTCTAGTTCTTTTACACACCTGTCTATAGGAGCAGGTTTTGTGCTGATGATGTATCTAGGCCTGGGCTCCATACATTTGCAGTTGATCAATTGTGACTTTCTGTAACATCTGTTAGAATGAAAAGTTTCCTTGGTGAGAGGTGAGAAGTGCACTTATCAGACGCACACAAATAATTATTTAGAATGTGGTGATGGATTACGCTGGCTTTGTAAGGTGGTAGTTGTACATTCTCCTCAAGATCCATGAGTAGTCGACTAGGTTTCTAGTACCAGATATGGTTTCCTTCTTATTGAATGAGTCTTAAGTCCAGTTAAGGAGCTGTTGGCTACTGCCAAGGTATTCTCGCCACTGCTGCATCCTTAGTGTGGTGGCACAGTGCTCATTGCTATTGTGGCTCACAGGTGTCATCACTGGGTAGGATTATTGATTTCTTCCCTCCTTTCGGAGCTCACGTGGTGCCTTCTGGTACCGTGAATGCTAGTCCTCGAGGAGGAAGAGGAGGAAGCTTTCAGGCTAGATTCACTTACGTGCCCTGTATCTGAAGTTCATGGTGTCTTTGGCAATAAGGACTTAGCTTCTACCTCTGGTGGGGGAAGTGGCAATCTAGGACATCCACAATGGCTGTAATATTTTCAAAGTTTATTGGGCATTCCTGACCAACTCAAAAGAAGGCTTCTCATGTCTGGTATTGGTGGTTTTGTTAGATAGTCTATGGCTCTTAGGGATAGCATTGATAGCTTATGTGGGAAAACTTCATTTAAACTATATGTGTATTTACACAAAGACTTATATAAGAGTATAGGTATTGAAGAGTAGACAGTTAAACTACTATTTCTTACTACCCTTTGTGATATCCTTACTGGTATTTTACCCTCCTTCTGTATTTACCTTTCTCCTCCTTCCTAGTTAAAGTCTTCTGCATTTTAAAAATGAATTTAATAATTTAAAAGTTTCTTTTAAAATACTTTAGCTTCTAGTGCAGAAAATATTTCTCAGCAGATCACCCACATGAACAGGAAAAGAACTCCAATATGATCATGTCCAAACATTGCTCTTCCTCGCTCAGATCTCTTCTTGGGATTGGAGTGATTTCCGCCTTCAAATGATGCAAGAGCCAGGCTGAGACAAACATTGATTATTACTTTCTGTATGTTTCATCCATAGGACTCTGAGAGATTTGAAGGAATTGACTCTGATTTCAGAAATCTGGCATATGATGCTCAGAAAACCCCAAATGTGGTAGAAGCCACAAATAAACCAGGTCTCTATGACAAGCTGGAGGATATTCAGAGCAGGTGGGTTGGCTTGCCACTCTGCTGTGGGGAGGGTGCAAACTTCCCTTCTCTGTTTTTGACCGTTATTAACTTGCTGCCAATGAGAGCATGCTTGGCACTTTCTTTCCCTTTGGGTTTGGGTGATATATGGTATGCTATCATTAGAAGTTTTGATACAGACGTGAACAGATATGTCCATTTGCAAAAGTCCTGGGTTGTTCATTGTTCTTAAATCTGAAAATATCCTACACATTGCAAATGCAGTCATCTTTAGGGTTGCACTCAGAATTGCTTCCAAGACAACATGCAGATATGAAGAAATCTGCAGCTGTAAGTTCCTTGTGCATGCTGTTGCATGTAACCCGTGTAACCTTCCCATGGCTTGAACATCCCCTCTAGCTTATCACCAGTACCTAACTCAGTACAAATGCTTTGTAAATGGTCATGTTATATTATTTAGGGATTAATGATCAAAAATATTGATGTGTGTTCAAAACACGTGAAAAATGTTCCCAAATATTGTCAACCTCTAGGTGGTTGGACTCTCAGATAACACCGAGGTCTTGCTGTGTTTTTACCTAGGTAATACATGTGTAGCTTTAGGCCAAGTTATAATAAACTAGAACAGCCTGTGTTCTGTGCCTCCAGGTTGTGCCTGTGTGAGAAAGCCCTAGCAGAGTACCTAGACACCAAGAGGCTTGCCTTTCCTCGGTTTTACTTCCTATCTTCCTCTGACCTGCTAGACATCCTTTCCAATGGTACAGCCCCACAGCAGGTAAGCTGGGTAGCAGATTAAAGCCATCCAAAGGTCTGGGGCACACCTATCAGGAGCCTACTCTCAGAGGAGACAAGCATTTCAGACCCATGTTGCCTCTGCTCCCTTAAGCTTTCTACACACACACACACACACACACACACACACACACACACACACACACACACACACACCACTCCCTCACTCCCCCAGAGCAGCTGAAACAGAAGTAGAGTGGCAAAGGAACATGAAGTTAAGCCACTATCAGGAATCATCTTTGATCTGGTTCTGAAGAGGCATCTAATCAATTGTGGTCAATAGTGACATCTATACAAAGAAGCATGACATTCTGTCACTGGCAGAATGGCATGCATGGAGCTGGAGGATGTGATGGGAAATGAGGTAAGTCAGTCACAGAAAGAAAAATGCCACATGTAAAAGCTGAGGTTGATCTCACAGAAGTAGAGAGAAGGGCATGATAGCTGGAGCGGAGTGGTAGACAGGGTGGCTAGTGTATGATGGGTACTGGATGTAGCAATACTGGAAAACTTGTGAAGGCTTATAACACAGTGTGGTAACTACAGTACACAACAGTTTGTATATTTCAAGAAAGCTAATATAACTTCAATAATCCCAATATAAGAAATAACCAATTGTTTATATGATAGATGTACCAATCACCATGACCTGATCACATTTGTTATATAGATGTGTTAAAGTGTTACACCAGATCCCATAAATCTGTACAATTACTATGTGCATATGTGTCACTTACAAATAAGAAAAATGATGTTTATAGTTTCCACAAAGCTTATAAGTTGAGACCTATTATTGATTGGGCCTTGCGGTGGTTTAATCAAAAAAGCATAAGTGAGAAATTCTAGATTTGGAGTTTTTTTCCTTTAATTCTAGTCACTTGTTGGCCAGACAGGTCATTACTTATTCACAAGTTTCTGTCTGTAAAAGTGGAGTCTGCTGCATGGCCTGGCTTTTAGAGCATGAATCACTAGGTGAAGCTCCATTGGTGTGTGCATCAATGAGCACTGGTCCTCCAACTGGAATAAGTAATGGAATCCCTATACCTTCCCAGGACATCTAATTGCCTGGGTCCACATGAGTCTGCAGGCTTTGCCTTTTGAAGACTTTCCTAAGTTAGGCTACACTATGAAAGTGTGAGGTCTCATGGGCCACACAGTCTGCATCTCCTCCTAAATGCTGAGGTGCTCTGTATGTAGTGAAATTCAGGTGTTAAATGACAAGATTAAAAGGTGTGTCTCTAGAGTTCTAAAAGCTTAAGCAGAGTGTAGCCACGCCTATTTAAAAAAAAAGCTGCTAAGATCTTGAGTGGACTGTTTAATTCCTATATTCATAGAAATTAGAAATTGAAACATCCATCGCCAAGACCATCCTACCTTCAAAAATCACCCTAAAGTTTAACTTATATCCATAAGTGTTAGAATACCCTCTAATAAATATTAATCCTATATATATTACAAATAAAATTTACTCCTATAGCTGGTGCTCAATGTGGGGCGCCATATGTTATAATGAGCTTTTTTGGCCTTGTTTGGCTAGAGGTTTAGACTTACAGACTTGTCTTAGAGTACTTAGTTTTTGTTCTTGTTTAGGCCTTTTTAAAAATGACTTAGACATTTATATTAAGTTTATGTTGTTTGGCCTATAGCTTAGGCTTATTCTTAGCTTGTTTTTTAATCTTAATTTAATTTATTTTTATTAATTTGCTTGTCAAGTGGTTTATGGCTTATTTGTGTTTTTATATGTTTTTTGGGGGTCTTTGGCTTGATTTTTTTATTTTTTATTTTTTTGTCTATCTTTATGGTGTTGGTTATGGCTAAAATAGTCTTTTATTTATAACATATAAAAAGATATTTTTGTACTTTTTTTGTTTTTGCTTAATTAAAAAGAAAGGTTTTAATTTTAATATAGTAAAATCACATATCACAAAATAGTTATTAAGTAAGAATCATAGTTATAATATTAAGTTTACTTGTATTTAGAAAAATTAAAGAAAATATTTTATTATTTATTTTATTTTTATAAATCTAAAGTTTTAGATTTAGTATATTTTTAAAACAATTAAGAAAAACTATACCTATAATTATTTAAATTTTAACTATATTAAAGACTATAGAAGGATATAATCTTTATATATTATATAAATATAATGAATGTAAATATAATATAAACAGGAACTGTAAGTAACTTTTAAAATCTAGAAATGACAGAGATGACACTTATTTGTCAGGATAGTTATTTAAAGATTTTTTATAAAGTTGGTGCACTTATCTATAGCCTATAAGCCTAGCATCTCTTTTTTTATTTTAGTGAAGTAGGAAATTTTGTTTATTTTGGTATAGTTTATTAGTTGGTTTTTTTTGAGTCTTGATGAATGTTTGACAGTTTTTTTGTAAAGTAGGAACTTGAATAACTATTTTGGCATGTTTTGTCAAAGTTTAGAGGTCACTTTTTTATGGAACTTGTATGTTTAGTTTAAACAGTATATTATAAAGGTTTTTGTTTAGTGGCTAACTTGTTATAAATTTTATATGGAGTTTTTTTGATGTTTGGTTTTTTTTGAAGTAGATTGGTGTTGTTAGGAGTAGATTTGTCTTATTGTCTATAGAAGTTTAAGTTTTTAAAATATTTTAAATGTTATATTTTGTATGTCTTAGAAGTGTTTGAAGATGTTTTATTTAATTGAAATATATTTTTGTATCTTTAAAAATTTAATTAATATGACTATAAGTTCAGTTATTATAGGTAACTATTACTTTATATTTTTTAATTATATATTATAATTTTAAATGAGCTATATATCCATCATACCTAAAACAAGAGTAGAAAAATATATATAACATAACAAAACTTGACTTTAAATTTGTAACAATAAACTAAAGTCTATGTTAATTTAAAATATTTTGAAATTAATATTTGATTTTTGGATTAAAGTAAATTTAATACTTTTTTTAAAAATTATTTATATACCATAGTGCTCCCTCTATTCACATGCTGGAATAAGTTAGGAGATCTTTGACGTTGCCTCAAACTGAAGATATGTAGCCCAAACACTGGAATAACAAGCCTCTTGGCTAAATTTCTTTCCTCCCTTCTGTGAGAGTTTGTCATTCATTCGAAGTATGAAGAAACTTATTTGTTTTACCTTTTTCTGATTTAAGCTAATTTTTTAATCTTCTGTTTATTTTTATATTAGTATGTAGAACACTGATTTGATTCCAAGAGCCAAACCATGTGAAATGCTATGTATCTCTGAGCAGTGTCCCTTCTTCCTCTGTTTATCCCCATCACTATCTGCCCCCCCCATAGATAGCCAGCTTTGTTGCATCCTGATTTCTCTTTCCTGTCTTCTTCTGTGCACAAATATGCAGGTGTGCATTTGTAATCAGTCAGATGTGTTCCCTCTCACCCTTCTTTCTCACAAAAGATAGCAGGCTTCAGTACCTCTTCGAACTTGGTCTTTATGGGGCAGCGGAGTCATCTGTGTGATCCAAGGTGGCCTAAAACTTATCATCTTCTGAGATTGCAGACAAGTGGTACTGATTTCGTGCCTGGCTTCCTCCTCATCTTCTCCTTCTACGTCTCAGTCTCCACCTCCTCCTTTTATTTAGTTCTGTATCTTAGAAATCATTCCATATTAGTCTGAATTCGCCATTCATTTCAACATTTATGTCATAGCCTATACTGGTATATCATAGTCTGGTCATTCAATGACTATTAATTTCTAATCAAATTAAATGGCATTAAGTAACTGTGTTTTGGAGTCCTGTCTTCTAGATGTAGTGATATTCCTAGAGAATTCTGGCTGGAAGACTACATACACAGAAGCCTTGTTAGCACTATAATGCTTCACTGCACAGGAACTGTCCCCAGCATTACCACCAGCCATGGATGAGAGATTCTCCAACAGAGCCAAAAAGCAGCTCCAGCAGGTCTTACTCTACTTGTTAAGAAGAATCAAGTATGAAAAACACATTGCCTCTGCATTTGTGATCCTTGTTTTTATCCTGCAGACTGAATTACTTCTCAAGTAGCACAGGCATTGTTTACAGTTATACTAATTCAGCGTGTGGAAGGGGTCAAATGCCTTTCTCTACCTTTTGATTTACCCTCATCTGGTTCTAGTAAATACATAGTCCACTCCTCATAGCCTAGGGAATGAAGCACAGTAAAGATGTTTTCTAACCTGTCCTTTGTGTAAAAGATGAAATGGATTGATTTAGAAATCCTTATGACAGCAATTTTTTTTAAATCTATATGACAGTAGAAATCAAATTTAATTAGTAATGCTTAAAATATGTCTTTGTTTATGTATTTGCTTTATTTTGTTATTTTTCTGTGACACTTGAGGTTTTCCCCTACCTGGAAACCGTGGTTTCTGTTCTCTTGACAGTTTTCACCCACTAAGTTCTAGAGAATTTCTATTCCATTGATCTGCCCTGTCCCCACACATCTGTAAACGGAGGTCTGTTGCCTTTGGCTGAAGGCACCATCTTCCCTTTGAATATAGACTTAGCTCTTGGTCCATTTCCTTGGCAGTCTTCAGACCATCTTCACTGCATTCAGTTTTTGTGTGTGTGTGTCAGTTGAACCCTTGAGTGCTGTTAATACTTTGTAAATTGATTTTTCCGGTCCCTTCCATTGCTTCTCTACCAACCAATCTTTTATCTTGTGCTTTACAGAGAGAGAGCATGTGTTTCTTTTGTTTAAATGAAAGCAAAACTAAGTGGTAGTTATTTCTCTTTTCAAACTCTAAAACACGCTTACTCCCACTTATTCCTGTTTCAGGAGCTCCGACTCCAATGCTGGAACAGTAATGGTGGCCCTGTTCCCACCATTTTTTTTTTAATTCCTTTGGTCATGTCCATCCAGGTCACATGGCCTCTATCTTTATAACTCCATTATTGCAGTCACCTTCCCTTCCCAGGCTTGGCAATCACGCTCCTATCTTTTGCAAGACCTGTTCCTCAGCAGGCCATAAACGACGATGCTCAGCTTCCCATGCATCCTCTTGAATCCTTTGCCGTGCGTTTCTTTCTCAGGTTCAACGTCACCTCTCCAAGCTCTTTGACAACATGGCCAAAATGCAGTTCCAATTAGATGCCGACAAGAAGCCAACTAAGACTAGTCTTGGCATGTACAGCAAAGAAGGGGAATATGTGGCCTTCTGTGAGCCCTGTGACTGCAGTGGGCAGGTGAGCGATGACCCTTGCCCCTTCTCATGCCTCACCCATCCCTTCCAAACCAAATTCAGTGAAAATCAGTTTCCCTCGGGCCAGAGCTTGAGACCTGAAACAGCAGTTTTCCTTGACTGGGGTCCACACTGGAGCTGCCTCTGGAGCCTTCCTCTTTCTAAGAGAAACATATGTCAACACTTAAATTTCCTCATTCGATAGCAACCAGTGCTGGGAGAAATGAAATGCACACAGTCACTGCAGTCAGCCATGAGGGGATTGGAAGATGATTGGCAGTACAGAGGCGACCCCTGAAGCATCCCTCAGGGGAATATGGAACTCAGACACCTTCCTCAGGAAGAAATGTCCTTTTCTGAGATGTTTCCTCTCTTCGCATATATACCCTAGAGTTATTTCCTCCTATAATGCTTTTCCTCAGAGAACTGATTATATTCCGCTGCTCTAGGAAGCTCTACGCACCTCCAGGCCTCCCACATCCAACTGCAGGCACATAAATCATAGGACAATTCGTTTCTTACATCCCACCCTGCCTTCAGCACCACTGAAGTAAAGTCCTGCCCTGTTCATTATTCACAGTAATACAGTCAAGCATTGCTCCCAAGGGCTCGATTTCTGTGCAGAATAAGGCCTGAACAAGATGGCCTTTCAGAAATTTCTACCTTTTCCACATAGGTTTGGATAGAAATTCTCTTATCAGAAAATAATCCAAAGTTCTCTTGTTAGATGGTGGTGGCTCAAAATCTTAAGTTTTAAATTCAGACTCTTTTAATAGTCCAAGACCAGAAAGCATTCAGCTGAAGAATTCAAACCTAACTACCATCTCTATGCTATGTAGACAAGTCCATGAGAATCAGCTTGATTAAATTTGCCTCAGTCCAGATTTGGGGTTCTTTGTATGAGCTCTAATTAGCACCCCACCACCCCTTCATCTGTTGCCATCTTTTTCTGAGTCCCACATTAGCACATTAGCCTAGCTCCCACTCACACACTCCAGATTATAAACGCGAAGTGTCTGCCCTTGCCTTCTGGCATCTGGTTTGTATACAGTACTGAAGCTCCATTGTCGTTACTTCCTCTGGCTGGGTAAAAAGAAATATACTATCAACCAAACTTTCTCAGCCTTGTGGTGTCTAACCAGAGCTCCTCTTCCAGGTCGAAATATGGCTGAATCGTGTGCTTTTTCACATGAAAGCCACTGTGAGGCATGAGATGACAGAAGCAGTAACTGCCTACGAGGAGAAGCCCAGGGAACAGTGGCTGTTTGATTACCCAGCTCAGGTATTTTTCCTGTTGACCGTCCTGGGCCACAGTCCCAACTCATCTGTTGTTCTCCTCCAGTAGCCTATGTGGGCCTCCTGAGGCTCAAGAGCCTCATGCTAACTGCCCTGTGCTTTACAGTAGTAAGGACTTGATTCCTAGATCACTGTGAGGGCCAGAAGATAGAGCAGAAACATTGGCAGCCATTGCTGGATTATGGATCTGTATCACTGACTGTAGGAAGATGCAAATATTAAAGGCTTGGAGTCCCCTTAGACTGTATGTGCCAGTTCTTGGCTAACTATTGGAGGGGAAGCCCTACAGGAGACAAGATGAGGCAACTTTCCTGAGTGGAGTTCACAGGATCCTATAGAACCCAGTCACTTGTAAATGTGGCTATTGTGATCATAGGGTAGGCTCACGGCTCTCTAGGCATATATAACTTGCTAGAGAAGTCTGAGACTATATTCCTGAGGATATAGTTAAGCCAAATTTGAAGCAGGAGTTAGGGAGCTAAAAAATGGAGGGAAATAGCCCCCCCATACAGGGAAGAGGATTGGCAAATGTTCAGATGCAGAAGTGCCCAAGGAATGGAGAAGATCTTGATATGGCTGAAGCAAGGCTAAGAGGGGAGGAAGAAGGAAGCAGCTGATAGACTCTATCTGGGAAACCAGAAGCCAGTTCTTTAGACCACATTATGGAGACTGTCATAATCCCAGATTCTAACTGAATTCTGCCCATGTTTCTCAAGAGAATCTCAATTAAAAAAACAAACGAAGACTTTTAGTGACTCTGGCTGCAGTATAGCTCTGCCTGCCCTCTGATAGGGTAGGACTAGTGTAGGTTTATCTGAGGGTTGCAGACAAGTAGTTATAATTGAAGCCATGGGATTAGATTAGAGTAACTATGGGAATTTGATGGTATGAGGAAAGAATATAGCACAGATCCCCAAACATCACCAAGAGTCTAAACATGTAGAAGGAGATAAAAAAAGCAAAGAAACAGAGTCTTCTTTGTGAGGATTCAATAAAAGCTTCAGAAGTTTTGGAGATATCAGAGGGAATCTACCCACAGTCTATGTGGGGAGTTAATAAAAGCTCCAGAAGTTCCAGAGCTCTAACCACAGTCAGTCTGGAAAAATCAGAGACTGGTGATTCAAACCTTTAATCCCAGCACAGGGAGTATCCTGGGAGTGGTGACCTTACACCCTTAATCCCAGCTGAGTCAAGGTCACTTCAGATTATAGAAGGAATTCCAGGCTCCCAAGCAGGCAGTGGTGGGGCCACGCCTTAATTTACCAAAGGATATTTAAAGAGGATAGAAAGATGAGGAGAAGAAGCCAAGCCAAGGGAAGCAAGGCTGAGGAAGCTATATGACAGCTGGGTAAGATTTGACTGTGGTGTTTATTCCCTCTAATATCTCCAACTCCTCAGAAATCTATCCCTGAGTCTCATTTATTCGTGCAACACTTCTTTGAAGGAAGGTCCAGGCCACAATCATCACGAAATGAAAAACAAGCTGTTAGTTGCTGAATAATGGTAACAAATTTTCAGTTACTTCTACGAGATCAAGCAAAGCAAATAAAGTCTATCCCTGGATGACTTGATGAGGCCATTTCAGCAGAGGGCTATTGAACAGGCCACATGGAAGTGGATAGAAAGCAGAAAGAACTGAGTGAGCACAGAAAGAAGGAAGAAATGGGATTGTAGAGAGAAATGAGTCTCATCAAGCTCTCTGATAAGGCACCCATACAGAAGGCCTTTTTCCAATAAACATCAGTAGGATGCAACCCATAGGAAAACACGGGCAACCTAATGGATGGGAATACTTAGCACAATTATTCCTGTTTCACAAAAGGAATAATTCCCACCAGGGTTCTTCATATCACCAGTTCTGTATTAGAATTTTGAGCTAAAATCTGTGATGTCTCCTACTATTAAATATATAGCATCTAGAACAAAGTCTCCAAAGTCTAGAGGGTCTACAGGTGAACAGTTAAATCCTCCACTAAAAATACTCAAAAGCGTGTATTTGCTTTCTACAAGTTCACAGTCAACAAAAGAAATATTGATTTAAATCTTTTTCCATGTCTATTTTTAATCTCTGAAAATACAAGCATAAGACCACATTGAATCTTGGTGTTATTCAGCTGACCTTCAAATGTAGTCATTTTTAGGTTGTAGGTTTAGAGAAATTAAAGACGGTGTGAAAATATTAAAACCAAGCAAATGCGGACCACTGAATTAGAATACTTGGGCTGATAAAGGATCAAAAACTGAGTACCATTGGGATGCTAGGTCGGTGTGTTGTCCTCCCATGTTGCAGAGGTGCCATCTCTGGAAAGTGAGAGGTAAATGATGCCTGTAGCTATTCCTAGGAACAAAGATATCAGCCAGAGCCAGCCTTTGGCTGTTCTCAACAATGATCCATCTTTCAGGAGCAGAATGTGCTTCTTTTCATTTGTGTTGTAATTAGTTCACATCTCTGAGGGTTTGGAGCATATGGTGGCCTTAGTCAATGATCAGGGAAGAGGGAGGGAAGGGCCTCTCACCCACACAGTCACATCCTGAACCCTTGCTGCTTCGTGGGTAGGTTGCTTGGAAACAAGACCTGGTAACAGCTTGACTAAGCAGTTCTTGGTGCCACAGGTAGCTCTGACCTGCACTCAGATCTGGTGGACGACAGAGGTGGGCATTGCATTCGCCAGGCTGGAGGAAGGCTATGAGAATGCTATGAAGGACTATTACAAGAAGCAAGTGGCCCAACTCAAAACCCTTATCACTATGCTAATTGGCCAGCTCTCCAAGGGAGACAGGCAAAAGATCATGACCATATGCACCATTGATGTGCATGCCCGGGATGTGGTGGCCAAGATGATTGCTCAAAAGGTAGGTGCTGTAGATTATGGTGTATTTTTTTCTTGTAATGAGAGTCTCCATTGGGATCACTCTAATACAGCCCCTGGGTCATCACATCAGCTGGATGAGGAGTATGGTAATTCCTACTGCCTCTCAAATCTTCCAGCATAGTAGAATGGGGTAGTCCTTTATTGAAAATAGCTCATTGTATTTTGACTTTATGGTGGTAGAAAAGCAATATATTTAGTAGAATTGCACTTTTATTATAGTGTATAACTAATAACATAAGATATTCAACACAATCATGTAATAGACATTATGTAAAATAATTTCATCCAACCACAGAGTAATGAAAATACTTTTACTGTGTAAGGTAGTTATGATGTTTAGTAGGATAAATGGATCACATTCATTTTCCACTTAAAATATCTTCTATCTATCAAGGGCTTATTATTGGAATGTAGTGCAATCTGGGAAGTGTCCATAATCAGACTTGTCTGTGCTTTCTATACTATGGGTAGAGCATCCTGCACTCTCAAGTACCAGACATCATCCAGGCCACCCAGAGGCTTCCTTGTACTGTAAGCAGAGGGCTCACTGTCTATAAAGCCCTGTAACTCACCCACATGCCTGTGACTCTTCCTTTAGGTTGACAATGCCCAGGCTTTCCTCTGGCTCTCACAGCTACGCCATCGTTGGGATGATGAGACAAAACACTGCTTTGCCAACATCTGTGATGCCCAGTTTCTATATTCCTATGAATACCTGGGAAATACACCTCGCCTAGTGATCACACCTTTGACTGATAGGTAAGTCCTCAGCTACTAATAGCTCTCCTTATTTCTGATAAGGCTAACCAATGATCATCCAGGATCAAGGTCACCATAATTTTCTGCTTGTTCACAAGGAGAGAAGCTTGACTCAGCACAGCAGTTGGAAGGCTATAACCTGGGCTTCTTTGGACAAGACCCCCCAGCGAATCAATGAACTGTAACTTTCCTGAGAAATTACTAAGACAGTGACACACACCTGAATTCCAACACCAGATCAAATACATCCCACTTGCTTAAACATGACAAAACTGACCTCATGTTTGGTCTTCTGAACTGTAGCATGGGAGGAATAATTTATACCTCACATGATTCTTTTCACCTGTGAATAAGAAAATAAGCCTAATGAAATGTTTAGAGTCTACAAAGTGTCTCATTTGGTAGAGTGCTTCCCACACAAACCTGAGGTCCTGAGTTTAGTCCCAAGCGCTCATGTTTAAAAAGCCACATATATTCATTACCTCTCAGTCTCTAAGAGTACAAAACTATAAGGAACATATTGGCAACCAGTACGGTGCTTGTGATATTTCAGGAAAGCATATTCTCCATCCTTCATCTCAGTTCATACATGACTGAGTTCAGGCCACACACTGAGCTGCCACTGGTATTTCTCGAGAACTAAAACATTTCCTACCCCTAAATACCAATTCTAGAAGGGGAATTAAAGCTCACTCAGATAAAAATTTAAATAGTATGAGGGGGAAAAGTCCCAGGTCTTAGACCAGAGGGTGTAAACCTTCCTAATGCTGTCACCCTTTCATGAAGTTCCTCATGTGGTGACCTCAGCTACAAAATTATTTTGCTGCTACTTCATAATTGTAATTCTGTTATTGTTGTGAATCAAATCCTAAATATCTGATAGTCAAGATAGCAGATATGTGATCTCCTTTTAAGGGGTCATGACCCACAGGTTGAGAACTACCACCTACGATCCAAGTATGGTTCAAAGCCATTTGCTATGGACTTCCAAATACAGGACACAGAGTGTGCCTGTACTCTGAGCACAGAGGTCTCATCCCAGCAGGAGGAAAGCAATGACTAGAAGGGTGTGCACAGCATCAAATAATGCCTGATCTCTCTCTCTCTCTCTCTCTCTCTCTCTCTCTCTCTCTCTCTCTCTCTCTCTCTCTCTCTCTCTCTCTCTCTCTCCCTCTCTCTCTCTCTCTCTGTGTGTGTGTGTGTGTGTGTGTGTGTGTGTGTGTGTGTGTGTGTGTGTGTGTCACTCTTGCTGGTAAAAGGGACTCTAGCATTTGTTCAGTTTGGATTTTTTTGGGAACACTGTCACCCTGAATGCACCACGTATCTCAGATTAGCTATGACTGTGTGATACTCCTTCCTCAGGTCTGCAACACCACATACACCATACTGAAAGTAGATCCCCAAAGTGAGAGAACTCTAATCAATCATGACTGAAACACTGTAAAGCAAAGTCATGGAAATGAGAAACCTTGGAGAGGAACCTTGACTCTTGACTTTGGGGGAGGCGCAGCCAGTCACTAGAGTCAGAGTAAAGAGTGGAAAAGATACATTCCTTATCCAGTGAGTAGCAACGAAAATCATACTTTACACAATTTTATCCAATAACAGAGTGAGGATGAAGGGAGAGGGCATGGGGAAATGACTTGAGATTTAGTGCTTAGTTCTCCTGAGATTTCTGTAGTTCTCGGGGCACTTCCTTTATACGGCCATTGAACACAGTGTTTTTTCTCTGGAAAGAGAATCTCACCTGAGTGAGTAACTTACAGAAAACAAAGAAATAAAGGAATTATAAACGTTGCCATTTTTTCTCCCTTTCTCCTGTGTGTGTGTGTGTGTGTGTGTGTGTGTGTGTGTGTGTGTCTATCCCTGTGCATGTGTATGTGTCTGTGCATGCATGGGGAAGTTAGATGACACCCTTAAATATATATTCTTTTTCAGTAACTTTCTACCTTTATCTGTTGTTTTAGATTTTGGTGTTTTGTTTTGGACAGGGTCCTCCACTGGCCTGGGAACTTGCCTAGTAGGATAATTCAGCTAATTCACCTGCCTCTGCTTCCTCATTGTTAGGATCACAAGTTCATACTACTACATCTGGATTTTTTTCTTGTGGATTTTGGGGATTGAACTCAGGTCATCATGCTTGCAAGATAAGTACTTTCCCAACTGAGGTATCTCACCAACCCTCTCTTATTTGAAGTGTTAACATATGTCTTACCATCAAATATCCAAACACACTTCCAAATATCTGATGAACAGCTTTAAGTGACATAAATTGCATATGGAAGTGAGAAAGTATGAATACATGAATACCCAGCATCTTTTGTGGATGACGACCTCTTGGCTTGATAACCTCCAGGTTTTATAATCCTTCATATTCCTGCCCAGTTTGAAAAGTCTCTCACACCCTGATTTCTACTCAAGTCCATCCCCTTTTTATTCTCACGATTCCATTTCTGTGTGATCTCCGTGAGGCCGCATCCCTGCTCCGTACTGCGTTTCAACCAAAGTCTAAAGTCCTCGTAGAGGATAGAATCACTGCCAACCTCCCTGAACCTCTGGCCCCATCCCAAAAGCCTCCTTTCTATCCATCACTAGAAGTTCATTTCAACTGTCTCATGCCTGGACGGTCTTCCTCTGGGCCCTCCAGTCTACCATGGCTCCTCATCCTTCCCTGACCACCATTTCTAAAAGCAGCCTCCTCCATCTGATGTGTGCAGACAGCAGGCAGCCCTTAAAGAACCCCTTCAGTCCCTGCCTAACTTTCCCCAGCTTCTGGAATGATCTACTTGTCTGCTTACTTGCTTTCTGAGATCAAGGGTTTACATTTATCTTGTTTGTAAAATCACCAACACCTAGTAACATTTGGTGAATGAATGAATGAATGGTGGCTAAGAGTATAAATTTCCAGTCATAAGAACAGACAACACCAAGTGAATTTGACTTGGTATTTTACTTGAACTCAATTCTGTCTGGGGGCTCTCTAGTGAGAGATGAAGTTTTTCCTAATTCAAGGTACATGAAGACTGGATTCTTCCAAATATCTCTTTCAGTTGTGACTCTCAGTAAGACATCCATCATTAGAAATAAATCCAGCAGCCCATTTCTTTTTACTGTGAATTTTATGGCTTGCCACGGAATATGAGCTATAGTTAGGGAAATTATATCATTTGAAACAACATAATGAAGCCATCACATATTTGAGTAATTTGATTAATGTCTGTCTCCCATCTAGACTGCATGTCCTATGATAGCCTTGACTTTGGTTTGCCCTGCTCTGCTCTCAGGACTCAGCGCTATGTTCAACTGTAACAGAGTCCTTAACAGAGCTCCAGGGCCTGGGTTGTGGATGCTACTTCCCTATAGCATTCAGAGTATTTCTTTTCTTTCTGCTGACCCATCAGACATTATCATTCCAAATCCTAAGAAGTATGAGACTCCTGTTTCCCTGGATCTTGACATTTGCCTGAGAGCTGAAGAAGAGACTTAGTACTTTTGGATTTAGAGGACTCTGGTACCTTCATACCAAATGCCTTCAGGGGGAGTGGATAGGAGAGTATGCCAATGAATTATTTCTAAACCAAGAATCTATCCCCTGTTCTGTGGTATCTTGCAAATAACAGCTTGAAAGGAGGATTTGATGCAAACATTAGTGAATGCAATATAAACCTTGACCTTGTTTTACACATTAGATTCCTTTTTGACAGTGTATGTCATTGAGTATTTACATAAGTCCACCTTTTTTTTTTATTGACTTCCATTATTATCTTAAGAACCATTTTACCCAGAAGAAATAAAATTATTCTCCACATAGGAAGTCACATTTTAGAGAGCATTCAACCTTTACTTGTGTAAAGCATTAGGACATTTAATTCTCTTCCTGCCAGAAGAATTAATCAAACGAACAATTGATCCATACAACCTTTGCACATTCATTAAAAGCACACCCTTGTACAGTACATCCGACTGATTGTGCTCGTGTCTTTGGAATTTCCCACTGCCTGGATGAGACTTGAATATGTAAGTAGGCTAGGTTGCTGTTATGGGACTTAGGTACAGCACTAAATTGAAGAGCCAAATGGAGACGTTTTCTTGGACTGAACAAAAGCAGTTCTTCTAGGTTGTGCCTTGGCCTTGGGTGAGCTCTTCCCATCCTTTCCCGGCCCCCTCCCTCCCCATACAAATGCCCCTATCTGCCCTGTGCTATATTAAGTAGTTTTAATCAACTGCTTATCAATTTTGAGCACCTCCTAATTTCTCTGGAAAAAGTACAAGTAGGTGAGATATAATTGATGTAAGAGTCTTTGAAGGTGGTTTGCTGGACAAGGACAGAGCCAGCATGTATCTGGAAGTTTTCTTTTGGTGTTTCTCTTGTAGGAAATCTGAAATGCTTAGTAATTTAAGAAGAAAATCTAAGTCACTTGGGGGGAATCCGTTACTGTTTACCAAGCTTCTTTCTGTATGTGGCTTCTGAAGATAGAAGTTGAGATCTCTTATGAGACATGGAGGATTTCTCATTTTACTTAACATAGTGCCATAGGTAGCTCTTCTCTGTACATGACAGCCATTCTCATCAGAGCAATTTAAGCACCTTCAGGAGACACCCAGGCTTTGGTCTCTTGGCATTGCCTCTTTGCTCTACATTCAGCTATCTGTAGTTCTGCCCCAACTGCACATGGCCTCTGGAGGTGGTGGAGCATATAGATTGTAGAAGGTTAACTAAAGTGGGATACTCCATCTATACAGCTACCAGAACTCATCATCCCTACGGGGGTGAGAATCTTGGGTGGCTAGGCTACTATGCTTCTGTAAGTAACACCTCGTGCTTTCTAAGTAAACCCAATAAACATGTTGGCTCATCAAATGGAACATTAGTGACCTTGTGTCTGTCCTTGGAGGCTCTTCTGAGGTGTGTAGACATTAGTTCACGTCTCCTCATGTAAATATTATGCAATAACTGCATGTATATTCTCTGAGTATTCTTTAAAACCCTCAGGAACTGACTCACAGACTGTGAGTGTCCCATAATGTGTGTAACACAGCCATGTCATGGGATGGGGGCATTTGAGCTATTACTGAGCTTCACTGTTAACAATAAAGCCTCAAGAACTCCTCTGTGAGGTTCTCTGTGAATTTCCTCTAAGATACTAAGGAGGGAAATAAGATGGTACAAACTTGCACATTATCATCTGTACATGTGTGTGCACACAAACATGTATGGGTGAGTGTCCACATTGGACTGAAGAGAGAGTTGAATCTCCTGGAGCTGAAATTACAAGTAGCTATAAGTCACAGGGCATGACATAGATGCTGGGATCCTAACTCAAGTTGTCTGGAAGAGCAGCAAGTTATCTTAACTGCCTAGCTATTTCTCCAGCCTCCTGTTGGTTTTGTTAAAAAAAAAAATGTTACCCCCACTCTCACTAGTTTCTGGAAGTGTCAAGTGTAGAGTATATTAAATAGATGTATTATTGCTTTAATGTTGATATTCATTTTGCTGCCTACCCTTTGGGTTGGGACCTTAATTACTCACAGGCTTTAGAGTCATATGTTTATTGGCAATTGAATTTTCTTCTCCTGAGAGTTTTGCTATATCACCATTCTGATTCTTTATAAATTACTCTTAGGTTTAGAAAGCTCCTGTCCAAAGACAAATATAATATTTACCTACATCTCTTCCTGGCTTATTTTATTTTGCTTTTTATTTAAATTCTTTGAGTACTTTGGGAAATGTTTTGACTCTTAAGAACAGGGAGTCAAAATATTTTCTGTCAAAACATTTTCAAATATGAGTGATGGCTGTCCAAGTTAATCCAGCTTTTATTTGGCTCTGTGGTGCAGTGGATAGCACACTGGACTTCTAGACAAATTAAGTCAACTCTTAAATCAAGAAGGAAGTACTGTACAAATCTGGAAGTGGTGTTCAGATGACTGGCCCATAGTTAGCTCTGGTTCTTAAGTGTAGACCACAAGGCCTGAATTCCATTAACATTTCATATTTTGTCTGTATATTTGGGCAGTGGCGGACATTCAGGCTGTTTCTAGTTAGGGCCATTATTACATTATTGATATGAATATTTTCATGCAAGTCTTCATGTGGATGTTTATTTTCCTTTGCTTGGATGGGAATCTCTTAGGCCTCATGCTCTTTCAACTTGATTCTTTGGGAAACTTCCAGTGTGTTTTCCAAAATGGCTGTACCATTTTCCAGTCTCACCAGCGATGTGCGAGCATTCCCATTTCTCTGAATCCTTGATGGTGTCCGTCATTGTTGACTTACTTGTAAGTCATTGTGGTCAGCGAGAAAGGCTCTCTACCAACATTGAAGCTTGCATTTTGCAATTTCCTAATAATGTCAAGCAGCTTTTATCATTTATCATTTGTTTCATACCGATCTATTTTCTTCTTTGGTATAATAACATCTGCTTGTATTCTTAGGAAGTTGTGGTGACTCTGTGTTTGCTATATTACATATATATAGCTGCGGGCATGGTATCCTAGTCTGTGGTAAATCATTTCTTTTGAAGTTAAAACATCTTGAATTTTGGTGCAGTTCAGTGTATCTGTTTATCACCACTTACTGCTTTGGGTATTACAGTCCTTGCTTGACTTGATGTATCTTAATTTTCTTTTCTTATGTGAATTCTTGTGGGGATTTTCACATATTTATCTTTCATTTCACCCATTTAATGACTCGCATTAAAAATTCCAAGTATTTTGAGTTTTCTAAGTCACGTCTAGCATTTTTTTTTTCCGTATGTGAGAAAAGAAATCATGCAACTCACAGTCATTAATGCTCAAGTATAGTCACAGGCACACTGCTCCTCATGCTAGAGAGACTGCCTCAGGGATAGAGATGGGGCATCAGTGTTACTTCTTCCCATCATTTTTTAAAAAGACACTTCCTAGCTTGTACAAGCAAAGAAAAAGATATGCCCTGGATGGGGAAGGACCTTAGGATCAAAACAGATCCAGAACTGTAGGCATGTATTTGTGTTAAGCATAAGACATTACAATGTAAATGTTATAATGCAAAAGCAACCAATTTGTTCTCGGTTTAAGTAGATGTACTTTTCTTCTCTAATGCTACCTCTACTGCTGAGCTTGGGACATGTTAAAATCTCTGGTCTTTTTAATGGATCTCTCTCTAGCTACATTCCCACAATTCTGAGGATACAGGTATTGGAGGTCAGCCTTGCATTTGTTTTTCTGAAGACCGACTTCATCATATCTAGCCTCTCATTTTTAACATTTTATTAATACTTTCATATAATGCACTTTGATCATATTCACCCCCACTTCTCTCAAACCCACTTCTCACCTCCCTAACCCATTCCCAATCTTGTACCTTTAAAAACTTAATCCACTGAATCCATTTTGTGTGGCCCATATACGTAAACTCATGGGCATGAGACATCATTTTTAATTGCTAAAATTGTTTAGAAATTTAGTCCTTATCCAATTCAGTGAATAATTTAAATAATTGTGTGTGTATGGTGTATGTGTGTAATGGTGTAGGGGTATGTAGTTTGTGTGTGTGTGTGTGTGTGTGTGTGTGTGTGTGTGTGTGCATGCACACACATTTGTGGTATATGTGTGTATGGTGTGTGGGTCCCCATACCATTTGGATGCACACTGCCTTATTTTTGTGAGAGGGTCTTGCTTACTGAAGAAACTTGGAACTCACCATTTCAGCCATACCACTGGCCAGTGAGTTTTCAGGATCCTCTGTTTCCAGCTCTATTCCAATACATATATATATATATATATGTATATATATGCATATATATATGTATATGTATATGTATACATGCATACACTACATGCTGCTAGGATTACAGGCATGTGTCACAATACCCAGATCTTACATGGATTCTGAGGATTTGAATGTGAGTCTTCATGCTTGGCCAATATAAGCACTTTACACACCGAGCCATCTCCCCAGCCCCACTAGAAATAATCTTAAAATTGACTTTATTCTATCGTCATTACTGAAGATGGTAACAGGAATATTAGGTTGGATGATGACCTGTTTACTCATGAAATCATTTATATGTTTCTTAAAGAATTATTGAAATCTTATATGTATGCCCCTGGATCTGTGCTGGATTCTGAAGGTAAAACAATGTATAAGAAAGTTGAGCTTCTGAGCTCTTCAAAACATACATGAGAGATCTGTGTGATATAAGTGGTGGGAATTAGGGTAAAGCATAGCAGAATAGGAACTCAGCTGAACACCTTCTTCTTACTCATCCCACTCCTGGGGCTGAGAATGCTTAGTGCATGGACTAATGTCAATTCCTGACCAGGAGTTATTAGCAATTAGCTAGACAGATGGAAAAGGGTCATCTAGGTAGACTCAAATGGGTTGCCTGAGTAGAGAAAAGAAAGAGGCAACACAGACTTGGAGGAGACTTTCTAAAGCAAGTGTTGATCTACATAGCTTGTTGTTAGTGTGCTTGGGGAGGCACAAGGAAAATCAAAGCATTGAGTCGGGGAGCTAGAGGAGTAGGCATGGTCAAGGTCAAGACAGGCAGGAAAGCCACGATGCCCTACAGGGAGGTAGTCATGATCAAGATGCTATCTCAGAAAAGACAGAGCAGGTGAGGTGTTCTGGGTTTTCTTTCCTTTATAGATGCTGAATGGCAGGCCATCTATCCTTGAACTTCCACCTCCCTGACATCCTGCAGAGCCATCCGTGGCACAGATAATGTCATTCCTTCCTATGTTTGGCAGGTGCTACATCACTCTCACCCAGTCTCTGCACTTGACTATGAGCGGCGCTCCATCAGGACCTGCAGGCACAGGCAAGACAGAGACCACCAAGGACCTGGGCCGAGCACTGGGTATCATGGTCTACGTGTTTAACTGCTCAGAGCAGATGGACTACAAGGTACAAGTTCATTCAGCTTCTGGAGAGACTGGGACCTGGGTGGTAGCTGAGATCAGGTACATGGTTTATCTACTCTTTGTTGGCCCCAGTCCCCCAGGAGATACAGAGTCCTGACAGGAGGTTTCCCCTTACTCTTTCACGAGAGACTTAGGGATGCTCTAACCCTTGTCGGCCTCCTCCTGTCAAGCTGTTATATAACCCCATACATTCTGAGTCTACCAATAAATAAATGGATTATTTGACGCCTTTCTTCTATCATGTGCAAAATGGTGCTGCTAAAAAGGTTAGTCCTAAACTAACTGATAGGTCAGAAAGGGCAGAAAGGCTCATGAGTAGCTGTGATGGGAACATTTGTCTCCAGGTAACAGCTTTATTTAAGCTCCTCTGTCCAGGGAGCATTCCCCTAGGAGAGTATACAGGGACATATGAGATGTCTGTAAACAGTCGGGACTAGCTGATGCTAACATAGGTAGTGCAAAGATCACACATTTCATCCCCAAACCCAGCACTTTTCAAACAATCAGTGTGCTCCAGGTTGTATCGTGGAAAAAAGGCAGAGAAACAAAAGGCCCATGAGGTCACTTCCAGCTACAGACATTCTGCTCACAAATGAATAAAAGCCCATTTTAAAGATGTGTGATAACAACGTTCTCTGCTGCCTCCATACTGGTGTTTTCTCATAGTGTATGTGTTTAATAAGGTGCCTTAGATTTCTCTTGTAAGCAGAATAAATATGTAATGTGAAAGTTATAGAATTTTAAAAAAAAGGTTACATAAAAAAGATGAAATAAAATTTCATATTGGAAAATACATTTAATGTAGAAATAACTTTAGAGATTGTAGGTCCTGAACTATGATTCTTTAGATGACATTTATTTTCTAGAGATGGGATGGTTTGCTTTAGTACAAACCTTTCTGTATAAAAGTTAGAGTTCTGTGAGACCATATCTTCTTGTAGCAAACAGAGGGATCATCCAGACCTGAATCCAGTCCTTCCCTGAGCCATCACTTCTAAATTTGTGTGCAGCCATTTGTAGTGATTAATACATTAAGATAAAATTTCTTGTCAAGGATGGAAGACTAATTTTTTTCTCTTTAAAGAAATAAACTCAGTCTTACGGATTACGTTGAGCTTCTAGATTCTTCTATAGGTTCTTTTTAATTCTTCTATAGTTAATTATTGGCAGCATTGCTGAAGTAAGTAAGTCTCCCATGGGGAGCATTTTAGAAAACACAGTCATTTGGACATAGAAGGCATGTGTTTTTGTGGGAGAAAGTCATCAGATTTCTTCAAAGTCAAACCAAGTATAGCAAATAGAAAGAGAGGCGTTGACTCCAGGGCCAGTGATCACAAATATCACGTATCACAATGTTTTCAAAGTTCAACAGCTGTCCATAACTCCACTTATTCCTTTGAGAGTACACTGTACAAGATCATCTGTCCTTGGCTCACCTGGGCTCTAAGTAAAGTTTCAGTCTTCGAGTCCAGGCCAGACACAGGCAAGAGCATATCAACAGAAGGAGTCTAATAACAGGAGGGAGGGAGGGGAGGGAGGGAGGGAGGGAGGGAGGGAGGGAGGGAGGGAAGGAGGGAAAGAGGAAGGGAGGGAGAGAGGAGGGGAGGAGGGAGGGAGGGAGGGAAGGAGGGAAGGAGGGAGGGAAGGAGGGGAAGAGGGAGGGAGGGAAGGAGGGAAGGAGGGAGGGAGGGAAGGAGGAAGGGAGGGAAGGAGGGAAGGAGGGAGGGAAGGAGGGGAAGAGGGAGGGAGGGAGGGAAGGAGGGAAGGAGGAGGGAGGGAAGGAGGGAAGGTGGGAGGCAGGGAGGGAGGGACAGAGGGAGGGAGGGAGGGAAGGAGGAAGGGAGGGAGGGAGGGAGGGGAAGAGGGAGGGAGGGAGGGAGGGAGGGAAGGAGGAAGGGAGGGAAGGAGGGAAGGAGGAAGGGAGGGAGGGAGGGAGGGAGGAAGGAAGGGAAGGAGGAAGGGAGGGAAGGAGGGAAGGAGGAAGGGAGGGAGAGAGGAGGGGAGGAGGGAGGGAGGGAAGGAGGGAAGGAGGGAGGGAAGGAGGGGAAGAGGGAGGGAGGGAGGGAAGGAGGGAAGGAGGGAGGGAAGGAGGGGAAGAGGGAGGGAGGGAAGGAGGGAAGGAGGAGGGAGGGAAGGAGGGAAGGAGGAGGGAGGGAAGGAGGGAAGGTGGGAGGCAGGGAGGGAGGGACAGAGGGAGGGAAGGAGGGAGGGAGGGATGAGGCACTAAGGGATCATTGCAAAGCACTTAGCAGAGGACTGTGTAGAGGACTGGAGATTGTCTCTGAAGATGAACTGTGGCAGGCAGGGACATTCTGTTGAGGAATCGCCTCAGCCAGGAGTCAGTATGTGTGGCTCATATGGGTTTTAAGGGATTTCCTTCAGGACTGGGGCAAGTTTTTATTTATTTATTTTTTTTCTTTTAAGTGATTTGGGAAACAACCCATACTGTCTTTACAGTGTCTAGGAATATTCAAGACTCCCATTTAGACTCAAGACTGCTGGAAAAACCTGCAGCCAGCTAAGTCAAGAGGGTCAAGGTATTATGATTTTCAGTGAGGACACAAAAGGGAAGTGAGAGGGCCCTGGGGGTGCCTATGGATTTAAATGATTAGATGGGTAGAGCAGTTAGATCAATAATTAAAATTTATATACACATAGATCTATACATAGATCAAATGTATCCCAGTCTATCTGTAGGAACAAGATATTTATAGGAAAATTAATAAAACTAACTTTTGCTGAAATATTACAATTCTGGGCATGAATAAGAAACCTACAAACCCTATGCCCAGGAATATTTCAGTATTTCAGGAATACTGGTTTCTGCTGAAAAGACACACTGAGGAGCCCCTGAGACCCAGAGCTGTTTGAGTCCTGTGATGTGGCACTTTAACCCAGCCTGGTACATTGCCTGGCTTTGAAGCCAGGACCTAATCCAAGCAACCAGCACCCCTAATCCAGTCCTCATCAGCTTGACCTCCGAGCTTTTCTCCTGGAGTCTTCCTGGGGTAAGGAGAGAAAGGACCGAGAACCAGGCATAGCTGTACACATTTTAAGGTGTCTGTTGTGATACTAACAATAATAGATTCTGTTTGCATTTCTCCAGAATAGAGAGACCCGAACCGAGCAGAGCACAGTGACCAGGTAGCTTTAGGGAGCATGGGAGATGTAAGGAGGGTGATGAAGATAAAGTACAGATGTAAGGGGCCCTAGGCCCCTCAAGTGGTGGCTACAGAAAGCCCTACAGGATTTAGAATAACAGCAAAGCCTAAGCATGAGAGGAGGCTGGGGGGTGGGGAGGTGGGGGGTGGGAGAGAGAACTTTGCAATACTTTGCTCGGACAGAGAAAAAAAAAAAGAAAAAAAAAAAAACCTAAGTGCCAGGACAATGAAAAGAGCGAAGAAATAAGAGGGCTCAGAAGGAGGAAGACCAAATGATGATCAAGGGAACATGGAGAATCTGTCAATTGATGAAGCAAAGAGATATTAGAGGGGAGGTCTAGGGATGTAGGTAGTGTCCCCATGCACTTCTGTCACAGGAATTTCATCAGGACCCAAGCCCCACGCAGTTCCATGAACACAGGTGCAGGGCCTGCGTGCTCCTAGAGCTCCAGAGAAATGTGGGAGAAAGGATACGTGGAAAGCCTCTAAGCTAGCCAATGCCTCTAGACATAGGCAGTTAACACTGAGGAGTCCTATGGGTCTTGCCAGAGATGGGATTTGACAACTTGAATTCATCACCATCAGAATAAAGCCACGGAGCTTATTAGAATGCTGCAATAGAGCTGAAATGGGTAAAACAGCAGAGTTGCTTTTATGTGCAAGGTTTGCCCATGGACTGTCAGGCAGGGTTTCAATGACACAGTGTCCTGGAGTAATTGTAGTTGGGATTTATCGCGGTTAGCAACAGCCTGGCCCTAAGGCAATGATAGTCTTACCCCAGTCAGAAATGGCTCAGCACAAGCACCTTTCCTAAGCTGGCACCCGCATTCTGCAGCCAGGACTCATTAGGATGAGCTCCTTCTGATGAGATAATGGTCGTCTTTGGAGGCAGAAGTGACCTTGCAAGGCCAGCTCACTCAGAGGCAAAAGCAGCTTTGTGTGAGGTTGGCACAGCAGCACAGGCATTTATTGCCGAACGGCATCTACACTTCATATTACAGCAGTAATACTTCCCCCTTGACCTCAATACAGAGGCCACTGCAGAAACACCCAATGGCTTTGAAGCAAAGAACGTTTAAAATGATTTCTGAACCTCGAGAGACTCAGCCTCCTGTAAAAGTTATGACTGTTTCTCAAGACTTCTGACTCTCTCAGCTTCCCAAGTGTTACACTTCCACGTCTCACAGCCCTCACCTCCTGGCTGCCATATCTCATGTGCTGTTCCTTTTCCAGAATGTCATTTTTAATATGTATTCTGGTGACTTCACATCCATTTCCATCTTCACCCACATCTTAGTTCTAGCCCAAATTACACACGGGAGTGTGTGGTATAGGGGTCTTTCCCCTCCTTGGAAAGATCCTGCTACTCTTCCTGCTGAATTCTTCACTCCATCTCTAAGAAAGAAATCTCAATTATCCTGCCTGTTTGTACCCCAACCCAAATTACTCATCAACATGGATTTGCCCTCTGCTTCCTCCACTTTCAGCCTTTTACCATGACCTGTCTTTATTCCAGTCCAAAAGCTTGGCCTTGTGGCCCCTTGTCGCCAACAACACCAAGCTATGTGTACAATGAGCAAGCATAATAATGTGGGTTCCACATGGAATAATGGGGTTGGGGCAAGTATCTAATTTATGGGAATTCTCTTTAAGGCTTTATGTATTGTCTACAGTTTATAAAAAGGGATACGTAATTTCAAAAGCTTTCAAACCACTGTTAGGCATAGGATTTGCTTCCTGAATTTTTAATTTAGGATTTGTGATGCTTAATTGGTTGATGTAAACACATACACATCTATATGCACACATACATACATTAGAAGGATTATGGGTAGGTGGGTGGATGGAAAGATAAATGGATGGATGGATGGATAGATTTCCCCATGTTCCAGAACATTCTCCAGTAAGATAGTACCAGCTACATTAATATTCATTGAATGAATAGATAAACAAAAAGACATGGTTTTTGCTTTATCTTATTAATAGTTTACTTTGTAAGGCATTTTTAAATTTGGAGAATAGTTGGTACATAGCACCCTTCTAATACATCATTCCCCCTATTATTAAATTATAGGTGTACTGGTTAGTTTTATGTCAACTTGACACAGATAGAATCCCCAGAGAGGAGGGAGCCTCAGCTGAGAAAACACTTCCATAGGATAAGGCTATTAGCAAGCCCATGGGTGGGGAATTTTCTTAATTAGGATTCTATCGGGGAGGGCCTAGCCCACTGTGTGTGGAGCCACCCCTGGGATGGTGGTCCTGGGTGCAAGCCATGAGAGCGAGCCAGTAAGCAATACTTCTCCATGGCCTCTGCATCATCAGCTTCTGACTCCAGATTTCTGACCTGCTTGAATTTCTTTCCTGACTTCCTCAGTGGTAAACAGTAATGTGGAAATATACGCCAAATAATCCCCCTTTCCCCCAATTTGCTATCGGTGATGGTATCATCACAGCAATGCTCTAAGACACTAGGTTAGTGTAGCATATACAATGCCAATATGCTCTTCTAAACTAAAATCTAAGACTATGTTGGAATTCACTGTTTGCAAGAATGGTTGGATGTATAGTTCTGCAAGTTTAGGAAAATGTACAATGTCATCTACCCAATGTCACAGTACCACATGGAGTAGTCTGCCCACCACAGCATTGCCTCTGCTTCTGGTAGCTGCTGATCTGTTTGGATCTCCTTTGATCATCTTTTTCACATGAATTTGAGCATTCTGGGGTTTAATACGATGGGAGATGAATTTTCCCTCCCTCTTTAAACTCTGTCCTACATCCAACCTTGCCTAGGTAGATGTCTGACTGATCTGACAAAATGTTGCCTTAATCATTGTTTCTCATGCAAACCTATAAAGACTCTTTGTAATAACTCAAGGCTTTCTGTTACTAAGACTTTCTTTAGTAATCAATTTTCTATCTGGAATGGTACCTTTACTTTTCTCTGGGCACATCGTTATTTTGCTCATTCTTCTTGCTCCTGGAACGCCTCCCCATCTCCTTGTCAAACAGTCATGAGGCAGGCTGCAGAGTGTATCCTGAAGCACCCTTTTCTGGGAGCTGGGCATTCAGGCTTCTGCCTGCCTCTTTTGACTTCTCACTATGCCCATTTGGTTGGAATATGTTCTGAAGAAAAACAGAGGTTATCCAAGGAAAAGTGAATCTTAGTCAAATTAATGTTGTTGCAGACATTTAAAGTCTGTATGTGCATATGTATTTGTACATGTATGCATGCATGTGCATGTGCGTGTGGAGAAAGACAGAAAGAGGGAGGAAGAGAGAAGGAGAAACAGACAGAGACAGAAACAGAAATAGACACACAGAAAGATATACTCCTTCAAACATTAGGCTAATGTATGTTCTACTACTGACATACCTCAGCCTGATAGTATATATTTGTTACTTGACTAAGGTAGATTATGGAATGTAGTATTTCTCTAGCTTTCTTGACAATTAAATCTTTTTCTCAAGGAACACCTGCTGTTCCACAAACTCTATCTTGCAATGTGCTATTGTTCTTCCATCTCTTCTTCACTGAAGGCTCTGGACCATTGCTCTCTGGTCTCTGTGACAATGTCATCTGTAGTATTCATCAATACTTCTGTAGCAGGATTTCTTTATTTGTAGACCTTATTGCCAATACTTTCCTAAAAGTTCTTGGAGGGACTGTATCTAGCACAGGGTCCTTTGCACACAACTAATCTTTTAAAAAAAAAAAAAAAAAAAAAAACACCAATGACCCCTGGATGAAGGACACCACAAGAAAACCCACAGAATCGACTAACATGGGCTCATCGGGGTTCACAGAGACTGAACCAGCACCCTCTGCATATATGTTACAGTTGTGTAGCTTTGTCCCATAAGAATGTGGGACTCCTAACGGTGGGAACAGGGGCTGTCTGTGACTCTGTTGCCTGTTTTAGGGGCCCTTTTCTCCTGCCGTGTGTCATGTCCAGCCTTAATAGAAGAGGAGAGGCCTAATGTGACTGAATCTTGATACAGCACAGCTGGTTGATATCCATGTGAGACCCACTCTTTTCTGAAGAGAAATGGAGAAAAAATGGAAGGAGGGGAGGTGGAAAGGCTTGGGAGGAGAGGACAGAGGTGAAACCGTGGCTGGGAAGTAAAATAAACAACAATGATAGATAGTTGATTGATAGATAGATAGATAGATAGATAGATAGATAGATAGATAGATAGATGATAGATAGATAGATAGATAGATAGATAGATAGATAGATGATAGGGAGATAGATAGATAGATAGATAGACAGATAGATAGATGATAGGGAGATAGATAGATAGATAGATAGATAGATAGATAGATAGATAGGTGATAGATAGGTAGGTAGATGATAGATAGATAGATGGATAGATAGATAAATGATAGATAGATACATGATAGATGATAGATAAATGATAGATACATGATGGATGATAGATAAATGAGTAGATGATAGGTAGACAGATGATAGATAGATAGATAAATAGATAGATAGATAGATAGATACGTAAATAAAAGTGAGAAGTAGATTATGGGTAGACAGATAGATGATAGATAGATGATATGTAGATACATGATATGTAGATAGATGACTGATAGATGACAGATAGATAGATGATTGGTAGATGACAGATAGATGATAGATAGATAGATAGATAGATAGATAGATAGATAGATAGATAGGTCGAACTAACAACCCCTGGATAAATATCAGGACTCCCTCAAATGCATCACCCCAGCACTTTAGAGACACTACTGGGTAGCCAATGGCCCCCAGTACCTTCTCCTTAACACTGATGCAGAGCTCACTAGCTTCCCTTTAATGCCAGAGTTTCTTTTCATTTTAGGATAGAAATACATTCTTCCCTTTGAATGTCTTTACTCGTTCTCTCTTGGCAAGATTTGCCCACAGTTTGTTTCGGTAACTGTTGTCAGTTCCTGACATTTCCAGCTCCACATCATCTGAGAAGCCTGAGTGGCTGGGTATGGATTGAAGACACGGGCATTAGCTTCCCGTTAGGGTATGCCAGAGCCTGTTTGTCTGTGTGGTGGACAAAAGGCTATCTTTTATTCATTTTCTGGGACTTTGAAAGCTACAGAATACTCAGGAAGAAACCCTGATGGCATCTTAAAGGGAGTTTTTTACTACAGCATCTTCAAAAACTTGTTTGGTTCCGTGATGTGCATTATAACCCATCACCTCTAAAAACTTAATTGTTCTTGAAATTGCAATGCAAATTTCATGAGAGCCAAAGTGTCTATAACAGAGAAGCTGGAAAATGACCGCGGATTGGGTCCTCCTTTAATCCTTGCATGTTTTCTTACAGTCCTGTGGCAACATCTACAAGGGTCTGGCTCAGACTGGTGCCTGGGGCTGTTTTGACGAATTTAACCGTATCTCTGTGGAAGTCTTGTCGGTGGTGGCTGTACAGGTATGGGTCAGAAGGGTGTGGGAACCTTGCAGATTTCATGGCTGGTCCTTTAGAAGTCTACAGCCTACTGTGTTCATTCCTCAGCATAATTTCCCCCTTTACTCTCATTCCATCTCCCTTTCTTTACCCTTACAATAAGCATCCCTCTATTATTCACCAAAGCATATCTTATTCTAACTAAGAGAGTCTCTGTGTGTGTAAAGCAGGGACATAAATTATCTACCCTACCTGCTCCATAGAGAGACAAAAAGGATCAGCCAAGTAGGTGGATCACAGCTGTTTGGAAACATCACGCACATTGACTATAAATCAGAGTTCCAGCTTCGGCTCTTGCATTTGCTACAGACGTCTAGAAGCAAGTTGTTCCACATCTCTCAAACTAATCCACTCATTTATGGATAAGACTGCAGAGTCACTGGGCATGAGTGAGTGGAGGTGCCTGCCTGGAAAAGACACAATTCCCAACTCCTAAGATGTCTTGAGTTTTTGAGACAGATGTGAACACTTTCAGTGTTCTAGAAGTGATCTGAATATCCATACCATGGAACAAAATTTTGAAAGGTGTTGTCTTAAAGCCAATCCCTAGCTGCTGACTGGAAAAGGTTTGAATTTAGGTCAGGGACTCATGGACAAAGAGGAGAACAAGCCTTGAGGATTCTGGAGAAGAGATAGCCCGTGTTTGGTAGCAATTTTAAAGAGCTGGGTAAAGGAAAAATCCTTGCCTGAGATCAGAGGACTTTCCCAGGTATCCTCAGTGAGCTGCAAAGCCTCCAGAACCCTGGCACTTCCCCATCTCCTTTGCTAGGCCCTTTACCTGTGTCCCTCCCTATGAGTGGAGCATCCCC